>OU343160.1:39224955-40633488 GCA_910595825.1 Philhelius pedissequus
ACTAAGTTGTTAAACCAATTTTTTTTTCAGTTGGAAGTCTGACATTTACGAAAATGGATCGCTTAACTATCGCATAACGCATACAAATTGTTAAAACCTACTACAAAAATGGTGATTCTGCCACAGCCACATATCGTGCTTTAAGAGGAGATTATGGTTTACATAATCGTCCAACTACGCAAGCAAATTGTGAAAAAATTTGAAGAGACTGGATTGGCTACAGATATTGTAAGGCCCGTGAATCGTCGTTTCGCTCGTACCACTGAAAATATCGCTGATGTAAGTGAAAGTGTTGCCGAAGACCCGAATGTGTCGATTCCTCGTCGTTCTCAGGAATTAGGACTGTCTTACGGCACATTATGGCGTATTTTGCATTTGGATTTACACCTACTTCCATATAAAGTCCAACTCACATAACAACTGAAGCCAGCTGACCATTCACAACGTGCGTCGTAGATACGTCGAATGGGTGCTTGAACAACAGGCGGTGGACGGCGATTTTTCGAACAAAATTTTCTTCAGCGACGAAGCACATAAGCACATTTCTCACTCGGTGGGTATATTAATAAACAAAATTTTCGTATTTGGGCTTCTGAGAATCCTCAAGTAATTGAAGAGAGGCCATTACATCCCCAAAAAGTCACTGTTTGGGGCTCTCTTTGGGCCGGAGGTGTGATTGGACCTTACTTCTTCGAAAACGACGATGGAACGACTGTCACCGTCAATTCGGAGCGTTATGGTCACACGATAACCGAATTTTTTTTGCCTGCTATTGAAGAATACGACTTGGAGAATATGTGGTTTTAACAAGACGGTGCCACATGCCACACAACTCGAGCGAATATGGCTTTATTGCAAGAGACATTTCCTGGCACGTAATTTCTCGTCGTGGCTATATCAACTGGCTACCAAGATCATGCGATTTGACACCCCTGTACTTTTTTGTGGGGCTATAAAAAGACCGTGTTTATGCAGATAAACCTTTAACTCTTGAGCACTTGAAAACCAACATTCGTCAAGTTATGGCTGAGATACCGCCCAATATGTGTCAAGAAGTGGTCGAAATTTACCTCAAAAGAATCGATGCTTGCTACAATTCGCGTGATGGTCATTTAAATGATGTAGTATTTCACACATAATGTCAACGTTCAAACTTCATAATAAAAAAGAAATATCATGAAAAAAAATATTTTATATGTGTTTTATTTACGTTTACTTTTGAAACCGCAAAATGGATAACCCTTTATTATCATTATTAAATTAAAAATTAATTTTAGTAAGAACTCAAAATAAAACCTTTAATCTTTTGTACATAGTATTCTGCAGACAATTCCATAAGGCTTTGCACATACCAAACTGTTGTAAAACCTTTTGAAATACAAATAAAATAAAATTGAATTGAACATACCTACTGCAAAAAAAAATATTTTCCGAAAATTATGCAATATTATTTAGAATTATATAAAAATATATAAACTATGTAATTATTTTGACCGAAATCCGTCCAGCCTTTTATAAGATAGTCGAAATACAAACAAAAATGTAAAACAAAATGTTTGACCAAAATGTAGAATATGCATTTAGTAATGCACATATTTTTTATTAGAATCGTTAGAGCCGTTTTCGACATAATTAAGATAGTACAAGAAATTACATGGCAGGTACTGTAAGCTTTGGGTCTAAAAAACGATTCAAAAATCTATTTGAGACAATCACCTAAGACGCTTATGTACCAAGTTTGAAGAAAATCACTTCAGCTGCTTAGGCTGCAGAATTTTATACAGACCGACAGATAGGCAGACATACAGACAGTCGGAATTACCGAACCGACCTTTGTGGTGTTATCTCTTTTATCGTAATGCCAAATTTGATTAAAATTTCCAGTTCGATTTTTTTTTTTAAAAGAACCATTTTTGTTGTTGCATTTAACATGTAATTTTAATTAGTTATGTAGTCAATACCTCGTTTTAACGGTGCAATTATAATAAAAGAAAATGTTTACGATATAAAAAAAAAATATTTTTGAACCTACTCCCTAGTCTGTGAATTGTATTAAGAAAAGCTTAGTATCTCAGCTTCCTTCACCATTTTTAAAAGCAGAAGAAGTCCTTCAAAAATGCAAAAATGCATCTTTCAACCTTTAAGAGATTCCAACTCTCGGGCAATTTTAAATTAAACCAAAACATAAGGTACTTCAAACAAAACCATATGCACGTATAAAAACAAGCAATGCATTTCACATCCAAACACCCGGAGGCACTTTAAGTTCCTTTGCTTAAAGGTCATGAATATCTTGTAAGTGGCATCTGTCTTAGACGTTCTTTATGGTTAACTCCAACAGAATTTTTTTTTCTTATTTTTCTGATTAAGCTGAGGTGTTCGTTGGCCAAGGAGAAAGCCTCCCAACGAAGTCTTACAAGTGAATAATGTTATTGATGTTTGTTTTGTGGCTCTCCTGTGGCGCGATGTGGATTGCTGAAGAAGAGGCTTAGAGATGATGCTGACGGTTTGAAAATAATTTAGTCCTCGGTTTTGTGGACCTCCAGAAGGTATATGTAGGTCATATATCTCTTGTTCTGGAATTGGAACAGAATGGAGTCGATTTATTAGAATAGTATAGCTGGTATGTACATGTGTCGGTACTACATGTATATCATGTGCCCATATGGTTCCTTTGTTTTCCTCACTTCCTTAATTTTTCTTCCTTTTCATCGATTCTAATGGATTTTCCTCTGGCATTTACACACTTGCACATTATGCCAATGACTTAGAATGGTGCAGGCAAATAACAGAATCCTGGGATAAAGGTTGCGGATGGGTAGCGATGGGGAACTTTTAATTTGATTGACACCTATTGAAAGGCAACAGAATCATTTATCATCGTTAAGGTTCAATCCCAAGAGGCTGTGGGTAGGTATAAATAATTTATTGCATCACTCACTCAGTTGGAATACACTTTGAATTGAATATCGGTTAAGAATGATAGTGCCATTGCGCACTGAGTTGTTGGTAAATGCCTTGCAAAAAGTATCTAACAATTTGCACTTTACTGCTTTTATATATTAAAGAACATTCAGCATTATTTTTTAATGTGCACAACCTAATCTAGAAGGTTTTTGAATCTTCAGGAAATACGTTATGAGTTTCAGCGATTACGAAAATGCCATAGGATTAGATAGGAGATACCGATTCACAATACTTTTGAATATTTGAATATCGCGGTGGGAGATGAAAATTGGGCAGGACAAAGCATTTCATATTGGAGTAGTGCGGTTAAAGAGGGAATCTTGAGAGTGTCCCGAAGTTGGACTTGAGAATAAACTTATTAGCATTCCTAGAAGTGCAGGTATTCTATATTTGAGTAGTTTCTTTTGGGAGGAGGAATGCAACTGGCCTAAGGCTGCCAGATTATTCTCGGTCTCGGAACTCGGTTTCGTCGACGAGAAGAGACTTCTTTAAAAGTACTTGAAACAAGACCGACACGAGACTGTATTTTTGGTACCGAAATTCGCTGAGAGTCTCGCTTGGTAGTTTGAAATACTTTTATATTTAATTATTTTTTAGTAGGTACTCATGTTCAATTCTTATAATATTCACAAGTTTTTTTTCGCGAAATATTCTATGCTCGTTAAAATATCAGACCACATAATGTATATAGTTATACTGAGATAGGCACACTGCGAAAATCCAGAGAATGATTTATGTATGCTTTTCGTTGGAATAGAAATCGCTCGTTTTTCAGAAATTGTTTCCCCCTTCGAAAAAAGGTGACTTTGACTTTTAAAGGACACTTGGAAAAAAATATTATCGATAGGTCAAAATGTAGTTTGTTGCCTCATGAGTCTGTTTCACACATTTTCATCGTACTCTCCATAAGACTCCACACTCAGCATTTTCCTTAACAACAAACTGCTGAGATACCGTACTCTATTTTTTCAATCTGAAGAATGGCGTTTTATTTTACATCTTTTTACTACCAAAACAACATGAAAGAAACCAAGACTAAGAATGAGACATGAGTCCAAGACCGAGACTGAAATCGAGATTAGACTGAAATTTTTCGAATTTGTCGACATCGAGACAAGACTAATAAAAGCCTCGCCTGGTCTCGTCACGTTGCCAGCTCTAAACTGGCTATTGAACTGGCTTCAACATTGTCTTTAGAATTAGCGATTGAACAATGGGTGCATTCAGATGTCGATGTATGTCGGTACCGTTGAATATAAATATTAGTATGGGGTTGTTGTACTGCGACCTTGAGATCTATTTTGCTCCGTCTAGAGCTGGGCGAGGATAGCTCATTTTACAGCTCTTCCTCCAAATTTATTTCCCTCATGAATTTTAGTATTTGAAGTATTTTTAGAGATGGTAAGCCACTCTCTTCCAACTGGTACCGTCCCAGGTATTTTTTCCTTTGGTGGACAAGTTCATCACAATTGCCCAGAATATGGTCCGGCGTTTCCTCTTTTGTATCACAGAAACTACATGTAGGACTATTTACTAGGCCGAGGATGTTAAGGTGCCTTTTTAATTTGCAGTGTCCTGTAAGGAGACCCATTATTATTTTGAGGTTGTTTCTGCTTAAGGTTATACAGTCTGTTAAAAGTTGTTGGTTATAATTTCCAAGTAGTAGTTTGGACTGTCTCAGTTTGGGGAGTTTTTTCCAATTGTTGGATCCTATGGCCTCCTGTTCTTTTTTGATTTTATTTCTAATCACATTTTCTCCCTTTCCGCAGTATGGTTCAGGCCCCACTAAGGGAGTCGACGCACCTAAGGAGTTTGCTAAGGAGTCTGCCTCCTCATTGCCCTGGATACCTACGTGGCCAGGTACCCAATGAAGTGTAACATTATTATTTTTGCCGAGTTCATTTTACCTACCTACATATTCCCATACTAGTTTAGAACTGAAAGAGTAGGAGATCAAAGCTTTGAGTGTGTCTTGGCTATTTGATATGATGGCAATATTTTGTTTATTGTAATTTTTTTCGAGGTTACGATCTGCACATTTTTCTATACCTTGTACTTCAGCTTGGAAAATACTAGTAAACTGTCCCATCGGAATAGAAAGTTTGGTTCTTGGCCCAAATATTCCTACACCAGTCTCTTCCGATGTTCTCGATCCATCAGTGTACCACTTGATGGTGTTTGCTTTCAGAGTGTAGTTAACAGTTTCCCTTACCCACTCTTTCTTGCTACTTAACTTCGTTTGAAAGTTTTTCTCGAAGCTATATTTTTTAATCATGCCATCTCTTGGAATGTCAATAAGGTCTGTTACTGCAGACTTCTGAATGTTGTCTCTTTCCCTGAGACTTATACATTTGCCAGTCCCAGTTCCCTCTTTGTCAAATCTGATGATGGATCCCTTTGCAGCACTTAAAATAACCTCGTGTAGGGGAGACAGATGAAGTATAACCTCCATGGCTGATGTAGGGCAGGTTCTCATTGCTCGTGTTATGACCAAGCATGCGAGCCTTTGTACTTTCTCTAGGGATTTTCTAGTTGTTAATAGTTCGGTTCGGTTGTACCATGCGACCGCGCTATAGGTGATGATGGGTCTTACCATCATGGTGTACATCCATCTAGGGATTTTCGGCTTGCAACCCCAAGATTTGTCTGCAAGTCTCTTGCATATCATTAGGGCCTTTGTGGCTTTCCCGACGGTTGATTATACATGTTTGTTCCAGAGGAGTTTACTATCTAGTATGATACCTAGGTATTTTACCTCACTCTTAGTTTCTATTACTTCGCCAGCTACCCTGATAGGTTTCATGTATGGTAGAAGTCTTTTCCTGGTAAATGCTATAATCATCGTTTTTATAGGGTTGATATTTAGTACAACAGAAAATACCATTTCCTTGTGATTGTTAATCCTCGTTGGATTATATTATCGGTACCGTCAGTATCCATTTAAGTTCCTGAACAACCAAAATCGCATAGGTTAAGTTTGTATGGGTTTTGTGCATATGTTTTTCACATTTCTCATGGAATACGAAAGCACATATAGTCGGCTGAGTTCATAATTTTAAAGATACATCAACACTACTTGTATCGCGCTCATTAATGTAAATATAAGACCAGTAAAAGTTCTGTAGAAATTTGGTATCACTTGTGTTCATTAATGTAGTTATAGGCTATTCACACCAAGCCGTAAACGACATTTTACTGGTTTCCCTTCCTCAAAACGAATACTAAAAACTACTCGTTTTCCAATACAATTTTCATAAACGACTTTTTTTGCAAAACGACTCGTTTTTAATAAAATGACTTGAAAACGAATAGCAATTCAAGCATGAATTAAGCGAACAGATCTTCCGTCAAGTAAAATTGATATGATTGTGAATAGGCCCTAAAAAAAAAAAAGATCAGCTGGTTGCTTGCTGTCAAACAATTTAATTTAAAATCCTTAAAAAATGATGGCAAATCATATCAAACGTGCATGGAGACATTCGAAAATGTTGTTTGAAATTTTCACCATCATTTTCCAATATTTCTTGCTCCCAGAAAGTGCTACTACGTATCTGCGTAAAATATTAAAATGCATTAGGTATAACCGTTCTTTATGTAATGAATTCTTATTAAAATCTCACCTTTGTCCACATGATTCTATGAATTGCACAATTTTGAGCTGCGTATACTTATTTTTTCTCTTTTCATGCAGCATCATACAATTTGATTGCTTAGCATTCATGTTCCATCAATGTTTTGACAGCTTTTCCAAAACAACTGAAAAGTCAAACAGAAACTATTAAATATTTGGTGTGAAAGCTCTACTCGTTTTGGTAAGATAAATGGGTAAACGAGTTTGGTGTCAATAGGCTATTATATTGCAATTCTACAGTAAAAGTATCGCAAACCGGTATCTTTCAATTTTCTGTTGCGCAAAAGTATACAATGTTTTTTTTTTTACATCTTTTACAATATTTTATTGTAAAATAACAACTTTTTATTTAATATTGATAAATAAATATCATAAAAATTTTTCAGGACATACCCTGATAAAACCAATTTGAAGATTACGACGAAGCCATACGAAAATGACGAAAATATCATCTTCGGGATATTCGTATATTGTTCTAAGTTAAGAATCCAAATCGTGAAGGCAAAAATCTCGTAAATCCACATTGTTGCAAAGAAAAAAGCTGGGAATAATAAGTTCCTTTTAAAGTCGAGATATTACTTGTGTGAAATATAATTTGTGTGAAAATTATAAAAGGAAAGTTCCTATTACCTTTAAATAAAAATTAAAGTTAAACTCACATTCTTTAAATGAAAAAACTTCTTAGGAGTATACCTATTTCCTCCTCAAATATAAGAATATCTTACAAATTAGTTCATATAAATCCATATGTTCCCTGAGGGGATTTTTTTAAAGGCTGTTAGCAATCAATGGACTTCGACAGAAGTCAACTGACTCTTCTTGTCCCCCCTTGCGTGTACATATCAATGTGTAATTTGATTTGTTAAGCCTAGCTTATACATCAATGTAAATTGAAATCAAAATCTAAGTGAGATATCAATAAATCCATCGTGCGTGAGTGGTTGAAACACTTTAACCTTGACCTTCCGAGAAAAAGAACTCAAAGTAGGAGCTTTTTAGAACAGGATTATCTTTTTCGCTGTGGTCTTGAAATCTTCGTATTCATAAGTTCTTTTCCTTGGTTGAAAATACCTACAGATTCTTGAGATATAATAAATTAGTCACAGAAAACGATTACATATCTGTCGGGTACTGTACCTACTTACAAAGGTATACTAATTATATCCAAAGTATTTTAAATAAAGCATTTATTCATTTGTTAGTTGTTTATATTTATATACAATTATATTTTATTTTTCACAACAAAACACTTAGAACATTTGTTGACGTCTCTTGTCTATGATTACAAAATATAAATGAAATCGTTCTAGTTCTAGAACAAAGAAATCAAGCCCGACAAAAATCAGTTGGTAGTTAGTAGCGCGAACCGATCGAGGGGATAACCAAAAAAAGGTTACATTTTCCCATCATTTATTTTTTGTATTTAGCAGGTCAAAAATCTTTTTATGGAGGAAATCTTCGCGTCCGGTTTTGCATTTAAATCATGCATATGAAAAAGGATTGTGCATTCATTAAAGTTTTTTTGTTGTTGTTTTGTGTAAGCAGAACATGCTACTTATTTGGCAAACTGGTGACCGGCTGCATTACTTTTCATGAGTGAAATCATTGATTATCTCTCCTATATGACCGCTGTCATTCAGGATTTCATCAAGGCAATTTTCATTGAAGAGTGAATTTCCTACTGGGAGTCGATGGTCGATGGGAGATGTTGCCAGTGCTTCAGGGTATCTACTTCTTAGATTTATATATGGTGGGCGCAAAACATCGAGTGTAGCTTCGGCTGTGTGGCACGTAGCGCCGTCCTGTTGAAACCATATATTGTCAATATCCTCCTCTTCAATTTTTGTGAACAAAAATTCGTTCAACATGGCCCGCTAAATCGCCATTGACTGTAACGGACACTCCTTGCTCATTTTCGAATTAAGACTCCGGACCAAAATCCGCACCAAGCATTGACTCGTTTTGGGTGTACCGGCTTTTCAATGTATGCGTGAGGGTTTTCTGTGCCCCAAATGCGACAATCTTGCTTGTTACATACCCGCCAAGATCAAAATGAGCTTCATCTGAAAAGATGATTTTTTTGGCAAAATCGGCATCTTCTCTAAGTCAATCGCAGGCCCACTTAGCGAGCGTTGTTCAAGCGTTTACACAACCATATTCGTTTAGCGGAAGGATAAAACTAATTATCTGTCAAATCAGACATGAGCTAAGTGTTAACATTCACGAAATAAGCACTAGTTGAAAAAAAAAACCTTAGATGGCGGACCCGTTATATACAGAGTAGTATAATGTAAGTAATGTAAGATTGCTGAACCATGAATCAAAGTTCGAACGACGCGACGACACGGTGACGTTTGTACAATTAGAATATAGAGCCGTAATGGGGGATGTATTTATGCAATTACGGGATGGTATACAAACATATCTTTTGACCGGTTTCCATAAAATTTAAATACATATATACGTACATATTGTAGCGGACTTAGAATTAGGAATTAGAAAAAATTGTTTCAAAATAGGAAAGTTTTACTTCTGGCGCGTGCACATAAGTACATGCACACTCTTTTTTTTTATCAAAAGCGTAATATCCTTTTTCGAAACAATTAAGATGGTAGAAAAAATTGTATGGCAGGTACCTACCATGAGTTTTGGGGTTGAAAGAACGATTGAAAAATCGATTTGAGATAATTAACCTAAAACACTTTAATACCAAGTTTGAAGAAAATCGCTTCAGCCGTTCAGGCTTTAGATCGTTGTACAGACTGACTGGTTACGAGAACCACTTCTTTGGTATAATGTAAAGATGATTAAAATCCCAAGTTCTATTTTTTTCGATTGCCAGTAAAAATGAATGTTTTCTAATATTTTGGTTTTCGGCATTTTAGGATTTCTTGTTTTTGTTTTAAGAATCGGTCTCTAACTCCTTTTTCACAGATTAAAAAAGTATATATTTGTTTCTGGCATACACCAGGAAGAATGCAGGATTTTGATCATTCCGGATTATGGTCTTTCGGAATTTCTCAAATTTTTCGTTTCCAGTTTATGCCCGATTCCCTGAAGTATTCCATAGTCTGAAAAAAATATGTGTACATATTTAAACTGACTTATCATATCCGAATTTTGTATATATTGTTGGATTACAATTTAAATAACAAAATGGCTTCAAGCATAACTAACAAACAAATAATTAGGACCATTTTAAAAAGAACACGTGCAAGTAGAAAATTAAATGGACAATTTAACTTGTACAATTCAGCAAATCATTTCACATTTCATAAAACAATTCTTCACTTGTGCTAAGTCCCAATAGACATTTTTCGCAATCTTATTTTCCTACCCAACAAAAAAAAAATCTAAGCGCACACATAACACAGCCTTAAGTTATTATTATTATTATTATTAAGGAAAATCCCAACATTTAAAATCCCTCAGTTAGTCGTCCAGAACGAGAGTGTAATCAGCGATAATACCTCGAAACACAAATACAACAGATGAAGATATACGTTTATTTTGCTTTTAATTAAAGGTAAATTTCCTTTTACGTAATTTAAAATAAAGAAACACACAATCCCAGTCCAAAGCCCACATCATTAAGTTTAAGGCTTTACTGCAAAAATAAAAAAACATCAAATTAACATGTTTTCACCTTCAATATGGTGTTCCAAAAAAAAAACACAGAAGACTGATCCCACTTAAAACCATCCCTTACTGTACTCGTAGTCCTTTATTCTTCTGTTGAAAAATTACGGGCCATTTCAACAAGAACATCATATAGGCACGTGGAACTTGGCAGTGCCATAATGACTGAAAAAAATCCTCTTTTTAACTGGAATTCGGAATTAAAGCTTTTCAAAAAAAAACACAAAAAAAAACTCTATTATGTAGGACGCATCCGTGAAGGTTCAAGTTTATTAAGAATACACCCTGACAAAATCCAAGTGTAGGTAGTACGTATTCCGTAACGACAAACGGCTTTAATTAAAATGGGTTTAACTTAAAATTAATGACAGTGCAATGTCACTCATGTGAATTATCTGCAACTTGCCTTTTCTGGGAATATGTGCCTTTTTAAAACCTGTGCCTTAAATATACCGTACAATTACAATACAACGAAACGCATTTTAATTGCATTTAAAGTCTGTGAAACACACACGTATCTGACAATCTGAACTTAAAAGTGGATTTTTTTTCAAATTGAAATGCCTTATTCGTACTGAACACAAATTCATAAGCGAATTTTTCATAAGTCGAAATTCAATGGTCAAGGAACATGCATCATTTATATAAATGAAAATTTCACATAATGTGAATGACCCTTAATATTTTTGTTTGCAAATGGCGTCCATGTCTGTTTCTGCTTTTACAATTATGTTTTAGACAGATTCCTACATATGTATGTAGATATCAGTATATAATTTCAAACAAAATGACAGAGGCACTCTAGTAGACATGATGTACTAATTTTTTTGGATGAAATTATACTCGTATGTCAATTATCAAAGTGGGATGAAATAATTAGAAAGAAAAAGTGCGAACAAATCTTAAACGGATTGAGCACATTTGTCTGGCAATTTTTAAACATCAGCACAACATGCATTAATTAGGCTAGTACAACGTCGGATGGATAAAAGTCTATTTTTTTTCTGGTAAACAAGTGGCGGATCGATACAATTCTGTCACTAAGGCATAACACTAGTGACAAATTGTTATTGTAAAGTACAAATTGGGAACTATTATTATATTATATTATTATTATTAGTTTCTTTATTTCAAAATAAACGTTACAAAATGTATATACAAAAGAATATATGGACATGGCAAGGTGCCGTCTGCCGGATAATGACATTTCATAAGAAAAGATAAATGCATAGTTACATAATTGATAGAATTATAATTTGTAATTTAAGAAAGTTTTATGAAAAAAAAGAAAAAAAAATAATTAAAAGATAAGTACAAAATACAGTGTTGTTATTCAAAATTTAGATTTATAGTTTAAGATACAAAAAATAAAAACCTACTACCTATTTTTTTCATTGGTTTTGGTATAAATAAATGAATAGATATATGTTTAATTACAAAAGAAGAAACCAGTGAATAAAAAAGTTTTGAATCAAAGTAAAAGGTTGAGATGATAATTATAGATATTTCAAAAACTATTTCTATACGACAGGGCATGGTCACAAAATTTGTAAAGATTAGTCCAGCCCAGGGAACCATTCAAAATGTCTATCAGTTGTGCTCTAGAAAGGACACTTTTCTGGAAGTAAAGCCTTCGAATCTCTTGCAAAATAGGGCAAGTGGCTACAAGATAGTAAACATCATCTCGCTCATACCTGTTGCAGTAGTTACACAGAATTGGTAGGTCAGAACGATAAGGAACATAATTTAGATTTAGAATTTCCACTCTAGCTCTAAAAATAGTGCTAATATTTAGCTTTCACAGGAAGATCTATTCTGAAATAACTGGAAGATTGAAGCCGGTGATTTAAATCTCTATATAAACCTCTTGTTGACGATGCAGATGCACTATTTAAGTGTTGAACATAGATTTGTTCATCTACTTTTGATATGACATTCGCAAATAGCTGCTGCCAACAATCTAAATTAGATTCAGTAAGATTTAAGGAGACGCCATGAGATTGTGCAAGGGCTTTCCATTCTTTGAAAGATGCAGATTGTGTCCGTAAAATGTGAGACATAATGGACTTGTGAAGAATTTCTTCAGATTTTTTCCATGGTTTTTATCAAAAAGTCGGAATTAGCTTTTAAGTTTTTGATATAAATAGGGGTGATACCTGACTCAACGTGGATGGCATATGTTGGAGTCGAATTTGGTAGGTGAAACAAACGCTTGAAAAAGAACCTTTGAATGAGTTCAAAATCTTCAAAATATGTGTAGCCAAATGCTTGAACACCATAACACATACATGTATTGATGGTTGCTTCAAAAACCCGATACTTTGATCCCAAGTATATACTTTGGTTTGCAAAAAAATAATTAAATTAAAAAAATTAAAAATTGAGAACTATATATTAAAATTTCACTTTAGATAATTGTCAAACGTTCGGTTTAGATAGTTTTTTTTTTTAATAATGTAATGGTTGGAAAATTTCGGTTCAATTATATAGCAACATTCGTGGGTCTAGGAGGAATTTCTGTTCCTCATACGTTTATACTGCGAAATATAGGCCAGCTGTTTTGACATTAAGTGAAACTCAAATAGTTGAAAATTCTGATCTTTTAGAATTAAATCTATGTGGCCCATTTGGGCTTAATGTCATTATTTTTCCCCACGATGGTCTCAGTAAGAAATGATGTTGCGTACCAACCACGATTAATAGGCTGTGAGTGTATAGGCCCATTAGACCCATATCATTGTAAGATATCTGGAAATTTCTCATACGCTCAGTTAAAAAAAAAAACAATCGCCTAAGACAACCGTTTGGTAAAATGAGAAAGTCAACTGGGACAGTTTCAATCATTTTTTTAGCAACTTTAAGTGTTTAACTTAGCTATGATTTTTCGGGGGTGACGTAAAACAAATTCAAGAAAACGATCCACAGCAAATGTCATTCTACTTGTTTAGGTATTTAAAGGTTGGTATCTCTGCTTGTTGTTGGTTTGACATAAGGATTTGTTCGAATATTGAGCATTCCTTACCTATCAATTTTGGTCTAAGGCTAACCTCACACTTTTGTTTATCTTCGTGTAGATTAAGAAATGTAGTCTAAGTGGCTGACCACATTGGCGGTAAACTATGAGGAGTTTTTACGATATTTCATGCGTATAAAAGAGAAGGATAGACTGTCTGTTTCTGTTTAACACATGTAAGAGCGTAAATAATCTTCATAGTTAAACTCTAGTGTGGACAGGTACCAATGGATTCAAAATGATAAACCTTGGAAGTATCTTGTCGATGTTTTATCATTCGAACGTTAAAACAACTACTTAACAAACATGTTATTTGATTTTCAAAGCTTTTTGAACTTGGAGGCTTTGTAGGCTTGGAGGCTCCAAAAAAGATATGATACATTATAAATTATTTGATCTGTAAAGAGGTTATACGGATTAGAGAAGTAATTTTCCGGAATTATGAAGCTGCTGCATAGATATTAGTGGCTTGTTAACACTTTTGATTCACCAGAGGAGTGAAATATTAAGTCAAATCGAATTTAAAGATATAAAAGCCCTTCTCGCATACCACCATTTTGGAAATTTATTTTTTATAGTTTTCTTTCTCTTCTAGCGTTCACCAAAGCTTCGATTTTATTATGTAATGTATATCACTTTTTTTTTTTTAATAAATCATATGAAATTTTCACCATTCCTTCTCTTAGAATTAATAGCCGGTTTTCAGCTAAATCGTTCTACACAATATAATGCATTATTAAAAATGTATATACTAGAAAAGTGCTACAAATACAAATACCTACCTATATTGTATCTGTAAGATAACTTACCTTTCCTATAACATAATATAACATAAGTTTATACAAAAATAAATGTAACGTTTGCATGGTTGGGTTATTTAATAACCTAATGGCAATGCCGAAGAGTGATGTCTTCAATTCTTCTTCCTTTCACATTAGCGATGGCGTCTTCGTACAACGAGATGGAAATGAGCAGGGTTTTTTTGAATTATTTCCTATTTTTTAACTTACGACATACATAGGTAGGTACTAAGGGCAAGTTTTGTATTTGAAAAAAAAAATCGACCTCAATATTATAATCAAACTTTACATTACAATGATAGAGAATACGAAAAAGTGGGTAGCGAAATTCCGTCTGTCTGTACGCCGATCTAAAATCTAAAGCCTAAGCCGCTGAAGCGAGTTTTTTCAAACTTGCTATAATTAAGCCTTTTAGATGACTGGCTCTATTATTAAAAAAAATTTAGTCGCAAATATATCGGTAACGTCAAAAGTGGTAAGCCTTGGAATTATCTCGAAAATAGCTTCCACGATTATCATAAAATAAAATGCAAGACTGGATCGTACGAAATTGCTCTTGTAACTAACAAATTTAGTGTAGCTTACAATTGACGCTGTTAGTAGGTATAGGTTGTCTAGTTATCCTTTGCAGGATTAAAGCCGATGTAGGTAATATTACCTTGATTGTTAATATAATGAATTTTGGAATACATATGATTCAAGGAATGGTACCTACATATAAATGTATATTTAAATGGATATGAGTTATATAAATTAGGAGGATAATATGTACCTACCTACATATAGTACATACATATATATGTATATGTATAATGAAAGTGAATGGTGTATAGAGGGTAAAAACGTTTTCTCAACTTATAAAAACTGCAAAAACCATCACTTTAGTCAGTTTCTCGAAAAAAACGGAGAACGCCAACAGATACCAAGGATCAATGAAAATTGTAGGACGGATTTTGATGAAATCCTGTTTTTTATTTTTTATTTATTGAAAACAATTGTTTTTTTTTCAAATTTTGGTAAGCAGTTTTTAAGAGTTTATTAATATACACGTAACCACAAGATTTAACATTTTTTTGATTAGTTTTAAAAAATATTGATTTTTCAAAATAAAAAATTCAAAAATTAATTTTAATTATAAAAAAAAAGTTATTTAAAATTTTAATACGCAGAATTAGCTTGGCTACTTACATCTACGCAACAAAAAAATTCTAAAATTTTTTTATCAAAATCGTTGGAGCCGTTTTCGAGAATAATTAGATTTTCCCTCAAGTTCATATGGCAGGTGCCGTTATTTTTGGGCCTAAAAATAAAATTTCAATTTACTCTCTGAGGAATACCAAATTTGAAGGTAATCGCTCGATCCGTTTAGGCTGCAGCTCATTAAACATACAGACGGGCAGACTGACAGACAGACAGACAGACATTTTTTGCCGATTACTTCTATGACTTCTTTATGATCGCAATGTCATGTTTGATTGTTAGAATTTTTTTTTACGAATGCATAACTTGCCTTATAGTACCTATAATCGCAAGTAAAAATCAGTACACTTTATATTATATGTTATCCATTTTGCGGTTTCAAAAGTAAACGTAAATAAAACACATATAAAATATTTTTTGCATAATATTTATTTTCTATTATAAAGTTTGAACGTTGACATTATGTGTGAAACACTATATCATTTAAATGACGACCACGCGAATTGTTGCAAGCATCGATTCTTTTGAGGTAATTTCGACCACTTTTTGACCCTTATTGGGCGGTATCTCAGCCATAACTTGACGAATGTTGGTTTTCAAGTACTCAAGAGTTAAAGGTCCAGCGGTGTCAAATCACATGATTTTGGTGGCAAGTTGATATCGCCACGACGAGAAATTACGCGGGCAAGAAATGTCTCTTGCAATAAAGCCATATTCGCATGAGTTGTGTAGCATGTGACACGGTCTTTGTTGAAACCACATATTCTCCAATAGCAGGCAAAAAAGGTCGGTTATCATATGACCATAACGCTCCGAATTGACGGTGACAGTCGTTCCATCGTCGTTTTCGAAGAAGTAAGGTCCAATCACACCTCCGGACCAATGAGCGCCCCAAACAGTGACATATTGTAATGGCCTCTCTTCAATTACTTGAGAATTCTAAGAACCCCAAATACGACAAGTTTGTTTATTAACATACCCACCGAGTGAGAAATGTGTATAGTCGCTGAAGAAAATTTTGCTCGAAAAATCGCCGTCAACCGCCTGTTCGACGTATCTACGACGTTGTGAATGGTAAGCTGGCTTCAGTTGTTGTGTGAGCTGGACTTTATATGGATGTAGGTGTAGATCCAAATGCAAAGTACGCCCTAATGTGCCGTAAGACAGTCCTAATTCCTGAGAACGACGAGGAATCGACATATTCGGGTCTTCGGCAACACTTTCACTTACAGCAGCGATATTTTCAGTAGTACGGATGATGCACAGGCCTTACAATATTTGTCCAATCCAGTATCTTCAAATTTCTTCACAATTTTGCCAATTGCTTACGTAGTTGGACAATTATGTAAGCCATAATCTCCTCTTAAAGGACGATATGTGGCTGTGGCAGAATCACCATTTTTGTAGTAGGTTTTAACAATTTTTATGCGTTATGCGATAGTTAAGCGATCCATTTTCGTAAATATCAGACTTTCAACTGAAAAAAAAAATTGGTTTAACAACTTAGTTTCACAGATGTCGAAATTCAGCCGTATACTTTTGAAACCGCAATATAGATAACCCTTTGTATTTTATATTTCCGTCAGCAAAAATTTTGATTTCGCAGATAATTTAAACACAGGAGGCCCTTTAAGTTCTATGTAATACTGCATATCAACATTTTCGAAAAATATTTTTTGAGATTTTTTGAAAATAAAATGAATTTTTTTTTTTTATTCAATATTTCGGAAACGTATGGAGATTTTTTTTTAAATTATGACTACGCTTATATTATTAAATCCATTAAATTGGCATGCCGATTTCTTTTTTATTTAGCCGTTTTTACTAATTTTTTTTTACATGATTGAGCATAAGAGCAAGTACGTGCGATCCATTCGTACATTTTATTTTCAAATGCTGGTCTCAGGATTTCTGGTGTTTCGTTTCTAATATCACGTCATATTGCGATAAATTCCAAGGGAGATGCTGTACCTTATATGTATTGTGAATGGGAATAGAATACTCTTCCAACCTTGCCAAACTTTCCTACCAGCTCTTAAACCAACAGGTTTGGATAAATAAAACTAAAATAAGAAAAACGTTTTATGAATTTCATTTTGACATACCTACTTGGGTCGTGAACGTGCTTATTGCACTTGTATTTAGAGTTGGTGTACTTCAGCATGGATTTGGTGTGGTTTATCAATAAATATAAATTATGCTTATTTCAATAGCTTTCAAAAAACAAAAAAAAATTGAAATAAAGACAGATCAGGGACATAACAAGGTTGTTGTGAAAGTTTCAAAATAAATTAAAATATGAACGTAAGTAAAATTATGACACATATCTTTATATTTACTTATGCCAAAAACCAAGGAGCCTTCATTATCAAAAATATAACGGGTGTTTTTTCAAGAGCTTGAAAACTTTAAATAATAATATAAGAGACAAGTATTATTAGAATGAATGAATTACATACTGGGTCCATTCGATCAGTAAAATTTTTTGATTACTTTTTCCTACAAATCTGGCCATGGGGTGTCAAATGGTGGCTTGAATAGTGGCTTCCAATGCTTTAAGGGTTGCTGGCTTTTCGGCATAAACAAATGACTTAACGTAGCACCATAAAAAGTAGTCGAGAGGTATTAATTCGCACAAGCGAAGGGGTCAGTGAACAGGACCATCACTTCTGGAAATAAATTATATTTATGGTTAAGCGCGCTGTATGGCAAGTTGCCATATTGTTGGAACAAAACGTCGTGAATATTTAGCTGGTTAATTTTTGGCAACAAAAAATCACTCCGCATGGCTCGATAACACTCGCCATTCACCGTAAATACAACTCCTTCCTCAATTTGAAGAAAAAATAAGAACCGGTGATGCCGCCAGCGCGCGTGTAAAGCGTACCCAAACAGTCAATTCTAATAGATGTAATGGTAATTCGTTAATGGCTTGAGAATTTTCTTCGCTCCATATACTGCAATTTTGTTTAGTGGCGAAACCATTTAACCAGAAATTAGCTTCATCACTAAACACAATTCTATGGTAAACTGATTTATTTTTTTAAAGTAAATTTGCACAATTTGGAAGCGTTGTTAAACCATTAATGATGAATTGGCAAACCTTGCTGAATGTCGGCAGAGTTTGACATGCTCAACTATCAAACCATATAGACAACAACCATCGAAACTTCTCATGCAGCGAAAAAAAAAAACACCCTATTATGTATGATCATTAAGAAATTTTAATTCTTTTAAATACATGACAGTGTAAGTGTTTAATCAAATAAAGTTTTCCATAAATTTGCAGTGTCGGCTTTCAAATTGACAATTTTTTTAAAAACTTGATAAGATAGTAATTGTTTTTTTTTTTTCTACATAATTAACAATAATAAAGAGATGAACGAATTATTTAGTTTGACTCCGGTAATTTTTTTCACAATGTTCTTTATTTTTACAGAAAAAATTTCAGCTTTTTTTTTGGTTGTTCTTACTTTATTTGTGAAATCAAATATTTATTGTTTTTAAATTGTTTGTCAACTTTTTTCAATGAGTTTGATTTTATACTATTTCGTTATTTGCATTTTTGTAAGGGGACAGGCGAATTTGATGAATCACAATCACGAATTCGCTCTTCCATTTGATATTGTTTTGGGCGGTTTTGCGTTTTTAGTCTTCTTGTGTGTGTGTCCTATTCCAATTAATTATTGCTAACTGTTTTTGCTTCTGAGTTATGTAGAAACAAATGGGAATTTATTGATTCATTGACAAGTCAATCGAGATAACAATCACATGAAAAGATAAGAAGTGGGTGACTGAGTTCTGTTCGTCGCAGTTCAATCATAATCTACACACCCACATAAAACAGTACACAAAATATTGAGATTTATTTTTACTTTGAATAAAATTCAAGGTAATTTGATCTTATGCTTATTTTGAGTGGAAATAAAATAAAATACACGACTGGATCGCGAGTACTTGCTCTTAAGTTCAATCACATCGTAAGCACCAGACTCTAATTGGAGTAGCAGAATATATAATCTTAAAGGACGTGACTCCTTTTTAAGAACATTTGTTTAATTTTGTTTATTATATACAAATGTTCTTTAATTTTTTTCTACATAACATTTTTAAGTACATATTTAATTACATTAATTTAAAACATTATTTTTTTCAATAACTCAAAAACAAAAAGCGAAAATTTTAATCGAAATCCTTTGAGACGTTAATGAAAATGTCGAAAAATAAAAAAAAATGTTTTATGTCAAGTGCTGTTAATAACATTTTATGTAAGCATTTTGTAGGCCCAAATATAGACTATGGCTAAAACTGAATTAACGTTAAACCAAAATCGTTAGAAAAAAATTGTATTCTTAGGACTATAAAAAAATTTGAAAAATTTAATCAACGATTAAGTTTGAACAAAATCAGCCTACAGACAGACAGCCGGAATTGTTGCACATATTTTAACCGTATTCATCGAAATGTCAAGTTTGATGAAAATCTCGAGTTACATTTTTTCCCAAATGCTTACTTGCCCTATAGAACCTATGTACATATATATGGCAAGTAAGAATGAGCTTTAATTAAAAAGAGAGTTGCTATAGCGTAAAACAAATTACAAAAAGAAACAATATTGATTTCGAATGTGTGTGTAATTTGGAGTTTAATTTACGTTTCCCCAAAATAACTATGTTTACGGTAATCACACATGTTCCTTTTGTTTACATAGTGTAGGTTGATTCTTATTGTAACCTTTTTATTTAAACCAAATAAGCAAACAATTTTGACTTAATGTTTGTTCTATAAAAACATAAGTAGTACGCAGTTTGTGCTAAATTTATGCTCCGTCAATTCCGTTTCCCTGTCTTTCTGTCTGTAGGTTGACCTCTACAGGCTATAAAGCGCTAAAGCGATTTGCTTCAGACGTGGTACTTAAGCGTTCTTTTTTTAAAATCTTAATGAAATTTAAAAAAATAAACCTCAATTATTTCGAAAACGGCTATAATGATTTGATGAAAAAAAATCAGTGCACCATTACTGGTATAGTCTAGATTTTGGTCGAGAAAAAGTTTAATGGAAATGTTATTAACGGTACCTGCCATATAACCCTTTTTCGAGTTTCTACTATGTTATGAACGGCTCAACGGATTTCGATCAAAAGTATACAGGAGGTCCTTCTAATCACAAATGATACCCAATGATTGATTTTAATTATTTATTTGATAAAATTTAGATAAAAAATATTCTTAAATGCAAGAGATTATGAACCGTATGAATGTGATACTGAGCAATCTGCAGAGAGATAAGTAAGATTTATCGCTCTAGTTAGCATCTTATAAAAAAAAAATACATAGGTTTCATAGTAAAATAGGTATAATTATTGTTTTGTATAAAACTTGAAATATTGAGTAAATTCCCCATGCTAACATGGCCGATTGAAAAATAAAATAATGAATATATATGTCGATCAAACCAAATAATATAGCTTAATTTTTTTTAAAAATAAAACCTAATTTATACATCAAAGCGAAGTGAAGTGGCCATACAAAAAGTTTGTTTTTCTTCCCAATCGAGAAAATTAATTCTACAGAAAATCCATTTAGCTTGAGCTTTAAACCAAAATGATATTGGAGAAAATTTTTTTGTGGAACGAAATTTTTCGCTTCTCAGTTATTTTTCCCTGCCTGTATTTTTGAACTGAAATCATTTTGGCCAGCGAAGAAAAATAGAATAGTTTAATTTATGGTTATGTATATGTATTTCAGAAATTTAAGAGTAAGAGATAACAAATACCGAGATTGTTGAGTTCGTTGCTCCTTTGGAAACTCCGCCAAAGAGAAGTTGTGACCAAAACGCTTTGAATAAAGTCAAGAAGCAACAAAAGTTAAAAAATGCCGACCAACAAAAATGATCGCTGATATACTGGATTAAGAGGAACTTATTTGAAATAAGTAACATCCACTTCATTGCAATTCCAATGCATTAAATGCACCATGGAATAGGGTAACAATTGGAATATCCCTGGTTTCGGGTAGTAAATAAGTTTGAACAAACATTTTTCAATTTAGTTCAAGAAACGAAAACAATGTGTTAAAACTTGCGGGATGCCTTGAGGTACAGAAAGAAGAACTTAGTTAAGGGAAAGTCTGCCGATCGTGGTAATAGGGAGCATGTCAAAAAAGAAGAACTTTCAAGAATATTATCATATTTTAAATATATTTGTCAAAGAGGTTTTTAAGATGTGAGAAAGAATTTTTTTTAATAGTTGAAACAAACAACACTTTCAAAGACCAAATTAACAGGTTATTAAGTGCAATGGTATTAAGAAGATTGATTTAAGAGATTGTTAATACCTGATAAATTTATTCGAAGAAATCTTCCAGAATTGCTTGGGTGACTCATCTAACACACTTTATTGCGCCAGCATATAACTCCTTTTGATCTATTGAAAAAAAGTGTGATTTTTGAATGTTTTCTTCGTAAGTTTATTGAAAACAATCAGTTTTTTTAAGAGTAAGAGTAGTAGGTTATGAAACGAATTTGTTTGCAAGCTCCACCACTTGATTTATATTTGTTTTATCACCAAAGTATAATCAACAAGTTTTTAATTGTTTCGTTTGTAATGATTTTGCAAAGATGTCGGGGACTTTGTATATCTAATATTTCAATGGAAACAAAATAAGTGAACTTCATAGCTTTCAATCTAATTGCATGGATAATATTACATTTCCTATATAAGTTTTCTTTCCAATTAAAATATATGTTTTTGATTGTATTATGAAACTATTCCTCAATATTCCTGCAATCTCAAGCTTTAGGGAGATGCAAATCTAAATGGAAGAAAATACAAAAAGAACACTTTGAAGTTTATATTCGAGTTTGACTAGTAGACTATTGCCAAGCAATGCAAGCTACGTACAAACTATTGGTATATTTTTTAACTAAAACTTGATGGTTTCCATAAAATTAAATAAATTTAGTGGTGGAGAATTATTCAAGGAATACCAAGGGCATACAATGACTTACTATTTCTATCATCTACTTGTTTAAGAATAAATATTTCCACCTTTAAACTGCTACTAAGTATACAAAAAAAGAAACAGCATTTAAAAAGGAAAACCTAACAATTTGTATTTACCACAAAAGATAGGTAGGTATCAATCAATCAATCACCTGAGTCATGAAAAGCTTTCAACCAAAACATCATTTAACCATTGTGAAAGGAAAACAAAAAGGGAAACAGTATAGGGTTACGCAGAATAAAAGCCATTATAGCTCATTGGCCCAAAAGTAAAAGGTCATCAAAATCACTTTTCCAAATACTTTTCTAATTTAACTAAAAGTTGTTCAAATAATTATTATCGTCTTTTAGAGTCCTTTGAATGGTTGATTTTGGGCCAGAAGTGGATGATGATGATGAGCATCAGCGGAGACGAGTTAACGAACTTAGTTTCCCCTTTCCTAGTCATGTATTTTTGTTGAGTTTGACTATGTTGACATTGCAGATTAAGATTGAGTAAAAAAAAAAGTCATTTACAAAGTTGTGTGTGTAAGAGTAATTTTCTTTAATACTTTTAGTCTTTTTTAGAGGCTGGTCTTTTAGCAGGATAAACTTTTTGTCACTTAAATAATGGAAGATCTTATGATGCGATGAATTGCTTATCGGCCTTTTGAAAATAACCCTCTTGCTTTTCTATATGAAGGACTATAAAACAATTTGAGGTTGGAATAGCCATTACGAAGTTTTGCACTAATTAAAATTTCTGATCCTTTGTCAAGGATATTTTATACATTATGTTTATGTATGTTCTCATATAAACTTGAGGATCTAAGATTGAGTTTTAAAGAAGTTATGAATATAGGAAGGGTTTTCATAAAAGTCAATTTTGAGGAATTGCGAGAAAATTATTTTACTTTATAATGATTAAGGACATGTAATAAATTGCTCTTATGGCTTGTTCATGCCGTCGAAGTGTAAAAAATTGTTGCATAAATATATATGTATGTATATATTGATCCGTATTAATAGTGACGTAACTTTCCCGTCAGATGTCTGGGGTTTGAATCCCAAACTATGTTGCCTAACAAACCAAAGCATTTTTTGGATATTCAAAGAAATATTGAAGCTTCTGGATTTAAGGGGACATCCTCGAAAGTTCTTGACCTTGATGACTATTCAGCTTGAAATTTTTGCACATAACAACTTCTACTACTAATATCTACTGCTTTTGGAAGATTTACTGCAGAAGTTAATAGAAATTTATTGAAACATATTTCTGAAGACAATGATAGCGAATTTTTGGCGCTTGGTATTTGTAAAATTTGTAAAATTTCTTCTAGGGGGTTGGGAGTAAGCAAGTTTTCTTCTAAGACCGACAGAATTTTTACCGGTAAATTTAGCCTTAGATCTCTAAAAAAAAATAACCACCAATAAATATTTAAAAAACTTTCTTTTTATACTGAAAATTAATGTTTTCTGCTGCAAAAGAACCACAAAGATTAACTAATACAACATTTAAATACATATTTTCATTAAAAACGCACGTGATATTAGTTAAATTAAATAACGACGCACAACTAACAGGATAAAAAATATGTTTTTTTACAGAAAAAAGCACCAACAAACGCATCTTTTTCCAATTTTTTTTTTATTTTACACAATCTAACAACATACTTAAAATTAACAAAAAACATTTTTTAACTAACTGTAAGATGGTGTTTCTGCTAATCCAAAAGAACTTGCGGAAATAACGGGGATCACTGAAAATCGTATGCCTAACTGAAACAACTGAACCTTTACTTCAACTTAATAGTTGGTATTGCATGCCATAATCTCTTGATTCTATATAATTATTTTCGTTCAAATACCAATTGGTCACCCAAGCAACATTTTTCCTCTTATAACATTCTCCAATAACTTAATCAAATTAATCTAAGGGAGCCAAAAGTAATCTTGAAGAATTCTTCTAGATTATTATAATACTGCTAATGGCCTATTTATGAGAGCCACTCTATACTCCCTAACAAAGTTGTATTATTTTTATGAGATGACAGATATAGAATAATAAAAAAGGCCTCTTATATGACTCTTATAAAGTTCGGCTAAGTGTTGTTGTGACAAAGCATTTCTTGCAATGGGAGTTGCTAAAAGAGAATAGAGAAAATGAGAAGAGAAAAGAGAATAAACCTTAACAAAATTATATTTCTCATTAATTTTTTTTTCGAAAGAAGCAAACTCATTTAAAGTTTTTGCGTGTATATGGCTAAAAACTGATAGTCGTTGATATATATTTGTGATAGTATTTATTTTGTAAGATAATTATTTATTATTCTATAATGGCGATACATTATTTTATTTTATTATTTGTTCGTATATGGGAGCTAAGAATGAATCCGGTTGAAATTGTATCTTATTAGATTATATTATACATCGAAAAAAACAAAGCGCCTTCAAAATTATTTAATTTAAAACTTTTATCATTAATAAGGTTACAATGGATACTTTTGAGAATCAATTAATTTTTGAAATTATAGTGGATGATATGCAATCATAAATGCAAACAAATTTACTTGTGGGTCAAATTAAATCCGAAAATCAATCCATATGACACAATAGCAGCCTTATGCTGCATTTACACAAGTGACCAAATGTAATTGTTGGTATTTTTATGTCACAAAACAGCATTACCCAAGTAATATTGTTCATCTCACAAAAGGTTTCAATAGAAAAACGTCGAAAAGTTAAAGCAATATGTACGCATTCCATTGTTAAATATTTTGTATCGAGATCAGAAAGAAGATTTTACAATTAATGCTATTGTCTTGCCGTTTATGTTTGTGTTATTTATAATGCACATTATAAATTGTTAAAGAAAAAAAGTTTTTGAAATAAATAATTTTAAGAATTAATTTCAACACATCCACATTTAAAATACTTAGAGAATATTTTTTGCGTACTTAAATATTGCTGCTGTTGAGATGAGAAAATTCTTTAATACCCACTATAAGACCTTTATAAGAGTTTTGTTTCCTCTACTTTTACTCACGTGTACTTATTAAGTTTATTTTAAGTCTTCTTAGAGCCGATTTTTCAATCTCCAGATAAACATCCAGTTAGTTGCCAGAGAAATAAAATTACTTGACTATTAAACAACCGGGTAACAACATCGAATTTTTCAATCAATCTATAGAATAATTTAATTTGAACGTCACTTTTTTTCGAGTATCGAACTTTTCATAGAAACGCCAATTTTTGTTGGACTAAAGGCCGTTAAAAGCTAGTTTGAATCAATAATGCAACAATTCCAAATATTATAGTGATACGTCTTCTACTTGGCTGATGTATTTCAGTAGTATATAGAATTTGTATTATTAAAAAAAAAACTTCTTATGAAATTGATTATTGTTTAACGTTTATTTCAAAGCAATAATTTTTCAAAGTGTATTTGACATCGAAAATAGCTATTTATTTTATTCCTCAGATAACTCCATATTCCATTCTAAAATGAGCAGATAACTTTATTCCCAGATTAAGTAGTATCTGACTGTTGAAAAACTGATTTTTGCTCTCCTGGAGAATATTTACTAACTGACTGCTTAACTGACTATTGAAAAATTGGCCCTTATAGGAATATTCCTTATATTATGGGATTATTTAAAAAAGAGCGAGATAACAAGTTACATATATAGTGAACTATTAATCACAGACATATTGAATGGAAGGGGTCTCATCTACAAAAGTAAAACATGAATTTGTCTTTATCATAGCACGACACTAGAACAATGCTAATTTATTACAGTTGCTTGCCACTAAAAGTGTGAAATATTCTTCGAGCTTTGCTACATTTCTTAAAAAATATTCAAGTATGGATACCCATCATACATTTTTTGTAAATTTAATTTACAAAATTATAAAAATGTTTCTTCTTTAATGACACGTTTTAGTCGACAGTGCGCCGATGGCCGATATTCTACTAAAATCTACAGCCATTTGAAAACAAATTCTGAATGCTTAGCTTTTTGATTAGTATTAATTTTTGATTGTGAAACACTTGTATTTTCAAATATTTAAAAAAACCTCTAAAAGAAAAAACACATTTTGGAGAATTAAAAAAAGATAATTCGCACCCATTTAATAATCTCGACTACGTCCCTGTCTTGGCATGTGACTAGGAAGTTTGTGATTCCATGTGTCAATTGGAAAACTGCAACTCCTATTAGAATCCTGTAATAAAATGTTATAAACCTTAAATTCTATAAGGTTCGTTGTAGAATTTTAAAATAGATTATACTCCGATAAGTCAATTCTTATGGGATTTCATAACAAGATTTTTATAAAACTATAAGTTTTTGGAATCTTGATAGGGGAGTAAAATTTGTTTTAAGTATAAGATTTAAATTATTTAAAAATTGTACAGAGCGTAGTTCTTATAAAAAAACATTATCAGAATAATCTAAGTTTCGTAACAAAAAATTAACTCTAAGGATAGAAATGGGACCTAAAAGAGACTTACAAGATTGTTTTTTTATATTTCGGGAGCTTAGCTCTGGAGAGTATGTTAGTTGGGCAACATTCAGAGGAAGCCATAGTAGAGAGTCACGCATAAATACCACCGAAGATTTCATGAGTGTTTTATTGCTTAATTCTTAAATCCTAAAAAGTATGAATGCAAACTATTCTAACTCAGTTTGAAAACTAACTTTTCTAAACTAATGCTAAAGTTGGTAATGTACAATTTACAATACTAAGCCTTTAACAAGCTCAAGAAGTTCCAAAATAAATAGCGACAAAAAAAAATAATCACTGTGATGTTGTTTTTTTTAGGGCTGAGCTAAGCTCGTTGTATCCAGAGAATCCCGAAAAAAAGCAAGTAACGAGCTTACTTCAGCTAGAAATGAATCATCAAATTGGCGCCCGAGTAGGGATCTTAAGAACTTTCAAACGAACTCCCACCGCGCCTCGAACTATGCCCAATTCCGAAGATTAAGACGATAAACAACTCAGCCAGTATACAAATCAAATTGTGATCTAAAATTCGACGCTATAAAATAAATTTATAGCATGGCTCATGGATTTATTACGCCGCCGCACTTTGGGGCAGCTCTATAGAGAACCGTGATATAAAGCCCATCTTAAAATTTTTAAGCAACGGGGAAAAAGTGTTTTTTTTTTCTTTTTTATATAATTTTGCACGCGCTCAAGGGATTATGAATACCCTTTATATGTTTTGCGGCAATCGGTGAAAGAAGTGCAAGATGTGTGGCGCGACTTATTGAGATGGTGGTTGTTGTCTCAGATTTTATCTCCAGGGATGGCGGCTGAACTAATGCGGAGAAAATTACGGTGTCTTATTTATTTATGTCTCCTATAATTCGCATTATTTTATTTTAATTCTTTGTCATATTTAAGAGTAGTTAGTGTTATGCCTGAACATCATGTAATGAGTAAACCAGCAACTCATTTTATGACAATTTTTAGAATTGGTTTTTTTAATGGAATATAAGAAGACATAGACAACTGCAGGAATCGAACCTGCGACCACGAGGTTGACAGGCGAGCATATAACTATCCCGCCACGGCCACCCCCAAAAAGAGTGTTATTTTTCTCATTTATTGCGGTATTTTTGATAAGACATGGAAGAATTTTTTTTGATAAGCCAACTATGCTGTCAAAGTTGATCAAGTTGGTGCGAGGGAGCAAAAAAATAGATTCTTGAGAGATTTTTTTGTTTAATTATTTTTTCTTATAAACAGTAGTGATAAAAATGTCAACTAACATTTCTGATATTGATGAAGGTGAGTAATTTTTATTTTAAGAAGAAAACTTTGAAAAAAAAACTTGTTTTAGGGCCAATTTTTCAATAGTCAGTTTAGTAGTCAGTTAGTATATCTTCTCCAGATAGAGCAAAAATCAGTTTTTCAGCAGTCAGATACAACTTAATGTAGGAATAAAATTTATAACAGAATAAGGAGTTATTTGAGTAATAAAATAAATAGCTACATATTTACGATGTCAAAAACACTTTGAAAAAATATCGATTTGAAATAAACCGTGGCCGTGGCGCGATAGTTGTGTGTTCGCCTGTTAACCTCATGGTCACAGGTTCGATCCCTGCCGTAGTCTATGTCTTCTTATTTTCCATTAAAACCAATTCTAAAAATAATTGTCATACAATGAGTTGCTGGTTTACTCATTACATGCTGTTTAGGCATAACACTAACAACATGTGATTGAGTAAAACTAGTATACCGATAAAATATGACAAAAGGATAAAAAAAAATGATGCGAATTATAAGAGACATCGATAAATAAGACACGGAAATTTCTCCGCATTAGTTCAGCCGCCATCCCTGGAGATAAGATCTAACACAACAACCACCTACAGTCTCCGAATATCACGCCACACATCTTTCCTATCATTCTTTCTCTTCCTTAACCTCACCCTCACGCCCGCGCTGTGTTGAAACATTTAAAGGGTATTCATAATCCCTTGAGCGCGTGTAGATTATAAAAAAAAAAAAAAAAAAAAATTAAATAAACATTAATTTCTATGAAAAGTTCGATACTCGACATTCAAATTAAATTATTCTATAGATTGTTTAACAGTTAAGTAAGTTTATTCCTCTGGAAACTAACTGGAAATTGAAAAATCGGCTCTTAATATATAATGGCAAGGGGTTACAAAAATTAGCTCTTTTTCTAAGTTCTCACGTGAAGCTGAGACCAATATGTTCTGGCTCCGAAATAAAAAAAGTGATGTTGTTTGAACAAAATAAAAATAATATTTAAGTGATTTTTATTTTATCAAAAATATTAAAATTAAAGTTTTTCTCGAATATCTCAAGACTAATGAAGATGCTTGCACTTGATAAAATCTTGCAAAAAATTGGTAAGAGCATTGAATATTTAGTGAAAACATAAAAGCAAAATTTTGAAAAAAGAATTTATTTCAAAATAAGAAAACTACATATTTTTACTTGCGAACTCGAGGTTTTAATCAAAGTTGACATTACGATGATAGATAACACCAAAAAAGTGGGTCCGACAATTCCGTCTGTCTATCTGTCTGTCTGTCTGTAGAACGATCTATAGCCTAAACGGCTGAACCGATTTTGTTCAAACTTGGGGGTTAGGCGTTTTTGGTGATTGTCCAAAATATATTTTTGAATCGTTGTTTTAGCTCCAAAAATAACGGTACTTGTCATACAAATTTTTCTAACATCTTAACTATCTCGCAAAGGGCTCCAAAGAATTTGACAAAAATTATTGTGTGTACTAATTTGAGTATGGTGTACGTTCTAGCCGAAAAAAATGTTAAAAATATTTTGGTTTTTAACGGTACCTGCCATACAACCATTTTATTGATTTTCGACTTTCTCAGAAACAGCCCAACGGATTTCAATCAAAATTTTTATACAGGATCTCCTGCAAAGTTTAAATAATAGTGCATTTCAACATTTTCGAAAAATAGTTTTTTTTTGGATTTTTGAAAAATTCAATTTTTCGAAAACGATTTTTTCTGAAATTTTGTTTTTAAGTTTATTTTATTAAATATTTAAAATGTTCATACCAATTTTTTTTTAGAAAAAATTTAAGAATTTTTATATATAAAAATTAAGTGAAAAACGACTTTAAAAATACTTTTAGCCGTTTCCTTTAAGAAGCTTTTGCATATAATGTGATCGAACATATGAGCAAGTTCGTGCGATCCAATCGTTAATTTTTTTTAATTTTAACTTTAAAAAAAGAACTATGCACTTTAACAACTTGAACAAAAAAAAAAACAAATTAAAAAATAAAGTACTAACTTTCCAAAAATCTATAGCGTAGCACTGCGACCATTTATTTAATTTTTAATTTTTTTTTTCACTTAAATCATTTTTCCACAAAATTGCCATTCCCGCCTAATCGAGGGGAACTGGATATTTATTTTAAATAAAACTCATCTTTTTCGTGAATGTTTTGCACTTAAAAAAATTGTTTTTTATACAAAACTTACATAAATTGCAGAAAGCACTTAGCTTTCATTCATAACATTACAAAAATATTTAAAATAACACTCAATTCCCAGTGAAAATAATTAATATCACAAAACGACCTATCTTGCCCCACTGTGCGCGACGGCCGCTAACTACCTGTCATTTTGCTGTATTAGAAATTATTTTTAAAATTTTAAATACGCCTACAACCAAACATGGCATATGTCTGTGAATTAATATTTCAAAATTATTGTTTTGCTGCCTTCGAGTCAATCTCAGAGTTCAGATCAATATTATAAAGCAACAATTTTTAATTTTCAAATGGAACACAAAAAAAAAACACATTGAATTCAGAAAACAAGATCCTTTCCCTCAAAATGTGAGTGAAAATCTTTCGCTAAGTATAATGACGTCTAATCAATTAAATGGAGATCGTAAAATTTATTTTATATCTTAAGATAATAACCGACATCAAAAATGCAACACTATATCCTTATACGGGATTCATTAATTTTTACTCACGTTCTAACAATTTGAAGTTTGATATGTGTATCCACACATGTATGCACATTCATAGAACACATACTCGTATAATTGAAGAATGCTTTTTCAACTCGACGAGTGTTTGGCCATGCCACTGATGGTGTTGTTTCTTTGAGTCAGTCAGCAGTTCCTTTCTATAGAAACCGGAAGCAACTGCTGACATAGAAGAAACTTTCTGCACAACTTCATTTTAAAATCCAATTATTTTTCAGCTTTCATTGCCAGCGAATTTTTCTTCTTTTTTTTCTCACATGCTTATTGTATGTGCCAAGAAAATCCAAACATACCCAATCAAAAAACACGACTAAACTATGTAATTCAATTCACGTTATATGCACCTAGGGAGTCACTTGAAAACGAATAGATCCCCGATTCATTTTAACTTGTTGCGGATACGTATACTCGTATATATAAACGTACGGTTGTGTTTTGTCAATAAAGTTAAAGTTAACAGCCAAAAAAAAACACAACTTCAATTCAACAAAAATATCCAAGATAATGGGATATGTTTGAGAGTGGAAGATATGATTCGTAGAATTATCACGTAAAAAAGTAATTCCCTCCCACTTGTTCACTTCGACTTGGACTTGGATGTCAAGCTTTTCTTTGTTGTCTCTCTGAGTTATACACATCTCGATGAGGTCGATAAATTTAAAGAAGAGGATTATCTGGTTTTATACTTACATGTATTTTGTAAAGGACAAGGAGATACTTCTTTGTCCTTTTTGTTTGGCTCATCTTTTAGTAAGTTGAATGCGTCGATTATGTACTTTATGGTATTCGTTGCCAAAGGCACTTCTTATTCTTTTTTTTTTTTGTTGCATTCAGCTTGTTCTTTTGAAAGCATTTCAAATCAATTATGTTGTTGCCATTAAGCACACTGTAGAATGCCCAATTTTTTGTCTTTATTTTTTGTTAAAACGAAATAGCATTTGGCTTAGAGGGAATGTTGTTGTATCTATTTCTATGCATTGGAAGTTGTTAACCACAGTAATCTAGCTAAGCGACTACTGACTACGTTCAAAGGAGCTCAACAAACAAAGAGTGCACTTTTATGAGCATTGGATGGAAGGAAGAAAGTTTATTATTTAGACATTTTTTAGCTAACAATGACGTCAGTATGTCCGGCAAGAAAGATGTGCTGTGCAATCTTTTTTTTACACATTTTAAATAGGGCGTTTCAACCTGACCAATTTATCTAAAATTAATTGAGTGGAAGGAACCATGACCGAGGACTCGACTGTAAAATTGTAGTCGGGCAGTTTGACCATAGGATAAATATTTACACCAAATACAAATTCTGAAAAATTTCAACGAGTTTCAATTCGATACTCATTGTCTTTCAATTCTACTGAAATAGTTTCTTGCCGGAATTGAAAACATAGACGATATTGTAATAATCAAACTTCTATACACGCTATAGAACATGCAGCAACTTCAATAAATATTAAGAACTCTTAAGGTAAACGAAACTTTAAATACTTAGCTGCAAAGAATCATCCTAGAAATAAGGGCTGGCAACGACTCGAGATCAGGCGAGACTGTTATTAGTCAAAAGTTGAAATCTTTTTTTATTCAATTATAAAGGTATTTTTCCAGGGTATGGTTTGTTTCGTTTTTTTCATCTCGTTTTTATACAGGGTGGTGCACGAATTGTGCTACAAAAATAAAACGTAATAACTTTTTTTCAGTGTCAGTAATCGTCTTATTTTTTTTTATTTTATAGGCTACTATTTAGATTTATCAAAATAAATGCTTGGGATACTGAAAAAAGAATTTGGATAGTGCAGCAATACCATTCTTTGCAGTACGTCATTTCCGTCCAAAGGGAATTTAGGCTGGAGTTTGGCGGTACTCCCCCGAATAGATGGACCATTATGAGGCTGGTGAACATGATTGCCGAATCTGGAAGCATTGAACGAAGACCGTATCATCGAGATCCCAATGTTTGGGTTCAGGATACAATCGTGGCTGTTGCATCGGCAATACAGGCAAATCCAAGTGTTTCGACTCGAAATTTAAAGGGCCAAATTGGAGTTAGCAGACGGTCATTACAACGGATACTTCATGGTGACTTAAATTTATTTCCGTACAAAGTCCAAATTACAAGCAAGGTAAACCTTCAGGATTTGCCTGTTCGCCTGGAATTTTTCCGAAAAATGATTGCAATGGTCGAAGAAGACAACACATTGATAAATTGTTTGTTCATGTCTGATGAGACCCATTTTGACTCAAACGGCAATGTTATCAAGCAAAATTTCCGTATATCGAGTGAATTTAATCCAGAAATGCACCATGAGACGGACCTGCACCCAGAACGAGTCACTGTGTGGTGCGCAGTTTCATGAAGGTGTATTGTCGCGCCATACCACTTTGAAGAAAACGGTGTAACACAAACTGTCAATGTCGACAGTTATTTAAAGATGTTGAAGGAGTTTTTTTTACCCAGAACTTCGCGGAAGACGTATCCCTTTCAGCAGGATTTGGTTTCAACAAGATGAAGTAAGTGCACACGTAGCCAAACAAGTTATGTCGCAGCTCCAACGAAAATTCCCAAATAAATTGATATCCAGAAACTACACATTTCGCTGGCTTCCAAAGTTACCTGACCAGACTGCACCAGACTTCTTTTTATGGGGTTATGTCAAGCAGGAAGTGTACAAAAAGAAACCCAGGAATTTGACTGAATTGAAGCAGTTCATTAAGACAATAATTGAGGCGATCCCAATGTCAACCCTTCAGGCCTCAATGAACAATTTTCTGATCAGGTGCCGCATATGGATGAGCGTGGAGGTCATTTGCGTTCTATCATCTTTAAAAACCATTAGTTGTTTAAAATAAAACTTAATTTTTAATCCAATAAAAAAAAAATTAATGAAATACGTCCATTAAAATAAAAGTTATTTAAATTTCTTTATTGTAGCACGATTCGTGCGCCACCCTGTATTATTTCGTTTTAGTTGTTTCGCATTTCGTTTATTCAGTATTTTAATCAAAATATTTTTCAATTACTTTGATTACATTTATTTTGAAAACAAATCATTGGTTATTTTACTTAGTTTGTTTTAAATTCATTTCGTCTTTTACTATTTAGTTTTTCGATTATTTCAATTTTTGTTCATTTCGATTTCGATTACTTTGCCAATGTGTGTTTTGTCTTTATTTAATTTTTTTTTCGTAAGGATTAAAATTAAAGCGAACTCTGCGCAAAAGGCATACTGCCCCCCTGCAACCCCCCTACTTGGACCAATTTTAGGATTTGCGGTAGGGTCGATTTTGGGTATATGCAAAGTTTTTTGTGTAACATTTAGCACAATCCAAATCCGGGATTTTAAAAAGTGGGATTATAATAAACCTGGATTTTGAATACTTTATTTAAATAATATAATTCCTTTATTATACAAAAACACTTAACAAAACATAAATTCTAATAAAATCTAATAAAGTTTTATATTAGAAGCCAATGACAATAAATTCTTATAACAAACAAAATGCCAAGAAAACCTTTGGCGAAATAACCATGACCTAAATAACTCTTTGCACTTTTAACGGAAATGAAAAACGAGTAAAAAGGGAAAGAAAGAAATGCTAAGTGATCGTAGGGCGAAATGATAGAAAAACAAAGAAAAATGATACAAAAACAAAGTAAATATAAACGAAGTAAACATAAAACGATGTTATACTACTTTTTTATCTACCACTTAATCCAGATTTTAGTGGATTAACCACAAATCCTCTTTGAAATCTTCTAAGTCTTGAAGATTTCCGATACAGATTTTAATATTCTTCAATGAAGATTAGAAATTAATCTCATTGAAATCTTCTTCGAAGTAGAAGATTTTCAAAACAAACAAAACTTATTTCGTGGAACGGGCCTATCCAAATGTCATTTTCTTCATTCACAATCAACAAAAAAAAAACCTGTCCAACATTATTTAATTTGTTTTTGATTTCGAATTCTGTTTTATTTATATATATTTTTTTAAATATATAAAAATAAAAGATGCAATAAAACTACAAAGACCAAAGCGGTTTCTCGAACTTGTAATAGAAAATGTTTTAGCGACGAGTTTCAATCTCAAGGATAGTGTGGTTTTGTCTTCGAGTGTTTGTTTTTTTTTCAGGATGACAGGGAATCCATTAGCTGGAAGTGTTGATCAGATAAAGTTGCAAATATTGTTCATTCACAAAGCTGGTTTTTCATTTTTCTTCTAGATTATCGACCTCGGGACCTGTCCAGATTTCATGCACCAGGAAGATTATTACTGCTTTATTTGAAGGATAAAATTTTGGGATAACAATATTTTTAATTTATTACCCATTTCTATTTATTGAAATTAAATTTGTTAACTGCACCGAAATTATTATTCTTCTTTCTAATTATTAGTTTGTTTTACTCTTGATATATTGACTTTTGAATGCAAATTCAGTGTGAAAACGTCAAAGTAATCTTTTTTTTTCTGATTGACCTATTTGACATTTTCCCATATTTGTAGAAATTCGTATATTCTAACAATATTTCAAGCGATCCTCTTATTTATTGCCCCTGTTTGGTATGATTGTGCCAAAACACGTAGAATAAAAGTGTAAATATATGTTAAAATTAAATACTTAAAATTATGCTTCATTTATCATCTGATTACTTAACCAAAAAACTACATGCATTAGCTAATATCTACTATTTGGAAACATAAATTTATAAGACAACTATCATAAAACATATATATTAGGGTGGTATCTATTTTTCGATTTTTGAATTATCCCCGTGGAACTTTCTCATTTAATTATATATGTACCTCTTAATATGAAATAAGTTTTTTCATGTTATTTTTTGTTAAGATATAGAGGTCGCTACCAACTGTTAAAATTTGTACAAAGCGAAATACAGCTTTAATGATAGTTTCATTAATGTTTCATTTAGGTGTTTACATCACATTTTACGTGCAAGTATAACTTGCATATACAATCGCTTCTCCCTCCTCTCTTCTAACCATCGTCTGTACCGACGCGCCGAGATTTAGTATTAGGTATTAGAACTAGATTTCCTTAGAATATAATAAATTAATTACAACCAATGAAGAAATGTTGGCGAAAGAGTTTAGGAAAAAGTTCCCTATTACTAACAAATCAACCCTTGTATCTTAAAAATAAATGATTCAAATATCCATAATATCTTAATTCATAACAACGAAAAAATTTTGTAATATTTTTTTTTATAAAATAAAGGAATCTAATAAAAAAATTCAAACCTTTAAATGTCATTTAAAAAATTCAAAAAAAAAAAATTAAATAATTTCTAATGATATATAATCAAATTTTGTGGTGCCCGGCGAAATTCAAGAACAATTTTTTTTATAGGAATATGGACCACCCTAATATATATATGAACAAAGTTTAATATTCTTTAGTTCTATCGTTTGTATCCCTTCTCTCCGAACTACTCATTTCAGGAACCTTTTTCCTTTTGTCACATTTAAACTATTTAAGGAATTTCCTGCCGATATACGATTCATTAGATTGTTGTCTTTTTCTTAAAAAATGTAAACAATTGGCTACTTGAATTTAATCACCAGCAAATTAAGGTTTTGTTGCCATTAATTTCTTAATTAGTAAATAATATCTGCAATTAAATAATATTTTGTATGTATTTTCTTGGAGTAAATAATAATAAAAAATAAAAAACTATAAACAAACTAATTATAAAAAAATCTTAAATGTATGAATATTAATTCGAAGTCATACAAAAGTTCGCCCACTCTACAAGAAACTTAACTCTTTTTTTTTATATACAAAGTGTCACTAATTTATTTAATATTATTATATAGGTTATCATTTATTACTAGCTATTAGTAATATTGTATATTTTTTTAATAATTGAAAAAAGTTTTTATAAATAGAAAAAAAAATATTTTAAAAAAATATCTTGAAATGGAATAAATTGTCAAAGTACCAGAAGAAAGTCTCTTAACCAGAAGACGAATTACAAAACTATTTCCAATGCTGGAGACTTCTTTTCTTGAGAGGAAGATATATTACATTTAAAACCTATATTGGACAAAAAAAAACCTCAATGGATGGATACACTCGTACACTTCCCCTCAAATTTCATTTCATATTCGATTTTTTTTCGCGTGTGTCCTAGATGAGTTTGAGTTGAACCTTTCTTGGTCTACATGCTGTTCAATTGTCCATCACTTCAGGGTACTATACAATTGTTTTCACTCCCAGGGGCCACTAACACTAAAAGTGTTTTTTTTTTTGTATTCGGGTGGCAAAAGTATATTCAGCAGCTCTAAAAACCTGATGCGTGTAGAGTAACCTCTGTATAGTTTTATATTCGTGCATACATACAAAAAGATACCATGATGAATGTGCATCTATATATTCTCAGGCATTAGGAGATATACTACACATTCAAGTACCAGGACTTAAAGACTATTAGATACGTTTGGAAATAGCCTTGGTGCTGCAACCACGGGTGTTGTTGTTATCCTTGCTGTTGATGTCTGTTGTAATGATTTTTTTTTTGCGCTCGCCCTTAGCCGTCAAATTGTTTTAGTTTTATTTTTTATTTTTCCTGCGAGTTTAATATTGGCTCGACCACTCCGAAGTACTGATGATGCATCGTCATGTCCCTGATTCTCACCACCATACTATATAGCAGCTTTATTTAGAGAGCTGGTGACGGTAATAATGGAAGATGTGTTTTTTAAGAACTTTTGTAACTCTTACGTTTGAATTTAATGCATACATAGTTCTAGAGGGTTTATTTAAATATTATAAATTCATTTACCTGGCCAAACAAAAAACAATCATATTAACCGTCTGAAGTCTCTGAGGTCTTATAAGCTTCAGCATTCCTTCAATTTTACTACCAAACAAAATTGTACGGTCAAAACCATGGTTCGATTGTCGGGCTAGGGGCTAACTTTAAACAAACAATAAAACATCAATAAACTTCAAAACATTCGGAGAACTGCTACCGTTCGCGCCACAGGGGCCCTTAAGTGTTATTTTATATCTTCTACCCCTTGACCTACACGTTAAACAACATATGGCATCTTCCAGCGCGCTAAGACTCAAAGAGTCAAAATGCTGGGTTGCCAAATCTTACGGTCACAGCAACACAGACAATTTGATTCCACCAGATATTCTGTCGACAAACATTGGCTACTCTGCTCTTTTTTTTTTTTTTTTTTTTTTTTTATAACTTTGCACGCGCTCAAGGGATTATGAATACCCTTTATATGTTTTTCTTAACACAGCGCGGCATCTGGTGAAGAATAGAAAGAAGGATAGGAAAGATGTGTGACGCGATGTTCTGAGACTAGAGCTGGTTGTTGTCTCAGATTTACCTCCAGGGATGGCGGCTGAACTAATGCGGAGGGAATTACCGTGTCTTATTTATGTATGTCCCTTATAATTCGCATTATTTTATTTATATCGATGTCATACTTAATGGGTATGCTAGTTTACTCAATCACACGTTGTTAGTGTTATGCCTAAACAACATGTAATGAGCAAAGCAGCAACTTATTTTATGACAATTTTGAGAATTGGTTTTTAATGGAATATAAGAAGACATAGACAACGGCAGGAATCGAACCTGCAACCACGAGGTTGACAGGCGAGCACACAACTATCGCGCCACGGCCACCCCCCTGATCCTCAGAAAAAGCTTTAAAGTTATCTTCCCATCCAGAAACAATTTGGAAGATGACGAAGTGTCAAAATATTTCGATGCAAAAATTTTTACCGACGTATGTGAAATGTAGTGTGGTTTAGTGTGGAGTGTGGTTTTACCGACGGATCTGAAATGGAGTGTGGCTTAGGAGCAGGCATTTTCTCAGAGTCGCTAAAAGTCTCTAGCCTCTTTCAAGCTGAAGTACTAGCTATAATTGAAGCATGCTAAATTCTTCTAATAAATCCAACTCAAACTCCAAATTTATCAATTTCAAATTCAATGCCGTAAATTCGACAAAAATATCTTCAAAACTGGTCCAACAATGCCGAAATGAGCTGATAACCTTGTAACGAAGTTACAAATTTAATCTTACCAATCACCGCCATTCCAATTTCCACCACACATTGCATTTATCGACGAGCTAACTGTCGATGAATGCAGCTAGCATTCAAACTCAAAAGTTATAACGATCAAAGAGCGGCAGACAGAGTGAGCAGACACGTGATCATAAGTTTTATAGTGAAAGCAGAACATCATCATCATCAAGTCAAACATCACGCCATCGATTTAAATGGGAAGAGTTTTTCTGCACTCTTAGAATTCACATTCGCTTGTTACTGCAAATAGATCAAGAGGAAGTGACATTGGTATGGAAAAAGATGGACTTACTTTCGGTGTTGTATGTACCAATCTAGTGTACATAAGGGAGGTGCCTAGAAACATACAGCTGAATGCGTGGTGCACCAGCGAGGAGTTTCGCAAGTTTTTGGCCTAGTGCTTTAAATTTTGTGCCTGTGGTTTCGACCAGAGCCGGGAAGTCTATCCCACCGAACTTTGTGCCTTTGGTTTCGACCAGGTCGGGACTCTTTCCCAAATTATATGAGATTGTTAGTGTAAGCTTATTTGAAGGAAAACTATTGTAAAGTATTTATAAAAAATAAACATATTAAAGTATTTTTAAGCGAATTCATTGTAATATTAAAAACCTAATATAAATAGATTGCCATTTAAACGTAGTTCTGAACTCTTCACGCAACGAGTCTTATTGCTTTCTTCAGTCAGACCTTGGACCCGCACTGACGCTATCTCAGGGATCGGCGCTTCATAACTCGCTCGCATAATCTCTCCCTATCCCACTCGCTGCTATCAAGGGCAAATTTCGTTCAGTAGTCCTCAGGGAATACAACAAAAGATGGAAAAACTAACCGACTGAAAGATATTAAGAATGATGTGGCCGCAAATGATCTCATTTGTAGATCAAGGCGGGATATTGCAATGCTAATATCTACTTGCACTGGGCACCTTGGATAAGCACGCATCAAAATTGGGTATACCGCATAAAACTGATTTCCGTAGCTGTAAAAAACAAATGAAAAAGGAAGCAGTGCTTCCCTTTGGCCAGGCTAAGAATGCAATCTTATAGAATGGCCTTCTTTTCCGATATAACCGATCTAAAAGAACTGGAAATTGATACAAAAATTAAAAAAATAAAAACTTATTGTCTTTCCTCAATGGCTCTAGCGACGCTTAGTGGTTTCCCTCTGGTTGTCCGCTAAATTTTATTTTTGTTTCCAGCGCTACTTGGGTCGTGGATGCGAGTTCACTACGAGTATAATCGCCAATTAACCTATCTGCCTTCCGGTCAAAATCGGAAGATCATAATTTCAAGGAAATCAAATTGCTTAAGTCTTGCGATGAATACAAAAAACCCAGTGATAATTTTCCTGTTATTCCCTGTTGAAATGTAATTTCTCGTGCTCTCTTATATAAGCCTTGGCCTTACTGAATACTTTCCTGCCACTAGCTCCGTAACTATTCTCTTTGATGATGGGCTCTTTTAAACGCTCCACTTCCATTAGCATTGTTCTGCGTTACGTGTACAACGGGTCCTGATATTTCTCGTTCCCCGGTATCCATTGTGGAATGAGGATGTTGGTGGTTTTTCGTGATTTTCATGGCGAAACTCGTGATGTTGATCTTCGTTCTTTGTTCTTACAGTATAGGTGTACAAGTACAATGCGCTTTATTGAAGACAAAATCTTCCGGAAGTCGAGGATATCCTATATAGCTAGTGTATTCTTGTTGATGGTTGCTGAGCTTTTACAGTTGGCCAATGTTATGCTTTCAACAAGAGCAATTTTATAGCATCGATTAAAATCAAAAAGACAGTGGGCAAGCAATACCTAAAATATGGAAACATAAAAAATTCAACAGAGTTTGAACGCAACCTGAGAAAGCGAGCAATTTGTTCAGGTGGCTATTTTAACATAAATTACACTTCAACTATTTTCAGATTTACTTGTGAATTGCGTATTTTCTCATTCATGTTTTGCTCCTTATGTATTGGTATAATAAATAACCCGGTTATAACCTGTCATACCGAATCCTAACACTTTTTTCTGCAATTTAGAAAATAATCTTACCTTGAATCATATACAAATTAGGACACCATAAAGTCGTCAGTATAGTCAATAGTCGTCAATCAATAAGCATTTTAATTTATTCCAACTAAATCAAACTGACTATCCCACTGTATAGAGCATCATGGCATAATTCTAAGTAGGGACCTATAGCTACTGTTGATTGTTGTGGCATTTCTTGTTTGCCAACTTTGCTTTCTCCAATTTAAATTTCCACCCCCTATAAGATCGCCTGCATTCCTGTAAAGATATTAAACGATGCCATGGAACATTGGCGAAAGTCTGTTTTGGCTGCTGGCTGCTCTGCTACAGGAACCTAATAAAAAATTATCTCTCTCAGGTGCAGCAGCAAAAGTTTTCGTTTTTGATTACAGATTTGCATTTTGTTTTACGTTAATAGAACTCAATTTTATGATGGTTGCTTGCCAAACAAAACCCTTTTCTTACAAGTACGTGCGGGAAGAAGTAAAAAAAATATATAGGTCACTGTTTTTATTACTATTTTCGAGTATAAAAGTGTTTCCTCAAAAAGCGCAGTTAAAAACTATTTAGAACGCTATTATTTCCAAGCAGTTTGCAATTCAGTAATTTTTTTTAAACTATTACTTTTATAGTTGCAAAAAATGTTTGTACGTTAAACATTGTAGCTTGATATAAGCTTCAGACTTTTGTATGAACTTTGAGTTTGTAAAAAAAATATTCAAATGCAATCCAGGGATGTAGAAACTTGATTATGGCATCCTATCCTGCACAGTAGATATCAATATTTACATTTGTATCTACTTTGACGCATGGTGACGCAATATGTCAATGTTAACGTGCAAATTGGGCTTGTGAAGACATTTTTGTTGTTACTTCTTTGAAGTTGAGTTAGAATATATCCTTCACCGCCCATTCTTGTCATAATCTACTTGGTTTGTAATCGCTTATAAGGATGTGGAAGATATGTAGTTTCAAAAAGATGGTGTCACATCTAACACAATACGAATCGTTTTGTTTTGGTTCCAAGCAACGTTGCCGAAGTGGCACGATCGTGCACTTATGGCATTTTTTTAATTTATATGGCACTGTGGCACTCAAACGTTGCAAGCGCATAGTTTAGCCGGAAAACGCGTTTAAAGATAAAAATGTCCAATTTTTTTTAAAATTAGTTTTTCGTGTCATTCGTTACATGGATTAAAAGGTGGCAGTTCCAAGATCACGAATATATAATTTTTAAGTCGCTGGGCAAGTAGTTTAGCCGCAAATCGAATTTTAAGGGACAGAAAAAGTGTAAAGTTTGATGGGTCTAGGACGCATAGTTTAGCCGGAAAACGCGTTTAAAGATAAAAACGTCCAATTTTTTTAAAATTAGTTTTTCGTGTCATTCGTTACATGGATTAAAAGGTGGCAGTTCCAAGATCACGAATATATAATTATTAAGTCGCTGGGGCAAGTAGTTTAGCCGCAAATCGAATTTTAAGGGACAGAAAAAGTGTAAAGTTTGATGGGTCTAGGACGCATAGCTTAGCCGGAAAACGCGTTTAAAGATAAAAATGTCCAATTTTTTAAAATTAGTTTTTCGTGTCATTCGTTACATGGATTAAAAGGTGGCAGTTCCAAGATCACGAATATATAATTTTTAAGTCGCTGGGGCAAATAGTTTAGCCGCAAATCGAATTTTAAGGGACAGAAAAAGTGTAAAGTTTGATGGGTCTAGGACGCATAGTTTAGCCGGAAAACGCGTTTAAAGATAAAAACGTCCAATTTTTTTAAAATTAGTTTTTCGTGTCATTCGTTACATGGATTAAAAGGTGGTAGTTCCAAGATCACGAATATATAATTTTTAAGTCGCTGGGGCAAGTAGTTTAGCCGCAAATCGAATTTTAAGGGACAGATAAAATGTAAAGTTTGATGGGTCTAGGACGCATAGTTTAGCCGGAAAACGCGTTTAAAGATAAAAATGTCCAATTTTTTTAAAATTAGTTTTTCGTGTCATTGGTTACATGGATTAAAAGGTGGCAGTTCCAAGATCACGAATATATAATATTTAAGTCGCTGGGGCAAGTAGTTTAGCAGCAAATCGAATTTTAAGGGACAGAAAAAGTGTAAAGTTTGATGGGTCTAGGACGCATAGTTTAGCCGGAAAACGCGTTTAAAGATAAAAATGTCCAATTTTTTTAAAATTAGTTTTTCGTGTCATTCGTTACATGGATTAAAAGGTGGCAGTTCCAAGATCACGAATATATAATTTTTAAGTCGCTGGGGCAAGTAGTTTAGCCGCAAATCGAATTTTAAGGGACAGAAAAGTGTAAAGTTTGATGGGTCTAGGACGCATAGTTTAGCCGGAAAACGCGTTTAAAGATAAAAATGTCCAATTTTTTTAAAATTAGTTTTTCGTGTCATTCGTTACATGGATTAAAAGGTGGCAGTTCCAAGATCACGAATATATAATTTTTAAGTCGCTGGGGCAAGTAGTTTAGCCGCAAATCGAATTTTAAGGGACAGAAAAAGTGTAAAGTTTGATGGGTCTAGGACACATAGTTTAGCCGGAAAACGCGTTTAAAGATAAAAACGTCCAATTTTTTAAAATTGGTTTTTCGTGTCATTCGTTACATGGATTAAAAGTTGGCAGTTCCAAGATCACGAATATATAATTTTTAAGTCGCTGGGGCAAGTAGTTTAGCCGCAAATCGAATCTTAAGGGACAGAAAAAGTGTAAAGTTTGATGGGTCTAGGACGCATAGTTTAGCCCGAAAACGCGTTTAAAGATAAAAATGTCCAATTTTTTTAAAATTAGTTTTTCGTGTCATTCGTTACATGGATTAAAAGGTGGCAGTTCCAAGATCACGAATATATAATTTTTAAGTCGCTGGGGCAAGTAGTTTAGCCGCAAATCGAATTTTAAGGGACAGATAAAATGTAAAGTTTGATGGGTCTAGGACGCATAGTTTAGCCGGAAAACGCGTTTAAAGATAAAAATGTCCAATTTTTTTAAAATTAGTTTTTCGTGTCATTCGTTACATGGATTAAAAGGTGGCAGTTCCAAGATCACGAATATATAATTTTTAAGTCGCTGGGGCAAGTAGTTTAGCCGCAAATCGAATTTTAAGGGACAGAAAAAGTGTAAAGTTTGATGGGTCTAGGACGCATAGTTTAGCCGGAAAACGCGCTTAAAGATAAAAATGTCCAATTTTTTTAAAATTAGTTTTTCGTGTCATTCGTTACATGGATTAAAAGGTGGCAGTTCTAAGATCACGAATATATAATTTTTAAGTCGCTGGGGCAAGGAGTTTAGCCGCAAATCGAATTTTAAGGGACAGAAAAAGTGTAAAGTTTGATGGGTCTAGGACGCATAGTTTAGCCGGAAAACGCGTTTAAAGATAAAAATGTCCAATTTTTTTAAAATTAGTTTTTCGTGTCATTCGTTACATGGATTAAAAGGTGGCAGTTCCAAGATCACGAATATATAATTTTTAAGTCGCTGGGGCAAGTAGTTTAGCCGCAAATCGAATTTTAAGGGACAGAAAAAGTGTAAAGTTTGATGGGTCTAGGGCGCATAGTTTAGCCGGAAAACGCGTTTAAAGATAAAAATGTCCAATTTTTTCAAAATTAGTTTTTCGTGTCATTCGTTACATGGATTAAAATGTGGCAGTTCGAAGATCACGAATATATAATTTTTAAGTCGCTGGGGCAAGTAGTTTAGCCGCAAATCGAATTTTAAGGGACAGAAAAAGTGTAAAGTTTGATGGGTCTAGGACGCATAGTTTAGCCGGAAAACGCGTTTAAAGATAAAAATGTCCAATTTTTTCAAAATTAGTTTTTCGTGTCATTCGTTACATGGATTAAAAGGTGGCAGTTCCAAGATCACGAATATATAATTTTTAAGTCGCTGGGGCAAGTAGTTTAGCCGCAAATCGAATTTTAAGGGACAGAAAAAGTGTAAAGTTTGATGGGTCTAGGACGCATTGTTTAGCCGGAAAACGCGTTTAAAGATAAAAATGTCCAATTTTTTTAAAATTAGTTTTTCGTGTCATTCGTTACATGGATTAAAAGGTGGCAGTTCCATAATCACGAATATATAATTTTTAAGTCGCTGGGGCAAGTAGTTTAGCCGCAAATCGAATTTTAAGGGACAGAAAAAGTGTAAAGTTTGATGGGTCTAGGACGCATAGTTTAGCCGGAAAACGTGTTTAAAGATAAAAATGTCCAATTTTTTCAAAATTAGTTTTTCGTGTCATTCGTTACATGGATTAAAAGGTGGCAGTTCCAATATCACGAATATATAATTTTTAAGTCGCTGGGGCAAGTAGTTTAGCCGCAAATCGAATTTTAAGGGACAGAAAAAGTGTAAAGTTTGATGGGTCTAGGACGCATAGTTTAGCCGGAAAACGCGTTTAAAGATAAAAATGTCCAATTTTTTTAAAATTAGCTTTTCGTGTCATTCGTTACATGGATTAAAAGGTGGCAGTTCCAAGATCACGAATATATAATTTTTAAGTCGCTGGGGCAAGTAGTTTAGCCGCAAATCGAATTTTAAGGGACAGATAAAATGTAAAGTTTGATGGGTCTAGGACGCATAGTTTAGCCGGAAAACGCGTTTAAAGATAAAAATGTCCAATTTTTTTAAAATTAGTTTTTCGTGTCATTCGTTACATGGATTAAAAGGTGGCAGTTCCAAGATCACGAATATATAATTTTTAAGTCGCTGGGGCAAGTAGTTTAGCCGCAAATCGAATTTTAAGGGACAGAAAAAGTGTAAAGTTTGATGGGTCTAGGACGCATAGTTTAGCCGGAAAACGCGTTTAAAGATAAAAATGTCCAATTTTTTTAAAATTAGCTTTTCGTGTCATTCGTTACATGGATTAAAAGGTGGCAGTTCCAAGATCACGAATATATAATTTTCAAGTCGCTGGGGCAAGTAGTTTAGCCGCAAATCGAATTTTAAGGGACAGATAAAATGTAAAGTTTGATGGGTCTAGGACACATAGTTTAGCCGGAAAACGCGTTTAAAGATAAAAATGTCCAATTTTTTTAAAATTAGTTTTTCGTGTCATTCGTTACATGGATTAAAAGGTGGCAGTTCCAAGATCACGAATATATAATTTTTAAGTCGCTGGGGCAAGTAGTTTAGCCGCAAATCGAATTTTAAGGGACAGAAAAAGTGTAAAGTTTGATGGGTCTAGGACGCATAGCTTAGCCGGAAAACGCGTTTAAAGATAAAAATGTCCAATTTTTTTAAAATTAGTTTTTCGTGTCATTCGTTACATGGATTAAAAGGTGGCAGTTCCAAGATCACGAATATATAATTTTTAAGTCGCTGGGGCAAGTAGTTTAGCCGCAAATCGAATTTTAAGGGACAGAAAAAGTGTAAAGTTTGATGGGTCTAGGACGCATAGTTTAGCCGGAAAACGCGTTTAAGGATAAAAATGTCCAATTTTTTTAAAATTAGTTTTTCGTGTCATTCGTTACATGGATTAAAAGGTGGCAGTTCCAAGATCACGAATATATAATTTTTAAGTCGCTGGGGCAAGTAGTTTAGCCGCAAATCGAATTTTAAGGGACAGAAAAAGTGTAAAGTTTGATGGGTCTAGGACGCATAGTTTAGCCGGAAAACGCGTTTAAAGATAAAAATGTCCAATTTTTTTAAAATTAGTTTTTCGTGTCATTCGTTACATGGATTAAAAGGTGGCAGTTCCAAGATCACGAATATATAATTTTTAAGTCGCTGGGGCAAGTAGTTTAGCCGCAAATCGAATTTTAAGGGACAGATAAAATGTAAAGTTTGATGGGTCTAGGACGCATAGTTTAGCCGGAAAACGCGTTTAAAGATAAAAATGTCCAATTTTTTTAAAATTAGTTTTTCGTGTCATTCGTTACATGGATTAAAAGGTGGCAGTTCCAAGATCACGAATATATAATTTTTAAGTCGCTGGGGCAAGTAGTTTAGCCGCAAATCGAATTTTAAGGGACAGAAAAAGTGTAAAGTTTGATGGGTCTAGGACGCATAGTTTAGCCGGAAAACGCATTTACAGATAAAAATGTCCAATTTTTTTAAAATTAGTTTTTCGTGTCATTCGTTACATGGATTAAAAGGTGGCAGTTCCAAGATCACGAATATATAATTTTTAAGTCGCTGGGGCAAGTAGTTTAGCCGCAAATCGAATTTTAAGGGACAGAAAAAGTGTAAAGTTTGATGGGTCTAGGACGCATAGTTTAGCCGGAAAACGCGTTTAAAGATAAAAATGTCCAATTTTTTTAAAATTAGTTTTTCGTGTCATTCGTTACATGGATTAAAAGGTGGCAGTTCCAAGATCACGAATATATAATTTTTAAGTCGCTGGGGCAAGTAGTTTAGCCGCAAATCGAATTTTAAGGGACAGAAAAGTGTAAAGTTTGATGGGTCTAGGACGCATAGTTTAGCCGGAAAACGCGTTTAAAGATAAAAATGTCCAATTTTTTTTAAATTAGTTTTTCGTGTCATTCGTTACATGGATTAAAAGGTGGCAGTTCCAAGATCACGAATATATAATTTTTAAGTCGCTGGGGCAAGTAGTTTAGCCGCAAATCGAATTTTAAGGGACAGAAAAAGTGTAAAGTTTGATGGGTCTAGGACGCATAGTTTAGCCGGAAAACGCGTTTAAAGATAAAAATGTCCAATTTTTTTAAAATTAGCTTTTCGTGTCATTCGTTACATGGATTAAAAGGTGGCAGTTCCAAGATCACGAATATATAATTTTTAAGTCGCTGGGGCAAGTAGTTTAGCCGCAAATCGAATTTTAAGGGACAGATAAAATGTAAAGTTTGATGGGTCTAGGACGCATAGTTTAGCCGGAAAACGCGTTTAAAGATAAAAATGTCCAATTTTTTTAAAATTAGTTTTTCGTGTCATTCGTTACATGGATTAAAAGGTGGCAGTTCCAAGATCACGAATATATAATTTTTAAGTCGCTGGGGCAAGTAGTTTAGCCGCAAATCGAATTTTAAGGGACAGAAAAAGTGTAAAGTTTGATGGGTCTAGGACGCATAGTTTAGCCGGAAAACGCGTTTAAAGATAAAAATGTCCAATTTTTTTAAAATTAGCTTTTCGTGTCATTCGTTACATGGATTAAAAGGTGGCAGTTCCAAGATCACGAATATATAATTTTTAAGTCGCTGGGGCAAGTAGTTTAGCCGCAAATCGAATTTTAAGGGACAGATAAAATGTAAAGTTTGATGGGTCTAGGACGCATAGTTTAGCCGGAAAACGCGTTTAAAGATAAAAATGTCCAATTTTTTTAAAATTAGTTTTTCGTGTCATTCGTTACATGGATTAAAAGGTGGCAGTTCCAAGATCACGAATATATAATTTTTAAGTCGCTGGGGCAAGTAGTTTAGCCGCAAATCGAATTTTAAGGGACAGATAAAATGTAAAGTTTGATGGGTCTAGGACGCATAGTTTAGCCGGAAAACGCGTTTAAAGATAAAAATGTCCAATTTTTTTAAAATTAGTTTTTCGTGTCATTCGTTACATGGATTAAAAGGTGGCAGTTCCAAGATCACGAATATATAATTTTTAAGTCGCTGGGGCAAGTAGTTTAGCCGCAAATCGAATTTTAAGGGACAGAAAAAGTGTAAAGTTTGATGGGTCTAGGACGCATAGTTTAGCCGGAAAACGCATTTAAAGATAAAAATGTCCAATTTTTTTAAAATTAGTTTTTCGTGTCATTCGTTACATGGATTAAAAGGTGGCAGTTCCAAGATCACGAATATATAATTTTTAAGTCGCTGGGGCAAGTAGTTTAGCCGCAAATCGAATTTTAAGGGACAGAAAAAGTGTAAAGTTTGATGGGTCTAGGACGCATAGTTTAGCCGGAAAACGCGTTTAAAGATAAAAATGTCCAATTTTTTCAAAATTAGTTTTTCGTGTCATTCGTTACATGAATTAAAAGGTGGCAGTTCCAAGATCACGAATATATAATTTTTAAGTCGCTGGGGCAAGTAGTTTAGCCGCAAATCGAATTTTAAGGGACAGAAAAAGTGTAAAGTTTGATGGGTCTAGGACGCATAGTTTAGCCGGAAAACGCGTTTAAAGATAAAAATGTCCAATTTTTTTAAAATTAGTTTTTCGTGTCATTCGTTACATGGATTAAAAGGTGGCAGTTCCAAGATCACGAATATATAATTTTTAAGTCGCTGGGGCAAGTAGTTTAGCCGCAAATCGAATCTTAAGGGACAGAAAAAGTGTAAAGTTTGATGGGTCTAGGACGCATAGTTTAGCCGGAAAACGCGTTTAAAGATAAAAATGTCCAATTTTTTTAAAATTAGTTTTTCGTGTCATTCGTTACATGGATTAAAAGGTGGCAGTTCCAAGATCACGAATATATAATTTTTAAGTCGCTGGGGCAAGTAGTTTAGCCGCAAATCGAATTTTAAGGGACAGATAAAATGTAAAGTTTGATGGGTCTAGGACGCATAGTTTAGCCGGAAAACGCGTTTAAAGATAAAAACGTCCAATTTTTTTAAAATTAGTTTTTCGTGTCATTCGTTACATGGATTAAAAGGTGGCAGTTCCAAGATCACGAATATATAATTTTTAAGTCGCTGGGGCAAGTAGTTTAGCCGCAAATCGAATTTTAAGGGACAGAAAAAGTGTAAAGTTTGATGGGTCTAGGACGCATAGTTTAGCCGGAAAACGCGTTTAAAGATAAAAATGTCCAATTTTTTTAAAATTAGTTTTTCGTGTCATTCGTTACATGGATTAAAAGGTGGCAGTTCCAAGATCACGAATATATAATTTTTAAGTCGCTGGGGCAAGTAGTTTAGCCGCAAATCGAATCTTAAGGGACAGAAAAAGTGTAAAGTTTGATGGGTCTAGGACGCATAGTTTAGCCGGAAAACGCGTTTAAAGATAAAAATGTCCAATTTTTTTTAAAATTAGCTTTTCGTGTCATTCGTTACATGGATTAAAAGGTGGCAGTTCCAAGATCACGAATATATAATTTTTAAGTCGCTGGGGCAAGTAGTTTAGCCGCAAATCGAATTTTAAGGGACAGAAAAAGTGTAAAGTTTGATGGGTCTAGGACGCATAGTTTAGCCGGAAAACGCGTTTAAAGATAAAAATGTCCAATTTTTTTAAAATTAGTTTTTCGTGTCATTCGTTACATGGATTAAAAGGTGGCAGTTCCAAGATCACGAATATATAATTTTTAAGTCGCTGGGGCAAGTAGTTTAGCCGCAAATCGAATTTTAAGGGACAGAAAAAGTGTAAAGTTTGATGGGTCTAGGACGCATAGTTTAGCCGGAAAACGCGTTTAAGGATAAAAATGTCCAATTCTTTTAAAATTAGTTTTTCGTGTCTTTCGTTACATGGATTAAAAGGTGGCAGTTCCAAGATCACGAATATATAATTTTTAAGTCGCTGGGGCAAGTAGTTTAGCCGCAAATCGAATTTTAAGGGACAGAAAAAGTGTAAAGTTTGATGGGTCTAGGACGCATAGTTTAGCCGGAAAACGCGTTTAAAGATAAAAATGTCCAATTTTTTTAAAATAAGCTTTTCGTGTCATTCGTTACATAAAAGGTGGCAGTTCCAAGATCACGAATATATAATTTTTAAGTCGCTGGGGCAAGTAGTTTAGCCGCAAATCGAATTTTAAGGGACAGAAAAAGTGTAAAGTTTGATGGGTCTAGGACGCATAGTTTAGCCGGAAAACGCGTTTAAAGATAAAAATGTCCAATTTTTTTAAAATTAGTTTTTCGTGTCATTCGTTACATGGATTAAAAGGTGGCAGTTCCAAGATCACGAATATATAATTTTTAAGTCGCTGGGGCAAGTAGTTTAGCCGCAAATCGAATTTTAAGGGACAGAAAAAGTGTAAAGTTTGATGGGTCTAGGACGCATAGTTTAGCCGGAAAACGCGTTTAAAGATAAAAATGTCCAATTTTTTTAAAATTAGTTTTTCGTGTCATTCGTTACATGGATTAAAAGGTGGCAGTTCCAAGATCACGAATATATAATTTTTAAGTCGCTTGGGCAAGTAGTTTAGCCGCAAATCGAATTTTAAGGGACAGAAAAAGTGTAAAGTTTGATGGGTCTAGGACGCATAGTTTAGCCGGAAAACGCGTTTAAAGATAAAAATGTCCAATTTTTTTAAAATTAGTTTTTCGTGTCATTCGTTACATGGATTAAAAGGTGGCAGTTCCAAGATCACGAATATATAATTTTTAAGTCGCTGGGGCAAGTAGTTTAGCCGCAAATCGAATTTTAAGGGACAGAAAAAGTGTAAAGTTTGATGGGTCTAGGACGCATAGTTTAGCCGGAAAACGCGTTTAAGGATAAAAATGTCCAATTTTTTTAAAATTAGTTTTTCGTGTCATTCGTTACATGGATTAAAAGGTGGCAGTTCCAAGATCACGAATATATAATTTTTAAGTCGCTGGGGCAAGTAGTTTAGCCGCAAATCGAATTTTAAGGGACAGAAAAAGTGTAAAGTTTGATGGGTCTAGGACGCATAGTTTAGCCGGAAAACGCGTTTAATGATAAAAATGTCCAATTTTTTTAAAATTAGTTTTTCGTGTCATTCGTTACATGGATTAAAAGGTGGCAGTTCCAAGATCACGAATATATAATTTTTAAGTCGCTGGGGCAAGTAGTTTAGCCGCAAATCGAATTTTAAGGGACAGAAAAAGTGTAAAGTTTGATGGGTCTAGGACGCATAGTTTAGCCGGAAAACGCGTTTAAAGATAAAAATGTCCAATTTTTTTAAAATTAGTTTTTCGTGTCATTCGTTACATGGATTAAAAGGTGGCAGTTCCAAGATCACGAATATATAATTTTTAAGTCGCTGGGGCAAGTAGTTTAGCCGCAAATCGAATTTTAAGGGACAGAAAAAGTGTAAAGTTTGATGGGTCTAGGACGCATAGTTTAGCCGGAAAACGCGTTTAAAGATAAAAATGTCCAATTTTTTTAAAATTAGTTTTTCGTGTCATTCGTTACATGGATTAAAAGGTGGCAGTTCCAAGATCACGAATATATAATTTTTAAGTCGCTGGGGCAAGTAGTTTAGCCGCAAATCGAATGTTAAGGGACAGAAAAAGTGTAAAGTTTGATGGGTCTAGGACGCATAGTTTAGCCGGAAAACGCGTTTAAGGATAAAAATGTCCAATTTTTTTAAAATTAGTTTTTCGTGTCATTCGTTACATGGATTAAAAGGTGGCAGTTCCAAGATCACGAATATATAATTTTTAAGTCGCTGGGGCAAGTAGTTTAGCCGCAAATCGAATTTTAAGGGACAGAAAAAGTGTAAAGTTTGATGGGTCTAGGACGCATAGTTTAGCCGGAAAACGCGTTTGAAGATAAAAATGTCCAATTTTTTTAAAATTAGTTTTTCGTGTCATTCGTTACATGGATTAAAAGGTGGCAGTTCCAAGATCACGAATATATAATTTTTAAGTCGCTGGGGCAAGTAGTTTAGCCGCAAATCGAATTTTAAGGGACAGAAAAAGTGTAAAGTTTGATGGGTCTAGGACGCATAGTTTAGCCGGAAAACGCGTTTAAAGATAAAAATGTCCAATTTTTTAAAAATTAGTTTTTCGTGTCATTCGTTACATGGATTAAAAGGTGGCAGTTCCAAGATCACGAATATATAATTTTTAAGTCGCTGGGGCAAGTAGTTTAGCCGCAAATCGAATTTTAAGGTACAGAAAAAGTGTAAAGTTTGATGGGTCTAGGACGCATAGCTTAGCCGGAAAACGCGTTTAAAGATAAAAATGTTCAATTTTTTTAAAATTAGTTTTTCGTGTCATTCGTTACATGGATTAAAAGGTGGCAGTTCCAAGATCACGAATATATAATTTTTAAGTCGCTGGGGCAAGTAGTTTAGCCGCAAATCGAATTTTAAGGGACAGAAAAAGTGTAAAGTTTGATGGGTCTAGGACGCATAGTTTAGCCGGAAAACGCGTTTAAAGATAAAAATGTCCAATTTTTTTAAAATTAGTTTTTCGTGTCATTCGTTACATGGATTAAAAGGTGGCAGTTCCAAGATCACGAATATATAATTTTTAAGTCGCTTGGGCAAGTAGTTTAGCCGCAAATCGAATTTTAAGGGACAGAAAAAGTGTAAAGTTTGATGGGTCTAGGACGCATAGTTTAGCCGGAAAACGCGTTTAAAGATAAAAATGTCCAATTTTTTTAAAATTAGTTTTTCGTGTCATTCGTTACATGGATTAAAAGGTGGCAGTTCCAAGATCACGAATATATAATTTTTAAGTCGCTGGGGCAAGTAGTTTAGCCGCAAATCGAATGTTAAGGGACAGAAAAAGTGTAAAGTTTGATGGGTCTAGGACGCATAGTTTAGCCGGAAAACGCGTTTAAGGATAAAAATGTCCAATTTTTTTAAAATTAGTTTTTCGTGTCATTCGTTACATGGATTAAAAGGTGGCAGTTCCAAGATCACGAATATATAATTTTTAAGTCGCTGGGGCAAGTAGTTTAGCCGCAAATCGGATTTTAAGGGACAGAAAAAGTGTAAAGTCTGATGGGTCTAGGACGCATAGTTTAGCCGGAAAACGCGTTTGAAGATAAAAATGTCCAATTTTTTTAAAATTAGTTTTTCGTGTCATTCGTTACATGGATTAAAAGGTGGCAGTTCCAAGATCACGAATATATAATTTTTAAGTCGCTGGGGCAAGTAGTTTAGCCGCAAATCGAATTTTAAGGGACAGAAAAAGTGTAAAGTTTGATGGGTCTAGGACGCATAGTTTAGCCGGAAAACGCGTTTAAAGATAAAAATGTCCAATTTTTTTAAAATTAGTTTTTCGTGTCATTCGTTACATGGATTAAAAGGTGGCAGTTCCAAGATCACGAATATATAATTTTTAAGTCGCTGGGGCAAGTAGTTTAGCCGCAAATCGAATTTTAAGGTACAGAAAAAGTGTAAAGTTTGATGGGTCTAGGACGCATAGCTTAGCCGGAAAACGCGTTTAAAGATAAAAATGTCCAATTTTTTTAAAATTAGTTTTTCGTGTCATTCGTTACATGGATTAAAAGGTGGCAGTTCCAAGATCACGAATATATAATTTTTAAGTCGCTGGGGCAAGTAGTTTAGCCGCAAATCGAATTTTAAGGGACAGAAAAAGTGTAAAGTTTGATGGGTCTAGGACGCATAGTTTAGCCGGAAAACGCGTTTAAAGATAAAAATGTCCAATTTTTTAAAAATTAGTTTTACGTGTCATTCGTTACATGGATTAAAAGGTAGCAGTTCCAAGATCACGAATATATAATTTTTAAGTCGCTGGGGCAAGTAGTTTAGCCGCAAATCGAATTTTAAGGGACAGATAAAATGTAAAGTTTGATGGGTCTAGGACGCATAGTTTAGCCGGAAAACGCGTTTAAAGATAAAAATGTCCAATTTTTTTAAAATTAGTTTTTCGTGTCATTCGTTACATGGATTAAAAGGTGGCAGTTCCAAGATCACGAATATATAATTTTTAAGTCGCTGGGGCAAGTAGTTTAGCCGCAAATCGAATTTTAAGGGACAGAAAAAGTGTAAAGTTTGATGGGTCTAGGACGCATAGTTTAGCCGGAAAACGCGTTTGAAGATAAAAATGTCCAATTTTTTTAAAATTAGTTTTTCGTGTCATTCGTTACATGGATTAAAAGGTGGCAGTTCCAAGATCACGAATATATAATTTTTAAGTCGCTGGGGCAAGTAGTTTAGCCGCAAATCGAATTTTAAGGGACAGAAAAGTGTAAAGTTTGATGGGTCTAGGACGCATAGCTTAGCCGGAAAACGCGTTTAAAGATAAAAATGTCCAATTTTTTTAAAATTAGTTTTTCGTGTCATTCGTTACATGGATTAAAAGGTGGCAGTTCCAAGATCACGAATATATAATTTTTAAGTCGCTGGGGCAAGTAGTTTAGCCGCAAATCGAATTTTAAGGGACAGAAAAAGTGTAAAGTTTGATGGGTCTAGGACGCATAGTTTAGCCGGAAAACGCGTTTAAAGATAAAAATGTCCAATTTTTTTAAAATTAGTTTTTCGTGTCATTCGTTACATGGATTAAAAGGTGGCAGTTCCAAGATCACGAATATATAATTTTTAAGTCGCTGGGGCAAGTAGTTTAGCCGCAAATCGAATTTTAAGGCACAGAAAAAGTGTAAAGTTTGATGGGTCTAGGACGCATAGTTTAGCCGGAAAACGCGTTTAAAGATAAAAATGTCCAATTTTTTTAAAATTAGTTTTTCGTGTCATTCGTTACATGGATTAAAAGGTGGCAGTTCCAAGATAACGAATATATAATTTTTAAGTCGCTGGGGCAAGTAGTTTAGCCGCAAATCGAATTTTAAGGGACAGATAAAATGTAAAGTTTGATGGGTCTAGGACGCATAGTTTAGCCGGAAAACGCGTTTAAAGATAAAAATGTCCAATTTTTTTAAAATTAGTTTTTCGTGTCATTCGTTACATGGATTAAAAGGTGGCAGTTCCAAGATCACGAATATATAATTTTTAAGTCGCTGGGGCAAGTAGTTTAGCCGCAAATTGAATTTTAAGGGACAGATAAAATGTAAAGTTTGATGGGTCTAGGACGCATAGTTTAGCCGGAAACGCGTTTAAAGATAAAAACGTCCAATTTTTTTAAAATTAGTTTCTCGTGTCATTCGTTACATGGATTAAAAGGTGGCAGTTCCAAGATCACGAATATATAATTTTTAAGTCGCTGGGGCAAGTAGTTTAGCCGCAAATCGAATTTTAAGGGACAGAAAAAGTGTAAAGTTTGATGGGTCTAGGACGCATAGTTTAGCCGGAAAACGCGTTTAAAGATAAAAACGTCCAATTTTTTTAAAATTAGTTTTTCGTGTCATTCGTTACATGGATTAAAAGGTGGCAGTTCCAAGATCACGAATATATAATTTTTAAGTCGCTGGGGCAAGTAGTTTAGCCGCAAATCGAATTTTAAGGGACAGATAAAATGTAAAGTTTGATGGGTCTAGGACGCATAGTTTAGCCAGAAAACGCGTTTAAAGATAAAAATGTCCAATTTTTTTAAAATTAGTTTTTCGTGTCATTCGTTACATGGATTAAAAGGTGGCAGTTCCAAGATCACGAATATATAATTTTTAAGTCGCTGGGGCAAGTAGTTTAGCCGCAAATCGAATTTTAAGGGACAGAAAAAGTGTAAAGTTTGATGGGTCTAGGACACATAGTTTAGCCGGAAAACGCGTTTAAAGATAAAAACGTCCAATTTTTTAAAATTGGTTTTTCGTGTCATTCGTTACATGGATTAAAAGGTGGCAGTTCCAAGATCACGAATATATAATTTTTAAGTCGCTGGGGCAAGTAGTTTAGCCGCAAATCGAATTTTAAGGGACAGAAAAAGTGTAAAGTTTGATGGGTCTAGGACGCATAGTTTAGCCGGAAAACGCGTTTAAGGATAAAAATGTCCAATTTTTTTAAAATTAGTTTTTCGTGTCATTCGTTACATGGATTAAAAGGTGGCAGTTCCAAGATCACGAATATATAATTTTTAAGTCGCTGGGGCAAGTAGTTTAGCCGCAAATCGAATTTTAAGGGACAGAAAAAGTGTAAAGTTTGATGGGTCTAGGACGCATAGTTTAGCCGGAAAACGCGTTTAAAGATAAAAATGTCCAATTTTTTTAAAATTAGTTTTACGTGTCATTCGTTACATGGATTAAAAGGTGGCAGTTCCAAGATCACGAATATATAATTTTTAAGTCGCTGGGGCAAGTAGTTTAGCCGCAAATCGAATTTTAAGGGACAGATAAAATGTAAAGTTTGATGGGTCTAGGACGCATAGTTTAGCCGGAAAACGCGTTTAAAGATAAAAATGTCCAATTTTTTTTAAATTAGTTTTTCGTGTCATTCGTTACATGGATTAAAAGGTGGCAGTTCCAAGATCACGAATATATAATTTTTAAGTCGCTGGGGCAAGTAGTTTAGCCGCAAATTGAATTTTAAGGGACAGATAAAATGTAAAGTTTGATGGGTCTAGGGCGCATAGTTTAGCCGGAAACGCGTTTAAAGATAAAAACGTCCAATTTTTTTAAAATTAGTTTCTCGTGTCATTCGTTACATGGATTAAAAGGTGGCAGTTCCAAGATCACGAATATATAATTTTTAAGTCGCTGGGGCAAGTAGTTTAGCCGCAAATCGAATTTTAAGGGACAGAAAAAGTGTAAAGTTTGATGGGTCTAGGACGCATAGTTTAGCCGGAAAACGCGTTTAAAGATAAAAACGTCCAATTTTTTTAAAATTAGTTTTTCGTGTCATTCGTTACATGGATTAAAAGGTGGCAGTTCCAAGATCACGAATATATAATTTTTAAGTCGCTGGGGCAAGTAGTTTAGCCGCAAATCGAATTTTAAGGGACAGATAAAATGTAAAGTTTGATGGGTCTAGGACGCATAGTTTAGCCGGAAAACGCGTTTAAAGATAAAAATGTCCAATTTTTTTAAAATTAGTTTTTCGTGTCATTCGTTACATGGATTAAAAGGTGGCAGTTCCAAGATCACGAATATATAATTTTTAAGTCGCTGGGGCAAGTAGTTTAGCCGCAAATCGAATTTTAAGGGACAGAAAAAGTGTAAAGTTTGATGGGTCTAGGACACATAGTTTAGCCGGAAAACGCGTTTAAAGATAAAAACGTCCAATTTTTTAAAATTGGTTTTTCGTGTCATTCGTTACATGGATTAAAAGGTGGCAGTTCCAAGATCACGAATATATAATTTTTAAGTCGCTGGGGCAAGTAGTTTAGCCGCAAATCGAATCTTAAGGGACAGAAAAAGTGTAAAGTTTGATGGGTCTAGGACGCATAGTTTAGCCGGAAAACGCGTTTAAAGATAAAAATGTCCAATTTTTTTAAAATTAGTTTTTCGTGTCATTCGTTACATGGATTAAAAGGTGGCAGTTCCAAGATCACGAATATATAATTTTTAAGTCGCTGGGGCAAGTAGTTTAGCCGCAAATCGAATTTTAAGGTACAGAAAAAGTGTAAAGTTTGATGGGTCTAGGACGCATAGTTTAGCCGGAAAACGCGTTTAAAGATAAAAATGTCCAATTTTTTTAAAATTAGTTTTTCGTGTCATTCGTTACATGGATTAAAAGGTGGCAGTTCCAAGATCACGAATATATAATTTTTAAGTCGCTGGGGCAAGTAGTTTAGCCGCAAATCGAATTTTAAGGGACAGAAAAAGTGTAAAGTTTGATGGGTCTAGGACGCATAGTTTAGCCGGAAAACGCGTTTAAAGATAAAAATGTCCAATTTTTTTAAAATTAGTTTTTCGTGTCATTCGTTACATGGATTAAAAGGTGGCAGTTCCAAGATCACGAATATATAATTTTTAAGTCGCTGGGGCAAGTAGTTTAGCCGCAAATCGAATTTTAAGGGACAGAAAAAGTGTAAAGTTTGATGGGTCTAGGACGCATAGTTTAGCCGGAAAACGCGTTTGAAGATAAAAATGTCCAATTTTTTTAAAATTAGTTTTTCGTGTCATTCGTTACATGGATTAAAAGGTGGCAGTTCCAAGATCACGAATATATAATTTTTAAGTCGCTGGGGCAAGTAGTTTAGCCGCAAATCGAATTTTAAGGGACAGAAAAGTGTAAAGTTTGATGTCTAGGACGCATAGTTTAGCCGGAAAACGCGTTTAAAGATAAAAATGTCCAATTTTTTTAAAATTAGTTTTTCGTGTCATTCGTTACATGGATTAAAAGGTGGCAGTTCCAAGATCACGAATATATAATTTTTAAGTCGCTGGGGCAAGTAGTTTAGCCGCAAATCGAATTTTAAGGGACAGAAAAAGTGTAAAGTTTGATGGGTCTAGGACGCATAGTTTAGCCGGAAAACGCGTTTAAAGATAAAAATGTCCAATTTTTTTAAAATTAGTTTTTCGTGTCATTCGTTACATGGATTAAAAGGTGGCAGTTCGAAGATCACGAATATATAATTTTTAAGTCGCTGGGGCAAGTAGTTTAGCCGCAAATCGAATTTTAAGGCACAGAAAAAGTGTAAAGTTTGATGGGTCTAGGACGCATAGTTTAGCCGGAAAACGCGTTTAAAGATAAAAACGTCCAATTTTTTTAAAATTAGTTTTTCGTGTCATTCGTTACATGGATTAAAAGGTGGCAGTTCCAAGATCACGAATATATAATTTTTAAGTCGCTGGGGCAAGTAGTTTAGCCGCAAATCGAATTTTAAGGGACAGAAAAAGTGTAAAGTTTGATGGGTCTAGGACACATAGTTTAGCCGGAAAACGCGTTTAAAGATAAAAACGTCCAATTTTTTAAAATTGGTTTTTCGTGTCATTCGTTACATGGATTAAAAGGTGGCAGTTCCAAGATCACGAATATATAATTTTTAAGTCGCTGGGGCAAGTAGTTTAGCCGCAAATCGAATCTTAAGGGACAGAAAAAGTGTAAAGTTTGATGGGTCTAGGACGCATAGTTTAGCCGGAAAACGCGTTTAAAGATAAAAATGTCCAATTTTTTTAAAATTAGTTTTTCGTGTCATTCGTTACATGGATTAAAAGGTGGCAGTTCCAAGATCACGAATATATAATTTTTAAGTCGCTGGGGCAAGTAGTTTAGCCGCAAATCGAATTTTAAGGGACAGAAAAAGTGTAAGGTTTGATGGGTCTAGGACGCATAGTTTAGCCGGAAAACGCGTTTAAAGATAAAAATGTCCAATTTTTTTAAAATTAGTTTTTCGTGTCATTCGTTACATGGATTAAAAGGTTTCAGTTCCAAGATCACGAATATATAATTTTTAAGTCGCTGGGGCAAGTAGTTTAGCCGCAAATCGAATTTTAAGGGACAGAAAAAGTGTAAAGTTTGATGGGTCTAGGACGCATAGTTTAGCCGGAAAACGCGTTTAAAGATAAAAATGTCCAATTTTTTTAAAATTAGTTTTACGTGTCATTCGTTACATGGATTAAAAGGTGGCAGTTCCAAGATCACGAATATATAATTTTTAAGTCGCTGGGGCAAGTAGTTTAGCCGCAAATCGAATTTTAAGGGACAGATAAAATGTAAAGTTTGATGGGTCTAGGACGCATAGTTTAGCCGGAAAACGCGTTTAAAGATAAAAATGTCCAATTTTTTTAAAATTAGTTTTTCGTGTCATTCGTTACATGGATTAAAAGGTTTCAGTTCCAAGATCACGAATATATAATTTTTAAGTCGCTGGGGCAAGTAGTTTAGCCGCAAATCGAATTTTAAGGGACAGAAAAAGTGTAAAGTTTGATGGGTCTAGGACGCATAGTTTAGCCGGAAAACGCGTTTAAAGATAAAAATGTCCAATTTTTTTAAAATTAGCTTTTCGTGTCATTCGTTACATGGATTAAAAGGTGGCAGTTCCAAGATCACGAATATATAATTTTTAAGTCGCTGGGGCAAGTAGTTTAGCCGCAAATCGAATTTTAAGGGACAGATAAAATGTAAAGTTTGATGGGTCTAGGGCGCATAGTTTAGCCGGAAAACGCGTTTAAAGATAAAAACATCAAATTTTTTTAAAATTAGTTTTTCGTGTCATTCGTTACATGGATTAAAAGGTGGCAGTTCCAAGATCACGAATATATAATTTTTAAGTCGCTGGGGCAAGTAGTTTAGCCGCAAATCGAATTTTAAGGGACAGAAAAAGTGTAAAGTTTGATGGGTCTAGGACGCATAGTTTAGCCGGAAAACGCGTTTAAAGATAAAAATGTCCAATTTTTTTAAAATTAGCTTTTCGTGTCATTCGTTACATGGATTAAAAGGTGGCAGTTCCAAGATCACGAATATATAATCTTTAAGTCGCTGGGGCAAGTAGTTTAGCCGCAAATCGAATTTTAAGGGACAGATAAAATGTAAAGTTTGATGGGTCTAGGACGCATAGTTTAGCCGGATGACGCGTTTAAAGATAAAAATGTCCAATTTTTTTAAAATTAGTTTTTCGTGTCATTCGTTACATGGATTAAAAGGTGGCAGTTCCAAGATCACGAATATATAATTTTTAAGTCGCTGGGGCAAGTAGTTTAGCCGCAAATCGAATTTTAAGGGACAGAAAAAGTGTAAAGTTTGATGGGTCTAGGACGCATAGTTTAGCCGGAAAACGCGTTTAAAGATAAAAATGTCCAATTTTTTTAAAATTAGCTTTTCGTGTAATTCGTTACATGGATTAAAAGGTGGCAGTTCCAAGATCACGAATATATAATTTTTAAGTCGCTGGGGCAAGTAGTTTAGCCGCAAATCGAATTTTAAGGGACAGAAAAAGTGTAAAGTTTGATGGGTCTAGGACGCATAGTTTAGCCGGAAAACGCGTTTAAAGATAAAAATGTCCAATTTTTTTAAAATTAGTTTTTCGTGTCATTCGTTACATGGATTAAAAGGTGGCAGTTCCAAGATCACGAATATATAATTTTTAAGTCGCTGGGGCAAGTAGTTTAGCCGCAAATCGAATTTTAAGGGACAGAAAAAGTGTAAAGTTTGATGGGTCTAGGACGCATAGTTTAGCCGGAAAACGCGTTTAAAGATAAAAATGTCCAATTTTTTTAAAATTAGTTTTTCGTGCCATTCGTTACATGGATTAAAAGGTGGCAGTTCCAAGATCACGAATATATAATTTTTAAGTCGCTGGGGCAAGTAGTTTAGCCGCAAATCGAATTTTAAGGGACAGATAAAATGTAAAGTTTGATGGGTCTAGGACGCATAGTTTAGCCGGAAAACGCGTTTAAAGATAAAAACGTCCAATTTTTTTAAAATTAGTTTTTCGTGTCATTCGTTACATGGATTAAAAGGTGGCAGTTCCAAGATCACGAATATATAATTTTTAAGTCGCTGGGGCAAGTAGTTTAGCCGCAAATCGAATTTTAAGGGACAGAAAAAGTGTAAAGTTTGATGGGTCTAGGACGCATAGTTTAGCCGGAAAACGCGTTTAAAGATAAAAATGTCCAATTTTTTTAAAATCAGCTTTTCGTGTCATTCGTTACATGGATTAAAAGGTGGCAGTTCCAAGATCACGAATATATAATTTTTAAGTCGCTGGGGCAAGTAGTTTAGCCGCAAATCGAATTTTAAGGGACAGAAAAAGTGTAAAGTTTGATGGGTCTAGGACGCATAGTTTAGCCGGAAAACGCGTTTAAAGATAAAAACGTCCAATTTTTTTAAAATTAGTTTTTCGTGTCATTCGTTACATGGATTAAAAGGTGGCAGTTCCAAGATCACGAATATATAATTTTTAAGTCGCTGGGGCAAGTAGTTTAGCCGCAAATCGAATTTTAGGGGACAGAAAAAGTGTAAAGTTTGATGGGTCTAGGACGCATATTTTAGCCGGAAAACGCGTTTAAAGATAAAAACGTCCAATTTTTTTAATATTAGTTTTTCGTGTCATTCGTTACATGGATTAAAAGGTGGCAGTTCCAAGATCACGAATATATAATTTTTAAGTCGCTGGGGCAAGTAGTTTAGCCGCAAATCGAATTTTAAGGGACAGAAAAAGTGTAAAGTTTGATGGGTCTAGGACGCATAGTTTAGCCGGAAAACGCGTTTAAAGATAAAAATGTCCAATTTTTTTTAAATTAGTTTTTCGTGTCATTCGTTACATGGATTAAAAGGTGGCAGTTCCAAGATCACGAATATATAATTTTTAAGTCGCTGGGGCAAGTAGTTTAGCCGCAAATCGAATTTTAAGGGACAGAAAAAGTGTAAAGTTTGATGGGTCTAGGACGCATAGTTTAGCCGGAAAACGCGTTTAAAGATAAAAATGTCCAATTTTTTAAAAATTAGTTTTTCGTGTCATTCGTTACATGGATTAAAAGGTGGCAGTTCCAAGATCACGAATATATAATTTTTAAGTCGCTGGGGCAAGTAGTTTAGCCGCAAATCGAATTTTAAGGGACAGAAAAAGTGTAAAGTTTGATGCGTTTAAAGATAAAAATGTCCAATTTTTTTAAAATTAGCTTTTCGTGTCATTCGTTACATGGATTAAAAGGTGGCAGTTCCAAGATCACGAATATATAATTTTTAAGTCGCTGGGGCAAGTAGTTTAGCCGCAAATCGAATTTTAAGGGACAGATAAAATGTAAAGTTTGATGGGTCTAGGACGCATAGTTTAGCCGGAAAACGCGTTTAAAGATAAAAACGTCCAATTTTTTTAAAATTAGTTTTTCGTGTCATTCGTTACATGGATTAAAAGGTGGCAGTTCCAAGATCACGAATATATAATTTTTAAGTCGCTGGGGCAAGTAGTTTAGCCGCAAATCGAATTTTAAGGGACAGATAAAATGTAAAGTTTGATGGGTCTAGGACGCATAGTTTAGCCGGAAAACGCCTTTAAAGATAAAAATGTCCAATTTTTTTAAAATTAGTTTTTCGTGTCATTCGTTACATGGATTAAAAGGTGGCAGTTCCAAGATCACGAATATATAATTTTTAAGTCGCTGGGGCAAGTAGTTTAGCCGCAAATCGAATTTTAAGGGACAGAAAAAGTGTAAAGTTTGATGGGTCTAGGACGCATAGTTTAGCCGGAAAACGCGTTTAAAGATAAAAATGTCCAATTTTTTTAAAATTAGTTTTACGTGTCATTCGTTACATGGATTAAAAGGTGGCAGTTCCAAGATCACGAATATATAATTTTTAAGTCGCTGGGGCAAGTAGTTTAGCCGCAAATCAAATTTTAAGGGACAGATAAAATGTAAAGTTTGATGGGTCTTGGACGCATAGTTTAGCCGGAAAACGCGTTTAAAGATAAAAATGTCCAATTTTTTTAAAATTAGTTTTTCGTGTCATTCGTTACATGGATTAAAAGGTGGCAGTTCCAAGATCACGAATATATAATTTTTAAGTCGCTGGGGCAAGTAGTTTAGCCGCAAATCGAATTTTAAGGGACAGATAAAATGTAAAGTTTGATGGGTCTAGGACGCATAGTTTAGCCGGAAAACGCGTTTAAAGATAAAAACGTCCAATTTTTTTAAAATTAGTTTTTCGTCTCATTCGTTACATGGATTAAAAGGTGGCAGTTCCAAGATCACGAATATATAATTTTTAAGTCGCTGGGGCAAGTAGTTTAGCCGCAAATCGAATTTTAAGGGACAGATAAAATGTAAAGTTTGATGGGTCTAGGACGCATAGTTTAGCCGGAAAACGCGTTTAAAGATAAAAACGTCCAATTTTTTTAAAATTAGTTTTTCGTGTCATTCGTTACATGGATTAAAAGGTGGCAGTTCCAAGATCACGAATATATAATTTTTAAGTCGCTGGGGCAAGTAGTTTAGCCGCAAATCGAATTTTAAGGGACAGAAAAAGTGTAAAGTTTGATGGGTCTAGGACGCATAGTTTAGCCGGAAAACGCGTTTAAAGATAAAAACGTCCAATTTTTTTAAAATTAGTTTTTCGTGTCATTCGTTACATGGATTAAAAGGTGGCAGTTCCAAGATCACGAATATATAATTTTTAAGTCGCTGGGGCAAGTAGTTTAGCCGCAAATCGAATTTTAGGGGACAGAAAAAGTGTAAAGTTTGATGGGTCTAGGACGCATATTTTAGCTGGAAAACGCGTTTAAAGATAAAAACGTCCAATTTTTTTAATATTAGTTTTTCGTGTCATTCGTTACATGGATTAAAAGGTGGCAGTTCCAAGATCACGAATATATAATTTTTAAGTCGCTGGGGCAAGTAGTTTAGCCGCAAATCGAATTTTAAGGGACAGAAAAAGTGTAAAGTTTGATGGGTCTAGGACGCATAGTTTAGCCGGAAAACGCGTTTAAAGATAAAAATGTCCAATTTTTTTTAAATTAGTTTTTCGTGTCATTCGTTACATGGATTAAAAGGTGGCAGTTCCAAGATCACGAATATATAATTTTTAAGTCGCTGGGGCAAGTAGTTTAGCCGCAAATCGAATTTTAAGGGACAGAAAAAGTGTAAAGTTTGATGGGTCTAGGACGCATAGTTTAGCCGGAAAACGCGTTTAAAGATAAAAATGTCCAATTTTTTAAAAATTAGTTTTTCGTGTCATTCGTTACATGGATTAAAAGGTGGCAGTTCCAAGATCACGAATATATAATTTTTAAGTCGCTGGGGCAAGTAGTTTAGCCGCAAATCGAATTTTAAGGGACAGAAAAAGTGTAAAGTTTGATGGGTCTAGGACGCATAGTTTAGCCGGAAAACGCGTTTAAAGATAAAAATGTCCAATTTTTTTAAAATAAGCTTTTCGTGTCATTCGTTACATGGATTAAAAGGTGGCAGTTCCAAGATCACGAATATATAATTTTTAAGTCGCTGGGGCAAGTAGTTTAGCCGCAAATCGAATTTTAAGGGACAGATAAAATGTAAAGTTTGATGGGTCTAGGACGCATAGTTTAGCCGGAAAACGCGTTTAAAGATAAAAACGTCCAATTTTTTTAAAATTAGTTTTTCGTGTCATTCGTTACATGGATTAAAAGGTGGCAGTTCCAAGATCACGAATATATAATTTTTAAGTCGCTGGGGCAAGTAGTTTAGCCGCAAATCGAATTTTAAGGGACAGATAAAATGTAAAGTTTGATGGGTCTAGGACGCATAGTTTAGCCGGAAAACGCCTTTAAAGATAAAAATGTCCAATTTTTTTAAAATTAGTTTTTCGTGTCATTCGTTACATGGATTAAAAGGTGGCAGTTCCAAGATCACGAATATATAATTTTTAAGTCGCTGGGGCAAGTAGTTTAGCCGCAAATCGAATTTTAAGGGACAGAAAAAGTGTAAAGTTTGATGGGTCTAGGACGCATAGTTTAGCCGGAAAACGCGTTTAAAGATAAAAATGTCCAATTTTTTTTAAATTAGTTTTTCGTGTCATTCGTTACATGGATTAAAAGGTGGCAGTTCCAAGATCACGAATATATAATTTTTAAGTCGCTGGGGCAAGTAGTTTAGCCGCAAATCGAATTTTAAGGGACAGAAAAAGTGTAAAGTTTGATGGGTCTAGGACGCATAGTTTAGCCGGAAAACGCGTTTAAAGATAAAAATGTCCAATTTTTTAAAAATTAGTTTTTCGTGTCATTCGTTACATGGATTAAAAGGTGGCAGTTCCAAGATCACGAATATATAATTTTTAAGTCGCTGGGGCAAGTAGTTTAGCCGCAAATCGAATTTTAAGGGACAGAAAAAGTGTAAAGTTTGATGGGTCTAGGACGCATAGTTTAGCCGGAAAACGCGTTTAAAGATAAAAATGTCCAATTTTTTTAAAATTAGCTTTTCGTGTCATTCGTTACATGGATTAAAAGGTGGCAGTTCCAAGATCACGAATATATAATTTTTAAGTCGCTGGGGCAAGTAGTTTAGCCGCAAATCGAATTTTAAGGGACAGATAAAATGTAAAGTTTGATGGGTCTAGGACGCATAGTTTAGCCGGAAAACGCGTTTAAAGATAAAAACGTCCAATTTTTTTAAAATTAGTTTTTCGTGTCATTCGTTACATGGATTAAAAGGTGGCAGTTCCAAGATCACGAATATATAATTTTTAAGTCGCTGGGGCAAGTAGTTTAGCCGCAAATCGAATTTTAAGGGACAGATAAAATGTAAAGTTTGATGGGTCTAGGACGCATAGTTTAGCCGGAAAACGCCTTTAAAGATAAAAATGTCCAATTTTTTTAAAATTAGTTTTTCGTGTCATTCGTTACATGGATTAAAAGGTGGCAGTTCCAAGATCACGAATATATAATTTTTAAGTCGCTGGGGCAAGTAGTTTAGCCGCAAATCGAATTTTAAGGGACAGAAAAAGTGTAAAGTTTGATGGGTCTAGGACGCATAGTTTAGCCGGAAAACGCGTTTAAAGATAAAAATGTCCAATTTTTTTAAAATTAGTTTTACGTGTCATTCGTTACATGGATTAAAAGGTGGCAGTTCCAAGATCACGAATATATAATTTTTAAGTCGCTGGGGCAAGTAGTTTAGCCGCAAATCAAATTTTAAGGGACAGATAAAATGTAAAGTTTGATGGGTCTTGGACGCATAGTTTAGCCGGAAAACGCGTTTAAAGATAAAAATGTCCATTTTTTTTAAAATTAGTTTTTCGTGTCATTCGTTACATGGATTAAAAGGTGGCAGTTCCAAGATCACGAATATATAATTTTTAAGTCGCTGGGGCAAGTAGTTTAGCCGCAAATCGAATTTTAAGGGACAGATAAAATGTAAAGTTTGATGGGTCTAGGACGCATAGTTTAGCCGGAAAACGCGTTTAAAGATAAAAACGTCCAATTTTTTTAAAATTAGTTTTCCGTGTCATTCGTTACATGGATTAAAAGGTGGCAGTTCCAAGATCACGAATATATAATTTTTAAGTCGCTGGGGCAAGTAGTTTAGCCGCAAATCGAATTTTAAGGGACAGATAAAATGTAAAGTTTGATGGGTCTAGGACGCATAGTTTAGCCGGAAAACGCGTTTAAAGATAAAAATGTCCAATTTTTTTAAAATTAGTTTTTCGTGTCATTCATTACATGGATTAAAAGGTGGCAGTTCCAAGATCACGAATATATAATTTTTAAGTCGCTGGGGCAAGTAGTTTAGCCGCAAATCGAATTTTAAGGGACAGAAAAGTGTAAAGTTTGATGGGTCTAGGACGCATAGTTTAGCCGGAAAACGCGTTTAAAGATAAAAATGTCCAATTTTTTTAAAATTAGTTTTTCGTGTCATTCGTTACATGGATTAAAAGGTGGCAGTTCCAAGATCACGAATATATAATTTTTAAGTCGCTGGGGCAAGTAGTTTAGCCGCAAATCGAATTTTAATTGACAGATAAAATGTAAAGTTTGATGGGTCTAGGACGCATAGTTTAGCCGGAAAACGCGTTTAAAGATAAAAATGTCCAATTTTTTTAAAATTAGTTTTTCGTGTCATTCGTTACATGGATTAAAAGGTGGCAGTTCCAAGATCACGAATATATAATTTTTAAGTCGCTGGGGCAAGTAGTTTAGCCGCAAATCGAATTTTAAGGGACAGAAAAAGTGTAAAGTTTGATGGGTCTAGGACGCATAGTTTAGCCGGAAAACGCGTTTAAGGATAAAAATGTCCAATTTTTTTAAAATTAGTTTTTCGTGTCATTCGTTACATGGACTAAAAGGTGGCAGTTCCAAGATCACGAATATATAATTTTTAAGTCGCTGGGGCAAGTAGTTTAGCCGCAAATCGAATTTTAAGGGACAGAAAAAGTGTAAAGTTTGATGGGTCTAGGACGCATAGTTTAGCCGGAAAACGCGTTTAAGGATAAAAATGTCCAATTTTTTTAAAATTAGTTTTTCGTGTCATTCGTTACATGTATTAAAAGGTGGCAGTTCCAAGATCACGAATATATAATTTTTAAGTCGCTGGGGCAAGTAGTTTAGCCGCAAATCGAATTTTAAGGGACAGAAAAAGTGTAAAGTTTGATGGGTCTAGGACGCATAGTTTAGCCGGAAAACGCGTTTAAAGATAAAAATGTCCAATTTTTTTAAAATTAGTTTTACGTGTCATTCGTTACATGGATTAAAAGGTGGCAGTTCCAAGATCACGAATATATAATTTTTAAGTCGCTGGGGCAAGTAGTTTAGCCGCAAATCGAATTTTAAGGGACAGAAAAAGTGTAAAGTTTGATGGGTCTAGGACGCATAGCTTAGCCGGAAAACGCGTTTAAAGATAAAAATGTCCAATTTTTTTAAAATTAGTTTTTCGTGTCATTCGTTACATGGATTAAAAGGTGGCAGTTCCAAGATCACGAATATATAATTTTTAAGTCGCTGGGGCAAGTAGTTTAGCCGCAAATCGAATCTTAAGGGACAGAAAAAGTGTAAAGTTTGATGGGTCTAGGACGCATAGTTTAGCCGGAAAACGCGTTTAAAGATAAAAATGTCCAATTTTTTTAAAATTAGTTTTTCGTGTCATTCGTTACATGGATTAAAAGGTGGCAGTTCCAAGATCACGAATATATAATTTTTAAGTCGCTGGGGCAAGTAGTTTAGCCGCAAATCGAATTTTAAGGGACAGAAAAAGTGTAAAGTTTGATGGGTCTAGGACGCATAGTTTAGCCGGAAAACGCGTTTAAAGATAAAAACGTCCAATTTTTTTAAAATTAGTTTTTCGTGTCATTCGTTACATGGATTAAAAGGTGGCAGTTCCAAGATCACGAATATATAATTTTTAAGTCGCAGGGGCAAGTAGTTTAGCCGCAAATCGAATTTTAAGGGACAGAAAAAGTGTAAAGTTTGATGGGTCTAGGACGCATAGTTTAGCCGGAAAACGCGTTTAAAGATAAAAATGTCCAATTTTTTTAAAATTAGTTTTTCGTGTCATTCGTTACATGGATTAAAAGGTGGCAGTTCCAAGATCACGAATATATAATTTTTAAGTCGCTGGGGCAAGTAGTTTAGCCGCAAATCGTATTTTAAGGGACAGAAAAAGTGTAAAGTTTGATGGGTCTAGGACGCATAGTTTAGCCGGAAAACGCGTTTAAAGATAAAAATGTCCAATTTTTTTTAAATTAGTTTTTCGTGTCATTCCTTACATGGATTAAAAGGTGGCAGTTCCAAGATCACGAATATATAATTTTTAAGTCGCTGGGGCAAGTAGTTTAGCCGCAAATCGAATTTTAAGGGACAGAAAAAGTGTAAAGTTTGATGGGTCTAGGACGCATAGCTTAGCCGGAAAACGCGTTTAAAGATAAAAATGTCCAATTTTTTTAAAATTAGTTTTTCGTGTCATTCGTTACATGGATTAAAAGGTGGCAGTTCCAAGATCACGAATATATAATTTTTAAGTCGCTGGGGCAAGTAGTTTAGCCGCAAATCGAATTTTGAGGGACAGAAAAAGTGTAAAGTTTGATGGGTCTAGGACGCATAGTTTAGCCGGAAAACGCGTTTAAAGATAAAAACGTCCAATTTTTTTAAAATTAGTTTTTCGTGTCATTCGTTACATGGATTAAAAGGTGGCAGTTCCAAGATCACGAATATATAATTTTTAAGTCGCTGGGGCAAGTAGTTTAGCCGCAAATCGTATTTTAAGGGACAGAAAAAGTGTAAAGTTTGATGGGTCTAGGACGCATAGTTTAGCCGGAAAACGCGTTTAAAGATAAAAATGTCCAATTTTTTTTAAATTAGTTTTTCGTGTCATTCCTTACATGGATTAAAAGGTGGCAGTTCCAAGATCACGGATATATAATTTTTAAGTCGCTGGGGCAAGTAGTTTAGCCGCAAATCGAATTTTAAGGGACAGAAAAAGTGTAAAGTTTGATGGGTCTAGGACGCATAGTTTAGCCGGAAAACGCGTTTAAAGATAAAAATGTCCAATTTTTTTAAAATTAGTTTTTCGTGTCATTCGTTAAAAGGTGGCAGTTCCAAGATCACGAATATATAATTTTTAAGTCGCTGGGGCAAGTAGTTTAGCCGCAAATCGAATTTTAAGGGACAGAAAAAGTGTAAAGTTTGATGGGTCTAGGACGCATAGTTTAGCCGGAAAACCCGTTTAAAGATAAAAATGTCCAAATTTTTTAAAATTAGTTTTTCGTGTCATTCGTTACATGGATTAAAAGGTGGCAGTTCCAAGATCACGAATTTATAATTTTTAAGTCGCTGGGGCAAGTAGTTTAGCCGCAAATCGAATTTTAAGGGACAGAAAAAGTGTAAAGTTTGATGGGTCTAGGACGCATAGTTTAGCCGGAAAACGCGTTTAAAGATAAAAATGTCCAATTTTTTTAAAATTAGTTTTTCGTGTCATTCGTTACATGGATTAAAAGGTGCCAGTTCCAAGATCACGAATATATAATTTTTAAGTCGCTGGGGCAAGTAGTTTAGCCGCAAATCGAATTTTAAGGGACAGAAAAAGTGTAAAGTTTGATGGGTCTAGGACGCATAGTTTAGCAGGAAAACGCGTTTAAAGATAAAAATGTCCAATTTTTTTTTAAATTAGTTTTTCGTGTAATTCGTTACATGGATTAAAAGGTGGCAGTTCCAAGATCACGAATATATAATTTTTAAGTCGCTGGGGCAAGTAGTTTAGCCGCAAATCGAATTTTAAGGGACAGAAAAAGTGGAAAGTTTGATGGGTCTAGGACGCATAGCTTAGCCGGAAAACGCGTTTAAAGATAAAAATATCCAATTTTTTTAAAATTAGTTTTTCGTGTCATTCGTTACATGGATTAAAAGGTGGCAGTTCCAAGATCACGAATATATAATTTTTAAGTCGCTGGGGCAAGTAGTTTAGCCGCAAATCGAATTTTAAGGGACAGAAAAAGTGTAAAGTTTGATGGGTCTAGGACGCATAGTTTAGCCGGAAAACGCGTTTAAAGATAAAAACGTCCAATTTTTTTAAAATTAGTTTTTCGTGTCATTCGTTACATGGATTAAAAGGTGGCAGTTCCAAGATCACGAATATATAATTTTTAAGTCGCTGGGGCAAGTAGTTTAGCCGCAAATCGAATTTTAGGGGACAGAAAAAGTGTAAAGTTTGATGGGTCTAGGACGCATAGTTTAGCCGCAAAACGCGTTAAAAGATAAAAACGTCCAATTTTTTTAAAATTAGTTTTTCGTGTCATTCGTTACATGGATTAAAAGGTGGCAGTTCCAAGATCACGAATATATAATTTTTAAGTCGCTGGGGCAAGTAGTTTAGCCGCAAATCGAATTTTAAGGGACAGAAAAAGTGTAAAGTTTGATGGGTCTAGGACGCATAGCTTAGCCGGAAAACGCGTTGAAAGATAAAAATGTCCAATTTTTTTAAAATTAGTTTTTCGTGTCATTCGTTACATGGATTAAAAGGTGGCAGTTCCAAGATCACGAATATATAATTTTTAAGTCGCTGGGGCAAGTAGTTTAGCCGCAAATCGAATTTTAAGGGACAGAAAAAGTGTAAAGTTTGATGGGTCTAGGACGCATAGTTTAGCCGGAAAACGCGTTTAAAGATAAAAATGTCCAATTTTTTTAAAATTAGTTTTTCGTGTCATTCGTTACATGGATTAAAAGGTGGCAGTTCCAAGATCACGAATATATAATTTTTAAGTCGCTGGGGCAAGTAGTTTAGCCGCAAATCGAATTTTAAGGGACAGAAAAAGTGTAAAGTTTGATGGGTCTAGGACGTATAGTTTAGCCGGAAAACGCGTTTAAAGATAAAAATGTCCAATTTTTTTTAAAATTAGTTTTTCGTGTCATTCGTTACATGGATTAAAAGGTGGCAGTTCCAAGATCACGAATATATAATTTTTAAGTCGCTGGGGCAAGTAGTTTAGCCGCAAATCGAATCTTAAGGGACAGAAAAAGTGTAAAGTTTGATGGGTCTAGGACGCATATTTTAGCCGGAAAACGCGTTTAAAGATAAAAACGTCCAATTTTTTTAATATTAGTTTTTCGTGTCATTCGTTACATGGATTAAAAGGTGGCAGTTCCAAGATCACGAATATATAATTTTTAAGTCGCTGGGGCAAGTAGTTTAGCCGCAAATCGAATTTTAAGGGACAGAAAAAGTGTAAAGTTTGATGGGTCTAGGACGCATAGTTTAGCCGGAAAACGCGTTTAAGGATAAAAATGTCCAATTTTTTTAAAATTAGTTTTTCGTGTCATTCGTTACATGTATTAAAAGGTGGCAGTTCCAAGATCACGAATATATAATTTTTAAGTCGCTGGGGCAAGTAGTTTAGCCGCAAATCGAATTTTAAGGGACAGAAAAAGTGTAAAGTTTGATGGGTCTAGGACGCATAGTTTAGCCGGAAAACGCGTTTAAAGATAAAAATGTCCAATTTTTTTAAAATTAGTTTTACGTGTCATTCGTTACATGGATTAAAAGGTGGCAGTTCCAAGATCACGAATATATAATTTTTAAGTCGCTGGGGCAAGTAGTTTAGCCGCAAATCGAATTTTAAGGGACAGAAAAAGTGTAAAGTTTGATGGGTCTAGGACGCATAGCTTAGCCGGAAAACGCGTTTAAAGATAAAAATGTCCAATTTTTTTAAAATTAGTTTTTCGTGTCATTCGTTACATGGATTAAAAGGTGGCAGTTCCAAGATCACGAATATATAATTTTTAAGTCGCTGGGGCAAGTAGTTTAGCCGCAAATCGAATCTTAAGGGACAGAAAAAGTGTAAAGTTTGATGGGTCTAGGACGCATAGTTTAGCCGGAAAACGCGTTTAAAGATAAAAATGTCCAATTTTTTTAAAATTAGTTTTTCGTGTCATTCGTTACATGGATTAAAAGGTGGCAGTTCCAAGATCACGAATATATAATTTTTAAGTCGCTGGGGCAAGTAGTTTAGCCGCAAATCGAATTTTAAGGGACAGAAAAAGTGTAAAGTTTGATGGGTCTAGGACGCATAGTTTAGCCGGAAAACGCGTTTAAAGATAAAAACGTCCAATTTTTTAAAAATTAGTTTTTCGTGTCATTCGTTACATGGATTAAAAGGTGGCAGTTCCAAGATCACGAATATATAATTTTTAAGTCGCAGGGGCAAGTAGTTTAGCCGCAAATCGAATTTTAAGGGACAGAAAAAGTGTAAAGTTTGATGGGTCTAGGACGCATAGTTTAGCCGGAAAACGCGTTTAAAGATAAAAATGTCCAATTTTTTTAAAATTAGTTTTTCGTGTCATTCGTTACATGGATTAAAAGGTGGCAGTTCCAAGATCACGAATATATAATTTTTAAGTCGCTGGGGCAAGTAGTTTAGCCGCAAATCGTATTTTAAGGGACAGAAAAAGTGTAAAGTTTGATGGGTCTAGGACGCATAGTTTAGCCGGAAAACGCGTTTAAAGATAAAAATGTCCAATTTTTTTAAAATTAGGTTTTCGTGTCATTCGTTATATGGATTAAAAGGTGGCAGTTCCAAGATCACGAATATATAATTTTTAAGTCGCTGGGGCAAGTAGTTTAGCCGCAAATCGAATTTTAAGGGACAGAAAAAGTGTAAAGTTTGATGGGTCTAGGACGCATAGTTTAGCCGGAAAACCCGTTTAAAGATAAAAATGTCCAAATTTTTTAAAATTAGTTTTTCGTGTCATTCGTTACATGGATTAAAAGGTGGCAGTTCCAAGATCACGAATATATAATTTTTAAGTCGCTGGGGCAAGTAGTTTAGCCGCAAATCGAATTTTAAGGGACAGAAAAAGTGTAAAGTTTGATGGGTCTAGGACGCATAGCTTAGCCGGAAAACGCGTTTAAAGATAAAAATGTCCAATTTTTTTAAAATTAGTTTTTCGTGTCATTCGTTACATGGATTAAAAGGTGGCAGTTCCAAGATCACGAATATATAATTTTTAAGTCGCTGGGGCAAGTAGTTTAGCCGCAAATCGAATTTTGAGGGACAGAAAAAGTGTAAAGTTTGATGGGTCTAGGACGCATAGTTTAGCCGGAAAACGCGTTTAAAGATAAAAACGTCCAATTTTTTTAAAATTAGTTTTTCGTGTCATTCGTTACATGGATTAAAAGGTGGCAGTTCCAAGATCACGAATATATAATTTTTAAGTCGCTGGGGCAAGTAGTTTAGCCGCAAATCGTATTTTAAGGGACAGAAAAAGTGTAAAGTTTGATGGGTCTAGGACGCATAGTTTAGCCGGAAAACGCGTTTAAAGATAAAAATGTCCAATTTTTTTTAAATTAGTTTTTCGTGGCATTCCTTACATGGATTAAAAGGTGGCAGTTCCAAGATCACGGATATATAATTTTTAAGTCGCTGGGGCAAGTAGTTTAGCCGCAAATCGAATTTTAAGGGACAGAAAAAGTGTAAAGTTTGATGGGTCTAGGACGCATAGTTTAGCCGGAAAACGCGTTTAAAGATAAAAATGTCCAATTTTTTTAAAATTAGTTTTTCGTGTCATTCGTTAAAAGGTGGCAGTTCCAATATCACGAATATATAATTTTTAAGTCGCTGGGGCAAGTAGTTTAGCCGCAAATCGAATTTTAAGGGACAGAAAAAGTGTAAAGTTTGATGGGTCTAGGACGCATAGTTTAGCCGGAAAACCCGTTTAAAGATAAAAATGTCCAAATTTTTTAAAATTAGTTTTTCGTGTCATTCGTTACATGGATTAAAAGGTGGCAGTTCCAAGATCACGAATATATAATTTTTAAGTCGCTGGGGCAAGTAGTTTAGCCGCAAATCGAATTTTAAGGGACAGAAAAAGTGTAAAGTTTGATGGGTCTAGGACGCATAGTTTAGCCGGAAAACGCGTTTAAAGATAAAAATGTCCAATTTTTTTAAAATTAGTTTTTCGTGTCATTCGTTACATGGATTAAAAGGTGGCAGTTCCAAGATCACGAATATATAATTTTTAAGTCGCTGGGGCAAGTAGTTTAGCCGCAAATCGAATTTTAAGGGACAGAAAAAGTGTAAAGTTTGATGGGTCTAGGACGCATAGTTTAGCCGGAAAACGCGTTTAAAGATAAAAATGTCCAATGTTTTTAAAATTAGTTTTTCGTGTCATTCGTTACATGGATTAAAAGGTGGCAGTTCCAAGATCACGAATATATAATTTTTAAGTCGCTGGGGCAAGTAGTTTAGCCGCAAATCGAATTTTAAGGGACAGAAAAAGTGTAAAGTTTGATGGGTCTAGGACGCATAGCTTAGCCGGAAAACGCGTTTAAAGATAAAAATGTCCAATTTTTTTAAAATTAGTTTTTCGTGTCATTCGTTACATGGATTAAAAGGTGGCAGTTCCAAGATCACGAATATATAATTTTTAAGTCGCTGGGGCAAGTAGTTTAGCCGCAAATCGAATTTTGAGGGACAGAAAAAGTGTAAAGTTTGATGGGTCTAGACGCATAGTTTAGCCGGAAAACGCGTTTAAAGATAAAAACGTCCAATTTTTTTAAAATTAGTTTTTCGTGTCATTCGTTACATGGATTAAAAGGTGGCAGTTCCAAGATCACGAATATATAATTTTTAAGTCGCTGGGGCAAGTAGTTTAGCCGCAAATCGTATTTTAAGGGACAGAAAAAGTGTAAAGTTTGATGGGTCTAGGACGCATAGTTTAGCCGGAAAACGCGTTTAAAGATAAAAATGTCCAATTTTTTTTAAATTAGTTTTTCGTGTCATTCCTTACATGGATTAAAAGGTGGCAGTTCCAAGATCACGGATATATAATTTTTAAGTCGCTGGGGCAAGTAGTTTAGCCGCAAATCGAATTTTAAGGGACAGAAAAAGTGTAAAGTTTGATGGGTCTAGGACGCATAGTTTAGCCGGAAAACGCGTTTAAAGATAAAAATGTCCAATTTTTTTAAAATTAGTTTTTCGTGTCATTCGTTAAAAGGTGGCAGTTCCAAGATCACGAATATATAATTTTTAAGTCGCTGGGGCAAGTAGTTTAGCCGCAAATCGAATTTTAAGGGACAGAAAAAGTGTAAAGTTTGATGGGTCTAGGACGCATAGTTTAGCCGGAAAACCCGTTTAAAGATAAAAATGTCCAAATTTTTTAAAATTAGTTTTTCGTGTCATTCGTTACATGGATTAAAAGGTGGCAGTTCCAAGATCACGAATATATAATTTTTAAGTCGCTGGGGCAAGTAGTTTAGCCGCAAATCGAATTTTAAGGGACAGAAAAAGTGTAAAGTTTGATGGGTCTAGGACGCATAGTTTAGCCGGAAAACGCGTTTAAAGATAAAAATGTCCAATGTTTTTAAAATTAGTTTTTCGTGTCATTCGTTACATGGATTAAAAGGTGGCAGTTCCAAGATCACGAATATATAATTTTTAAGTCGCTGGGGCAAGTAGTTTAGCCGCAAATCGAATTTTAAGGGACAGAAAAAGTGTAAAGTTTGATGGGTCTAGGACGCATAGTTTAGCAGGAAAACGCGTTTAAAGATAAAAATGTCCAATTTTTTTTTAAATTAGTTTTTCGTGTAATTCGTTACATGGATTAAAAGGTGGCAGTTCCAAGATCACGAATATATAATTTTTAAGTCGCTGGGGCAAGTAGTTTAGCCGCAAATCGAATTTTAAGGGACAGAAAAAGTGTAAAGTTTGATGGGTCTAGGACGCATAGCTTAGCCGGAAAACGCGTTTAAAGATAAAAATATCCAATTTTTTTAAAATTAGTTTTTCGTGTCATTCGTTACATGGATTAAAAGGTGGCAGTTCCAAGATCACGAATATATAATTTTTAAGTCGCTGGGGCAAGTAGTTTAGCCGCAAATCGAATTTTAAGGGACAGAAAAAGTGTAAAGTTTGATGGGTCTAGGACGCATAGTTTAGCCGGAAAACGCGTTTAAAGATAAAAACGTCCAATTTTTTTAAAATTAGTTTTTCGTGTCATTCGTTACATGGATTAAAAGGTGGCAGTTCCAAGATCACGAATATATAATTTTTAAGTCGCTGGGGCAAGTAGTTTAGCCGCAAATCGAATTTTAGGGGACAGAAAAAGTGTAAAGTTTGATGGGTCTAGGACGCATAGTTTAGCCGCAAAACGCGTTAAAAGATAAAAACGTCCAATTTTTTTAAAATTAGTTTTTCGTGTCATTCGTTACATGGATTAAAAGGTGGCAGTTCCAAGATCACGAATATATAATTTTTAAGTCGCTGGGGCAAGTAGTTTAGCCGCAAATCGAATTTTAAGGGACAGAAAAAGTGTAAAGTTTGATGGGTCTAGGACGCATAGTTTAGCCGGAAAACGCGTTGAAAGATAAAAATGTCCAATTTTTTTAAAATTAGTTTTTCGTGTCATTCGTTACATGGATTAAAAGGTGGCAGTTCCAAGATCACGAATATATAATTTTTAAGTCGCTGGGGCAAGTAGTTTAGCCGCAAATCGAATTTTAAGGGACAGAAAAAGTGTAAAGTTTGATGGGTCTAGGACGCATAGTTTAGCCGGAAAACGCGTTTAAAGATAAAAATGTCCAATTTTTTTAAAATTAGTTTTTCGTGTCATTCGTTACATGGATTAAAAGGTGGCAGTTCCAAGATCACGAATATATAATTTTTAAGTCGCTGGGGCAAGTAGTTTAGCCGCAAATCGAATTTTAAGGGACAGAAAAAGTGTAAAGTTTGATGGGTCTAGGACGTATAGTTTAGCCGGAAAACGCGTTTAAAGATAAAAATGTCCAATTTTTTTTAAAATTAGTTTTTCGTGTCATTCGTTACATGGATTAAAAGGTGGCAGTTCCAAGATCACGAATATATAATTTTTAAGTCGCTGGGGCAAGTAGTTTAGCCGCAAATCGAATTTTAAGGGACAGAAAAAGTGTAAAGTTTGATGGGTCTAGGACGCATAGCTTAGCCGGAAAACGCGTTTAAAGATAAAAATGTCCAATTTTTTTAAAATTAGTTTTTCGTGTCATTCGTTACACGGATTAAAAGGTGGCAGTTCCAAGATCACGAATATATAATTTTTAAGTCGCTGGGGCAAGTAGTTTAGCCGCAAATCGAATTTTAGGGGACAGAAAAAGTGAAAAGTTTGATGGGTCTAGGACGCATATTTTAGCCGGAAAACGCGTTTAAAGATAAAAACGTCCAATTTTTTTAATATTAGTTTTTCGTGTCATTCGTTACATGGATTAAAAGGTGGCAGTTCCAAGATCACGAATATATAATTTTTAAGTCGCTGGGGCAAGTAGTTTAGCCGCAAATCGAATTTTAAGGGACAGAAAAAGTGTAAAGTTTGATGGGTCTAGGACGCATAGTTTAGCCGGAAAACGCGTTTAAAGATAAAAATGTCCAATTTTTTAAAATTAGTTTTTCGTGTCATTCGTTACATGGATTAAAAGGTGGCAGTTCCAAGATCACGAATATATAATTTTTAAGTCGCTGGGGCAAGTAGTTTAGCCGCAAATCGAATTTTAAGGGACAGAAAAAGTGTAAAGTTTGATGGGTCTAGGACGCATAGTTTAGCCGGAAAACGCGTTTAAAGATAAAAATGTCCAATTTTTTTAAAATTAGTTTTTCGTGTCATTCGTTACATGGATTAAAAGGTGGCAGTTCCAAGATCACGAATATATAATTTTTAAGTCGCTGGGGCAAGTAGTTTAGCCGCAAATCGAATTTTAAGGGACAGAAAAAGTGTAAAGTTTGATGGGTCTAGGACGCATAGTTTAGCCGGAAAACGCGTTTAAAGATAAAAATGTCCAATTTTTTTAAAATTAGTTTTTCGTGTCATTCGTTACATGGATTAAAAGGTGGCAGTTCCAAGATCACGAATATATAATTTTTAAGTCGCTGGGGCAAGTAGTTTAGCCGCAAATCGAATTTTAAGGGACAGAAAAAGTGTAAAGTTTGATGGGTCTAGGACGCATAGTTTAGCCGGAAAACGCGTTTAAAGATAAAAATGTCCATTTTTTTTTAAAATTAGTTTTTCGTGTCATTCGTTACATGGATTAAAAGGTGGCAGTTCCAAGATCACGAATATATAATTTTTAAGTCGCTGGGGCAAGTAGTTTAGCCGCAAATCGAATTTTAAGGGACAGAAAAAGTGTAAAGTTTGATGGGTCTAGGACGCATAGTTTAGCCGGAAAACGCGTTTAAAGATAAAAATGTCCAATTTTTTTAAAATTAGTTTTTCGTGTCATTCGTTACATGGATTAAAAGGTGGCAGTTCCAAGATCACGAATATATAATTTTTAAGTCGCTGGGGCAAGTAGTTTAGCCGCAAATCGAATTTTAAGGGACAGAAAAAGTGTAAAGTTTGATGGGTCTAGGACGCATAGTTTAGCCGGAAAACGCGTTTAAAGATAAAAATGTCCAAGTTTTTTAAAATTAGTTTTTCGTGTCATTCGTTACATGGATTAAAAGGTGGCAGTTCCAAGATCACGAATATATAATTTTTAAGTCGCTGGGGCAAGTAGTTTAGCCGCAAATCGAATTTTAAGGGACAGAAAAAGTGTAAAGTTTGATGGGTCTAGGACGTATAGTTTAGCCGGAAAACGCGTTTAAAGATAAAAATGTCCAATTTTTTTAAAAATTAGTTTTTCGTGTCATTCGTTACATGGATTAAAAGGTGGCAGTTCCAAGATCACGAATATATAATTTTTAAGTCGCTGGGGCAAGTAGTTTAGCCGCAAATCGAATTTTAAGGGACATAAAAAGTGTAAAGTTTGATGGGTCTAGGACGCATAGTTTAGCCGGAAAACGCGTTTAAAGATAAAAACGTCCAATTTTTTTAAAATTAGTTTTTCGTGTCATTCGTTACATGGATTAAAAGGTGGCAGTTCCAAGATCACGAATATATAATTTTTAAGTCGCTGGGGCAAGTAGTTTAGCCGCAAATCGAATTTTAGGGGACAGAAAAAGTGTAAAGTTTGATGGGTCTAGGACGCATAGTTTAGCCGGAAAACGCGTTTAAAGATAAAAACGTCCAATTTTAGTTTTTCGTGTCATTCGTTACATGGATTAAAAGGTGGCAGTTCCAAGATCACGAATATATAATTTTTAAGTCGCTGGGGCAAGTAGTTTAGCCGCAAATCGAATTTTAAGGGACAGAAAAAGTGTAAAGTTTGATGGATCTAGGACGCATAGTTTAGCCGGAAAACGCGTTTAAAGATAAAAATGTCCAATTTTTTTTAAAATTAGTTTTTCGTGTCATTCGTTACATGGATTAAAAGGTGGCAGTTCCAAGATCACGAATATATAATTTTTAAGTCGCTGGGGCAAGTAGTTTAGCCGCAAATCGAATTTTAAGGGACAGAAAAAGTGTAAAGTTTGATGGGTCTAGGACGCATAGCTTAGCCGGAAAACGCGTTTAAAGATAAAAATGTCCAATTTTTTTAAAATTAGTTTTTCGTGTCATTCGTTACATGGATTAAAAGGTGGCAGTTCCAAGATCACGAATATATAATTTTTAAGTCGCTGGGGCAAGTAGTTTAGCCGCAAATCGAATTTTAAGGGACAGAAAAAGTGTAAAGTTTGATGGGTCTAGGACGCATAGTTTAGCCGGAAAACGCGTTTAAAGATAAAAATGTCCATTTTTTTTAAAATTAGTTTTTTCGTGTCATTCGTTACATGGATTAAAAGGTGGCAGTTCCAAGATCACGAATATATAATTTTTAAGTCGCTGGGGCAAGTAGTTTAGCCGCAAATCGAATTTTAAGGGACAGAAAAAGTGTAAAGTTTGATGGGTCTAGGACGCATAGTTTAGCCGGAAAACGCGTTTAAAGATAAAAATGTCCAATTTTTTTAAAATTAGTTTTTCGTGTCATTCGTTACATGGATTAAAAGGTGGCAGTTCCAAGATCACGAATATATAATTTTTAAGTCGCTGGGGCAAGTAGTTTAGCCGCAAATCGAATTTTAAGGGACAGAAAAAGTGTAAAGTTTGATGGGTCTAGGACGCATAGTTTAGCCGGAAAACGCGTTTAAAGATAAAAATGTCCAATTTTTTTAAAATTAGTTTTTCGTGTCATTCGTTACATGGATTAAAAGGTGGCAGTTCCAAGATCACGAATATATAATTTTTAAGTCGCTGGGGCAAGTAGTTTAGCCGCAAATCGAATTTTAAGGGACAGAAAAAGTGTAAAGTTTGATGGGTCTAGGACGTATAGTTTAGCCGGAAAACGCGTTTAAAGATAAAAATGTCCAATTTTTTTTAAAATTAGTTTTTCGTGTCATTCGTTACATGGATTAAAAGGTGGCAGTTCCAAGATCACGAATATATAATTTTTAAGTCGCTGGGGCAAGTAGTTTAGCCGCAAATCGAATTTTAAGGGACAGAAAAAGTGTAAAGTTTGATGGGTCTAGGACGCATAGCTTAGCCGGAAAACGCGTTTAAAGATAAAAATGTCCAATTTTTTTAAAATTAGTTTTTCGTGTCATTCGTTACATGGATTAAAAGGTGGCAGTTCCAAGATCACGAATATATAATTTTTAAGTCGCTGGGGCAAGTAGTTTAGCCGCAAATCGAATTTTAAGGGACAGAAAAAGTGTAAAGTTTGATGGGTCTAGGACGCATAGTTTAGCCGGAAAACGCGTTTAAAGATAAAAACGTCCAATTTTTTTAAAATTAGTTTTTCGTGTCATTCGTTACATGGATTAAAAGGTGGCAGTTCCAAGATCACGAATATATAATTTTTAAGTCGCTGGGGCAAGTAGTTTAGCCGCAAATCGAATTTTAGGGGACAGAAAAAGTGTAAAGTTTGATGGGTCTAGGACGCATATTTTAGCCGGAAAACGCGTTTAAAGATAAAAACGTCCAATTTTTTTAATATTAGTTTTTCGTGTCATTCGTTACATGGATTAAAAGGTGGCAGTTCCAAGATCACGAATATATAATTTTTAAGTCGCTGGGGCAAGTAGTTTAGCCGCAAATCGAATTTTAAGGGACAGAAAAAGTGTAAAGTTTGATGGGTCTAGGACGCATAGTTTAGCTGGAAAACGCGTTTAAAGATAAAAACGTCAATTTTTTTTAAAATTAGTTTTTCGTGTCATTCGTTACATGGATTAAAAGGTGGCAGTTCCAAGATCACGAATATATAATTTTTAAGTCGCTGGGGCAAGTAGTTTAGCCGCAAATCGAATTTTAGGGGACAGAAAAAGTGTAAAGTTTGATGGGTCTAGGACGCATAGTTTAGCCGGAAAACGCGTTTAAAGATAAAAACGTCCAATTTTTTTAAAATTAGTTTTTCGTGTCATTCGTTACATGGATTAAAAGGTGGCAGTTCCAAGATCACGAATATATAATTTTTAAGTCGCTGGGGCAAGTAGTTTAGACGCAAATCGAATTTTAATTGACAGATAAAATGTAAAGTTTGATGGGTCTAGGACGCATAGTTTAGCCGGAAAACGCGTTTAAAGATAAAAATGTCCAATTTTTTTAAAATTAGTTTTTCGTGTCATTCGTTACATGGATTAAAAGGTGGCAGTTCCAAGATCACGAATATATAATTTTTAAGTCGCTGGGGCAAGTAGTTTAGCCGCAAATCGAATTTTAAGGGACAGAAAAAGTGTAAAGTTTGATGGGTCTAGGACGCATAGTTTAGCCGGAAAACGCGTTTAAAGATAAAAATGTCCAATTTTTTTAAAATTAGTTTTTCGTGTCATTCGTTACATGGATTAAAAGGTGGCAGTTCCAAGATCACGAATATATAATTTTTAAGTCGCTGGGGCAAGTAGTTTAGCCGCAAATCGAATCTTAAGGGACAGAAAAAGTGTAAAGTTTGATGGGTCTAGGACGCATAGTTTAGCCGGAAAACGCGTTTAAAGATAAAAATGTCCAATTTTTTTAAAATTAGTTTTTCGTGTCATTCGTTACATGGATTAAAAGGTGGCAGTTCCAAGATCACGAATATATAATTTTTAAGTCGCTGGGGCAAGTAGTTTAGCCGCAAATCGAATTTTAAGGGACAGAAAAAGTGTAAAGTTTGATGGGTCTAGGACGCATAGTTTAGCCGGAAAACGCGTTTAAAGATAAAAATGTCCAATTTTTTTAAAATTAGTTTTTCGTGTCATTCGTTACATGGATTAAAATGTGGCAGTTCCAAGATCACGAATATATAATTTTTAAGTCGCTGGGGCAAGTAGTTTAGCCGCAAATCGAATTTTAAGGGACAGATAAAATGTAAAGTTTGGTGGGTCTAGGACGCATAGTTTAGCCGGAAAACGCGTTTAAAGATAAAAACGTCCAATTTTTTTAAAATTAGTTTTTCGTGTCATTCGTTACATGGATTAAAAGGTGGCAGTTCCAAGATCACGAATATATAATTTTTAAGTCGCTGGGGCAAGTAGTTTAGCCGCAAATCGAATTTTAATTGACAGAAAAAGTGTAAAGTTTGATGGGTCTAGGACGCATAGTTTAGCCGGAAAACGCGTTTAAAGATAAAAATGTCCAATTTTTTTAAAATTAGTTTTTCGTGTCATTCGTTACATGGATTAAAAGGTGGCAGTTCCAAGATCACGAATATATAATTTTTAAGTCGCTGGGGCAAGTAGTTTAGCCGCAAATCGAATCTTAAGGGACAGAAAAAGTGTAAAGTTTGATGGGTCTAGGACGCATAGTTTAGCCGGAAAACGCGTTTAAAGATAAAAATGTCCAATTTTTTTAAAATTAGTTTTTCGTGTCATTCGTTACATGGATTAAAAGGTGGCAGTTCCAAGATCACGAATATATAATTTTTAAGTCGCTGGGGCAAGTAGTTTAGCCGCAAATCGAATTTTAAGGGACAGAAAAAGTGTAAAGTTTGATGGGTCTAGGACGCATAGTTTAGCCGGAAAACGCGTTTAAAGATAAAAATGTCCAATTTTTTTAAAATTAGTTTTTCGTGTCATTCGTTACATGGATTAAAAGGTGGCAGTTCCAAGATCACGAATATATAATTTTTAAGTCGCTGGGGCAAGTAGTTTAGCCGCAAATCGAATTTTAAGGGACAGATAAAATGTAAAGTTTGATGGGTCTAGGACGCATAGTTTAGCCGGAAAACGCGTTTAAAGATAAAAATGTCCAATTTTTTTAAAATTAGTTTTTCGTGTCATTCGTTACATGGATTAAAAGGTGGCAGTTCCAAGATCACGAATATATAATTTTTAAGTCGCTGGGGCAAGTAGTTTAGCCGCAAATCGAATTTTAAGGGACAGATAAAATGTAAAGTTTGATGGGTCTAGGACGCATAGTTTAGCCGGAAAACGCGTTTAAAGATAAAAATGTCCAATTTTTTTAAAATTAGTTTTTCGTGTCATTCGTTACATGGATTAAAAAGTGGCAGTTCCAAGATCACGAATATATAATTTTTAAGTCGCTGGGGCAAGTAGTTTAGCCGCAAATCGAATTTTAAGGGACAGAAAAAGTGTAAAGTTTGATGGGTCTAGGACGCATAGTTTAGCCGGAAAACGCGTTTAAAGATAAAAATGTCCAATTTTTTTTAAAATTAGTTTTTCGTGTCATTCGTTACATGGATTAAAAGGTGGCAGTTCCAAGATCACGAATATATAATTTTTAAGTCGCTGGGGCAAGTAGTTTAGCCGCAAATCGAATTTTAAGGGACAGAAAAAGTGTAAAGTTTGATGGGTCTAGGACGCATAGTTTAGCCGGAAAACGCGTTTAAAGATAAAAATGTCCAATTTTTTTTAAAATTAGTTTTTCGTGTCATTCGTTACATGGATTAAAAGGTGGCAGTTCCAAGATCACGAATATATAATTTTTAAGTCGCTGGGGCAAGTAGTTTAGCCGCAAATCGAATTTTAAGGGACAGATAAAATGTAAAGTTTGATGGGTCTAGGACGCATAGTTTAGCCGGAAAACGCGTTTAAAGATAAAAATGTCCAATTTTTTTAAAATTAGTTTTTCGTGTCATTCGTTACATGGATTAAAAGGTGGCAGTTCCAAGATCACGAATATATAATTTTTAAGTCGCTGGTGCAAGTAGTTTAGCCGCAAATCGAATCTTAAGGGACAGAAAAAGTGTAAAGTTTGATGGGTCTAGGACGCATAGTTTAGCCGGAAAACGCGTTTAAAGATAAAAACGTCCAATTTTTTTAAAATTAGTTTTTCGTGTCATTCGTTACATGGATTAAAAGGTGGCAGTTCCAAGATCACGAATATATAATTTTTAAGTCGCTGGGGCAAGTAGTTTAGCCGCAAATCGAATTTTAAGGGACATATAAAATGTAAAGTTTGATGGGTCTTGGACGCATAGTTTAGCCGGAAAACGCGTTTAAAGATAAAAACGTCCAATTTTTTTTAAATTAGTTTTTCGTGTCATTCGTTACATGGATTAAAAGGTGGCAGTTCCAAGATCACGAATATATAATTTTTAAGTCGCTGGGGCAAGTAGTTTAGCCGCAAATCGAATTTTAAGGGACAGAAAAAGTGTAAAGTTTGATGGGTCTAGGACGCATAGTTTAGCCGGAAAACGCGTTTAAAGATAAAAATGTCCAATTTTTTTAAAATTAGTTTTTCGTCTCATTCGTTACATGGATTAAAAGGTGGCAGTTCCAAGATCACGAATATATAATTTTTAAGTCGCTGGGGCAAGTAGTTTAGCCGCAAATCGAATTTTAAGGGACAGAAAAAGTGTAAAGTTTGATGGGTCTAGGACGCATAGTTTAGCCGGAAAACGCGTTTAAAGATAAAAATGTCCAATTTTTTTAAAATTAGTTTTTCGTGTCATTCGTTACATGGATTAAAAGGTGGCAGTTCCAAGATCACGAATATATAATTTTTAAGTCGCTGGGGCAAGTAGTTTAGCCGCAAATCGAATTTTAAGGGACAGAAAAAGTGTAAAGTTTGATGGGTCTAGGACGCATAGTTTAGCCGGAAAACGCGTTTAAAGATAAAAATGTCCAATTTTTTTAAAATTAGTTTTTCGTGTCATTCGTTACATGGATTAAAAGGTGGCAGTTCCAAGATCACGAATATATAATTTTTAAGTCGCTGGGGCAAGTAGTTTAGCCGCAAATCGAATTTTAAGGGACAGAAAAAGTGTAAAGTTTGATGGGTCTAGGACGCATAGTTTAGCCGGAAAACGCGTTTAAAGATAAAAATGTCCAATTTTTTTTAAAATTAGCTTTTCGTGTCATTCGTTACATGGATTAAAAGGTGGCAGTTCCAAGATCACGAATATATAATTTTTAAGTCGCTGGGGCAAGTAGTTTAGCCGCAAATCGAATTTTAAGGGACAGATAAAATGTAAAGTTTGATGGGTCTTGGACGCATAGTTTAGCCGGAAAACGCGTTTAAAGATAAAAATGTCCAATTTTTTTAAAATTAGTTTTTCGTGTCATTCGTTACATGGATTAAAAGGTGGCAGTTCCAAGATCACGAATATATAATTTTTAAGTCGCTGGGGCAAGTAGTTTAGCCGCAAATCGAATTTTAAGGGACAGATAAAATGTAAAGTTTGATGGGTCTAGGACGCATAGTTTAGCCGGAAAACGCGTTTAAAGATAAAAATGTCCAATTTTTTTAAAATTAGTTTTTCGTGTCATTCGTTACATGGATTAAAAGGTGGCAGTTCCAAGATCACGAATATATAATTTTTAAGTCGCTGGGGCAAGTAGTTTAGCCGCAAATCGAATTTTAAGGGACAGAAAAAGTGTAAAGTTTGATGGGTCTAGGACGCATAGTTTAGCCGGAAAACGCGTTTAAAGATAAAAATGTCCAATTTTTTTAAAATTAGTTTTTCGTGTCATTCGTTACATGGATTAAAAGGTGGCAGTTCCAAGATCACGAATATATAATTTTTAAGTCGCTGGGGCAAGTAGTTTAGCCGCAAATCGAATTTTAAGGGACAGAAAAAGTGTAAAGTTTGATGGGTCTAGGACGCATAGTTTAGCCGGAAAACGCGTTTAAAGATAAAAATGTCCAATTTTTTTAAAATTAGTTTTTCGTGTCATTCGTTACATGGATTAAAAGGTGGCAGTTCCAAGATCACGAATATATAATTTTTAAGTCGCTGGGGCAAGTAGTTTAGCCGCAAATCGAATTTTAAGGGACAGAAAAAGTGTAAAGTTTGATGGGTCTAGGACGCATAGTTTAGCCGGAAAACGCGTTTAAAGATAAAAATGTCCAATTTTATTAAAATTAGTTTTTCGTGTCATTCGTTACATGGATTAAAAGGTGGCAGTTCCAAGATCACGAATATATAATTTTTAAGTCGCTGGGGCAAGTAGTTTAGCCGCAAATCGAATTTTAAGGGACAGAAAAAGTGTAAAGTTTGATGGGTCTAGGACGCATAGTTTAGCCAGAAAACGCGTTTAAAGATAAAAACGTCCAATTTTTTTAAAATTAGTTTTTCGTGTCATTCGTTACATGGATTAAAAGGTGGCAGTTCCAAGATCACGAATATATAATTTTTAAGTCGCTGGGGCAAGTAGTTTAGCCGCAAATCGAATTTTAAGGGACAGAAAAAGTGTAACGTTTGATGGGTCTAGGACGCATAGTTTAGCCGGAAAACGCGTTTAAAGATAAAAATGTCCAATTTTTTTAAAATTAGTTTTTCGTGTCATTCGTTACATGGATTAAAAGGTGGCAGTTCCAAGATCACGAATATATAATTTTTAAGTCGCTGGGGCAAGTAGTTTAGCCGCAAATCGAATTTTAATTGACAGATAAAATGTAAAGTTTGATGGGTCTAGGACGCATAGTTTAGCCGGAAAACGCGTTTAAAGATAAAAATGTCCAATTTTTTTAAAATTAGTTTTTCGTGTCATTCGTTACATGGATTAAAAGGTGGCAGTTCCAAGATCACGAATATATAATTTTTAAGTCGCTGGGGCAAGTAGTTTAGCCGCAAATCGAATTTTAAGGGACAGAAAAGTGTAAAGTTTGATGGGTCTAGGACGCATAGTTTAGCCGGAAAACGCGTTTAAAGATAAAAATATCCAATTTTTTTAAAATTAGTTTTTCGTGTCATTCGTTACATGGATTAAAAGGTGGCAGTTCCAAGATCACGAATATATAATTTTTAATTCGCTGGGGCAAGTAGTTTAGCCGCAAATCGAATTTTAAGGGACAGATAAAATGTAAGGTTTGATGGGTCTAGGACGCATAGTTTAGCCGGAAAACGCGTTTAAAGATAAAAATGTCCAATTTTTTTAAAATTAGTTTTTCGTGTCATTCGTTACATGGATTAAAAGGTGGCAGTTCCAAGATCACGAATATATAATTTTTAAGTCGCTGGGGCAAGTAGTTTAGCCGCAAATCGAATTTTAAGGGACAGAAAAAGTGTAAAGTTTGATGGGTCTAGGACGCATAGTTTAGCCGGAAAATGCGTTTAAAGATAAAAATGTCCAATTTTATTAAAATTAGTTTTTCGTGTCATTCGTTACATGGATTAAAAGGTGGCAGTTCCAAGATCACGAATATATAATTTTTAAGTCGCTGGGGCAAGTAGTTTAGCCGCAAATCGAATTTTAAGGGACAGATAAAATGTAAAGTTTGATGGGTCTAGGACGCATAGTTTAGCCGGAAAACGCGTTTAAAGATAAAAATGTCCAATTTTTTTTAAAATCAGTTTTTCGTATCATTCGTTACATGGATTAAAAGGTGGCAGTTCCAAGATCACGAATATATAATTTTTAAGTCGCTGGGGCAAGTAGTTTAGCCGCAAATCGAATTTTAAGGGACAGAAAAAGTGTAAAGTTTGATGGGTCTAGGACGCATAGTTTAGCCGGAAAACGCGTTTAAAGATAAAAATGTCCAATTTTTTTAAAATTAGTTTTTCGTGTCATTCGTTACATGGATTAAAAGGTGGCAGTTCCAAGATCACGAATATATAATTTTTAAGTCGCTGGGGCAAGTAGTTTAGCCGCAAATCGAATTTTAAGGGACAGAAAAAGTGTAAAGTTTGATGGGTCTAGGACGCATAGTTTAGCCGGAAAACGCGTTTAAAGATAAAAATGTCCAATTTTATTAAAATTAGTTTTTCGTGTCATTCGTTACATGGATTAAAAGGTGGCAGTTCCAAGATCACGAATATATAATTTTTAAGTCGCTGGGGCAAGTAGTTTAGCCGCAAATCGAATTTTAAGGGACAGAAAAAGTGTAAAGTTTGATGGGTCTAGGACGCATAGTTTAGCCAGAAAACGCGTTTAAAGATAAAAACGTCCAATTTTTTTAAAATTAGTTTTTCGTGTCATTCGTTACATGGATTAAAAGGTGGCAGTTCCAAGATCACGAATATATAATTTTTAAGTCGCTGGGGCAAGTAGTTTAGCCGCAAATCGAATTTTAAGGGACAGAAAAAGTGTAACGTTTGATGGGTCTAGGACGCATAGTTTAGCCGGAAAACGCGTTTAAAGATAAAAATGTCCAATTTTTTTAAAATTAGTTTTTCGTGTCATTCGTTACATGGATTAAAAGGTGGCAGTTCCAAGATCACGAATATATAATTTTTAAGTCGCTGGGGCAAGTAGTTTAGCCGCAAATCGAATTTTAATTGACAGATAAAATGTAAAGTTTGATGGGTCTAGGACGCATAGTTTAGCCGGAAAACGCGTTTAAAGATAAAAATGTCCAATTTTTTTAAAATTAGTTTTTCGTGTCATTCGTTACATGGATTAAAAGGTGGCAGTTCCAAGATCACGAATATATAATTTTTAAGTCGCTGGGGCAAGTAGTTTAGCCGCAAATCGAATTTTAAGGGACAGAAAAAGTGTAAAGTTTGATGGGTCTAGGACGCATAGTTTAGCCGGAAAACGCGTTTAAAGATAAAAACGTCCAATTTTTTTAAAATTAGTTTTTCGTGTCATTCGTTACATGGATTAAAAGGTGGCAGTTCCAAGATCACGAATATATAATTTTTAAGTCGCTGGGGCAAGTAGTTTAGCCGCAAATCGAATTTTAAGGGACAGATAAAATGTAAAGTTTGATGGGTCTAGGACGCATAGTTTAGCCGGAAAACGCGTTTAAAGATAAAAATGTCCAATTTTTTTAAAATTAGTTTTTCGTGTGATTTCTTACATGGATTAAAAGGTGGCAGTTCCAAGATCACGAATATATAATTTTTAAGTCGCTGGGGCAAGTAGTTTAGCCGCAAATCGAATTTTAAGGGACAGAAAAAGTGTAAAGTTTGATGGGTCTAGGACGCATAGTTTAGCCGGAAAACGCGTTTAAAGATAAAAATGTCCAATTTTTTTAAAATTAGTTTTTCGTGTCATTCGTTACATGGATTAAAAGGTGGCAGTTCCAAGATCACGAATATATAATTTTTAAGTCGCTGGGGCAAGTAGTTTAGCCGCAAATCGAATTTTAAGGGACAGATAAAATGTAAAGTTTGATGGGTCTAGGACGCATAGTTTAGCCGGAAAACGCGTTTAAAGATAAAAATGTCCAATTTTTTTAAAATTAGTTTTTCGTGTCATTCGTTACATGGATTAAAAGGTGGCAGTTCCAAGATCACGAATATATAATTTTTAAGTCGCTGGGGCAAGTAGTTTAGCCGCAAATCGAATTTTAAGGGACAGAAAAAGTGTAAAGTTTGATGGGTCTAGGACGCATAGTTTAGCCGGAAAACGCGTTTAAAGATAAAAATGTCCAATTTTTTTAAAATAAGTTTTTCGTGTCATTCGTTACATGGATTAAAAGGTGGCAGTTCCAAGATCACGAATATATAATTTTTAAGTCGCTGGGGCAAGTAGTTTAGCCGCAAATCGAATTTTAAGGGACAGAAAAAGTGTAAAGTTTGATGGGTCTAGGACGCATAGTTTAGCCGGAAAACGCGTTTAAAGATAAAAACGTCCAATTTTTTTAAAATTAGTTTTTCGTGTCACTCGTTACATGGATTAAAAGGTGGCAGTTCCAAGATCACGAATATATAATTTTTAAGTCGCTGGGGCAAGTAGTTTAGCCGCAAATCGAATTTTAAGGGACAGATAAAATGAGTTTGATGGGTCTAGCACGCATAGTTTAGCCGGAAAACGCGTTTAAAGATAAAAATGTCCAATTTTTTTAAAATTAGTTTTTCGTGTCATTCGTTACATGGATTAAAAGGTGGCAGTTCCAAGATCACGAATATATAATTTTTAAGTCGCTGGGGCAAGTAGTTTAGCCGCAAATCGAATTTTAAGGGACAGAAAAAGTGTAAAGTTTGATAGGTCTAGGACGCATAGCTTAGCCGGAAAACGCGTTTAAAGATAAAAATGTCCAATTTTTTTAAAATTAGTTTTTCGTGTCATTCGTTACATGGATTAAAAGGTGGCAGTTCCAAGATCACGAATATATAATTTTTAAGTCGCTGGGGCAAGTAGTTTAGCCGCAAATCGAATTTTAAGGGACAGAAAAAGTGTAAAGTTTGATAGGTCTAGGACGCATAGTTTAGCCGGAAAACGCGTTTAAAGATAAAAATGTCCAATTTTTTTAAAATTAGTTTTTCGTGTCATTCGTTACATGGATTAAAAGGTGGCAGTTCCAAGATCACGAATATATAATTTTTAAGTCGCTGGGGCAAGTAGTTTAGCCGCAAATCGAATTTTAAGGGACAGAAAAAGTGTAAAGTTTGATGGGTCTAGGACGCATAGTTTAGCCGGAAAACGCGTTTAAAGATAAAAATGTCCAATTTTTTTAAAATTAGTTTTTCGTGTCATTCGTTACATGGATTAAAAGGTGGCAGTTCCAAGATCACGAATATATAATTTTTAAGTCGCTGGGGCAAGTAGTTTAGCCGCAAATCGAATTTTAAGGGACAGATAAAATGTAAAGTTTGATGGGTCTAGGACGCATAGTTTAGCCGGAAAACGCGTTTAAAGATAAAAATGTCCAATTTTTTTAAAATTAGTTTTTCGTGTCATTCGTTACATGGATTAAAAGGTGGCAGTTCCAAGATCACGAATATATAATTTTTAAGTCGCTGGGGCAAGTAGTTTAGCCGCAAATCGAATTTTAAGGGACAGAAAATGTGTAAAGTTTGATGGGTCTAGGACGCATAGTTTAGCCGGAAAACGCGTTTAAAGATAAAAATGTCCAATTTTTTTAAAATTAGTTTTTCGTGTCATTCGTTACATGGATTAAAAGGTGGCAGTTCCAAGATCACGAATATATAAATTTTAAGTCGCTGGGGCAAGTAGTTTAGCCGCAAATCGAATCTTAAGGGACAGAAAAAGTGTAAAGTTTGATGGGTCTAGGACGCATAGTTTAGCCGGAAAACGCGTTTAAAGATAAAAATGTCCAATTTTTTTAAAATTAGTTTTTCGTGTCATTCGTTACATGGATTAAAAGGTGGCAGTTCCAAGATCACGAATATATAATTTTTAAGTCGCTGGGGCAAGTAGTTTAGCCGCAAATCGAATTTTAAGGGACAGATAAAATGAGTTTGATGGGTCTAGGACGCATAGTTTAGCCGGAAAACGCGTTTAAAGATAAAAATGTCCAATTTTTTTAAAATTAGTTTTTCGTGTCATTCGTTACATGGATTAAAAGGTGGCAGTTCCAAGATCACGAATATATAATTTTTAAGTCGCTGGGGCAAGTAGTTTAGCCGCAAATCGAATATTAAGGGACAGAAAAAGTGTAAAGTTTGATGGGTCTAGGACGCATAGTTTAGCCGGAAAACGCGTTTAAAGATAAAAATGTCCAATTTTTTTAAAATTAGTTTTTCGTGTCATTCGTTACATGAATTAAAAGGTGGCAGTTCCAAGATCACGAATATATAATTTTTAAGTCGCTGGGGCAAGTAGTTTAGCCGCAAATCGAATTTTAAGGGACAGATAAAATGTAAAGTTTGATGGGTCTAGGACGCATAGTTTAGCCGGAAAACGCGTTTAAAGATAAAAATGTCCAATTTTTTTAAAATTAGTTTTTCGTGTCATTCGTTACATGGATTAAAAGGTGGCAGTTCCAAGATCACGAATATATAATTTTTAAGTCGCTGGGGCAAGTAGTTTAGCCGCAAATCGAATTTTAAGGGACAGAAAAAGTGTAAAGTTTGATGGGTCTAGGACGCATAGTTTAGCCGGAAAACGCGTTTAAAGATAAAAATGTCCAATTTTTTTAAAATTAGTTTTTCGTGTCATTCGTTACATGGATTAAAAGGTGGCAGTTCCAAGATCACGAATATATAATTTTTAAGTCGCTGGGGCAAGTAGTTTAGCCGCAAATCGAATTTTAAGGGACAGAAAAAGTGTAAAGTTTGATGGGTCTAGGACGCATAGTTTAGCCGGAAAACGCGTTTAAAGATAAAAATGTCCAATTTTTTTAAAATTAGTTTTTCGTGTCATTCGTTACATGGATTAAAAGGTGGCAGTTCCAAGATCACGAATATATAATTTTTAAGTCGCTGGGGCAAGTAGTTTAGCCGCAAATCGAATTTTAAGGGACAGATAAAATGTAAAGTTTGATGGGTCTAGGACGCATAGTTTAGCCGGAAAACGCGTTTAAAGATAAAAATGTCCAATTTTTTTAAAATTAGTTTTTCGTGTCATTCGTTACATGGATTAAAAGGTGGCAGTTCCAAGATCACGAATATATAATTTTTAAGTCGCTGGGGCAAGTAGTTTAGCCGCAAATCGAATTTTAAGGGACAGAAAATGTGTAAAGTTTGATGGGTCTAGGACGCATAGTTTAGCCGGAAAACGCGTTTAAAGATAAAAATGTCCAATTTTTTTAAAATTAGTTTTTCGTGTCATTCGTTACATGGATTAAAAGGTGGCAGTTCCAAGACCACGAATATATAATTTTTAAGTCGCTGGGGCAAGTAGTTTAGCCGCAAATCGAATTTTAAGGGACAGAAAAAGTGTAAAGTTTGATGGGTCTAGGACGCATAGTTTAGCCGGAAAACGCGTTTAAAGATAAAAATGTCCAATTTTTTTAAAATTAGTTTTTCGTGTCATTCGTTACATGGATTAAAAGGTGGCAGTTCCAAGATCACGAATATATAAATTTTAAGTCGCTGGGGCAAGTAGTTTAGCCGCAAATCGAATCTTAAGGGACAGAAAAAGTGTAAAGTTTGATGGGTCTAGGACGCATAGTTTAGCCGGAAAACGCGTTTAAAGATAAAAATGTCCAATTTTTTTAAAATTAGTTTTTCGTGTCATTCGTTACATGGATTAAAAGGTGGCAGTTCCAAGATCACGAATATATAATTTTTAAGTCGCTGGGGCAAGTAGTTTAGCCGCAAATCGAATTTTAAGGGACAGAAAAGTGTAAAGTTTGATGGGTCTAGGACGCATAGTTTAGCCGGAAAACGCGTTTAAAGATAAAAACGTCCAATTTTTTTAAAATTAGTTTTTCGTGTCATTCGTTACATGGATTAAAAGGTGGCAGTTCCAAGATCACGAATATATAATTTTTAAGTCGCTGGGGCAAGTAGTTTAGCCGCAAATCGAATTTTAAGGGACAGATAAAATGAGTTTGATGGGTCTAGGACGCATAGTTTAGCCGGAAAACGCGTTTAAAGATAAAAATGTCCAATTTTTTTAAAATTAGTTTTTCGTGTCATTCGTTACATGGATTAAAAGGTGGCAGTTCCAAGATCACGAATATATAATTTTTAAGTCGCTGGGGCAAGTAGTTTAGCCGCAAATCGAATATTAAGGGACAGAAAAAGTGTAAAGTTTGATGGGTCTAGGACGCATAGTTTAGCCGGAAAACGCGTTTAAAGATAAAAATGTCCAATTTTTTTAAAATTAGTTTTTCGTGTCATTCGTTACATGAATTAAAAGGTGGCAGTTCCAAGATCACGAATATATAATTTTTAAGTCGCTGGGGCAAGTAGTTTAGCCGCAAATCGAATTTTAAGGGACAGATAAAATGTAAAGTTTGATGGGTCTAGGACGCATAGTTTAGCCGGAAAACGCGTTTAAAGATAAAAATGTCCAATTTTTTTAAAATTAGTTTTTCGTGTCATTCGTTACATGGATTAAAAGGTGGCAGTTCCAAGATCACGAATATATAATTTTTAAGTCGCTGGGGCAAGTAGTTTAGCCGCAAATCGAATTTTAAGGGACAGAAAAAGTGTAAAGTTTGATGGGTCTAGGACGCATAGTTTAGCCGGAAAACGCGTTTAAAGATAAAAATGTCCAATTTTTTTAAAATTAGTTTTTCGTGTCATTCGTTACATGGATTAAAAGGTGGCAGTTCCAAGATCACGAATATATAATTTTTAAGTCGCTGGGGCAAGTAGTTTAGCCGCAAATCGAATTTTAAGGGACAGAAAAAGTGTAAAGTTTGATGGGTCTAGGACGCATAGTTTAGCCGGAAAACGCGTTTAAAGATAAAAATGTCCAATTTTTTTAAAATTAGTTTTTCGTGTCATTCGTTACATGGATTAAAAGGTGGCAGTTCCAAGATCACGAATATATAATTTTTAAGTCGCTGGGGCAAGTAGTTTAGCCGCAAATCGAATTTTAAGGGACAGATAAAATGTAAAGTTTGATGGGTCTAGGACGCATAGTTTAGCCGGAAAACGCGTTTAAAGATAAAAATGTCCAATTTTTTTTAAAATTAGTTTTTCGTGTCATTCGTTACATGGATTAAAAGGTGGCAGTTCCAAGATCACGAATATATAATTCTTAAGTCGCTGGGGCAAGTAGTTTAGCCGCAAATCGAATTTTAAGGGACAGAAAAAGTTTAAAGTTTGATGGGTCTAGGACACATAGTTTAGCCGGAAAACGCGTTTAAAGATAAAAATGTCCAATTTTTTTAAAATTAGTTTTTCGTGTCATTCGTTACATGGATTAAAAGGTGGCAGTTCCAAGATCACGAATATATAATTTTTAAGTCGCTGGGGCAAGTAGTTTAGCCGCAAATCGAATTTTAAGGGACAGAAAAAGTGTAAAGTTTGATGGGTCTAGGACGCATAGTTTAGCCGAAAAACGCGTTTTAAGATAAAAATGTCCAATTTTTTTAAAATTAGTTTTTCGTGTCATTCGTTACATGGATTAAAAGGTGGCAGTTCCAAGATCACGAATATATAATTTTTAAGTCGCTGGGGCAAGTAGTTTAGTCGCAAATCGAATCTTAAGGGACAGAAAAAGTGTAAAGTTTGATGGGTCTAGGACGCATAGTTTAGCCGAAAAACGCGTTTTAAGATAAAAATGTCCAATTTTTTTAAAATTAGTTTTTCGTGTCATTCGTTACATGGATTAAAAGGTGGCAGTTCCAAGATCACGAATATATAATTTTTAAGTCGCTGGGGCAAGTAGTTTAGTCGCAAATCGAATCTTAAGGGACAGAAAAAGTGTAAAGTTTGATGGGTCTAGGACGCATAGTTTAGCCGGAAAACGCGTTTAAAGATAAAAATGTCCAATTTTTTTAAAATTAGTTTTTCGTGTCATTCGTTACATGGATTAAAAGGTGGCAGTTCCAAGATCACGAATATATAATTTTTAAGTCGCTGGGGCAAGTAGTTTAGCCGCAAATCGAATTTTAAGGGACAGATAAAATGTAAAGTTTGATGGGTCTAGGACGCATAGTTTAGCCGGAAAACGCGTTTAAAGATAAAAACGTCCAATTTTTTTAAAATTAGTTTTTCGTGTCATTCGTTACATGGATTAAAAGGTGGCAGTTCCAAGATCACGAATATATAATTTTTAAGTCGCTGGGGCAAGTAGTTTAGCCGCAAATCGAATTTTAAGGGACAGAAAAAGTGTAAAGTTTGATGGGTCTAGGACGCATAGTTTAGCCGGAAAACGCGTTTAAAGATAAAAATGTCCAATTTTATTAAAATTAGTTTTTCGTGTCATTCGTTACATGGATTAAAAGGTGGCAGTTCCAAGATCACGAATATATAATTTTTAAGTCGCTGGGGCAAGTAGTTTAGCCGCAAATCGAATTTTAAGGGACAGAAAAAGTGTAAAGTTTGATGGGTCTAGGACGCATAGTTTAGCCAGAAAACCCGTTTAAAGATAAAAACGTCCAATTTTTTTAAAATTAGTTTTTCGTGTCATTCGTTACATGGATTAAAAGGTGGCAGTTCCAAGATCACGAATATATAATTTTTAAGTCGCTGGGGCAAGTAGTTTAGCCGCAAATCGAATTTTAAGGGACAGAAAAAGTGTAACGTTTGATGGGTCTAGGACGCATAGTTTAGCCGGAAAACGCGTTTAAAGATAAAAATGTCCAATTTTTTTTAAAATTAGTTTTTCGTGTCATTCGTTACATGGATTAAAAGGTGGCAGTTCCAAGATCACGAATATATAATTTTTAAGTCGCTGGGGCAAGTAGTTTAGCCGCAAATCGAATTTTAATTGACAGATAAAATGTAAAGTTTGATGGGTCTAGGACGCATAGTTTAGCCGGAAAACGCGTTTAAAGATAAAAATGTCCAATTTTTTTAAAATTAGTTTTTCGTGTCATTCGTTACATGGATTAAAAGGTGGCAGTTCCAAGATCACGAATATATAATTTTTAAGTCGCTGGGGCAAGTAGTTTAGCCGCAAATCGAATTTTAAGGGACAGAAAAAGTGTAAAGTTTGATGGGTCTAGGACGCATAGTTTAGCCGGAAAACGCGTTTAAAGATAAAAACGTCCAATTTTTTTAAAATTAGTTTTTCGTGTCATTCGTTACATGGATTAAAAGGTGGCAGTTCCAAGATCACGAATATATAATTTTTAAGTCGCTGGGGCAAGTAGTTTAGCCGCAAATCGAATTTTAAGGGACAGATAAAATGTAAAGTTTGATGGGTCTAGGACGCATAGTTTAGCCGGAAAACGCGTTTAAAGATAAAAATGTCCAATTTTTTTAAAATTAGTTTTTCGTGTGATTTCTTACATGGATTAAAAGGTGGCAGTTCCAAGATCACGAATATATAATTTTTAAGTCGCTGGGGCAAGTAGTTTAGCCGCAAATCGAATTTTAAGGGACAGAAAAAGTGTAAAGTTTGATGGGTCTAGGACGCATAGTTTAGCCGGAAAACGCGTTTAAAGATAAAAATGTCCAATTTTTTTAAAATTAGTTTTTCGTGTCATTCGTTACATGGATTAAAAGGTGGCAGTTCCAAGATCACGAATATATAATTTTTAAGTCGCTGGGGCAAGTAGTTTAGCCGCAAATCGAATTTTAAGGGACAGATAAAATGTAAAGTTTGATGGGTCTAGGACGCATAGTTTAGCCGGAAAACGCGTTTAAAGATAAAAATGTCCAATTTTTTTAAAATTAGTTTTTCGTGTCATTCGTTACATGGATTAAAAGGTGGCAGTTCCAAGATCACGAATATATAATTTTTAAGTCGCTGGGGCAAGTAGTTTAGCCGCAAATCGAATTTTAAGGGACAGAAAAAGTGTAAAGTTTGATGGGTCTAGGACGCATAGTTTAGCCGGAAAACGCGTTTAAAGATAAAAATGTCCAATTTTTTTAAAATAAGTTTTTCGTGTCATTCGTTACATGGATTAAAAGGTGGCAGTTCCAAGATCACGAATATATAATTTTTAAGTCGCTGGGGCAAGTAGTTTAGCCGCAAATCGAATTTTAAGGGACAGAAAAAGTGTAAAGTTTGATGGGTCTAGGACGCATAGTTTAGCCGGAAAACGCGTTTAAAGATAAAAACGTCCAATTTTTTTAAAATTAGTTTTTCGTGTCATTCGTTACATGGATTAAAAGGTGGCAGTTCCAAGATCACGAATATATAATTTTTAAGTCGCTGGGGCAAGTAGTTTAGCCGCAAATCGAATTTTAAGGGACAGATAAAATGAGTTTGATGGGTCTAGCACGCATAGTTTAGCCGGAAAACGCGTTTAAAGATAAAAATGTCCAATTTTTTTAAAATTAGTTTTTCGTGTCATTCGTTACATGGATTAAAAGGTGGCAGTTCCAAGATCACGAATATATAATTTTTAAGTCGCTGGGGCAAGTAGTTTAGCCGCAAATCGAATTTTAAGGGACAGAAAAAGTGTAAAGTTTGATAGGTCTAGGACGCATAGCTTAGCCGGAAAACGCGTTTAAAGATAAAAATGTCCAATTTTTTTAAAATTAGTTTTTCGTGTCATTCGTTACATGGATTAAAAGGTGGCAGTTCCAAGATCACGAATATATAATTTTTAAGTCGCTGGGGCAAGTAGTTTAGCCGCAAATCGAATTTTAAGGGACAGAAAAAGTGTAAAGTTTGATAGGTCTAGGACGCATAGTTTAGCCGGAAAACGCGTTTAAAGATAAAAATGTCCAATTTTTTTAAAATTAGTTTTTCGTGTCATTCGTTACATGGATTAAAAGGTGGCAGTTCCAAGATCACGAATATATAATTTTTAAGTCGCTGGGGCAAGTAGTTTAGCCGCAAATCGAATTTTAAGGGACAGAAAAAGTGTAAAGTTTGATGGGTCTAGGACGCATAGTTTAGCCGGAAAACGCGTTTAAAGATAAAAATGTCCAATTTTTTTAAAATTAGTTTTTCGTGTCATTCGTTACATGGATTAAAAGGTGGCAGTTCCAAGATCACGAATATATAATTTTTAAGTCGCTGGGGCAAGTAGTTTAGCCGCAAATCGAATTTTAAGGGACAGATAAAATGTAAAGTTTGATGGGTCTAGGACGCATAGTTTAGCCGGAAAACGCGTTTAAAGATAAAAATGTCCAATTTTTTTAAAATTAGTTTTTCGTGTCATTCGTTACATGGATTAAAAGGTGGCAGTTCCAAGATCACGAATATATAATTTTTAAGTCGCTGGGGCAAGTAGTTTAGCCGCAAATCGAATTTTAAGGGACAGAAAATGTGTAAAGTTTGATGGGTCTAGGACGCATAGTTTAGCCGGAAAACGCGTTTAAAGATAAAAATGTCCAATTTTTTTAAAATTAGTTTTTCGTGTCATTCGTTACATGGATTAAAAGGTGGCAGTTCCAAGATCACGAATATATAAATTTTAAGTCGCTGGGGCAAGTAGTTTAGCCGCAAATCGAATCTTAAGGGACAGAAAAAGTGTAAAGTTTGATGGGTCTAGGACGCATAGTTTAGCCGGAAAACGCGTTTAAAGATAAAAATGTCCAATTTTTTTAAAATTAGTTTTTCGTGTCATTCGTTACATGGATTAAAAGGTGGCAGTTCCAAGATCACGAATATATAATTTTTAAGTCGCTGGGGCAAGTAGTTTAGCCGCAAATCGAATTTTAAGGGACAGATAAAATGAGTTTGATGGGTCTAGGACGCATAGTTTAGCCGGAAAACGCGTTTAAAGATAAAAATGTCCAATTTTTTTAAAATTAGTTTTTCGTGTCATTCGTTACATGGATTAAAAGGTGGCAGTCCCAAGATCACGAATATATAATTTTTAAGTCGCTGGGGCAAGTAGTTTAGCCGCAAATCGAATATTAAGGGACAGAAAAAGTGTAAAGTTTGATGGGTCTAGGACGCATAGTTTAGCCGGAAAACGCGTTTAAAGATAAAAATGTCCAATTTTTTTAAAATTAGTTTTTCGTGTCATTCGTTACATGAATTAAAAGGTGGCAGTTCCAAGATCACGAATATATAATTTTTAAGTCGCTGGGGCAAGTAGTTTAGCCGCAAATCGAATTTTAAGGGACAGATAAAATGTAAAGTTTGATGGGTCTAGGACGCATAGTTTAGCCGGAAAACGCGTTTAAAGATAAAAATGTCCAATTTTTTTAAAATTAGTTTTTCGTGTCATTCGTTACATGGATTAAAAGGTGGCAGTTCCAAGATCACGAATATATAATTTTTAAGTCGCTGGGGCAAGTAGTTTAGCCGCAAATCGAATTTTAAGGGACAGAAAAAGTGTAAAGTTTGATGGGTCTAGGACGCATAGTTTAGCCGGAAAACGCGTTTAAAGATAAAAATGTCCAATTTTTTTAAAATTAGTTTTTCGTGTCATTCGTTACATGGATTAAAAGGTGGCAGTTCCAAGATCACGAATATATAATTTTTAAGTCGCTGGGGCAAGTAGTTTAGCCGCAAATCGAATTTTAAGGGACAGATAAAATGTAAAGTTTGATGGGTCTAGGACGCATAGTTTAGCCGGAAAACGCGTTTAAAGATAAAAATGTCCAATTTTTTTAAAATTAGTTTTTCGTGTCATTCGTTACATGGATTAAAAGGTGGCAGTTCCAAGATCACGAATATATAATTTTTAAGTCGCTGGGGCAAGTAGTTTAGCCGCAAATCGAATTTTAAGGGACAGAAAATGTGTAAAGTTTGATGGGTCTAGGACGCATAGTTTAGCCGGAAAACGCGTTTAAAGATAAAAATGTCCAATTTTTTTAAAATTAGTTTTTCGTGTCATTCGTTACATGGATTAAAAGGTGGCAGTTCCAAGACCACGAATATATAATTTTTAAGTCGCTGGGGCAAGTAGTTTAGCCGCAAATCGAATTTTAAGGGACAGAAAAAGTGTAAAGTTTGATGGGTCTAGGACGCATAGTTTAGCCGGAAAACGCGTTTAAAGATAAAAATGTCCAATTTTTTTAAAATTAGTTTTTCGTGTCATTCGTTACATGGATTAAAAGGTGGCAGTTCCAAGATCACGAATATATAAATTTTAAGTCGCTGGGGCAAGTAGTTTAGCCGCAAATCGAATCTTAAGGGACAGAAAAAGTGTAAAGTTTGATGGGTCTAGGACGCATAGTTTAGCCGGAAAACGCGTTTAAAGATAAAAATGTCCAATTTTTTTAAAATTAGTTTTTCGTGTCATTCGTTACATGGATTAAAAGGTGGCAGTTCCAAGATCACGAATATATAATTTTTAAGTCGCTGGGGCAAGTAGTTTAGCCGCAAATCGAATTTTAAGGGACAGAAAAGTGTAAAGTTTGATGGGTCTAGGATGCATAGTTTAGCCGGAAAACGCGTTTAAAGATAAAAACGTCCAATTTTTTTAAAATTAGTTTTTCGTGTCATTCGTTACATGGATTAAAAGGTGGCAGTTCCAAGATCACGAATATATAATTTTTAAGTCGCTGGGGCAAGTAGTTTAGCCGCAAATCGAATTTTAAGGGACAGATAAAATGAGTTTGATGGGTCTAGGACGCATAGTTTAGCCGGAAAACGCGTTTAAAGATAAAAATGTCCAATTTTTTTAAAATTAGTTTTTCGTGTCATTCGTTACATGGATTAAAAGGTGGCAGTTCCAAGATCACGAATATATAATTTTTAAGTCGCTGGGGCAAGTAGTTTAGCCGCAAATCGAATATTAAGGGACAGAAAAAGTGTAAAGTTTGATGGGTCTAGGACGCATAGTTTAGCCGGAAAACGCGTTTAAAGATAAAAATGTCCAATTTTTTTAAAATTAGTTTTTCGTGTCATTCGTTACATGAATTAAAAGGTGGCAGTTCCAAGATCACGAATATATAATTTTTAAGTCGCTGGGGCAAGTAGTTTAGCCGCAAATCGAATTTTAAGGGACAGATAAAATGTAAAGTTTGATGGGTCTAGGACGCATAGTTTAGCCGGAAAACGCGTTTAAAGATAAAAATGTCCAATTTTTTTAAAATTAGTTTTTCGTGTCATTCGTTACATGGATTAAAAGGTGGCAGTTCCAAGATCACGAATATATAATTTTTAAGTCGCTGGGGCAAGTAGTTTAGCCGCAAATCGAATTTTAAGGGACAGAAAAAGTGTAAAGTTTGATGGGTCTAGGACGCATAGTTTAGCCGGAAAACGCGTTTAAAGATAAAAATGTCCAATTTTTTTAAAATTAGTTTTTCGTGTCATTCGTTACATGGATTAAAAGGTGGCAGTTCCAAGATCACGAATATATAATTTTTAAGTCGCTGGGGCAAGTAGTTTAGCCGCAAATCGAATTTTAAGGGACAGAAAAAGTGTAAAGTTTGATGGGTCTAGGACGCATAGTTTAGCCGGAAAACGCGTTTAAAGATAAAAATGTCCAATTTTTTTAAAATTAGTTTTTCGTGTCATTCGTTACATGGATTAAAAGGTGGCAGTTCCAAGATCACGAATATATAATTTTTAAGTCGCTGGGGCAAGTAGTTTAGCCGCAAATCGAATTTTAAGGGACAGATAAAATGTAAAGTTTGATGGGTCTAGGACGCATAGTTTAGCCGGAAAACGCGTTTAAAGATAAAAATGTCCAATTTTTTTAAAATTAGTTTTTCGTGTCATTCGTTACATGGATTAAAAGGTGGCAGTTCCAAGATCACGAATATATAATTCTTAAGTCGCTGGGGCAAGTAGTTTAGCCGCAAATCGAATTTTAAGGGACAGAAAAAGTTTAAAGTTTGATGGGTCTAGGACACATAGTTTAGCCGGAAAACGCGTTTAAAGATAAAAATGTCCAATTTTTTTAAAATTAGTTTTTCGTGTCATTCGTTACATGGATTAAAAGGTGGCAGTTCCAAGATCACGAATATATAATTTTTAAGTCGCTGGGGCAAGTAGTTTAGCCGCAAATCGAATTTTAAGGGACAGAAAAAGTGTAAAGTTTGATGGGTCTAGGACGCATAGTTTAGCCGAAAAACGCGTTTTAAGATAAAAATGTCCAATTTTTTTAAAATTAGTTTTTCGTGTCATTCGTTACATGGATTAAAAGGTGGCAGTTCCAAGATCACGAATATATAATTTTTAAGTCGCTGGGGCAAGTAGTTTAGTCGCAAATCGAATCTTAAGGGACAGAAAAAGTGTAAAGTTTGATGGGTCTAGGACGCATAGTTTAGCCGGAAAACGCGTTTAAAGATAAAAACGTCCAATTTTTTGAAAATTAGTTTTTCGTGTCATTCGTTACATGGATTAAAAGGTGGCAGTTCCAAGATCACGAATATATAATTTTTAAGTCGCTGGGGCAAGTAGTTTAGCCGCAAATCGAATTTTAAGGGACAGATAAAATGTAAAGTTTGATGGGTCTAGGACGCATAGTTTAGCCGGAAAACGCGTTTAAAGATAAAAATGTCCAATTTTTTTAAAATTAGTTTTTCGTGTCATTCGTTACATGGATTAAAAGGTGGCAGTTCCAAGATCACGAATATATAATTTTTAAGTCGCTGTGGCAAGTAGTTTAGCCGCAAATCGAATTTTAAGGGACAGAAAAAGTGTAAAGTTTGATGGGTCTAGGACGCATAGTTTAGCCGGAAAACGCGTTTAAAGATAAAAATGTCCAATTTTTTTAAAATTAGTTTTTCGTGTCATTCGTTACATGGATTAAAAGGTGGCAGTTCCAAGATCACGAATATATAATTTTTAAGTCGCTGGGGCAAGTAGTTTAGCCGCAAATCGAATTTTAAGGGACAGAAAAAGTGTAAAGTTTGATGGGTCTAGGACGCATAGTTTAGCCGGAAAACGCGTTTAAAGATAAAAATGTCCATTTTTTTTTTAAATTAGTTTTTCGTGTCATTCGTTACATGGATTTAAAGGTGGCAGTTCCAAGATCACGAATATATAATTTTTAAGTCGCTGGGGCAAGTAGTTTAGCCGCAAATAGAATTTTAAGGGACAGAAAAAGTGTAAAGTTTGATGGGTCTAGGACGCATAGTTTAGCCGGAAAACGCGTTTAAAGATAAAAATGTCCAATTTTTTTAAAATTAGTTTTTCGTGTCATTCGTTACATGGATTAAAAGGTGGCAGTTCCAAGATCACGAATATATAATTTTTAAGTCGCTGGGGCAAGTAGTTTAGCCGCAAATCGAATTTTAAGGGACAGAAAAAGTGTAAAGTTTGATGGGTCTAGGACGCATAGTTTAGCCGGAAAACGCGTTTAAAGATAAAAATGTCCAATTTTTTTAAAATTAGTTTTTCGTGTCATTCGTTACATGGATTAAAAGGTGGCAGTTCCAAGATCACGAATATATAATTTTTAAGTCGCTGGGGCAAGTAGTTTAGCCGCAAATCGAATTTTAAGGGACAGAAAAAGTGTAAAGTTTGATGGGTCTAGGACGCATATTTTAGCCGGAAAACGCGTTTAAAGATAAAAATGTCCAATTTTTTTAAAATTAGTTTTTCGTGCCATTCGTTACATGGATTAAAAGGTGGCAGTTCCAAGATCACGAATATATAATTTTTAAGTCGCTGGGGCAAGTAGTTTAGCCGCAAAACGAATTTTAAGGGACAGAAAAAGTGTAAAGTTTGATGGGTCTAGGACGCATAGTTTAGCCGGAAAACGCGTTTAAAGATAAAAATGTCCAATTTTTTTAAAATTAGTTTTTCGTGTCATTCGTTACATGGATTAAAAGGTGGCAGTTCCAAGATCACGAATATATAATTTTTAAGTCGCTGGGGCAAGTAGTTTAGCCGCAAATCGAATTTTAAGGGACAGAAAAAGTGTAAAGTTTGATGGGTCTAGGACGCATAGTTTAGCCGGAAAACGCGTTTAAAGATAAAAATGTCCAATTTTTTTAAAATTAGTTTTTCGTGTCATTCGTTACATGGATTAAAAGGTGGCAGTTCCAAGATCACGAATATATAATTTTTAAGTCGCTGGGGCAAGTAGTTTAGCCGCAAATCGAATTTTAAGGGACAGAAAAAGTGTAAAGTTTGATGGGTCTAGGACGCATAGTTTAGCCGGAAAACGCGTTTAAAGATAAAAATGTCCAATTTTTTTAAAATTAGTTTTTCGTGTCATTCGTTACATGGATTAAAAGGTGGCAGTTCCAAGATCACGAATATATAATTTTTAAGTCGCTGGGGCAAGTAGTTTAGCCGCAAATCGAATTTTAAGGGACAGATAAAATGTAAAGTTTGATGGGTCTAGGACGCATAGTTTAGCCGGAAAACGCGTTTAAAGATAAAAACGTCCAATTTTTTTAAAATTAGTTTTTCGTGTCATTCGTTACATGGATTAAAAGGTGGCAGTTCCAAGATCACGAATATATAATTTTTAAGTCGCTGGGGCAAGTAGTTTAGCCGCAAATCGAATTTTAAGGGACAGAAAAAGTGTAAAGTTTGATGTGTCTAGGACGCATAGTTTAGCCGGAAAACGCGTTTAAAGATAAAAATGTCCAATTTTTTTAAAATTAGTTTTTCGTGTCATTCGTTACATGGATTAAAAGGTGGCAGTTCCAAGATCACGAATATATAATTTTTAAGTCGCTGGGGCAAGTAGTTTAGCCGCAAATCGAATTTTAAGGGACAGAAAAAATGTAAAGTTTGATGGGTCTAGGACGCATAGTTTAGCCGGAAAACGCGTTTAAAGATAAAAATGTCCAATTTTTTTAAAATTAGTTTTTCGTGTCATTCGTTACATGGATTAAAAGGTGGCAGTTCCAAGATCACGAATATATAATTTTTAAGTCGCTGGTGCAAGTAGTTTAGCCGCAAATCGAATCTTAAGGGACAGAAAAAGTGTAAAGTTTGATGGGTCTAGGACGCATAGTTTAGCCGGAAAACGCGTTTAAAGATAAAAATGTCAATTTTTTTTAAAATTAGTTTTTCGTGTCATTCGTTACATGGATTAAAAGGTGGCAGTTCCAAGATCACGAATATATAATTTTTAAGTCGCTGGGGCAAGTAGTTTAGCCGCAAATCGAATTTTAAGGGACAGAAAAAGTGTAAAGTTTGATGGGTCTAGGACGCATAGTTTAGCCGGAAAACGCGTTTAAAGATAAAAATGTCCAATTTTTTTAAAATTAGTTTTTCGTGTCATTCGTTACATGGATTAAAAGGTGGCAGTTCCAAGATCACGAATATATAATTTTTAAGTCGCTGGTGCAAGTAGTTTAGCCGCAAATCGAATCTTAAGGGACAGAAAAAGTGTAAAGTTTGATGGGTCTAGGACGCATAGTTTAGCCGGAAAACGCGTTTAAAGATAAAAACGTCCAATTTTTTTAAAATTAGTTTTTCGTGTCATTCGTTACATGGATTAAAAGGTGGCAGTTCCAAGATCACGAATATATAATTTTTAAGTCGCTGGGGCAAGTAGTTTAGCCGCAAATCGAATTTTAAGGGACATATAAAATGTAAAGTTTGATGGGTCTTGGACGCATAGTTTAGCCGGAAAACGCGTTTAAAGATAAAAATGTCCAATTTTTTTAAAATTAGTTTTTCGTGTCATTCGTTACATGGATTAAAAGGTGGCAGTTCCAAGATCACGAATATATAATTTTTAAGTCGCTGGGGCAAGTAGTTTAGCCGCAAATCGAATTTTAAGGGACAGAAAAAGTGTAAAGTTTGATGGGTCTAGGACGCATAGTTTAGCCGGAAGACGCGTTTAAAGATAAAAATGTCCAATTTTTTTAAAATTAGTTTTCCGTGTCATTCGTTACATGGATTAAAAGGTGGTAGTTCCAAGATCACGAATATATAATTTTTAAGTCGCTGGGGCAAGTAGTTTAGCCGCAAATCGAATTTTAATTGACAGATAAAATGTAAAGTTTGATGGGTCCAGGACGCATAGTTTAGCCGGAAAACGCGTTTAAAGATAAAAATGTCCAATTTTTTTAAAATTAGTTTTTCGTGTCATTCGTTACATGGATTAAAAGGTGGCAGTTCCAAGATCACGAATATATAATTTTTAAGTCGCTGGGGCAAGTAGTTTAGCCGCAAATCGAATTTTAAGGGACAGAAAAAGTGTAAAGTTTGATGGGTCTAGGACGCATAGATTAGCCGGAAAACGCGTTTAAAGATAAAAATGTCCAATTTTTTAAAATTAGTTTTTCGTGTCATTCGTTACATGGATTAAAAGGTGGCAGTTCCAAGATCACGAATATATAATTTTTAAGTCGCTGGGGCAAATAGTTTAGCCGCAAATCGAATTTTAAGGGACAGAAAAAGTGTAAAGTTTTATGGGTCTAGGACGCATAGTTTAGCCGGAAAACGCGTTTAAAGATAAAAACGTCCAATTTTTTTAAAATTAGTTTTTCGTGTCATTCGTTACATGGATTAAAAGGTGGCAGTTCCAAGATCACGAATATATAATTTTTAAGTCGCTGGGGTAAGTAGTTTAGCCGCAAATCGAATTTTAAGGGACAGATAAAATGTAAAGTTTGATGGGTCTAGGACGCATAGTTTAGCCGGAAAACGCGTTTAAAGATAAAAATGTCCAATTTTTTTAAAATTAGTTTTTCGTGTCATTCGTTACATGGATTAAAAGGTGGCAGTTCCAAGATCACGAATATATAATTTTTAAGTCGCTGGGGCAAGTAGTTTAGCCGCAAATCGAATCTTAAGGGACAGAAAAAGTGTAAAGTTTGATGGGTCTAGGACGCATAGTTTAGCCGGAAAACGCGTTTAAAGATAAAAATGTCTAATTTTTTTAAAATTAGTTTTTCGTGTCATTCGTTACATGGATTAAAAGGTGGCAGTTCCAAGATCACGAATATATAATTTTTAAGTCGCTGGGGCAAGTAGTTTAGCCGCAAATCGAATTTTAAGGGACAGAAAAAGTGTAAAGTTTGATGGGTCTAGGACGCATAGTTTAGCCGGAAAACGCGTTTAAAGATAAAAATGTCCAATTTTTTAAAATTAGTTTTTCGTGTCATTCGTTACATGGATTAAAAGGTGGCAGTTCCAAGATCACGAATATATAATTTTTAAGTCGCTGGGGCAAATAGTTTAGCCGCAAATCGAATTTTAAGGGACAGAAAAAGTGTAAAGTTTGATGGGTCTAGGACGCATAGTTTAGCCGGAAAACGCGTTTAAAGATAAAAACGTCCAATTTTTTTAAAATTAGTTTTTCGTGTCATTCGTTACATGGATTAAAAGGTGGCAGTTCCAAGATCACGAATATATAATATTTAAGTCGCTGGGGCAAGTAGTTTAGCCGCAAATCGAATTTTAAGGGACAGATAAAATGTAAAGTTTGATGGGTCTAGGACGCATAGTTTAGCCGGAAAACGCGTTTAAAGATAAAAATGTCCAATTTTTTAAAATTAGTTTTTCGTGTCATTCGTTACATGGATTAAAAGGTGGCAGTTCCAAGATCACGAATATATAATTTTTAAGTCGCTGGGGCAAATAGTTTAGCCGCAAATCGAATTTTAAGGGACAGAAAAAGTGTAAAGTTTTATGGGTCTAGGACGCATAGTTTAGCCGGAAAACGCGTTTAAAGATAAAAACGTCCAATTTTTTTAAAATTAGTTTTTCGTGTCATTCGTTACATGGATTAAAAGGTGGCAGTTCCAAGATCACGAATATATAATTTTTAAGTCGCTGGGGCAAGTAGTTTAGCCGCAAATCGAATTTTAAGGGACAGATAAAATGTAAAGTTTGATGGGTCTAGGACGCATAGTTTAGCCGGAAAACGCGTTTAAAGATAAAAATGTCCAATTTTTTTAAAATTAGTTTTTCGTGTCATTCGTTACATGGATTAAAAGGTGGCAGTTCCAAGATCACGAATATATAATTTTTAAGTCGCTGGGGCAAGTAGTTTAGCCGCAAATCGAATCTTAAGGGACAGAAAAAGTGTAAAGTTTGATGGGTCTAGGACGCATAGTTTAGCCGGAAAACGCGTTTAAAGATAAAAATGTCTAATTTTTTTAAAATTAGTTTTTCGTGTCATTCGTTACATGGATTAAAAGGTGGCAGTTCCAAGATCACGAATATATAATTTTTAAGTCGCTGGGGCAAGTAGTTTAGCCGCAAATCGAATTTTAAGGGACAGAAAAAGTGTAAAGTTTGATGGGTCTAGGACGCATAGTTTAGCCGGAAAACGCGTTTAAAGATAAAAATGTCCAATTTTTTAAAATTAGTTTTTCGTGTCATTCGTTACATGGATTAAAAGGTGGCAGTTCCAAGATCACGAATATATAATTTTTAAGTCGCTGGGGCAAATAGTTTAGCCGCAAATCGAATTTTAAGGGACAGAAAAAGTGTAAAGTTTGATGGGTCTAGGACGCATAGTTTAGCCGGAAAACGCGTTTAAAGATAAAAACGTCCAATTTTTTTAAAATTAGTTTTTCGTGTCATTCGTTACATGGATTAAAAGGTGGCAGTTCCAAGATCACGAATATATAATATTTAAGTCGCTGGGGCAAGTAGTTTAGCCGCAAATCGAATTTTAAGGGACAGATAAAATGTAAAGTTTGATGGGTCTAGGACGCATAGTTTAGCCGGAAAACGCGTTTAAAGATAAAAATGTCCAATTTTATTAAAATTAGTTTTTCGTGTCATTCGTTACATGGATTAAAAGGTGGCAGTTCCAAGATCACGAATATATAATTTTTAAGTCGCTGGGGCAAGTAGTTTAGCCGCAAATCGAATTTTAAGGGACAGAAAAAGTGTAAAGTTTGATGGGTCTAGGACGCATAGTTTAGCCGGAAAACGCGTTTAAAGATAAAAATGTCCAATTTTATTAAAATTAGTTTTTCGTGTCATTCGTTACATGGATTAAAAGGTGGCAGTTCCAAGATCACGAATATATAATTTTTAAGTCGCTGGGGCAAGTAGTTTAGCCGCAAATCGAATTTTAAGGGACAGAAAAAGTGTAAAGTTTGATGGGTCTAGGACGCATAGTTTAGCCGGAAAACGCGTTTAAAGATAAAAATGTCCAATTTTTTTAAAATTAGTTTTTCGTGTCATTCGTTACATGGATTAAAAGGTGGCAGTTCCAAGATCACGAATATATAATTTTTAAGTCGCTGGGGCAAGTAGTTTAGCCGCAAATCGAATTTTAAGGGACAGAAAAAGTGTAAAGTTTGATGGGTCTAGGACGCATAGTTTAGCCGGAAAACGCGTTTAAAGATAAAAATGTCCAATTTTTTTAAAATTAGTTTTTCGTGTCATTCGTTACATGGATTAAAAGGTGGCAGTTCCAAGATCACGAATATATAATTTTTAAGTCGCTGGGGCAAGTAGTTTAGCCGCAAATCGAATTTTAAGGGACAGATAAAATGTAAAGTTTGATGGGTCTAGGACGCATAGTTTAGCCGGAAAACGCGTTTAAAGATAAAAATGTCCAATTTTTTTAAAATTAGTTTTTCGTGTCATTCGTTACATGGATTAAAAGGTGGCAGTTCCAAGATCACGAATATATAATTTTTAAGTCGCTGGGGCAAGTAGTTTAGCCGCAAATCGAATTTTAAGGGACAGAAAAAGTGTAAAGTTTGATGGGTCTAGGACGCATAGTTTAGCCGGAAAACGCGTTTAAAGATAAAAACGTCCAATTTTTTTAAAATTAGTTTTTCGTGTCATTCGTTACATGGATTAAAAGGTGGCAGTTCCAAGATCACGAATATATAATTTTTAAGTCGCTGGGGCAAGTAGTTTAGCCGCAAATCGAATTTTAAGGGACAGAAAAAGTGTAAAGTTTGATGGGTCTAGGACGCATAGTTTAGCCGAAAAACGCGTTTAAAGATAAAAATGTCCAATTTTTTTAAAATTAGTTTTTCGTGTCATTCGTTACATGGATTAAAAGGTGGCAGTTCCAAGATCACGAATATATAATTTTTAAGTCGCTGGGGCAAGTAGTTTAGCCGCAAATCGAATTTTAAGGGAAAGATAAAATGTAAAGTTTGATGGGTCTAGGACGCATAGTTTAGCCGGAAAACGCGTTTAAAGATAAAAATGTCCAATTTTTTTAAAATTAGTTTTTCGTGTCATTCGTTACATGGATTAAAAGGTGGCAGTTCCAAGATCACGAATATATAATTTTTAAGTCGCTGGGGCAAGTAGTTTAGCCGCAAATCGAATTTTAAGGGACAGAAAAAGTGTAAAGTTTGATGGGTCTAGGACGCATAGTTTAGCCGGAAAACGCGTTTAAAGATAAAAATGTCCAATTTTTTTAAAATTAGTTTTTCGTGTCATTCGTTACATGGATTAAAAGGTGGCAGTTCCAAGATCACAAATATATAATTTTTAAGTCGCTGGGGCAAGTAGTTTAGCCGCAAATCGAATTTTAAGGGACAGACAAAGTGTAAAGTTTGATGGGTCTAGGACGCATAGTTTAGCCGGAAAACGCGTTTAAAGATAAAAATGTCCAATTTTTTTAAAATTAGTTTTTCGTGTCATTCGTTACATGGATTAAAAGGTGGCAGCTCCAAGATCACGAATATATAATTTTTAAGTCGCTGGGGCAAGTAGTTTAGCCGCAAATCGAATTTTAAGGGACAGAAAAAGTGTAAAGTTTGATGGGTCTAGGACACATAGTTTAGCCGGAAAACGCGTTTAAAGATAAAAATGTCCAATTTTTTTAAAATTAGTTTTTCGTGTCATTCGTTACATGGATTAAAAGGTGGCAGTTCCAAGATCACGAATATATAATTTTTAAGTCGCTGGGGCAAGTAGTTTAGCCGCAAATCGAATTTTAAGGGACAGAAAAAGTGTAAAGTTTGATGGGTCTAGGACGCATAGTTTAGCCGGAAAACGCGTTTAAAGATAAAAATGTCCAATTTTTTTAAAATTAGTTTTTCGTGTCATTCGTTACATGGATTAAAAGGTGGCAGTTCCAAGATCACGAATATATAATTTTTAAGTCGCTGGGGCAAGTAGTTTAGCCGCAAATCGAATTTTAAGGGACAGATAAAATGTAAAGTTTGATGGGTCTAGGACGCATAGTTTAGCCGGAAAACGCGTTTAAAGATAAAAATGTCCAATTTTTTTAAAATTAGTTTTTCGTGTCATTCGTTACATGGATTAAAAGGTGGCAGTTCCAAGATCACGAATATATAATTTTTAAGTCGTTGGGGCAAGTAGTTTAGCCGCAAATCGAATTTTAAGGGACAGAAAAAGTGTAAAGTTTGATGGGTCTAGGACGCATAGTTTAGCCGGAAAACGCGTTTAAAGATAAAAACGTCCAATTTTTTTAAAATTAGTTTTTCGTGTCATTCGTTACATGGATTAAAAGGTGGCAGTTCCAAGATCACGAATATATAATTTTTAAGTCGCTGGGGCAAGTAGTTTAGCCGCAAATCGAATTTTAAGGGACAGAAAAAGTTTAAAGTTTGATGGGTCTAGGACGCATAGTTTAGCCGGAAAACGCGTTTAAAGATAAAAATGTCCAATTTTTTTAAAATTAGTTTTTCGTGTCATTCGTTACATGGATTAAAAGGTGGCAGTTCCAAGATCACGAATATATAATTTTTAAGTCGCTGGGGCAAGTAGTTTAGCCGCAAATCGAATTTTAAGGGACAGATAAAATGTAAAGTTTGATGGGTCTAGGACGCATAGTTTAGCCGGAAAACGCGTTTAAAGATAAAAATGTCCAATTTTTTTAAAATTAGTTTTTCGTGTCATTCGTTACATGGATTAAAAGGTGGCAGTTCCAAGATCACAAATATATAATTTTTAAGTCGCTGGGGCAAGTAGTTTAGCCGCAAATCGAATTTTAAGGGACAGACAAAGTGTAAAGTTTGATGGGTCTAGGACGCATAGTTTAGCCGGAAAACGCGTTTAAAGATAAAAATGTCCAATTTTTTTAAAATTAGTTTTTCGTGTCATTCGTTACATGGATTAAAAGGTGGCAGCTCCAAGATCACGAATATATAATTTTTAAGTCGCTGGGGCAAGTAGTTTAGCCGCAAATCGAATTTTAAGGGACAGAAAAAGTGTAAAGTTTGATGGGTCTAGGACACATAGTTTAGCCGGAAAACGCGTTTAAAGATAAAAATGTCCAATTTTTTTAAAATTAGTTTTTCGTGTCATTCGTTACATGGATTAAAAGGTGGCAGTTCCAAGATCACGAATATATAATTTTTAAATCGCTGGGGCAAGTAGTTTAGCCGCAAATCGAATTTTAAGGGACAGAAAAAGTGTAAAGTTTGATGGGTCTAGGACGCATAGTTTAGCCGGAAAACGCGTTTAAAGATAAAAATGTCCAATTTTTTTAAAATTAGTTTTTCGTGTCATTCGTTACATGGATTAAAAGGTGGCAGTTCCAAGATCACGAATATATAATTTTTAAGTCGCTGGGGCAAGTAGTTTAGCCGCAAATCGAATTTTAAGGGACAGATAAAATGTAAAGTTTGATGGGTCTAGGACGCATAGTTTAGCCGGAAAACGCGTTTAAAGATAAAAATGTCCAATTTTTTTAAAATTAGTTTTTCGTGTCATTCGTTACATGGATTAAAAGGTGGCAGTTCCAAGATCACGAATATATAATTTTTAAGTCGCTGGGGCAAGTAGTTTAGCCGCAAATCGAATTTTAAGGGACAGAAAAAGTGTAAAGTTTGATGGGTCTAGGTCGCATAGTTTAGCCGGAAAACGCGTTTAAAGATAAAAACGTCCAATTTTTTTAAAATTAGTTTTTCGTGTCATTCGTTACATGGATTAAAAGGTGGCAGTTCCAAGATCACGAATATATAATTTTTAAGTCGCTGGGGCAAGTAGTTTAGCCGCAAATCGAATTTTAAGGGACAGAAAAAGTGTAAAGTTTGATGGGTCTAGGACGCATAGTTTAGCCGGAAAACGCGTTTAAAGATAAAAATGTCCAATTTTTTTAAAATTAGTTTTTCGTGTCATTCGTTACATGGATTAAAAGGTGGCAGTTCCAAGATCACGAATATATAATTTTTAAGTCGCTGGGGCAAGTAGTTTAGCCGCAAATCGAATTTTAAGGGACAGATAAAATGTAAAGTTTGATGGGTCTAGGACGCATAGTTTAGCCGGAAAACGCGTTTAAAGATAAAAATGTCCAATTTTTTTAAAATTAGTTTTTCGTGTCATTCGTTACATGGATTAAAAGGTGGCAGTTCCAAGATCACGAGTATATAATTTTTAAGTCGCTGGGGCAAGTAGTTTAGCCGCAAATCGAATTTTAAGGGACAGAAAAAGTGTAAAGTTTGATGGGTCTAGGACGCATAGTTTAGCCGGAAAACGCGTTTAAAGATAAAAATGTCCAATTTTTTTAAAATTAGTTTTTCGTGTCATTCGTTACATGGATTAAAAGGTGGCAGTTCCAAGATCACGAATATATAATTTTTAAGTCGCTGGGGCAAGTAGTTTAGCCGCAAATCGAATTTTAAGGGACAGAAAAAGTGTAAAGTTTGATGGGTCTAGGACACATAGTTTAGCCGGAAAACGCGTTTAAAGATAAAAACGTCCAATTTTTTAAAATTGGTTTTTCGTGTCATTCGTTACATGGATTAAAAGGTGGCAGTTCCAAGATCACGAATATATAATTTTTAAGTCGCTGGGGCAAGTAGTTTAGCCGCAAATCGAATTTTAAGGGACAGAAAAAGTGTAAAGTTTGATGGGTCTAGGACGCATAGTTTAGCCGGAAAACGCGTTTAAAGATAAAAATGTCCAATTTTTTTAAAATTAGCTTTTCGTGTCATTCGTTACATGGATTAAAAGGTGGCAGTTCCAAGATCACGAATATATAATTTTTAAGTCGCTGGGGTAAGTAGTTTAGCCGCAAATCGAATTTTAAGGGACAGAAAAAGTGTAAAGTTTGATGGGTCTAGGACGCATAGTTTAGCCGGAAAACGCGTTTAAAGATAAAAATGTCCAATTTTTTTAAAATTAGTTTTTCGTGTCATTCGTTACATGGATTAAAAGGTGGCAGTTCCAAGATCACGAATATATAATTTTTAAGTCGCTGGGGCAAGTAGTTTAGCCGCAAATCGAATTTTAAGGGACAGATAAAATGTAAAGTTTGATGGGTCTAGGACGCATAGTTTAGCCGGAAAACGCGTTTAAAGATAAAAATGTCCAATTTTTTTAAAATTAGTTTTTCGTGTCATTCGTTACATGGATTAAAAGGTGGCAGTTCCAAGATCACGAATATATAATTTTTAAGTCGCTGGGGCAAGTAGTTTAGCCGCAAATCGAATTTTAAGGGACAGAAAAAGTGTAAAGTTTGATGGGTCTAGGACGCATAGTTTAGCCGGAAAACGCGTTTAAAGATAAAACTGTCCAATTTTTTTAAAATTAGTTTTTCGTGTCATTCGTTACATGGATTAAAAGGTGGCAGTTCCAAGATCACGAATATATAATTTTTAAGTCGCTGGGGCAAGTAGTTTAGCCGCAAATCGAATTTTAAGGGACAGAAAAAGTGTAAAGTTTGATGGGTCTAGGACGCATAGTTTAGCCAGAAAACGCGTTTAAAGATAAAAATGTCCAATTTTTTTAAAATTAGTTTTTCGTGTCATTCGTTACATGGATTAAAAGGTGGCAGTTCCAAGATCACGAATATATAATTTTTAAGTCGCTGGGGCAAGTAGTTTAGCCGCAAATCGAATTTTAAGGGACAGAAAAGTGTAAAGTTTGATGGGTCTAGGACGCATAGTTTAGCCGGAAAACGCGTTTAAAGATAAAAATGTCCAATTTTTTTAAAATTAGTTTTTCGTGTCATTCGTTACATGGATTAAAAGGTGGCAGTTCCAAGATCACGAATATATAATTTTTAAGTCGCTGGGGCAAGTAGTTTAGACGCAAATCGAATTTTAAGGGACAGAAAAAGTGTAAAGTTTGATGGGTCTAGGACGCATAGTTTAGCCGGAAAACGCGTTTAAAGATAAAAATGTCCAATTTTTTTAAAATTAGTTTTTCGTGTCATTCGTTACATGGATTAAAAGGTGGCAGTTCCAAGATCACGAATATATAATTTTTAAGTCGCTGGGGCAAGTAGTTTAGCCGCAAATCGAATCTTAAGGGACAGAAAAAGTGTAAAGTTTGATGGGTCTAGGACGCATAGTTTAGCCGGAAAACGCGTTTAAAGATAAAAATGTCCAATTTTGTTAAAATTAGTTTTTCGTGTCATTCGTTACATGGATTAAAAGGTGGCAGTTCCAAGATCACGAATATATAATTTTTAAGTCGCTGGGGCAAGTAGTTTAGCCGCAAATCGAATTTTAAGGGACAGAAAAAGTGTAAAGTTTGATGGGTCTAGGACGCATAGTTTAGCCGGAAAACGCGTTTAAAGATAAAAATGTCCAATTTTTTTAAAATTAGTTTTTCGTGTCATTCGTTACATGGATTAAAAGGTGGCAGTTCCAAGATCACGAATATATAATTTTTAAGTCGCTGGGGCAAGTAGTTTAGCCGCAAATCGAATTTTAAGGGACAGAAAAAGTGTAAAGTTTGATGGGTCTAGGACGCATAGTTTAGCCGGAAAACGCGTTTAAAGATAAAAATGTCCAATTTTTTTAAAATTAGTTTTACGTGTCATTCGTTACATGGATTAAAAGGTGGCAGTTCCAAGATCACGAATATATAATTTTTAAGTCGCTGGGGCAAGTAGTTTAGCCGCAAATCGAATTTTAAGGGACAGAAAAAGTGTAAAGTTTGATGGGTCTAGGACGCATAGTTTAGCCGGAAAACGCGTTTAAAGATAAAAATGTCCAATTTTTTTAAAATTAGTTTTTCGTGTCATTCGTTACATGGATTAAAAGGTGGCAGTTCCAAGATCACGAATATATAATTTTTAAGTCGCTGGGGCAAGTAGTTTAGCCGCAAATCGAATTTTAAGGGACAGAAAAAGTGTAAAGTTTGATGGGTCTAGGACGCATAGTTTAGCCGGAAAACGCGTTTAAAGATAAAAATGTCCATTTTTTTTAAAATTAGTTTTTCGTGTCATTCGTTACATGGATTAAAAGGTGGCAGTTCCAAGATCACGAATATATAATTTTTAAGTCGCTGGGGCAAGTAGTTTAGCCGCAAATCGAATCTTAAGGGACAGAAAAAGTGTAAAGTTTGATGGGTCTAGGACGCATAGTTTAGCCGGAAAACGCGTTTAAAGATAAAAATGTCCAATTTTATTAAAATTAGTTTTTCGTGTCATTCGTTACATGGATTAAAAGGTGGCAGTTCCAAGATCACGAATATATAATTTTTAAGTCGCTGGGGCAAGTAGTTTAGCCGCAAATCGAATTTTAAGGGACAGAAAAAGTGTAAAGTTTGATGGGTCTAGGACGCATAGTTTAGCCGGAAAACGCGTTTAAAGATAAAAATGTCCATTTTTTTTAAAATTAGTTTTTCGTGTCATTCGTTACATGGATTAAAAGGTGGCAGTTCCAAGATCACGAATATATAATTTTTAAGTCGCTGGGGCAAGTAGTTTAGCCGCAAATCGAATCTTAAGGGACAGAAAAAGTGTAAAGTTTGATGGGTCTAGGACGCATAGTTTAGCCGGAAAACGCGTTTAAAGATAAAAATGTCCAATTTTATTAAAATTAGTTTTTCGTGTCATTCGTTACATGGATTAAAAGGTGGCAGTTCCAAGATCACGAATATATAATTTTTAAGTCGCTGGGGCAAGTAGTTTAGCCGCAAATCGAATTTTAAGGGACAGAAAAAGTGTAAAGTTTGATGGGTCTAGCACGCATAGTTTAGCCGGAAAACGCGTTTAAAGATAAAACGTCCAATTTATTAAAATTAGTTTTTCGTGTCATTCGTTACATGGATTAAAAGGTGGCAGTTCCAAGATCACGAATATATAATTTTTAAGTCGCTGGGGCAAGTAGTTTAGCCGCAAATCGAATTTTAAGGGACAGAAAAAGTGTAAAGTTTGATGGGTCTAGGATGCATAGTTTAGCCGGAAAACGCGTTTAAAGATAAAAATGTCCAATTTTTTTAAAATTAGTTTTTCGTGTCATTCGTTACATGGATTAAAAGGTGGCAGTTCCAAGATCACGAATATATAATTTTTAAGTCGCTGGGGCAAGTAGTTTAGCCGCAAATCGAATTTTAAGGGACAGAAAAAGTGTAAAGTTTGATGGGTCTAGGACGCATAGTTTAGCCGGAAAACGCGTTTAAAGATAAAAATGTCCAATTTTTTTAAAATTAGTTTTACGTGTCATTCGTTACATGGATTAAAAGGTGGCAGTTCCAAGATCACGAATATATAATTTTTAAGTCGCTGGGGCAAGTAGTTTAGCCGCAAATCGAATCTTAAGGGACAGAAAAAGTGTAAAGTTTGATGGGTCTAGGACGCATAGTTTAGCCGGAAAACGCGTTTAAAGATAAAAATGTCCAATTTTTTTAAAATTAGTTTTACGTGTCATTCGTTACATGGATTAAAAGGTGGCAGTTCCAAGATCACGAATATATAATTTTTAAGTCGCTGGGGCAAGTAGTTTAGCCGCAAATCGAATTTTAAGGGACAGAAAAAGTGTAAAGTTTGATGGGTCTAGGACGCATAGTTTAGCCGGAAAACGCGTTTAAATATAAAAATGTCCAATTTTTTTAAAATTAGTTTTTCGTGTCATTCGTTACATGGATTAAAAGGTGGCAGTTCCAAGATCACGAATATATAATTTTTAAGTCGCTGGGGCAAGTAGTTTAGCCGCAAATCGAATTTTAAGGGACAGAAAAAGTGTAAAGTTTGATGGGTCTAGGACGCATAGTTTAGCCGGAAAACGCGTTTAAAGATAAAAATGTCCAATTTTTTTAAAATTAGTTTTACGTGTCATTCGTTACATGGATTAAAAGGTGGCAGTTCCAAGATCACGAATATATAATTTTTAAGTCGCTGGGGCAAGTAGTTTAGCCGCAAATCGAATTTTAAGGGACAGATAAAATGTAAAGTTTGATGGGTCTAGGACGCATAGTTTAGCCGGAAAACGCGTTTAAAGATAAAAATGTCCAATTTTTTTAAAATTAGTTTTTCGTGTCATTCGTTACATGGATTAAAAGGTGGCAGTTCCAAGATCACGAATATATAATTTTTAAGTCGCTGGGGCAAGTAGTTTAGCCGCAAATCGAATTTTAAGGGACAGAAAAAGTGTAAAGTTTGATGGGTCTAGGACGCATAGTTTAGCCGGAAAACGCGTTTAAAGATAAAAATGTCCAATTTTTTTAAAATTAGTTTTTCGTGTCATTCGTTACATGGATTAAAAGGTGGCAGTTCCAAGATCACGAATATATAATTTTTAAGTCGCTGGGGCAAGTAGTTTAGCCGCAAATCGAATTTTAAGGGACAGAAAAAGTGTAAAGTTTGATGGGTCTAGGATGCATAGTTTAGCCGGAAAACGCGTTTAAAGATAAAAATGTCCAATTTTTTTAAAATTAGTTTTTCGTGTCATTCGTTACATGGATTAAAAGGTGGCAGTTCCAAGATCACGAATATATAATTTTTAAGTCGCTGGGGCAAGTAGTTTAGCCGCAAATCGAATTTTAAGGGACAGAAAAAGTGTAAAGTTTGATGGGTCTAGGACGCATAGTTTAGCCGGAAAACGCGTTTAAAGATAAAAATGTCCAATTTTTTTAAAATTAGTTTTTTGTGTCATTCGTTACATGGATTAAAAGGTGGCAGTTCCAAGATCACGAATATATAATTTTTAAGTCGCTGGGGCAAGTAGTTTAGCCGCAAATCGAATTTTAAGGGACAGAAAAGTGTAAAGTTTGATGGGTCTAGGACGCATAGTTTAGCCGGAAAACGCGTTTAAAGATAAAAATGTCCATTTTTTTTTAAAATTAGTTTTTCGTGTCATTCGTTACATGGATTAAAAGGTGGCAGTTCCAAGATCACGAATATATAATTTTTAAGTCGCTGGGGCAAGTAGTTTAGCCGCAAATCGAATTTTAAGGGACAGAAAAAGTGTAAAGTTTGATGGGTCTAGGACGCATAGTTTAGCCGGAAAACGCGTTTAAAGATAAAAATGTCCAATTTTTTTAAAATTAGTTTTTCGTGTCATTCGTTAAATGGATTAAAAGGTGGCAGTTCCAAGATCACGAATATATAATTTTTAAGTCGCTATGGCAAGTAGTTTAGCCGCAAATCGAATTTTAAGGGACAGAAAAAGTGTAAAGTTTGATGGGTCTAGGACGCATAGTTTAGCCGGAAAACGCGTTTAAAGATAAAAATGTCCAATTTTTTTAAAATTAGTTTTTCGTGTCATTCGTTACGTGGATTAAAAGGTGGCAGTTCCAAGATCACGAATATATAATTTTTAAGTCGCTGGGGCAAGTAGTTTAGCCGCAAATCGAATTTTAAGGGACAGAAAAAGTGTAAAGTTTGATGGGTCTAGGACACATAGTTTAGCCGGAAAACGCGTTTAAAGATAAAAATGTCCAATTTTTTTAAAATTAGTTTTTCGTGTCATTCGTTACATGGATTAAAAGGTGGCAGTTCCAAGATCACGAATATATAATTTTTAAGTCGCTGGGGCAAGTAGTTTAGCCGCAAATCGAATTTTAAGGGACAGAAAAAGTGTAAAGTTTGATGGGTCTAGGACGCATAGTTTAGCCGGAAAACGCGTTTAAAGATAAAAATGTCCAATTTTTTTAAAATTAGTTTTACGTGTCATTCGTTACATGGATTAAAAGGTGGCAGTTCCAAGATCACGAATATATAATTTTTAAGTCGCTGGGGCAAGTAGTTTAGCCGCAAATCGAATTTTAAGGGACAGATAAAATGTAAAGTTTGATGGGTCTAGGACGCATAGTTTAGCCGGAAAACGCGTTTAAAGATAAAAATGTCCAATTTTTTTAAAATTAGTTTTTCGTGTCATTCGTTACATGGATTAAAAGGTGGCAGTTCCAAGATCACGAATATATACTTTTTAAGTCGCTGGGGCAAGTAGTTTAGCCGCAAATCGAATTTTAAGGGACAGAAAAAGTGTAAAGTTTGATGGGTCTAGGACGCATAGTTTAGCCGGAAAACGCGTTTAAAGATAAAAATGTCCAATTTTTTTAAAATTAGTTTTTCGTGTCATTCGTTACATGGATTAAAAGGTGGCAGTTCCAAGATCACGAATATATAATTTTTAAGTCGCTGGGGCAAGTAGTTTAGCCGCAAATCGAATTTTAAGGGACAGAAAAAGTGTAAAGTTTGATGGGTCTAGGATGCATAGTTTAGCCGGAAAACGCGTTTAAAGATAAAAATGTCCAATTTTTTTAAAATTAGTTTTTCGTGTCATTCGTTACATGGATTAAAAGGTGGCAGTTCCAAGATCACGAATATATAATTTTTAAGTCGCTGGGGCAAGTAGTTTAGCCGCAAATCGAATTTTAAGGGACAGAAAAAGTGTAAAGTTTGATGGGTCTAGGACGCATAGTTTAGCCGGAAAACGCGTTTAAAGATAAAAATGTCCAATTTTTTTAAAATTAGTTTTTTGTGTCATTCGTTACATGGATTAAAAGGTGGCAGTTCCAAGATCACGAATATATAATTTTTAAGTCGCTGGGGCAAGTAGTTTAGCCGCAAATCGAATTTTAAGGGACAGAAAAGTGTAAAGTTTGATGGGTCTAGGACGCATAGTTTAGCCGGAAAACGCGTTTAAAGATAAAAATGTCCAATTTTTTTAAAATTAGTTTTTCGTGTCATTCGTTACATGGATTAAAAGGTGGCAGTTCCAAGATCACGAATATATAATTTTTAAGTCGCTGGGGCAAGTAGTTTAGCCGCAAATCGAATTTTAAGGGACAGACAAAGTGTAAAGTTTGATGGGTCTAGGACGCATAGTTTAGCCGGAAAACGCGTTTAAAGATAAAAATGTCCAATTTTTTTAAAATTAGTTTTTCGTGTCATTCGTTACATGGATTAAAAGGTGGCAGTTCCAAGATCACGAATATATAATTTTTAAGTCGCTGGGGCAAGTAGTTTAGCCGCAAATCGAATTTTAAGGGACAGAAAAAGTGTAAAGTTTGATGGGTCTAGGACGCATAGTTTAGCCGGAAAACGCGTTTAAAGATAAAAATGTCCAATTTTTTTAAAATTAGTTTTTCGTGTCATTCGTTAAATGGATTAAAAGGTGGCAGTTCCAAGATCACGAATATATAATTTTTAAGTCGCTATGGCAAGTAGTTTAGCCGCAAATCGAATTTTAAGGGACAGAAAAAGTGTAAAGTTTGATGGGTCTAGGACGCATAGTTTAGCCGGAAAACGCGTTTAAAGATAAAAATGTCCAATTTTTTTAAAATTAGTTTTTCGTGTCATTCGTTACGTGGATTAAAAGGTGGCAGTTCCAAGATCACGAATATATAATTTTTAAGTCGCTGGGGCAAGTAGTTTAGCCGCAAATCGAATTTTAAGGGACAGAAAAAGTGTAAAGTTTGATGGGTCTAGGACACATAGTTTAGCCGGAAAACGCGTTTAAAGATAAAAATGTCCAATTTTTTTAAAATTAGTTTTTCGTGTCATTCGTTACATGGATTAAAAGGTGGCAGTTCCAAGATCACGAATATATAATTTTTAAGTCGCTGGGGCAAGTAGTTTAGCCGCAAATCGAATTTTAAGGGACAGAAAAGTGTAAAGTTTGATGGGTCTAGGACGCATAGTTTAGCCGGAAAACGCGTTTAAAGATAAAAATGTCCAATTTTTTTAAAATTAGTTTTTCGTGTCATTCGTTACATGGATTAAAAGGTGGCAGTTCCAAGATCACGAATATATAATTTTTAAGTCGCTGGGGCAAGTAGTTTAGCCGCAAATCGAATTTTAAGGGACAGAAAAGTGTAAAGTTTGATGGGTCTAGGACGCATAGTTTAGCCGGAAAACGCGTTTAAAGATAAAAATGTCCAATTTTTTTAAAATTAGTTTTTCGTGTCATTCGTTACATGGATTAAAAGGTGGCAGTTCCAAGATCACGAATATATAATTTTTAAGTCGCTGGGGCAAGTAGTTTAGCCGCAAATCGAATTTTAAGGGACAGAAAAAGTGTAAAGTTTGATGGGTCTAGGACGCATAGTTTAGCTGGAAAACGCGTTTAAAGATAAAAATGTCCATTTTTTTTAAAATTAGTTTTTCGTGTCATTCGTTACATGGATTAAAAGGTGGCAGTTCCAAGATCACGAATATATAATTTTTAAGTCGCTGGGGCAAGTAGTTTAGCCGCAAATCGAATTTTAAGGGACAGAAAAGTGTAAAGTTTGATGGGTCTTGGACGCATAGTTTAGCCGGAAAACGCGTTTAAAGATAAAAATGTCCAATTTTTTTATAATTAGTTTTTCGTGTCATTCGTTACATGGATTAAAAGGTGGCAGTTCCAAGATCACGAATATATAATTTTTAAGTCGCTGGGGCAAGTAGTTTAGCCGCAAATCGAATTTTAAGGGACAGAAAAAGTGTAAAGTTTGATGGGTCTAGGACGCATAGTTTAGCCGGAAAACGCGTTTAAAGATAAAAATGTCCAATTTTTTTTAAATTAGTTTTTCGTGTCATTCGTTACATGGATTAAAAGGTGGCAGTTCCAAGATCACGAATATATAATTTTTAAGTCGCTGGGGCAAGTAGTTTAGCCGCAAATCGAATTTTAAGGGACAGATAAAATGTAAAGTTTGATGGGTCTAGGACGCATAGTTTAGCCGGAAAACGCGTTTAAAGATAAAAATGTCCAATTTTTTTAAAATTAGTTTTTTCGTGTCATTCGTTACATGGATTAAAAGGTGGCAGTTCCAAGATCACGAATATATAATTTTTAAGTCGCTGGGGCAAGTAGTTTAGCCGCAAATCGAATTTTAAGGGACAGAAAAAGTGTAAAGTTTGATGGGTCTAGGACGCATAGTTTAGCCGGAAAACGCGTTTAAAGATAAAAATGTCCAATTTTTTTAAAATTAGTTTTTTGTGTCATTCGTTACATGGATTAAAAGGTGGCAGTTCCAAGATCACGAATATATAATTTTTAAGTCGCTGGGGCAAGTAGTTTAGCCGCAAATCGAATTTTAAGGGACAGAAAAAGTGTAAAGTTTGATGGGTCTAGGACGCATAGTTTAGCCGGAAAACGCGTTTAAGGATAAAAATGTCCAATTTTTTTTAAATTAGTTTTTCGTGTCATTCGTTACATGGATTAAAAGGTGGCAGTTCCAAGATCACGAATATATAATTTTTAAGTCGCTGGGGCAAGTAGTTTAGCCGCAAATCGAATTTTAAGGGACAGAAAAAGTGTAAAGTTTGATGGGTCTAGGACGCATAGTTTAGCCGGAAAACGCGTTTAAAGATAAAACGTCCAATTTTTTAAAATTAGTTTTTCGTGTCATTCGTTACATGGATTAAAAGGTGGCAGTTCCAAGATCACGAATATATAATTTTTAAGTCGCTGGGGCAAGTAGTTTAGCCGCAAATCGAATTTTAAGGGACAGAAAAAGTGTAAAGTTTGATGGGTCTAGGACGCATAGTTTAGCCGGAAAACGCGTTTAAAGATAAAAATGTCAAATTTTTTAAAATTAGTTTTTCGTGTCATTCGTTACATGGATTAAAAGGTGGCAGTTCCAAGATCACGAATATATAATTTTTAAGTCGCTGGGGCAAATAGTTTAGCCGCAAATCGAATTTTAAGGGACAGAAAAAGTGTAAAGTTTGATGGGTCTAGGACGCATAGTTTAGCCGGAAAACGCGTTTAAAGATAAAAATGTCCAATTTTTTTAAAATTAGTTTTTCGTGTCATTCGTTACATGGATTAAAAGGTGGCAGTTCCAAGATCACGAATATATAATTTTTAAGTCGCTGGGGCAAGTAGTTTAGCCGCAAATCGAATTTTAAGGGACAGATAAAATGTAAAGTTTGATGGGTCTAGGACGCATAGTTTAGCCGGAAAACGCGTTTAAAGATAAAAATGTCCAATTTTTTTAAAATTAGTTTTTCGTGTCATTCGTTACATGGATTAAAAGGTGGCAGTTCCAAGATCACGAATATATAATTTTTAAGTCGCTGGGGCAAGTAGTTTAGCCGCAAATCGAATTTTAAGGGACAGAAAAAGTGTAAAGTTTGATGGGTCTAGGACGCATAGTTTAGCCGGAAAACGCGTTTAAAGATAAAAATGTCCAATTTTTTTAAAATTAGTTTTTTGTGTCATTCGTTACATGGATTAAAAGGTGGCAGTTCCAAGATCACGAATATATAATTTTTAAGTCGCTGGGGCAAGTAGTTTAGCCGCAAATCGAATTTTAAGGGACAGAAAAAGTGTAAAGTTTGATGGGTCTAGGACGCATAGTTTAGCCGGAAAACGCGTTTAAGGATAAAAATGTCCAATTTTTTTTAAATTAGTTTTTCGTGTTATTCGTTACATGGATTAAAAGGTGGCAGTTCCAAGATCACGAATATATAATTTTTAAGTCGCTGGGGCAAGTAGTTTAGCCGCAAATCGAATTTTAAGGGACAGAAAAAGTGTAAAGTTTGATGGGTCTAGGACGCATAGTTTAGCCGGAAAAGGCGTTTAAAGATAAAAATGTCCAATTTTTTTAAAATTAGTTTTTCGTGTCATTCGTTACATGGATTAAAAGGTGGCAGTTCCAAGATCACGAATATATAATTTTTAAGTCGCTGGGGCAAGTAGTTTAGCCGCAAATCGAATTTTAAGGGACAGAAAAGTGTAAAGTTTGATGGGTCTAGGACGCATAGTTTAGCCGGAAAACGCGTTTAAAGATAAAAATGTCCAATTTTTTTAAAATTAGTTTTTCGTATCATTCGTTACATGGATTAAAAGGTGGCAGTTCCAAGATCACGAATATATAATTTTTTAGTCGCTGGGGCAAGTAGTTTAGCCGCAAATCGAATTTTAAGGGACAGAAAAGTGTAAAGTTTGATGGGTCTAGGACGCATAGTTTAGCCGGAAAACGCGTTTAAAGATAAAAATGTCCAATTTTTTTAAAATTAGTTTTTCGTGTCATTCGTTACATGGATTAAAAGGTGGCAGTTCCAAGATCACGAATATATAATTTTTAAGTCGCTGGGGCAAGTAGTTTAGCCGCAAATCGAATTTTAAGGGACAGAAAAAGTGTAAAGTTTGATGGGTCTAGGACGCATAGTTTAGCCGGAAAACGCGTTTAAAGATAAAAACGTCCAATTTTTTTAAAATTAGTTTTTCGTGTCATTCGTTACATGGATTAAAAGGTGGCAGTTCCAAGATCACGAATATATAATTTTTAAGTCGCTGGGGCAAGTAGTTTAGCCGCAAATCGAATTTTAATTGACAGATAAAATGTAAAGTTTGATGGGTCTAGGACGCATAGTTTAGCCGGAAAACGCGTTTAAAGATAAAAATGTCCAATTTTTTTAAAATAAGTTTTTCGTGTCATTCGTTACATGGATTAAAAGGTGGCTGTTCCAAGATCACGAATATATAATTTTTAAGTCGCTGGGGCAAGTAGTTTAGCCGCAAATCGAATTTTAAGGGACAGAAAAAATGTAAAGTTTGATGGGTCTAGGACGCATAGTTTAGCCGGAAAACGCGTTTAAAGATAAAAATGTCCAATTTTTTTAAAATTAGTTTTTCGTGTCATTCGTTACATGGATTAAAAGGTGGCAGTTCCAAGATCACGAATATATAATTTTTAAGTCGCTGGGGCAAGTAGTTTAGCCGCAAATCGAATTTTAAGGGACAGAAAAAGTGTAAAGTTTGATGGGTCTAGGACGCATAGTTTAGCCGGAAAACGCGTTTAAAGATAAAAATGTCCAATTTTTTTAAAATTAGTTTTTCGTGTCATTCGTTACATGGATTAAAAGGTGGCAGTTCCAAGATCACGAATATATAATTTTTAAGTCGCTGGGGCAAGTAGTTTAGCCGCAAATCGAATTTTAAGGGACAGAAAAAGTGTAAAGTTTGATGGGTCTAGGACGCATAGTTTAGCCGGAAAACGCGTTTAAAGATAAAAATGTCCAATTTTTTTAAAATTAGTTCTTCGTGTCATTCGTTACATGGATTAAAAGGTGGCAGTTCCAAGATCACGAATATATAATTTTTAAGTCGCTGGGGCAAGTAGTTTAGCCGCAAATCGAATTTTAAGGGACAGAAAAAGTGTAAAGTTTGATGGGTCTAGGACGCATAGTTTAGCCGGAAAACGCGTTTAAAGATAAAAATGTCCAATTTTTTTAAAATTAGTTTTTCGTGTCATTCGTTACATGGATTAAAAGGTGGCAGTTCCAAGATCACGAATATATAATTTTTAAGTCGCTGGGGCAAGTAGTTTAGCCGCAAATCGAATTTTAAGGGACAGAAGAAGTGTAAAGTTTGATGGGTCTAGGACGCATAGTTTAGCCGGAAAACGCGTTTAAAGATAAAAATGTCCAATTTTTTTAAAATTAGTTTTTCGTGTCATTCGTTACATGGATTAAAAGGTGGCAGTTCCAAGATCACGAATATATAATTTTTAAGTCGCTGGGGCAAGTAGTTTAGCCGCAAATCGAATTTTAAGGGACAGAAAAAGTGTAAAGTTTGATGGGTCTAGGACGCATAGTTTAGCCGGAAAACGCGTTTAAAGATAAAAATGTCCAATTTTTTTAAAATTAGTTTTACGTGTCATTCGTTACATGGATTAAAAGGTGGCAGTTCCAAGATCACGAATATATAATTTTTAAGTCGCTGGGGCAAGTAGTTTAGCCGCAAATCGAATTTTAAGGGACAGAAAAAGTGTAAAGTTTGATGGGTCTAGGACGCATAGTTTAGCCGGAAAACGCGTTTAAAGATAAAAATGTCCAATTTTTTTAAAATTAGTTTTTCGTGTCATTCGTTACATGGATTAAAATGTGGCAGTTCCAAGATCACGAATATATAATTTTTAAGTCGCTGGGGCAAGTAGTTTAGCCGCAAATCGAATTTTAAGGGACAGAAAAGTGTAAAGTTTGATGGGTCTAGGACGCATAGTTTAGCCGGAAAACGCGTTTAAGGATAAAAATGTCCAATTTTTTTAAAATTAGTTTTTCGTGTCATTCGTTACATGGATTAAAAGGTGGCAGTTCCAAGATCACGAATATATAATTTTTAAGTCGCTGGGGCAAGTAGTTTAGCCGCAAATCGAACTTTAAGGGACAGAAAAAGTGTAAATTTTGATGGGTCTAGGACGCATAGTTTAGCCGGAAAACGCGTTTAAAGATAAAAATGTCCAATTTTTTTAAAATTAGCTTTTCGTGTCATTCGTTACATGGATTAAAAGGTGGCAGTTCCAAGATCACGAATATATATTTTTTAAGTCGCTGGGGCAAGTAGTTTAGCCGCAAATCGAATTTTAAGGGACAGAAAAAGTGTAAAGTTTGATGGGTCTAGGACGCATAGTTTAGCCGGAAAACGCGTTTAAAGATAAAAATGTCCAATTTTTTTAAAATTAGTTTTTCGTGTCATTCGTTACATGGATTAAAAGGTGGCAGTTCCAAGATCACGAATATATAATTTTTAAGTCGCTGGGGCAAGTAGTTTAGCCGCAAATCGAATCTTAAGGGACAGAAAAAGTGTAAAGTTTGATGGGTCTAGGACGCATAGTTTAGCCGGAAAACGCGTTTAAAGATAAAAATGTCCAATTTTTTTAAAATTAGTTTTTCGTGTCATTCGTTACATGGATTAAAAGGTGGCAGTTCCAAGATCACGAATATATAATTTTTAAGTCGCTGGGGCAAGTAGTTTAGCCGCAAATCGAATTTTAAGGGACAGATAAAATGTAAAGTTTGATGGGTCTAGGACGCATAGTTTAGCCGGAAAACGCGTTTAAAGATAAAAATGTCCAATTTTTTTAAAATTAGTTTTTCGTGTCATTCGTTACATGGATTAAAAGGTGGCAGTTCCAAGATCACGAATATATATTTTTTAAGTCGCTGGGGCAAGTAGTTTAGCCGCAAATCGAATTTTAAGGGACAGAAAAAGTGTAAAGTTTGATGGGTCTAGGACGCATAGTTTAGCCGGAAAACGCGTTTAAAGATAAAAATGTCCAATTTTTTTAAAATTAGTTTTTCGTGTCATTCGTTACATGGATTAAAAGGTGGCAGTTCCAAGATCACGAATATATATTTTTTAAGTCGCTGGGGCAAGTAGTTTAGCCGCAAATCGAATTTTAAGGGACAGAAAAAGTGTAAAGTTTGATGGGTCTAGGACGCATAGTTTAGCCGGAAAACGCGTTTAAAGATAAAAATGTCCAATTTTTTTAAAATTAGTTTTTCGTGTCATTCGTTACATGGATTAAAAGGTGGCAGTTCCAAGATCACGAATATATAATTTTTAAGTCGCTGGGGCAAGTAGTTTAGCCGCAAATCGAATCTTAAGGGACAGAAAAAGTGTAAAGTTTGATGGGTCTAGGACGCATAGTTTAGCCGGAAAACGCGTTTAAAGATAAAAATGTCCAATTTTTTTAAAATTAGTTTTTCGTGTCATTCGTTACATGGATTAAAAGGTGGCAGTTCCAAGATCACGAATATATAATTTTTAAGTCGCTGGGGCAAGTAGTTTAGCCGCAAATCGAATTTTAAGGGACAGATAAAATGTAAAGTTTGATGGGTCTAGGACGCATAGTTTAGCCGGAAAACGCGTTTAAAGATAAAAATGTCCAATTTTTTTAAAATTAGTTTTTCGTGTCATTCGTTACATGGATTAAAAGGTGGCAGTTCCAAGATCACGAATATATAATTTTTAAGTCGCTGGGGCAAGTAGTTTAGCCGCAAATCGAATTTTAAGGGACAGATAAAATGTAAAGTTTGATGGGTCTAGGACGCATAGTTTAGCCGGAAAACGCGTTTAAGGATAAAAATGTCCAATTTTTTTAAAATTAGTTTTTCGTGTCATTCGTTACATGGATTAAAAGGTGGCAGTTCCAAGATCACGAATATATAATTTTTAAGTCGCTGGGGCAAGGAGTTTAGCCGCAAATCGAATTTTAAGGGACAGAAAAAGTGTAAAGTTTGATGGGTCTAGGACGCATAGTTTAGCCGGAAAACGCGTTTAAAGATAAAAATGTCCAATTTTTTTAAAATTAGTTTTTCGTGTCATTCGTTACATGGATTAAAAGGTGGCAGTTCCAAGATCACGAATATATAATTTTTAAGTCGCTGGGGCAAGGAGTTTAGCCGCAAATCGAATTTTAAGGGACAGAAAAAGTGTAAAGTTTGATGGGTCTAGGACGCATAGTTTAGCCGGAAAACGCGTTTAAAGATAAAAATGTCCAATTTTTTTAAAATTAGTTTTTCGTGTCATTCGTTACATGGATTAAAAGGTGGCAGTTCCAAGATCACGAATATATAATTTTTAAGTCGCTGGGGCAAGTAGTTTAGCCGCAAATCGAATTTTAAGGGACAGAAAAAGTGTAAAGTTTGATGGGTCTAGGACGCATAGTTTAGCCGGAAAACGCGTTTAAAGATAAAAATGTCCAATTTTTTCAAAATTAGTTTTTCGTGTCATTCGTTACATGGATTAAAAGGTGGCAGTTCCAAGATCACGAATATATAATTTTTAAGTCGCTGGGGCAAGTAGTTTAGCCGCAAATCGAATTTTAAGGGACAGAAAAAGTGTAAAGTTTGATGGGTCTAGGACGCATAGTTTAGCCGGAAAACGCGTTTAAAGATAAAAATGTCCAATTTTTTTCAAAATTAGTTTTTCGTGTCATTCGTTACATGGATTAAAAGGTGGCAGTTCCAAGATCACGAATATATAATTTTTAAGTCGCTGGGGCAAGTAGTTTAGCCGCAAATCGAATTTTAAGGGACAGAAAAAGTGTAAAGTTTGATGGGTCTAGGACGCATAGTTTAGCCGGAAAACGCGTTTAAAGATAAAAATGTCCAATTTTTTTAAAATTAGTTTTTCGTGTCATTCGTTACATGGATTAAAAGGTGGCAGTTCCAAGATCACGAATATATAATTTTTAAGTCGCTGGGGCAAGTAGTTTAGCCGCAAATCGAATTTTAAGGGACAGAAAAAGTGTAAAGTTTGATGGGTCTAGGACGCATAGTTTAGCCGCAAAACGCGTTTAAAGATAAAAATGTCCAATTTTTTCAAAATTAGTTTTTCGTGTCATTCGTTACATGGATTAAAAGGTGGCAGTTCCAAGATCACGAATATATAATTTTTAAGTCGCTGGGGCAAGTAGTTTAGCCGCAAATCGAATTTTAAGGGACAGAAAAAGTGTAAAGTTTGATGGGTCTAGGACGCATAGTTTAGCCGGAAAACGCGTTTAAAGATAAAAATGTCCAATTTTTTTAAAATTAGTTTTTCGTGTCATTCGTTACATGGATTAAAAGGTGGCAGTTCCAATATCACGAATATATAATTTTTAAGTCGCTGGGGCAAGTAGTTTAGCCGCAAATCGAATCTTAAGGGACAGAAAAAGTGTAAAGTTTGATGGGTCTAGGACGCATAGTTTAGCCGGAAAACGCGTTTAAAGATAAAAATGTCCAATATTTTTAAAATTAGTTTTTCGTGTCATTCGTTACATGGATTAAAAGGTGGCAGTTCCAAGATCACGAATATATAATTTTTAAGTCGCTGGGGCAAGTAGTTTAGCCGCAAATCGAATTTTAAGGGACAGATAAAATGTAAAGTTTGATGGGTCTAGGACGCATAGTTTAGCCGGAAAACGCGTTTAAAGATAAAAACGTCCAATTTTTTTAAAATTAGTTTTTCGTGTCATTCGTTACATGGATTAAAAGGTGGCAGTTCCAAGATCACGAATATATAATTTTTAAGTCGCTGGGGCAAGTAGTTTAGCCGCAAATCGAATTTTAAGGGACAGAAAAAGTGTAAAGTTTGATGGGTCTAGGACGCATAGTTTAGCCGGAAAACGCGTTTAAAGATAAAAATGTCCAATTTTTTTAAAATTAGCTTTTCGTGTCATTCGTTACATGGATTAAAAGGTGGCAGTTCCAAGATCACGAATATATAATTTTTAAGTCGCTGGGGCAAGTAGTTTAGCCGCAAATCGAATTTTAAGGGACAGATAAAATGTAAAGTTTGATGGGTCTAGGACGCATAGTTTAGCCGGAAAACGCGTTTAAAGATAAAAATGTCCAATTTTTTTAAAATTAGTTTTTCGTGTCATTCGTTACATGGATTAAAAGGTGGCAGTTCCAAGATCACGAATATATAATTTTTAAGTCGCTGGGGCAAGTAGTTTAGCCGCAAATCGAATTTTAAGGGACAGAAAAAGTGTAAAGTTTGATGGGTCTAGGACGCATAGTTTAGCCGGAAAACGCGTTTAAAGATAAAAATGTCCAATTTTCTTAAAATTAGTTTTTCGTGTCATTCGTTACATGGATTAAAAGGTGGCAGTTCCAAGATCACGAATATATAATTTTTAAGTCGCTGGGGCAAGTAGTTTAGCCGCAAATCGAATTTTAAGGGACAGAAAAAGTGTAAAGTTTGATGGGTCTAGGACGCATAGTTTAGCCGAAAAACGCGTTTAAGGATAAAAATGTCCAATTTTTTTAAAATTAGTTGTTCGTGTCATTCGTTACATGGATTAAAAGGTGGCAGTTCCAAGATCACGAATATATAATTTTTAAGTCGCTGGGGCAAGTAGTTTAGCCGCAAATCGAATTTTAAGGGACAGAAAAAGTGTAAAGTTTGATGGGTCTAGGACGCATAGTTTAGCCGGAAAACGCGTTTAAAGATAAAAATGTCCAATTTTTTTAAAATTAGCTTTTCGTGTCATTCGTTACATGGATTAAAAGGTGGCAGTTCCAAGATCACGAATATATAATTTTTAAGTCGCTGGGGCAAGTAGTTTAGCCGCAAATCGAATTTTAAGGGACAGAAAAAGTGTAAAGTTTGATGGGTCTAGGACGCATAGTTTAGCCGGAAAACGCGTTTAAAGATAAAAATGTCCAATTTTTTTAAAATTAGTTTTTCGTGTCATTCGTTACATGGATTAAAAGGTGGCAGTTCCAAGATCACGAATATATAATTTTAAGTCGCTGGGGCAAGTAGTTTAGCCGCAAATCGAATTTTAAGGGACAGAAAAAGTGTAAAGTTTGATGGGTCTAGGACGCATAGTTTAGCCGGAAAACGCGTTTAAAGATAAAAATGTCCAATTTTTTTAAAATTAGTTTTTCGTGTCATTCGTTACATGGATTAAAAGGTGGCAGTTCCAAGATCACGAATATATAATTTTTAAGTCGCTGGGGCAAGTAGTTTAGCCGCAAATCGAATTTTAAGGGACAGAAAAGTGTAAAGTTTGATGGGTCTAGGACGCATAGTTTAGCCGGAAAACGCGTTTAAAGATAAAAATGTCCAATTTTTTTTAAATTAGTTTTTCGTGTCATTCGTTACATGGATTAAAAGGTGGCAGTTCCAAGATCACGAATATATAATTTTTAAGTCGCTGGGGCAAGTAGTTTAGCCGCAAATCGAATTTTAAGGGACAGAAAAAGTGTAAAGTTTGATGGGTCTAGGACGCATAGTTTAGCCGGAAAACGCGTTTAAAGATAAAAGTGTCCAATTTTTTCAAAATTAGTTTTTCGTGTCATTCGTTACATGAATTAAAAGGTGGCAGTTCCAAGATCACGAATATATAATTTTTAAGTCGCTGGGGCAAGTAGTTTAGCCGCAAATCGAATTTTAAGGGACAGAAAAAGTGTAAAGTTTGATGGGTCTAGGACGCATAGTTTAGCCGGAAAAGGTGGCAGTTCCAAGATCACGAATATATAATTTTTAAGTCGCTGGGGCAAGTAGTTTAGCCGCGAATCGAATTTTAAGGGACAGAAAAAGTGTAAAGTTTGATGGGTCTAGGACGCATAGTTTAGCCGGAAAACGCGTTTAAAGATAAAAATGTCCAATTTTTTTAAAATTAGTTTTTCGTGTCATTCGTTACATGGATTAAAAGGTGGCAGTTCCAAGATCACGAATATATAATTTTAAAGTCGCTGGGGCAAGTAGTTTAGCCGCAAATCGAATTTTAAGGGACAGAAAAAGTGTAAAGTTTGATGGGTCTAGGACGCATAGTTTAGCCGGAAAACGCGTTTAAAGATAAAAATGTCCAATTTTTTTAAAATTAGTTTAAAGATAAAAATGTCCAATTTTTTTAAAATTAGTTTTTCGTGTCATTCGTTACATGGATTAAAAGGTGGCAGTTCCAAGATCACGAATATATAATTTTTAAGTCGCTGGGGCAAGTAGTTTAGCCGCAAATCGAATTTTAAGGGACAGATAAAATGTAAAGTTTGATGGGTCTAGGACGCATAGTTTAGCCGGAAAACGCGTTTAAAGATAAAAACGTCCAATTTTTTCAAAATTAGTGTTTCGTGTCATTCGTTACATGGATTAAAAGGTGGCAGTTCCAAGATCACGAATATATAATTTTTAAGTCGCTGGGGCAAGTAGTTTAGCCGCAAATCGAATTTTAAGGGACAGAAAAAGTGTAAAGTTTGATGGGTCTAGGACGCATAGTTTAGCCGGAAAACGCGTTTAAAGATAAAAATGTCCAATTTTTTTAAAATTAGTTTTTCGTGTCATTCGTTACATGGATTAAAAGGTGGCAGTTCCAAGATCACGAATATATAATTTTTAAGTCGCTGGGGCAAGTAGTTTAGCCGCAAATCGAATTTTAAGGGACAGAAAAGTGTAAAGTTTGATGGGTCTAGGACTCATAGTTTAGCCGGAAAACGCGTTTAAAGATAAAAACGTCCAATTTTTTCAAAATTAGTGTTTCGTGTCATTCGTTACATGGATTAAAAGGTGGCAGTTCCAAGATCACGAATATATAATTTTTAAGTCGCTGGGGCAAGTAGTTTAGCCGCAAATCGAATTTTAAGGGACAGAAAAAGTGTAAAGTTTGATGGGTCTAGGACGCATAGTTTAGCCGGAAAACGCGTTTAAAGATAAAAATGTCCAATTTTTTTAAAATTAGTTTTTCGTGTCATTCGTTACATGGATTAAAAGGTGGCAGTTCCAAGATCACGAATATATAATTTTTAAGTCGCTGGGGCAAGTAGTTTAGCCGCAAATCGAATCTTAAGGGACAGAAAAAGTGTAAAGTTTGATGGGTCTAGGACGCATAGTTTAGCCGGAAACGCGTTTAAAGATAAAAATGTCCAATTTTTTTAAAATTAGTTTTTCGTGTCATTCGTTACATGGATTAAAAGGTGGCAGTTCCAAGATCACGAATATATAATTTTTAAGTCGCTGGGGCAAGTAGTTTAGCCGCAAATCGAATCTTAAGGGAGAGGAGAAGTGTAAAGTTTGATGGGTCTAGGACGCATAGTTTAGCCGGAAAACGCGTTTAAAGATAAAAATGTCCAATTTTTTTAAAATTAGTTTTTCGTGTCATTCGTTACATGGATTAAAAGGTGGCAGTTCCAAGATCACGAATATATAATTTTTAAGTCGCTGGGGCAAGTAGTTTAGCCGCAAATCGAATTTTAAGGGACAGATAAAATGTAAAGTTTGATGGGTCTAGGACGCATAGTTTAGCCGGAAAACGCGTTTAAAGATAAAAACGTCCAATTTTTTCAAAATTAGTGTTTCGTGTCATTCGTTACATGGATTAAAAGGTGGCAGTTCCAAGATCACGAATATATAATTTTTAAGTCGCTGGGGCAAGTAGTTTAGCCGCAAATCGAATTTTAAGGGCCAGAAAAAGTGTAAAGTTTGATGGGTCTAGGACGCATAGTTTAGCCGGAAAACGCGTTTAAAGATAAAAATGTCCAATTTTTTTAAAATTAGTTTTTCGTGTCATTCGTTACATGGATTAAAAGGTGGCAGTTCCAAGATCACGAATATATAATTTTTAAGTCGCTGGGGCAAGTAGTTTAGCCGCAAATCGAATTTTAAGGGACAGAAAAGTGTAAAGTTTGATGGGTCTAGGACTCATAGTTTAGCCGGAAAACGCGTTTAAAGATAAAAACGTCCAATTTTTTCAAAATTAGTGTTTCGTGTCATTCGTTACATGGATTAAAAGGTGGCAGTTCCAAGATCACGAATATATAATTTTTAAGTCGCTGGGGCAAGTAGTTTAGCCGCAAATCGAATTTTAAGGGACAGAAAAAGTGTAAAGTTTGATGGGTCTAGGACGCATAGTTTAGCCGGAAAACGCGTTTAAAGATAAAAATGTCCAATTTTTTTAAAATTAGTTTTTCGTGTCATTCGTTACATGGATTAAAAGGTGGCAGTTCCAAGATCACGAATATATAATTTTTAAGTCGCTGGGGCAAGTAGTTTAGCCGCAAATCGAATCTTAAGGGACAGAAAAAGTGTAAAGTTTGATGGGTCTAGGACGCATAGTTTAGCCGGAAACGCGTTTAAAGATAAAAATGTCCAATTTTTTTAAAATTAGTTTTTCGTGTCATTCGTTACATGGATTAAAAGGTGGCAGTTCCAAGATCACGAATATATAATTTTTAAGTCGCTGGGGCAAGGAGTTTAGCCGCAAATCGAATCTTAAGGGACAGAAAAAGTGTAAAGTTTGATGGGTCTAGGACGCATAGTTTAGCCGGAAAACGCGTTTAAAGATAAAAATGTCCAATTTTTTTAAAATTAGTTTTTCGTGTCATTCGTTACATGGATTAAAAGGTGGCAGTTCCAAGATCACGAATATATAATTTTTAAGTCGCTGGGGCAAGTAGTTTAGCCGCAAATCGAATTTTAAGGGACAGATAAAATGTAAAGTTTGATGGGTCTAGGACGCATAGTTTAGCCGGAAAACGCGTTTAAAGATAAAAACGTCCAATTTTTTCAAAATTAGTGTTTCGTGTCATTCGTTACATGGATTAAAAGGTGGCAGTTCCAAGATCACGAATATATAATTTTTAAGTCGCTGGGGCAAGTAGTTTAGCCGCAAATCGAATTTTAAGGGACAGAAAAAGTGTAAAGTTTGATGGGTCTAGGACGCATAGTTTAGCCGGAAAACGCGTTTAAAGATAAAAATGTCCAATTTTTTTAAAATTAGTTTTTCGTGTCATTCGTTACATGGATTAAAAGGTGGCAGTTCCAAGATCACGAATATATAATTTTTAAGTCGCTGGGGCAAGTAGTTTAGCCGCAAATCGAATCTTAAGGGACAGAAAAAGTGTAAAGTTTGATGGGTCTAGGACGCATAGTTTAGCCGGAAAACGCGTTTAAGGATAAAAATGTCCAATTCTTTTAAAATTAGTTTTTCGTGTCATTCATTACATGGATTAAAAGGTGGCAGTTCCAAGATCACGAATATATAATTTTTAAGTCGCTGGGGCAAGTAGTTTAGCCGCAAATCGAATTTTAAGGGACAGAAAAAGTGTAAAGTTTGATGGGTCTAGGACGCATAGTTTAGCCGGAAAACGCGTTTAAAGATAAAAATGTCCAATTTTTTTAAAATTAGTTTTTCGTGTCATTCGTTACATGGATTAAAAGGTGGCAGTTCCAAGATCACGAATATATAATTTTTAAGTCGCTTGGGCAAGTAGTTTAGCCGCAAATCGAATTTTAAGGGACAGAAAAAGTGTAAAGTTTGATGGGTCTAGGACGCATAGTTTAGCCGGAAAACGCGTTTAAAGATAAAAATGTCCAATTTTTTTAAAATTAGTTTTTCGTGTCATTCGTTACATGGATTAAAAGGTGGCAGTTCCAAGATCACGAATATATAATTTTTAAGTCGCTGGGGCAAGTAGTTTAGCCGCAAATCGAATTTTAAGGGACAGAAAAAGTGTAAAGTTTGATGGGTCTAGGACGCATAGTTTAGCCGGAAAACGCGTTTAAGGATAGTTTAGCCGGAAAACGCGTTTAAAGATAAAAATGTCCAATTTTTTAAAAATTAGTTTTTCGTGTCATTCGTTACATGGATTAAAAGGTGGCAGTTCCAAGATCACGAATATATAATTTTTAAGTCGCTGGGGCAAGTAGTTTAGCCGCAAATCGAATTTTAAGGGACAGAAAAAGTGTAAAGTTTGATGGGTCTAGGACGCATAGTTTAGCCGGAAAACGCGTTTAAAGATAAAAATGTCCAATTTTTTTAAAATTAGTTTTTCGTGTCATTCGTTACATGGATTAAAAGGTGGCAGTTCCAAGATCACGAATATATAATTTTTAAGTCGCTGGGGCAAGTAGTTTAGCCGCAAATCGAATTTTAAGGCACAGAAAAAGTGTAAAGTTTGATGGGTCTAGGACGCATAGTTTAGCCGGAAAACGCGTTTAAAGATAAAAATGTCCAATTTTTTTAAAATTAGTTTTTCGTGTCATTCGTTACATGGATTAAAAGGTGGCAGTTCCAAGATCACGAATATATAATTTTTAAGTCGCTGGGGCAAGTAGTTTAGCCGCAAATCGAATTTTAAGGGACAGATAAAATGTAAAGTTTGATGGGTCTAGGACGCATAGTTTAGCCGGAAAACGCATTTAAAGATAAAAATGTCCAATTTTTTTAAAATTAGTTTTTCGTGTCATTCGTTACATGGATTAAAAGGTGGCAGTTCCAAGATCACGAATATATAATTTTTAAGTCGCTGGGGCAAGTAGTTTAGCCGCAAATTGAATTTTAAGGGACAGATAAAATGTAAAGTTTGATGGGTCTAGGACGCATAGTTTAGCCGGAAACGCGTTTAAAGATAAAAACGTCCAATTTTTTAAAAATTAGTTTCTCGTGTCATTCGTTACATGGATTAAAAGGCGGCAGTTCCAAGATCACGAATATATAATTTTTAAGTCGCTGGGGCAAGTAGTTTAGCCGCAAATCGAATTTTAAGGGACAGAAAAAGTGTAAAGTTTGATGGGTCTAGGACGCATAGTTTAGCCGGAAAACGCGTTTAAAGATAAAAACGTCCAATTTTTTTAAAATTAGTTTTTCGTGTCATTCGTTACATGGATTAAAAGGTGGCAGTTCCAAGATCACGAATATATAATTTTTAAGTCGCTGGGGCAAGTAGTTTAGCCGCAAATCGAATTTTAAGGGACAGATAAAATGTAAAGTTTGATGGGTCTAGGACGCATAGTTTAGCCGGAAAACGCGTTTAAAGATAAAAATGTCCAATTTTTTTAAAATTAGTTTTTCGTGTCATTCGTTACATGGATTAAAAGGTGGCAGTTCCAAGATCACGAATATATAATTTTTAAGTCGCTGGGGCAAGTAGTTTAGCCGCAAATCGAATCTTAAGGGACAGAAAAAGTGTAAAGTTTGATGGGTCTAGGACGCATAGTTTAGCCGGAAAACGCGTTTAAAGATAAAAATGTCCAATTTTTTTAAAATTAGTTTTTCGTGTCATTCGTTACATGGATTAAAAGGTGTCAGTTCAAGATCACGAATATATAATTTTTAAGTCGCTGGGGCAAGTAGTTTAGCCGCAAATCGAATTTTAAGGGACAGAAAAAGTGTAAAGTTTGATGGGTCTAGGACGCATAGTTTAGCCGGAAAACGCGTTTAAAGATAAAAATGTCCAATTTTTTTAAAATTAGTTTTTCGTGTCATTCGTTACATGGATTAAAAGGTGGCAGTTCCAAGATCACGAATATATAATTTTTAAGTCGCTGGGGCAAGTAGTTTAGGCGCAAATCGAATTTTAAGGTACAGAAAAAGTGTAAAGTTTGATGGGTCTAGGACGCATAGTTTAGCCGGAAAACGCGTTTAAAGATAAAAATGTCCACTTTTTTTAAAATTAGTTTTTCGTGTCATTCGTTACATGGATTAAAAGGTGGCAGTTCCAAGATCACGAATATATAATTTTTAAGTCGCTGGGGCAAGTAGTTTAGCCGCAAATCGAATTTTAAGGGACAGATAAAATGTAAAGTTTGATGGGTCTAGGACGCATAGTTTAGCCGGAAAACGCGTTTGAAGATAAAAATGTCCAATTTTTTTAAAATTAGTTTTTCGTGTCATTCGTTACATGGATTAAAAGGTGGCAGTTCCAAGATCACGAATATATAATTTTTTAGTCGCTGGGGCAAGTAGTTTAGCCGCAAATCGAATTTTAAGGGACAGAAAAGTGTAAAGTTTGATGGGTCTAGGACGCATAGTTTAGCCGGAAAACGCGTTTAAAGATAAAAATGTCCAATTTTTTTAAAATTAGTTTTTCGTGTCATTCGTTACATGGATTAAAAGGTGGCAGTTCCAAGATCACGAATATATAATTTTTAAGTCGCTGGGGCAGGTAGTTTAGCCGCAAATCGAATTTTAAGGGACAGAAAAAGTGTAAAGTTTGATGGGTCTAGGACGCATAGTTTAGCCGGAAAACGCGTTTAAAGATAAAAACGTCCAATTTTTTTAAAATTAGTTTTTCGTGTCATTCGTTACATGGATTAAAAGGTGGCAGTTCCAAGATCACGAATATATAATTTTTAAGTCGCTGGGGCAAGTAGTTTAGCCGCAAATCGAATTTTAAGGGACAGATAAAATGTAAAGTTTGATGGGTCTAGGACGCATAGTTTAGCCGGAAAACGCGTTTAAAGATAAAAATGGCCAATTTTTTTAAAATTAGTTTTTCGTGTCATTCGTTACATGGATTAAAAGGTGGCAGTTCCAAGATCACGAATATATAATTTTTAAGTCGCTGGGGCAAGTAGTTTAGCCGCAAATCGAATCTTAAGGGACAGAAAAAGTGTAAAGTTTGATGGGTCTAGGACGCATAGTTTAGCCGGAAAACGCGTTTAAAGATAAAAATGTCCAATTTTTTTAAAATTAGTTTTTCGTGTCATTCGTTACATGGATTAAAAGGTGGCAGTTCCAAGATCACGAATATATAATTTTTAAGTCGCTGGGGCAAGTAGTTTAGCCGCAAATCGAATTTTAAGGTACAGAAAAAGTGTAAAGTTTGATGGGTCTAGGACGCATAGTTTAGCCGGAAAACGCGTTTAAAGATAAAAATGTCCAATTTTTTTAAAATTAGTTTTTCGTGTCATTCGTTACATGGATTAAAAGGTGGCAGTTCCAAGATCACGAATATATAATTTTTAAGTCGCTGGGGCAAGTAGTTTAGCCGCAAATCGAATTTTAAGGGACAGAAAAAGTGTAAAGTTTGATGGGTCTAGGACGCATAGTTTAGCCGGAAAACGCGTTTAAAGATAAAAATGTCCAATTAGTTTTAAGTGTCATTCGTTACATGGATTAAAAGGTGGCAGTTCCAAGATCACGAATATATAATTTTTAAGTCGCTGGGGCAAGTAGTTTAGCCGCAAATCGAATTTTAAGGGACAGATAAAATGTAAAGTTTGATGGGTCTAGGACGCATAGTTTAGCCGGAAAACGCGTTTAAAGATAAAAATGTCCAATTTTTTTAAAATTAGTTTTTCGTGTCATTCGTTACATGGATTAAAAGGTGGCAGTTCCAAGATCACGAATATATAATTTTTAAGTCGCTGGGGCAAGTAGTTTAGCCGCAAATCGAATTTTAAGGGACAGAAAAAGTGTAAAGTTTGATGGGTCTAGGACGCATAGTTTAGCCGGAAAACGCGTTTAAAATTAGTTTTTCGTGTCATTCGTTACATGGATTAAAAGGTGGCAGTTCCAAGATCACGAATATATAATTTTTAAGTCGCTGGGGCAAGTAGTTTAGCCGCAAATCGAATTTTAAGGGACAGAAAAAGTGTAAAGTTTGATGGGTCTAGGACGCATAGTTTAGCCGGAAAACGCGTTTAAAGATAAAAATGTCCAATTTTTTTAAAATTAGTTTTTCGTGTCATTCGTTACATGGATTAAAAGGTGGCAGTTCCAAGATCACGAATATATAATTTTTAAGTCGCTGGGGCAAGTAGTTTAGCCGCAAATCGAATTTTAAGGCACAGAAAAAGTGTAAAGTTTGATGGGTCTAGGACGCATAGTTTAGCCGGAAAACGCGTTTAAAGATAAAAATGTCCAATTTTTTTAAAATTAGTTTTTCATGTCATTCGTTACATGGATTAAAAGGTGGCAGTTCCAAGATCACGAATATATAATTTTTAAGTCGCTGGGGCAAGTAGTTTAGCCGCAAATCGAATTTTAAGGGACAGAAAAGTGTAAAGTTTGATGGGTCTAGGACGCATAGTTTAGCCGGAAAACGCGTTTAAAGATAAAAATGTCCAATTTTTTTAAAATTAGTTTTTCGTGTCATTCGTTACATGGATTAAAAGGTGGCAGTTCCAAGATCACGAATATATAATTTTTAAGTCGCTGGGGCAAGTAGTTTAGCCGCAAATCGAATTTTAAGGGACAGAAAAGTGTAAAGTTTGATGGGTCTAGGACGCATAGTTTAGCCGGAAAACGCGTTTAAAGATAAAAATGTCCAATTTTTTTAAAATTAGTTTTTCGTGTCATTCGTTACATGGATTAAAAGGTGGCAGTTCCAAGATCACGAATATATAATTTTTAAGTCGCTGGGGCAAGTAGTTTAGCCGCAAATCGAATTTTAAGGGACAGAAAAAGTGTAAAGTTTGATGGGTCTAGGACACATAGTTTAGCCGGAAAACGCGTTTAAAGATAAAAACGTCCAATTTTTTAAAATTGGTTTTTCGTGTCATTCGTTACATGGATTAAAAGGTGGCAGTTCCAAGATCACGAATATATAATTTTTAAGTCGCTGGGGCAAGTAGTTTAGCCGCAAATCGAATCTTAAGGGACAGAAAAAGTGTAAAGTTTGATGGGTCTAGGACGCATAGTTTAGCCGGAAAACGCGTTTAAAGATAAAAATGTCCAATTTTTTTAAAATTAGTTTTTCGTGTCATTCGTTACATGGATTAAAAGGGGGCAGTTCCAAGATCACGAATATATAATTTTTAAGTCGCTGGGGCAAGTAGTTTAGCCGCAAATCGAATTTTAAGGGACAGATAAAATGTAAAGTTTGATGGGTCTAGGACGCATAGTTTAGCTGGAAAACGCGTTTAAAGATAAAAATGTCCAATTTTTTTAAAATTAGTTTTTCGTGTCATTCGTTACATGGATTAAAAGGTGGCAGTTCCAAGATCACGAATATATAATTTTTAAGTCGCTGGGGCAAGTAGTTTAGCCGCAAATCGAATTTTAAGGGACAGAAAAAGTGTAAAGTTTGATGGTTCTAGGACGCATAGTTTAGCCGGAAAACGCGTTTAAAGATAAAAATGTCCAATTTTTTTAAAATTAGCTTTTCGTGTCATTCGTTACATGGATTAAAAGGTGGCAGTTCCAAGATCACGAATATAATTTTTAAGTCGCTGGGGCAAGTAGTTTAGCCGCAAATCGAATTTTAAGGGACAGATAAAATGTAAAGTTTGATGGGTCTAGGGCGCATAGTTTAGCCGGAAAACGCGTTTAAAGATAAAAACATCCAATTTTTTTAAAATTAGTTTTTCGTGTCATTCGTTACATGGATTAAAAGGTGGCAGTTCCAAGATCACGAATATATAATTTTTAAGTCGCTGGGGCAAGTAGTTTAGCCGCAAATCGAATTTTAAGGGACAGAAAAAGTGTAAAGTTTGATGGGTCTAGGACGCATAGTTTACCCGGAAAACGCGTTTAAAGATAAAAATGTCCAATTTTTTTAAAATTAGCTTTTCGTGTCATTCGTTACATGGATTAAAAGGTGGCAGTTCCAAGATCACGAATATATAATTTTTAAGTCGCTGGGGCAAGTAGTTTAGCCGCAAATCGAATTTTAAGGGACAGAAAAAGTGTAAAGTTTGATGGGTCTAGGACGCATAGTTTACCCGGAAAACGCGTTTAAAGATAAAAATGTCCAATTTTTTTAAAATTAGCTTTTCGTGTCATTCGTTACATGGATTAAAAGGTGGCAGTTCCAAGATCACGAATATATAATTTTTAAGTCGCTGGGGCAAGTAGTTTAGCCGCAAATCGAATTTTAAGGGACAGAAAAAGTGTAAAGTTTGATGGGTCTAGGACGCATAGTTTAGCCGGAAAACGCGTTTAAAGATAAAAATGTCCAATTTTTTAAAAATTAGTTTTTCGTGTCATTCGTTACATGGATTAAAAGGTGGCAGTTCCAAGATCACGAATATATAATTTTTAAGTCGCTGGGGCAAGTAGTTTAGCCGCAAATCGAATTTTAAGGGACAGAAAAAGTGTAAAGTTTGATGGGTCTAGGACACATAGTTTACCCGGAAAACGCGTTTAAAGATAAAAATGTCCAATTTTTTTAAAATTAGCTTTTCGTGTCATTCGTTACATGGATTAAAAGGTGGCAGTTCCAAGATCACGAATATATAATTTTTAAGTCGCTGGGGCAAGTAGTTTAGCCGCAAATCGAATTTTAAGGGACAGAAAAAGTGTAAAGTTTGATGGGTCTAGGACGCATAGTTTAGCCGGAAAACGCGTTTAAAGATAAAAATGTCCAATTTTTTAAAAATTAGTTGTTCGTGTCATTCGTTACATGGATTAAAAGGTGGCAGTTCCAAGATCACGAATATATAATTTTTAAGTCGCTGGGGCAAGTAGTTTAGCCGCAAATCGAATTTTAAGGGACAGAAAAAGTGTAAAGTTTGATGGGTCTAGGACGCATAGTTTAGCCGGAAAACGCGTTTAAAGATAAAAACGTCCAATTTTTTTAAAATTAGTTTTTCGTGTCATTCGTTACATGGATTAAAAGGTGGCAGTTCCAAGATCACGAATATATAATTTTTAAGTCGCTGGGGCAAGTAGTTTAGCCGCAAATCGAATTTTAAGGGACAGATAAAATGTAAAGTTTGATGGGTCTAGGACGCATAGTTTAGCCGGAAAACGCGTTTAAAGATAAAAATGGCCAATTTTTTTAAAATTAGTTTTTCGTGTCATTCGTTACATGGATTAAAAGGTGGCAGTTCCAAGATCACGAATATATAATTTTTAAGTCGCTGGGGCAAGTAGTTTAGCCGCAAATCGAATCTTAAGGGACAGAAAAAGTGTAAAGTTTGATGGGTCTAGGACGCATAGTTTAGCCGGAAAACGCGTTTAAAGATAAAAATGTCCAATTTTTTTAAAATTAGTTTTTCGTGTCATTCGTTACATGGATTAAAAGGTGGCAGTTCCAAGATCACGAATATATAATTTTTAAGTCGCTGGGGCAAGTAGTTTAGCCGCAAATCGAATTTTAAGGTACAGAAAAAGTGTAAAGTTTGATGGGTCTAGGACGCATAGTTTAGCCGGAAAACGCGTTTAAAGATAAAAATGTCCAATTTTTTTAAAATTAGTTTTTCGTGTCATTCGTTACATGGATTAAAAGGTGGCAGTTCCAAGATCACGAATATATAATTTTTAAGTCGCTGGGGCAAGTAGTTTAGCCGCAAATCGAATTTTAAGGGACAGAAAAAGTGTAAAGTTTGATGGGTCTAGGACGCATAGTTTAGCCGGAAAACGCGTTTAAAGATAAAAATGTCCAATTAGTTTTACGTGTCATTCGTTACATGGATTAAAAGGTGGCAGTTCCAAGATCACGAATATATAATTTTTAAGTCGCTGGGGCAAGTAGTTTAGCCGCAAATCGAATTTTAAGGGACAGATAAAATGTAAAGTTTGATGGGTCTAGGACGCATAGTTTAGCCGGAAAACGCGTTTAAAGATAAAAATGTCCAATTTTTTTAAAATTAGTTTTTCGTGTCATTCGTTACATGGATTAAAAGGTGGCAGTTCCAAGATCACGAATATATAATTTTTAAGTCGCTGGGGCAAGTAGTTTAGCCGCAAATCGAATTTTAAGGGACAGAAAAAGTGTAAAGTTTGATGGGTCTAGGACGCATAGTTTAGCCGGAAAACGCGTTTAAAGATAAAAATGTCCAATTAGTTTTACGTGTCATTCGTTACATGGATTAAAAGGTGGCAGTTCCAAGATCACGAATATATAATTTTTAAGTCGCTGGGGCAAGTAGTTTAGCCGCAAATCGAATTTTAAGGGACAGATAAAATGTAAAGTTTGATGGGTCTAGGACGCATAGTTTAGCCGGAAAACGCGTTTAAAGATAAAAATGTCCAATTTTTTTAAAATTAGTTTTTCGTGTCATTCGTTACATGGATTAAAAGGTGGCAGTTCCAAGATCACGAATATATAATTTTTAAGTCGCTGGGGCAAGTAGTTTAGCCGCAAATCGAATTTTAAGGGACAGAAAAAGTGTAAAGTTTGATGGGTCTAGGACGCATAGTTTAGCCGGAAAACGCGTTTAAAATTAGTTTTTCGTGTCATTCGTTACATGGATTAAAAGGTGGCAGTTCCAAGATCACGAATATATAATTTTTAAGTCGCTGGGGCAAGTAGTTTAGCCGCAAATCGAATTTTAAGGGACAGAAAAAGTGTAAAGTTTGATGGGTCTAGGACGCATAGTTTAGCCGGAAAACGCGTTTAAAGATAAAAATGTCCAATTTTTTTAAAATTAGTTTTTCGTGTCATTCGTTACATGGATTAAAAGGTGGCAGTTCCAAGATCACGAATATATAATTTTTAAGTCGCTGGGGCAAGTAGTTTAGCCGCAAATCGAATTTTAAGGCACAGAAAAAGTGTAAAGTTTGATGGGTCTAGGACGCATAGTTTAGCCGGAAAACGCGTTTAAAGATAAAAATGTCCAATTTTTTTAAAATTAGTTTTTCATGTCATTCGTTACATGGATTAAAAGGTGGCAGTTCCAAGATCACGAATATATAATTTTTAAGTCGCTGGGGCAAGTAGTTTAGCCGCAAATCAAATTTTAAGGGACAGAAAAGTGTAAAGTTTGATGGGTCTAGGACGCATAGTTTAGCCGGAAAACGCGTTTAAAGATAAAAATGTCCAATTTTTTTAAAATTAGTTTTTCGTGTCATTCGTTACATGGATTAAAAGGTGGCAGTTCCAAGATCACGAATATATAATTTTTAAGTCGCTGGGGCAAGTAGTTTAGCCGCAAATCGAATTTTAAGGGACAGAAAAGTGTAAAGTTTGATGGGTCTACATGGATTAAAAGGTGGCAGTTCCAAGATCACGAATATATAATTTTTAAGTCGCTGGGGCAAGTAGTTTAGCCGCAAATCGAATTTTAAGGTACAGAAAAAGTGTAAAGTTTGATGGGTCTAGGACGCATAGTTTAGCCGGAAAACGCGTTTAAAGATAAAAATGTCCAATTTTTTTAAATTAGTTTTTCGTGTCATTCGTTACATGGATTAAAAGGTGGCAGTTCCAAGATCACGAATATATAATTTTTAAGTCGCTGGGGCAAGTAGTTTAGCCGCAAATCGAATTTTAAGGGACAGAAAAAGTGTAAAGTTTGATGGGTCTAGGACGCATAGTTTAGCCGGAAAACGCGTTTAAAGATAAAAATGTCCAATTAGTTTTACGTGTCATTCGTTACATGGATTAAAAGGTGGCAGTTCCAAGATCACGAATATATAATTTTAAGTCGCTGGGGCAAGTAGTTTAGCCGCAAATCGAATTTTAAGGGACAGATAAAATGTAAAGTTTGATGGGTCTAGGACGCATAGTTTAGCCGGAAAACGCGTTTAAAGATAAAAATGTCCAATTTTTTTAAAATTAGTTTTTCGTGTCATTCGTTACATGGATTAAAAGGTGGCAGTTCCAAGATCACGAATATATAATTTTTAAGTCGCTGGGGCAAGTAGTTTAGCCGCAAATCGAATTTTAAGGGACAGAAAAAGTGTAAAGTTTGATGGGTCTAGGACGCATAGTTTAGCCGGAAAACGCGTTTAAAATTAGTTTTTCGTGTCATTCGTTACATGGATTAAAAGGTGGCAGTTCCAAGATCACGAATATATAATTTTTAAGTCGCTGGGGCAAGTAGTTTAGCCGCAAATCGAATTTTAAGGGACAGAAAAAGTGTAAAGTTTGATGGGTCTAGGACGCATAGTTTAGCCGGAAAACGCGTTTAAAGATAAAAGTGTCCAATTTTTTTAAAATTAGTTTTTCGTGTCATTCGTTACATGGATTAAAAGGTGGCAGTTCCAAGATCACGAATATATAATTTTTAAGTCGCTGGGGCAAGTAGTTTAGCCGCAAATCGAATTTTAAGGCACAGAAAAAGTGTAAAGTTTGATGGGTCTAGGACGCATAGTTTAGCCGGAAAACGCGTTTAAAGATAAAAATGTCCAATTTTTTTAAAATTAGTTTTTCATGTCATTCGTTACATGGATTAAAAGGTGGCAGTTCCAAGATCACGAATATATAATTTTTAAGTCGCTGGGGCAAGTAGTTTAGCCGCAAATCGAATTTTAAGGGACAGAAAAGTGTAAAGTTTGATGGGTCTAGGACGCATAGTTTAGCCGGAAAACGCGTTTAAAGATAAAAATGTCCAATTTTTTTAAAATAAGTTTTTCGTGTCATTCGTTACATGGATTAAAAGGTGGCAGTTCCAAGATCACGAATATATAATTTTTAAGTCGCTGGGGCAAGTAGTTTAGCCGCAAATCGAATTTTAAGGGACAGAAAAGTGTAAAGTTTGATGGGTCTAGGACGCATAGTTTAGCCGGAAAACGCGTTTAAAGATAAAAATGTCCAATTTTTTTAAAATTAGTTTTTCGTGTCATTCGTTACATGGATTAAAAGGTGGCAGTTCCAAGATCACGAATATATAATTTTTAAGTCGCTGGGGCAAGTAGTTTAGCCGCAAATCGAATTTTAAGGGACAGAAAAAGTGTAAAGTTTGATGGGTCTAGGACACATAGTTTAGCCGGAAAACGCGTTTAAAGATAAAAACGTCCAATTTTTTAAAATTGGTTTTTCGTGTCATTCGTTACATGGATTAAAAGGTGGCAGTTCCAAGATCACGAATATATAATTTTTAAGTCGCTGGGGCAAGTAGTTTAGCCGCAAATCGAATTTTAAGGGACAGATAAAATGTAAAGTTTGATGGGTCTAGGACGCATAGTTTAGCCGGAAAACGCGTTTAAAGATAAAAATGTCCAATTTTTTTAAAATTAGTTTTTCGTGTCATTCGTTACATGGATTAAAAGGTGGCAGTTCCAAGATCACGAATATATAATTTTTAAGTCGCTGGGGCAAGTAGTTTAGCCGCAAATCGAATTTTAAGGGACAGAAAAAGTGTAAAGTTTGATGGGTCTAGGACGCATAGTTTAGCCGGAAAACGCGTTTAAAGATAAAAATGTCCAATTAGTTTTACGTGTCATTCGTTACATGGATTAAAAGGTGGCAGTTCCAAGATCACGAATATATAATTTTTAAGTCGCTGGGGCAAGTAGTTTAGCCGCAAATCGAATTTTAAGGGACAGATAAAATGTAAAGTTTGATGGGTCTAGGACGCATAGTTTAGCCGGAAAACGCGTTTAAAGATAAAAATGTCCAATTTTTTTAAAATTAGTTTTTCGTGTCATTCGTTACATGGATTAAAAGGTGGCAGTTCCAAGATCACGAATATATAATTTTTAAGTCGCTGGGGCAAGTAGTTTAGCCGCAAATCGAATTTTAAGGGACAGAAAAAGTGTAAAGTTTGATGGGTCTAGGACGCATAGTTTAGCCGGAAAACGCGTTTAAAATTAGTTTTTCGTGTCATTCGTTACATGGATTAAAAGGTGGCAGTTCCAAGATCACGAATATATAATTTTTAAGTCGCTGGGGCAAGTAGTTTAGCCGCAAATCGAATTTTAAGGGACAGAAAAAGTGTAAAGTTTGATGGGTCTAGGACGCATAGTTTAGCCGGAAAACGCGTTTAAAGATAAAAATGTCCAATTTTTTTAAAATTAGTTTTTCGTGTCATTCGTTACATGGATTAAAAGGTGGCAGTTCCAAGATCACGAATATATAATTTTTAAGTCGCTGGGGCAAGTAGTTTAGCCGCAAATCGAATTTTAAGGCACAGAAAAAGTGTAAAGTTTGATGGGTCTAGGACGCATAGTTTAGCCGGAAAACGCGTTTAAAGATAAAAATGTCCAATTTTTTTAAAATTAGTTTTTCATGTCATTCGTTACATGGATTAAAAGGTGGCAGTTCCAAGATCACGAATATATAATTTTTAAGTCGCTGGGGCAAGTAGTTTAGCCGCAAATCGAATTTTAAGGGACAGAAAAGTGTAAAGTTTGATGGGTCTAGGACGCATAGTTTAGCCGGAAAACGCGTTTAAAGATAAAAATGTCCAATTTTTTTAAAATTAGTTTTTCGTGTCATTCGTTACATGGATTAAAAGGTGGCAGTTCCAAGATCACGAATATATAATTTTTAAGTCGCTGGGGCAAGTAGTTTAGCCGCAAATCGAATTTTAAGGGACAGAAAAGTGTAAAGTTTGATGGGTCTACATGGATTAAAAGGTGGCAGTTCCAAGATCACGAATATATAATTTTTAAGTCGCTGGGGCAAGTAGTTTAGCCGCAAATCGAATTTTAAGGTACAGAAAAAGTGTAAAGTTTGATGGGTCTAGGACGCATAGTTTAGCCGGAAAACGCGTTTAAAGATAAAAATGTCCAATTTTTTTAAATTAGTTTTTCGTGTCATTCGTTACATGGATTAAAAGGTGGCAGTTCCAAGATCACGAATATATAATTTTTAAGTCGCTGGGGCAAGTAGTTTAGCCGCAAATCGAATTTTAAGGGACAGAAAAAGTGTAAAGTTTGATGGGTCTAGGACGCATAGTTTAGCCGGAAAACGCGTTTAAAGATAAAAATGTCCAATTAGTTTTACGTGTCATTCGTTACATGGATTAAAAGGTGGCAGTTCCAAGATCACGAATATATAATTTTTAAGTCGCTGGGGCAAGTAGTTTAGCCGCAAATCGAATTTTAAGGGACAGATAAAATGTAAAGTTTGATGGGTCTAGGACGCATAGTTTAGCCGGAAAACGCGTTTAAAGATAAAAATGTCCAATTTTTTTAAAATTAGTTTTTCGTGTCATTCGTTACATGGATTAAAAGGTGGCAGTTCCAAGATCACGAATATATAATTTTTAAGTCGCTGGGGCAAGTAGTTTAGCCGCAAATCGAATTTTAAGGGACAGAAAAAGTGTAAAGTTTGATGGGTCTAGGACGCATAGTTTAGCCGGAAAACGCGTTTAAAATTAGTTTTTCGTGTCATTCGTTACATGGATTAAAAGGTGGCAGTTCCAAGATCACGAATATATAATTTTTAAGTCGCTGGGGCAAGTAGTTTAGCCGCAAATCGAATTTTAAGGGACAGAAAAAGTGTAAAGTTTGATGGGTCTAGGACGCATAGTTTAGCCGGAAAACGCGTTTAAAGATAAAAATGTCCAATTTTTTTAAAATTAGTTTTTCGTGTCATTCGTTACATGGATTAAAAGGTGGCAGTTCCAAGATCACGAATATATAATTTTTAAGTCGCTGGGGCAAGTAGTTTAGCCGCAAATCGAATTTTAAGGCACAGAAAAAGTGTAAAGTTTGATGGGTCTAGGACGCATAGTTTAGCCGGAAAACGCGTTTAAAGATAAAAATGTCCAATTTTTTTAAAATTAGTTTTTCATGTCATTCGTTACATGGATTAAAAGGTGGCAGTTCCAAGATCACGAATATATAATTTTTAAGTCGCTGGGGCAAGTAGTTTAGCCGCAAATCGAATTTTAAGGGACAGAAAAGTGTAAAGTTTGATGGGTCTAGGACGCATAGTTTAGCCGGAAAACGCGTTTAAAGATAAAAATGTCCAATTTTTTTAAAATAAGTTTTTCGTGTCATTCGTTACATGGATTAAAAGGTGGCAGTTCCAAGATCACGAATATATAATTTTTAAGTCGCTGGGGCAAGTAGTTTAGCCGCAAATCGAATTTTAAGGGACAGAAAAGTGTAAAGTTTGATGGGTCTAGGACGCATAGTTTAGCCGGAAAACGCGTTTAAAGATAAAAATGTCCAATTTTTTTAAAATTAGTTTTTCGTGTCATTCGTTACATGGATTAAAAGGTGGCAGTTCCAAGATCACGAATATATAATTTTTAAGTCGCTGGGGCAAGTAGTTTAGCCGCAAATCGAATTTTAAGGGACAGAAAAAGTGTAAAGTTTGATGGGTCTAGGACACATAGTTTAGCCGGAAAACGCGTTTAAAGATAAAAACGTCCAATTTTTTAAAATTGGTTTTTCGTGTCATTCGTTACATGGATTAAAAGGTGGCAGTTCCAAGATCACGAATATATAATTTTTAAGTCGCTGGGGCAAGTAGTTTAGCCGCAAATCGAATCTTAAGGGACAGAAAAAGTGTAAAGTTTGATGGGTCTAGGACGCATAGTTTAGCCGGAAAACGCGTTTAAAGATAAAAATGTCCAATTTTTTTAAAATTAGTTTTTCGTGTCATTCGTTACATGGATTAAAAGGGGGCAGTTCCAAGATCACGAATATATAATTTTTAAGTCGCTGGGGCAAGTAGTTTAGCCGCAAATCGAATTTTAAGGGACAGATAAAATGTAAAGTTTGATGGGTCTAGGACGCATAGTTTAGCTGGAAAACGCGTTTAAAGATAAAAATGTCCAATTTTTTTAAAATTAGTTTTTCGTGTCATTCGTTACATGGATTAAAAGGTGGCAGTTCCAAGATCACGAATATAATTTTTAAGTCGCTGGGGCAAGTAGTTTAGCCGCAAATCGAATTTTAAGGGACAGATAAAATGTAAAGTTTGATGGGTCTAGGGCGCATAGTTTAGCCGGAAAACGCGTTTAAAGATAAAAACATCCAATTTTTTTAAAATTAGTTTTTCGTGTCATTCGTTACATGGATTAAAAGGTGGCAGTTCCAAGATCACGAATATATAATTTTTAAGTCGCTGGGGCAAGTAGTTTAGCCGCAAATCGAATTTTAAGGGACAGAAAAAGTGTAAAGTTTGATGGGTCTAGGACGCATAGTTTAGCCGGAAAACGCGTTTAAAGATAAAAATGTCCAATTTTTTTTAAAATTAGTTTTTCGTGCCATTCGTTACATGGATTAAAAGGTGGCAGTTCCAAGATCACGAATATATAATTTTTAAGTCGCTGGGGCAAGTAGTTTAGCCGCAAATTGAATTTTAAGGGACAGATAAAATGTAAAGTTTGATGGGTCTAGGACGCATAGTTTAGCCGGAAAACGCGTTTAAAGATAAAAACGTCCAATTTTTTTAAAATTAGTTTTTCGTGTCATTCGTTACATGGATTAAAAGGTGGCAGTTCCAAGATCACGAATATATAATTTTTAAGTCGCTGGGGCAAGTAGTTTAGCCGCAAATCGAATTTTAAGGGACAGAAAAAGTGTAAAGTTTGATGGGTCTAGGACGCATAGTTTACCCGGAAAACGCGTTTAAAGATAAAAATGTCCAATTTTTTTAAAATTAGCTTTTCGTGTCATTCGTTACATGGATTAAAAGGTGGCAGTTCCAAGATCACGAATATATAATTTTTAAGTCGCTGGGGCAAGTAGTTTAGCCGCAAATCGAATTTTAAGGGACAGAAAAAGTGTAAAGTTTGATGGGTCTAGGACGCATAGTTTACCCGGAAAACGCGTTTAAAGATAAAAATGTCCAATTTTTTTAAAATTAGCTTTTCGTGTCATTCGTTACATGGATTAAAAGGTGGCAGTTCCAAGATCACGAATATATAATTTTTAAGTCGCTGGGGCAAGTAGTTTAGCCGCAAATCGAATTTTAAGGGACAGAAAAAGTGTAAAGTTTGATGGGTCTAGGACGCATAGTTTAGCCGGAAAACGCGTTTAAAGATAAAAATGTCCAATTTTTTAAAAATTAGTTTTTCGTGTCATTCGTTACATGGATTAAAAGGTGGCAGTTCCAAGATCACGAATATATAATTTTTAAGTCGCTGGGGCAAGTAGTTTAGCCGCAAATCGAATTTTAAGGGACAGAAAAAGTGTAAAGTTTGATGGGTCTAGGACACATAGTTTACCCGGAAAACGCGTTTAAAGATAAAAATGTCCAATTTTTTTAAAATTAGCTTTTCGTGTCATTCGTTACATGGATTAAAAGGTGGCAGTTCCAAGATCACGAATATATAATTTTTAAGTCGCTGGGGCAAGTAGTTTAGCCGCAAATCGAATTTTAAGGGACAGAAAAAGTGTAAAGTTTGATGGGTCTAGGACGCATAGTTTAGCCGGAAAACGCGTTTAAAGATAAAAATGTCCAATTTTTTAAAAATTAGTTTTTCGTGTCATTCGTTACATGGATTAAAAGGTGGCAGTTCCAAGATCACGAATATATAATTTTTAAGTCGCTGGGGCAAGTAGTTTAGCCGCAAATCGAATTTTAAGGGACAGAAAAAGTGTAAAGTTTGATGGGTCTAGGACGCATAGTTTACCCGGAAAACGCGTTTAAAGATAAAAATGTCCAATTTTTTTAAAATTAGCTTTTCGTGTCATTCGTTACATGGATTAAAAGGTGGCAGTTCCAAGATCACGAATATATAATTTTTAAGTCGCTGGGGCAAGTAGTTTAGCCGCAAATCGAATTTTAAGGGACAGAAAAAGTGTAAAGTTTGATGGGTCTAGGACGCATAGTTTACCCGGAAAACGCGTTTAAAGATAAAAATGTCCAATTTTTTTAAAATTAGCTTTTCGTGTCATTCGTTACATGGATTAAAAGGTGGCAGTTCCAAGATCACGAATATATAATTTTTAAGTCGCTGGGGCAAGTAGTTTAGCCGCAAATCGAATTTTAAGGGACAGAAAAAGTGTAAAGTTTGATGGGTCTAGGACGCATAGTTTAGCCGGAAAACGCGTTTAAAGATAAAAATGTCCAATTTTTTAAAAATTAGTTTTTCGTGTCATTCGTTACATGGATTAAAAGGTGGCAGTTCCAAGATCACGAATATATAATTTTTAAGTCGCTGGGGCAAGTAGTTTAGCCGCAAATCGAATTTTAAGGGACAGAAAAAGTGTAAAGTTTGATGGGTCTAGGACGCATAGTTTACCCGGAAAACGCGTTTAAAGATAAAAATGTCCAATTTTTTTAAAATTAGCTTTTCTTGTCATTCGTTACATGGATTAAAAGGTGGCAGTTCCAAGATCACGAATATATAATTTTTAAGTCGCTGGGGCAAGTAGTTTAGCCGCAAATCGAATTTTAAGGGACAGAAAAAGTGTAAAGTTTGATGGGTCTAGGACGCATAGTTTAGCCGGAAAACGCGTTTAAAGATAAAAATGTCCAATTTTTTAAAAATTAGTTTTTCGTGTCATTCGTTACATGGATTAAAAGGTGGCAGTTCCAAGATCACGAATATATAATTTTTAAGTCGCTGGGGCAAGTAGTTTAGCCGCAAATCGAATTTTAAGGGACAGAAAAAGTGTAAAGTTTGATGGGTCTAGGACGCATAGTTTAGCCGGAAAACGCGTTTAAAGATAAAAATGTCCAATTTTTTTAAAATTAGCTTTTCGTGTCATTCGTTACATGGATTAAAAGGTGGCAGTTCCAAGATCACGAATATATAATTTTTAAGTCGCTGGGGCAAGTAGTTTAGCCGCAAATCGAATTTTAAGGGACAGATAAAATGTAAAGTTTGATGGGTCTAGGACGCATAGTTTAGCCGGAAAACGCGTTTAAAGATAAAAACGTCCAATTTTTTTAAAATTAGTTTTTCGTGTCATTCGTTACATGGATTAAAAGGTGGCAGTTCCAAGATCACGAATATATAATTTTTAAGTCGCTGGGGCAAGTAGTTTAGCCGCAAATCGAATTTTAAGGGACAGATAAAATGTAAAGTTTGATGGGTCTAGGACGCATAGTTTAGCCGGAAAACGCGTTTAAAGATAAAAATGTCCAATTTTTTTAAAATTAGTTTTTCGTGTCATTCGTTACATGGATTAAAAGGTGGCAGTTCCAAGATCACGAATATATAATTTTTAAGTCGCTGGGGCAAGTAGTTTAGCCGCAAATCGAATCTTAAGGGACAGAAAAAGTGTAAAGTTTGATGGGTCTAGGACGCATAGTTTAGCCGGAAAACGCGTTTAAAGATAAAAATGTCCAATTTTTTTAAAATTAGTTTTTCGTGTCATTCGTTACATGGATTAAAAGGGGGCAGTTCCAAGATCACGAATATATAATTTTTAAGTCGCTGGGGCAAGTAGTTTAGCCGCAAATCGAATTTTAAGGGACAGATAAAATGTAAAGTTTGATGGGTCTAGGACGCATAGTTTAGCTGGAAAACGCTTTTAAAGATAAAAATGTCCAATTTTTTTAAAATTAGTTTTTCGTGTCATTCGTTACATGGATTAAAAGGTGGCAGTTCCAAGATCACGAATATATAATTTTTAAGTCGCTGGGGCAAGTAGTTTAGCCGCAAATCGAATTTTAAGGGACAGAAAAAGTGTAAAGTTTGATGGGTCTAGGACGCATAGTTTAGCCGGAAAACGCGTTTAAAGATAAAAATGTCCAATTTTTTTAAAATTAGCTTTTCGTGTCATTCGTTACATGGATTAAAAGGTGGCAGTTCCAAGATCACGAATATATAATTTTTAAGTCGCTGGGGCAAGTAGTTTAGCCGCAAATCGAATTTTAAGGGACAGAAAAAGTGTAAAGTTTGATGGGTCTAGGACGCATAGTTTAGCCGGAAAACGCGTTTAAAGATAAAAATGTCCAATTTTTTTAAAATTAGTTTTTCGTGTCATTCGTTACATGGATTAAAAGGTGGCAGTTCCAAGATCACGAATATATAATTTTTAAGTCGCTGGGGCAAGTAGTTTAGCCGCAAATCGAATTTTAAGGGACAGAAAAAGTGTAAAGTTTGATGGGTCTAGGACGCATAGTTTAGCCGGAAAACGCGTTTAAAGATAAAAATGTCCAATTTTTTTTTAAATTAGTTTTTCGTGCCATTCGTTACATGGATTAAAAGGTGGCAGTTCCAAGATCACGAATATATAATTTTTAAGTCGCTGGGGCAAGTAGTTTAGCCGCAAATCGAATTTTAAGAGACAGAAAAAGTGTAAAGTTTGATGGGTCTAGGACGCATAGTTTACCCGGAAAACGCGTTTAAAGATAAAAATGTCCAATTTTTTTAAAATTAGCTTTTCGTGTCATTCGTTACATGGATTAAAAGGTGGCAGTTCCAAGATCACGAATATATAATTTTTAAGTCGCTGGGGCAAGTAGTTTAGCCGCAAATCGAATTTTAAGGGACAGAAAAAGTGTAAAGTTTGATGGGTCTAGGACGCATAGTTTAGCCGGAAAACGCGTTTTAAGATAAAAATGTCCAATTTTTTAAAAATTAGTTTTTCGTGTCATTCGTTACATGGATTAAAAGGTGGCAGTTCCAAGATCACGAATATATAATTTTTAAGTCGCTGGGGCAAGTAGTTTAGCCGCAAATCGAATTTTAAGGGACAGAAAAAGTGTAAAGTTTGATGGGTCTAGGACGCATAGTTTAGCCGGAAAACGCGTTTAAAGATAAAAATGTCCAATTTTTTTAAAATTAGTTTTACGTGTCATTCGTTACATGGATTAAAAGGTGGCAGTTCCAAGATCACGAATATATAATTTTTAAGTCGCTGGGGCAAGTAGTTTAGCCGCAAATCGAATTTTAAGGGACAGATAAAATGTAAAGTTTGATGGGTCTTGGACGCATAGTTTAGCCGGAAAACGCGTTTAAAGATAAAAATGTCCAATTTTTTTAAAATTAGTTTTTCGTGTCATTCGTTACATGGATTAAAAGGTGGCAGTTCCAAGATCACGAATATATAATTTTTAAGTCGCTGGGGCAAGTAGTTTAGCCGCAAATCGAATTTTAAGGGACAGATAAAATGTAAAGTTTGATGGGTCTAGGACGCATAGTTTAGCCGGAAAACGCGTTTAAAAATAAAAACGTCCAATTTTTTTAAAATTAGTTTTTCGTGTCATTCGTTACATGGATTAAAAGGTGGCAGTTCCAAGATCACGAATATATAATTTTTAAGTCGCTGGGGCAAGTAGTTTAGCCGCAAATCGAATTTTAAGGGACAGATAAAATGTAAAGTTTGATGGGTCTAGGACGCATAGTTTAGCCGGAAAACGCGTTTAAAGATAAAAATGTCCAATTTTTTTAAAATTAGTTTTTCGTGTCATTCGTTACATGGATTAAAAGGTGGCAGTTCCAAGATCACGAATATATAATTTTTAAGTCGCTGGGGCAAGTAGTTTAGCCGCAAATCGAATTTTAAGGGACAGAAAAAGTGTAAAGTTTGATGGGTCTAGGACGCATAGTTTAGCCGGAAAACGCGTTTAAAGATAAAAATGTCCAATTTTTTTAAAATTAGTTTTTCGTGTCATTCGTTACATGGATTAAAAGGTGGCAGTTCCAAGATCACGAATATATAATTTTTAAGTCGCTGGGGCAAGTAGTTTAGCCGCAAATCGAATTTTAAGGGACAGAAAAGTGTAAAGTTTGATGGGTCTAGGACGCATAGTTTAGCCGGAAAACGCGTTTAAAGATAAAAATGTCCAATTTTTTTAAAATTAGTTTTTCGTGTCATTCGTTACATGGATTAAAAGGTGGCAGTTCCAAGATCACGAATATATAATTTTTAAGTCGCTGGGGCAAGTAGTTTAGCCGCAAATCGAATTTTAAGGGACAGAAAAAGTGTAAAGTTTGATGGGTCTAGGACGCATAGTTTAGCCGGAAAACGCGTTTAAGGATAAAAATGTCCAATTTTTTTAAAATTAGTTTTTCGTGTCATTCGTTACATGGATTAAAAGGTGGCAGTTCCAAGATCACGAATATATAATTTTTAAGTCGCTGGGGCAAGTAGTTTAGCCGCAAATCGAATTTTAAGGGACAGAAAAAGTGTAAAGTTTGATGGGTCTAGGACGCATAGTTTAGCCGGAAAACGCGTTTAAAGATAAAAATGTCCAATTTTTTTAAAATTAGTTTTTCGTGTCATTCGTTACATGGATTAAAAGGTGGCAGTTCCAAGATCACGAATATATAATTTTTAAGTCGCTGGGGCAAGTAGTTTAGCCGCAAATCGAATTTTAAGGGACAGAAAAAGTGTAAAGTTTGATGGGTCTAGGACGCATAGTTTAGCCGGAAAACGCGTTTAAAGATAAAAATGTCCAATTTTTTTAAAATTAGTTTTTCGTGTCATTCGTTACATGTATTAAAAGGTGGCAGTTCCAAGATCACGAATATATAATTTTTAAGTCGCTGGGGCAAGTAGTTTAGCCGCAAATCGAATTTTAAGGGACAGAAAAAGTGTAAAGTTTGATGGGTCTAGGACGCATAGTTTAGCCGGAAAACGCGTTTAAAGATAAAAATGTCCAATTTTTTAAAAATTAGTTTTACGTGTCATTCGTTACATGGATTAAAAGGTGGCAGTTCCAAGATCACGAATATATAATTTTTAAGTCGCTGGGGCAAGTAGTTTAGCCGCAAATCGAATTTTATGGGACAGAAAAAGTGTAAAGTTTGATGGGTCTAGGACGCATAGTTTAGCCGGAAAACGCGTTTAAAGATAAAAATGTCCAATTTTTTTAAAATTAGTTTTTTCGTGTCATTCGTTACATGGATTAAAAGGTGGCAGTTCCAAGATCACGAATATATAATTTTTAAGTCGCTGGGGCAAGTAGTTTAGCCGCAAATCGTATTTTAAGGGACAGAAAAAGTGTAAAGTTTGATGGGTCTAGGACGCATAGTTTAGCCGGAAAACGCGTTTAAAGATAAAAATGTCCAATTTTTTTTAAATTAGTTTTTCGTGTCATTCCTTACATGGATTAAAAGGTGGCAGTTCCAAGATCACGAATATATAATTTTTAAGTCGCTGGGGCAAGTAGTTTAGCCGCAAATCGAATTTTAAGGGACATAAAAAGTGTAAAGTTTGATGGGTCTAGGACGCATAGTTTAGCCGGAAAACGCGTTTAAAGATAAAAATGTCCAATTTTTTTAAAATTAGGTTTTCGTGTCATTCGTTACATGGATTAAAAGGTGGCAGTTCCAAGATCACGAATATATAATTTTTAAGTCGCTGGGGCAAGTAGTTTAGCCGCAAATCGAATTTTAAGGGACAGAAAAAGTGTAAAGTTTGATGGGTCTAGGACGCATAGTTTAGCCGGAAAACGCGTTTAAGGATAAAAATGTCCAATTTTTTTAAAATTAGTTTTTCGTGTCATTCGTTACATGGATTAAAAGGTGGCAGTTCCAAGATCACGAATATATAATTTTTAAGTCGCTGGGGCAAGTAGTTTAGCCGCAAATCGAATTTTAAGGGACAGAAAAAGTGTAAAGTTTGATGGGTCTAGGACGCATAGTTTAGCCGGAAAACGCGTTTAAGGATAAAAATGTCCAATTTTTTTAAAATTAGTTTTTCGTGTCATTCGTTACATGGATTAAAAGGTGGCAGTTCCAAGATCACGAATATATAATTTTTAAGTCGCTGGGGCAAGTAGTTTAGCCGCAAATCGAATTTTAAGGGACAGAAAGAGTGTAAAGTTTGATGGGTCTAGGACGCATAGTTTAGCCGGAAAACGCGTTTAAAGATAAAAATGTCCAATTTTTTTAAAATTAGTTTTTCGTGTCATTCGTTACATGTATTAAAAGGTGGCAGTTCCAAGATCACGAATATATAATTTTTAAGTCGCTGGGGCAAGTAGTTTAGCCGCAAATCGAATTTTAAGGGACAGAAAAAGTGTAAAGTTTGATGGGTCTAGGACGCATAGTTTAGCCGGAAAACGCGTTTAAAGATAAAAATGTCCAATTTTTTAAAAATTAGTTTTACGTGTCATTCGTTACATGGATTAAAAGGTGGCAGTTCCAAGATCACGAATATATAATTTTTAAGTCGCTGGGGCAAGTAGTTTAGCCGCAAATCGAATTTTATGGGACAGAAAAAGTGTAAAGTTTGATGGGTCTAGGACGCATAGTTTAGCCGGAAAACGCGTTTAAAGATAAAAATGTCCAATTTTTTTAAAATTAGTTTTTCGTGTCATTCGTTACATGGATTAAAAGGTGGCAGTTCCAAGATCACGACTATATAATTTTTAAGTCGCTGGGGCAAGTAGTTTAGCCGCAAATCGTATTTTAAGGGACAGAAAAAGTGTAAAGTTTGATGGGTCTAGGACGCATAGTTTAGCCGGAAAACGCGTTTAAAGATAAAAATGTCCAATTTTTTTAAAATTAGTTTTTCGTGTCATTCCTTACATGGATTAAAAGGTGGCAGTTCCAAGATCACGAATATATAATTTTTAAGTCGCTGGGGCAAGTAGTTTAGCCGCAAATCGAATTTTAAGGGACAGAAAAAGTGTAAAGTTTGATGGGTCTAGGACGCATAGCTTAGCCGGAAAACGCGTTTAAAGATAAAAATGTCCAATTTTTTTAAAATTAGTTTTTCGTGTCATTCGTTACATGGATTAAAAGGTGGCAGTTCCAAGATCACGAATATATAATTTTTAAGTCGCTGGGGCAAGTAGTTTAGCCGCAAAACGAATCTTAAGGGACAGAAAAAGTGTAAAGTTTGATGGGTCTAGGACGCATAGTTTAGCCGGAAAACGCGTTTAAAGATAAAAATGTCCAATTTTTTTAAAATTAGTTTTTCGTGTCATTCGTTACATGGATTACAAGGTGGCAGTTACAAGATCACGAATATATAATTTTTAAGTCGCTGGGGCAAGTAGTTTAGCCGCAAATCGAATTTTGAGGGACAGAAAAAGTGTAAAGTTTGATGGGTCTCGGACGCATAGTTTAGCCGGAAAACGCGTTTAAAGATAAAAACGTCCAATTTTTTTAAAATTAGTTTTTCGTGTCATTCGTTACATGGATTAAAAGGTGGCAGTTCCAAGATCACGAATATATAATTTTTAAGTCGCTGGGGCAAGTAGTTTAGCCGCAAATCGTATTTTAAGGGACAGAAAAAGTGTAAAGTTTGATGGGTCTAGGACGCATAGTTTAGCCGGAAAACGCGTTTAAAGATAAAAATGTCCAATTTTTTTTAAATTAGTTTTTCGTGTCATTCCTTACATGGATTAAAAGGTGGCAGTTCCAAGATCACGAATATATAATTTTTAAGTCGCTGGGGCAAGTAGTTTAGCCGCAAATCGTATTTTAAGGGACAGAAAAAGTGTAAAGTTTGATGGGTCTAGGACGCATAGTTTAGCCGGAAAACGCGTTTAAAGATAAAAATGTCCAATTTTTTTTAAATTAGTTTTTCGTGTCATTCCTTACATGGATTAAAAGGTGGCAGTTCCAAGATCACGAATATATAATTTTTAAGTCGCTGGGGCAAGTAGTTTAGCCGCAAATCGAATTTTAAGGGACATAAAAAGTGTAAAGTTTGATGGGTCTAGGACGCATAGTTTAGCCGGAAAACGCGTTTAAAGATAAAAATGTCCAATTTTTTTAAAATTAGGTTTTCGTGTCATTCGTTACATGGATTAAAAGGTGGCAGTTCCAAGATCACGAATATATAATTTTTAAGTCGCTGGGGCAAGTAGTTTAGCCGCAAATCGAATTTTAAGGGACAGAAAAAGTGTAAAGTTTGATGGGTCTAGGACGCATAGTTTAGCCGGAAAACGCGTTTAAGGATAAAAATGTCCAATTTTTTTAAAATTAGTTTTTCGTGTCATTCGTTACATGGATTAAAAGGTGGCAGTTCCAAGATCACGAATATATAATTTTTAAGTCGCTGGGGCAAGTAGTTTAGCCGCAAATCGAATTTTAAGGGACAGAAAAAGTGTAAAGTTTGATGGGTCTAGGACGCATAGTTTAGCCGGAAAACGCGTTTAAAGATAAAAATGTCCAATTTTTTTAAAATTAGTTTTTCGTGTCATTCGTTACATGTATTAAAAGGTGGCAGTTCCAAGATCACGAATATATAATTTTTAAGTCGCTGGGGCAAGTAGTTTAGCCGCAAATCGAATTTTAAGGGACAGAAAAAGTGTAAAGTTTGATGGGTCTAGGACGCATAGTTTAGCCGGAAAACGCGTTTAAAGATAAAAATGTCCAATTTTTTAAAAATTAGTTTTATGTGTCATTCGTTACATGGATTAAAAGGTGGCAGTTCCAAGATCACGAATATATAATTTTTAAGTCGCTGGGGCAAGTAGTTTAGCCGCAAATCGAATTTTATGGGACAGAAAAAGTGTAAAGTTTGATGGGTCTAGGACGCATAGTTTAGCCGGAAAACGCGTTTAAAGATAAAAATGTCCAATTTTTTTAAAATTAGTTTTTCGTGTCATTCGTTACATGGATTAAAAGGTGGCAGTTCCAAGATCACGACTATATAATTTTTAAGTCGCTGGGGCAAGTAGTTTAGCCGCAAATCGTATTTTAAGGGACAGAAAAAGTGTAAAGTTTGATGGGTCTAGGACGCATAGTTTAGCCGGAAAACGCGTTTAAAGATAAAAATGTCCAATTTTTTTAAAATTAGTTTTTCGTGTCATTCCTTACATGGATTAAAAGGTGGCAGTTCCAAGATCACGAATATATAATTTTTAAGTCGCTGGGGCAAGTAGTTTAGCCGCAAATCGAATTTTAAGGGACAGAAAAAGTGTAAAGTTTGATGGGTCTAGGACGCATAGTTTAGCCGGAAAACGCGTTTAAAGATAAAAATGTCCAATTTTTTTAAAATTAGGTTTTCGTGTCATTCGTTACATGGATTAAAAGGTGGCAGTTCCAAGATCACGAATATATAATTTTTAAGTCGCTGGGGCAAGTAGTTTAGCCGCAAATCGAATTTTAAGGGACAGAAAAAGTGTAAAGTTTGATGGGTCTAGGACGCATAGCTTAGCCGGAAAACGCGTTTAAAGATAAAAATGTCCAATTTTTTTAAAATTAGTTTTTCGTGTCATTCGTTACATGGATTAAAAGGTGGCAGTTCCAAGATCACGAATATATAATTTTTAAGTCGCTGGGGCAAGTAGTTTAGCCGCAAAACGAATCTTAAGGGACAGAAAAAGTGTAAAGTTTGATGGGTCTAGGACGCATAGTTTAGCCGGAAAACGCGTTTAAAGATAAAAATGTCCAATTTTTTTAAAATTAGTTTTTCGTGTCATTCGTTACATGGATTACAAGGTGGCAGTTACAAGATCACGAATATATAATTTTTAAGTCGCTGGGGCAAGTAGTTTAGCCGCAAATCGAATTTTGAGGGACAGAAAAAGTGTAAAGTTTGATGGGTCTCGGACGCATAGTTTAGCCGGAAAACGCGTTTAAAGATAAAAACGTCCAATTTTTTTAAAATTAGTTTTTCGTGTCATTCGTTACATGGATTAAAAGGTGGCAGTTCCAAGATCACGAATATATAATTTTTAAGTCGCTGGGGCAAGTAGTTTAGCCGCAAATCGTATTTTAAGGGACAGAAAAAGTGTAAAGTTTGATGGGTCTAGGACGCATAGCTTAGCCGGAAAACGCGTTTAAAGATAAAAATGTCCAATTTTTTTTAAATTAGTTTTTCGTGTCATTCCTTACATGGATTAAAAGGTGGCAGTTCCAAGATCACGAATATATAATTTTTAAGTCGCTGGGTCAAGTAGTTTAGCCGCAAATCGAATTTTAAGGGACAGAAAAAGTGTAAAGTTTGATGGGTCTAGGACGCATAGTTTAGCCGGAAAACGCGTTTAAAGATAAAAATGTCCAATTTTTTTAAAATTAGTTTTTCGTGTCATTCGTTAAAAGGTGGCAGTTCCAAGATCACGAATATATAATTTTTAAGTCGCTGGGGCAAGTAGTTTAGCCGCAAATCGAATTTTAAGGGACAGAAAAAGTGTAAAGTTTGATGGGTCTAGGACGCATAGTTTAGCCGGAAAACCCGTTTAAAGATAAAAATGTCCAAATTTTTTAAAATTAGTTTTTCGTGTCATTCGTTACATGGATTAAAAGGTGGCAGTTCCAAGATCACGAATATATAATTTTTAAGTCGCTGGGGCAAGTAGTTTAGCCGCAAATCGAATTTTAAGGGACAGAAAAAGTGTAAAGTTTGATGGGTCTAGGACGCATAGTTTAGCCGGAAAACGCGTTTAAAGATAAAAATGTCCAATTTTTTTAAAATTAGTTTTTCGTGTCATTCGTTACATGGATTAAAAGGTGGCAGTTCCAAGATCACGAATATATAATTTTTAAGTCGCTGGGGCAAGTAGTTTAGCCGCAAATCGAATTTTAAGGGACAGAAAAAGTGTAAAGTTTGATGGGTCTAGGACGCATAGTTTAGCCGGAAAACGCGTTTAAAGATAAAAATGTCCAATGTTTTTAAAATTAGTTTTTCGTGTCATTCGTTACATGGATTAAAAGGTGGCAGTTCCAAGATCACGAATATATAATTTTTAAGTCGCTGGGGCAAGTAGTTTAGCCGCAAATCGAATTTTAAGGGACAGAAAAAGTGTAAAGTTTGATGGGTCTAGGACGCATAGTTTAGCAGGAAAACGCGTTTAAAGATAAAAATGTCCAATTTTTTTTAAAATTAGTTTTTCGTGTCATTCGTTACATGGATTAAAAGGTGGCAGTTCCAAGATCACGAATATATAATTTTTAAGTCGCTGGGGCAAGTAGTTTAGCCGCAAATCGAATTTTAAGGGACAGAAAAAGTGTAAAGTTTGATGGGTCTAGGACGCATAGCTTAGCCGGAAAACGCGTTTAAAGATAAAAATGTCCAATTTTCTTAAAATTAGTTTTTCGTGTCATTCGTTACATGGATTAAAAGGTGGCAGTTCCAAGATCACGAATATATAATTTTTAAGTCGCTGGGGCAAGTAGTTTAGCCGCAAATCGAATTTTAAGGGACAGAAAAAGTGTAAAGTTTGATGGGTCTAGGACGCATAGTTTAGCCGCAAAACGCGTTAAAAGATAAAAACGTCCAATTTTTTTAAAATTAGTTTTTCGTGTCATTCGTTACATGGATTAAAAGGTGGCAGTTCCAAGATCACGAATATATAATTTTTAAGTCGCTGGGGCAAGTAGTTTAGCCGCAAATCGAATTTTAAGGGACAGAAAAAGTGTAAAGTTTGATGGGTCTAGGACGCATAGTTTAGCCGGAAAACGCGTTTAAAGATAAAAATGTCCAATTTTTTTAAAATTAGTTTTTCGTGTCATTCGTTACATGGATTAAAAGGTGGCAGTTCCAAGATCACGAATATATAATTTTTAAGTCGCTGGGGCAAGTAGTTTAGCCGCAAATCGAATTTTAAGGGACAGAAAAAGTGTAAAGTTTGATGGGTCTAGGACGCATAGTTTAGCCGGAAAACGCGTTTAAAGATAAAAATGTCCAATTTTTTTAAAATTAGTTTTTCGTGTCATTCGTTACGTGGATTAAAAGGTGGCAGTTCCAAGATCACGAATATATAATTTTTAAGTCGCTGGGGCAAGTAGTTTAGCCGCAAATCGAATTTTAAGGGACAGAAAAAGTGTAAAGTTTGATGGGTCTAGGACGTATAGTTTAGCCGGAAAACGCGTTTAAAGATAAAAATGTCCAATTTTTTTTAAAATTAGTTTTTCGTGTCATTCGTTACATGTATTAAAAGGTGGCAGTTCCAAGATCACGAATATATAATTTTTAAGTCGCTGGGGCAAGTAGTTTAGCCGCAAATCGAATTTTAAGGGACAGAAAAAGTGTAAAGTTTGATGGGTCTAGGACGCATAGCTTAGCCGGAAAACGCGTTTAAAGATAAAAATGTCCAATTTTTTTAAAATTAGTTTTTCGTGTCATTCGTTACATGGATTAAAAGGTGGCAGTTCCAAGATCACGAATATATAATTTTTAAGTCGCTGGGGCAAGTAGTTTAGCCGCAAATCGAATTTTAAGGGACAGAAAAAGTGTAAAGTTTGATGGGTCTAGGACGCATAGTTTAGCCGGAAAACGCGTTTAAAGATAAAAACGTCCAATTTTTTTAAAATTAGTTTTTCGTGTCATTCGTTACATGGATTAAAAGGTGGCAGTTCCAAGATCACGAATATATAATTTTTAAGTCGCTGGGGCAAGTAGTTTAGCCGCAAATCGAATTTTAAGGGACAGAAAAAGTGTAAAGTTTGATGGGTCTAGGACGCATAGTTTAGCCGGAAAACGCGTTTAAAGATAAAAATGTCCAATTTTTTTAAAATTAGTTTTTCGTGTCATTCGTTACATGGATTAAAAGGTGGCAGTTCCAAGATCACGAATATATAATTTTTAAGTCGCTGGGGCAAGTAGTTTAGCCGCAAATCGAATTTTAAGGGACAGAAAAAGTGTAAAGTTTGATGGGTCTAGGACGTATAGTTTAGCCGGAAAACGCGTTTAAAGATAAAAATGTCCAATTTTTTTTAAAATTAGTTTTTCGTGTCATTCGTTACATGGATTAAAAGGTGGCAGTTCCAAGATCACGAATATATAATTTTTAAGTCGCTGGGGCAAGTAGTTTAGCCGCAAATCGAATTTTAAGGGACAGAAAAAGTGTAAAGTTTGATGGGTCTAGGACGCATAGTTTAGCCGGAAAACGCGTTTAAAGATAAAAACGTCCAATTTTTTTAAAATTAGTTTTTCGTGTCATTCGTTACATGGATTAAAAGGTGGCAGTTCCAAGATCACGAATATATAATTTTTAAGTCGCTGGGGCAAGTAGTTTAGCCGCAAATCGAATTTTAAGGGACAGATAAAATGTAAAGTTTGATGGGTCTAGGACGCATAGTTTAGCCGGAAAACGCGTTTAAAGATAAAAACGTCCAATTTTAGTTTTTCGTGTCATTCGTTACATGGATTAAAAGGTGGCAGTTCCAAGATCACGAATATATAATTTTTAAGTCGCTGGGGCAAGTAGTTTAGCCGCAAATCGAATTTTAAGGGACAGAAAAAGTGTAAAGTTTGATGGATCTAGGACGCATAGTTTAGCCGGAAAACGCGTTTAAAGATAAAAATGTCCAATTCTTTTTAAAATTAGTTTTTCGTGTCATTCGTTACATGGATTAAAAGGTGGCAGTTCCAAGATCACGAATATATAATTTTTAAGTCGCTGGGGCAAGTAGTTTAGCCGCAAATCGAATTTTAAGGGACAGAAAAAGTGTAAAGTTTGATGGGTCTAGGACGCATAGTTTAGCCGGAAAACGCGTTTAAAGATAAAAATGTCCAATTTTTTTAAAATTAGTTTTTCGTGTCATTCGTTACATGGATTAAAAGGTGGCAGTTCCAAGATCACGAATATATAATTTTTAAGTCGCTGGGGCAAGTAGTTTAGCCGCAAATCGAATTTTAAGGGACAGAAAAAGTGTAAAGTTTGATGGGTCTAGGACGCATAGTTTAGCCGGAAAACGCGTTTAAAGATAAAAATGTCCAAGTTTTTTAAAATTAGTTTTTCGTGTCATTCGTTACATGGATTAAAAGGTGGCAGTTCCAAGATCACGAATATATAATTTTTAAGTCGCTGGGGCAAGTAGTTTAGCCGCAAATCGAATTTTAAGGGACAGAAAAAGTGTAAAGTTTGATGGGTCTAGGACGTATAGTTTAGCCGGAAAACGCGTTTAAAGATAAAAATGTCCAATTTTTTTTAAAATTAGTTTTTCGTGTCATTCGTTACATGGATTAAAAGGTGGCAGTTCCAAGATCACGAATATATAATTTTTAAGTCGCTGGGGCAAGTAGTTTAGCCGCAAATCGAATTTTAGGGGACAGAAAAAGTGTAAAGTTTGATGGGTCTAGGACGCATAGTTTAGCCGGAAAACGCGTTTAAAGATAAAAACGTCCAATTTTTTTAAAATTAGTTTTTCGTGTCATTCGTTACATGGATTAAAAGGTGGCAGTTCCAAGATCACGAATATATAATTTTTAAGTCGCTGGGGCAAGTAGTTTAGCCGCAAATCGAATTTTAAGGGACAGATAAAATGTAAAGTTTGATGGGTCTAGGACGCATAGTTTAGCCGGAAAACGCGTTTAAAGATAAAAACGTCCAATTTTAGTTTTTCGTGTCATTCGTTACATGGATTAAAAGGTGGCAGTTCCAAGATCACGAATATATAATTTTTAAGTCGCTGGGGCAAGTAGTTTAGCCGCAAATCGAATTTTAAGGGACAGAAAAAGTGTAAAGTTTGATGGATCTAGGACGCATAGTTTAGCCGGAAAACGCGTTTAAAGATAAAAATGTCCAATTCTTTTTAAAATTAGTTTTTCGTGTCATTCGTTACATGGATTAAAAGGTGGCAGTTCCAAGATCACGAATATATAATTTTTAAGTCGCTGGGGCAAGTAGTTTAGCCGCAAATCGAATTTTAAGGGACAGAAAAAGTGTAAAGTTTGATGGGTCTAGGACGCATAGCTTAGCCGGAAAACGCGTTTAAAGATAAAAATGTCCAATTTTTTTAAAATTAGTTTTTCGTGTCATTCGTTACATGGATTAAAAGGTGGCAGTTCCAAGATCACGAATATATAATTTTTAAGTCGCTGGGGCAAGTAGTTTAGCCGCAAATCGAATTTTAAGGGACAGAAAAAGTGTAAAGTTTGATGGGTCTAGGACGCATAGTTTAGCCGGAAAACGCGTTTAAAGATAAAAATGTCCAATTTTTTTAAAATTAGTTTTTTCGTGTCATTCGTTACATGGATTAAAAGGTGGCAGTTCCAAGATCACGAATATATAATTTTTAAGTCGCTGGGGCAAGTAGTTTAGCCGCAAATCGAATTTTAAGGGACAGAAAAAGTGTAAAGTTTGATGGGTCTAGGACGCATAGTTTAGCCGGAAAACGCGTTTAAAGATAAAAATGTCCAATTTTTTTAAAATTAGTTTTTCGTGTCATTCGTTACATGGATTAAAAGGTGGCAGTTCCAAGATCACGAATATATAATTTTTAAGTCGCTGGGGCAAGTAGTTTAGCCGCAAATCGAATTTTAAGGGACAGAAAAAGTGTAAAGTTTGATGGGTCTAGGACGCATAGTTTAGCCGGAAAACGCGTTTAAAGATAAAAATGTCCAATTTTTTTAAAATTAGTTTTTCGTGTCATTCGTTACATGGATTAAAAGGTGGCAGTTCCAAGATCACGAATATATAATTTTTAAGTCGCTGGGGCAAGTAGTTTAGCCGCAAATCGAATTTTAAGGGACAGAAAAAGTGTAAAGTTTGATGGGTCTAGGACGTATAGTTTAGCCGGAAAACGCGTTTAAAGATAAAAATGTCCAATTTTTTTTAAAATTAGTTTTTCGTGTCATTCGTTACATGGATTAAAAGGTGGCAGTTCCAAGATCACGAATATATAATTTTTAAGTCGCTGGGGCAAGTAGTTTAGCCGCAAATCGAATTTTAAGGGACAGAAAAAGTGTAAAGTTTGATGGGTCTAGGACGCATAGCTTAGCCGGAAAACGCGTTTAAAGATAAAAATGTCCAATTTTTTTAAAATTAGTTTTTCGTGTCATTCGTTACATGGATTAAAAGGTGGCAGTTCCAAGATCACGAATATATAATTTTTAAGTCGCTGGGGCAAGTAGTTTAGCCGCAAATCGAATTTTAAGGGACAGAAAAAGTGTAAAGTTTGATGGGTCTAGGACGCATAGTTTAGCCGGAAAACGCGTTTAAAGATAAAAATGTCCAATTTTTTTAAAATTAGTTTTTCGTGTCATTCGTTACATGGATTAAAAGGTGGCAGTTCCAAGATCACGAATATATAATTTTTAAGTCGCTGGGGCAAGTAGTTTAGCCGCAAATCGAATTTTAAGGGACAGAAAAAGTGTAAAGTTTGATGGGTCTAGGACGCATAGTTTAGCCGGAAAACGCGTTTAAAGATAAAAATGTCCAATTTTTTTAAAATTAGTTTTTCGTGTCATTCGTTACATGGATTAAAAGGTGGCAGTTCCAAGATCACGAATATATAATTTTTAAGTCGCTGGGGCAAGTAGTTTAGCCGCAAATCGAATTTTAAGGGACAGAAAAAGTGTAAAGTTTGATGGGTCTAGGACGTATAGTTTAGCCGGAAAACGCGTTTAAAGATAAAAATGTCCAATTTTTTTTAAAATTAGTTTTTCGTGTCATTCGTTACATGGATTAAAAGGTGGCAGTTCCAAGATCACGAATATATAATTTTTAAGTCGCTGGGGCAAGTAGTTTAGCCGCAAATCGAATTTTAAGGGACAGAAAAAGTGTAAAGTTTGATGGGTCTAGGACGCATAGTTTAGCTGGAAAACGCGTTTAAAGATAAAAACGTCAAATTTTTTTAAAATTAGTTTTTCGTGTCATTCGTTACATGGATTAAAAGGTGGCAGTTCCAAGATCACGAATATATAATTTTTAAGTCGCTGGGGCAAGTAGTTTAGCCGCAAATCGAATTTTAGGGGACAGAAAAAGTGTAAAGTTTGATGGGTCTAGGACGCATAGTTTAGCTGGAAAACGCGTTTAAAGATAAAAACGTCCAATTTTTTTAAAATTAGTTTTTCGTGTCATTCGTTACATGGATTAAAAGGTGGCAGTTCCAAGATCACGAATATATAATTTTTAAGTCGCTGGGGCAAGTAGTTTAGCCGCAAATCGAATTTTAAGGGACAGATAAAATGTAAAGTTTGATGGGTCTAGGACGCATAGTTTAGCCGGAAAACGCGTTTAAAGATAAAAACGTCCAATTTTTTTAATATTAGTTTTTCGTGTCATTCGTTACATGGATTAAAAGGTGGCAGTTCCAAGATCACGAATATATAATTTTTAAGTCGCTGGGGCAAGTAGTTTAGCCGCAAATCGAATTTTAATTGACAGATAAAATGTAAAGTTTGATGGGTCTAGGACGCATAGTTTAGCCGGAAAACGCGTTTAAAGATAAAAATGTCCAATTTTTTTAAAATTAGTTTTTCGTGTCATTCGTTACATGGATTAAAAGGTGGCAGTTCCAAGATCACGAATATATAATTTTTAAGTCGCTGGGGCAAGTAGTTTAGCCGCAAATCGAATTTTAAGGGACAGAAAAAGTGTAAAGTTTGATGGGTCTAGGACGCATAGTTTAGCCGGAAAACGCGTTTAAGGATAAAAATGTCCAATTTTTTTAAAATCAGTTTTTCGTGTCATTCGTTACATGGATTAAAAGGTGGCAGTTCCAAGATCACGAATATATAATTTTTAAGTCGCTGGGGCAAGTAGTTTAGCCGCAAATCGAATCTTAAGGGACAGAAAAAGTGTAAAGTTTGATGGGTCTAGGACGCATAGTTTAGCCGGAAAACGCGTTTAAAGATAAAAATGTCCAATTTTTTTTAAAATTAGTTTTTCGTGTCATTCGTTACATGGATTAAAAGGTGGCAGTTCCAAGATCACGAATATATAATTTTTAAGTCGCTGGGGCAAGTAGTTTAGCCGCAAATCGAATTTTAAGGGACAGAAAAAGTGTAAAGTTTGATGGGTCTAGGACGCATAGTTTAGCCGGAAAACGCGTTTAAAGATAAAAATGTCCAATTTTTTTAAAATTAGTTTTTCGTGTCATTCGTTACATGGATTAAAAGGTGGCAGTTCCAAGATCACGAATATATAATTTTTAAGTCGCTGGGGCAAGTAGTTTAGCCGCAAATCGAATCTTAAGGGACAGAAAAAGTGTAAAGTTTGATGGGTCTAGGACGCATCGTTTAGCCGGAAAACGCGTTTAAAGATAAAAATGTCCAATTTTTTTAAAATTAGTTTTTCGTGTCATTCGTTACATGGATTAAAAGGTGGCAGTTCCAAGATCACGAATATATAATTTTTAAGTCGCTGGGGCAAGTAGTTTAGCCGCAAATCGAATTTTAAGGGACAGAAAAAGTGTAAAGTTTGATGGGTCTAGGACGCATAGTTTAGCCGGAAAACGCGTTTAAAGATAAAAATGTCCAATTTTTTAAAAATTAGTTTTTCGTGTCATTCGTTACATGGATTAAAAGGTGGCAGTTCCAAGATCACGAATATATAATTTTTAAGTCGCTGGGGCAAGTAGTTTAGCCGCAAATCGAATTTTAAGGGACAGAAAAAGTGTAAAGTTTGATGGGTCTAGGACGCATAGTTTAGCCGGAAAACGCGTTTAAAGATAAAAATGTCCAATTTTTTTAAAATTAGTTTTTCGTGTCATTCGTTACATGGATTAAAAGGTGGCAGTTCCAAGATCACGAATACATCCGCAGCCGCAAATCGAATTTTAAGGGACAGAAAAAGTGTAAAGTTTGATGGGTCTGGGACGCATAGTTTAGCCGGAAAACGCGTTTAAAGATAAAAATGTCCAATTTTTTTAAAATTAGTTTTTCGTGTCATTCGTTACATGGATTAAAATGTGGCAGTTCCAAGATCACGAATATATAATTTTTAAGTCGCTGGGGCAAGTAGTTTAGCCGCAAATCGAATTTTAAGGGACAGATAAAATGTAAAGTTTGATGGGTCTAGGACGCATAGTTTAGCCGGAAAACGCGTTTAAAGATAAAAACGTCCAATTCTTTTAAAATTAGTTTTTCGTGTCATTCGTTACATGGATTAAAAGGTGGCAGTTCCAAGATCACGAATATATAATTTTTAAGTCGCTGGGGCAAGTAGTTTAGCCGCAAATCGAATTTTAAGGGACAGAAAAAGTGTAAAGTTTGATGGGTCTAGGACGCATAGTTTAGCCGGAAAACGCGTTTAAAGATAAAAATGTCCAATTTTTTTAAAATTAGCTTTTCGTGTCATTCGTTACATGGATTAAAAGGTGGCAGTTCCAAGATCAGGAATATATAATTTTTAAGTCGCTGGGGCAAGTAGTTTAGCCGCAAATCGAATTTTAATTGACAGAAAAAGTGTAAAGTTTGATGGGTCTAGGACGCATAGTTTAGCCGGAAAACGCGTTTAAAGATAAAAATGTCCAATTTTTTTAAATTTAGTTTTTCGTGTCATTCGTTACATGGATTAAAAGGTGGCAGTTCCAAGATCACGAATATATAATTTTTAAGTCGCTGGGGCAAGTAGTTTAGCCGCAAATCGAATCTAAGGGACAGAAAAAGTGTAAAGTTTGATGGGTCTAGGACGCATAGTTTAGCCGGAAAACGCGTTTAAAGATAAAAATGTCCAATTTTTTTAAAATTAGTTTTTCGTGTCATTCGTTACATGGATTAAAAGGTGGCAGTTCCAAGATCACGAATATATAATTTTTAAGTCGCTGGGGCAAGTAGTTTAGCCGCAAATCGAATTTTAAGGGACAGAAAAAGTGTAAAGTTTGATGGGTCTAGGACGCATAGTTTAGCCGGAAAACGCGTTTAAAGATAAAAATGTCCAATTTTTTTTTAAATTAGTTTTTCGTGTCATTCGTTACATGGATTAAAAGGTGGCAGTTCCAAGATCACGAATATATAATTTTTAAGTCGCTGGGGCAAGTAGTTTAGCCGCAAATCGAATTTTAAGGGACAGAAAAAGTGTAAAGTTTGATGGGTCTAGGACGCATAGTTTAGCCGGAAAACGCGTTTAAAGATAAAAATGTCCAATTTTTTTAAAATTAGTTTTTCGTGTCATTCGTTACATGGATTAAAAGGTGGCAGTTCCAAGATCACGAATATATAATTTTTAAGTCGCTGGGGCAAGTAGTTTAGCCGCAAATCGAATTTTAAGGGACAGATAAAATGTAAAGTTTGATGGGTCTAGGACGCATAGTTTAGCCGGAAAACGCGTTTAAAGATAAAAATGTCCAATTTTTTTAAAATTAGTTTTTCGTGTCATTCGTTACATGGATTAAAAGGTGGCAGTTCCAAGATCACGAATATATAATTTTTAAGTCGCTGGGGCAAGTAGTTTAGCCGCAAATCGAATTTTAAGGGACAGATAAAATGTAAAGTTTGATGGGTCTAGGACGCATAGTTTAGCCGGAAAACGCGTTTAAAGATAAAAATGTCCAATTTTTTTAAAATTAGTTTTTCGTGTCATTCGTTACATGGATTAAAAAGTGGCAGTTCCAAGATCACGAATATATAATTTTTAAGTCGCTGGGGCAAGTAGTTTAGCCGCAAATCGAATTTTAAGGGACAGAAAAAGTGTAAAGTTTGATGGGTCTAGGACGCATAGTTTAGCCGGAAAACGCGTTTAAAGATAAAAATGTCCAATTTTTTTAAAATTAGTTTTTCGTGTCATTCGTTACATGGATTAAAAGGTGGCAGTTCCAAGATCACGAATATATAATTTTTAAGTCGCTGGGGCAAGTAGTTTAGCCGCAAATCGAATTTTAAGGGACAGAAAAAGTGTAAAGTTTGATGGGTCTAGGACGCATAGTTTAGCCGGAAAACGCGTTTAAAGATAAAAATGTCCAATTTTTTTAAAATTAGTTTTTCGTGTCATTCGTTACATGGATTAAAAGGTGGCAGTTCCAAGATCACGAATATATAATTTTTAAGTCGCTGGGGCAAGTAGTTTAGCCGCAAATCGAATTTTAAGGGACAGAAAAAGTGTAAAGTTTGATGGGTCTAGGACGCATAGTTTAGCCGGAAAACGCGTTTAAAGATAAAAATGTCCAATTTTTTTAAAATTAGTTTTTCGTGTCATTCGTTACATGGATTAAAAGGTGGCAGTTCCAAGATCACGAATATATAATTTTTAAGTCGCTGGGGCAAGTAGTTTAGCCGCAAATCGAATTTTAAGGGACAGAAAAAGTGTAAAGTTCGATGGGTCTAGGACGCATAGTTTAGCCGGAAAACGCGTTTAAAGATAAAAATGTCCAATTTTTTTAAAATTAGTTTTTCGTGTCATTCGTTACATGGATTAAAAGGTGGCAGTTCCAAGATCACGAATATATAATTTTTAAGTCGCTGGGGCAAGTAGTTTAGCCGCAAATCGAATTTTAAGGGACAGATAAAATGTAAAGTTTGATTGGTCTAGGACGCATAGTTTAGCCGGAAAACGCGTTTAAAGATAAAAATGTCCAATTTTTTTAAAATTAGTTTTTCGTGTCATTCGTTACATGGATTAAAAGGTGGCAGTTCCAAGATCACGAATATATAATTTTTAAGTCGCTGGGGCAAGTAGTTTAGCCGCAAATCGAATTTTAAGGGACAGATAAAATGTAAAGTTTGATGGGTCTAGGACGCATAGTTTAGCCGGAAAACGCGTTTAAAGATAAAAATGTCCAATTTTTTTAAAATTAGTTTTTCGTGTCATTCGTTACATGGATTAAAAAGTGGCAGTTCCAAGATCACGAATATATAATTTTTAAGTCGCTGGGGCAAGTAGTTTAGCCGCAAATCGAATTTTAAGGGACAGAAAAAGTGTAAAGTTTGATGGGTCTAGGACGCATAGTTTAGCCGGAAAACGCGTTTAAAGATAAAAATGTCCAATTTTTTTAAAATTAGTTTTTCGTGTCATTCGTTACATGGATTAAAAGGTGGCAGTTCCAAGATCACGAATATATAATTTTTAAGTCGCTGGGGCAAGTAGTTTAGCCGCAAATCGAATTTTAAGGGACAGAAAAAGTGTAAAGTTTGATGGGTCTAGGACGCATAGTTTAGCCGGAAAACGCGTTTAAAGATAAAAATGTCCAATTTTTTTAAAATTAGTTTTTCGTGTCATTCGTTACATGGATTAAAAGGTGGCAGTTCCAAGATCACGAATATATAATTTTTAAGTCGCTGGGGCAAGTAGTTTAGCCGCAAATCGAATTTTAAGGGACAGAAAAAGTGTAAAGTTTGATGGGTCTAGGACGCATAGTTTAGCCGGAAAACGCGTTTAAAGATAAAAATGTCCAATTTTTTTAAAATTAGTTTTTCGTGTCATTCGTTACATGGATTAAAAGGTGGCAGTTCCAAGATCACGAATATATAATTTTTAAGTCGCTGGGGCAAGTAGTTTAGCCGCAAATCGAATTTTAAGGGACAGAAAAAGTGTAAAGTTTGATGGGTCTAGGACGCATAGTTTAGCCGGAAAACGCGTTTAAAGATAAAAATGTCCAATTTTTTTAAAATTAGTTTTTCGTGTCATTCGTTACATGGATTAAAAGGTGGCAGTTCCAAGATCACGAATATATAATTTTTAAGTCGCTGGGGCAAGTAGTTTAGCCGCAAATCGAATTTTAAGGGACAGATAAAATGTAAAGTTTGATGGGTCTTGGACGCATAGTTTAGCCGGAAAACGCGTTTAAAGATAAAAATGTCCAATTTTTTTAAAATTAGTTTTTCGTGTCATTCGTTACATGGATTAAAAGGTGGCAGTTCCAAGATCACGAATATATAATTTTTAAGTCGCTGGGGCAAGTAGTTTAGCCGCAAATCGAATTTTAAGGGACAGATAAAATGTAAAGTTTGATGGGTCTTGGACGCATAGTTTAGCCGGAAAACGCGTTTAAAGATAAAAATGTCCAATTTTTTTAAAATTAGTTTTTCGTGTCATTCGTTACATGGATTAAAAGGTGGCAGTTCCAAGATCACGAATATATAATTTTTAAGTCGCTGGGGCAAGTAGTTTAGCCGCAAATCGAATTTTAAGGGACAGAAAAAGTGTAAAGTTTGATGGGTCTAGGACGCATAGTTTAGCCGGAAAACGCGTTTAAAGATAAAAATGTCCAATTTTTTTAAAACTAGTTTTTCGTGTCATTCGTTACATGGATTAAAAGGTGGCAGTTCCAAGATCACGAATATATAATTTTTAAGTCGCTGGGGCAAGTAGTTTAGCCGCAAATCGAATTTTAAGGGACAGAAAAAGTGTAAAGTTTGATGGGTCTAGGACGCATAGTTTAGCCGGAAAATGCGTTTAAAGATAAAAATGTCCAATTTTATTAAAATTAGTTTTTCGTGTCATTCGTTACATGGATTAAAAGGTGGCAGTTCCAAGATCACGAATATATAATTTTTAAGTCGCTGGGGCAAGTAGTTTAGCCGCAAATCGAATTTTAAGGGACAGATAAAATGTAAAGTTTGATGGGTCTAGGGCGCATAGTTTAGCCGGAAAACGCGTTTAAAGATAAAAATGTCCAATTTTTTTTAAAATCAGTTTTTCGTATCATTCGTTACATGGATTAAAAGGTGGCAGTTCCAAGATCACGAATATATAATTTTTAAGTCGCTGGGGCAAGTAGTTTAGCCGCAAATCGAATTTTAAGGGACAGAAAAAGTGTAAAGTTTGATGGGTCTAGGACGCATAGTTTAGCCGGAAAACGCGTTTAAAGATAAAAATGTCCAATTTTTTTAAAATTAGTTTTTCGTGTCATTCGTTACATGGATTAAAAGGTGGCAGTTCCAAGATCACGAATATATAATTTTTAAGTCGCTGGGGCAAGTAGTTTAGCCGCAAATCGAATTTTAAGGGACAGAAAAAGTGTAAAGTTTGATGGGTCTAGGACGCATAGTTTAGCCGGAAAACGCGTTTAAAGATAAAAATGTCCAATTTTATTAAAATTAGTTTATCGTGTCATTCGTTACATGGATTAAAAGGTGGCAGTTCCAAGATCACGAATATATAATTTTTAAGTCGCTGGGGCAAGTAGTTTAGCCGCAAATCGAATTTTAAGGGACAGAAAAAGTGTAAAGTTTGATGGGTCTAGGACGCATAGTTTAGCCAGAAAACGCGTTTAAAGCTAAAAACGTCCAATTTTTTTAAAATTAGTTTGTCGTGTCATTCGTTACATGGATTAAAAGGTGGCAGTTCCAAGATCACGAATATATAATTTTTAAGTCGCTGGGGCAAGTAGTTTAGCCGCAAATCGAATTTTAAGGGACAGAAAAAGTGTAACGTTTGATGGGTCTAGGACGCATAGTTTAGCCGGAAAACGCGTTTAAAGATAAAAATGTCCAATTTTTTTAAAATTAGTTTTTCGTGTCATTCGTTACATGGATTAAAAGGTGGCAGTTCCAAGATCACGAATATATAATTTTTAAGTCGCTGGGGCAAGTAGTTTAGCCGCAAATCGAATTTTAAGGGACAGATAAAATGTAAAGTTTGATGGGTCTAGGACGCATAGTTTAGCCGGAAAACGCGTTTAAAGATAAAAATGTCCAATTTTTTTAAAATTAGTTTTTCGTGTGATTCGTTACATGGATTAAAAGGTGGCAGTTCCAAGATCACGAATATATAATTTTTAAGTCGCTGGGGCAAGTAGTTTAGCCGCAAATCGAATTTTAAGGGACAGATAAAATGTAAAGTTTGATGGGTCTAGGACGCATAGTTTAGCCGGAAAACGCGTTTAAAGATAAAAATGTCCAATTTTTTTAAAATTAGTTTTTCGTGTCATTCGTTACATGGATTAAAAGGTGGCAGTTCCAAGATCACGAATATATAATTTTTAAGTCGCTGGGGCAAGTAGTTTAGCCGCAAATCGAATTTTAAGGGACAGAGAAAGTGTAAAGTTTGATGGGTCTAGGACGCATAGTTTAGCCGGAAAACGCGTTTAAAGATAAAAATGTCCAATTTTTTTAAAATAAGTTTTTCGTGTCATTCGTTACATGGATTAAAAGGTGGCAGTTCCAAGATCACGAATATATAATTTTTAAGTCGCTGGGGCAAGTAGTTTAGCCGCAAATCGAATTTTAAGGGACAGAAAAAGTGTAAAGTTTGATGGGTCTAGGACGCATAGTTTAGCCGGAAAACGCGTTTAAAGATAAAAACGTCCAATTTTTTTTAAAATTAGTTTTTCGTGTCATTCGTTACATGGATTAAAAGGTGGCAGTTCCAAGATCACGAATATATAATTTTTAAGTCGCTGGGGCAAGTAGTTTAGCCGCAAATCGAATTTTAAGGGACAGATAAAATGAGTTTGATGGGTCTAGGACGCATAGTTTAGCCGGAAAACGCGTTTAAAGATAAAAATGTCCAATTTTTTTAAAATTAGTTTTTCGTGTCATTCGTTACATGGATTAAAAGGTGGCAGTTCCAAGATCACGAATATATAATTTTTAAGTCGCTGGGGCAAGTAGTTTAGCCGCAAATAGAATTTTAAGGGACAGAAAAAGTGTAAAGTTTGATGGGTCTAGGACGCATAGTTTAGCCGGAAAACGCGTTTAAAGATAAAAATGTCCAATTTTTTTAAAATTAGTTTTTCGTGTCATTCGTTACATGGATTAAAAGGTGGCAGTTCCAAGATCACGAATATATAATTTTTAAGTCGCTGGGGCAAGTAGTTTAGCCGCAAATCGAATTTTAAGGGACAGATAAAATGTAAAGTTTGATGGGTCTAGGACGCATAGTTTAGCCGGAAAACGCGTTTAAAGATAAAAATGTCCAATTTTTTTAAAATTAGTTTTTCGTGTCATTCGTTACATGGATTAAAAGGTGGCAGTTCCAAGATCACGAATATATAATTTTTAAGTCGCTGGGGCAAGTAGTTTAGCCGCAAATCGAATTTTAAGGGACAGAAAAAGTGTAAAGTTTGATGGGTCTAGGACGCATAGTTTAGCCGGAAAACGCGTTTAAAGATAAAAATGTCCAATTTTTTTAAAATTAGTTTTTCGTGTCATTCGTTACATGGATTAAAAGGTGGCAGTTCCAAGATCACGAATATATAATTTTTAAGTCGCTGGGGCAAGTAGTTTAGCCGCAAATCGAATTTTAAGGGACAGATAAAATGTAAAGTTTGATGGGTCTAGGACGCATAGTTTAGCCGGAAAACGCGTTTAAAGATAAAAATGTCCAATTTTTTTAAAATTAGTTTTTCGTGTCATTCGTTACATGGATTAAAAGGTGGCAGTTCCAAGATCACGAATATATAATTTTTAAGTCGCTGGGGCAAGTAGTTTAGCCGCAAATAGAATTTTAAGGGACAGAAAAAGTGTAAAGTTTGATGGGTCTAGGACGCATAGTTTAGCCGGAAAACGCGTTTAAAGATAAAAATGTCCAATTTTTTTAAAATTAGTTTTTCGTGTCATTCGTTACATGGATTAAAAGGTGGCAGTTCCAAGATCACGAATATATAATTTTTAAGTCGCTGGGGCAAGTAGTTTAGCCGCAAATCGAATTTTAAGGGACAGATAAAATGTAAAGTTTGATGGGTCTAGGACGCATAGTTTAGCCGGAAAACGCGTTTAAAGATAAAAATGTCCAATTTTTTTAAAATTAGTTTTTCGTGTCATTCGTTACATGGATTAAAAGGTGGCAGTTCCAAGATCACGAATATATAATTTTTAAGTCGCTGGGGCAAGTAGTTTAGCCGCAAATCGAATTTTAAGGGACAGAAAAAGTGTAAAGTTTGATGGGTCTAGGACGCATAGTTTAGCCGGAAAACGCGTTTAAAGATAAAAATGTCCAATTTTTTTAAAATTAGTTTTTCGTGTCATTCGTTACATGGATTAAAAGGTGGCAGTTCCAAGATCACGAATATATAATTTTTAAGTCGCTGGGGCAAGTAGTTTAGCCGCAAATCGAATTTTAAGGGACAGATAAAATGTAAAGTTTGATGGGTCTAGGACGCATAGTTTAGCCGGAAAACGCGTTTAAAGATAAAAATGTCCAATTTTTTTAAAATTAGTTTTTCGTGTCATTCGTTACATGGATTAAAAGGTGGCAGTTCCAAGATCACGAATATATAATTTTTAAGTCGCTGGGGCAAGTAGTTTAGCCGCAAATCGAATTTTAAGGGACAGAAAAAGTGTAAAGTTTGATGGGTCTAGGACGCATAGTTTAGCCGGAAAACGCGTTTAAAGATAAAAATGTCCAATTTTTTTAAAATTAGTTTTTCGTGTCATTCGTTACATGGATTAAAAGGTGGCAGTTCCAAGATCACGAATATATAATTTTTAAGTCGCTGGGGCAAGTAGTTTAGCCGCAAATCGAATTTTAAGGGACAGAAAAAGTGTAAAGTTTGATGGGTCTAGGACGCATAGTTTAGCCGGAAAACGCGTTTAAAGATAAAAATGTCCAATTTTTTTAAAATTAGTTTTTCGTGTCATTCGTTACATGGATTAAAAGGTGGCAGTTCCAAGATCACGAATATATAAATTTTAAGTCGCTGGGGCAAGTAGTTTAGCCGCAAATCGAATCTTAAGGGACAGAAAAAGTGTAAAGTTTGATGGGTCTAGGACGCATAGTTTAGCCGGAAAACGCGTTTAAAGATAAAAATGTCCAATTTTTTTAAAATTAGTTTTTCGTGTCATTCGTTACATGGATTAAAAGGTGGCAGTTCCAAGATCACGAATATATAATTTTTAAGTCGCTGGGGCAAGTAGTTTAGCCGCAAATCGAATTTTAAGGGACAGATAAAATGAGTTTGATGGGTCTAGGACGCATAGTTTAGCCGGAAAACGCGTTTAAAGATAAAAATGTCCAATTTTTTTAAAATTAGTTTTTCGTGTCATTCGTTACATGGATTAAAAGGTGGCAGTTCCAAGATCACGAATATATAATTTTTAAGTCGCTGGGGCAAGTAGTTTAGCCGCAAATCGAATTTTAAGGGACAGAAAAAGTGTAAAGTTTGATGGGTCTAGGACGCATAGTTTAGCCGGAAAACGCGTTTAAAGATAAAAATGTCCAATTTTTTTAAAATTAGTTTTTCGTGTCATTCGTTACATGGACTAAAAGGTGGCAGTTCCAAGATCACGAATATATAATTTTTAAGTCGCTGGGGCAAGTAGTTTAGCCGCAAATCGAATTTTAAGGGACAGAAAAAGTGTAAAGTTTGATGGGTCTAGGACGCATAGTTTAGCCGGAAAACGCGTTTAAAGATAAAAATGTCCAATTTTTTTAAAATTAGTTTTTCGTGTCATTCGTTACATGGATTAAAAGGTGGCAGTTCCAAGATCACGAATATATAATTTTTAAGTCGCTGGGGCAAGTAGTTTAGCCGCAAATCGAATTTTAAGGGACAGAAAAAGTGTAAAGTTTGATGGGTCTAGGACGCATAGTTTAGCCGGAAAACGCGTTTAAAGATAAAAATGTCCAATTTTTTTAAAATTAGTTTTTCGTGTCATTCGTTACATGGATTAAAAGGTGGCAGTTCCAAGATCACGAATATATAATTTTTAAGTCGCTGGGGCAAGTAGTTTAGCCGCAAATCGAATTTTAAGGGACAGATAAAATGAGTTTGATGGGTCTAGGACGCATAGTTTAGCCGGAAAACGCGTTTAAAGATAAAAATGTCCAATTTTTTTAAAATTAGTTTTTCGTGTCATTCGTTACATGGATTAAAAGGTGGCAGTTCCAAGATCACGAATATATAATTTTTAAGTCGCTGGGGCAAGTAGTTTAGCCGCAAATCGAATTTTAAGGGACAGAAAAAGTGTAAAGTTTGATGGGTCTAGGACGCATAGTTTAGCCGGAAAACGCGTTTAAAGATAAAAATGTCCAATTTTTTTAAAATTAGTTTTTCGTGTCATTCGTTACATGGACTAAAAGGTGGCAGTTCCAAGATCACGAATATATAATTTTTAAGTCGCTGGGGCAAGTAGTTTAGCCGCAAATCGAATTTTAAGGGACAGATAAAATGTAAAGTTTGATGGGTCTAGGACGCATAGTTTAGCCGGAAAACGCGTTTAAAGATAAAAATGTCCAATTTTTTTTTAAATTAGTTTTTCGTGTCATTCGTTACATGGATTAAAAGGTGGCAGTTCCAAGATCACGAATATATAATTTTTAAGTCGCTGGGGCAAGTAGCTTAGCCGCAAATCGAATTTTAAGGGACAGAAAAAGTGTAAAGTTTGATGGGTCTAGGACGCATAGTTTAGCCGGAAAACGCGTTTAAAGATAAAAATGTCCAATTTTTTTAAAATTAGTTTTTCGTGTCATTCGTTACATGGATTAAAAGGTGGCAGTTCCAAGATCACGAATATATAATTTTTAAGTCGCTGGGGCAAGTAGTTTAGCCGCAAATCGAATTTTAAGGGACAGATAAAATGTAAAGTTTGATGGGTCTAGGACGCATAGTTTAGCCGGAAAACGCGTTTAAAGATAAAAATGTCCAATTTTTTTAAAATTAGTTTTTCGTGTCATTCGTTACATGGATTAAAAGGTGGCAGTTCCAAGATCACGAATATATAATTTTTAAGTCGCTGGGGCAAGTAGTTTAGCCGCAAATCGAATTTTAAGGGACAGAAAAAGTGTAAAGTTTGATGGGTCTAGGACGCATAGTTTAGCCGGAAAACGCGTTTAAAGAAAAAAATGTCCAATTTTTTTAAAATTAGTTTTTCGTGTCATTCGTTACATGGATTAAAAGGTGGCAGTTCCAAGATCACGAATATATAATTTTTAAGTCGCTGGGGCAAGTAGTTTAGCCGCAAATCGAATTTTAAGGGACAGATAAAATGTAAAGTTTGATGGGTCTAGGACGCATAGTTTAGCCGGAAAACGCGTTTAAAGATAAAAATGTCCAATTTTTTTAAAATTAGTTTTTCGTGTCATTCGTTACATGGATTAAAAGGTGGCAGTTCCAAGATCACGAATATATAATTTTTAAGTCGCTGGGGCAAGTAGTTTAGCCGCAAATCGAAATTTAAGGGACAGAAAAAGTGTAAAGTTTGATGGGTCTAGGACGCATAGTTTAGCCGGAAAACGCGTTTAAAGATAAAAATGTCCAATTTTTTTAAAATTAGTTTTTCGTGTCATTCGTTACATGGATTAAAAGGTGGCAGTTCCAAGATCACGAATATATAATTTTTAAGTCGCTGGGGCAAGTAGTTTAGTCGCAAATCGAATCTTAAGGGACAGAAAAAGTGTAAAGTTTGATGGGTCTAGGACGCATAGTTTAGCCGGAAAACGCGTTTAAAGATAAAAACGTCCAATTTTTTGAAAATTAGTTTTTCGTGTCATTCGTTACATGGATTAAAAGGTGGCAGTTCCAAGATCACGAATATATAATTTTTAAGTCGCTGGGGGAAGTAGTTTAGCCGCAAATCGAATTTTAAGGGACAGAAAAAGTGTAAAGTTTGATGGGTCTAGGACGCATAGTTTAGCCGGAAAACGCGTTTAAAGATAAAAATGTCCAATTTTTTTAAAATTAGTTTTTCGTGTCATTCGTTACATGGATTAAAAGGTGGCAGTTCCAAGATCACGAATATATAATTTTTAAGTCGCTGGGGCAAGTAGTTTAGCCGCAAATCGAATTTTAAGGGACAGAAAAAGTGTAAAGTTTGATGGGTCTAGGACGCATAGTTTAGCCGGAAAACGCGTTTAAAGATAAAAATGTCCAATTTTTTTAAAATTAGTTTTTCGTGTCATTCGTTACATGGATTAAAAGGTGGCAGTTCCAAGATCACGAATATATAATTTTTAAGTCGCTGGGGCAAGTAGTTTAGCCGCAAATCGAATTTTAAGGGACAGAAAAAGTGTAAAGTTTGATGGGTCTAGGACGCATAGTTTAGCCGGAAAACGCGTTTAAAGATAAAAATGTCCAATTTTTTTAAAATTAGTTTTTCGTGTCATTCGTTACATGGATTAAAAGGTGGCAGTTCCAAGATCACGAATATATAATTTTTAAGTCGCTGGGGCAAGTAGTTTAGCCGCAAATCGAATTTTAAGGGACAGATAAAATGTAAAGTTTGATGGGTCTAGGACGCATAGTTTAGCCGGAAAACGCGTTTAAAGATAAAAATGTCCAATTTTTTTAAAATTAGTTTTTCGTGCCATTCGTTACATGGATTAAAAGGTGGCAGTTCCAAGATCACTAATATATAATTTTTAAGTCGCTGGGGCAAGTAGTTTAGCCGCAAATCGAATTTTAAGGGACAGAAAAAGTGTAAAGTTTGATGGGTCTAGGACGCATAGTTTAGCCGGAAAACGCGTTTAAAGATAAAAATGTCCAATTTTTTTAAAATTAGTTTTTCGTGTCATTCGTTACATGGATTAAAAGGTGGCAGTTCCAAGATCACGAATATATAATTTTTAAGTCGCTGGGGCAAGTAGTTTAGCCGCAAATCGAATTTTAAGGGACAGAAAAAGTGTAAAGTTTGATGGGTCTAGGACGCATAGTTTAGCCGGAAAACGCGTTTAAAGATAAAAATGTCCAATTTTTTTAAAATTAGTTTTTCGTGTCATTCGTTACATGGATTAAAAGGTGGCAGTTCCAAGATCACGAATATATAATTTTTAAGTCGCTGGGGCAAGTAGTTTAGCCGCAAATCGAATTTTAAGGGACAGAAAAAGTGTAAAGTTTGATGGGTCTAGGACGCATAGTTTAGCCGGAAAACGCGTTTAAAGATAAAAATGTCCAATTTTTTTAAAATTAGTTTTTCGTGTCATTCGTTACATGGATTAAAAGGTGGCAGTTCCAAGATCACGAATATATAATTTTTAAGTCGCTGGGGCAAGTAGTTTAGCCGCAAATCGAATTTTAAGGGACAGAAAAAGTGTAAAGTTTGATGGGTCTAGGACGCATAGTTTAGCCGGAAAACGCGTTTAAAGATAAAAATGTCCAATTTTTTTAAAATTAGTTTTTCGTGTCATTCGTTACATGGATTAAAAGGTGGCAGTTCCAAGATCACGAATATATAATTTTTAAGTCGCTGGGGCAAGTAGTTTAGTCGCAAATCGAATCTTAAGGGACAGAAAAAGTGTAAAGTTTGATGGGTCTAGGACGCATAGTTTAGCCGGAAAACGCGTTTAAAGATAAAAACGTCCAATTTTTTGAAAATTAGTTTTTCGTGTCATTCGTTACATGGATTAAAAGGTGGCAGTTCCAAGATCACGAATATATAATTTTTAAGTCGCTGGGGCAAGTAGTTTAGCCGCAAATCGAATTTTAAGGGACAGATAAAATGTAAAGTTTGATGGGTCTAGGACGCATAGTTTAGCCGGAAAACGCGTTTAAAGATAAAAATGTCCAATTTTTTTAAAATTAGTTTTTCGTGTCATTCGTTACATGGATTAAAAGGTGGCAGTTCCAAGATCACGAATATATAATTTTTAAGTCGCTGGGGCAAGTAGTTTAGCCGCAAATCGAATTTTAAGGGACAGAAAAAGTGTAAAGTTTGATGGGTCTAGGACGCATAGTTTAGCCGGAAAACGCGTTTAAAGATAAAAATGTCCAATTTTTTTAAAATTAGTTTTTCGTGTCATTCGTTACATGGATTAAAAGGTGGCAGTTCCAAGATCACGAATATATAATTTTTAAGTCGCTGGGGCAAGTAGTTTAGCCGCAAATCGAATTTTAAGGGACAGAAAAGTGTAAAGTTTGATGGGTCTAGGACGCATAGTTTAGCCGGAAAACGCGTTTAAAGATAAAAATGTCCAATTTTTTTAAAATTAGTTTTTCGTGTCATTCGTTACATGGATTAAAAGGTGGCAGTTCCAAGATCACGAATATATAATTTTTAAGTCGCTGGGGCAAGTAGTTTAGCCGCAAATCGAATTTTAAGGGACAGATAAAATGTAAAGTTTGATGGGTCTAGGACGCATAGTTTAGCCGGAAAACGCGTTTAAAGATAAAAATGTCCATTTTTTTTAAAATTAGTTTTTCGTGTCATTCGTTACATGGATTTAAAGGTGGCAGTTCCAAGATCACGAATATATAATTTTTAAGTCGCTGGGGCAAGTAGTTTAGCCGCAAATCGAATTTTAAGGGACAGAAAAAGTGTAAAGTTTGATGGGTCTAGGACGCATAGTTTAGCCGGAAAACGCGTTTAAAGATAAAAATGTCCAATTTTTTTAAAATTAGTTTTCCGTGTCATTCGTTACATGGATTAAAAGGTGGCAGTTCCAAGATCACGAATATATAATTTTTAAGTCGCTGGGGCAAGTAGTTTAGCCGCAAATCGAATTTTAAGGGACAGAAAAAGTGTAAAGTTTGATGGGTCTAGGACGCATAGTTTAGCCGGAAAACGCGTTTAGAGATAAAAATGTCCAATTTTTTTAAAATTAGTTTTTCGTGTCATTCGTTACATGGATTAAAAGGTGGCAGTTCCAAGATCACGAATATATAATTTTTAAGTCGCTGGGGCAAGTAGTTTAGCCGCAAATCGAATTTTAAGGGACAGAAAAAGTGTAAAGTTTGATGGGTCTAGGACGCATAGTTTAGCCGGAAAACGCGTTTAAAGATAAAAATGTCCAATTTTTTTAAAATTAGTTTTTCGTGTCATTCGTTACATGGATTAAAAGGTGGCAGTTCCAAGATCACGAATATATAATTTTTAAGTCGCTGGGGCAAGTAGTTTAGCCGCAAATCGAATTTTAAGGGACAGATAAAATGTAAAGTTTGATGGGTCTAGGACGCATAGTTTAGCCGGAAAACGCGTTTAAAGATAAAAATGTCCAATTTTTTTAAAATTAGTTTTTCGTGCCATTCGTTACATGGATTAAAAGGTGGCAGTTCCAAGATCACGAATATATAATTTTTAAGTCGCTGGGGCAAGTAGTTTAGCCGCAAATCGAATTTTAAGGGACAGAAAAAGTGTAAAGTTTGATGGATCTAGGACGCATAGTTTAGCCGGAAAACGCGTCTAAAGATAAAAATGTCCAATTTTTTTAAAATTAGTTTTTCGTGTCATTCGTTGCATGGATTAAAAGGTGGCAGTTCCAAGATCACGAATATATAATTTTTAAGTCGCTGGGGCAAGTAGTTTAGCCGCAAATCGAATTTTAAGGGACAGAAAAAGTGCAAAGTTTGATGGGTCTAGGACGCATAGTTTAGCCGGAAAACGCGTTTAAGGATAAAAATGTCCAATTTTTTTTAAATTAGTTTTTCGTGTCATTCGTTACATGGATTAAAAGGTGGCAGTTCCAAGATCACGAATATATAATTTTTAAGTCGCTGGGGCAAGTAGTTTAGCCGCAAATCGAATTTTAAGGGACAGAAAAAGTGTAAAGTTTGATGGGTCTAGGACGCATAGTTTAGCCGGAAAACGCGTTTAAAGATAAAAATGTCCAATTTTTTTAAAATTAGTTTTTCGTGTCATTCGTTACATGGATTAAAAGGTGGCAGTTCCAAGATCACGACTATATAATTTTTAAGTCGCTGGGGCAAGTAGTTTAGCCGCAAATCGAATTTTAAGGGACAGATAAAATGTAAAGTTTGATGGGTCTTGGACGCATAGTTTAGCCGGAAAACGCGTTTAAGGATAAAAATGTCCAATTTTTTTTAAAATTAGTTTTTCGTGTCATTCGTTACATGGATTAAAAGGTGGCAGTTCCAAGATCACGAATATATAATTTTTAAGTCGCTGGCGCTGGGGCAAGTAGTTTAGCCGCAAATCGAATTAAGGGACAGAAAAAGTGTAAACTTTGATGGGTCTAGGACGCATAGTTTAGCCGGAAAACGCGTTTAAAGATAAAAATGTCCAATTTTTTAAAATTAGTTTTTCGTGTCATTCGTTACATGGATTAAAAGGTGGCAGTTCCAAGATCACGAATATATAATTTTTAAGTCGCTGGGGCAAGTAGTTTAGCCGCAAATCGAATTTTAAGGGACAGAAAAAGTGTAAAGTTTGATGTGTCTAGGACGCATAGTTTAGCCGGAAAACGCGTTTAAAGATAAAAATGTCCAATTTTTTTAAAATTAGTTTTTCGTGTCATTCGTTACATGGATTAAAAGGTGGCAGTTCCAAGATCACGAATATATAATTTTTAAGTCGCTGGGGCAAGTAGTTTAGCCGCAAATCGAATTTTAAGGGACAGAAAAAGTGTAAAGTTTGATGGGTCTAGGACGCATAGTTTAGCCGGAAAACGCGTTTAAAGATAAAAATGTCCAATTTTTTTAAAATTAGTTTTTCGTGTCATTCGTTACATGGATTAAAAGGTGGCAGTTCCAAGATCACGAATATATAATTTTTAAGTCGCTGGGGCAAGTAGTTTAGCCGCAAATCGAATTTTAAGGGACAGAAAAAGTGTAAAGTTTGATGGGTCTAGGACGCATAGTTTAGCCGGAAAACGCGTTTAAAGATAAAAATGTCCAATTTTTTTAAAATTAGTTTTTCGTGTCATTCGTTACATGGATTAAAAGGTGGCAGTTCCAAGATCACGAATATATAATTTTTAAGTCGCTGGGGCAAGTAGTTTAGCCGCAAATCGAATCTTAAGGGACAGAAAAAGTGTAAAGTTTGATGGGTCTAGGACGCATAGTTTAGCCGGAAAACGCGTTTAAAGATAAAAATGTCCAATTTTTTTAAAATTAGTTTTTCGTGTCATTCGTTACATGGATTAAAAGGTGGCAGTTCCAAGATCACGAATATATAATTTTTAAGTCGCTGGTGCAAGTAGTTTAGCCGCAAATCGAATCTTAAGGGACAGAAAAAGTGTAAAGTTTGATGGGTCTAGGACGCATAGTTTAGCCGGAAAACGCGTTTAAAGATAAAAACGTCCAATTTTTTTAAAATTAGTTTTTCGTGTCATTCGTTACATGGATTAAAAGGTGGCAGTTCCAAGATCACGAATATATAATTTTTAAGTCGCTGGGGCAAGTAGTTTAGCCGCAAATCGAATTTTAAGGGACAGATAAAATGTAAAGTTTGATGGGTCTTGGACGCATAGTTTAGCCGGAAAACGCGTTTAAAGATAAAAATGTCCAATTTTTTTAAAATTAGTTTTTCGTGTCATTCGTTACATGGATTAAAAGGTGGCTGTTCCAAGATCACGAATATATAATTTTTAAGTCGCTGGGGCAAGTAGTTTAGCCGCAAATCGAATTTTAAGGGACAGAAAAAGTGTAAAGTTTGATGGGTCTAGGACGCATAGTTTAGCCGGAAAACGCGTTTAAAGATAAAAATGTCCAATTTTTTTAAAATTAGTTTTTCGTGTCATTCGTTACATGGATTAAAAGGTGGCAGTTCCAAGATCACGAATATATAATTTTTAAGTCGCTGGGGCAAGTAGTTTAGCCGCAAATCGAATTTTAATGGACAGAAAAAGTGTAAAGTTTGATGGGTCTAGGACGCATAGTTTAGCCGGAAAACGCGTTTAAAGATAAAAATGTCCAATTTTATTAAAATTAGTTTTTCGTGTCATTCGTTACATGGATTAAAAGGTGGCAGTTCCAAGATCACGAATATATAATTTTTAAGTCGCTGGGGCAAGTAGTTTAGCCGCAAATCGAATTTTAAGGGACAGAAAAAGTGTAAAGTTTGATGGGTCTAGGACGCATAGTTTAGCCGGAAAACGCGTTTAAAGATAAAAATGTCCAATTTTTTTAAAATAAGTTTTTCGTGTCATTCGTTACATGGATTAAAAGGTGGCAGTTCCAAGATCACGAATATATAATTTTTAAGTCGCTGGGGCAAGTAGTTTAGCCGCAAATCGAATTTTAAGGGACAGAAAAAGTGTAAAGTTTGATGGGTCTAGGACGCATAGTTTAGCCGGAAAACGCGTTTAAAGATAAAAATGTCCAATTTTTTTAAAATTAGTTTTTCGTGTCATTCGTTACATGGATTAAAAGGTGGCAGTTCCAAGATCACGAATATATAATTTTTAAGTCGCTGGGGCAAGTAGTTTAGCCGCAAATCGAATTTTAAGGGACAGAAAAAGTGTAAAGTTTGATGGGTCTAGGACGCATAGTTTAGCCGGAAAACGCGTTTAAAGATAAAAATGTCCAATTTTTTTAAAATTAGTTTTTCGTGTCATTCGTTACATGGATTAAAAGGTGGCAGTTCCAAGATCACGAATATATAATTTTTAAGTCGCTGGGGCAAGTAGTTTAGCCGCAAATCGAATTTTAAGGGACAAAAAAAGTGTAAAGTTTGATGTGTCTAGGACGCATAGTTTAGCCGGAAAACGCGTTTAAAGATAAAAATGTCCAATTTTTTTAAAATTAGTTTTTCGTGTCATTCGTTACATGGATTAAAAGGTGGCAGTTCCAAGATCACGAATATATAATTTTTAAGTCGCTGGGGCAAGTAGTTTAGCCGCAAATCGAATTTTAAGGGACAGAAAAAGTGTAAAGTTTGATGGGTCTAGGACGCATAGTTTAGCCGGAAAACGCGTTTAAAGATAAAAATGTCCAATTTTTTTAAAATTAGTTTTTCGTGTCATTCGTTACATGGATTAAAAGGTGGCAGTTCCAAGATCACGAATATATAATTTTTAAGTCGCTGGGGCAAGTAGTTTAGCCGCAAATCGAATTTTAAGGGACAGAAAAAGTGTAAAGTTTGATGGGTCTAGGACGCATAGTTTAGCCGGAAAACGCGTTTAAAGATAAAAATGTCCAATTTTTTTAAAATTAGTTTTTCGTGTCATTCGTTACATGGATTAAAAGGTGGCAGTTCCAAGATCACGAATATATAATTTTTAAGTCGCTGGGGCAAGTAGTTTAGCCGCAAATCGAATCTTAAGGGACAGAAAAAGTGTAAAGTTTGATGGGTCTAGGACGCATAGTTTAGCCGGAAAACGCGTTTAAAGATAAAAATGTCCAATTTTTTTAAAATTAGTTTTTCGTGTCATTCGTTACATGGATTAAAAGGTGGCAGTTCCAAGATCACGAATATATAATTTTTAAGTCGCTGGGGCAAGTAGTTTAGCCGCAAATCGAATTTTAAGGGACAGAAAAAGTGTAAAGTTTGATGGGTCTAGGACGCATAGTTTAGCCGGAAGACGCGTTTAAAGATAAAAATGTCCAATTTTTTTAAAATTAGTTTTCCGTGTCATTCGTTACATGGATTAAAAGGTGGCAGTTCCAAGATCACGAATATATAATTTTTAAGTCGCTGGGGCAAGTAGTTTAGCCGCAAATCGAATTTTAATTGACAGATAAAATGTAAAGTTTGATGGGTCCAGGACGCATAGTTTAGCCGGAAAACGCGTTTAAAGATAAAAATGTCCAATTTTTTTAAAATTAGTTTTTCGTGTCATTCGTTACATGGATTAAAAGGTGGCAGTTCCAAGATCACGAATATATAATTTTTAAGTCGCTGGTGCAAGTAGTTTAGCCGCAAATCGAATCTTAAGGGACAGAAAAAGTGTAAAGTTTGATGGGTCTAGGACGCATAGTTTAGCCGGAAAACGCGTTTAAAGATAAAAACGTCCAATTTTTTTAAAATTAGTTTTTCGTGTCATTCGTTACATGGATTAAAAGGTGGCAGTTCCAAGATCACGAATATATAATTTTTAAGTCGCTGGGGCAAGTAGTTTAGCCGCAAATCGAATTTTAAGGGACAGAAAAAGTGTAAAGTTTGATGGGTCTAGGACGCATAGTTTAGCCGGAAAACGCGTTTAAAGATAAAAATGTCTAATTTTTTTAAAATTAGTTTTTCGTGTCATTCGTTACATGGATTAAAAGGTGGCAGTTCCAAGATCACGAATATATAATTTTTAAGTCGCTGGGGCAAGTAGTTTAGCCGCAAATCGAATTTTAAGGGACAGAAAAAGTGTAAAGTTTGATGGGTCTAGGACGCATAGTTTAGCCGGAAAACGCGTTTAAAGATAAAAATGTCTAATTTTTTTAAAATTAGTTTTTCGTGTCATTCGTTACATGGATTAAAAGGTGGCAGTTCCAAGATCACGAATATATAATTTTTAAGTCGCTGGGGCAAGTAGTTTAGCCGCAAATCGAATTTTAAGGGACAGAAAAAGTGTAAAGTTTGATGGGTCTAGGACGCATAGTTTAGCCGGAAAACGCGTTTAAAGATAAAAATGTCCAATTTTTTTAAAATTAGTTTTTCGTGTCATTCGTTACATGGATTAAAAGGTGGCAGTTCCAAGATCACGAATATATAATTTTTAAGTCGCTGGGGCAAGTAGTTTAGACGCAAATCGAATTTTAAGGGACAGAAAAAGTGTAAAGTTTGATGGGTCTAGGACGCATAGTTTAGCCGGAAAACGCGTTTAAAGATAAAAATGTCCAATTTTTTTAAAATTAGTTTTTCGTGTCATTCGTTACATGGATTAAAAGGTGGCAGTTCCAAGATCACGAATATATAATTTTTAAGTCGCTGGGGCAAGTAGTTTAGCCGCAAATCGAATTTTAAGGGACAGAAAAAGTGTAAAGTTTGATGGGTCTAGGACGCATAGTTTAGCCGGAAAACGCGTTTAAAGATAAAAATGTCCAATTTTTTTAAAATTAGTTTTTCGTGTCATTCGTTACATGGATTAAAAGGTGGCAGTTCCAAGATCACGAATATATAATTTTTAAGTCGCTGGGGCAAGTAGTTTAGCCGCAAATCGAATTTTAAGGGACAGAAAAAGTGTAAAGTTTGATGGGTCTAGGACGTATAGTTTAGCCGGAAAACGCGTTTAAAGATAAAAATGTCCAATTTTATTAAAATTAGTTTTTCGTGTCATTCGTTACATGGATTAAAAGGTGGCAGTTCCAAGATCACGAATATATAATTTTTAAGTCGCTGGGGCAAGTAGTTTAGCCGCAAATCGAATTTTAATGGACAGAAAAAGTGTAAAGTTTGATGGGTCTAGGACGCATAGTTTAGCCGGAAAACGCGTTTAAAGATAAAAATGTCCAATTTTATTAAAATTAGTTTTTCGTGTCATTCGTTACATGGATTAAAAGGTGGCAGTTCCAAGATCACGAATATATAATTTTTAAGTCGCTGGGGCAAGTAGTTTAGCCGCAAATCGAATTTTAAGGGACAGAAAAAGTGTAAAGTTTGATGGGTCTAGGACGCATAGTTTAGCCGGAAAACGCGTTTAAAGATAAAAACGTCCAATTTTTTTAAAATTAGTTTTTCGTGTCATTCGTTACATGGATTAAAAGGTGGCAGTTCCAAGATCACGAATATATAATTTTTAAGTCGCTGGGGCAAGTAGTTTAGCCGCAAATCGAATTTTAAGGGACAGAAAAAGTGTAAAGTTTGATGGGTCTAGGACGCATAGTTTAGCCGGAAAACGCGTTTAAAGATAAAAATGTCCAATTTTTTTAAAATTAGTTTTTCGTGTCATTCGTTACATGGATTAAAAGGTGGCAGTTCCAAGATCACGAATATATAATTTTTAAGTCGCTGGGGCAAGTAGTTTAGCCGCAAATCGAATTTTAAGGGACAGAAAAAGTGTAAAGTTTGATGGGTCTAGGACGCATAGTTTAGCCGGAAAACGCGTTTAAAGATAAAAATGTCCAATTTTTTTAAAATTAGTTTTTCGTGTCATTCGTTACATGGATTAAAAGGTGGCAGTTCCAAGATCACGAATATATAATTTTTAAGTCGCTGGGGCAAGTAGTTTAGCCGCAAATCGAATTTTAAGGGACAGAAAAAGTGTAAAGTTTGATGGGTCTAGGACGCATAGTTTAGCCGGAAAACGCGTTTAAAGATAAAAATGTCCAATTTTTTAAAAATTAGTTTTTCGTGTCATTCGTTACATGGATTAAAAGGTGGCAGTTCCAAGATCACGAATATATAATTTTTAAGTCGCTGGGGCAAGTAGTTTAGCCGCAAATCGAATTTTAAGGGACAGAAAAAGTGTAAAGTTTGATGGGTCTAGGACGCATAGTTTAGCCGGAAAACGCGTTTAAAGATAAAAACGTCCAATTTTTTTAAAATTAGTTTTTCGTGTCATTCGTTACATGGATTAAAAGGTGGCAGTTCCAAGATCACGAATATATAATTTTTAAGTCGCTGGGGCAAGTAGTTTAGCCGCAAATCGAATTTTAAGGGACAGAAAAAGTGTAAAGTTTGATGGGTCTAGGACGCATAGTTTAGCCGGAAAACGCGTTTAAAGATAAAAATGTCCAATTTTTTTAAAATTAGTTTTTCGTGTCATTCGTTACATGGATTAAAAGGTGGCAGTTCCAAGATCACGAATATATAATTTTTAAGTCGCTGGGGCAAGTAGTTTAGCCGCAAATCGAATTTTAAGGGACAGAAAAAGTGTAAAGTTTGATGGGTCTAGGACGCATAGTTTAGCCGGAAAACGCGTTTAAAGATAAAAATGTCCAATTTTTTTAAAATTAGTTTTTCGTGTCATTCGTTACATGGATTAAAAGGTGGCAGTTCCAAGATCACGAATATATAATTTTTAAGTCGCTGGGGCAAGTAGTTTAGCCGCAAATCGAATTTTAAGGGACAGAAAAAGTGTAAAGTTTGATGGGTCTAGGACGCATAGCTTAGCCGGAAAACGCGTTTAAAGATAAAAATGTCCAATTTTTTTAAAATTAGTTTTTCGTGTCATTCGTTACATGGATTAAAAGGTGGCAGCTCCAAGATCACGAATATATAATTTTTAAGTCGCTGGGGCAAGTAGTTTAGCCGCAAATCGAATTTTAAGGGACAGAAAAAGTGTAAAGTTTGATGGGTCTAGGACGCATAGTTTAGCCGGAAAACGCGTTTAAAGATAAAAATGTCCAATTTTTTTAAAATTAGTTTTTCGTGTCATTCGTTACATGGATTAAAAGGTGGCAGTTCCAAGATCACGAATATATAATTTTTAAGTCGCTGGGGCAAGTAGTTTAGCCGCAAATCGAATTTTAAGGGACAGATAAAATGTAAAGTTTGATGGGTCTAGGACGCATAGTTTAGCCGGAAAACGCGTTTAAAGATAAAAATGTCCAATTTTTTTAAAATTAGTTTTTCGTGTCATTCGTTACATGGATTAAAAGGTGGCAGTTCCAAGATCACGAATATATAATTTTTAAGTCGCTGGGGCAAGTAGTTTAGCCGCAAATCGAATTTTAAGGGACAGATAAAATGTAAAGTTTGATAGGTCTAGGACGCATAGTTTAGCCGGAAAACGCGTTTAAAGATAAAAATGTCCAATTTTTTTAAAATTAGTTTTTCGTGTCATTCGTTACATGGATAAAAAAGGTGGCAGTTCCAAGATCACGAATATATAATTTTTAAGTCGCTGGGGCAAGTAGTTTAGCCGCAAATCGAATTTTAAGGGACAGAAAAAGTGTACAGTTTGATGGGTCTTGGACGCATAGTTTAGCCGGAAAACGCATTTAAAGATAAAAATGTCCAATTTTTTTAAAATTAGTTTTTCGTGTCATTCGTTACATGGATTAAAAGGTGGCAGTTCCAAGATCACGAATATATAATTTTTAAGTCGCTGGGGCAAGTAGTTTAGCCGCAAATCGAATTTTAAGGGACAGAAAAAGTGTAAAGTTTGATGGGTCTAGGACACATAGTTTAGCCGGAAAACGCGTTTAAAGATAAAAACGTCCAATTTTTTAAAATTGGTTTTTCGTGTCATTCGTTACATGGATTAAAAGGTGGCAGTTCCAAGATCACGAATATATAATTTTTAAGTCGCTGGGGCAAGTAGTTTAGCCGCAAATCGAATTTTAAGGGACAGAAAAAGTGTAAAGTTTGATGGGTCTAGGACGCATAGTTTAGCCGGAAAACGCGTTTAAAGATAAAAATGTCCAATTTTTTTAAAATTAGCTTTTCGTGTCATTCGTTACATGGATTAAAAGGTGGCAGTTCCAAGATCACGAATATATAATTTTTAAGTCGCTGGGGTAAGTAGTTTAGCCGCAAATCGAATTTTAAGGGACAGAAAAAGTGTAAAGTTTGATGGGTCTAGGACGCATAGTTTAGCCGGAAAACGCGTTTAAAGATAAAAATGTCCAATTTTTTTAAAATTAGTTTTTCGTGTCATTCGTTACATGGATTAAAAGGTGGCAGTTCCAAGATCACGAATAAATAATTTTTAAGTCGCTGGGGCAAGTAGTTTAGCCGCAAATCGAATTTTAAGGGACAGATAAAATGTAAAGTTTGATAGGTCTAGGACGCATAGTTTAGCCGGAAAACGCGTTTAAAGATAAAAATGTCCAATTTTTTTTAAAATTAGTTTTTCGTGTCATTCGTTACATGGATTAAAAGGTGGCAGTTCCAAGATCACGAATATATAATTTTTAAGTCGCTGGGGCAAGTAGTTTAGCCGCAAATCGAATTTTAAGGGAGAGAAAAAGTGTAAAGTTTGATGGGTCTAGGACGCATAGTTTAGCCGGAAAACGCGTTTAAAGATAAAACTGTCCAATTTTTTTAAAATTAGTTTTTCGTGTCATTCGTTACATGGATTAAAAGGTGGCAGTTCCAAGATCACGAATATATAATTTTTAAGTCGCTGGGGCAAGTAGTTTAGCCGCAAATCGAATTTTAAGGGACAGAAAAAGTGTAAAGTTTGATGGGTCTAGGACGCATAGTTTAGCCAGAAAACGCGTTTAAAGATAAAAATGTCCAATTTTTTTAAAATTAGTTTTTCGTGTCATTCGTTACATGGATTAAAAGGTGGCAGTTCCAAGATCACGAATATATAATTTTTAAGTCGCTGGGGCAAGTAGTTTAGCCGCAAATCGAATTTTAAGGGACAGAAAAGTGTAAAGTTTGATGGGTCTAGGACGCATAGTTTAGCCGGAAAACGCGTTTAAAGATAAAAATGTCCAATTTTTTTAAAATTAGTTTTTCGTGTCATTCGTTACATGGATTAAAAGGTGGCAGTTCCAAGATCACGAATATATAATTTTTAAGTCGCTGGGGCAAGTAGTTTAGCCGCAAATCGAATTTTAAGGGACAGAAAAAGTGTAAAGTTTGATGGGTCTAGGACGCATAGTTTAGCCGGAAAACGCGTTTAAAGATAAAAATGTCCAATTTTTTTAAAATTAGTTTTACGTGTCATTCGTTACATGGATTAAAAGGTGGCAGTTCCAAGATCACGAATATATAATTTTTAAGTCGCTGGGGCAAGTAGTTTAGCCGCAAATCGAATTTTAAGGGACAGAAAAAGTGTAAAGTTTGATGGGTCTAGGACGCATAGTTTAGCCGGAAAACGCGTTTAAAGATAAAAATGTCCAATTTTTTTAAAATTAGTTTTTCGTGTCATTCGTTACATGGATTAAAAGGTGGCAGTTCCAAGATCACGAATATATAATTTTTAAGTCGCTGGGGCAAGTAGTTTAGCCGCAAATCGAATTTTAAGGGACAGAAAAAGGGTAAAGTTTGATGGGTCTAGGACGCATAGTTTAGCCGGAAAACGCGTTTAAAGATAAAAATGTCCAATTTTTTTAAAATTAGTTTTTCGTGTCATTCGTTACATGGATTAAAAGGTGGCAGTTCCAAGATCACGAATATATAATTTTTAAGTCGCTGGGGCAAGTAGTTTAGCCGCAAATCGAATTTTAAGGGACAGAAAAAGTGTAAAGTTTGATGGGTCTAGGACGCATAGTTTAGCCGGAAAACGCGTTTAAAGATAAAAATGTCCAATTTTTTTAAAATTAGTTTTTTGTGTCATTCGTTACATGGATTAAAAGGTGGCAGTTCCAAGATCACGAATATATAATTTTTAAGTCGCTGGGGCAAGTAGTTTAGCCGCAAATCGAATTTTAAGGGACAGAAAAGTGTAAAGTTTGATGGGTCTAGGACGCATAGTTTAGCCGGAAAACGCGTTTAAAGATAAAAATGTCCAATTTTTTTTTAAATTAGTTTTTCGTGTCATTCGTTACATGGATTAAAAGGTGGCAGTTCCAAGATCACGAATATATAATTTTTAAGTCGCTGGGGCAAGTAGTTTAGCCGCAAATCGAATTTTAAGGGACAGACAAAGTGTAAAGTTTGATGGGTCTAGGACGCATAGTTTAGCAGGAAAACGCGTTTAAAGATAAAAATGTCCAATTTTTTTAAAATTAGTTTTTCGTGTCATTCGTTACATGGATTAAAAGGTGGCAGTTCCAAGATCACGAATATATAATTTTTAAGTCGCTGGGGCAAGTAGTTTAGCCGCAAATCGAATTTTAAGGGACAGAAAAGTGTAAAGTTTGATGGGTCTAGGACGCATAGTTTAGCCGGAAAACGCGTTTAAAGATAAAAATGTCCAATTTTTTTTAAATTAGTTTTTCGTGTCATTCGTTACATGGATTAAAAGGTGGCAGTTCCAAGATCACGAATATATAATTTTTAAGTCGCTGGGGCAAGTAGTTTAGCCGCAAATCGAATTTTAAGGGACAGAAAAAGTGTAAAGTTTGATGGGTCTAGGACGCATAGTTTAGCTGGAAAACGCGTTTAAAGATAAAAATGTCCATTTTTTTTAAAATTAGTTTTTCGTGTCATTCGTACATGGATTATAAGGTGGCAGTTCCAAGATCACGAATATATAATTTTTAAGTCGCTGGGGCAAGTAGTTTAGCCGCAAATCGAATCTTAAGGGACAGAAAAAGTGTAAAGTTTGATGGGTCTAGGACGCATAGTTTAGCCGGAAAACGCGTTTAAAGATAAAAATGTCCAATTTTATTAAAATTAGTTTTTCGTGTCATTCGTTACATGGATTAAAAGGTGGCAGTTCCAAGATCACGAATATATAATTTTTAAGTCGCTGGGGCAAGTAGTTTAGCCGCAAATCGAATTTTAAGGGACAGAAAAAGTGTAAAGTTTGATGGGTCTAGGACGCATAGTTTAGCCGGAAAACGCGTTTAAAGATAAAACGTCCAATTTTTTAAAATTAGTTTTTCGTGTCATTCGTTACATGGATTAAAAGGTGGCAGTTCCAAGATCACGAATATATAATTTTTAAGTCGCTGGGGCAAGTAGTTTAGCCGCAAATCGAATTTTAAGGGACAGAAAAAGTGTAAAGTTTGATGGGTCTAGGACGCATAGTTTAGCCGGAAAACGCGTTTAAAGATAAAAATGTCCAATTTTTTTAAAATTAGTTTTTCGTGTCATTCGTTACATGGATTAAAAGGTCGCAGTTCCAAGATCACGAATATATAATTTTTAAGTCGCTGGGGCAAGAAGTTTAGCCGCAAATCGAATCTTAAGGGACAGAAAAAGTGTAAAGTTTGATGGGTCTAGGACGCATAGTTTAGCCGGAAAACGCGTTTAAAGATAAAAATGTCCAATTTTATTAAAATTAGTTTTTCGTGTCATTCGTTACATGGATTAAAAGGTGGCAGTTCCAAGATCACGAATATATAATTTTTAAGTCGCTGGGGCAAGTAGTTTAGCCGCAAATCGAATTTTAAGGGACAGAAAAAGTGTAAAGTTTGATGGGTCTAGGACGCATAGTTTAGCCGGAAAACGCGTTTAAAGATAAAAATGTCCAATTTTTTTAAAATTAGTTTTTCGTGTCATTCGTTACATGGATTAAAAGGTGGCAGTTCCAAGATCACGAATATATAATTTTTAAGTCGCTGGGGCAAGTAGTTTAGCCGCAAATCGAATTTTAAGGGACAGAAAAAGTGTAAAGTTTGATGGGTCTAGGACGCATAGTTTAGCCGGAAAACGCGTTTAAAGATAAAAATGTCCAATTTCTTTAAAATTAGTTTTACGTGTCATTCGTAACATGGATTAAAAGGTGGCAGTTCCAAGATCACGAATATATAATTTTAAAGTCGCTGGGGCAAGTAGTTTAGCCGCAAATCGAATTTTAAGGGACAGATAAAATGTAAAGTTTGATGGGTCTAGGACGCATAGTTTAGCCGGAAAACGCGTTTAAAGATAAAAATGTCCAATTTTTTTAAAATTAGTTTTTCGTGTCATTCGTTACATGGATTAAAAGGTGGCAGTTCCAAGATCACGAATATATAATTTTTAAGTCGCTGGGGCAAGTAGTTTAGCCGCAAATCGAATTTTAAGGGACAGAAAAAGTGTAAAGTTTGATGGGTCTAGGACGCATAGTTTAGCCGGAAAACGCGTTTAAAGATAAAAATGTCCAATTTTTTTAAAATTAGTTTTTCGTGTCATTCGTTACATGGATTAAAAGGTGGCAGTTCCAAGATCACGAATATATAATTTTTAAGTCGCTGGGGCAAGTAGTTTAGCCGCAAATCGAATTTTAAGGGACAGAAAAAGTGTAAAGTTTGATGGGTCTAGGACGCATAGTTTAGCCGGAAAACGCGTTTAAAGATAAAAATGTCCAATTTTTTTAAAATTAGTTTTTTGTGTCATTCGTTACATGGATTAAAAGGTGGCAGTTCCAAGATCACGAATATATGATTTTTAAGTCGCTGGGGCAAGTAGTTTAGCCGCAAATCGAATTTTAAGGGACAGAAAAGTGTAAAGTTTGATGGGTCTAGGACGCATAGTTTAGCCGGAAAACGCGTTTAAAGATAAAAATGTCCAATTTTTTTAAAATTAGTTTTTCGTGTCATTCGTTACATGGATTAAAAGGTGGCAGTTCCAAGATCACGAATATATAATTTTTAAGTCGCTGGGGCAAGTAGTTTAGCCGCAAATCGAATTTTAAGGGACAGACAAAGTGTAAAGTTTGATGGGTCTAGGACGCATAGTTTAGCCGGAAAACGCGTTTAAAGATAAAAATGTCCAATTTTTTTAAAATTAGTTTTTCGTGTCATTCGTTACATGGATTAAAAGGTGGCAGTTCCAAGATCACGAATATATAATTTTTAAGTCGCTGGGGCAAGTAGTTTAGCCGCAAATCGAATTTTAAGGGACAGAAAAGTGTAAAGTTTGATGGGTCTAGGACGCATAGTTTAGCCGGAAAACGCGTTTAAAGATAAAAATGTCCAATTTTTTTTAAATTAGTTTTTCGTGTCATTCGTTACATGGATTAAAAGGTGGCAGTTCCAAGATCACGAATATATAATTTTTAAGTCGCTGGGGCAAGTAGTTTAGCCGCAAATCGAATTTTAAGGGACAGAAAAAGTGTAAAGTTTGATGGGTCTAGGACGCATAGTTTAGCCGGAAAACGCGTTTAAAGATAAAAATGTCCAATTTTTTTAAAATTAGTTTTTCGTGTCATTCGTTAAATGGATTAAAAGGTGGCAGTTCCAAGATCACGAATATATAATTTTTAAGTCGCTATGGCAAGTAGTTTAGCCGCAAATCGAATTTTAAGGGACAGAAAAAGTGTAAAGTTTGATGGGTCTAGGACGCATAGTTTAGCCGGAAAACGCGTTTAAAGATAAAAATGTCCAATTTTTTTAAAATTAGTTTTTCGTGTCATTCGTTACATGGATTAAAAGGTGGCAGTTCCAAGATCACGAATATATAATTTTTAAGTCGCTGGGGCAAGTAGTTTAGCCGCAAATCGAATTTTAAGGGACAGAAAAAGTGTAAAGTTTGATGGGTCTAGGACACATAGTTTAGCCGGAAAACGCGTTTAAAGATAAAAATGTCCAATTTTTTTAAAATTAGTTTTTCGTGTCATTCGTTACATGGATTAAAAGGTGGCAGTTCCAAGATCACGAATATATAATTTTTAAGTCGCTGGGGCAAGTAGTTTAGCCGCAAATCGAATTTTAAGGGACAGAAAAGTGTAAAGTTTGATGGGTCTAGGACGCATAGTTTAGCCGGAAAACGCGTTTAAAGATAAAAATGTCCAATTTTTTTAAAATTAGTTTTTCGTGTCATTCGTTACATGGATTAAAAGGTGGCAGTTCCAAGATCACGAATATATAATTTTTAAGTCGCTGGGGCAAGTAGTTTAGCCGCAAATCGAATTTTAAGGGACAGAAAAAGTGTAAAGTTTGATGGGTCTAGGACGCATAGTTTAGCCGGAAAACGCGTTTAAAGATAAAAATGTCCAATTTCTTTAAAATTAGTTTTACGTGTCATTCGTAACATGGATTAAAAGGTGGCAGTTCCAAGATCACGAATATATAATTTTTAAGTCGCTGGGGCAAGTAGTTTAGCCGCAAATCGAATTTTAAGGGACAGATAAAATGTAAAGTTTGATGGGTCTAGGACGCATAGTTTAGCCGGAAAACGCGTTTAAAGATAAAAATGTCCAATTTTTTTAAAATTAGTTTTTCGTGTCATTCGTTACATGGATTAAAAGGTGGCAGTTCCAAGATCACGAATATATAATTTTTAAGTCGCTGGGGCAAGTAGTTTAGCCGCAAATCGAATTTTAAGGGACAGAAAAAGTGTAAAGTTTGATGGGTCTAGGACGCATAGTTTAGCCGGAAAACGCGTTTAAAGATAAAAATGTCCAATTTTTTTAAAATTAGTTTTTCGTGTCATTCGTTACATGGATTAAAAGGTGGCAGTTCCAAGATCACGAATATATAATTTTTAAGTCGCTGGGGCAAGTAGTTTAGCCGCAAATCGAATTTTAAGGGACAGAAAAAGTGTAAAGTTTGATGGGTCTAGGATGCATAGTTTAGCCGGAAAACGCGTTTAAAGATAAAAATGTCCAATTTTTTTAAAATTAGTTTTTCGTGTCATTCGTTACATGGATTAAAAGGTGGCAGTTCCAAGATCACGAATATATAATTTTTAAGTCGCTGGGGCAAGTAGTTTAGCCGCAAATCGAATTTTAAGGGACAGAAAAAGTGTAAAGTTTGATGGGTCTAGGACGCATAGTTTAGCCGGAAAACGCGTTTAAAGATAAAAATGTCCAATTTTTTTAAAATTAGTTTTTCGTGTCATTCGTTACATGGATTAAAAGGTGGCAGTTCCAAGATCACGAATATATAATTTTTAAGTCGCTGGGGCAAGTAGTTTAGCCGCAAATCGAATTTTAAGGGACAGAAAAAGTGTAAAGTTTGATGGGTCTAGGACGCATAGTTTAGCCGGAAAACGCGTTTAAAGATAAAAATGTCCAATTTTTTTAAAATTAGTTTTTTGTGTCATTCGTTACATGGATTAAAAGGTGGCAGTTCCAAGATCACGAATATATAATTTTTAAGTCGCTGGGGCAAGTAGTTTAGCCGCAAATCGAATTTTAAGGGACAGAAAAGTGTAAAGTTTGATGGGTCTAGGACGCATAGTTTAGCCGGAAAACGCGTTTAAAGATAAAAATGTCCAATTTTTTTAAAATTAGTTTTTCGTGTCATTCGTTACATGGATTAAAAGGTGGCAGTTCCAAGATCACGAATATATAATTTTTAAGTCGCTGGGGCAAGTAGTTTAGCCGCAAATCGAATTTTAAGGGACAGACAAAGTGTAAAGTTTGATGGGTCTAGGACGCATAGTTTAGCCGGAAAACGCGTTTAAAGATAAAAATGTCCAATTTTTTTAAAATTAGTTTTTCGTGTCATTCGTTACATGGATTAAAAGGTGGCAGTTCCAAGATCACGAATATATAATTTTTAAGTCGCTGGGGCAAGTAGTTTAGCCGCAAATCGAATTTTAAGGGACAGAAAAGTGTAAAGTTTGATGGGTCTAGGACGCATAGTTTAGCCGGAAAACGCGTTTAAAGATAAAAATGTCCAATTTTTTTTAAATTAGTTTTTCGTGTCATTCGTTACATGGATTAAAAGGTGGCAGTTCCAAGATCACGAATATATAATTTTTAAGTCGCTGGGGCAAGTAGTTTAGCCGCAAATCGAATTTTAAGGGACAGAAAAAGTGTAAAGTTTGATGGGTCTAGGACGCATAGTTTAGCCGGAAAACGCGTTTAAAGATAAAAATGTCCAATTTTTTTAAAATTAGTTTTTCGTGTCATTCGTTAAATGGATTAAAAGGTGGCAGTTCCAAGATCACGAATATATAATTTTTAAGTCGCTATGGCAAGTAGTTTAGCCGCAAATCGAATTTTAAGGGACAGAAAAAGTGTAAAGTTTGATGGGTCTAGGACGCATAGTTTAGCCGGAAAACGCGTTTAAAGATAAAAATGTCCAATTTTTTTAAAATTAGTTTTTCGTGTCATTCGTTACATGGATTAAAAGGTGGCAGTTCCAAGATCACGAATATATAATTTTTAAGTCGCTGGGGCAAGTAGTTTAGCCGCAAATCGAATTTTAAGGGACAGAAAAAGTGTAAAGTTTGATGGGTCTAGGACACATAGTTTAGCCGGAAAACGCGTTTAAAGATAAAAATGTCCAATTTTTTTAAAATTAGTTTTTCGTGTCATTCGTTACATGGATTAAAAGGTGGCAGTTCCAAGATCACGAATATATAATTTTTAAGTCGCTGGGGCAAGTAGTTTAGCCGCAAATCGAATTTTAAGGGACAGAAAAGTGTAAAGTTTGATGGGTCTAGGACGCATAGTTTAGCCGGAAAACGCGTTTAAAGATAAAAATGTCCAATTTTTTTAAAATTAGTTTTTCGTGTCATTCGTTACAAGGATTAAAAGGTGGCAGTTCCAAGATCACGAATATATAATTTTTAAGTCGCTGGGGCAAGTAGTTTAGCCGCAAATCGAATTTTAAGGGACAGAAATAGTGTAAAGTTTGATGGGTCTAGGACGCATAGTTTAGCCGGAAAACGCGTTTAAAGATAAAAATGTCCATTTTTTTTAAAATTAGTTTTTCGTGTCATTCGTTACATGGATTAAAAGGTGGCAGTTCCAAGATCACGAATATATAATTTTTAAGTCGCTGGGGCAAGTAGTTTAGCCGCAAATCGAATTTTAAGGGACAGAAAAAGTGTAAAGTTTGATGGGTCTAGGACGCATAGTTTAGCCGGAAAACGCGTTTAAAGATAAAAATGTCCAATTTTTTTAAAATTAGTTTTTCGTGTCATTCGTTAAATGGATTAAAAGGTGGCAGTTCCAAGATCACGAATATATAATTTTTAAGTCGCTATGGCAAGTAGTTTAGCCGCAAATCGAATTTTAAGGGACAGAAAAAGTGTAAAGTTTGATGGGTCTAGGACGCATAGTTTAGCCGGAAAACGCGTTTAAAGATAAAAATGTCCAATTTTTTTAAAATTAGTTTTTCGTGTCATTCGTTACATGGATTAAAAGGTGGCAGTTCCAAGATCACGAATATATAATTTTTAAGTCGCTGGGGCAAGTAGTTTAGCCGCAAATCGAATTTTAAGGGACAGAAAAAGTGTAAAGTTTGATGGGTCTAGGACACATAGTTTAGCCGGAAAACGCGTTTAAAGATAAAAATGTCCAATTTTTTTAAAATTAGTTTTTCGTGTCATTCGTTACATGGATTAAAAGGTGGCAGTTCCAAGATCACGAATATATAATTTTTAAGTCGCTGGGGCAAGTAGTTTAGCCGCAAATCGAATTTTAAGGGTCAGAAAAGTGTAAAGTTTGATGGGTCTAGGACGCATAGTTTAGCCGGAAAACGCGTTTAAAGATAAAAATGTCCAATTTTTTTAAAATTAGTTTTTCGTGTCATTCGTTACATGGATTAAAAGGTGGCAGTTCCAAGATCACGAATATATAATTTTTAAGTCGCTGGGGCAAGTAGTTTAGCCGCAAATCGAATTTTAAGGGACAGAAAAAGTGTAAAGTTTGATGGGTCTAGGACGCATAGTTTAGCCGGAAAACGCGTTTAAAGATAAAACGTCCAATTTTTTAAAATTAGTTTTTCGTGTCATTCGTTACATGGATTTAAAGGTGGCAGTTCCAAGATCACGAATATATAATTTTTAAGTCGCTGGGGCAAGTAGTTTAGCCGCAAATCGAATTTTAAGGGACAGAAAAAGTGTCAAGTTTGATGGGTCTAGGACGCATAGTTTAGCCGGAAAACGCGTTTAAAGATAAAAATGTCAAATTTTTTAAAATTAGTTTTTCGTGTCATTCGTTACATGGATTAAAAGGTGGCAGTTCCAAGATCACGAATATATAATTTTTAAGTCGCTGGGGCAAGTAGTTTAGCCGCAAATCGAATTTTAAGGGACAGAAAAAGTGTAAAGTTTGATGGGTCTAGGACGCATAGTTTAGCCGGAAAACGCGTTTAAAGATAAAAATGTCCAATTTTTTTAAAATTAGTTTTTCGTGTCATTCGTTACATGGATTAAAAGGTGGCAGTTCCAAGATCACGAATATATAATTTTTAAGTCGCTGGGGCAAGTAGTTTAGCCGCAAATCGAATTTTAAGGGACAGAAAAAGTGTAAAGTTTGATGGGTCTAGGACGCATAGTTTAGCTGGAAAACGCGTTTAAAGATAAAAATGTCCATTTTTTTTTAAATTAGTTTTTCGTGTCATTCGTTACATGGATTAAAAGGTGACAGTTCCAAGATCACGAATATATAATTTTTAAGTCGCTGGGGCAAGTAGTTTAGCCGCAAATCGAATTTTAAGGGACAGAAAAGTGTAAAGTTTGATGGGTCTAGGACGCATAGTTTAGCCGGAAAACGCGTTTAAAGATAAAAATGTCCAATTTTTTTAAAATTAGTTTTTCGTGTCATTCGTTACATGGATTAAAAGGTGGCAGTTCCAAGATCACGAATATATAATTTTTAAGTCGCTGGGGCAAGTAGTTTAGCCGCAAATCGAATTTTAAGGGACAGAAAAGTGTAAAGTTTGATGGGTCTAGGACGCATAGTTTAGCCGGAAAACGCGTTTAAAGATAAAAATGTCCAATTTTTTTAAAATTAGTTTTTCGTGTCATTCGTTACATGGATTAAAAGGTGGCAGTTCCAAGATCACGAATATATAATTTTTAAGTCGCTGGGGCAAGTAGTTTAGCCGCAAATCGAATCTTAAGGGACAGAAAAAGTGTAAAGTTTGATGGGTCTAGGAAGCATAGTTTAGCCGGAAAACGCGTTTAAAGATAAAAATGTCCAATTTTATTAAAATTAGTTTTTCGTGTCATTCGTTACATGGATTAAAAGGTGGCAGTTCCAAGATCACGAATATATAATTTTTAAGTCGCTGGGGCAAGTAGTTTAGCCGCAAATCGAATTTTAAGGGACAGAAAAAGTGTAAAGTTTGATGGGTCTAGGACGCATAGTTTAGCCGGAAAACGCGTTTAAAGATAAAACGTCCAATTTTTTAAAATTAGTTTTTCGTGTCATTCGTTACATGGATTAAAAGGTGGCAGTTCCAAGATCACGAATATATAATTTTTAAGTCGCTGGGGCAAGTAGTTTAGCCGCAAATCGAATTTTAAGGGACAGAAAAAGTGTAAAGTTTGATGGGTCTAGGACGCATAGTTTAGCCGGAAAACGCGTTTAAAGATAAAAATGTCAAATTTTTTAAAATTAGTTTTTCGTGTCATTCGTTACATGGATTAAAAGGTGGCAGTTCCAAGATCACGAATATATAATTTTTAAGTCGCTGGGGCAAATAGTTTAGCCGCAAATCGAATTTTAAGGGACAGAAAAAGTGTAAAGTTTGATGGGTCTAGGACGCATAGTTTAGCCGGAAAACGCGTTTAAAGATAAAAACGTCCAATTTTTTTAAAATTAGTTTTTCGTGTCATTCGTTACATGGATTAAAAGGTGGCAGTTCCAAGATCACGAATATATAATTTTTAAGTCGCTGGGGCAAGTAGTTTAGCCGCAAATCGAATTTTAAGGGACAGATAAAATGTAAAGTTTGATGGGTCTAGGACGCATAGTTTAGCCGGAAAACGCGTTTAAAGATAAAAATGTCCAATTTTTTTAAAATTAGTTTTTCGTGTCATTCGTTACATGGATTAAAAGGTGGCAGTTCCAAGATCACGAATATATAATTTTTAAGTCGCTGGGGCAAGTAGTTTAGCCGCAAATCGAATTTTAAGGGACAGAAAAAGTGTAAAGTTTGATGGGTCTAGGACGCATAGTTTAGCCGGAAAACGCGTTTAAAGATAAAAATGTCCAATTTTTTTAAAATTAGTTTTTTGGGTCATTCGTTACATGGATTAAAAGGTGGCAGTTCCAAGATCACGAATATATAATTTTTAAGTCGCTGGGGCAAGTAGTTTAGCCGCAAATCGAATTTTAAGGGACAGAAAAGTGTAAAGTTTGATGGGTCTAGGACGCATAGTTTAGCCGGAAAACGCGTTTAAAGATAAAAATGTCCAATTTTTTTTTTAAATTAGTTTTTCGTGTCATTCGTTACATGGATTAAAAGGTGGCAGTTCCAAGATCACGAATATATAATTTTTAAGTCGCTGGGGCAAGTAGTTTAGCCGCAAATCGAATTTTAAGGGACAGAAAAAGTGTAAAGTTTGATGGGTCTAGGACGCATAGTTTAGCCGGAAAACGCGTTTAAAGATAAAAACGTCCAATTTTTTTAAAATTAGTTTTTCGTGTCATTCGTTACATGGATTAAAAGGTGGCAGTTCCAAGATCACGAATATATAATTTTTAAGTCGCTGGGGCAAGTAGTTTAGCCGCAAATCGAATTTTAATTGACAGATAAAATGTAAAGTTTGATGGGTCTAGGACGCATAGTTTAGCCGGAAAACGCGTTTAAAGATAAAAATGTCCAATTTTTTTAAAATTAGTTTTTCGTGTCATTTGTTACATGGATTAAAAGGTGGCTGTTCCAAGATCACGAATATATAATTTTTAAGTCGCTGGGGCAAGTAGTTTAGCCGCAAATCGAATTTTAAGGGACAGAAAAAGTGTAAAGTTTGATGGGTCTAGGACGCATAGTTTAGCCGGAAAACGCGTTTAAAGATAAAAATGTCCAATTTTTTTAAAATTAGTTTTTCGTGTCATTCGTTACACGGATTAAAAGGTGGCAGTTCCAAGATCACGAATATATAATTTTTAAGTCGCTGGGGCAAGTAGTTTAGCCGCAAATCGAATTTTAAGGGACAGAAAAAGTGTAAAGTTTGATGGGTCTAGGACGCATAGTTTAGCCGGAAAACGCGTTTAAAGATAAAAATGTCCAATTTTTTTAAAATTAGTTTTTCGTGTCATTCGTTACATGGATTAAAATGTGGCAGTTCCAAGATCACGAATATATAATTTTTAAGTCGCTGGGGCAAGTAGTTTAGCCGCAAATCGAATTTTAAGGGACAGAAAAAGTGTAAAGTTTGATGGGTCTAGGACGCATAGTTTAGCCGGAAAACGCGTTTAAAGATAAAAATGTCCAATTTTTTTAAAATTAGTTTTTCGTGTCATTCGTTACATGGATTAAAAGGTGGCAGTTCCAAGATCACGAATATATAATTTTTAAGTCGCTGGGGCAAGTAGTTTAGCCGCAAATCGAATCTTAAGGGACAGAAAAAGTGTAAAGTTTGATGGGTCTAGGACGCATAGTTTAGCCGGAAAACGCGTTTAAAGATAAAAATGTCCAATTTTTTTAAAATTAGTTTTTCGTGTCATTCGTTACATGGATTAAAAGGTGGCAGTTCCAAGATCACGAATATATAATTTTTAAGTCGCTGGGGCAAGTAGTTTAGCCGCAAATCGAATTTTAAGGGACAGAAAAAGTGTAAAGTTTGATGGGTCTAGGACGCATAGTTTAGCCGGAAAACGCGTTTAAAGATAAAAATGTCCAATTTTTTTAAAATTAGTTTTTCGTGTCATTCGTTACATGGATTAAAAGGTGGCAGTTCCAAGATCACGAATATATAATTTTTAAGTCGCTGGGGCAAGTAGTTTAGCCGCAAATCGAATTTTAAGGGACAGAAAAAGTGTAAAGTTTGATGGGTCTAGGACGCATAGTTTAGCCGGAAAACGCGTTTAAAGATAAAAATGTCCAATTTTTTTAAAATTAGTTTTTCGTGTCATTCGTTACATGGATTAAAAGGTGGCACTTCCAAGATCACGAATATATAATTTTTAAGTCGCTGGGGCAAGTAGTTTAGCCGCAAATCGAATTTTAAGGGACAGAAAAAGTGTAAAGTTTGATGGGTCTAGGACGCATAGTTTAGCCGGAAAACGCGTTTAAAGATAAAAATGTCCAATTTTTTTAAAATTAGTTTTACGTGTCATTCGTTACATGGATTAAAAGGTGGCAGTTCCAAGATCACGAATATATAATTTTTAAGTCGCTGGGGCAAGTAGTTTAGCCGCAAATCGAATTTTAAGGGACAGAAAAAGTGTAAAGTTTGATGGGTCTAGGACGCATAGTTTAGCCGGAAAACGCGTTTAAGGATAAAAATGTCCAATTTTTTTAAAATTAGTTTTTCGTGTCATTCGTTACATGGATTAAAAGGTGGCAGTTCCAAGATCACGAATATATAATTTTTAAGTCGCTGGGGCAAGTAGTTTAGCCGCAAATCGAATTTTAAGGGACAGAAAAAGTGTAAATTTTGATGGGTCTAGGACGCATAGTTTAGCCGGAAAACGCGTTTAAAGATAAAAATGTCCAATTTTTTTAAAATTAGCTTTTCGTGTCATTAGTTACATGGATTAAAAGGTGGCAGTTCCAAGATCACGAATATATAATTTTTAAGTCGCTGGGGCAAGTAGTTTAGCCGCAAATCGAATTTTAAGGGACAGAAAAAGTGTAAAGTTTGATGGGTCTAGGACGCATAGTTTAGCCGGAAAACGCGTTTAAAGATAAAAATGTCCAATTTTTTTAAAATTAGTTTTTCGTGTCATTCGTTACATGGATTAAAAGGTGGCAGTTCCAAGATCACGAATATATAATTTTTAAGTCGCTGGGGCAAGTAGTTTAGCCGCAAATCGAATTTTAAGGGACAGAAAAAGTGTAAAGTTTGATGGGTCTAGGACGCATATTTAAGCCGGAAAACGCGTTTAAAGATAAAAATGTCCAATTTTTTTAAAATTAGTTTTTCGTGTCATTCGTTACATGGATTAAATGGTGGCAGTTCCAAGATCACGAATATATAATTTTTAAGTCGCTGGGGCAAGTAGTTTAGCCGCAAATCGAATTTTAAGGGACAGATAAAATGTAAAGTTTGATGGGTCTAAGACTCATAGTTTAGCCGGAAAACGCGTTTAAAGATAAAAATGTCCAATTTTTTTAAAATTAGTTTTTCGTGTCATTCGTTACATGGATTAAAAGGTGGCAGTTCCAAGATCACGAATATATAATTTTTAAGTCGCTGGGGCAAGTAGTTTAGCCGCAAATCGAATTTTAAGGGACAGAAAAAGTGTAAAGTTTGATGGGTCTAGGACGCATAGTTTAGCCGGAAAACGCGTTTAAAGATAAAAATGTCCAATTTTTTTAAAATTAGTTTTTCGTGTCATTCGTTACCTGGATTAAAAGGTGGCAGTTCCAAGATCACGAATATATAATTTTTAAGTCGCTGGGGCAAGTAATTTAGCCGCAAATCGAATTTTAAGGGACAGAAAAGTGTAAAGTTTAAGGGACAGATAATATGTAAAGTTTGATGGGTCTAGGACGCATAGCTTAGCCGGAAAACGCGTTTAAAGGTAAAAATGTCCAATTTTTTTAAAATTAGTTTTTCGTGTCATTCGTTACATGGATTAAAAGGTGGCAGTTCCAAGATCACGAATATATAATTTTTAAGTCGCTGGGGCAAGTAGTTTAGCCGCAAATCGAATTTTAAGGGACAGAAAAAGTGTAAAGTTTGATGGGTCTAGGACGCACAGTTTAGCCGGAAAACGCGTTTAAAGATAAAAATGTCCAATTTTTTTAAAATTAGTTTTTCGTGTCATTCGTTACATGGATTAAAAGGTGGCAGTTCCAAGATCACGAATATATAATTTTTAAGTCGCTGGGGCAAGTAGTTTAGCCGCAAATCGAATTTTAAGGGACAGAAAAGTGTAAAGTTTGATGGGTCTAGGACGCATAGTTTAGCCGGAAAACGCGTTTAAAGATAAAAATGTCCAATTTTTTTTAAATTAGTTTTTCGTGTCATTCGTTACATGGATTAAAAGGTGGCAGTTCCAAGATCACGAATATATAATTTTTAAGTCGCTGGGGCAAGTAGTTTAGCCGCAAATCGAATTTTAAGGGACAGAAAAAGTGTAAAGTTTGATGGGTCTAGGACGCATAGTTTAGCCGGAAAACGCGTTTAAAGATAAAAATGTCCAATTTTTTTAAAATTAGTTTTTCGTGTCATTCGTTACATGGATTAAAAGGTGGCAGTTCCAAGATCACGAATATATAATTTTTAAGTCGCTGGGGCAAGTAGTTTAGCCGCAAATCGAATTTTAAGGGACAGAAAAGTGTAAAGTTTAAGGGACAGATAAAATGTAAAGTTTGATGGGTCTAGGACCCATAGCTTAGCCGGAAAACGCGTTTAAAGGTAAAAATGTCCAATTTTTTTAAAATTAGTTTTTCGTGTCATTCGTTACATGGATTAAAAGGTGGCAGTTCCAAGATCACGAATATATAATTTTTAAGTCGCTGGGGCAAGTAGTTTAGCCGCAAATCGAATTTTAAGGGACAGAAAAAGTGTAAAGTTTGATGGGTCTAGGACGCATAGTTTAGCCGGAAAACGCGTTTAAAGATAAAAATGTCCAATTTTTTTAAAATTAGTTTTTCGTGTCATTCGTTACATGGATTAAAAGGTGGCAGTTCCAAGATCACGAATATATAATTTTTAAGTCGCTGGGGCAAGTAGTTTAGCCGCAAATCGAATTTTAAGGGACAGAAAAGTGTAAAGTTTGATGGGTCTAGGACGCATAGTTTAGCCGGAAAACGCGTTTAAAGATAAAAATGTCCAATTTTTTTTAAATTAGTTTTTCGTGTCATTCGTTACATGGATTAAAAGGTGGCAGTTCCAAGATCACGAATATATAATTTTTAAGTCGCTGGGGCAAGTAGTTTAGCCGCAAATCGAATTTTAAGGGACAGAAAAAGTGTAAAGTTTGATGGGTCTAGGACGCATAGTTTAGCCGGAAAACGCGTTTAAAGATAAAAATGTCCAATTTTTTTTAAATTAGTTTTTCGTGCCATTCGTTACATGGATTAAAAGGTGGCAGTTCCAAGATCACGAATATATAATTTTTAAGTCGCTGGGGCAAGTAGTTTAGCCGCAAATCGAATTTTAAGGGACAGAAAAAGTGTAAAGTTTGATGGGTCTAGGATGCATAGTTTAGCCGGAAAACGCGTTTAAAGATAAAAATGTCCAATTTTTTTAAAATTAGTTTTTCGTGTCATTCGTTACATGGATTAAAAGGTGGCAGTTCCAAGATCACGAATATATAATTTTTAAGTCGCTGGGGCAAGTAGTTTAGCCGCAAATCGAATTTTAAGGGACAGAAAAAGTGTAAAGTTTAATGGGTCTAGGACGCATAGTTTAGCCGGAAAACGCGTTTAAAGATAAAAATGTCCAATTTTTTTTAAATTAGTTTTTCGTGTCATTCGTTACATGGATTAAAAGGTGGCAGTTCCAAGATCACGAATATATAATTTTTAAGTCGCTGGGGCAAGTAGTTTAGCCGCAAATCGAATCTTAAGGGACAGAAAAAGTGTAAAGTTTGATGGGTCTAGGACGCATAGTTTAGCCGGAAAACGCGTTTAAAGATAAAAATGTCCAATTTTTTTAAAATTAGTTTTTCATGTCATTCGTTACATGGATTAAAAGGTGGCAGTTCCAAGATCACGAATATATAATTTTTAAGTCGCTGGGGCAAGTAGTTTAGCCGCAAATCGAATCTTAAGGGACAGAAAAAGTGTAAAGTTTGATGGGTCTAGGACGCATAGTTTAGCCGGAAAACGCGTTTAAAGATAAAAATGTCCAATTTTTTTAAAATTAGTTTTTCGTGTCATTCGTTACATGGATTAAAAGGTGGCAGTTCCAAGATCACGAATATATAATTTTTAAGTCGCTGGGGCAAGTAGTTTAGCCGCAAATCGAATCTTAAGGGACAGAAAAAGTGTAAAGTTTGATGGGTCTAGGACGCATAGTTTAGCCGGAAAACGCGTTTAAAGATAAAAATGTCCAATTTTTTTAAAATTAGTTTTTCGTCTCATTCATTACATGGATTAAAAGGTGGCAGTTCCAAGATCACGAATATATAATTTTTAAGTCGCTGGGGCAAGTAGTTTAGCCGCAAATCGAATTTTAAGGGACAGAAAAAGTGTAAAGTTTGATGGGTCTAGGACGCATAGTTTAGCCGGAAAACGCGTTTAAAGATAAAAATGTCCAATTTTTTTAAAATTAGTTTTTCGTGTCATTCGTTACATGGATTAAAAGGTGGCAGTTCCAAGATCACGAATATATAATTTTTAAGTCGCTGGGGCAAGTAGTTTAGCCGCAAATCGAATCTTAAGGGACAGAAAAAGTGTAAAGTTTGATGGGTCTAGGACGCATAGTTTAGCCGGAAAACGCGTTTAAAGATAAAAATGTCCAATTTTTTTAAAATTAGTTTTTCGTGTCATTCATTACATGGATTAAAAGGTGGCAGTTCCAAGATCACGAATATATAATTTTTAAGTCGCTGGGGCAAGTAGTTTAGCCGCAAATCGAATTTTAAGGGACAGAAAAAGTGTAAAGTTTGATGGGTCTAGGACGCATAGTTTAGCCGGAAAACGCGTTTAAAGATAAAAACGTCCAATTTTTTTAAAATTAGTTTTTCGTGTCATTCGTTACATGGATTAAAAGGTGGCAGTTCCAAGATCACGAATATATAATTTTTAAGTCGCTGGGGCAAGTAGTTTAGCCGCAAATCGAATTTTAAGGGACAGAAAAAGTGTAAAGTTTGATGGGTCTAGGACGCATAGTTTAGCCGGAAAACGCGTTTAAAGATAAAAATGTCTAATTTTTTTAAAATTAGTTTTTCGTGTCATTCGTTACATGGATTAAAAGGTGGCAGTTCCAAGATCACGAATATATAATTTTTAAGTCGCTGGGGCAAGTAGTTTAGCCGCAAATCGAATTTTAAGGGACAGAAAAAGTGTAAAGTTTGATGGGTCTAGGACGCATAGTTTAGCCGGAAAACGCGTTTAAAGATAAAAATGTCCAATTTTTTTAAAATTAGTTTTTCGTGTCATTCGTTACATGGATTAAAAGGTGGCAGTTCCAAGATCACGAATATATAATTTTTAAGTCGCTGGGGCAAATAGTTTAGCCGCAAATCGAATTTTAAGGGACAGAAAAAGTGTAAAGTTTGATGGGTCTAGGACGCATAGTTTAGCCGGAAAACGCGTTTAAAGATAAAAACGTCCAATTTTTTTAAAATTAGTTTTTCGTGTCATTCGTTACATGGATTAAAAGGTGGCAGTTCCAAGATCACGAATATATAATTTTTAAGTCGCTGGGGCAAGTAGTTTAGCCGCAAATCGAATTTTAAGGGACAGAAAAGTGTAAAGTTTGATGGGTCTAGGACGCATAGTTTAGCCGGAAAACGCGTTTAAAGATAAAAATGTCCAATTTTTTTTTAAATTAGTTTTTCGTGTCATTCGTTACATGGATTAAAAGGTGGCAGTTCCAAGATCACGAATATATAATTTTTAAGTCGCTGGGGCAAGTAGTTTAGCCGCAAATCGAATTTTAAGGGACAGAAAAAGTGTAAAATTTGATGGGTCTAGGATGCATAGTTTAGCCGGAAAACGCGTTTAAAGATAAAAATGTCCAATTTTTTTAAAATTAGTTTTTCGTGTCATTCGTTACATGGATTAAAAGGTGGCAGTTCCAAGATCACGAATATATAAGTTTTAAGTCGCTGGGGCAAGTAGTTTAGCCGCAAATCGAATTTTAAGGGACAGAAAAAGTGTAAAGTTTGATGGGTCTAGGACGCATAGTTTAGCCGGAAAACGCGTTTAAAGATAAAAATGTCCAATTTTTTTTAAAATTAGTTTTTCGTGTCATTCGTTACATGGATTAAAAGGTGGCAGTTCCAAGATCACGAATATATAATTTTTAAGTCGCTGGGGCAAGTAGTTTAGCCGCAAATCGAATCTTAAGGGACAGAAAAAGTGTAAAGTTTGATGGGTCTAGGACGCATAGTTTAGCCGGAAAACGCGTTTAAAGATAAAAATGTCCAATTTTTTTAAAATTAGTTTTTCGTGTCATTCGTTACATGGATTAAAAGGTGGCAGTTCCAAGATCACGAATATATAATTTTTAAGTCGCTGGGGCAAGTAGTTTAGCCGCAAATCGAATTTTAAGGGACAGAAAAAGTGTAAAGTTTGATGGGTCTAGGACGCATAGTTTAGCCGGAAAACGCGTTTAAAGATAAAAATGTCCAATTTTTTTAAAATTAGTTTTTCGTGTCATTCGTTACATGGATTAAAAGGTGGCAGTTCCAAGATCACGAATATATAATTTTTAAAAAAATTGGACATTTTTATCTTTAAACGCGTTTTCCGGCTAAACTATGCGTCCTAGACCCATCAAACTTTACACTTTTTCTGTCCCTTAAAATTCGATTTGCGGCTAAACTACTTGCCCCAGCGACTTAAAAATTATATATTCGTGATCTTGGAACTGCCACCTTTTAATCCATGTAACGAATGACACGAAAAACTAATTTTAAAAAAAATTGGACGTTTTTATCTTTAAACGCGTTTTCCGGCTAAACTATGCGTCCTAGACCCATCAAACTTTACATTTTATCTGTCCCTTAAAATTCGATTTGCGGCTAAACTACTTGCCCCAGCGACTTAAAAATTATATAGTCGTGATCTTGGAACTGCCACCTTTTAATCCATGTAACGAATGACACGAAAAACTAATTTTAAAAAAATTGGACATTTTTATCTTTAAACGCGTTTTCCGGCTAAACTATGCGTCCTAGACCCATCAAACTTTACAATTTTCTGTCCCTTAAAATTCGATTTGCGGCTAAACTACTTGCCCCAGCGACTTAAAAATTATATATTCGTGATCTTGGAACTGCCACCTTTTAATCCATGTAACGAATGACACGAAAAACTAATTTTAAAAATATTGGACATTTTTATCCTTAAACGCGTTTTCCGGTTAAACTATGCGTCCTAGACCCATCAAACTTTACACTTTTTCTGTCCCTTAAAATTCGATTTGCGGCTAAACTACTTGCCCCAGCGACTTAAAAATTATATATTCGTGATCTTGGAACTGCCACCTTTTAATCCATGTAACGAATGACATGAAAAACTAATTTTAAAAAAATTGGACATTTTTATCTTTAAACGCGTTTTCCGGCTAAACTATGCGTCCTAGACCCATCAAACTTTACATTTTATCTGTCCCTTAAAATTCGATTTGCGGCTAAACTACTTGCCCCAGCGACTTAAAAATTATATAGTCGTGATCTTGGAACTGCCACCTTTTAATCCATGTAACGAATGACACGAAAAACTAATTTTAAAAAAATTGGACATTTTTATCTTTAAACGCGTTTTCCGGCTAAACTATGCGTCCTAGACCCATCAAACTTTACACTTTTCTGCCCTTAAAATTCGATTTGCGGCTAAACTACTTGCCCCAGCGACTTAAAAATTATATATTCGTGATCTTGGAACTGCCACCTTTTAATCCATGTAACGAATGACACGAAAAACTAATTTTAAAAATATTGGACATTTTTATCCTTAAACGCGTTTTCCGGTTAAACTATGCGTCCTAGACCCATCAAACTTTACACTTTTTCTGTCCCTTAAAATTCGATTTGCGGCTAAACTACTTGCCCCAGCGACTTAAAAATTATATATTCGTGATCTTGGAACTGCCACCTTTTAATCCATGTAACGAATGACACGAAAAACTAATTTTAAAAAAATTGGACATTTTTATCTTTAAACGCGTTTTCCGGCTAAACTATGCGTCCTAGACCCATCAAACTTTACACTTTTTCTGTCCCTTAAAATTCGATTTGCGGCTAAACTACTTGCCCCAGCGACTTAAAAATTATATATTCGTGATCTTGGAACTGCCACCTTTTAATCCATGTAACGAATGACACGAAAAACTAATTTTAAAAAAATTGGACATTTTTATCTTTAAACGCGTTTTCCGGCTAAACTATGCGTCCTAGACCCATCAAACTTTACATTTTATCTGTCCCTTAAAATTCGATTTGCGGCTAAACTACTTGCCCCAGCGACTTAAAAATTATATATTCGTGATCTTGGAACTGCCACCTTTTAATCCATGTAACGAATGACACGAAAAACTAATTTTAAAAAAATTGGACGTTTTTATCTTTAAACGCGTTTTCCGGCTAAACTATGCGTCCTAGACCCATCAAACTTTACACTTTTTCTGTCCCTTAAAATTCGATTTGCGGCTAAACTATTTGCCCCAGCGACTTAAAAATTATATATTCGTGATCTTGGAACTGCCACCTTTTAATCCATGTAACGAATGACACGAAAAACTAATTTTAAAAAATTGGACATTTTTATCTTTAAACGCGTTTTCCGGCTAAACTATGCGTCCTAGACCCATCAAACTTTACACTTTTTCTGTCCCTTAAAATTCGATTTGCGGCTAAACTACTTGCCCCAGCGACTTAAAAATTATATATTCGTGATCTTGGAACTGCCACCTTTTAATCCATGTAACGAATGACACGAAAAACTAATTTTAAAAAAATTGGACGTTTTTATCTTTAAACGCGTTTTCCGGCTAAACTATGCGTCCTAGACCCATCAAACTTTACATTTTATCTGTCCCTTAAAATTCGATTTGCGGCTAAACTACTTGCCCCAGCGACTTAAAAATTATATATTCGTGATCTTGGAACTGCCACCTTTTTATCCATGTAACGAATGACACGAAAAACTAATTTTAAAAAAATTGGACATTTTTATCTTTAAACGCGTTTTCCGGCTAAACTATGCGTCCTAGACCCATCAAACTTTACACTTTTCTGTCCCTTAAAATTCGATTTGCGGCTAAACTACTTGCCCCAGCGACTTAAAAATTATATATTCGTGATCTTGGAACTGCCACCTTTTAATCCATGTAACGAATGACACGAAAAACTAATTTTAAAAAAATTGGACATTTTTATCCTTAAACGCGTTTTCCGGTTAAACTATGCGTCCTAGACCCATCAAACTTTACACTTTTTCTGTTCCTTAAAATTCGATTTGCGGCTAAACTACTTGCCCCAGCGACTTAAAAATTATATATTCGTGATCTTGGAACTGCCACCTTTTAATCCATGTAACGAATGACACGAAAAACTAATTTTAAAAAAATTGGACATTTTTATCTTTAAACGCGTTTTCCGGCTAAACTATGCGTCCTAGACCCATCAAACTTTACATTTTATCTGTCCCTTAAAATTCGATTTGCGGCTAAACTACTTGCCCCAGCGACTTAAAAATTATATATTCGTGATCTTGGAACTGCCACCTTTTAATCCATGTAACGAATGACACGAAAAACTAATTTTAAAAAAATTGGACGTTTTTATCTTTAAACGCGTTTTCCGGCTAAACTATGCGTCCTAGACCCATCAAACTTTACACTTTTTCTGTCCCTTAAAATTCGATTTGCGGCTAAACTATTTGCCCCAGCGACTTAAAAATTATATATTCGTGATCTTGGAACTGCCACCTTTTAATCCATGTAACGAATGACACGAAAAACTAATTTTAAAAAATTGGACATTTTTATCTTTAAACGCGTTTTCCGGCTAAACTATGCGTCCTAGACCCATCAAACTTTACACTTTTTCTGTCCCTTAAAATTCGATTTGCGGCTAAACTACTTGCCCCAGCGACTTAAAAATTATATATTCGTGATCTTGGAACTGCCACCTTTTTATCCATGTAACGAATGACACGAAAAACTAATTTTTAAAAAATTGGACATTTTTATCTTTAAACGCGTTTTCCGGCTAAACTATGCGTCCTAGACCCATCAAACTTTACACTTTTCTGTCCCTTAAAATTCGATTTGCGGCTAAACTACTTGCCCCAGCGACTTAAAAATTATATACTCGTGATCTTGGAACTGCCACCTTTTAATCCATGTAACGAATGACACGAAAAACTAATTTTAAAAAAATTGGACATTTTTATCTTTAAACGCGTTTTCCGGCTAAGCTATGCGTCCTAGACCCATCAAACTTTACACTTTTTCTGTCCCTTAAAATTCGATTTGCGGCTAAACTACTTGCCCCAGCGACTTAAAAATTATATATTCGTGATCTTGGAACTGCCACCTTTTAATCCATGTAACGAATGACACGAAAAACTAATTTAAAAAAAATTGGACATTTTTATCTTTAAACGCGTTTTCCGGCTAAACTATGCATCCTAGACCCATCAAACTTTACATTTTATCTGTCCCTTAAAATTCGATTTGCGGCTAAACTACTTGCCCCACCCAGCGACTTAAAAATTATATATTCGTGATCTTGGAACTGCCACCTTTTAATCCATGTAACGAATGACACGAAAAACTAATTTTAAAAAAATTGGACGTTTTTATCTTTAAACGCGTTTTCCGGCTAAACTATGCGTCCTAGACCCATCAAACTTTACACTTTTTCTGTCCCTTAAAATTCGATTTGCGGCTAAACTATTTGCCCCAGCGACTTAAAAATTATATATTCGTGATCTTGGAACTGCCACCTTTTAATCCATGTAACGAATGACACGAAAAACTAATTTTAAAAAATTGGACATTTTTATCTTTAAACGCGTTTTCCAGCTAAACTATGCGTCCTAGACCCATCAAACTTTACACTTTTTCTGTCCCTTAAAATTCGATTTGCGGCTAAACTACTTGCCCCAGCGACTTAAAAATTATATATTCGTGATCTTGGAACTGCCACCTTTTAATCCATGTAACGAATGACACGAAAAACTAATTTTAAAAAATTGGACATTTTTATCTTTAAACGCGTTTTCCGGCTAAACTATGCGTCCTAGACCCATCAAACTTTACACTTTTTCTGTCCCTTAAAATTCGATTTGCGGCTAAACTACTTGCCCCAGCGACTTAAAAATTATATATTCGTGATCTTGGAACTGCCACCTTTTAATCCATGTAACGAATGACACGTAAAACTAATTTTAAAAAAATTGGACATTTTTATCTTTAAACGCGTTTTCCGGCTAAACTATGCGTCCTAGACCCATCAAACTTTACACTTTTTCTGTCCCTTAAAATTCGATTTGCGGCTAAACTACTTGCCCCAGCGACTTAAAAATTATATATTCGTGATCTTGGAACTGCCACCTTTTAATCCATGTAACGAATGACACGAAAAACTAATTTAAAAAAAATTGGCCGTTTTTATCTTTAAACGCGTTTTCCGGCTAAACTATGCGTCCTAGACCCATCAAACTTTACATTTTATCTGTCCCTTAAAATTCGATTTGCGGCTAAACTACTTGCCCCAGCGACTTAAAAATTATATATTCGTGATCTTGGAACTGCCACCTTTTAATCCATGTAACGAATGACACGAAAAACTAATTTTAAAAAAATTGGACATTTTTATCTTTAAACGCGTTTTCCGGCTAAACTATGCGTCCTAGACCCATCAAACTTTACACTTTTTCTGTCCCTTAAAATTCGATTTGCGGCTAAACTACTTGCCCCAGCGACTTAAAAATTATATATTCGTGATCTTGGAACTGCCACCTTTTAATCCATGTAACGAATGACACGAAAAACTAATTTTAAAAAAATTGGACGTTTTTATCTTTAAACGCGTTTTCCGGCTAAACTATGCGTCCTAGACCCATCAAACTTTACACTTTTTCTGTCCCTTAAAATTCGATTTGCGGCTAAACTACTTGCCCCAGCGACTTAAAAATTATATATTCGTGATCTTGGAACTGCCACCTTTTAATCCATGTAACGAATGACACGAAAAACTAATTTTAAAAAAATTGGACGTTTTTATCTTTAAACGCGTTTTCCGGCTAAACTATGCGTCCTAGACCCATCAAACTTTACACTTTTTCTGTCCCTTAAAATTCGATTTGCGGCTAAACTACTTGCCCCAGCGACTTAAAAATTATATATTCGTGATCTTGGAACTGCCACCTTTTAATCCATGTAACGAATGACACGAAAAACTAATTTTAAAAAAATTGGACGTTTTTATCTTTAAACGCGTTTTCCGGCTTAACTATGCGTCCTAGACCCATCAAACTTTACACTTTTTCTGTCCCTTAAAATTCGATTTGCGGCTAAACTACTTGCCCCAGCGACTTAAAAATTATATATTCGTGATCTTGGAACTGCCACCTTTTAATCCATGTAACGAATGACACGAAAAACTAATTTTAAAAAAATTGGAAATTTTTATCTTTAAACGCGTTTTCCGGCTAAACTATGCGTCCTAGTCCCATCAAACTTTACATTTTATCTGTCAATTAAAATTCGATTTGCGGCTAAACTACTTGCCCCAGCGACTTAAAAATTATATATTCGTGATCTTGGAACTGCCACCTTTTAATCCATGTAACGAATGACACGAAAAACTAATTTTAAAAAAATTGGACATTTTTATCTTTAAACGCGTTTTCCGGCTAAACTATGCGTCCTAGACCCATCAAACTTTACACTTTTTCTGTCCCTTAAAATTCGATTTGCGGCTAAACTACTTGCCCCAGCGACTTAAAAATTATATATTCGTGATCTTGGAACTGCCACCTTTTAATCCATGTAACGAATGACACGAAAAACTAATTTTAAAAAAAATTGGACATTTTTATCTTTAAACGCGTTTTCCGGCTAAACTATGCGTCCTAGACCCATCAAACTTTACACTTTTTCTGTCCCTTAAAATTCAATTTGCGGCTAAACTACTTGCCCCAGCGACTTAAAAATTATATATTCGTGATCTTGGAACTGCCACCTTTTAATCCATGTAACGAATGACACGAAAAACTAATTTTAAAAAAATTGGACGTTTTTTTCTTTAAACGCGTTTTCCGGCTAAACTATGCGTCCTAGACCCATCAAACTTTACACTTTTTCTGTCCCTTAAAATTCGATTTGCGGCTAAACTACTTGCCCCAGCGACTTAAAAATTATATATTCGTGATCTTGGAACTGCCACCTTTTAATCCATGTAACGAATGACACGAAAAACTAATTTTAAAAAAATTGGACATTTTTATCTTTAAACGCGTTTTCCGGCTAAACTATGCGTCCTAGACCCATCAAACTTTACATTTTATCTGTCCCTTAAAATTCGATTTGCGGCTAAACTACTTGCCCCAGCGACTTAAAAATTATATATTCGTGATCTTGGAACTGCCACCTTTTAATCCATGTAACGAATGACACGAAAAACTAATTTTAAAAAAATTGGACGTTTTTATCTTTAAACGCGTTTTTCGGCTAAACTATGCGTCCTAGACCCATCAAACTTTACACTTTTTCTGTCCCTTAAAATTCGATTTGCGGCTAAACTATTTGCCCCAGCGACTTAAAAATTATATATTCGTGATCTTGGAACTGCCACCTTTTAATCCATGTAACGAATGACACGAAAAACTAATTTTAAAAAATTGGACATTTTTATCTTTAAACGCGTTTTCCGGCTAAACTATGCGTCCTAGACCCATCAAACTTTACACTTTTTCTGTCCCTTAAAATTCGATTTGCGGCTAAACTACTTGCCCCAGCGACTTAAAAATTATATATTCGTGATCTTGGAACTGCCACCTTTTAATCCATGTAACGAATGACACGAAAAACTAATTTTAAAAAAATTGGACGTTTTTATCTTTAAACGCGTTTTCCGGCTAAACTATGCGTCCTAGACCCATCAAACTTTACACTTTTTCTGTCCCTTAAAATTCGATTTGCGGCTAAACTACTTGTCCCAGCGACTTAAAAATTATATATTCGTGATCTTGGAACTGCCACCTTTTAATCCATGTAACGAATGACACGAAAAACTAATTTTAAAAAAATTGGACATTTTTATCCTTAAACGCGTTTTCCGGCTAAACTGTGCGTCCTAGACCCATCAAACTTTACACTTTTTCTGTCCCTTAAAATTCGATTTGCGGCTAAACTACTTGCCCCAGCGACTTAAAAATTATATATTCGTGATCTTGGAACTGCCACCTTTTAATCCATGTAACGAATGACACGAAAAACTAATTTTAAAAAAATTGGACATTTTTATCTTCAAACGCGTTTTCCGGCTAAACTATGCGTCCTAGACCCATCAAACTTTACATTTTATCTGTCCCTTAAAATTCGATTTGCGGCTAAACTACTTGCCCCAGCGACTTAAAAATTATATATTCATGATCTTGGAACTGCCACCTTTTAATCCATGTAACGAATGACACGAAAAACTAATTTTAAAAAAATTAGACATTTTTATCTTTAAACGCGTTTTCCGGCTAAACTATGCGTCCTAGACCCATCAAACTTTACACTTTTTCTGTCCCTTAAAATTCGATTTGCGGCTAAACTACTTGCCCCAGCGACTTAAAAATTATATATTCGTGATCTTGGAACTGCCACCTTTTAATCCATGTAACGAATGACACGAAAAACTAATTTTAAAAAAATTGGACGTTTTTATCTTTAAACGCGTTTTCCGGCTAAACTATGCGTCCTAGACCCATCAAACTTTACACTTTTTCTGTCCCTTAAAATTCGATTTGCGGCTAAACTACTTGCCCCAGCGACTTAAAAATTATATATTCGTGATCTTGGAACTGCCACCTTTTAATCCATGTAACGAATGACACGAAAAACTAATTTTAAAAAAATTGGACATTTTTATCTTTAAACGCGTTTTCCGGCTAAACTATGCGTCCTAGACCCATCAAACTTTACACCTTTTCTGTCCCTTAAGATTCGATTTGCGGCTAAACTACTTGCCCCAGCGACTTAAAAATTATATATTCGTGATCTTGGAACTGCCACCTTTTAATCCATGTAACGAATGACACGAAAAACTAATTTTAAAAAAATTGGACATTTTTATCTTTAAACGCGTTTTCCGGCTAAACTATGCGTCCTAGACCCATCAAACTTTACACTTTTTCTGTCCCTTAAAATTCGATTTGCGGCTAAACTACTTGCCCCAGCGACTTAAAAATTATATATTCGTGATCTTGGAACTGCCACCTTTTAATCCATGTAACGAATAACACGAAAATCTAATTTTAAAAAAATTTGACATTTTTATCTTTAAACGCGTTTTCCGGCTAAACTATGCGTCCTAGACCCATCAAACTTTAAACTTTTTCTGTCCCTTAAAATTCGATTTGCGGCTAAACTACTTGCCCCAGCGACTTAAAAATTATATATTCGTGATCTTGGAACTGCCACCTTTTATTCCATGTAACGAATGACACGAAAAACTAATTTTAAAAAAATTGGACATTTTTATCTTTAAACGCGTTTTCCGGCTAAACTATGCGTCCTAGACCCATCAAACTTTACACTTTTCTGTCCCTTAAAATTCGATTTGCGGCTAAACTACTTGCCCCAGCGACTTAAAAATTATATATTCGTGATCTTGGAACTGCCACCTTTTAATCCATGTAACGAATGACACGAAAAACTAATTTTAAAAAAATTGGACATTTTTATCTTTAAACGCGTTTTCCGGCTAAACTATGCGTCCTAGACCCATCAAACTTTACACTTTTTCTGTCCCTTAAAATTCGATTTGCGGCTAAACTACTTGCCCCAGCGACTTAAAAATTATATATTCGTGATCTTGGAACTGCCACCTTTTAATCCATGTAACGAATGACACGAAAAACTAATTTTAAAAAAATTGGACATTTTTATCTTTAAACGCGTTTTCCGGCTAAACTATGCGTCCTAGACCCATCAAACTTTACACTTTTTCTGTCCCTTAAAATTCGATTTGCGGCTAAACTACTTGCCCCAGCGACTTAAAAATTATATATTCGTGATCTTGGAACTGCCACCTTTTAATCCATGTAACGAATGACACGAAAAACTAATTTTAAAAAAATTGGACGTTTTTATCTTTAAACGCGTTTTCCGGCTAAACTATGCGTCCTAGACCCATCAAACTTTACATTTTATCTGTCCTTTAAATTCGATTTGCGGCTAAACTACTTGCCCCAGCGACTTAAAAATTATATATTCGTGATCTTGGAACTGCCACCTTTTAATCCATGTAACGAATGACACAAGGGACAGAAAAAGTGTAAAATTTGATGGGTCTAGGATGCATAGTTTAGCCGGAAAACGCGTTTAAAGATAAAAATGTCCAATTTTTTTAAAATTAGTTTTTCGTGTCATTCGTTACATGGATTAAAAGGTGGCAGTTCCAAGATCACGAATATATAAGTTTTAAGTCGCTGGGGCAAGTAGTTTAGCCGCAAATCGAATTTTAAGGGACAGAAAAAGTGTAAAGTTTGATGGGTCTAGGACGCATAGTTTAGCCGGAAAACGCGTTTAAAGATAAAAATGTCCAATTTTTTTTAAAATTAGTTTTTCGTGTCATTCGTTACATGGATTAAAAGGTGGCAGTTCCAAGATCACGAATATATAATTTTTAAGTCGCTGGGGCAAGTAGTTTAGCCGCAAATCGAATTTTAAGGGACAGAAAAAGTGTAAAGTTTGATGGGTCTAGGACGCATAGTTTAGCCGGAAAACGCGTTTAAAGATAAAAATGTCCAATTTTTTTAAAATTAGTTTTTCGTGTCATTCGTTACATGGATTAAAAGGTGGCAGTTCCAAGATCACGAATATATAATTTTAAAAAAATTGGACATTTTTATCTTTAAACGCGTTTTCCGGCTAAACTATGCGTCCTAGACCCATCAAACTTTACACTTTTTCTGTCCCTTAAAATTCGATTTGCGGCTAAACTACTTGCCCCAGCGACTTAAAAATTATATATTCGTGATCTTGGAACTGCCACCTTTTAATCCATGTAACGAATGACACGAAAAACTAATTTTAAAAAAAATTGGACGTTTTTATCTTTAAACGCGTTTTCCGGCTAAACTATGCGTCCTAGACCCATCAAACTTTACATTTTATCTGTCCCTTAAAATTCGATTTGCGGCTAAACTACTTGCCCCAGCGACTTAAAAATTATATAGTCGTGATCTTGGAACTGCCACCTTTTAATCCATGTAACGAATGACACGAAAAACTAATTTTAAAAAAATTGGACATTTTTATCTTTAAACGCGTTTTCCGGCTAAACTATGCGTCCTAGACCCATCAAACTTTACAATTTTCTGTCCCTTAAAATTCGATTTGCGGCTAAACTACTTGCCCCAGCGACTTAAAAATTATATATTCGTGATCTTGGAACTGCCACCTTTTAATCCATGTAACGAATGACACGAAAAACTAATTTTAAAAATATTGGACATTTTTATCCTTAAACGCGTTTTCCGGTTAAACTATGCGTCCTAGACCCATCAAACTTTACACTTTTTCTGTCCCTTAAAATTCGATTTGCGGCTAAACTACTTGCCCCAGCGACTTAAAAATTATATATTCGTGATCTTGGAACTGCCACCTTTTAATCCATGTAACGAATGACATGAAAAACTAATTTTAAAAAAATTGGACATTTTTATCTTTAAACGCGTTTTCCGGCTAAACTATGCGTCCTAGACCCATCAAACTTTACATTTTATCTGTCCCTTAAAATTCGATTTGCGGCTAAACTACTTGCCCCAGCGACTTAAAAATTATATAGTCGTGATCTTGGAACTGCCACCTTTTAATCCATGTAACGAATGACACGAAAAACTAATTTTAAAAAAATTGGACATTTTTATCTTTAAACGCGTTTTCCGGCTAAACTATGCGTCCTAGACCCATCAAACTTTACACTTTTCTGCCCTTAAAATTCGATTTGCGGCTAAACTACTTGCCCCAGCGACTTAAAAATTATATATTCGTGATCTTGGAACTGCCACCTTTTAATCCATGTAACGAATGACACGAAAAACTAATTTTAAAAATATTGGACATTTTTATCCTTAAACGCGTTTTCCGGCTAAACTATGCGTCCTAGACCCATCAAACTTTACACTTTTTCTGTCCCTTAAAATTCGATTTGCGGCTAAACTACTTGCCCCAGCGACTTAAAAATTATATATTCGTGATCTTGGAACTGCCACCTTTTAATCCATGTAACGAATGACACGAAAAACTAATTTTAAAAAAATTGGACATTTTTATCTTTAAACGCGTTTTCCGGCTAAACTATGCGTCCTAGACCCATCAAACTTTACACTTTTTCTGTCCCTTAAAATTCGATTTGCGGCTAAACTACTTGCCCCAGCGACTTAAAAATTATATATTCGTGATCTTGGAACTGCCACCTTTTAATCCATGTAACGAATGACACGAAAAACTAATTTTAAAAAAATTGGACATTTTTATCTTTAAACGCGTTTTCCGGCTAAACTATGCGTCCTAGACCCATCAAACTTTACATTTTATCTGTCCCTTAAAATTCGATTTGCGGCTAAACTACTTGCCCCAGCGACTTAAAAATTATATATTCGTGATCTTGGAACTGCCACCTTTTAATCCATGTAACGAATGACACGAAAAACTAATTTTAAAAAAATTGGACGTTTTTATCTTTAAACGCGTTTTCCGGCTAAACTATGCGTCCTAGACCCATCAAACTTTACACTTTTTCTGTCCCTTAAAATTCGATTTGCGGCTAAACTATTTGCCCCAGCGACTTAAAAATTATATATTCGTGATCTTGGAACTGCCACCTTTTAATCCATGTAACGAATGACACGAAAAACTAATTTTAAAAAATTGGACATTTTTATCTTTAAACGCGTTTTCCGGCTAAACTATGCGTCCTAGACCCATCAAACTTTACACTTTTTCTGTCCCTTAAAATTCGATTTGCGGCTAAACTACTTGCCCCAGCGACTTAAAAATTATATATTCGTGATCTTGGAACTGCCACCTTTTAATCCATGTAACGAATGACACGAAAAACTAATTTTAAAAAAATTGGACGTTTTTATCTTTAAACGCGTTTTCCGGCTAAACTATGCGTCCTAGACCCATCAAACTTTACATTTTATCTGTCCCTTAAAATTCGATTTGCGGCTAAACTACTTGCCCCAGCGACTTAAAAATTATATATTCGTGATCTTGGAACTGCCACCTTTTTATCCATGTAACGAATGACACGAAAAACTAATTTTAAAAAAATTGGACATTTTTATCTTTAAACGCGTTTTCCGGCTAAACTATGCGTCCTAGACCCATCAAACTTTACACTTTTCTGTCCCTTAAAATTCGATTTGCGGCTAAACTACTTGCCCCAGCGACTTAAAAATTATATATTCGTGATCTTGGAACTGCCACCTTTTAATCCATGTAACGAATGACACGAAAAACTAATTTTAAAAAAATTGGACATTTTTATCCTTAAACGCGTTTTCCGGTTAAACTATGCGTCCTAGACCCATCAAACTTTACACTTTTTCTGTTCCTTAAAATTCGATTTGCGGCTAAACTACTTGCCCCAGCGACTTAAAAATTATATATTCGTGATCTTGGAACTGCCACCTTTTAATCCATGTAACGAATGACACGAAAAACTAATTTTAAAAAAATTGGACATTTTTATCTTTAAACGCGTTTTCCGGCTAAACTATGCGTCCTAGACCCATCAAACTTTACATTTTATCTGTCCCTTAAAATTCGATTTGCGGCTAAACTACTTGCCCCAGCGACTTAAAAATTATATATTCGTGATCTTGGAACTGCCACCTTTTAATCCATGTAACGAATGACACGAAAAACTAATTTTAAAAAAATTGGACGTTTTTATCTTTAAACGCGTTTTCCGGCTAAACTATGCGTCCTAGACCCATCAAACTTTACACTTTTTCTGTCCCTTAAAATTCGATTTGCGGCTAAACTATTTGCCCCAGCGACTTAAAAATTATATATTCGTGATCTTGGAACTGCCACCTTTTAATCCATGTAACGAATGACACGAAAAACTAATTTTAAAAAATTGGACATTTTTATCTTTAAACGCGTTTTCCGGCTAAACTATGCGTCCTAGACCCATCAAACTTTACACTTTTTCTGTCCCTTAAAATTCGATTTGCGGCTAAACTACTTGCCCCAGCGACTTAAAAATTATATATTCGTGATCTTGGAACTGCCACCTTTTTATCCATGTAACGAATGACACGAAAAACTAATTTTTAAAAAATTGGACATTTTTATCTTTAAACGCGTTTTCCGGCTAAACTATGCGTCCTAGACCCATCAAACTTTACACTTTTCTGTCCCTTAAAATTCGATTTGCGGCTAAACTACTTGCCCCAGCGACTTAAAAATTATATACTCGTGATCTTGGAACTGCCACCTTTTAATCCATGTAACGAATGACACGAAAAACTAATTTTAAAAAAATTGGACATTTTTATCTTTAAACGCGTTTTCCGGCTAAGCTATGCGTCCTAGACCCATCAAACTTTACACTTTTTCTGTCCCTTAAAATTCGATTTGCGGCTAAACTACTTGCCCCAGCGACTTAAAAATTATATATTCGTGATCTTGGAACTGCCACCTTTTAATCCATGTAACGAATGACACGAAAAACTAATTTAAAAAAAATTGGACATTTTTATCTTTAAACGCGTTTTCCGGCTAAACTATGCATCCTAGACCCATCAAACTTTACATTTTATCTGTCCCTTAAAATTCGATTTGCGGCTAAACTACTTGCCCCACCCAGCGACTTAAAAATTATATATTCGTGATCTTGGAACTGCCACCTTTTAATCCATGTAACGAATGACACGAAAAACTAATTTTAAAAAAATTGGACGTTTTTATCTTTAAACGCGTTTTCCGGCTAAACTATGCGTCCTAGACCCATCAAACTTTACACTTTTTCTGTCCCTTAAAATTCGATTTGCGGCTAAACTATTTGCCCCAGCGACTTAAAAATTATATATTCGTGATCTTGGAACTGCCACCTTTTAATCCATGTAACGAATGACACGAAAAACTAATTTTAAAAAATTGGACATTTTTATCTTTAAACGCGTTTTCCAGCTAAACTATGCGTCCTAGACCCATCAAACTTTACACTTTTTCTGTCCCTTAAAATTCGATTTGCGGCTAAACTACTTGCCCCAGCGACTTAAAAATTATATATTCGTGATCTTGGAACTGCCACCTTTTAATCCATGTAACGAATGACACGAAAAACTTATTTTAAAAAAATTGGACGTTTTTATCTTTAAACGCGTTTTCCGGCTAAACTATGCGTCCTAGACCCATCAAACTTTACATTTTATCTGTCCCTTAAAATTCGATTTGCGGCTAAACTACTTGCCCCAGCGACTTAAAAATTATATATTCGTGATCTTGGAACTGCCACCTTTTAATCCATGTAACGAATGACACGAAAAACTAATTTTAAAAAATTGGACATTTTTATCTTTAAACGCGTTTTCCGGCTAAACTATGCGTCCTAGACCCATCAAACTTTACACTTTTTCTGTCCCTTAAAATTCGATTTGCGGCTAAACTACTTGCCCCAGCGACTTAAAAATTATATATTCGTGATCTTGGAACTGCCACCTTTTAATCCATGTAACGAATGACACGAAAAACTAATTTTAAAAAAATTGGACATTTTTATCTTTAAACGCGTTTTCCGGCTAAACTATGCGTCCTAGACCCATCAAACTTTACACTTTTTCTGTCCCTTAAAATTCGATTTGCGGCTAAACTACTTGCCCCAGCGACTTAAAAATTATATATTCGTGATCTTGGAACTGCCACCTTTTAATCCATGTAACGAATGACACGAAAAACTAATTTAAAAAAAATTGGACGTTTTTATCTTTAAACGCGTTTTCCGGCTAAACTATGCGTCCTAGACCCATCAAACTTTACATTTTATCTGTCCCTTAAAATTCGATTTGCGGCTAAACTACTTGCCCCAGCGACTTAAAAATTATATATTCGTGATCTTGGAACTGCCACCTTTTAATCCATGTAACGAATGACACGAAAAACTAATTTTAAAAAAATTGGACATTTTTATCTTTAAACGCGTTTTCCGGCTAAACTATGCGTCCTAGACCCATCAAACTTTACACTTTTTCTGTCCCTTAAAATTCGATTTGCGGCTAAACTACTTGCCCCAGCGACTTAAAAATTATATATTCGTGATCTTGGAACTGCCACCTTTTAATCCATGTAACGAATGACACGAAAAACTAATTTTAAAAAAATTGGACGTTTTTATCTTTAAACGCGTTTTCCGGCTAAACTATGCGTCCTAGACCCATCAAACTTTACACTTTTTCTGTCCCTTAAAATTCGATTTGCGGCTAAACTACTTGCCCCAGCGACTTAAAAATTATATATTCGTGATCTTGGAACTGCCACCTTTTAATCCATGTAACGAATGACACGAAAAACTAATTTTAAAAAAATTGGACGTTTTTATCTTTAAACGCGTTTTCCGGCTAAACTATGCGTCCTAGACCCATCAAACTTTACACTTTTTCTGTCCCTTAAAATTCGATTTGCGGCTAAACTACTTGCCCCAGCGACTTAAAAATTATATATTCGTGATCTTGGAACTGCCACCTTTTAATCCATGTAACGAATGACACGAAAAACTAATTTTAAAAAAATTGGACGTTTTTATCTTTAAACGCGTTTTCCGGCTTAACTATGCGTCCTAGACCCATCAAACTTTACACTTTTTCTGTCCCTTAAAATTCGATTTGCGGCTAAACTACTTGCCCCAGCGACTTAAAAATTATATATTCGTGATCTTGGAACTGCCACCTTTTAATCCATGTAACGAATGACACGAAAAACTAATTTTAAAAAAATTGGAAATTTTTATCTTTAAACGCGTTTTCCGGCTAAACTATGCGTCCTAGTCCCATCAAACTTTACATTTTATCTGTCAATTAAAATTCGATTTGCGGCTAAACTACTTGCCCCAGCGACTTAAAAATTATATATTCGTGATCTTGGAACTGCCACCTTTTAATCCATGTAACGAATGACACGAAAAACTAATTTTAAAAAAATTGGACATTTTTATCTTTAAACGCGTTTTCCGGCTAAACTATGCGTCCTAGACCCATCAAACTTTACACTTTTTCTGTCCCTTAAAATTCGATTTGCGGCTAAACTACTTGCCCCAGCGACTTAAAAATTATATATTCGTGATCTTGGAACTGCCACCTTTTAATCCATGTAACGAATGACACGAAAAACTAATTTTAAAAAAAATTGGACATTTTTATCTTTAAACGCGTTTTCCGGCTAAACTATGCGTCCTAGACCCATCAAACTTTACACTTTTTCTGTCCCTTAAAATTCAATTTGCGGCTAAACTACTTGCCCCAGCGACTTAAAAATTATATATTCGTGATCTTGGAACTGCCACCTTTTAATCCATGTAACGAATGACACGAAAAACTAATTTTAAAAAAATTGGACGTTTTTTTCTTTAAACGCGTTTTCCGGCTAAACTATGCGTCCTAGACCCATCAAACTTTACACTTTTTCTGTGCTAAACTACTTGCCCCAGCGACTTAAAAATTATATATTCGTGATCTTGGAACTGCCACCTTTTAATCCATGTAACGAATGACACGAAAAACTAATTTTAAAAAAATTGGACGTTTTTATCTTTAAACGCGTTTTCCGGCTAAACTATGCGTCCTAGACCCATCAAACTTTACACTTTTTCTGTCCCTTAAAATTCGATTTGCGGCTAAACTACTTGCCCCAGCGACTTAAAAATTATATATTCGTGATCTTGGAACTGCCACCTTTTAATCCATGTAACGAATGACACGAAAAACTAATTTTAAAAAAATTGGACGTTTTTATCTTTAAACGCGTTTTCCGGCTAAACTATGCGTCCTAGACCCATCAAACTTTACACTTTTTCTGTCCCTTAAAATTCGATTTGCGGCTAAACTACTTGCCCCAGCGACTTAAAAATTATATATTCGTGATCTTGGAACTGCCACCTTTTAATCCATGTAACGAATGACACGAAAAACTAATTTTAAAAAAATTGGACGTTTTTATCTTTAAACGCGTTTTCCGGCTTAACTATGCGTCCTAGACCCATCAAACTTTACACTTTTTCTGTCCCTTAAAATTCGATTTGCGGCTAAACTACTTGCCCCAGCGACTTAAAAATTATATATTCGTGATCTTGGAACTGCCACCTTTTAATCCATGTAACGAATGACACGAAAAACTAATTTTAAAAAAATTGGAAATTTTTATCTTTAAACGCGTTTTCCGGCTAAACTATGCGTCCTAGTCCCATCAAACTTTACATTTTATCTGTCAATTAAAATTCGATTTGCGGCTAAACTACTTGCCCCAGCGACTTAAAAATTATATATTCGTGATCTTGGAACTGCCACCTTTTAATCCATGTAACGAATGACACGAAAAACTAATTTTAAAAAAATTGGACATTTTTATCTTTAAACGCGTTTTCCGGCTAAACTATGCGTCCTAGACCCATCAAACTTTACACTTTTTCTGTCCCTTAAAATTCGATTTGCGGCTAAACTACTTGCCCCAGCGACTTAAAAATTATATATTCGTGATCTTGGAACTGCCACCTTTTAATCCATGTAACGAATGACACGAAAAACTAATTTTAAAAAAAATTGGACATTTTTATCTTTAAACGCGTTTTCCGGCTAAACTATGCGTCCTAGACCCATCAAACTTTACACTTTTTCTGTCCCTTAAAATTCAATTTGCGGCTAAACTACTTGCCCCAGCGACTTAAAAATTATATATTCGTGATCTTGGAACTGCCACCTTTTAATCCATGTAACGAATGACACGAAAAACTAATTTTAAAAAAATTGGACGTTTTTTTCTTTAAACGCGTTTTCCGGCTAAACTATGCGTCCTAGACCCATCAAACTTTACACTTTTTCTGTCCCTTAAAATTCGATTTGCGGCTAAACTACTTGCCCCAGCGACTTAAAAATTATATATTCGTGATCTTGGAACTGCCACCTTTTAATCCATGTAACGAATGACACGAAAAACTAATTTTAAAAAAATTGGACATTTTTATCTTTAAACGCGTTTTCCGGCTAAACTATGCGTCCTAGACCCATCAAACTTTACATTTTATCTGTCCCTTAAAATTCGATTTGCGGCTAAACTACTTGCCCCAGCGACTTAAAAATTATATATTCGTGATCTTGGAACTGCCACCTTTTAATCCATGTAACGAATGACACGAAAAACTAATTTTAAAAAAATTGGACGTTTTTATCTTTAAACGCGTTTTTCGGCTAAACTATGCGTCCTAGACCCATCAAACTTTACACTTTTTCTGTCCCTTAAAATTCGATTTGCGGCTAAACTATTTGCCCCAGCGACTTAAAAATTATATATTCGTGATCTTGGAACTGCCACCTTTTAATCCATGTAACGAATGACACGAAAAACTAATTTTAAAAAATTGGACATTTTTATCTTTAAACGCGTTTTCCGGCTAAACTATGCGTCCTAGACCCATCAAACTTTACACTTTTTCTGTCCCTTAAAATTCGATTTGCGGCTAAACTACTTGCCCCAGCGACTTAAAAATTATATATTCGTGATCTTGGAACTGCCACCTTTTAATCCATGTAACGAATGACACGAAAAACTAATTTTAAAAAAATTGGACGTTTTTATCTTTAAACGCGTTTTCCGGCTAAACTATGCGTCCTAGACCCATCAAACTTTACACTTTTTCTGTCCCTTAAAATTCGATTTGCGGCTAAACTACTTGTCCCAGCGACTTAAAAATTATTTATTCGTGATCTTGGAACTGCCACCTTTTAATCCATGTAACGAATGACACGAAAAACTAATTTTAAAAAAATTGGACATTTTTATCCTTAAACGCGTTTTCCGGCTAAACTGTGCGTCCTAGACCCATCAAACTTTACACTTTTTCTGTCCCTTAAAATTCGATTTGCGGCTAAACTACTTGCCCCAGCGACTTAAAAATTATATATTCGTGATCTTGGAACTGCCACCTTTTAATCCATGTAACGAATGACACGAAAAACTAATTTTAAAAAAATTGGACATTTTTATCTTCAAACGCGTTTTCCGGCTAAACTATGCGTCCTAGACCCATCAAACTTTACATTTTATCTGTCCCTTAAAATTCGATTTGCGGCTAAACTACTTGCCCCAGCGACTTAAAAATTATATATTCGTGATCTTGGAACTGCCACCTTTTAATCCATGTAACGAATGACACGAAAAACTAATTTTAAAAAAATTAGACATTTTTTTCTTTAAACGCGTTTTCCGGCTAAACTATGCGTCCTAGACCCATCAAACTTTACACTTTTTCTGTCCCTTAAAATTCGATTTGCGGCTAAACTACTTGCCCCAGCGACTTAAAAATTATATATTCGTGATCTTGGAACTGCCACCTTTTAATCCATGTAACGAATGACACGAAAAACTAATTTTAAAAAAATTGGACGTTTTTATCTTTAAACGCGTTTTCCGGCTAAACTATGCGTCCTAGTCCCATCAAACTTTACATTTTATCTGTCAATTAAAATTCGATTTGCGGCTAAACTACTTGCCCCAGCGACTTAAAAATTATATATTCGTGATCTTGGAACTGCCACCTTTTAATCCATGTAACGAATGACACGAAAAACTAATTTTAAAAAAATTGGACATTTTTATCTTTAAACGCGTTTTCCGGCTAAACTATGCGTCCTAGACCCATCAAACTTTACACTTTTTCTGTCCCTTAAAATTCGATTTGCGGCTAAACTACTTGCCCCAGCGACTTAAAAATTATATATTCGTGATCTTGGAACTGCCACCTTTTAATCCATGTAACGAATGACACGAAAAACTAATTTTAAAAAAAATTGGACATTTTTATCTTTAAACGCGTTTTCCGGCTAAACTATGCGTCCTAGACCCATCAAACTTTACATTTTATCTGTCCCTTAAAATTCGATTTGCGGCTAAACTACTTGCCCCAGCGACTTAAAAATTATATATTCGTGATCTTGGAACTGCCACCTTTTAATCCATGTAACGAATGACACGAAAAACTAATTTTAAAAAAATTGGACGTTTTTATCTTTAAACGCGTTTTTCGGCTAAACTATGCGTCCTAGACCCATCAAACTTTACACTTTTTCTGTCCCTTAAAATTCGATTTGCGGCTAAACTATTTGCCCCAGCGACTTAAAAATTATATATTCGTGATCTTGGAACTGCCACCTTTTAATCCATGTAACGAATGACACGAAAAACTAATTTTAAAAAATTGGACATTTTTATCTTTAAACGCGTTTTCCGGCTAAACTATGCGTCCTAGACCCATCAAACTTTACACTTTTTCTGTCCCTTAAAATTCGATTTGCGGCTAAACTACTTGCCCCAGCGACTTAAAAATTATATATTCGTGATCTTGGAACTGCCACCTTTTAATCCATGTAACGAATGACACGAAAAACTAATTTTAAAAAAATTGGACGTTTTTATCTTTAAACGCGTTTTCCGGCTAAACTATGCGTCCTAGACCCATCAAACTTTACACTTTTTCTGTCCCTTAAAATTCGATTTGCGGCTAAACTACTTGTCCCAGCGACTTAAAAATTATTTATTCGTGATCTTGGAACTGCCACCTTTTAATCCATGTAACGAATGACACGAAAAACTAATTTTAAAAAAATTGGACATTTTTATCCTTAAACGCGTTTTCCGGCTAAACTGTGCGTCCTAGACCCATCAAACTTTACACTTTTTCTGTCCCTTAAAATTCGATTTGCGGCTAAACTACTTGCCCCAGCGACTTAAAAATTATATATTCGTGATCTTGGAACTGCCACCTTTTAATCCATGTAACGAATGACACGAAAAACTAATTTTAAAAAAATTGGACATTTTTATCTTCAAACGCGTTTTCCGGCTAAACTATGCGTCCTAGACCCATCAAACTTTACATTTTATCTGTCCCTTAAAATTCGATTTGCGGCTAAACTACTTGCCCCAGCGACTTAAAAATTATATATTCGTGATCTTGGAACTGCCACCTTTTAATCCATGTAACGAATGACACGAAAAACTAATTTTAAAAAAATTAGACATTTTTATCTTTAAACGCGTTTTCCGGCTAAACTATGCGTCCTAGACCCATCAAACTTTACACTTTTTCTGTCCCTTAAAATTCGATTTGCGGCTAAACTACTTGCCCCAGCGACTTAAAAATTATATATTCGTGATCTTGGAACTGCCACCTTTTAATCCATGTAACGAATGACACGAAAAACTAATTTTAAAAAAATTGGACGTTTTTATCTTTAAACGCGTTTTCCGGCTAAACTATGCGTCCTAGACCCATCAAACTTTACACTTTTTCTGTCCATTAAAATTCGATTTGCGGCTAAACTACTTGCCCCAGCGACTTAAAAATTATATATTCGTGATCTTGGAACTGCCACCTTTTAATCCATGTAACGAATGACACGAAAAACTAATTTTAAAAAAATTGGACATTTTTATCTTTAAACGCGTTTTCCGGCTAAACTATGCGTCCTAGACCCATCAAACTTTACACCTTTTCTGTCCCTTAAGATTCGATTTGCGGCTAAACTACTTGCCCCAGCGACTTAAAAATTATATATTCGTGATCTTGGAACTGCCACCTTTTAATCCATGTAACGAATGACACGAAAAACTAATTTTAAAAAAATTGGACATTTTTATCTTTAAACGCGTTTTCCGGCTAAACTATGCGTCCTAGACCCATCAAACTTTACACTTTTTCTGTCCCTTAAAATTCGATTTGCGGCTAAACTACTTGCCCCAGCGACTTAAAAATTATATATTCGTGATCTTGGAACTGCCACCTTTTAATCCATGTAACGAATAACACGAAAATCTAATTTTAAAAAAATTGGACATTTTTATCTTTAAACGCGTTTTCCGGCTAAACTATGCGTCCTAGACCCATCAAACTTTAAACTTTTTCTGTCCCTTAAAATTCGATTTGCGGCTAAACTACTTGCCCCAGCGACTTAAAAATTATATATTCGTGATCTTGGAACTGCCACCTTTTATTCCATGTAACGAATGACACGAAAAACTAATTTTAAAAAAATTGGACATTTTTATCTTTAAACGCGTTTTCCGGCTAAACTATGCGTCCTAGACCCATCAAACTTTACACTTTTCTGTCCCTTAAAATTCGATTTGCGGCTAAACTACTTGCCCCAGCGACTTAAAAATTATATATTCGTGATCTTGGAACTGCCACCTTTTAATCCATGTAACGAATGACACGAAAAACTAATTTTAAAAAAATTGGACATTTTTATCTTTAAACGCGTTTTCCGGCTAAACTATGCGTCCTAGACCCATCAAACTTTACACTTTTTCTGTCCCTTAAAATTCGATTTGCGGCTAAACTACTTGCCCCAGCGACTTAAAAATTATATATTCGTGATCTTGGAACTGCCACCTTTTAATCCATGTAACGAATGACACGAAAAACTAATTTTAAAAAAATTGGACATTTTTATCTTTAAACGCGTTTTCCGGCTAAACTATGCGTCCTAGACCCATCAAACTTTACATTTTATCTGTCCCTTAAAATTCGATTTGCGGCTAAACTACTTGCCCCAGCGACTTAAAAATTATATATTCGTGATCTTGGAACTGCCACCTTTTAATCCATGTAACGAATGACACGAAAAACTAATTTTAAAAAAATTGGACGTTTTTATCTTTAAACGCGTTTTCCGGCTAAACTATGCGTCCTAGACCCATCAAACTTTACATTTTATCTGTCCTTTAAATTCGATTTGCGGCTAAACTACTTGCCCCAGCGACTTAAAAATTATATATTCGTGATCTTGGAACTGCCACCTTTTAATCCATGTAACGAATGACACGAAAAACTAATTTTAAAAAAATTTGACATTTTTATCTTTAAACGCGTTTTCCGGCTAAACTATGCGTCCTAGACCCATCAAACTTTACACTTTTTCTGTCCCTTAAAATTCGATTTGCGGCTAAACTACTTGCCCCAGCGACTTAAAAATTATATATTCGTGATCTTGGAACTGCCACCTTTTAATCCATGTGACACGAAAAACTAATTTTAAAAAAATTGGACATTTTTATCTTTAAACGCGTTTTCCGGCTAAACTATGAGTCCTAGACCCAACAAACTTTACATTTTATCTGTCCCTTAAAATTCGATTTGCGGCTAAACTACTTGCCCCAGCGACTTAAAAATTATATATTCGTGATCTTGGAACTGCCACCTTTTAATCCATGTAACGAATGACACGAAAAACTAATTTTAAAAAAATTGGACATTTTTATCTTTAAACGCGTTTTCCGGCTAAACTATGCGTCCTAGACCCATCAAACTTTACACTTTTTCTGTCCCTTAAAATTCGATTTGCGGCTAAACTACTTGCCCCAGCGACTTAAAAATTATATATTCGTGATCTTGGAACTGCCACCTTTTAATCCATGTAACGAATGACACGAAAAACTAATTTTAAAAAAAATTGGACATTTTTATCTTTAAACGCGTTTTCCGGCTAAACTATGCGTCCTAGACCCATCAAACTTTACACTTTTTCTGTCCCTTAAAATTCGATTTGCGGCTAAACTACTTGCCCCAGCGACTTAAAAATTATATATTCGTGATCTTGGAACTGCCACCTTTTAATCCATGTAACGAATGACACGAAAAACTAATTTTAAAAAAATTGGACATTTTTATCTTTAAAGGCGTTTTCCGGCTAAACTATGCGTCCTAGACCCATCAAACTTTACACTTTTCTGTCCCTTAAAATTCGATTTGCGGCTAAACTACTTGCCCCAGCGACTTAAAAATTATATATTCGTGATCTTGGAACTGCCACCTTTTAATCCATGTAACGAATGACACGAAAAACTAATTTAAAAAAAATTGGACATTTTTATCTTTAAACGCGTTTTCCGGCTAAACTATGCGTCCTAGACCCATCAAACTTTACACTTTTCTGTCCCTTAAAATTCGATTTGCGGCTAAACTACTTGCCCCAGCGACTTAAAAATTATATATTCGTGATCTTGGAACTTCCACCTTTTAATCCATGTACCGAATGACACGAAAAACTAATTTTAAAAAAATTGGACATTTTTATCTTTAAACGCGTTTTCCGGCTAAACTATGCGTCCTAGACCCATCAAACTTTACACTTTTCTGTCCCTTAAAATTCGATTTGCGGCTAAACTACTTGCCCCAGCGACTTAAAAATTATATATTCGTGATCTTGGAACTGCCACCTTTTAATCCATGTAACGAATGACACGAAAAACTAATTTTAAAAAAATTGGACATTTTTATCTTTAAACGCGTTTTCCGGCTAAACTATGCGTCCTAGACCCATCAAACTTTACACTTTTTCTGTCCCTTAAAATTCGATTTGCGGCTAAACTACTTGCCCCAGCGACTTAAAAATTATATATTCGTGATCTTGGAACTGCCACCTTTTAATCCATGTAACGAATGACACGAAAAACTAATTTAAAAAAAATTGGACGTTTTTATCTTTAAACGCGTTTTCCGGCTAAACTATGCGTCCTAGACCCATCAAACTTTACATTTTATCTGTCCCTTAAAATTCGATTTGCGGCTAAACTACTTGCCCCAGCGACTTAAAAATTATATATTCGTGATCTTGGAACTGCCACCTTTTAATCCATGTAACGAATGACACGAAAAACTAATTTTAAAAAAATTGGACATTTTTATCTTTAAACGCGTTTTCCGGCTAAACTATGAGTCCTAGACCCAACAAACTTTACATTTTATCTGTCCCTTAAAATTCGATTTGCGGCTAAACTACTTGCCCCAGCGACTTAAAAATTATATATTCGTGATCTTGGAACTGCCACCTTTTAATCCATGTAACGAATGACACGAAAAACTAATTTTAAAAAAATTGGACATTTTTATCTTTAAAGGCGTTTTCCGGCTAAACTATGCGTCCTAGACCCATCAAACTTTACACTTTTCTGTCCCTTAAAATTCGATTTGCGGCTAAACTACTTGCCCCAGCGACTTAAAAATTATATATTCGTGATCTTGGAACTGCCACCTTTTAATCCATGTAACGAATGACACGAAAAACTAATTTAAAAAAAATTGGACATTTTTATCTTTAAACGCGTTTTCCGGCTAAACTATGCGTCCTAGACCCATCAAACTTTACACTTTTCTGTCCCTTAAAATTCGATTTGCGGCTAAACTACTTGCCCCAGCGACTTAAAAATTATATATTCGTGATCTTGGAACTTCCACCTTTTAATCCATGTACCGAATGACACGAAAAACTAATTTTAAAAAAATTGGACATTTTTATCTTTAAACGCGTTTTCCGGCTAAACTATGCGTCCTAGACCCATCAAACTTTACACTTTTCTGTCCCTTAAAATTCGATTTGCGGCTAAACTACTTGCCCCAGCGACTTAAAAATTATATATTCGTGATCTTGGAACTGCCACCTTTTAATCCATGTAACGAATGACACGAAAAACTAATTTTAAAAAAATTGGACATTTTTATCTTTAAACGCGTTTTCCGGCTAAACTATGCGTCCTAGACCCATCAAACTTTACACTTTTTCTGTCCCTTAAAATTCGATTTGCGGCTAAACTACTTGCCCCAGCGACTTAAAAATTATATATTCGTGATCTTGGAACTGCCACCTTTTAATCCATGTAACGAATGACACGAAAAACTAATTTAAAAAAAATTGGACGTTTTTATCTTTAAACGCGTTTTCCGGCTAAACTATGCGTCCTAGACCCATCAAACTTTACATTTTATCTGTCCCTTAAAATTCGATTTGCGGCTAAACTACTTGCCCCAGCGACTTAAAAATTATATATTCGTGATCTTGGAACTGCCACCTTTTAATCCATGTAACGAATGACACGAAAAACTAATTTTAAAAAAATTGGACATTTTTATCTTTAAACGCGTTTTCCGGCTAAACTATGAGTCCTAGACCCAACAAACTTTACATTTTATCTGTCCCTTAAAATTCGATTTGCGGCTAAACTACTTGCCCCAGCGACTTAAAAATTATATATTCGTGATCTTGGAACTGCCACCTTTTAATCCATGTAACGAATGACACGAAAAACTAATTTTAAAAAAATTGGACATTTTTATCTTTAAACGCGTTTTCCGGCTAAACTATGCGTCCTAGACCCATCAAACTTTACACTTTTTCTGTCCCTTAAAATTCGATTTGCGGCTAAACTACTTGCCCCAGCGACTTAAAAATTATATATTCGTGATCTTGGAACTGCCACCTTTTAATCCATGTAACGAATGACACGAAAAACTAATTTTAAAAAAATTGGACATTTTTATCTTTAAACGCGTTTTCCGGCTAAACTATGCGTCCTAGACCCATCAAACTTTACACTTTTCTGTCCCTTAAAATTCGATTTGCGGCTAAACTACTTGCCCCAGCGACTTAAAAATTATATATTCGTGATCTTGGAACTGCCACCTTTTAATCCATGTAACGAATGACACGAAAAACTAATTTAAAAAAAATTGGACATTTTTATCTTTAAACGCGTTTTCCGGCTAAACTATGCGTCCTAGACCCATCAAACTTTACACTTTTCTGTCCCTTAAAATTCGATTTGCGGCTAAACTACTTGCCCCAGCGACTTAAAAATTATATATTCGTGATCTTGGAACTGCCACCTTTTAATCCATGTAACGAATGACACGAAAAACTAATTTTAAAAAAATTGGACATTTTTATCTTTAAACGCGTTTTCCGGCTAACCTATGCGTCCTAGACCCATCAAACTTTACACTTTTCTGTCCCTTAAAATTCGATTTGCGGCTAAACTACTTGCCCCAGTGACTTAAAAATTATATATTCGTGATCTTGGAACTGCCACCTTTTAATCCATGTAACGAATGACACGAAAAACTAATTTAAAAAAAATTGGACATTTTTATCTTTAAACGCGTTTTCCGGCTAAACTATGCGTCCTAGACCCATCAAACTTTACACTTTTCTGTCCCTTAAAATTCGATTTGCGGCTAAACTACTTGCCCCAGCGACTTAAAAATTATATATTCGTGATCTTGGAACTGCCACCTTTTAATCCATGTAACGAATGACACGAAAAACTAATTTTAAAAAAATTGGACATTTTTATCTTTAAACGCGTTTTCCGGCTAAACTATGAGTCCTAGACCCAACAAACTTTACATTTTATCTGTCCCTTAAAATTCGATTTGCGGCTAAACTACTTGCCCCAGCGACTTAAAAATTATATATTCGTGATCTTGGAACTGCCACCTTTTAATCCATGTAACGAATGACACGAAAAACTAATTTTAAAAAAATTGGACATTTTTATCTTTAAACGCGTTTTCCGGCTAAACTATGCGTCCTAGACCCATCAAACTTTACACTTTTTCTGTCCCTTAAAATTCGATTTGCGGCTAAACTACTTGCCCCAGCGACATAAAAATTATATATTCGTGATCTTGGAACTGCCACCTTTTAATCCATGTAACGAATGACACGAAAAGCTAATTTTAAAAAAATTGGACATTTTTATCTTTAAACGCGTTTTCCGGCTAAACTATGCGTCCTAGACCCAGCAAACTTTACACTTTTTCTGTCCCTTAAAATTCGATTTGCGGCTAAACTACTTGCCCCAGCGACTTAAAAATTATATATTCGTGATCTTGGAACTGCCACCTTTTAATCCATGTGACACGAAAAACTAATTTTAAAAAAATTGGACATTTTTATCTTTCAACGCGTTTTCCGGCTAAACTATGAGTCCTAGACCCAACAAACTTTACATTTTATCTGTCCCTTAAAATTCGATTTGCGGCTAAACTACTTGCCCCAGCGACTTAAAAATTATATATTCGTGATCTTGGAACTGCCACCTTTTAATCCATGTAACGAATGACACGAAAAACTAATTTAAAAAAATTGGACATTTTTATCTTTAAACGCGTTTTGCGGCTAAACTATGCGTCCTAGACCCATCAAACTTTACACTTTTCTGTCCCTTAAAATTCGATTTGCGGCTAAACTACTTGCCCCAGCGACTTAAAAATTATATATTCGTGATCTTGGAACTGCCACCTTTTAATCCATGTAACGAATGACACGAAAAACTAATTTTAAAAAAATTGGACATTTTTATCTTTAAACGCGTTTTCCGGCTAAACTATGCGTCCTAGACCCATCAAACTTTACACTTTTCTGTCCCTTAAAATTCGATTTGCGGCTAAACTACTTGCCCCAGCGACTTAAAAATTATATATTCGTGATCTTGGAACTGCCACCTTTTAATCCATGTAACGAATGACACGAAAAACTAATTTAAAAAAAATTGGACATTTTTATCTTTAAACGCGTTTTCCGGCTAAACTATGCGTCCTAGACCCATCAAACTTTACACTTTTCTTTCCCTTAAAATTCGATTTGCGGCTAAACTACTTGCCCCAGCGACTTAAAAATTATATATTCGTGATCTTGGAACTGCCACCTTTTAATCCATGTAACGAATGACACGAAAAACTAATTTTAAAAAAATTGGACATTTTTATCTTTAAACGCGTTTTCCGGCTAAACTATGAGTCCTAGACCCAACCAGCTTTACATTTTATCTGTCCCTTAAAATTCGATTTGCGGCTAAACTACTTGCCCCAGCGACTTAAAAATTATATATTCGTGATCTTGGAACTGCCACCTTTTAATCCATGTAACGAATGACACGAAAAACTAATTTTAAAAAAATTGGACATTTTTATCTTTAAACGCGTTTTCCGGCTAAACTATGCGTCCTAGACCCATCAAACTTTACATTTTATCTGTCCCTTAAAATTCGATTTGCGGCTAAACTACTTGCCCCAGCGACTTAAAAATTATATATTCGTGATCTTGGAACTGCCACCTTTTAATCCATGTAACGAATGACACGAAAAACTAATTTAAAAAAAATTGGACGTTTTTATCTTTAAACGCGTTTTCCGGCTAAACTATGCGTCCTAGACCCATCAAACTTTACATTTTATATGTCCCTTAAAATTCGATTTGCGGCTAAACTACTTGCCCCAGCGACTTAAAAATTATATATTCGTGATCTTGGAACTGCCACCTTTTAATCCATGTAACGAATGACACGAAAAACTAATTTTAAAAAAATTGGACATTTTTATCTTTAAACGCGTTTTCCGGCTAAACTATGCGTCCTAGACCCATCAAACTTTACACTTTTTCTGTCCCTTAAAATTCGATTTGCGGCTAAACTACTTGCCCCAGCGACTTAAAAACTATATATTCGTGATCTTGGAACTGCCACCTTTTAATCCATGTGACACGAAAAACTAATTTTAAAAAAATTGGACATTTTTATCTTTAAACGCGTTTTCCGGCTAAACTATGAGTCCTAGACCCAACAAACTTTACATTTTATCTGTCCCTTAAAATTCGATTTGCGGCTAAACTACTTGCCCCAGCGACTTAAAAATTATATATTCGTGATCTTGGAACTGCCACCTTTTAATCCATGTAACGAATGACACGAAAAACTAATTTTAAAAAAATTGGACATTTTTATCTTTAAACGCGTTTTCCGGCTAAACTATGCGTCCTAGACCCATCAAACTTTACACTTTTTCTGTCCCTTAAAATTCGATTTGCGGCTAAACTACTTGCCCCATCGACTTAAAAATTATATATTCGTGATCTTGGAACTGCCACCTTTTAATCCATGTAACGAATGACACGAAAAACTAATTTTAAAAAAATTGGACATTTTTATCTTTAAACGCGTTTTCCGGCTAAACTATGCGTCCTAGACCCATCAAACTTTACACTTTTCTGTCCCTTAAAATTCGATTTGCGGCTAAACTACTTGCCCCAGCGACTTAAAAATTATATATTCGTGATCTTGGAACTGCCACCTTTTAATCCATGTAACGAATGACACGAAAAACTAATTTAAAAAAAATTGGACATTTTTATCTTTAAACGCGTTTTCCGGCTAAACTATGCGTCCTAGACCCATCAAACTTTACACTTTTCTGTCCCTTAAAATTCGATTTGCGGCTAAACTACTTGCCCCAGCGACTTAAAAATTATATATTCGTGATCTTGGAACTGCCACCTTTTAATCCATGTAACGAATGACACGAAAAACTAATTTTAAAAAAATTGGACTTTTTTATCTTTAAACGCGTTTTCCGGCTAAACTATGCGTCCTAGACCCATCAAACTTTACACTTTTCTGTCCCTTAAAATTCGATTTGCGGCTAAACTACTTGCCCCAGCGACTTAAAAATTATATATTCGTGATCTTGGAACTGCCACCTTTTAATCCATGTAACGAATGACACGAAAAACTAATTTAAAAAAAATTGGACATTTTTATCTTTAAACGCGTTTTCCGGCTAAACTATGCGTCCTAGACCCATCAAACTTTACACTTTTCTGTCCCTTAAAATTCGATTTGCGGCTAAACTACTTGCCCCAGCGACTTAAAAATTATATATTCGTGATCTTGGAACTGCCACCTTTTAATCCATGTAACGAATGACACGAAAAACTAATTTTAAAAAAATTGGACATTTTTATCTTTAAACGCGTTTTCCGGCTAAACTATGAGTCCTAGACCCAACAAACTTTACATTTTATCTGTCCCTTAAAATTCGATTTGCGGCTAAACTACTTGCCCCAGCGACTTAAAAATTATATATTCGTGATCTTGGAACTGCCACCTTTTAATCCATGTAACGAATGACACGAAAAACTAATTTTAAAAAAATTGGACATTTTTATCTTTAAACGCGTTTTCCGGCTAAACTATGCGTCCTAGACCCATCAAACTTTACACTTTTTCTGTCCCTTAAAATTCGATTTGCGGCTAAACTACTTGCCCCAGCGACATAAAAATTATATATTCGTGATCTTCCAACTGCCACCTTTTAATCCATGTAACGAATGACACGAAAAGCTAATTTTAAAAAAATTGGACATTTTTATCTTTAAACGCGTTTTCCGGCTAAACTATGCGTCCTAGACCCATCAAACTTTACACTTTTTCTGTCCCTTAAAATTCGATTTGCGGCTAAACTACTTGCCCCAGCGACTTAAAAATTATATATTCGTGATCTTGGAACTGCCACCTTTTAATCCATGTAACGAATGACACGAAAAACTAATTTTAAAAAAATTGGACATTTTTATCTTTAAACGCGTTTTCCGGCTAAACTATGCGTCCTAGACCCATCAAACTTTACACTTTTTCTGTCCCTTAAAATTCGATTTGCGGCTAAACTACTTGCCCCAGCGACTTAAAAATTATATATTCGTGATCTTGGAACTGCCACCTTTTAATCCATGTGACACGAAAAACTAATTTTTAAAAAATTGGACATTTTTATCTTTAAACGCGTTTTCCGGCTAAACTATGAGTCCTAGACCCAACAAACTTTACATTTTATCTGTCCCTTAAAATTCGATTTGCGGCTAAACTACTTGCCCCAGCGACTTAAAAATTATATATTCGTGATCTTGGAACTGCCACCTTTTAATCCATGTAACGAATGACACGAAAAACTTATTTTAAAAAAATTGGACATTTTTATCTTTAAACGCGTTTTCCGGCTAAACTATGAGTCCTAGACCCATCAAACTTTACACTTTTTCTGTCCCTTAAAATTCGATTTGCGGCTAAACTACTTGCCCCAGCGACTTAAAAATTATATATTCGTGATCTTGGAACTGCTACCTTTTAATCCATGTAACGAATGACACGAAAAACTAATTTTAAAAAAATTGGACATTTTTATCTTTAAACGCGTTTTCCGGCTAAACTATGCGTCCTAGACCCATCAAACTTTACACTTTTCTGTCCCTTAAAATTCGATTTGCGGCTAAACTACTTGCCCCAGCGACTTAAAAATTATATATTCGTGATCTTGGAACTGCCACCTTTTAATCCATGTAACGAATGACACGAAAAACTAATTTAAAAAAAATTGGACATTTTTATCTTTAAACGCGTTTTCCGGCTAAACTATGCGTCCTAGACCCATCAAACTTTACACTTTTCTGTCCCTTAAAATTCGATTTGCGGCTAAACTACTTGCCCCAGCGACTTAAAAATTATATATTCGTGATCTTGGAACTGCCACCTTTTAATCCATGTAACGAATGACACGAAAAACTAATTTTAAAAAAATTGGACATTTTTATCTTTAAACGCGTTTTCCGGCTAAACTATGCGTCCTAGACCCATCAAACTTTACACTTTTCTGTCCCTTAAAATTCGATTTGCGGCTAAACTACTTGCCCCAGCGACTTAAAAATTATATATTCGTGATCTTGGAACTGCCACCTTTTAATCCATGTAACGAATGACACGAAAAACTAATTTAAAAAAAATTGGACATTTTTATCTTTAAACGCGTTTTCCGGCTAAACTATGCGTCCTAGACCCATCAAACTTTACACTTTTCTGTCCCTTAAAATTCGATTTGCGGCTAAACTACTTGCCCCAGCGACTTAAAAATTATATATTCGTGATCTTGGAACTGCCACCTTTTAATCCATGTAACGAATGACACGAAAAACTAATTTTAAAAAAATTGGACATTTTTATCTTTAAACGCGTTTTCCGGCTAAACTATGAGTCCTAGACCCAACAAACTTTACATTTTATCTGTCCCTTAAAATTCGATTTGCGGCTAAACTACTTGCCCCAGCGACTTAAAAATTATATATTCGTGATCTTGGAACTGCCACCTTTTAATCCATGTAACGAATGACACGAAAAACTAATTTTAAAAAAATTGGACATTTTTATCTTTAAACGCGTTTTCCGGCTAAACTATGCGTCCTAGACCCATCAAACTTTACACTTTTTCTGTCCCTTAAAATTCGATTTGCGGCTAAACTACTTGCCCCAGCGACATAAAAATTATATATTCGTGATCTTGGAACTGCCACCTTTTAATCCATGTAACGAATGACACGAAAAGCTAATTTTAAAAAAATTGGACATTTTTATCTTTAAACGCGTTTTCCGGCTAAACTATGCGTCCTAGACCCATCAAACTTTACACTTTTTCTGTCCCTTAAAATTCGATTTGCGGCTAAACTACTTGCCCCAGCGACTTAAAAATTATATATTCGTGATCTTGGAACTGCCACCTTTTATTCCATGTAACGAATGACACGAAAAACTAATTTTAAAAAAATTGGACATTTTTATCTTTAAACGCGTTTTCCGGCTAAACTATGCGTCCTAGACCCATCAAACTTTACACTTTTCTGTCCCTTAAAATTCGATTTGCGGCTAAGCTACTTGCCCCAGCGACTTAAAAATTATATATTCGTGATCTTGGAACTTCCACCTTTTAATCCATGTAACGAATGACACGAAAAACTAATTTTAAAAAAATTGGACATTTTTATCTTTAAACGCGTTTTCCGGCTAAACTATGCGTCCTAGACCCATCAAACTTTACACTTTTTCTGTCCCTTAAAATTCGATTTGCGGCTAAACTACTTGCCCCAGCGACTTAAAAATTATATATTCGTGATCTTGGAACTGCCACCTTTTAATCCATGTAACGAATGACACGAAAAACTAATTTTAAAAAAATTGGACATTTTTATCTTTAAACGCGTTTTCCGGCTAAACTATGCGTCCTAGACCCATCAAACTTTACATTTTATCTGTCCCTTAAAATTCGATTTGCGGCTAAACTACTTGCCCCAGCGACTTAAAAATTATATATTCGTGTTCTTGGAACTGCCACCTTTTAATCCATGTAACGAATGACACGAAAAACTAATTTTAAAAAAATTGGACATTTTTATCTTTAAACGCGTTTTCCGGCTAAACTATGCGTCCTAGACCCATCAAACTTTACACTTTTTCTGTCCCTTAAAATTCGATTTGCGGCTAAACTACTTGCCCCAGCGACTTAAAAATTATATATTCGTGATCTTGGAACTGCCACCTTTTAATCCATGTAACGAATGACACGAAAAACTAATTTTAAAAAAATTGGACATTTTTATCTTTAAACGCGTTTTCCGGCTAAACTATGCGTCCTAGACCCATCAAACTTTACACTTTTTCTGTCCCTTAAAATTCGATTTGCGGCTAAACTACTTGCCCCAGCGACTTAAAAATTATATATTCGTGATCTTGGAACTGCCACCTTTTAATCCATGTAACGAATGACACGAAAAACTAATTTTAAAAAAATTGGACATTTTTATCTTCAAACGCGTTTTCCGGCTAAACTATGCGTCCTAGACCCATCAAACTTTACACTTTTCTGTCCCTTAAAATTCGATTTGCGGCTAAACTACTTGCCCCAGCGACTTAAAAATTATATATTCGTGATCTTGGGACTGCCACCTTTTAATCCATGTAACGAATGACACGAAAAACTAATTTAAAAAAAATTGGACATTTTTATCTTTAAACGCGTTTTCCGGCTAAACTATGCGTCCTAGACCCATCAAACTTTACACTTTTCTGTCCCTTAAAATTCGATTTGCGGCTAAACTACTTGCCCCAGCGACTTAAAAATTATATATTCGTGATCTTGGAACTGCCACCTTTTAATCCATGTAACGAATGACACGAAAAACTAATTTTAAAAAAATTGGACATTTTTATCTTTAAACGCGTTTTCCGGCTAAACTATGCGTCCTAGACCCATCAAACTTTACATTTTATCTGTCCCTTAAAATTCGATTTGCGGCTAAACTACTTGCCCCAGCGACTTAAAAATTATATATTCGTGATCTTGGAACTGCCACCTTTTAATCCATGTAACGAATGACACGAAAAACTAATTTTAAAAAAATTGGACATTTTTATCTTTAAACGCGTTTTCCGGCTAAACTATGCGTCCTAGACCCATCAAACTTTACACTTTTTCTGTCCCTTAAAATTCGATTTGCGGCTAAACTACTTGCCCCAGCGACTTAAAAATTATATATTCGTGATCTTGGAACTGCCACCTTTTAATCCATGTGACACGAAAAACTAATTTTAAAAAAATTGGACATTTTTATCTTTAAACGCGTTTTCCGGCTAAACTATGAGTCCTAGACCCAACAAACTTTACACTTTTCTGTCCCTTAAAATTCGATTTGCGGCTAAACTACTTGCCCCAGCGACTTAAAAATTATATATTCGTGATCTTGGAACTGCCACCTTTTAATCCATGTAACGAATGACACGAAAAACTAATTTAAAAAAAATTGGACATTTTTATCTTTAAACGCGTTTTCCGGCTAAACTATGCGTCCTAGACCCATCAAACTTTACACTTTTCTGTCCCTTAAAATTCGATTTGCGGCTAAACTACTTGCCCCAGCGACTTAAAAATTATATATTCGTGATCTTGGAACTGCCACCTTTTAATCCATGTAACGAATGACACGAAAAACTAATTTTAAAAAAATTGGACATTTTTATCCTTAAACGCGTTTTCCGGCTAAACTATGAGTCCTAGACCCAACAAACTTTACATTTTATCTGTCCCTTAAAATTCGATTTGCGGCTAAACTACTTGCCCCAGCGACTTAAAAATTATATATTCGTGATCTTGGAACTGCCACCTTTTAATCCATGTAACGAATGACACGAAAAACTAATTTTAAAAAAATTGGACATTTTTATCTTTAAACGCGTTTTCCGGCTAAACTATGCGTCCTAGACCCATCAAACTTTACACTTTTCTGTCCCTTAAAATTCGATTTGCGGCTAAACTACTTGCCCCAGCGACTTAAAAATTATGTATTCGTGATCTTGGAACTGCCACCTTTTAATCCATGTAACGAATGACACGAAAAACTAATTTAAAAAAAATTGGACATTTTTATCTTTAAACGCGTTTTCCGGCTAAACTATGCGTCCTAGACCCATCAAACTTTACACTTTTCTGTCCCTTAAAATTCGATTTGCGGCTAAACTACTTGCCCCAGCGACTTAAAAATTATATATTCGTGATCTTGGAACTGCCACCTTTTAATCCATGTAACGAATGACACGAAAAACTAATTTTAAAAAAATTGGACATTTTTATCTTTAAACGCGTTTTCCGGCTAAACTATGCGTCCTAGACCCATCAAACTTTACACTTTTTCTGTCCCTTAAAATTCGATTTGCGGCTAAACTACTTGCCCCAGCGACTTAAAAATTATATATTCGTGATCTTGGAACTGCCACCTTTTAATCCATGTAACGAATGACACGAAAAACTAATTTTAAAAAAATTGGACATTTTTATCTTTAAACGCGTTTTCCGGCTAAACTATGCGTCCTAGACCCATCAAACTTTACACTTTTTCTGTCCCTTAAGATTCGATTTGCGGCTAAACTACTTGCCCCAGCGACTTAAAAATTATATATTCGTGATCTTGGAACTGCCACCTTTTAATCCATGTAACGAATGACACGAAAAACTAATTTTAAAAAAATTGGACATTTTTATCTTTAAACGCGTTTTCCGGCTAAACTATGCGTCCTAGACCCATCAAACTTTACACTTTTCTGTCCCTTAAAATTCGATTTGCGGCTAAACTACTTGCCCCAGCGACTTAAAAATTATATATTCGTGATCTTGGAACTGCCACCTTTTAATCCATGTAACGAATGACACGAAAAACTAATTTTAAAAAAATTGGACATTTTTATCTTTAAACGCGTTTTCCGGCTAAACTATGCGTCCTAGACCCATCAAACTTTACACTTTTTCTGTCCCTTAAAATTCGATTTGCGGCTAAACTACTTGCCCCAGCGACTTAAAAATTATATATTCGTGATCTTGGAACTGCCACCTTTTAATCCATGTAACGAATGACACGAAAAACTAATTTTAAAAAAATTGGACATTTTTATCTTCAAACGCGTTTTCCGGCTAAACTATGCGTCCTAGACCCATCAAACTTTACACTTTTCTGTCCCTTAAAATTCGATTTGCGGCTAAACTACTTGCCCCAGCGACTTAAAAATTATATATTCGTGATCTTGGGACTGCCACCTTTTAATCCATGTAACGAATGACACGAAAAACTAATTTAAAAAAAATTGGACATTTTTATCTTTAAACGCGTTTTCCGGCTAAACTATGCGTCCTAGACCCATCAAACTTTACACTTTTCTGTCCCTTAAAATTCGATTTGCGGCTAAACTACTTGCCCCAGCGACTTAAAAATTATATATTCGTGATCTTGGAACTGCCACCTTTTAATCCATGTAACGAATGACACGAAAAACTAATTTTAAAAAAATTGGACATTTTTATCTTTAAACGCGTTTTCCGGCTAAACTATGCGTCCTAGACCCATCAAACTTTACATTTTATCTGTCCCTTAAAATTCGATTTGCGGCTAAACTACTTGCCCCAGCGACTTAAAAATTATATATTCGTGATCTTGGAACTGCCACCTTTTAATCCATGTAACGAATGACACGAAAAACTAATTTTAAAAAAATTGGACATTTTTATCTTTAAACGCGTTTTCCGGCTAAACTATGCGTCCTAGACCCATCAAACTTTACACTTTTTCTGTCCCTTAAAATTCGATTTGCGGCTAAACTACTTGCCCCAGCGACTTAAAAATTATATATTCGTGATCTTGGAACTGCCACCTTTTAATCCATGTGACACGAAAAACTAATTTTAAAAAAATTGGACATTTTTATCTTTAAACGCGTTTTCCGGCTAAACTATGAGTCCTAGACCCAACAAACTTTACACTTTTCTGTCCCTTAAAATTCGATTTGCGGCTAAACTACTTGCCCCAGCGACTTAAAAATTATATATTCGTGATCTTGGAACTGCCACCTTTTAATCCATGTAACGAATGACACGAAAAACTAATTTTAAAAAAATTGGACATTTTTATCTTTAAACGCGTTTTCCGGCTAAACTATGCGTCCTAGACCCATCAAACTTTACACTTTTCTGTCCCTTAAAATTCGATTTGCGGCTAAACTACTTGCCCCAGCGACTTAAAAATTATATATTCGTGATCTTGGAACTGCCACCTTTTAATCCATGTAACGAATGACACGAAAAACTAATTTTAAAAAAATTGGACATTTTTATCCTTAAACGCGTTTTCCGGCTAAACTATGAGTCCTAGACCCAACAAACTTTACATTTTATCTGTCCCTTAAAATTCGATTTGCGGCTAAACTACTTGCCCCAGCGACTTAAAAATTATATATTCGTGATCTTGGAACTGCCACCTTTTAATCCATGTAACGAATGACACGAAAAACTAATTTTAAAAAAATTGGACATTTTTATCTTTAAACGCGTTTTCCGGCTAAACTATGCGTCCTAGACCCATCAAACTTTACACTTTTCTGTCCCTTAAAATTCGATTTGCGGCTAAACTACTTGCCCCAGCGACTTAAAAATTATATATTCGTGATCTTGGAACTGCCACCTTTTAATCCATGTAACGAATGACACGAAAAACTAATTTAAAAAAAATTGGACATTTTTATCTTTAAACGCGTTTTCCGGCTAAACTATGCGTCCTAGACCCATCAAACTTTACACTTTTCTGTCCCTTAAAATTCGATTTGCGGCTAAACTACTTGCCCCAGCGACTTAAAAATTATATATTCGTGATCTTGGAACTGCCACCTTTTAATCCATGTAACGAATGACACGAAAAACTAATTTTAAAAAAATTGGACATTTTTATCTTTAAACGCGTTTTCCGGCTAAACTATGCGTCCTAGACCCATCAAACTTTACACTTTTTCTGTCCCTTAAAATTCGATTTGCGGCTAAACTACTTGCCCCAGCGACTTAAAAATTATATATTCGTGATCTTGGAACTGCCACCTTTTAATCCATGTAACGAATGACACGAAAAACTAATTTAAAAAAAATTGGACATTTTTATCTTTAAACGCGTTTTCCGGCTAAACTATGCGTCCTAGACCCATCAAACTTTACACTTTTCTGTCCCTTAAAATTCGATTTGCGGCTAAACTACTTGCCCCAGCGACTTAAAAATTATATATTCGTGATCTTGGAACTGCCACCTTTTAATCCATGTAACGAATGACACGAAAAACTAATTTTAAAAAAATTGGACATTTTTATCTTTAAACGCGTTTTCCGGCTAAACTATGCGTCCTAGACCCATCAAACTTTACACTTTTTCTGTCCCTTAAGATTCGATTTGCGGCTAAACTACTTGCCCCAGCGACTTAAAAATTATATATTCGTGATCTTGGAACTGCCACCTTTTAATCCATGTAACGAATGACACGAAAAACTAATTTTAAAAAAATTGGACATTTTTATCTTTAAACGCGTTTTCCGGCTAAACTATGCGTCCTAGACCCATCAAACTTTACACTTTTTCTGTCCCTTAAAATTCGATTTGCGGCTAAACTACTTGCCCCAGCGACTTAAAAATTATATATTCGTGATCTTGGAACTGCCACCTTTTAATCCATGTAACGAATGACACGAAAAACTAATTTTAAAAAAATTGGACATTTTTATCTTTAAACGCGTTTTCCGGCTAAACTATGCGTCCTAGACCCATCAAACTTTACACTTTTCTGTCCCTTAAAATTCGATTTGCGGCTAAACTACTTGCCCCAGCGACTTAAAAATTATATATTCGTGATCTTGGAACTGCCACCTTTTAATCCATGTAACGAATGACACGAAAAACTAATTTAAAAAAAATTGGACATTTTTATCTTTAAACGCGTTTTCCGGCTAAACTATGCGTCCTAGACCCATCAAACTTTACACTTTTTCTGTCCCTTAAAATTCGATTTGCGGCTAAACTACTTGCCCCAGCGACTTAAAAATTATATATTCGTGATCTTGGAACTGCCACCTTTTAATCCATGTAACGAATGACACGAAAAACTAATTTTAAAAAAATTGGACATTTTTATCTTTAAACGCGTTTTCCGGCTAAACTATGCGTCCTAGACCCATCAAACTTTACACTTTTTCTGTCCCTTAAGATTCGATTTGCGGCTAAACTACTTGCCCCAGCGACTTAAAAATTATATATTCGTGATCTTGGAACTGCCACCTTTTAATCCATGTAACGAATGACACGAAAAACTAATTTTAAAAAAATTGGACATTTTTATCTTTAAACGCGTTTTCCGGCTAAACTATGCGTCCTAGACCCATCAAACTTTACACTTTTTCTGTCCCTTAAAATTCGATTTGCGGCTAAACTACTTGCCCCAGCGACTTAAAAATTATATATTCGTGATCTTGGAACTGCCACCTTTTAATCCATGTAACGAATGACACGAAAAACTAATTTTAAAAAAATTGGACATTTTTATCTTTAAACGCGTTTTCCGGCTAAACTATGCGTCCTAGACCCATCAAACTTTACACTTTTCTGTCCCTTAAAATTCGATTTGCGGCTAAACTACTTGCCCCAGCGACTTAAAAATTATATATTCGTGATCTTGGAACTGCCACCTTTTAATCCATGTAACGAATGACACGAAAAACTAATTTAAAAAAAATTGGACATTTTTATCTTTAAACGCGTTTTCCGGCTAAACTATGCGTCCTAGACCCATCAAACTTTACACTTTTCTGTCCCTTAAAATTCGATTTGCGGCTAAACTACTTGCCCCAGCGACTTAAAAATTATATATTCGTGATCTTGGAACTGCCACCTTTTAATCCATGTAACGAATGACACGAAAAACTAATTTTAAAAAAATTGGACATTTTTATCTTTAAACGCGTTTTCCGGCTAAACTATGCGTCCTAGACCCATCAAACTTTACACTTTTCTGTCCCTTAAAATTCGATTTGCGGCTAAACTACTTGCCCCAGCGACTTAAAAATTATATATTCGTGATCTTGGAACTGCCACCTTTTAATCCATGTAACGAATGACACGAAAAACTAATTTAAAAAAAATTGGACATTTTTATCTTTAAACGCGTTTTCCGGCTAAACTATGCGTCCTAGACCCATCAAACTTTACACTTTTCTGTCCCTTAAAATTCGATTTGCGGCTAAACTACTTGCCCCAGCGACTTAAAAATTATATATTCGTGATCTTGGAACTGCCACCTTTTAATCCATGTAACGAATGACACGAAAAACTAATTTTAAAAAAATTGGACATTTTTATCTTTAAACGCGTTTTCCGGCTAAACTATGCGTCCTAGACCCATCAAACTTTACACTTTTTCTTTCCCTTAAAATTCGATTTGCGGCTAAACTACTTGCCCCAGCGACTTAAAAATTATATATTCGTGATCTTGGAACTGCCACCTTTTAATCCATGTAACGAATGACACGAAAAACTAATTTTAAAAAAATTGGACATTTTTATCTTTAAACGCGTTTTCCGGCTAAACTATGCGTCCTAGACCCATCAAACTTTACACTTTTTCTGTCCCTTAAGATTCGATTTGCGGCTAAACTACTTGCCCCAGCGACTTAAAAATTATATATTCGTGATCTTGGAACTGCCACCTTTTAATCCATGTAACGAATGACACGAAAAACTAATTTTAAAAAAATTGGACATTTTTATCTTTAAACGCGTTTTCCGGCTAAACTATGCGTCCTAGACCCATCAAACTTTACACTTTTCTGTCCCTTAAAATTCGATTTGCGGCTAAACTACTTGCCCCAGCGACTTAAAAATTATATATTCGTGATCTTGGAACTGCCACCTTTTAATCCATGTAACGAATGACACGAAAAACTAATTTAAAAAAAATTGGACATTTTTATCTTTAAACGCGTTTTCCGGCTAAACTATGCGTCCTAGACCCATCAAACTTTACACTTTTCTGTCCCTTAAAATTCGATTTGCGGCTAAACTACTTGCCCCAGCGACTTAAAAATTATATATTCGTGATCTTGGAACTGCCACCTTTTAATCCATGTAACGAATGACACGAAAAACTAATTTTAAAAAAATTGGACATTTTTATCTTTAAACGCGTTTTCCGGCTAAACTATGCGTCCTAGACCCATCAAACTTTACACTTTTTCTGTCCCTTAAAATTCGATTTGCGGCTAAACTACTTGCCCCAGCGACTTAAAAATTATATATTCGTGATCTTGGAACTGCCACCTTTTAATCCATGTAACGAATGACACGAAAAACTAATTTTAAAAAAATTGGACATTTTTATCTTTAAACGCGTTTTCCGGCTAAACTATGCGTCCTAGACCCATCAAACTTTACACTTTTTCTGTCCCTTAAGATTCGATTTGCGGCTAAACTACTTGCCCCAGCGACTTAAAAATTATATATTCGTGATCTTGGAACTGCCACCTTTTAATCCATGTAACGAATGACACGAAAAACTAATTTTAAAAAAATTGGACATTTTTATCTTTAAACGCGTTTTCCGGCTAAACTATGCGTCCTAGACCCATCAAACTTTACACTTTTTCTGTCCCTTAAAATTCGATTTGCGGCTAAACTACTTGCCCCAGCGACTTAAAAATTATATATTCGTGATCTTGGAACTGCCACCTTTTAATCCATGTAACGAATGACACGAAAAACTAATTTTAAAAAAATTGGACATTTTTATCTTTAAACGCGTTTTCCGGCTAAACTATGCGTCCTAGACCCATCAAACTTTACACTTTTTCTGTCCCTTAAAATTCGATTTGCGGTTAAACTACTTGCCCCAGCGACTTAAAAATTATATATTCGTGATCTTGGAACTGCCACCTTTTAATCCATGTAACGAATGACACGAAAAACTAATTTTAAAAAAATTGGACATTTTTATCTTTAAACGCGTTTTCCAGCTAAACTATGCGCCCTAGACCCATCAAACTTTACATTTTATCTGTCCCTTAAAATTCGATTTGCGGCTAAACTACTTGCCCCAGCGACTTAAAAATTATATATTCGTGATCTTGGAACTGCCACCTTTTAATCCATGTAACGAATGACACGAAAAACTAATTTTAAAAAAATTGGACGTTTTTATCTTTAAACGCGTTTTCCGGCTAAACTATGCGTCCTAGACCCATCAAACTTTACATTTTATCTGTCCCTTAAAATTCGATTTGCGGCTAAACTACTTGCCCCAGCGACTTAAAAATTATATATTCGTGATCTTGGAACTGCCACCTTTTAATCCATGTAACGAATGACACGAAAAACTAATTTTAAAAAAATTGGACATTTTTATCTTTAAACGCGTTTTCCGGCTAAACTATGCGTCCTAGACCCATTAAACTTTACACTTTTCTGTCCCTTAAAATTCGATTTGCGGCTTAACTACTTGCCCCAGCGACTTAAAAATTATATATTCGTGATCTTGGAACTGCCACCTTTTAATCCATGTAACGAATGACACGAAAAACTAATTTTAAAAAAATTGGACATTTTTATCTTTAAACGCGTTTTCCGGCTAAACTATGCGTCCTAGACCCATCAAACTTTACACTTTTTCTGTCCCTTAAAATTCTATTTGCGGCTAAACTACTTGCCCCAGCGACTTAAAAATTATATATTCGTGATCTTGGAACTGCCACCTTTTAATCCATGTAACGAATGACACGAAAAACTAATTTTAAAAAAATTGGACATTTTTATCTTTAAACGCGTTTTCCGGCTAAACTATGCGTCCTAGACCCATCAAACTTTACACTTTTTCTGTCCCTTAAGATTCGATTTGCGGCTAAACTACTTGCCCCAGCGACTTAAAAATTATATATTCGTGATCTTGGAACTGCCACCTTTTAATCCATGTAACGAATGACACGAAAAATAATTTTAAAAAAATTGGACATTTTTATCTTTAAACGCGTTTTCCGGCTAAACTATGCGTCCTAGACCCATCAAACTTTACACTTTTTCTGTCCCTTAAAATTCGATTTGCGGCTAAACTACTTGCCCCAGCGACTTAAAAATTATATATTCGTGATCTTGGAACTGCCACCTTTTAATCCATGTAACGAATGACACGAAAAACTAATTTTAAAAAAATTGGACATTTTTATCCTTAAACGCGTTTTCCGGCTAAACTATGCGTCCTAGACCCATCAAACTTTACACTTTTTCTGTCCCTTAAAATTCGATTTGCGGCTAAACTACTTGCCCCAGCGACTTAAAAATTATATATTCGTGATCTTGGAGCTGCCACCTTTTAATCCATGTAACGAATGACACGAAAAACTAATTTTAAAAAAATTGGACGTTTTTATCTTTAAACGCGTTTTCCGGCTAAACTATGCGTCCTAGACCCATCAAACTTTACATTTTATCTGTCCCTTAAAATTCGATTTGCGGCTAAACTACTTGCCCCAGCGACTTTAAAATTATATATTCGTGATCTTGGAACTGCCACCTTTTAATCCATGTAACGAATGACACGAAAAACTAATTTTAAAAAAATTGGACATTTTTATCTTTAAACGCGTTTTCCGGCTAAACTATGCGTCCAAGACCCATCAAACTTTACATTTTATCTGTCCCTTAAAATTCGATTTGCGGCTAAACTACTTGCCCCAGCGACTTAAAAATTATATATTCGTGATCTTGGAACTGCCACCTTTTAATCCATGTAACGAATGACACGTAAAACTAATTTTTAAAAAATTGGACATTTTTATCTTTAAACGCGTTTTCCGGCTAAACTATGCGTCCTAGACCCATCAAACTTTACACTTTTTCTGTACCTTAAAATTCGATTTGCGGCTAAACTACTTGCCCCAGCGACTTAAAAATTATATATTCGTGATCTTGGAACTGCCACCTTTTAATCCATGTAACGAATGACACGAAAAACTAATTTTAAAAAAATTGGACATTTTTATCCTTAAACGCGTTTTCCGGCTAAACTATGAGTCCTAGACCCAACAAACTTTACATTTTATCTGTCCCTTAAAATTCGATTTGCGGCTAAACTACTTGCCCCAGCGACTTAAAAATTATATATTCGTGATCTTGGAACTGCCACCTTTTAATCCATGTAACGAATGACACGAAAAACTAATTTTAAAAAAATTGGACATTTTTATCTTTAAACGCGTTTTCCGGCTAAACTATGCGTCCTAGACCCATCAAACTTTACACTTTTTCTGTCCCTTAAGATTCGATTTGCGGCTAAACTACTTGCCCCAGCGACTTAAAAATTATATATTCGTGATCTTGGAACTGCCACCTTTTAATCCATGTAACGAATGACACGAAAAACTAATTTTAAAAAAATTGGACATTTTTATCTTTAAACGCGTTTTCCGGCTAAACTATGCGTCCTAGACCCATCAAACTTTACACTTTTTCTGTCCCTTAAAATTCGATTTGCGGCTAAACTACTTGCCCCAGCGACTTAAAAATTATATATTCGTGATCTTGGAACTGCCACCTTTTAATCCATGTAACGAATGACACGAAAAACTAATTTTAAAAAAATTGGACATTTTTATCTTTAAACGCGTTTTCCGGCTAAACTATGCGTCCTAGACCCATCAAACTTTACACTTTTTCTGTCCCTTAAAATTCGATTTGCGGCTAAACTACTTGCCCCAGCGACTTAAAAATTATATATTCGTGATCTTGGAACTGCCACCTTTTAATCCATGTAACGAATGACACGAAAAACTAATTTTAAAAAAATTGGACATTTTTATCTTTAAACGCGTTTTCCGGCTAAACTATGCGTCCTAGACCCATCAAACTTTACACTTTTTCTGTCCCTTAAAATTCGATTTGCGGTTAAACTACTTGCCCCAGCGACTTAAAAATTATATATTCGTGATCTTGGAACTGCCACCTTTTAATCCATGTAACGAATGACACGAAAAACTAATTTTAAAAAAATTGGACATTTTTATCTTTAAACGCGTTTTCCAGCTAAACTATGCGTCCTAGACCCATCAAACTTTACATTTTATCTGTCCCTTAAAATTCGATTTGCGGCTAAACTACTTGCCCCAGCGACTTAAAAATTATATATTCGTGATCTTGGAACTGCCACCTTTTAATCCATGTAACGAATGACACGAAAAACTAATTTTAAAAAAATTGGACGTTTTTATCTTTAAACGCGTTTTCCGGCTAAACTATGCGTCCTAGACCCATCAAACTTTACATTTTATCTGTCCCTTAAAATTCGATTTGCGGCTAAACTACTTGCCCCAGCGACTTAAAAATTATATATTCGTGATCTTGGAACTGCCACCTTTTAATCCATGTAACGAATGACACGAAAAACTAATTTTAAAAAAATTGGACATTTTTATCTTTAAACGCGTTTTCCGGCTAAACTATGCGTCCTAGACCCATTAAACTTTACACTTTTCTGTCCCTTAAAATTCGATTTGCGGCTTAACTACTTGCCCCAGCGACTTAAAAATTATATATTCGTGATCTTGGAACTGCCACCTTTTAATCCATGTAACGAATGACACGAAAAACTAATTTTAAAAAAATTGGACATTTTTATCTTTAAACGCGTTTTCCGGCTAAACTATGCGTCCTAGACCCATCAAACTTTACACTTTTTCTGTCCCTTAAAATTCTATTTGCGGCTAAACTACTTGCCCCAGCGACTTAAAAATTATATATTCGTGATCTTGGAACTGCCACCTTTTAATCCATGTAACGAATGACACGAAAAACTAATTTTAAAAAAATTGGACATTTTTATCTTTAAACGCGTTTTCCGGCTAAACTATGCGTCCTAGACCCATCAAACTTTACACTTTTTCTGTCCCTTAAGATTCGATTTGCGGCTAAACTACTTGCCCCAGCGACTTAAAAATTATATATTCGTGATCTTGGAACTGCCACCTTTTAATCCATGTAACGAATGACACGAAAAATAATTTTAAAAAAATTGGACATTTTTATCTTTAAACGCGTTTTCCGGCTAAACTATGCGTCCTAGACCCATCAAACTTTACACTTTTTCTGTCCCTTAAAATTCGATTTGCGGCTAAACTACTTGCCCCAGCGACTTAAAAATTATATATTCGTGATCTTGGAACTGCCACCTTTTAATCCATGTAACGAATGACACGAAAAACTAATTTTAAAAAAATTGGACATTTTTATCCTTAAACGCGTTTTCCGGCTAAACTATGCGTCCTAGACCCATCAAACTTTACACTTTTTCTGTCCCTTAAAATTCGATTTGCGGCTAAACTACTTGCCCCAGCGACTTAAAAATTATATATTCGTGATCTTGGAGCTGCCACCTTTTAATCCATGTAACGAATGACACGAAAAACTAATTTTAAAAAAATTGGACGTTTTTATCTTTAAACGCGTTTTCCGGCTAAACTATGCGTCCTAGACCCATCAAACTTTACATTTTATCTGTCCCTTAAAATTCGATTTGCGGCTAAACTACTTGCCCCAGCGACTTTAAAATTATATATTCGTGATCTTGGAACTGCCACCTTTTAATCCATGTAACGAATGACACGAAAAACTAATTTTAAAAAAATTGGACATTTTTATCTTTAAACGCGTTTTCCGGCTAAACTATGCGTCCAAGACCCATCAAACTTTACATTTTATCTGTCCCTTAAAATTCGATTTGCGGCTAAACTACTTGCCCCAGCGACTTAAAAATTATATATTCGTGATCTTGGAACTGCCACCTTTTAATCCATGTAACGAATGACACGTAAAACTAATTTTTAAAAAATTGGACATTTTTATCTTTAAACGCGTTTTCCGGCTAAACTATGCGTCCTAGACCCATCAAACTTTACACTTTTTCTGTACCTTAAAATTCGATTTGCGGCTAAACTACTTGCCCCAGCGACTTAAAAATTATATATTCGTGATCTTGGAACTGCCACCTTTTAATCCATGTAACGAATGACACGAAAAACTAATTTTAAAAAAATTGGACATTTTTATCTTTAAACGCGTTTTCCGGCTAAACTATGCGTCCTAGACCCATCAAACTTTACACTTTTTCTGTCCCTTAAAATTCGATTTGCGGCTAAACTACTTGCCCCAGCGACTTAAAAATTATATATTCGTGATCTTGGAACTGCCACCTTTTAATCCATGTAACGAATGACACGAAAAACTAATTTTAAAAAAATTGGACATTTTTATCCTTAAACGCGTTTTCCGGCTAAACTATGCGTCCTAGACCCATCAAACTTTACACTTTTTCTGTCCCTTAAAATTCGATTTGCGGCTAAACTACTTGCCCCACCGACTTAAAAATTATATATTCGTGATCTTGGAACTGCCACCTTTTAATCCATGTAACGAATGACACGAAAAACTAATTTTAAAAAAATTGGACATTTTTATCTTTAAACGCGTTTTCCGGCTAAACTATGCGTCCTAGACCCATCAAACTTTACACTTTTCTGTCCCTTAAAATTCGATTTGCGGCTAAACTACTTGCCCCAGCGACTTAAAAATTATATATTCGTGATCTTGGAACTGCCACCTTTTAATCCATGTAACGAATGACACGAAAAACTAATTTAAAAAAAATTGGACATTTTTATCTTTAAACGCGTTTTCCGGCTAAACTATGCGTCCTAGACCCATCAAACTTTACACTTTTTCTGTCCCTTAAAATTCGATTTGCGGCTAAACTACTTGCCCCAGCGACTTAAAAATTATATATTCGTGATCTTGGAACTGCCACCTTTTAATCCATGTAACGAATGACACGAAAAACTAATTTTAAAAAAATTGGACATTTTTATCTTTAAACGCGTTTTCCGGCTAAACTATGCGTCCTAGACCCATCAAACTTTACACTTTTTCTGTCCCTTAAGATTCGATTTGCGGCTAAACTACTTGCCCCAGCGACTTAAAAATTATATATTCGTGATCTTGGAACTGCCACCTTTTAATCCATGTAACGAATGACACGAAAAACTAATTTTAAAAAAATTGGACATTTTTATCTTTAAACGCGTTTTCCGGCTAAACTATGCGTCCTAGACCCATCAAACTTTACACTTTTTCTGTCCCTTAAAATTCGATTTGCGGCTAAACTACTTGCCCCAGCGACTTAAAAATTATATATTCGTGATCTTGGAACTGCCACCTTTTAATCCATGTAACGAATGACACGAAAAACTAATTTTAAAAAAATTGGACATTTTTATCTTTAAACGCGTTTTCCGGCTAAACTATGCGTCCTAGACCCATCAAACTTTACACTTTTCTGTCCCTTAAAATTCGATTTGCGGCTAAACTACTTGCCCCAGCGACTTAAAAATTATATATTCGTGATCTTGGAACTGCCACCTTTTAATCCATGTAACGAATGACACGAAAAACTAATTTAAAAAAAATTGGACATTTTTATCTTTAAACGCGTTTTCCGGCTAAACTATGCGTCCTAGACCCATCAAACTTTACACTTTTCTGTCCCTTAAAATTCGATTTGCGGCTAAACTACTTGCCCCAGCGACTTAAAAATTATATATTCGTGATCTTGGAACTGCCACCTTTTAATCCATGTAACGAATGACACGAAAAACTAATTTTAAAAAAATTGGACATTTTTATCTTTAAACGCGTTTTCCGGCTAAACTATGCGTCCTAGACCCATCAAACTTTACATTTTATCTGTCCCTTAAAATTCGATTTGCGGCTAAACTACTTGCCCCAGCGACTTAAAAATTATATATTCGTGATCTTGGAACTGCCACCTTTTAATCCATGTAACGAATGACACGAAAAACTAATTTTAAAAAAATTGGACATTTTTATCTTTAAACGCGTTTTCCGGCTAAACTATGCGTCCTAGACCCATCAAACTTTACACTTTTTCTGTCCCTTAAAATTCGATTTGCGGCTAAACTACTTGCCCCAGCGACTTAAAAATTATATATTCGTGATCTTGGAACTGCCACCTTTTAATCCATGTGACACGAAAAACTAATTTTAAAAAAATTGGACATTTTTATCTTTAAACGCGTTTTCCGGCTAAACTATGCGTCCTAGACCCATCAAATTTTACACTTTTTCTGTCCCTTAAAATTCGATTTGCGGCTAAACTACTTGCCCCAGCGACTTAAAAATTATATATTCGTGATCTTGGAACTGCCACCTTTTAATCCATGTAACGAATGACACGAAAAACTAATTTTAAAAAAATTGGACATTTTTATCTTTAAACGCGTTTTCCGGCTAAACTATGCGTCCTAGACCCATCAAACTTTACACTTTTCTGTCCCTTAAAATTCGATTTGCGTCTAAACTACTTGCCCCAGCGACTTAAAAATTATATATTCGTGATCTTGGAACTGCCACCTTTTAATCCATGTAACGAATGACACGAAAAACTAATTTAAAAAAAATTGGACATTTTTATCTTTAAACGCGTTTTCCGGCTAAACTATGCGTCCTAGACCCATCAAACTTTACACTTTTCTGTCCCTTAAAATTCGATTTGCGGCTAAACTACTTGCCCCAGCGACTTAAAAATTATATATTCGTGATCTTGGAACTGCCACCTTTTAATCCATGTAACGAATGACACGAAAAACTAATTTTAAAAAAATTGGACATTTTTATCCTTAAACGCGTTTTCCGGCTAAACTATGAGTCCTAGACCCAACAAACTTTACATTTTATCTGTCCCTTAAAATTCGATTTGCGGCTAAACTACTTGCCCCAGCGACTTAAAAATTATATATTCGTGATCTTGGAACTGCCACCTTTTAATCCATGTAACGAATGACACGAAAAACTAATTTTAAAAAAATTGGACATTTTTATCTTTAAACGCGTTTTCCGGCTAAACTATGCGTCCTAGACCCATCAAACTTTACACTTTTTCTGTCCCTTAAGATTCGATTTGCGGCTAAACTACTTGCCCCAGCGACTTAAAAATTATATATTCGTGATCTTGGAACTGCCACCTTTTAATCCATGTAACGAATGACACGAAAAACTAATTTTAAAAAAATTGGACATTTTTATCTTTAAACGCGTTTTCCGGCTAAACTATGCGTCCTAGACCCATCAAACTTTACACTTTTTCTGTCCCTTAAAATTCGATTTGCGGCTAAACTACTTGCCCCAGCGACTTAAAAATTATATATTCGTGATCTTGGAACTGCCACCTTTTAATCCATGTAACGAATGACACGAAAAACTAATTTTAAAAAAATTGGACATTTTTATCTTTAAACGCGTTTTCCGGCTAAACTATGCGTCCTAGACCCATCAAACTTTACACTTTTTCTGTCCCTTAAAATTCGATTTGCGGCTAAACTACTTGCCCCAGCGACTTAAAAATTATATATTCGTGATCTTGGAACTGCCACCTTTTAATCCATGTAACGAATGACACGAAAAACTAATTTTAAAAAAATTGGACATTTTTATCTTTAAACGCGTTTTCCGGCTAAACTATGCGTCCTAGACCCATCAAACTTTACACTTTTTCTGTCCCTTAAAATTCGATTTGCGGTTAAACTACTTGCCCCAGCGACTTAAAAATTATATATTCGTGATCTTGGAACTGCCACCTTTTAATCCATGTAACGAATGACACGAAAAACTAATTTTAAAAAAATTGGACATTTTTATCTTTAAACGCGTTTTCCAGCTAAACTATGCGTCCTAGACCCATCAAACTTTACATTTTATCTGTCCCTTAAAATTCGATTTGCGGCTAAACTACTTGCCCCAGCGACTTAAAAATTATATATTCGTGATCTTGGAACTGCCACCTTTTAATCCATGTAACGAATGACACGAAAAACTAATTTTAAAAAAATTGGACGTTTTTATCTTTAAACGCGTTTTCCGGCTAAACTATGCGTCCTAGACCCATCAAACTTTACATTTTATCTGTCCCTTAAAATTCGATTTGCGGCTAAACTACTTGCCCCAGCGACTTAAAAATTATATATTCGTGATCTTGGAACTGCCACCTTTTAATCCATGTAACGAATGACACGAAAAACTAATTTTAAAAAAATTGGACATTTTTATCTTTAAACGCGTTTTCCGGCTAAACTATGCGTCCTAGACCCATTAAACTTTACACTTTTCTGTCCCTTAAAATTCGATTTGCGGCTTAACTACTTGCCCCAGCGACTTAAAAATTATATATTCGTGATCTTGGAACTGCCACCTTTTAATCCATGTAACGAATGACACGAAAAACTAATTTTAAAAAAATTGGACATTTTTATCTTTAAACGCGTTTTCCGGCTAAACTATGCGTCCTAGACCCATCAAACTTTACACTTTTTCTGTCCCTTAAAATTCTATTTGCGGCTAAACTACTTGCCCCAGCGACTTAAAAATTATATATTCGTGATCTTGGAACTGCCACCTTTTAATCCATGTAACGAATGACACGAAAAACTAATTTTAAAAAAATTGGACATTTTTATCTTTAAACGCGTTTTCCGGCTAAACTATGCGTCCTAGACCCATCAAACTTTACACTTTTTCTGTCCCTTAAGATTCGATTTGCGGCTAAACTACTTGCCCCAGCGACTTAAAAATTATATATTCGTGATCTTGGAACTGCCACCTTTTAATCCATGTAACGAATGACACGAAAAATAATTTTAAAAAAATTGGACATTTTTATCTTTAAACGCGTTTTCCGGCTAAACTATGCGTCCTAGACCCATCAAACTTTACACTTTTTCTGTCCCTTAAAATTCGATTTGCGGCTAAACTACTTGCCCCAGCGACTTAAAAATTATATATTCGTGATCTTGGAACTGCCACCTTTTAATCCATGTAACGAATGACACGAAAAACTAATTTTAAAAAAATTGGACATTTTTATCTTTAAACGCGTTTTCCGGCTAAACTATGCGTCCTAGACCCATCAAACTTTACACTTTTTCTGTCCCTTAAAATTCGATTTGCGGCTAAACTACTTGCCCCAGCGACTTAAAAATTATATATTCGTGATCTTGGAGCTGCCACCTTTTAATCCATGTAACGAATGACACGAAAAACTAATTTTAAAAAAATTGGACGTTTTTATCTTTAAACGCGTTTTCCGGCTAAACTATGCGTCCTAGACCCATCAAACTTTACATTTTATCTGTCCCTTAAAATTCGATTTGCGGCTAAACTACTTGCCCCAGCGACTTTAAAATTATATATTCGTGATCTTGGAACTGCCACCTTTTAATCCATGTAACGAATGACACGAAAAACTAATTTTAAAAAAATTGGACATTTTTATCTTTAAACGCGTTTTCCGGCTAAACTATGCGTCCTAGACCCATCAAACTTTACATTTTATCTGTCCCTTAAAATTCGATTTGCGGCTAAACTACTTGCCCCAGCGACTTAAAAATTATATATTCGTGATCTTGGAACTGCCACCTTTTAATCCATGTAACGAATGACACGTTAAACTAATTTTTAAAAAATTGGACATTTTTATCTTTAAACGCGTTTTCCGGCTAAACTATGCGTCCTAGACCCATCAAACTTTACACTTTTTCTGTACCTTAAAATTCGATTTGCGGCTAAACTACTTGCCCCAGCGACTTAAAAATTATATATTCGTGATCTTGGAACTGCCACCTTTTAATCCATGTAACGAATGACACGAAAAACTAATTTTAAAAAAATTGGACATTTTTATCTTTAAACGCGTTTTCCGGCTAAACTATGCGTCCTAGACCCATCAAACTTTACACTTTTTCTGTCCCTTAAAATTCGATTTGCGGCTAAACTACTTGCCCCAGCGACTTAAAAATTATATATTCGTGATCTTGGAACTGCCACCTTTTAATCCATGTAACGAATGACACGAAAAACTAATTTTAAAAAAATTGGACATTTTTATCCTTAAACGCGTTTTCCGGCTAAACTATGCGTCCTAGACCCATCAAACTTTACACTTTTTCTGTCCCTTAAAATTCGATTTGCGGCTAAACTACTTGCCCCAGCGACTTAAAAATTATATATTCGTGATCTTGGAACTGCCACCTTTTAATCCATGTAACGAATGACACGAAAAACTAATTTTAAAAAAATTGGACATTTTTATCTTTAAACGCGTTTTCCGGCTAAACTATGCGTCCTAGACCCATCAAACTTTACACTTTTTCTGTCCCTTAAAATTCGATTTGCGGCTAAACTACTTGCCCCAGCGACTTAAAAATTATATATTCGTGATCTTGGAACTGCCACCTTTTAATCCATGTAACGAATGACACGAAAAACTAATTTTAAAAAAATTGGACATTTTTATCTTTAAACGCGTTTTCCGGCTAAACTATGCGTCCTAGACCCATCAAACTTTACATTTTATCTGTCAATTAAAATTCGATTTGCGGCTAAACTACTTGCCCCAGCGACTTAAAAATTATATATTCGTGATCTTGGAACTGAAACCTTTTAATCCATGTAACGAATGACACGAAAAACTAATTTAAAAAAATTGGACATTTTTATCTTTAAACGCGTTTTCCGGCTAAACTATGCGTCCTAGACCCATCAAACTTTACACTTTTCTGTCCCTTAAAATTCGATTTGCGGCTAAGCTACTTGCCCCAGCGACTTAAAAATTATATATTCGTGATCTTGGAACTGCCACCTTTTAATCCATGTAACGAATGACACGAAAAACTAATTTTAAAAAAATTGGACATTTTTATCTTTAAACGCGTTTTCCGGCTAAACTATGCGTCCTAGACCCATCAAACTTTACACTTTTTCTGTCCCTTAAAATTCGATTTGCGGCTAAACTACTTGCCCCAGCGACTTAAAAATTATATATTCGTGATCTTGGAACTGCCACCTTTTAATCCATGTAACGAATGACACGAAAAACTAATTTTAAAAAAATTGGACGTTTTTATCCTTAAACGCGTTTTCCGGCTAAACTATGCGTCCTAGACCCATCAAACTTTACATTTTATCTGTCCCTTAAAATTCGATTTGCGGCTAAACTACTTGCCCCAGTGACTTAATAATTATATATTCGTGATCTTGGAACTGCCACCTTTTAATCCATGTAACGAATGACACGAAAAACTAATTTTAAAAAAATTGGACATTTTTATCTTTAAACGCGTTTTCCGGCTAAACTATGCGTCCTAGACCCATCAAACTTTACATTTTATCTGTCCCTTTAAATTCGATTTGCGGCTAAACTACTTGCCCCAGCGACTTAAAAATTATATATTCGTGATCTTGGAACTGCCACCTTTTAATCCATGTAACGAATGACACGAAAAACTAATTTTAAAAAAATTGGACATTTTTATCTTTAAACGCGTTTTCCGGCTAAACTATGCGTCCTAGACCCATCAAACTTTACACTTTTTCTGTCCCTTAAAATTCGATTTGCGGCTAAACTACTTGCCCCAGCGACTTAAAAATTATTTATTCGTGATCTTGGAACTGCTACCTTTTAATCCATGTAACGAATGACACGTAAAACTAATTTTAAAAAAATTGGACATTTTTATATTTAAACGCGTTTTCCGGCTAAACTATGCGTCCTAGACCCATCAAACTTTACACTTTTTCTGTCCCTTAAAATTCGATTTGCGGCTAAACTACTTGCCCCAGCGACTTAAAAATTATATATTCGTGATCTTGGAACTGCCACCTTTTAATCCATGTAACGAATGACACGAAAAACTAATTTTAAAAAAATTGGACATTTTTATCTTTAAACGCGTTTTCCGGCTAAACTATGCGTCCTAGACCCATCAAACTTTACACTTTTTCTGTCCCTTAAAATTCGATTTGCGGCTAAACTACTTGCCCCAGCGACTTAAAAATTATATATTCGTGATCTTGGAACTGCCACCTTTTAATCCATGTAACGAATGACACGAAAAACTAATTTTAAAAAAATTGGACATTTTTATCTTTAAACGCGTTTTCCGGCTAAACTATGCGTCCTAGACCCATCAAACTTTACACTTTTTCTGTCCCTTAAAATTCGATTTGCGGCTAAACTACTTGCCCCAGCGACTTAAAAATTATATATTCGTGATCTTGGAACTGCCACCTTTTAATCCATGTAACGAATGACACGAAAAACTAATTTTAAAAAAATTGGACATTTTTATTTTTAAACACGTTTTCCGGCTAAACTATGCGTCCTAGACCCATCAAACTTTACACTTTTTCTGTCCCTTAAAATTCGATTTGCGGCTAAACTACTTGCCCCAGCGACTTAAAAATTATATATTCGTGATCTTGGAACTGCCACCTTTTAATCCATGTAACGAATGACACGAAAAACTAATTTTAAAAAAATTGGACATTTTTATCTTTAAACGCGTTTTCCGGCTAAACTATGCGTCCTAGACCCATCAAACTTTACATTTTATCTGTCCCTTAAAATTCGATTTGCGGCTAAACTACTTGCCCCAGCGACTTAAAAATTATATATTCGTGATCTTGGAACTGCCACCTTTTAATCCATGTAACGAATGACACGAAAAACTAATTTTAAAAAAATTGGACATTTTTATCTTTAAACGCGTTTTCCGGCTAAACTATGCGTCCTAGACCCATCAAACTTTACACTTTTTCTGTCCCTTAAAATTCGATTTGCGGCTAAACTACTTGCCCCAGCGACTTAAAAATTATATATTCGTGATCTTGGAACTGCCACCTTTTAATCCATGTAACGAATGACACGAAAAACTAATTTTAAAAAAATTGGACATTTTTATCTTTAAACGCGTTTTCCGGCTAAACTATGCGTCCTAGACCCATCAAACTTTACATTTTATCTGTCCCTTAAAATTCGATTTGCGGCTAAACTACTTGCCCCAGCGACTTAAAAATTATATATTCGTGATCTTGGAACTGCCACCTTTTAATCCATGTAACGAATGACACGAAAAACTAATTTTAAAAAAATTGGACATTTTTATTTTTAAACACGTTTTCCGGCTAAACTATGCGTCCTAGACCCATCAAACTTTACACTTTTTCTGTCCCTTAAAATTCGATTTGCGGCTAAACTACTTGCCCCAGCGACTTAAAAATTATATATTCGTGATCTTGGAACTGCCACCTTTTAATCCATGTAACGAATGACACGAAAAACTAATTTTAAAAAAATTGGACATTTTTATCTTTAAACGCGTTTTCCGGCTAAACTATGCGTCCTAGACCCATCAAACTTTACATTTTATCTGTCCCTTAAAATTCGATTTGCGGCTAAACTACTTGCCCCAGCGACTTAAAAATTATATATTCGTGATCTTGGAACTGCCACCTTTTAATCCATGTAACGAATGACACGAAAAACTAATTTTAAAAAAATTGGACATTTTTATCTTTAAACGCGTTTTCCGGCTAAACTATGCGTCCTAGACCCATCAAACTTTACACTTTTTCTGTCCCTTAAAATTCGATTTGCGGCTAAACTACTTGCCCCAGCGACTTAAAAATTATATATTCGTGATCTTGGAACTGCCACCTTTTAATCCATGTAACGAATGACACGAAAAACTAATTTTAAAAAAATTGGACATTTTTATCTTTAAACGCGTTTTCCGGCTAAACTATGCGTCCTAGACCCATCAAACTTTACATTTTATCTGTCCCTTAAAATTCATATTTGCGGCTAAACTACTTGCCCCAGCGACTTAAAAATTATATATTCGTGATCTTGGAACTGCCACCTTTTAATCCATGTAACGAATGACACGAAAAACTAAATTTAAAAAAATTGGACATTTTTATCTTTAAACGCGTTTTCCGGCTAAACTATGCGTCCTAGACCCATCAAACTTTACACTTTTTCTGTCCCTTAAAATTCGATTTGCGGCTAAACTACTTGCCCCAGCGACTTAAAAATTATATATTCGTGATCTTGGAACTGCCACCTTTTAATCCATGTAACGAATGACACGAAAAACTAATTTTAAAAAAAATTGGACGTTTTTATCTTTAAACGCGTTTTCCGGCTAAACTATGCGTCCTAGACCCATCAAACTTTACATTTTATCTGTCCCTTAAAATTCGATTTGCGGCTAAACTACTTGCCCCAGCGACTTAAAAATTATATATTCGTGATCTTGGAACTGCCACCTTTTAATCCATGTAACGAATGACACGAAAAACTAATTTTAAAAAAATTGGACATTTTTATCTTTAAACGCGTTTTCCGGCTAAACTATGCGTCCTAGACCCATCAAACTTTACATTTTATCTGTCCCTTAAAATTCGATTTGCGGCTAAACTACTTGCCCCAGCGACTTAAAAATTATATATTCGTGATCTTGGAACTGCCACCTTTTAATCCATGTAACGAATGACACGAAAAACTAATTTTAAAAAAATTGGACATTTTTATCTTTAAACGCGTTTTCCGGCTAAACTATGCGTCCTAGACCCATCAAACTTTACACTTTTTCTGTCCCTTAAAATTCGATTTGCGGCTAAACTACTTGCCCCAGCGACTTAAAAATTATATATTCGTGATCTTGGAACTGCCACCTTTTAATCCATGTAACGAATGACACGAAAAACTAATTTTTAAAAAATTGGACATTTTTATCTTTAAACGCGTTTTCCGGCTAAACTATGCGTCCTAGACCCATCAAACTTTACACTTTTTCTGTCCCTTAAAATTCGATTTGCGGCTAAACTACTTGCCCCAGCGACTTAAAAATTATATATTCGTGATCTTGGAACTGCCACCTTTTAATCCATGTAACGAATGACACGAAAAACTAATTTTAAAAAAATTGGAAATTTTTATCTTTAAACGCGTTTTCCGGCTAAACTATGCGTCCTAGACCCATCAAACTTTACATTTTATCTGTCCCTTAAAATTCGATTTGCGGCTAAACTACTTGCCCCAGCGACTTAAAAATTACATATTCGTGATCTTGGAACTGCCACCTTTTAATCCATGTAACGAATGACACGAAAAACTAATTTTAAAAAAATTGGACGTTTTTATCTTTAAACGCGTTTTCCGGCTAAACTATGCGTCCTAGACCCATCAAACTTTACACTTTTTCTGTCCCTTAAAATTCGATTTGCGGCTAAACTATTTGCCCCAGCGACTTAAAAATTATATATTCGTGATCTTGGAACTGCCACCTTTTAATCCATGTAACGAATGACACGAAAAACTAATTTTAAAAAATTGGACATTTTTATCTTTAAACGCGTTTTCCGGCTAAACTATGCGTCCTAGACCCATCAAACTTTACACTTTTTCTGTCCTTAAAATTCGATTTGCGGCTAAACTACTTGCCCCAGCGACTTAAAAATTATATATTCGTGATCTTGGAACTGCCACCTTTTAATCCATGTAACGAATGACACGAAAAACTAATTTTAAAAAAATTGGACGTTTTTATCTTTAAACGCGTTTTCCGGCTAAACTATGCGTCCTAGACCCATCAAACTTTACATTTTATCTGTCCCTTAAAATTCGATTTGCGGCTAAACTACTTGCCCCAGCGACTTAAAAATTATATATTCGTGATCTTGGAACTGCCACCTTTTAATCCATGTAACGAATGACACGAAAAACTAATTTTAAAAAAATTGGACATTTTTATCGTTAAACGCGTTTTCCGGCTAAACTATGCGTCCTAGACCCATCAAACTTTACATTTTATCTGTCCCTTAAAATTCGATTTGCGGCTAAACTACTTGCCCCAGCGACTTAAAAATTATATATTCGTGATCTTGGAACTGCCACCTTTTAATCCATGTAACGAATGACACGAAAAACTAATTTTAAAAAAATTGGACATTTTTATCTTTAAACGCGTTTTCCGGCTAAACTATGCGTCCTAGACCCATCAAACTTTACACTTTTTCTGTCCCTTAAAATTCGATTTGCGGCTAAACTACTTGCCCCAGCGACTTAAAAATTATATATTCGTGATCTTGGAACTGCCACCTTTTAATCCATGTAACGAATGACACGAAAAACTAATTTTAAAAAAATTGGACATTTTTATCTTTAAACGCGTTTTCCGGCTAAACTATGCGTCCTAGACCCATCAAACTTTACACTTTTTCTGTCCCTTAAAATTCGATTTGCGGCTAAACTACTTGCCCCAGCGACTTAAAAATTATATATTCGTGATCTTGGAACTGCCACCTTTTAATCCATGTAACGAATGACACGAAAAACTAATTTTAAAAAAATTGGACACTTTTATCTTTAAACGCGGTTTCCGGCTAAACTATGCGTCCTAGACCCATCAAACTTTACACTTTTTCTGTCCCGTAAGATTCGATTTGCGGCTAAACTACTTGCCCCAGCGACTTAAAAATTATATTTTCGTGATCTTGGAACTGCCACCTTTTAATCCATGTAACGAATGACACGAAAAACTAATTTTTAAAAAAATTGGACATTTTTATCTTTAAACGCGTTTTCCGGCTAAAATATGCGTCCTAGACCCATCAAACTTTACACTTTTTCTGTCCCTTAAAATTCGATTTGCGGCTAAACTACTTGCCCCAGCGACTTAAAAATTATATATTCGTGATCTTGGAACTGCCACCTTTTAATCCATGTAACGAATGACACGAAAAACTAATTTTAAAAAAATTGGACATTTTTATCTTTAAACGCGTTTTCCGGCTAAACTATGCGTCCTAGACCCATCAAACTTTACATTTTATCTGTCCCTTAAAATTCGATTTGCGGCTAAACTACTTGCCCCAGCGACTTAAAAATTATATATTCGTGATCTTGGAACTGCCACCTTTTAATCCATGTAACGAATGACACGAAAAACTAATTTTAAAAAAATTGGACATTTTTATCTTTAAACGCGTTTTCCGGCTAAACTATGCGTCCTAGACCCATCAAACTTTACATTTTATCTGTCCCTTAAAATTCGATTTGCGGCTAAACTACTTGCCCCAGCGACTTAAAAATTATATATTCGTGATCTTGGAACTGCCACCTTTTAATCCATGTAACGAATGACACGAAAAACTAATTTTAAAAAAATTGGACGTTTTTATCTTTAAACGCGTTTTCCGGCTAAACTATGCGTCCTAGACCCATCAAACTTTACACTTTTTCTGTCCCTTAAAATTCGATTTGCGGCTAAACTATTTGCCCCAGCGACTTAAAAATTATATATTCGTGATCTTGGAACTGCCACCTTTTAATCCATGTAACGAATGACACGAAAAACTAATTTTAAAAAATTGGACATTCTTATCTTTAAACGCGTTTTCCGGCTAAACTATGCGTCCTAGACCCATCAAACTTTACACTTTTTCTGTCCCTTAAAATTCGATTTGCGTCTAAACTACTTGCCCCAGCGACTTAAAAATTATATATTCGTGATCTTGGAACTGCCACCTTTTAATCCATGTAACGAATGACACGAAAAACTAATTTTAAAAAAATTGGACATTTTTATCTTTAAACGCGTTTTCCGGCTAAACTATGCGTCCTAGACCCATCAAACTTTACATTTTATCTGTCCCTTAAAATTCGATTTGCGGCTAAACTACTTGCCCCAGCGACTTAAAAATTATATATTCGTGATCTTGGAACTGCCACCTTTTAATCCATGTAACGAATGACACGAAAAACTAATTTTAAAAAAATTGGACATTTTTATCTTTAAACGCGTTTTCCGGCTAAACTATGCGTCCTAGACCCATCAAACTTTACATTTTATCTGTCCCTTAAAATTCGATTTGCGGCTAAACTACTTGCCCCAGCGACTTAAAAATTATATATTCGTGATCTTGGAACTGCCACCTTTTAATCCATGTAACGAATGACACGAAAAACTAATTTTAAAAAAATTGGACATTTTTATCTTTAAACGCGTTTTCCGGCTAAACTATGCGTCCTAGACCCATCAAACTTTACACTTTTTCTGTCCCTTAAAATTCGATTTGCGGCTAAACTACTTGCCCCAGCGACTTAAAAATTATATATTCGTGATCTTGGAACTGCCACCTTTTAATCCATGTAACGAATGACACGAAAAACTAATTTTAAAAAAATTGGACATTTTTATCTTTAAACGCGTTTTCCGGCTAAACTATGCGTCCTAGACCCATCAAACTTTACACTTTTTCTGTCCCTTAAAATTCGATTTGCGGCTAAACTACTTGCCCCAGCGACTTAAAAATTATATATTCGTGATCTTGGAACTGCCACCTTTTAATCCATGTAACGAATGACACGAAAAACTAATTTTAAAAAAATTGGACACTTTTATCTTTAAACGCGGTTTCCGGCTAAACTATGCGTCCTAGACCCATCAAACTTTACACTTTTTCTGTCCCTTAAGATTCGATTTGCGGCTAAACTACTTGCCCCAGCGACTTAAAAATTATATTTTCGTGATCTTGGAACTGCCACCTTTTAATCCATGTAACGAATGACACGAAAAACTAATTTTTAAAAAAATTGGACATTTTTATCTTTAAACGCGTTTTCCGGCTAAAATATGCGTCCTAGACCCATCAAACTTTACACTTTTTCTGTCCCTTAAAATTCGATTTGCGGCTAAACTACTTGCCCCAGCGACTTAAAAATTATATATTCGTGATCTTGGAACTGCCACCTTTTAATCCATGTAACGAATGACACGAAAAACTAATTTTAAAAAAATTGGACATTTTTATCTTTAAACGCGTTTTCCGGCTAAACTATGCGTCCTAGACCCATCAAACTTTACATTTTATCTGTCCCTTAAAATTCGATTTGCGGCTAAACTACTTGCCCCAGCGACTTAAAAATTATATATTCGTGATCTTGGAACTGCCACCTTTTAATCCATGTAACGAATGACACGAAAAACTAATTTTAAAAAAATTGGACATTTTTATCTTTAAACGCGTTTTCCGGCTAAACTATGCGTCCTAGACCCATCAAACTTTACATTTTATCTGTCCCTTAAAATTCGATTTGCGGCTAAACTACTTGCCCCAGCGACTTAAAAATTATATATTCGTGATCTTGGAACTGCCACCTTTTAATCCATGTAACGAATGACACGAAAAACTAATTTTAAAAAAATTGGACGTTTTTATCTTTAAACGCGTTTTCCGGATAAACTATGCGTCCTAGACCCATCAAACTTTACACTTTTTCTGTCCCTTAAAATTCGATTTGCGGCTAAACTATTTGCCCCAGCGACTTAAAAATTATATATTCGTGATCTTGGAACTGCCACCTTTTAATCCATGTAACGAATGACACGAAAAACTAATTTTAAAAAATTGGACATTCTTATCTTTAAACGCGTTTTCCGGCTAAACTATGCGTCCTAGACCCATCAAACTTTACACTTTTTCTGTCCCTTAAAATTCGATTTGCGTCTAAACTACTTGCCCCAGCGACTTAAAAATTATATATTCGTGATCTTGGAACTGCCACCTTTTAATCCATGTAACGAATGACACGAAAAACTAATTTTAAAAAAATTGGACATTTTTATCTTTAAACGCGTTTTCCGGCTAAACTATGCGTCCTAGACCCATCAAACTTTACATTTTATCTGTCCCTTAAAATTCGATTTGCGGCTAAACTACTTGCCCCAGCGACTTAAAAATTATATATTCGTGATCTTGGAACTGCCACCTTTTAATCCATGTAACGAATGACACGAAAAACTAATTTTTAAAAAATTGGACATTTTTATCCTTAAACGCGTTTTCCGGCTAAACTATGCGTCCTAGACCCATCAAACTTTACACTTTTTCTGTCCCTTAAGATTCGATTTGCGGCTAAACTACTTGCCCCAGCGACTTAAAAATTATATATTCGTGATCTTGGAACTGCCACCTTTTAATCCATGTAACGAATGACACGAAAAACTAATTTTAAAAAAATTGGACATTTTTATCTTTAAACGCGTTTTCCGGCTAAAACATGCAAATGTTTTTAAATATATCCAAGTTCATGATCAAACTTAGTTTTACCACATGGTAGTGCATCAGCTGAAACGGGTTGTTTCACGCTTAATAACATTAAAACCCATAATAAAAATCGACTTTCTTAATGCCGGTCTTCCCATAGGCATTCAACGCACTAATTTCGAGTTCAACACATTCAACTCTAATGTACAATGTTCTCAATTCCATTCAACCAACGAGTTTAATCCGGTTGGAGATCGTTGCTCAGCGAATTGTTGAATAAGTGTACGGTTAGTGTACGAGCTGGTGTTGCTCGTTGAAAATTTTGATTTAAGTTGAGCAACGTTTTCAAGATAATGTGTTGCACATTATTTGTTCAACTCGTCGATTAACTTTTCTAATTTTGTTTGGTGTTGGTTGCCGTTGAGGTGAAAATATTTCTTATGCGTTGCGTTGGATGAGTGCGTCCATCAACTTGTTGAACAAGCATATCAAAAACTTAGTTGATAAACTTGAAAAACCTTCTTTTTTTTGTCAAAACCGAACTAGTTTTTCAACTATTGTACGAGGTTATTCAACTTTTGGTTAAGTTTGTCAACTATAATATGTATGAAGCTTCAACAATTGAATACGTTGATCAATTGAGTGTACAGAGTTCTCCTACAATTGACCAAGTTGATCAATTAGCTTTTCGAGGTTATTCAACTTTTCACTAAGTTTGCCAATTATGCGTACGGAGCTCTCAACACGTTTTGTTGTGATGAACCCAAGCTTGTGCACTATAGTGTAAGAGGTTGTAAATTTTTGAGTTGAATGAAAAGTACATAGTGGGCGACCAGCATTATAAAGTTATAAAATCACTTTTGTCGTTTAATGAAATAATAAAAGCTGAAACTTGCCAGCACTTAATACCACCTAAAGATTTATATTGTTAATTGATGCTTTTATTTATTTTTTTATGTTTCGTTTAATTAAGTTCTTGCATTTTATCTATTAATTTATAATTTATTAATTTTGTGTTTATTTATTCTTTAAATAAAATTAAAAATTACATATGAAATCTTCGGAATTTTTTTTCACTTTTTTGTTGGCACCCAGTGTCTTGTCAGCATTGGCATTTACATTTTTTTTTCTACGGCAACACTGGTTCCAAGGCAAATTTCATGGAGAAGTTCCATACACGCATTCAACCAATATATTGAAATAAAAATGTGATCCAAATCTAAGTCATAACGCTGCAATTAGACGGTCAATGTAATCCGTCATCATATGGACTCTGTGACGTCATGTGGGCAAATTAGCCAAAACCATACCTCATCATCAACCCATTCACGTCCACCGAACTGTCACTTGAAAACACCATCATCATTGATGTAAGCTGATGGAGCATGGGAAAGAACTTTCTTGAAAATAAATTGAATTAAATCGTTTTGCTGTAAATTCATTTTATTGTCCTTTGCTATGATTAACTACCATTATACTATGTCTTATAATTAAATGAAATTAAACTAAAGAATTTATGGAAAGATATCTAATGAGTTCAATCTATTTCAACAAAATAGAAAATACGATAAATGTGAATGCATAAAACGTTGTCGGTCAAACAGATGACGGAAGTCGGTCAATGATTTCCCGAAAACGTTGACGTGCAGTGTTTATTAAACTTATTATAATTATTCACTGTCAACGTTAATGCGTTGATACTCAAAATTTCAAACGATCTTACCAAATTTAAATGACAGACGAAAAAGTCGGTTATTTTTTTTTCAGTGAGAAAAATAAAACGAACTTTTGTTTCAGCATATAAGTTCGGAAAATATTGACTTGAGTTTCAGTGTTTATAAATAAAAAATTAAATACACTACTGGATCGCACTTACTTGCTCTTATGTTCGATCACATCGTAAACACTATGGCGCAAGATTTTAAACAATTTAGTAATATGTTAAATCATTTTTATTATGATACTAGGTTAAAAATTTGATTAAAAGAGTAAATTTCTCTTCATGTGGTATCACAATGGACCTGTCTAAAGTCTAAGTGTGTCAGCTGTTTTCCTGGCGAACACTTCAACCTAGCCTAACCTAATCTAGGTTAAAAAGAGGATTTTGCTAATTTTAAACGAGGTTAGTATCGTATTATCTTCTTAACATTTTACTAAAGTTAAAACCACCGACTACCAACTTTAAATTTTTAGTATCGTACTAAGTCCACATGTCATTCTGATAGTATATATATCGGCTTTGCACGCGAAAGGCCCAGGTTCGAGTCCTGCTGGTGTCAATTTTTTTTATTGTTGTAAATAATGTAGTTAAAATGATGAAAATATATACATCGAATACTTATTTAAATCACATGTTGGGTTTCTATCAACATATACTCAATTTACATCGCATGAACACAATAATTGTGTTAATCTAATTTCAAACCCTACGAATGCTTTCCTATCTGGTTAATTAGCATTTAACTAGTTAACAAAAGGTTAACAAATAATGAAAAGTTAGTAGACTACTATGTATATAGTAAATTGCTAACTAGTATCGTGTTAAGGCCAAAATAATAGGTTGTTTAAAATTTTGCGCCTATATTTTTAGTAGAAAAAGCTAAATATATGTTTAGTCTTTTATACTTAATTTTTTATATACCGAACTTCTCAAATTTGTTTCTAAATAAAATTATTATTATGAACATTTGAAGTGTTTACTAATATAAATTTAAAAAAAATGTCCACCCATTTTCGAAATATTGAATTTTCAAAAATTAAAGATTTCATCCAAATCCGTTGAGCCGTTAATGAGAGCGTCGAAAATCAAACTTCTCAGTTACACACACTCATGTCCTTTGTGTGTGGAACTTCAATGTATGATAAACATGCGTTTATATACGCTGCCCAACAAAAATAGTCAGTACAGGGAAGATAGGGCTTGCCTCTCACTCTGGTTGCATTAGCTTGTATAAGCTTATCTCAAGTTAAAGCTCTCATAGGGGTTCCGTACTTATCATTATAAATTGCCGCAAATATGAGAGAAATGTGTGTATGGGTGGGTTACCATCTGCAATGACAATTTTAATTAAACTTAAAAAAAATCAATTTTTCTTTTACCACAACACCAAGCGAGCAGTAAGCCAATAGGCATGTTTTTTAGGGTATCCGCGAAAACCTTAACCCCCAGTGTCGCAGTGGGAGTTTAAACTTAAGATCAACTAAACCTTAAACTGATTTTAATTTTTTGGTTCCATTCATTCGGTTTTACCGTGAAATCTGATCTTGAGATCAGTTGAACTTCGTTAAACTATATTTTGTGAGAATAGTTGGCAGCATTTTTCTTGCATCGTCCTCCCTTTCTCTTCCTGACACACAAAAACACACGAAACAACGAGAATAATAAATAAAATAATATTCAAAATCACTATAACAACTCGATAATATTTGAATACACAATTTTGTTTTGTTCATAATATTTTCTGAAAAAAAAGCAATACGAACGCTGAACTGAAGCTTAAATTGCAGAACAATCTCGGTTAAATTAAACTACAAATTGAACTCAGTTCAAGGCTTAAACGGCACTGTGAAACCGAATAAATTGTTGATCTGAAGTTTAAACCAAAAGTGAAGTTTAAACTCGCCTTGTGAAACTGGGGATAAAAGTTATATAACATCACTTTACTATTAATTTAACTCAATCTTACTTCACTATTTTACAAACGCAATATTAATTATTCAATGTTGATAAATCGAAATATCACTTTATTCGAACGTTTCGATACTTTGCACAAATAAGTTTTTCTGCAAAAACACCAAAAGCGAAAAAAATTATCGGGCTATTTAGAAATATATCCAAATAAAAAGGAGAAAATCAAAGCGACAACACTTCCCCTTTACAGCTTACCAAATTTTGTTCTCAAAAGCTTAAAGACAGGAAGCTCTTTGGTAAGAAACCACTGAAAAGCCCTTTGTAATGCTTTCAATGTGTATTGGTAATTCTGTTGGAATGTATATTTTTTTCAACTTATATAACGAACGTAGAAACGAGTTCAGTATGTGTACAAGATCACAAGATCAGTATGATTTGCTTTGGACATGCAATGGGGACGGTCATGGTGGGATTTTCCAAGTGCGGACCTTGCATCAAGAATACCAAACACCTTTCAGTTTTCGGTGTGTGAAATGTTAACCAAAAAAAAACGGTTCCATGCCAGTTACCGTTATTTTTTGATTTTAAGCTTAATATTTAAAAAAGAATCAAACTTTTTTTTTTTTTTTTTTTTTTTTTTTTTTTTTTTTTTTTTTTTTATAACTTTGCACGCGCTCAAGGGATTATGAATACCCTTTATATGTTTTAAACACAGCGCGGCATCCGGTGAAAGAAGAGAAAGAAGGATAGAAAGATGTGTGGCGCGACGTATTGAGATGGTGTTTGTTGTCTCAGATTTTATCTTCAGGGATGGCGCTGAACTAATGCGGAGAAAATTACCGTGTCTTATTTATTTATGTCTCTTCTAATTCCCATTATTTTATTTTATTCCGTTGTCACATTTATGAGTAGTTTACTCAATCACATGTTGTTAGTGTTATGCCTGAACAGCATGTAATGAGTAAACCAGCAACTCATTTTATGACAATTTTTAGAATTGGTTCTTAATGGAATATAAGAAGACATAGACAACGGCAGGAATCGAACCTGCGACCACGAGGTTGACAGGCGAGCCCACAACTATCGCGCCACGGCCACCCCCAAGTAATTAAGCTTGGAAGATATAATTTCATCCACTCAGGCTGTAGATCGATCGACGCACTTGCGTGAAAACTTTGTAATTTCAAGTTTGATTAAAATATCGAATTCAATTTTTCTTCCCAAATGAAAAACTTAACTAAAGTATACCTATAGTGATTTGAGGACGTGGTTAACTTAAGGTGGCTTTACATGTATCTTCATCTTCATCTGCATTGACATCTGCAAAATAAGAGGAAACAAAATAAAAAAATCATACTTGTGTGATAGAGAGCCAAAAACCAAAATGGAGATCATCTTCATGTTTGAAGATTATAGGAAGTATGAATCTGAATATTGCAGATTAGCATTTTCATCTGCACCATATTTTTTTCCGTTCAGATACCGAATTTTTAAGTTTTTTTTTACCATTTCACCTCAGTTTACTTAAAAACAACGAAAATAGCGAAAATTATGTTCTCAAAACTACATACCTGAACGCTAAGAACATGTGAGTGTGACACGTGTCAAGAAAGTTATAGCAGAGTTCGAGTAAGTTATTAGTGTGTACCATGTCTTACTTTTATGTTTGTTTTATATTAGGGTCCTGCTCTACTTTTCTTCAAGTCTGCAGATGCAGATCCATATAAAGCCTCCTTTACACAGATAAGGCGTGAACCGAAATCGTGTGATTTGATCTCTTTAGGCTTTCTGAAGTCGCTGATATTATTCAATAAACCGCAATTACTATTGCTCTCAAACTGTAACATAGCCATGACCATCCCTCAAACTATGGAGACAAGTCTCTACCACGACTAACTACTATTACTCTTGTTTATCTCAATATTAAATTTAAAAAAAATGTTGTAGTTTTGTTAATTCGACAGAAGTCGAGGTACACATAAGCAAACATAAATACGTGAACCACTTTTACGTTTATTTAACGAAAGGAGCTCTTTACTGGCAACTCCTAGCATTTGTCCCAATTCAGGGCAAGTAAGATATGTAACTTATTATAGACCTATCACAGAATGATGTCTGCAAAGACTTTTACCTATTTTTGGAAATGCTAGCTTGGCAGTCTGAGCAAAAGGCACTTAAGTGAGAAATAAAGTAGACTTGAGTGCGGTATTTATTATGGCAAGAGTGTATACTATGTACTATTAAATTATGGGATTTGTATGTATGGGGGATGATTTCCTTTTATGACATGGTGTAGAGATTTAGGTAGGACTAATGAGGTACTAAGTTACAATCATTACTGAGTGTCCAAAATTAAGAAGATATAATGGAACTACCTCTCCTCGACATCATATTCTCATTCTTTGTTTAATTTATCCCCTGGTATTCCGTCTATAGGCAGGATTAGGTTTGTTAACCGGGTGTATAATTTTCCAAGCAAAGAGACCCTCATTTCGTGTTATTATTGTTTAAATAGCTAGACGCGGACTACTCGTATATGTATATGAATGACATTTAGCCCTTTAACAAAAGTCTCCGATATTGTGATTTTGGGAACTAAATAAATGCGAGTAATATAACCAATTAATAGACCAATGTCCCGTCCATAGGAACGTTAGGAGACATTCACATTGTGCTCTTAATATTATAACATATTTTGAAATATTCAAGGGACTTTGCGTAGTTGCATTATAAATAGATTATAACATTTATAGAAAAAATAAGAGAAAGCCATTCAAATTCAGTTTATCGAAAACATTCCATATTTTTAAGCGCATGCTATAGTGAGGTTAAAATACCTAGGCTTTAAAGCCATAACATGATGCAAGCCATAGACATTCATAAACTAGATGCAAACATCGCTTCATAAATTGAAGCCAAAACCGCCATGTTTTTATAGTTTACTTGAACTCCAATGCAATTACAAAGGAGAGAGAGAGACAACTCTCATATACTTGAATTACTATGAAAACATGGCGACCCTGCATCATTCAAATCATAGTAGAGTTCGGTATCTAGATAATGGGTGTTATCGTGAATAAAAATTTCCCTAGAAATTTTTCTGCAATTCGAATCTTGGAAGCGGGAATGATGCTCAAAAGTTTCCCTCGGAATTTATTGGTATCGGTAATAAGCTTTCCCAGGGAATTTTACTGTCAATTCATACGATTTTATGTTCCAAGGAAATTTATTCCGTGGAAGAATTACGATTGCAGGTAAAATTCCGTGGCAATAAAATATTCCGTGGGAAACGAAATTCCCTGGGAGATTTCCGATAGGGCCCAATATATGAGAGCCAATGGTCAGCAGGTCCTTTCTCACTAGTACTTCTTTCTTTTTTACTCAAGAATGGTACGTACAATACTGGTTAATAGTAAAATACCGCTTGCCATAAAATCGATGTGTGCTTATGTTATTCCACGGTTAAAAGTCAGTGTGATTTTTTGTTGTGTGACGTTTTTTTTTTCCTTCTAGGACGCAATATTTTAATCTGAGGGTTCCGAAACAAATATTGGGAGTATTCACGATCCGGTGCAACTGGTCTAGTATCAGTGTAAAACTGCAAAGGTGCAACTTTTTTTTGCATTACAACAACTTACACTGACTAAGATTTTACAACACTTTTGCACTTTTGATGCACCATAACCCTATTGCAATAGAAAAATACAGTAGTGCAAAATTTGCCTGTTGTTGTTTGTGGTCAAACTGATTTTACATTTTTTTTACTCCAGAGTTGCTATATAATAGAAAAGGTGCGTTCACGATTTACAGAAAAAAAAATAAAAATTCTCAATTTTACACGTTTTTGTTGCATCGGTCCGTGACTACCGCTATTTGGTTATGCAATGCAACGGGCATTTTGTAATTGTAATAAAAATTGTGGAGTTCTTGGAGACATATTTCATCATTAATTTGGGCAGGTTTTTATGCTGAAATATGTAAGTCGCCTAAACCAATTTACAATAAAGAAAAAAAAAACTCTCCCCCAATACCAAGCAAAATCAAAAGATGGAAAGATCTTGTCCACCTATGTTGGGGACCGTCAGTGAGAGTTGCGGTTTTCTCTCGATAATTTTCTTATTTGAGACATTTAATTACAGTCGCCATCTAAGTGTCACACATAAATACCACAAGAAATTACCAATGACAAGCACCTAAGTATATTTAACTTACCGAACCTAGAAGCCAGGCCATAAAAGTTCAAGGTAGGGAATAAACTCAAATGGATATGGGTTGATAATGAAGAAGGTAAAGAAACTTAAGTGAAGACATGATTGGCAAGCGCAAGTATATTTTTTTGCGAACACCAGACTGAAAAGTATTGGGAATGTGTTAACGAAAAGGTTTTTAGATACTTGCTATCGGCGGTGTACTGTGAGATATGCTAATATTATTTCAGAATCGTTGTTGGTTAAAAGAAAAGGTCATATGTGACTGCCTTGGGGGATGCGCCAAAGTTAGTCAGAAAAAGTCTGTAGGGTTCAGGTCCAAGGCGAACGTTTTAATATCGGTAAACAGATTTTTTTTTTCAGAATTTGAAGTAAGTATTATTGGCGAGATTCTCTTTGTCGTTGGTTAAGTTATGCTTGTCCGGTCCAGGATTTACCAAAGAAGCAACACAGTTTAATGTATTTGTGATTAGTTTTAATTATAAACTTATACTACCATGGTAGAACACGATTGTCTGGTGTTGGTCTATACTTCCTTATAGATTTCCTTAAGAACTGAGTGTGAACTCTAAGTTCACAAAAAAACTTCTACTGCAAACACTATATTTAATAAACGGCTGTGGTTGGTTGAGTAGAGATGCAATGCTCTATAACAAATAATTCTGTGTGAAATTTTGTTAAAAGGTCTTACTAAAATTTGTAGAGATAAGATAGTTTTGTTTCAGCAATCTCCTAAATCTTTTATAGGGTAAGAGGCACGAAGATAGTTGTTGCAAGCTTGAATTTTATGAGAGATATCTGGGAGAAATAAGAGACTTGCAGAGAAAGCTTTTAATATCGTACAATTATTGGAAAGTTTGGCAATGTGAAGATATAGTGTTTACTCTCAGGGTCTTTTTTGTGAATTGGAGTTAAGCAGAAGCGGATTTCCATAGAGTAGAGAATTCACCTTGGGATAGAGAAAAACATAAGCTTGTGAGTGGAGAAAGATAAAGACGCGGAACACCTTTTTAGAAATATAGCAGGTCACATTTTGGGATTAACATTCAAAAACTTTTTTCCATTTTACTTGCGATTAAGGCAAAAAAAATTTTGTTTTCTAACAATCAAACATGACATTACTATCATAAAGAACACCAAAAAAGTGGGTCCCGCAATTCCGTCTGTCTATCTGCCTACCTCTCTGTCTGTCTTTCTGTCTGTAGAACGATCTACAGCCTAAACGGCTGAAACGATTTGGTTCAAACTTGGTACTTAGGCGTTTTAGTTGATTGTCCAAACCGGTTTTTGAATCGCTGTCTCAGGCTGGATATATGTTGGCTGTCCTCGGCGGACAAGAAAGCCCCAAATTCTTAATAATATTGTATTTCAAAATTTTCGAAAAATATTTTTTTTTGAATTTTTGAAAAAAAAAATATTTTTTTTTGAAAATTTTATATATTTCGAAACCGAGTGGACAATTTTTTTTGAAATTTTGTTTTTGAATTTATATTATTAAATATTTAAAATGTGCATACCTATTTTTTTTTTAGAAAGGTTTAATAATTTTTAGATACAAAAAATTAAGTGAAAATCTTTAAAAATATATTTAGCCGTTTTATTAAGAATATTTTGCGTATAATGTACGTGCGATCCAGTTGTATATTTTATTTTTATTAAGTTTCAAAAACATTTCAAAAGGGTAACATACAGATAAAAAATGAAGCAACAACAACAATTATAATTCTAAAAATCAAGATGACGTTTGGTTAATTCTACCAAATCACTCTCTCCATAATGAATTCGGTTAGAAAATACTATATGTATGCATTTTCTGCAAATCGTTTGTCAAGGAAATTCCGACAGTTCATTACCCTAATGATTGCTCGAATATTCCCGTCATAATTATGAATATTTTGATAAAACAAAACTCTAAAATCTCTCTTCCGTTGTGTGAATTTAATAAGCTCAGATTAGGTCAGATTTCTGTTTTTTCAAACAACTATTTTACAAAGGATCTTCTATTTCTAGAAACACTATATAAAAATAAACTCAAAGCTCTGAACTATGTGAAATAAAACTGAGAAACAAGAAAGAAGTATCCAAAAGGCTTAGTAACAAAAAAAAAAGTATCAAAACTTTTCACTGGTAGCAGGATTTATAATCACAAAAACAGAACTAAGAAAACCGTATCCTTTCCCAAAACACCCAGGATATGATGACATCATGCCAAATGCTCCCAAATTAAAAAAACAAAAACTACGATCTCCAACTACAATAATGTACACAGTAGTATCCTTCTTCCAACTACTCTTTTTTTTGTCTCAAGTTTGAAATTCATTTTCACAAAGCAGATGCGACTTTCATTGCAAAGAGTAGAGTATAGTGCCACAGTAAGAGGTCTTTTTGTTATATCCTTTTGCCAAGCTTTTAGTTTAAAAAAAAACAGCAAAAATTGAAAAATAACGAGAAATTGGATCAAAACCGGATTACAAGTGCTGCCAAGAGTATAACATGTGAGTACTGAGAGTAGTGAGTTGTGAGCACAGACAAAGAATATTAAAGTAGTTGTAAAAAAACACACATAAGAATCGGCATACAAAAGATAAGGAAGTCTGGTAAAAGCGGGTGTAAAAATACAGATAATGCTCTTTTTAGCTGTCACTCTACACAGGATATTCATGTGTATAATGTAGAATAGGACTACGTAATAACATACTTCATATTTTACGTCGCCGCTGTCGCGTAGCATCGTTGATAATTCAAAAGGACAAATGCAAAATTATAAGCAACAAAACATAAACTGTGTTACAACTTCTGTTTGATGAAAATGAGAAAGTTATATCAGTAAGGAACACATATGTGTAAAATACATAAAAGTCGGATAAATATAAATATAAGGCAGATGATTCTCCATTTCGAAGAAAATATGATATCATGGCTTGAGGAAGTTGAATGTCAAAGAAAACTCAAAGGATTCATATTTCTGGAATAAAAATAATAATTATATAAATCCGTTAAGATTCACAAATTAATCGAAGCATAATAAAAGTTTAGACGTTAAGATACTTTCACTTTTAAATCAAGTATACGTATCTACCTACGCATTTAATGGAAAAAAAATCCATACAAGATTCAAACGCAACAAAGTGAAATGAATATTCTTATTGCTTGCTTGAACGAAATCACTTGGCATTTTGGCAAACGGTCGGTTCCTCAGACAGAGGATTTAAGAGAACAAAAATGGTGCGCAAAAGGTTTAATGAGTACAATGCCAGCGATGAAATATGTTTTATGAAAAGTGCACAATAAGCAACGATATGATCGTCATGTAAATAAAGTCCATCCCTGGAAAGTGATTGAGTATATATTTCAAAATTAATGAGATGAGAAAAGAAATTTGAAAAGAGCTGCACAGAAGAATGGCCAAGTGATTTGGTTCAAGCTTTAGCAAAGATTGCTACGTATGAAGAAGTCAAAGAGCAGATTCTTCTCATTAAAGTTAATGGAGATTGGAAAGTTCTGTCAGCTGTGGCAAATGATTTCCGAATTACTAAATTTATAGCCCACCGGCAAGAAATAAAAAAAAATAATTAAATTAACTCAGAACTCTCCATATATTTACAGATGGACTTTTTCGGGAACATTACGATATTGTGCACTGTCCAAGATTGTTTGGCTTTGATTTGTCTGTAGGGACAAGAATATATGAGTTAAGTGCCTTAGTATATGTATATAAATAAGGAAGGCGATGGCTTTTGAAAGATTGTTCAAGAAAGTCTCCACTTTTCTCGCAAAAAATAAATAGCTCAAAAATTAGGACTTTGAATAATCATATTTTTCTTTCTTTTTTTGCATGTATTAAATCGAACTCGTGATTTTGATCAAACATTGAAACTACGATGGTGGAGAACACAAAAAAACTGCATCCCGCAATTCTGCCTATCTGTCTGCCTGTCTGCACAACAATCTAAAAACTAAATGGTAGCAGTGATTTTCTTCAAACTTGGTATTTTAGAATCTTAGGTGATTGTCTCAAATAGATTTTTGAATCGTTTTTTTTTTTATCCTTAAGACGAACGGTACCTGCCGCTCAATTTTGTATACCATCTTAATTGTCTCGAAAACGACTCTACCGATTTTAATAATAAGAAAAAAAGTCCACCAATATAGGTATGGTCTATACATTTTTGGTCAAGACGAATTTCAATCAATAATTTCTAAGAAATGATTTTCTGGATTTTTGAAAAAAAAACTGTTTTTTTTAAATTCCATATTTCGAAAACGGGTGGACGATTTGTTTTGAAATTATAATTTTAAATTTATATTGTTAAATACTTATAACTGCCATACCAACATTTTTTTAGAATAAAATTAAGAAAATTTGTAATTATAAAAAATTAAGGAAAAAACGATTTTAAAAATAAAATATAAAATAAAAATATAAAGTATACAATTTATTTTTTCAAGATATTTCTTATTTATTATTAAGTTTGAACGTTGACATTATGTGTGAAACACTACACCATTTAAGTGACCACCACGCGAATTGTTGCAAGCATTCTTTTGAGGTAATTTTCGCCCACTTTTTGACACATATTGGGCGGTATCTCAGCCATAACTTGACGAATGTTGGTTTTCAAGTGCTTAAGAGTTAAAGGTTTATCTGCATAAACACGGTCTATCGCGTAGCCCCACAAAAAAAATTCCAGCGGTGTCAATTCGCATGGTCTTGGTGGCCAGTTGATATCGCCACGACGAGGAAATGTCTCTTGCAATAAAGCCATATTCACTCGAGTTGTGTGGCGTGTGGCACCGTCTTGTTGAAACCACATATTTTCCAAGTCGTATTCTTCAATAGCAAGCAAAAAAATTCGGTTATTATATGACCATAATGCTCCGAATTGGTGGTGACAGTCGTTCCATCGTCGTTTTCGAAGAAGTAAGGTCCAATCACACCTCCGGACCAAACAGCGCCAAAAACAGTGAATTTTTGTGGATGAAATGGCCTCTCTTCAATTACTTGAGGATTCTCAGAACCCTACATATGACAATGGTGTTTATTAACATACCCACCGAGTGAGAAATATGCTTCGTCGCTGAAGAAAATTTTGTTTGAAAAATCGCCGTCCACCGCCTGTTGTTAAAGCACCAATTCGACGTATCTGCGACGTTGTGAATGGTTAGCTGGCTTCAGTTGTTATGTGAGCTGGACTTTATATGGATGTAGGTGTAGATCCAAATGCAAAATACGCCATAATGTGCGGTAAGACAGTCCTAATTCTTGAGAACGACGAGGAATTGACACATTCGGGTCTTTGGCAACACGTTCACTTTACAGCAGCGATATTTTCAGTGGTACGAACGAAACGATGAGGCGCAGGCCTAACAATATCTGTAACCAATCCAGTCTCTTCAAATTTCTTCATAATTTTGCCAATTGCTTGCGTAGTTGGATGATTATCTAAACCATAATCTCCTCTTAAAGCACGATATGTGGCTGGTTTTAATAATTTGTATGCATTGTGCGATAATTAAGCGATCGATTTTGTTAAACTTAGTTTAACAGATGTTGAATTCCAGCCCTATACTTTTGAAACCGCAAAATGGATAAAGCTTTATATTTAGCTGTTTCTACTAGGAATCTTGTGCTTCCAATGATATCGAACATAAAAGCAATACGTGCGATATAGTCATGTATTTTATTTTTTCGAAAGGACGAGACAAGAGAAATTTCAATTTGTAACACCCATATAACAGTTATTCACAATTAAAAGTATTAAGTATTCAAGCACCTTCAGAAGACTGGAAGACCCAACCCAGTTCCAGAAATATACTGTTCCTCTTAACCTACATGTCTAACTTAAACGGAATGTATTCCGCCTTCTGCGGTTTATTTGACTTGTCTTAAAAATGTCAAAACCTTATAATTGGACTTTACTATATAAAAGGTCCCTTTGTATAAAAGCCTAATTTTAACGATGATCTGCCTATTTGCCATCATAATTAAAAATATAAAAACGTGTTTCCTATGCATATAATATGTATGCATGTCAAGCATAATAAATACATTTATTTGTGATAACTTCTCTAATTATTCTCTTCACTTATATGTTTGTGTTGTTGTTTTACATTAATTCATTCGCTTATTTCTTCAATTTCTACACATTCTGTCACATTAACACAAACGACCAGCCCTGTCGTGTCTTCACTCGAAATCCTCCCGGGATAACGGAAATATGTTGGTGGAAAAAAGAACGGAAAAATTAAAATTTTCCATTAGTACAACCGAGGAAATTTTAACCACGAAGTGAGACAGTTATGTTCAAAACTTAAGATGCGACATTCCCTAATGATTTATTTTCTTCACTTTAACAAGAGTTTCCTAAAACTCCTACATCGGTAAGGACTTGGAAAAGTTTTTTTTTTTTTTGTTTAAGAGCTGCCTTGGTTTTAATCGTAAATGTGCACAAAAGCACATGGAAAAGTATTTATTTACAGTCAAGTTCAAATAAAACTACCCAGTATTCTCTTTCGCAAATCAGACTTTTCTGTACGACTAGTATTGGTCTTGTTAAGGTCGTAATACTTAAATATCATCCTGGGCTTGATATTTGGATCATAGAATTATGCTTGATATTGGTCTTGGATTTTTTGTTAAGGAAATATCAATATAGCAATTTTTACATTGAAATTGTCAATTTTTTTAATTGATAATAATTTTTTTTTTTAATTTTGAATCTTTCCTGTTTTTACAAAAATACTGCCACGTTCTTGGTCTGGTAGATGCATGCACTCCTCTTTCCTGTGGAATACCGAATTTTCAAAAGTTTACCTATATTGCCAAGCTTTATATCAGTACAGATCTCGGGAACTTTGCAACAGGCTATAGAATGCTCATTCAAATTAAAATTAGACCATGTTGTACTGTGTCCAGAGCAAAATCAGTTTATTCTAGATTGTGTTTGAGTTCTAAGATACACTTCACATTTACGTTGATAATATATGTATTTCATATGGTGTGTTTGTGAGTTCTAAAGTACTATGCACATGAGAGGGACAAACGAATATTCGTCCATTTTGATATTTCGTTCCCATGTCTTAAATTCTATTTATCGCGAATATAAGTTGAAAGTCTGATTTTAAGGTTAGAAGCGAGCTTACAAATAACTCGTTGAAGGGTGGATGATATGTGGAACGCGAATTTAATTTTGGTGGGGGCAATACCCCCATTTATTTGGCTTAATACAAGCTTCATAACTTAACCTAACTTAAAACTATGAAACTTAGGGCTATGATTGGGTTGAATTGGGCGGACGATTTAACAGGAGGATTTTAAGGCTGGGAGTGCTGAGATTGAAGTCGAAACAGTTTTCGTTCAAATCAACCCTTCGCAGCATTCGGGTAATAGGTTCATTGAAGCCATAAGAGGTACGATGAGTAGGCAGGTAGGAGAGGCGAGGGTTTCTTAGGTTACGGGGGTTAGTGTTGAAAAAGATTGAGTTGTAGAGGGTTTCAGAGTCAACGGAACCCGAGAGAAGTCGATGAATGAAGAGGATTTCTGTTATTTCTCTTCGCTCTTGCAGGGTAATTGAGGTTAATTAGTTGGAGGCGATTTTGATAGGGGGGCAGAATCAAGGAATTATTCCAAGGCAGGCCACGAAGGGCGAATCTTAAAAAACGGCGTTGAATGCTCTCGATTCTAGAAATATGAATTTTTTGATATGGGGACCATAATTGACAGGCGTATTCAAGTAACGGGCGGACAAAGGTTATGTAGAGTGATCTGTTGACGTAGGGGTCGGAGAATTCTTTGGACCATCGTTTCACAAAACCAAGCGTTGAATTGGCTTTAGAGATAATATTATCGATGTGTGTTATGAAATTGAGCTCTTGGTCACATAGTATGCCGAGGTCTCGAATCGATTCAACTATGGCTAAGGGTTGATTGTAAAGAAAGTAGCTCCTGGGACAAGATTTTATGCGTTTGCGTGAAAAAGTGATAGATTGACACTTAGCAATATTAAGCTCTAAGCAGTTTTTGATACACCAGACTGAGAAACTGTCGAGATCTAGTTGAATAAGGGAAGAGTCGTGTGAGGAAGAAATTGTCTTAAAAAACTTGGTATCGTCAGCGTATAATAATATATGGGAATGTTTAATGACCAATTCAATATCGTTAATTGTAAGAATAAAAAGGAGAGGTCCTAAGTGACTTCCTTGGGGGACCCCGGAGGTAGCTAAGAATGAATTGGAGAAGGCAGATCTGAAACGAACACTGTAATACCGGTTTTCCAGATAAGAAGAAATCCATTTTAAGAAAATAGGTTCAAAGCCGAGGGTGGACAATTTGAAAAGTATAAGTCTATGTGAAATTTTGTCAAAAGCCTTACTAAAGTCAGTAGAGATAACATCTACTTCCCTTCCGCTTTCTAGAGCTGAGACTGTATACGATACAAATTCAACTAGATTAGTTGTTGTAGACCTACATTTGAGAAAGCCGTGTTGTCTAGGGGAAATTAGCGACTTCCAACGGAAACTTAAAATTTCGTACAAAATACTTTCAAATATTTTAGGGATATGTGAAAGTTTGGCAATGGGACGATAGTTTTTAATGTCGTTCTTAGTACCCTTTTTGTATATTGGGTTATGAAAGAAGTTTTCCATACCTGAGGAAATTCTCCTTGAGATAATGATAGGCTGAACAATTTGGAGAGCGGAAAAGAGAGAGCTGAAGAACATTTTTTTAGGAATATTGCGGGGAGGCCATCAGGGCCAGGAAGATATTCATCGTTAAGTTGATTCAACTTATTTTCGATGATATATGGGTCGACGGTAGGAGGAATAAAAGGACCTAGTGCGAAATTTGGCAAATAATCGAAATAATCTGAATCAGGTATGAAGGAATCGTCGGTGAAAGATTGCTTGAAAAATGTGGCAAAAAAATTGGCAATATCTTGCGGATTATTCGAAGTTTCGGTATTGTAGGAAAGAGAGGAAGGGTAACCATCGGATTTTCTTTTAAAATTGACGAACTGAAAGAACGATTTAGGATCATTTTTAAGGTTGCTTTGTGTTTCTATTAAATAGCGTTGGTAAAGGGTGTTGTATAGCTCGCAAAAGTGAAGATAAGAACCAATATAGAATTAGAATAATCAGGGGGCGATCGGGTACGAAGGAAAATTGCCCACAACTTGTTTCTCTTGTTACGCAAAGAGCGAAGCTTGCGGTTATACCAAGGTGGGGAGGCAGCCGATGTCTTTTGGCGACTAAAGGGTACATGGAGAGAAATAGAATTAAATATTTCCCTGTAAAATTTTTCTGTGGCATCTTTCATGAAAAGGCTACCGAAATTAAAGGAAGTTCTGTTGAGATATTCATTAATATGACGGAAATTTGCCTTATGAAAATCAAAGGAGTACTGATTTGTAGGGAGATTAGTTGGTAGTGGACAATCATGATAGAATGAGAGAATTAGGGGAGGATGATAATTGTCGATAGTAGATAAGGATAGAGGTGAGAGTGATACTGAAGAGTTAATGGGATCGGTTGTGAAAATAAGATCTAGTTGCCTGTCCATATAGTTTAGGATACCACTTACCTGACAAAGGCTAGAATCTGCTAGGCGATCTATAAAAAGGCATTCCTTTGCAGAAGTGGGATTTGAAGCAATATAATAAGATTGATCTTCAGATGAAGTCCATTTAAGATGGGGAAGGTTAAAGTCGCCGAAAAGAAGGATGTCATCGTTGGGGTCACATAAAGCAATTATGTGGTCAACCATTTCAATGGCGAGCTTATAAGATTCAATAGGCTGCGACGGCAAAATATAGCAACACATCACATAAAGCGACTTACGGGGTAGTCTTATCTTAATTGAGACATAGTCGAGATTAGGGGAAGAAGAGACTGCAATGAGGGATGAGTCTAGTGTGTTTTTAATAGCTAGTAGGACACCTCGACATGGGCATTCGTCAGAAGATCCGTTAAGTTCATCGTCGCGATAAACGTTAAAAGAAGAAGGAAACAGTTCTTGGTTGTTTATACTAGAGACCAGATTTGTTTCCGTCAGGGCGTAGATATCAAAGGATAGAGCGTAGGATTGTTGTAAAACAGTATGAGTTTTTGAACGAAGACCTCGAACGTTTTGATAGTAGAAGGTAAGAGGGAGGATTAGGCCAGCTGGGAAGGTGCAAGGCATTGTTTTGGATGGGACATTAGGAGTGACATATATGGCTGGGTTCGAGTTAGGAGCGAAAGTAGTTTTTAAAGTTTGTGCGTGTACTTTGAAGGTACGACGTACGTTTGGAGCTGATGTGAGAGGCGTAAGTTTTAAGGTCTTTATTAACTGTTGTCGGAGAAATGTTGTAGTTTTCATGAAAACGCGTGTAAATCTTTTTCAGGGCTACGGGGTCAGTCGGGAGTCCTTCTTTTTGTATTTGAACAATGACATTTGTTTTTGTTTTGCCGTCAATGCAAACCGATTCAGATTTGTCATGTAGGTAGGCAAGGTACAAACGAACATTGTCGAAAAGTTTTTGATCTCGAAGTCTGGCCATGACATAAAGCCCATCGAGTTCAGTGATTGTGGGCGAGGGGTCAGTTAATCTATTGGTAAGTTTCACAGCAGGGGGAGTCATTGGGTCGAACATTGGGGAAGGTAACGATTTTGGAGTGACATTTGATATTCTTTGAGATGGGGCAGAATCTGAGGTGTTAGTATTTGAAGGATTTATAGTATGAGAGTGGATGAAGTTCGGGTATTTGACTATGATTGGAGTGTTTTTTGGAAAAGAGGCTTTTGCTAGAGGATGGGGTTGGGATGCGAGATTGAAAGACACACGTTTACGTTGAGAAGGATTATCAGAGGAAGTTTTAGGAAGGGTTGTGCGGCCATAGCTTAAAAACATCCGTTTCGCAGGAGGATTCAGTGAAAACTGTGGGGATTTGCGCTTCAAAGAAAGCGAATTAGTTTTAAAATTGTTAATGTTAGTGATAGTTCGAGAAAAGTTTGGAAAGATACCCGCCTTTGTAGTCCAGTTGGGATCAGAAGTATGGGATTTATTTTGTTTATTTTGCTTCTTAGGGAGATCTGGATAGGGGATTTTGGAATAATTTATGGGGTTATGATTAGTATTCCTTATTGTAAATAAACTGCTATTCCATTTAGACATCTTCATCTTATAATTTCGGAAAGATCCGTTAGGGTGATGAAACAACCAGTCATACTTAGATGGAAACTGGATTTTAAAACTTCTGAAAGACGTCCGGCAACATTCAGTTACAGCGATGGAGAAAGTGCGTTTAAAAAAAGATTGAACCCAGCTTTCATCGGCAAATTAAGGTGTGTTACTCAGACAGAAGTAGCTATTATTGGCTGAATTGAGCTTCCTTAATCTATTAGTCCAGTCTGGTAAGTTCCATGTGGTTCCAAATTTTTCGATGAGTGTTGGTTCTATGATTGGAGACTCTGCATTTAAAGTAGGAGGTTGTTGACTTATAGTAGGAAGCTGTTTACTGACAGCTGGAGGCAGAGGTGTAGTATTAAAGACTGATAAAGGAGATTGGTCGACTGTTGAAGGTGAAGGTGCCAAAGAAATAACAGGTAGGGGAAAACGTTCATGTAGAGTTGTGTCCATTTCATCTAGCAAGGAAGTGTTGTACACAATGGGAGAAGGTTGAAATTGACCGGTTATCCCATCAATCTTACATGTAGCAGATTTGATGTCGTCCGCTAGTTCGCCAATGCTAATACGAGTTTCGATTAATTCACTACTCATAGCATTGATAACACTTACGGCATCTTCAAGCATGGCAACAGGTTGACGTAAACCAGGTGTTGTTGTTCTTGAGGTAGATTGAAAATGACAATCGAGGTCACTACGCAGTGTATTTAATTTGTCTATAACTGTTTGTACTGAGTTGGCAGTTGTACAAGGACTTAGCAATGCTTTTAACTCAGTTTTAAAAACATTTAAAAGTTTTTTTCCGTTTTCTTCACTATTATTGTTTATAGTTAATTCGGTTAATGCCGCGAGTTTTTTTTCGATGGAATTAAACTTGGTAAGACACCGTTTATTAACGTTCTCAATTGTATCATTTAACTCCTCGAACGATTTTGAAAAGTCATCAATTTTGTTTAACTGGCTCATGACGCCTTTGTGAAAGTGTTTATTATTAATAAGGATGGAATTCGTTGAATCACTTTGGCATTTGATGGCAAGTAACACGTGCGAAAGGGAGATTTCTTTGCATTCATCACAGTAAAATTAGAAGTGCAGTAGATAATCTTTTAAATACGCAGTGGACCTTTTACTTAAGCCAATATATAAAGGGTGAAATGATTTACCACAAATCCCCTTACACTTCACAAGGTCATCATTTTTTTTGTCAATACAATTGGCGAAACAATTTTCCATTATTAAATTCACAACAATTGGGTCAGATAAAAAAAAAAAAACAAAAATGTAGGTGCAAGGTAAATGGCGATAATGACGATGGTATACTTTTGGTATTCGCGACAGAAGAAGCGGAGGAAACAAAATTAATTTTAAATAGAGGGCTAAGTAAGCACTGATTTGGGGCAGTCAGTTAAGTAGGTTGAAAAAACCAGCAATTAATGATGACACTGAAAGAAGTCAATAACGCGCGTTGAAATTATATTGGTTTTCGGGGCTATGTTTTTTTTTTTTTTTTTTTTTTTTTTTTTTGTTTTTTTTTGTTTTTAGGGCTTTTTATGGTGAAGGAAAATTATAAGTATTTGCGGAGCGAAAAGAATACGACTGCACTTGACGGAAGTTCGAAACCAATAACCATAACCATATTGTTGCGAACAGAGTTCTACTGTTCGTAACAATATGATGCAATTCGCTACTACCAATATTGTTTTTTTTTTTCAATTTATCTTATTTTGGCGATTAAAAAGTAATTTTTTGTTTCTAAACATTAATATAAATTATATTTCTACAATTTTGTTTAGAATTTTTGCAGAATTGAGGTTGGTAAATTTTTTTTAATGGAATTTATTCTAATATTCATCGGTCGTTGGTCACTCTCATGTGAAAAGTCCTAGGGAGCGAAGTTCATGTACATAAACTTGATTTCACCTCAAATCCTTTAGAAAGGCGAATTGTAGGGCCCTTTAAGCGCCGAGTGTTTTATAAACTGTGAACTTTATATATCTATATGAGTGTATGTATATAATCGGTTAAAGCCAGACACTTTACTCTTATAATTCAAACACCATACAAGATATATCAACAACAATCAACGCAAATGTGTAGTGTACCAACCAACCAAGCTAGAACTCTAACAACTCGCACACGACACACCATTGACGATGGCTCTGAACTCGCAGGTACTTTGCTCCGATGTACTGAACTCACAGGTTATTTGTTCTAGGTTGCCTGAGCAACATATATATCATACCAACCAACACAAAAGAAACTGTTTTACAAGCACCATAAACTAATAAGATAAAGATTCGAAACCTCTGCTCAACGTTGCCGAAGTGGCACGATCATGCCATTTTGGCACGAGAAAATTCTCGGGCACACTTTATTCTTTTCTCGAATTTTACGTTAATAATTTAGGCTCGGTTTAAACACAGTGATAGATTTCATCAACAGATCTGGATACGTCCATTCAATTCAATTCAGCAATCGACGAATTCCACGATGACTTACGAAAACTAGGGTTTATGTGCGAGTAAGTAGGACCGCTGGATTTCGTCAACGGTGGCACTGTTCTGCAGCATAGCTGACAGTTGCTTACAAGTAAACAAGATAGAAGTCCGCGCGCTCCAATTGGCTGAAAGCGTAGGGAAAAAAAGAGGAAAATAGAAGGTTCCAACAGACGAAAAAGTTTGCTGGAAGTTCTTCTGGTCGCAAAAATAATTAATTCAATAATATCAATTCAATTTTGAGAGATATTATTCGAAGACAGATTAAGAAAAGAATCGAAGGAATTAATTTTTGGGTCATTTGTATAAAAAAAAAAGTAATTTTAATGACATTCTGGAAAAAAAAAATATAATTAAACATACAGGAAAGCAAATTTACAGAGGAGAGGAAATTGGAAAAGGATACGTTTTTTTTTAATTTGAGTACTAAATTTTACATATATGTATTTCGTTCATTATTTGTTCACAAAATTGGCCACTTTATTTTGGTGAAATTCGGCTAGTTTTTGTTCCGTTGTTTTTCCTGAAATTGCAGGACTCGCGACCCCGCTATTAAATTCCGCTTTAGTTCTTTCCGGACAAAGGGATAACGTTTCATCTTTTTTGTTCCACTTTGAAGTTGTAAAATCAATTTAAAAAGATCTTGGGTTTTAGCCCTCCGCTTGCAAGGTTTCCCAAGCAAAATTATCAATAAAAATATAATTCATATGAAATTATAATTTTCATTCTTTTAATTCAAAATTTTCTTTCGCCGTCGCTCTCCGCTTCAAAAGGTTTGCAATTTCCTTCAATTTTCAGGCCTACGGCCCTGTAGTAATAACAAAGTATTAAATTAATTCGATTCCGAATTAATTTAATCGCATTCATTGTTTTTCTTTTTTTTAATCAACCAATTAAAATCATTAAGCGAACATACCCCTTGCTGAACATAGCTTTAATTCGCCCATCTCAACTTCTAGTCTTGATGTTTAGTTGACAGTTTATTTTCTAATTCGTTTACATTAACTAAAAATTGTGCGGGTCGTGTTGCTTTCGTTTCTTTTTTATTTATATTACATTGTTTAATTAAATGTATAATTTAAGAGATTCGCAAATTTAAAGGTGTAATAATTTCCTGGCCGCGTAATTTCTCGTCGTGGCGATATCAACTGGCCAACAACATCATACGATTTGACACCGCTGGATTTTTTTTGTGAGGCTACGTGAAAGGCCGTGTTTATGCCGATAAACCTTTAACTCTTGAGCACTTTAAAACCAACATTCGTCAAGTTATAGCTGAGATACCGCCCAATATACATATATCAAAAAGTGGTTCAAAATTACCTCAAAAGAATCGATGCTTACAACAATTCGCGTGGTGGTCACTTAAATGATGTAGTATTTCACACATAATGCCAACGTTCAGACTTTATAATAGAAAAGAAATATTATGCAAACAAATATTTTATATGTGTTTTATTTACGTTTACTTTTGAAACCGCAAAATAGATAACCCATTACTTTGAAAATTCATGACCCTGTTTTCCAAAAACAAAATCCAAACACACAAAGAATTTGTTCATACCTTAGAATTCTTGTTTCAAAATGTAAACAAATGGTGTTTTGGCGGTTAAACGTATGAAGGTTTCTAATAATGGTATGGCTTATTTGTGCCAAGCTCCCTATCCATGAATGAAAGAAAAGATTACGACACTTCTTTTTTTGCTTATATTATTGACGGCACCAGAGATCAAAAATCTGCAAATTGTTGTTGTTTGTGGATTAATGAATCCATTAATGATCTCTGGTGACCTCAATAAAAAAAGATTCATGTACACTGCCTGTAAACACAGCCAGCTGTGCGTTAGAATACTGTTTGGTCTATAATGCTTTCAAATTCGATGAGCATGAAAGTCTATGGAGATCTGTATCTGTGCAGGTATACAGTTAGACAATACGGGACCATATTCTTGTTGGTATATGATTTATCATCAAAAATCCTCCTCAATGACAACATTACATTAACTTTACTCAAATGTATTTATTGTTTTTTGATCTTGCTGAGCTGGGTATACATTATTTAATTAAACGCGATTTTATTTACCTTTAATAAAATTATTAATTCGTGGTAACTAAACTTTGTCATAAGTTTTTACCTCACTTAAATACAACCAATCAAAGTTAAGTCAATTTCAGTAGAAACGTCAAGTAGACCTGCAGAATGGATGTTTTACGCTAGAATATTGCATTTTATGCAAGTTAAATCAAGGTAGAAATCGCACATGAACACAAATTGTAGAAAATTAAGAAAAAAAATACGCAAATCAATGCCCAAATTATGTGCATTTTCCAAAAATCATAAAGATATATTAAGAGATATTATACATTTCATTTAAAAAATCAACAATTGAAGGCAGCGATACCACTTTACTTCAATTGAAGTAGATTTACTTTAATTTCAGAATAAAATAATTAAAATATGCTCCCTACTTCGCACTACTGTTAAATTCTGTATATCTACTTCACTTTTAGAAATCCCTTTTTCTCTTCAATTTATACAAAAAAAAATTGAATCTACTTCAAAAAAATGTTTTGCACTCTTTTATGTAAGCCCAGATTCACATTTCAAAAGAATAAATTGCATCTGGCTTCACTTCAAACAAAACCGTTATTAAAATTTTCTGAAGGTATTATTGTTTTCGTTTTAGTTTTCTTTCAAATAAAAACAAACAAACAGGTAATGAGTTTGGGCTTACGTTCGTTTCTGTCTGTCTGTGCTAAAAATTGAATGTTATTAAAAGCCAAATATTCTATGAAAATATATTTCTAAGTAATCAAGAATGTGGATAAAGATTCGTAGGCAAAAATATAATTTTGTAAAAATATCGTTGTGCACCATTAATATGGTCTGGACAATCAAGATTTCCCAAATGTAGTAAAAATGAAGTGCCTGTGTATGTGGTGGCTTCAGTGGACATTGAGAAAGAATATGCACATATTATTTTTACTATTTTCATTCGCATTTCAAATGTTCTGATGCTGTAGATAGACACAAGACTAATTTGGATTTAAATATAATATGCCTTCAAATTATGATTTTGAAATCTACTTCCCTTTTCTTGAATCTACTTCACTTCTTGGGTCAAATCTACTTCGCTTTTATTTTTTCAAGTGGCAACGCTGACTGAAGGAAGGAAAGCAACATCTTCTGTTCAACCAATGACTATTGAGCAAGGATATGAAATCTTGAAACTCTAAAATTTGAATTTAAACAAACTAATAATTTCTCGTGAGACCAAGAAGTAAAAGGTTGACTGTCAAATTAGCATCGGAGTATACGTTCATTGTAAGTTCTATAAACCGTTCGATGAACCTTTCGTCGCAAATACTTTATGTGAAGAATCTTTTGCTTATTTTTTAGCATCACTTTTTAACATGGGCTGGTATCACAAATTGGAATGTCAGTCAATAAAAGTTTGCTGCTAGAAGCAAAATATTCAAAAGGATATCATGAAGCTTCTATAAAAAACAGAAGTTGACTTAAACTTAAAGTCGAACCTGTAGTTAATGTTGCATATTTAGTTGAAAACGAATACTCTTTCCAATTCTGCATAAGGATTGTTCACAATATGTGAGTCGACAGAATTCCTGTGACAAATTTGTAAATGGATATTATGTAAGTCCTTTAAAAAAAAGCAAGTGATACGATTTTTTTCGTCTAACCTGGATTTTTGATTATTCTCTCGCTGGATCTGGGAAATCAAGTTTGAGCGAAATTCGACTGGATTTGCAAATTCAACAACATTATATTTCTCAAGTATCAATCATACAAATTATATTCAAATTCCAAAAAAACACACAGCTCATAAAAACCAGAAACCAACATACAAATACATTCTCAGCCATGCCTGGACAAAGCTTAGCTTAGCATTATAATAAGGTCCTGTGATACATATATAACATAATACTTTGATGGGAATTCAGAACCTTTTTGGTTAGATTTCATTAAAACAAAGATGCAATTCCGCTGGGTAAACGTAAAGGTTGGATTAGGAAGTATGAATGCCTGAAGATAAAAGCTTCCATACTCGGTGTAATATGTAAAAAAAAGCTTCGTTGGAAAAAAGACGAAAATGTTTTTTTTCCTTGTCCTCCCTCTTCTGTAATGATTATGAGAAAATGTGCTCATTTAAGTAACTTCATTTCATTATAACTGGTTAGGTTCTGTTATGTCTTCTATATGGAATAACTACACCAGTACGCCAAGCTAATAACCAAAGCCAGAAAGTTTAAGTGCAAGTTAAAAAGATACACATTAAAGGACAATGTAGGGCATATCACCGCAGACAAAAAAAAATCAGGCAAAAAATTCACATAAATTGCAATACTTGTGCTATGGTAAAAGTTTAAGCTAGCTCATGTTATGGGAGAAGTTTCGAAATAGTTTTTTTTTTTTTAATATAAATGCACTTTTTACTATGAAGTTGAACTACCATACCAGCTTTATCAAAGAATTCTGTGTACAGAGTAAGGGAATGTTGTAGCATATTGAATTACATAAAAAAAAATGATAAAATTTAGTTTTTTTTTTTTAATAAGGAAAACTATCATAGTTCGTGAAAATTCAAAGAGGGGGTGGTGAAGCAAGATAATTTCACGAATATGGGTAAATAGAGAGAGACAGTTTTAATTTAATTATAAAAAAGTATTTGAGTTAAATTATTCTGATATGTGCTTGTATCTTAATTTAAATGCCTTTGGTTTTTGGTTAGAATAATTTATTATTATTGGTATTTCATGAAACTGATAGTATAAAGTTTTGAATAATAGGAAAGCATTTTAATGGATTAATGGATTGAAATTAAGGTTTTTATTTGAAATGACATATATTTTAAATAAACAATAATTTAATTCGTAAGGAAAATTAAGTGGTGGAAGGTAGGATGGAAGCACATACTCTATTATTCCGTATTTATGCGAATCTCTTTTTTTTTTTTTTTTTTTTTTTATAACTTTGCACGCGCTCAAGGGATTATGAATACCTTTTATATGTTTTTATTTAACACAGCGCGGGCATCCGGTGGAAGAAGCGAAACAAGGATAGGAAAGATGTGTGGCGTGATGTTCTGAGACCAGAGCTGGTTGTTGTCTCAGATTTATCTCCAGGGATGGCGGATGAACTAATGCGGAGAGAATTACCGTGTCTTGTTTATTTATGTCTCTTATAATTCGCATTATTTTATTTATTTCGTTGTCATATTTTATGGGTATGCTAGTTTACTCAATCACATGTTGTTAGTGTTATGCCTAAATAGCATGTAATGAGCAAAGCAGCAACTTATTTTATGACAATTTTTAGAATTAGTTTTTAAAGGAATATAAGAAGACATAGACAACGGCAGGAATCGAACTTGCAACCACGAGGTTGACAGCAGAGCACACAACTATCGCGCCACGGCCACCCCCAAGATTCAATAAACATTATGATTGAAAATTTCATTTTTCAGGTGTGGAATTCAAAATCAGAAGGTCAGTAATCGATGTTCATTGGGGTCTGGTTCCATCTTTTGTTTCCTTACCTCAATATAGTCCATGGTCATGGTAAATTGAACCTGTCGAAGGAGAATCCACAGCTGGCATTTTATCAATGTTATATGCCATACATTAATCTTTTAAGACAATAAATTGTTGATTATGATCGAATAAGAATGAATTTAAATGAATGAAATTAAAGTTTCAACAAAAAAACTGACTTAAAAATTTTGGTTAAATTCGTTTGGTTTCACAGTGAAATCTGATCTTCAGATCAGTTAAACTATATTTTATGAAAATAGTTGGCAGCATTTTTCTTGCCTGGTCCTCCCTTTCTCTCCCTTACACAAACAAACACACGAAACAACGAGAATAATAAATAATTCCGGTATTATACAGCGCGTGTTTACCCCTGTATAAATGAAGTGCGAAAACGAAAGAAAGAACGAAACGATGAAACAGAAATAAAACTATATGTTATGAACACGCGCGGATAGGGTTTTCGTTTCGTGTTTTTGACGTTTCTCTTTCTACTTTTTCTTTCTTTTTCGGATTTACTTCATTTAGCTTTCGCTGTAGATGAATGAACACCAATGCAAATGGCTGATGAATTTAAATGGAGCAAAGAAAGAACATCTAAGCTTATTTTAAATTACCAAATGAACCCCGTTTTCTACAATCCTTGTTTTTGTCATCCGGAATACACATACAAAAAACTTTGCCTTCCATTTTTATCCTGCACTGGACAAAGAAGATAAAATGAAGAATAGCTGTCAAATAAACGCGTAGTACTGAAAATGAGAAAAAGGTTTCGTGTAATAACACGCGCGTTACCGAATAGAAGAAAATAACTAAAGCTTGCGCGTTACAATCACGCGCTGTGTAATACTTGACTAGAATAATATTCAAAATCACTATACTCGATAACATTTGAATACACAATTTTATTTTGTTCATAATATTTTCTGATAAAAAAAAACAATACAAACGCTGAAATGAAGCTTAAGCGGCAGAATAATCTCGGTTAACTTAAACTGAAAATTGAACTCAGTTTAAGGTTCAAACGACACTATAAAACCGAATAAATTATTGATCTGAAGTTTAAACCAAAAGTGGAGTTTAAACTCGCACAGTGAAACTGGGGGTTAGAGTTTAATCAATTCAAAAAAAAAATTAAGACTATGCAAACTTTGGATTACTGTACAAATTAGGTAACCCTATGTCGACTGTCTGGTTTGGTGGTTGCTATAAGAAGAAACCTTAAACCAAAAATTTGTAATAAGCCACATTCGCTATCTCAGTATTTTGCACTCGTCACCAACAATCTGCATTGATCATTGCGGTTGTTCGCTTTCCAACGGGCATCTTATATATACGATTAATATATCAAGTGCAAGTGTCTATGCAGATTATGACCGAGTAAGTTTATGGGTCAACATAGGGCAAAGCAAAAATGTTTGGCAACTTATGAAATTATTAAATAAACTTACTAATATTGTAAATGTGAAAGTTTGCATGGATGGATGGATGTTTTTTGATCAATAACTCCGGAACGGCTAAACGGATCTGAATGAAATTTGGTACAGAGATAGATTATTGTCTGGAATATGACACATGCTTTATTCTTATCCCGAATAAATGTATGGTTCCCGTGGGATAGGTGTGTTTTAATTTTTAATAGACCTCATTCTACAAGTAGCCAACATAGCTTTAATTCACAAGGCGCATAGAAGCACACGGATTTGCATGAAATATGATTGCTAGATGGATGGGGTACAGGATACTCACATAGGTCATTTTTATCCCGAAAAAAATTAACAATTCCTATGAGAGAGGCTTAAATATGAAAAAATATATACATATATTTGGGTGTTTGTTCCGCTTTCACGCCTCAACGACTGAACTGTTTTTAATTGTAGGTGTATAGATGTCATTAGATTCCCGTGGGATAGAAAGTCCGTATACCATCGCACGGGCATCTGCTATTAAAAATGGTGTGAAAAAATGTATTGTAATTCATCAGTTGAGAGCGATTGGGCCAATTTGGATCGATCTCTTTTTTATTTGTTCTTAAAATCCAGGAGAAGGTTTTCGCGAAAGAAAATTTTGGGTAAACCCTTTTTGTAGGTGGATAGCTGATTTCACTAGATTCCCGTGGGTCCATAGCATCACACGGGTATCTGCTAGTAAGATATAAACAAAAGTAATTTTTGTTTGAAATAAAAATTTTTAAGAAATAAATAAAAAAAGTGGGTACCATAGAAAACTGCTTAAAAAATATATTAAAATTATTCTAATTAGATTCTTGTACTGGAAATTAGATACAGGAGACTATTTTATTTTTCATCTCTACAGACCTCGATTAAGAAATTCTTAATTTAATTATCTACTTAAAATACAAAATTATAAGTCATCAACTTTACCTTACATACATATATCTAAGGGGGTGTCCCGAGGAGCTGATGTCACTCTCAAATTGTTTCCAGAAACTTTTGAACTGTGTTCATCTTCATACTTTCTAAAAACGCATTTATTTGTTGCATTTCTATTGTAGTTGACATATTTAACTGAATAAAAATTAGGAAACAATACAACTTACAATTTTTTTAATTCTCCAGCGAAGCCGTTTTTTTCTGCTCTTCATATTTGTTTGCGGGCTCACGTCCCTGCTCTTCTGATGTGCAACGACAATTAAAAGAAATAGAAAAGATTTTACAATTCTGGCAAATACCATTGTACAATGAGGAATTATAAAAAAAAAAACAGAGTGGAATTTCATGCGCCGAAAACGCAATTTTGTCATCTGCTAAAAAAAAGTACGTATACGCCCGAGTGTATTTTACATTTTTCAAATCACATATTAATAAAAATGATTATTTTGAATGTCTTCACATATTTCGATTACATATTGTATTAACTGGGATTATTATATATTTAGAATATTCCCAAAATAAAACACGACAAGGATTGAATATACTAAAAGATACATGTTCTACTTAACAGCTTTTAAAAGAGTAATTTTATATATCCTTAATATTTAACATGGTAATCAAACATTATTTATGTCAATTTTGTCTCTAAAGGATATCTCTTTCAAGAAAATTATATACTTCTTGCTTCAGAATATGATTTGCCATCAAGCGGAACATTAAAATGTTAAAACCTAACATCCTTAAAAAATCTAAAAAATTATTATAGTCCAATGACACCATAATAAAGACTTTATACTCGTGCACAAATTACATCAATAAAAATTACGAAAAAACGAATAAACAGAATAATAAAATAAAATAATTTTATGAGCTTTTACTTCTGACCTCTTTAACTTTTATGACCCGAACTTGACAATATAATAGCTTTGGCCGTTTTCCGCTTAAATGATAAGTGTTATTTATTCTTTATAACTCAGTTGTATGTAGACACGTGATTTGACATAACAATAACTCATACATATTTCAGCACAAGAATAACCAGACAGCACGCGCCCTTATTGAATTGATGAACAAATCTGAAGGCGTGCGTATTCTCGACAATGTATTTTTAATAATTGCAACTCTGAGAGTTTAATAGGTTGAGCGTTTCACCGATTGATATTTTGTATTTCAATTCTGAATGTTGTGATGTGATTTCAACGATTTGAAATTCGGGCAGTTTGAGGAATAACCAATTCAGAATTTTGTCGATTTGCTAAATGTTAATTGTTCCAAAGCTTCTTGAAAATTGACAAGACAAGAATTCATATTATTCATTTGCGTAGCAATTTCGAGAAATATGTTCTCCAAAAGTTTTCTCGGAAAAAACTTGCATACAAAATTCGCAAGCAAGTACTGAAAATTTCCTTCATTCATTTTAGAAGTCTTATCATATTCTTAATATAACAAGGACTTCCACTATATTGACCAAGATATATGTAGCAGAACTAACTAAATACACAAAGCCAAATTATTATAAAATGAAAGAGCTTTCCAAATGACTTTAATGTAGAAAGCCTTACTTACAAAGAATTTCCTCTGTAGTCGGGAGTAAGCTTTTCAAATCAAACCTAGCATCTGTGTTATTATTCGGTATTTTTCCACTGATATTTCGAGCAGATTGATTTTTAAAATGTCGATTTAAAAAAATCGACTATCATAATGTCGACTTTCAAAATGTCGATCGGTAAAAATACCCACTGATCAAAATGTCGACTCTTATAAAGTCGATTTTGAAATGTCGACTAATAAAAGATCGATAGTGGTAAAGTGAATGATGTCATCTTTTACCGATAAACTTACAATCGACATATAGATAGTCTGCATTTAAAATGTCAACTTTTTTTTGTCGGTCAAACTTTAGTCGACATTTTAACAGTCGAGGAAATTTTCATTTGTCCAGTCGATATTTTTATTGTCGACCATTCGAACGCTTCCCACTTCGAGACCAACGCTTTTCGCCTGTCCATCAATAGCTGTGAATATTTCTAGTACAGCTCGCTTGGAGCAGCCAATGATGTCGATGTCCAAGCAGTTGGGAAGACCTGTTGAAGATGGTGCCTTCCATGTTAACACCGTTCTTGCGCACTATCTGCTTCAGGAATCACATTAGAGCGCATCTCGTTGTCTAAACCCTGTATACGTCTGGGATATCGCAAAAGCTATTACACACCGTTGCACAGGGTATTTTGAAACATTATGCGACATAGCTGGATCAGTTTTTTCGGGATCCCGAGATCCGCCATCGCCAATAGTAGCTCTTGGCGACTTTTGCTATCATAAGTTGCTTTAAAGTCGATGAAAAGATGTTGGGTCTCGACTTGACATTTGTTGGTCTTTTCCAGGATTTATGAAAATAGGGCATATAGTAAATCAGCTTGGCCTGAAGCCACACGGGTATGTGGCAATCATAGTGTTAAAGAAAGGTTTTAGAGCCCACATATTACGTTGGATGACCCTGTAGTTGCAGGACATAAGATTGCCTTTTTTTGTAGATTGGGCATATGGAGGTTCCGCAGGCAGGCCATCCGAGCCGGCGGATTTGTTGTTCATAAGCTGTTGGATAGCTTTCTTAACCACTTCAGTACTGGGCGCTGGCACTTGATCTTTGTTGAATGGTCTCATGCTTCTTAGGTTATAATGTGAAAGTAAATATCCTATTCTCAAATCCATTCTCCCTATTGTTTACACGTTCCCATTGAAGAATCCTTCATTCGCTTTTGTTAATCATTTCTGTCAATCCCACTCATACATATTCTAACATGACATACATAAATAATTTTTCTTTTTCCTTTCAAATAATTTATATATTCAAGCCTTTTTATAAATTATTCCCAAATAATTTGAGTCTACAACTGTTTATAATTAATTTTATTCCGATTACAAATGTTGTCAAATTTTTGTACCAACAACAAATTTAACAAATTCTGGTGACGACGACATGACATCGATGTTAAAAAATTCCTTAAAAGGGTTCAGTAATCATGTCATGCCATAATAATCGAGCAAATCCCTATAAATTCTATCAACCCATGTCAGATAATATTCTTATCCTAAGCCCAGCAATCATTTTGGTGCCTTTCCTTCAAAATATTTTTGCATTTATTCTTTTGCTGGTCGCCCTTGAAAAAGCCCTATCGTTGTCGTTGCTGATGATTTTATATTTTATTCTCAAACAATAATGTCACTTTTCCGTAGTCTGAATAAATAGGAAAAAAATTCTCATCAATTTCTAAGAAAGGGGAAGCCATTTCGAAAATGTCTGCCGTGTTCTTTGTAGACAAATAAAATGGAAAGAACGTTCACAATTTTGCTTGTGTTATTTGGATTTGCTGGTGCGTAGCATGTGAACATGGTTACCCAACTACTTCGGACGAATACTCTTCAAGTAAGCTTACAATATAGAACTTAATAATGTAGAGTTTTGGTAACTAAATTGGCAGATATGTAGGTACATTTTATAGAAACTTAGAAAAACGTAGTTCTAAATTGGTTTTCAATTAGCGAAAGGAGATGAATTTCTTACGGTGGTTACTTTGAAGATTTAGAATCTCCACCTCGCGACTAGATGATGAAATAGATGAAAATATTTAGAAAATTCTTAATTTACAAATTTATGGACAGTTTTCTTGAATAAATTCAACAAGTTACATCTGTCTCAAGCGATTGAATTTATTGTCAAATAGAGCTTACGATAAACAAGAAATTCAATGTTCAATGTTCGGGGACTGGCACCTATTAAGTAGGAAGTTTAGGAAAATGACGATCTGATTCTTGCAACATAAAAAGAATTATTTTTATAATCTCGAATTATTAACTTTGTTTTTGACAGACAAAAAATCGCTTTGGCTGATGCTACAGTGTGGGAGACCTGGGCCTTAATCAGATTACTGCCTCTAATTGTGGACTTCAAGATCGTTGAGATGCTTCGCCACTTGTGTACTACACCTTAGGCAAGACGAACGAAGTCTCCCTCTACTACTGTTGTTGTCAAGTTGTAGCATCGGTATGGTATTCGCACTGCTTCTTCTAGCCATCTAAATGCATGAATTCGAATTTCTTTGTCCAGTGCGAATTTGCTGTTTAGTATAGTCGTCACTTTGAATGTTGTTTTCTAGAACCCGTCTTTCCCAGATCTCTTGAAGATTTTTTTTTCTCGAATCGAGAGCCATAAAATTACAATTGGTATGATAAACATTTTATAAATCGGTTTAGTTCTAGGTGATAGGGCTTTGCTATATTCAATTGTCTCCTTAGTCCAGGTAAACAGCGTTTGGTGATTGAGATCCTCAGATTGAATTCTTTACGATTTGTATTGTCGGATGGTTAAGAAGACCCTAGATAGACAAAGTCCCTTACTACCTCGAAATTATTTTATCTACTGTAACAATCTGCCCTGTTCGTTTGGCCCTCGATTATCAGAAATAACATTTTTGCCATAAGTCCTTCTATCTTTGCAAAATCGCCTAGGATAGCTCCCTGAGTTCTGCACATGATTTCAATGCGCTCTTCTTATGCCGATTTCTGGAAGACTGTGTCACTGCGAATCTTGCACCATGAGTTCCCTTATTGAGTTCCTGATTTTCTTCTCTTCAAGATTTTTCTGATTGGTCGATGTATTGGGTCGAATGAGTGACATTCGATAGGAAAGGCACTAGAAACTTTCTTGAACTTGAACTTAGAAACAACAAATACTTTTTTTTGTATTAATTACATTAATTTAAGTCGTAATATTTTACTTGTTCTTTCAAAAAGAAAGAAAGAAGAATATTTGATGATTTTGAAGGTGGTGTGGTTGTTTAGCGAAGCAATGAAAAGAAAACAAGATTATCTGCAAGAAGGCTATATTGCAACTCGGATCGGGAGGAAACGAAAAAAGAGGATTTCTTTCAACGAAGCTTGCGCATTTAGAAAACTTTTACTTTAGGATGAAGACATACTTGATTCGTTATTGCGAACAAATTATAACTGTCAGACAAATCAAGTAATTTCAATTAAAATGCTATTGCTAATTATACGTAACAGTTCTACCAAATCTGTTCACACATTTTCTAACACAAATGAAAGAGCAGAACATCCTAATTGTTCAGAACTATTTCGGAAAGAGTAATTAAAAATTATTGTTTACTTTTCTGTCCCAAAAAAATTAATTAACGATATTGCGTGACAACATTCCATTAAAATGTACACAATTTGTTATTGATAATTTTAGTAAAATAAAAATAATTATGCCAGGATGGCAACCATATTTCCAATAAGACATACCTTATTCAAACAATGTCCTTGGCATTGAAAAGACAGTTCGTTGAATAAAAACAAGGACCATAAATGCCCTTGGAAAGCGTTATCTTTATCCATATTCAGCTTAAGTTATGATTTTCTTATTCGTTTCGTTTTTCATAGCAGTTTATCTGATTGTGTTTGTTAAACGTTGCGAAAATTAATTGTTTAAAGAGACTGAAATATCGCTGAGTGTATCACGTTGAGAAAAAAGTAGGTTCAGTGAAACAAAAATAGAGACACTGTTCCTTACAAATATTTGTATAAACTTAAGGCTATTTAATGTTTTAGTTCAGTTCAGTTAAAAACTACTGTAGTGTTATTTAACTAAAGGAGCCGAAATCTTTTCAAAAAAGTTCAGGTATTCTTCCTTACTTAACGTAGGTATCTCAATTAGTTGAAGGGGATGGGTTATTGCCTGTTAAAATGCTAATTTTTAGGATATGTTTTACATAATTTGGCATTGACACATTTCCAATTGGCATTAAGCTTCTGCAGAAAATTCGCTTTTTGATTTGCCGTTCATCCAAAAATGGTCTTTTTCGCTCAATGACATATTGCTCGCTGACGCTGTAATCATTTGTTTTAATTTTGATTGGAAAAGAAAATCTGCTCTTTGTCTCAAACTCAAAAACTGCAAAAGTACGGAATATAACAACTAGAATACTTACGGACATACCTCGTGAAAGTTCCCGAGAATTAATTCGAAAATAACAAAACTTCCAATAGTACAAGAGATACTTATTCGATAGTGCTTTTCACCTCTTATACTTCATTTTCACAGAACATTAATCTTTTGTGGCCTTACTAATCTCGAAAGTTTTTACATTATTCTTAATAAAAATTATGTTTCATTTTCTCTTATGGTGTAGAAGTGAGACAGGCAGCTTCATCTGTGTCTGTGAACCTAAGCGAAAAATTCATTTTCCCGATGAATGTGTTCATTTCGATATGGGATTGGGAATTGTTTTGTTCGATTTGTACATCTATTGGCCCTAAATAAAGACTTAAATGAGATTTATTTTAAATCTTCATCTGGAAAGATTAAAATTTGTATGGTAAATCCTCACGATTTTCAGAAGAGTTAGCTAAATCTACTTAAACCTCGGTTTAGTGGTAATTGAAAATGTAGAATTAGCATTTCGATAAGACTTTAGAAACAGAATGATGTATTTTGATCAAATTTCATAATAAGTATCGCTATTTTATTCTTGCAATAAAGATTGGTCAATACCAATTTGGAGATTAATAATGTGAGTGAAAATAGGATTTTCCGTCGGCTTATTTGGTCACTGTAGGTTTTGTAATGAAACTATTAAGTTACATTAACTTTCCCAAAGTTTCGGCAGGGGTTGCTGCCTTCTTCAGGGGAAGTTTACTTGAACAAAAAATACAAATACATGTTAATGAACGCATTAATAACAAACAAGTAAATACACTCACTTATGCAAAATTATGTTATTCTTGCATTAGGAGTAATCTAAGTAATCTTAGCTTTTTAAGCTATCAAACATATTAGAAAAATCATGACTTTTGACTTAGACTATTATCCATCATTATACCTCATAAGCCACACGAGTAATTACTGACTACCGCATCACTCGCCTGCATAATTTCATTCATTCATTCCAATGAAGCAATGTATACCAGCAACACCACACGACCATTACGCTACCCGTACACGTCATCGTCTGTCATAAACCCATCATCCACCGAATCAATATCAATGGCAGATCACAGAACAATGCAACATAGCCAGCGTTACCCCCTACTACAATTGTAGTGTTTGTACTATACTTACTCAAAAGCACACACTAAGCACACTCCTTATTTTTTATTAATAAGAATGAATAGTGTGTTTGTAGCTTTAAATCTTAATCAATACTTTTGAAGGCATTATTAAATTTTGGGTCAATTTGTTGAGTGTCAACAATTTTCTTGGAAACCAAGCTTTTGAAAATCTATGCAGTTATAAGGGGGCTTTACTTGTATCTTCATCTTCATTTGCATCGACATCTGCAAAAAAAAGGAAACAAAATAAAAAAATCATACTTGTGCGATAGAGAGCGAATACCAAAATGGAGATCATCTTCATATATGAAGATAATAGGAAGTATGAATCTGAAGATTGCAGATTATGTATAGTGAAGATGAACATGTTCATCTTCATAATAGCATTTTCATCTGCACCATAATTTGTTCCGTTCAGACAACGAATTTTCAAGTTTTTTTTTTACCATTTCACCTTAGTTTACTTAAAAACAACGAAAATAGCGAACATTTTCTTCTGAAGACAACATACCTGAACGCTAAGAACATGTGATTGTGAGATGTGTCAAGAAAGATGTAGCAGAGTTCGAGTAAGTTATTAGTATGTACCCTGTATTACTTTTATGTTTGTTTTATATTATGGTCCCGCTCTACTTTTCTTCAAGTCTGCAGATATAGATCCATGTAAAGCTTCCTATATGCTTACTTTGTGTAGTTTGCTTAAAACCAGTGCAACTGCAGAGAGGGTTGTCTCAAGTTTAAATAAATAAATAAAGGATGATTTAAGAAATAATGTAAATATTTCAAAAGTTGATGCAATTATTCAATCATAAAAGGTCTTGGAATACGTAGAAAGAAGTTTCAATTCCCCCGCAAAATTAATAATTTTGCACAAAAATTCAATTGCCGCAATGCACGAATGTATCGCATGTACTTGCTTTAATGTTCGATCACTTTGTATGAATAAGATTCTTAATAAAAACGCCTAAATACTCGTATAATTTTAAAGAAGTTTTTTCTTAATTTTTGTATAGAAAACATTTCTTACATATTTGCTAAACCAAAAAAACCAAAATTTAAGAAAAAATCGTCCACCAGTTTTCGAAATATTGAATATAAAAAAGAAATATTTTTTTCGAAAATTTTGAAATGCAGTATTATTTAGAATTCGAAGAACCTACTGTTAAAAAATTTTGATCGAAATCCGTTGTGCCGCTTATGAGAAAGTCGAAAATAAAAAATAAATGATTGTATGGTAGGTACCGTTAATAACAATATATGTAAACAAATTTTTTGCCAAAATGTAGACCATACCTAATGTAGTACAAATGCTTTTTTTTAAATTAAAATCGTTGAAGCCGTTTTCGAGATAATTAGGATGGTAGAAAAATCTATATAGAGAGTACTGTAATTTTTGGGGCTAAAACAACGATTCAAAAATATATTTTAGACAATCACCTAAAACGCCTAAGTGCCAAGTTTGAATAAAAAGGGTTCAACCGTTTAGGCTGTAGAACGTTCCACAGACAGACATACGGAATTGCGAAATCCACAGTATTGGTGTTCTCTATCATCGTAATGTCAAGTTTGATTACAATCTCGAGTTCGATTTTTTTTTCAAATGCAAAACTTGCCATATAATATATACATATATATATCGCAAGTAAAACACTATAATCCTTCAAAGTACATATATTTTTGTTTTTGGTTTGTAAAGCTGTTAATAGTTTACTTATATAATATAATAAATATAAAATTTTTTATGAGTTGTATACACAACACATTCACAAAGTGAATTAAATTATTAAAAAATTGTAAAATTATATTATTTATTTTTTTACTACGTTTTTACTACTTACTTTGTTCCCACACAAATAACTTTCAATTAGTTAGGGGGGCAACACTGAACATAGCACTCCAGTTACTTCTTTTTTCGTCATATAGAGTTCACACTGCGTAACGCCGGATTTACACGAGTGACAAATTGCCATTATTTCTTCCATTTTATCGACATTACTGACAAAATCGTTTAAATGGTTTGAAAATTTGTCACTGTTTTCGTCATTAAAAAAAATGGCAGAGGAGACTGACATTAAATACTGCCATTATAATGGAGTCATGTAAATCCACAATGATGCCATTTTGAAAATTATGGCACACCGCGAGGAAGAATGAAATTGTTCATTCTTTAATGGCAAATTGCCATTATCAATCAAATAGTCATTATTTTATCCCGTGTAAATGCTTATCATTATTGATTTGATTTTACCATTATTTTGGCAGTTTAATGGCATGAATTAATGGTAATTTGTCACTCGTGTAAATCCGGCATAAGAAGAGAAAATATATCAAAGGGAATTAAGAAGTTCGTTAGTGAAGTCGTAATCGATTTGGAATTGGCTGTTTCCTATTGATCTTAGTTTGTATCCAAATTCAGCTGTTTATCAGTTCAGTCCGTCATCCGACAACCACTTTGAAAGTGTATTTTTTAGTATTAATTTTATTTTGTTTTTCCTTGAATTAGCCTTGGGCAAGTATCATATTTTGGCTATCAAGAAAGAAAATCCATTTTAAATTTTTTTCTATTGCATTAAAATATGTTAACAGAAAAATAAATTTTCTTTATATATAAAAAAATGTTTGCGTTTGTTAAATACACATCGTTTGACCGCTGAGTGAAAATTCGTTTTTGTGTTGCGCACAAAATTTAAACGATTTCTAAATAATACGTTTACACTGATTCCGATCTAACCTTGGACAACATACACGTCTTACAATAATTAATCAGAATGTCCGTGATAATCAAACGCAAGAGGTACGTGCAGAGGATATAAATGCACCACAAATTTGAAAAAAAGTTATTAGTGTAGTAATAGTGTAGACTTTAATCGCGCTGCTTTGGAATACGATTACGCAATCGCATTTACTTACTCGATGCTCCCGGTGTGGGAGATGCAAGACATTCGTCATTTACTTGACTCTAGCAACAATTCCGCCAAGATTACTTTCGGTTCCTGTTGCTTCCTATGGCATCTATGGCATTGATACAACACCGATTGAAGGCAACTGCACATTCCGCTTTGAAACTGGCGATGAAGTTTTTCACGGTTGACAAACCAATAACGTGGACAATGACCTAGAATTCGGCGACAGCGAAGTCGATGCGAGAATGCAGTCATAATTTGGGATGAATGCACGATGGCGCATAAACGATCTTTGGAGGCAGTTGACCTAACAATGATAACAAGGTGATTCGAGATTCATTTGGTGGGGTTATGTTACTGCTCAGCGGAGATTTTCGTCACACGGTTCCCGTCATCCTGAAATCTTCTGCTGCCGGTGAACTTAATGGATGCTTAAAATCGTCGTCTTTGTGCCGGCATGTCAATAAGTTGAAATTGACCACAAATATGAATGCCATTGCAGAACGACCCATCGGCTACTTCATTATCAAGACAACTGCTGGCGCTTGGCAATGGCCAAATTTCCGTTGAATTCTCGATTGGATTGATATCATTCCCGACAAATTTCTGCGAGTTAACGTCGAAGGAGAAACTCATCACCAAAGTAAAGTGTTCCCCGGTATTCCAAAAAATTATAAAAATCTCGATTGGATTTGTGAACGGGCAATACAAGGAGCGAAGAAGAAGAACGACGTCGATAAGCTTGGTAAATGGTCTTTATTTGTTTTTGTTTTGTTTTGTTTGTCATATCAATCTCCTTATTTTTATTCAGTTATGCAGTTGATTTGAAGGCGTTAAATTGGGGCGAGACGAAGTTCGCCTGGTCTGCTAGTAAATACATAAATTGATGATTTATTTTCTTTGTATGGAGACCTTTTTATACAAGTAAATGCAGAATAATTGTCCTGCTGTTTCAAAGTGTTTAATATAAAATACAAAACAACTTCTCTGAATCCATTTAGGTACATAAGAACTGTGAGTGTTTAGCTGGAACAATTATTGACATACTCAATGCAAATGTAATTACTAATATGTGATATCTTCTATTTGTATATGTATTTAAATAAGAATATAACAAATGAAATTTAGCAACCCATTAGAAAGGAAAATCCAAAAATACTGTTATTCCAATAGAAACTTCAATAGTGCTCAATTACATTAGGTATATTGAATATAAGACGTAAACTCATATCGAAGAGTACAAAGAGGAATGTAGGAGGAACTTGTCCATTAGAAATCCATTAGCATTGAATAAACTGAGTTATCGAATTTGTATTTCTGTCAATGTAGAATTCCTATTGTATAGAAAAATGATGAATGGTTGATTTCTTTTGTAAGAAGAATATTCAGGTAAATATAAATTTTGTATACTGTATCATTTTCAAGATTGTATATATACATACACACATACATAGTGGCACAATACATCGATATATGGTGTTCTTCGAATTCTAAAATTTGTTTAGTAAACAATTTCGAATTTTTTTCTTTGAATGCAATGATGATGGAATATAGTCTCCTCTTCCTCCACATCCATACAATTTCTGCAAAAATCATTGGAGAAGACGCCAAGTCAGTGTCCAGTTATGACACCTATTACGGGGCCAGTGAGCGTCTTTGATTTACTAATGGCCAGATTTGTCTGGTAGCCAGGCAAGTAGTGATGTTTGACCATCTTAAATTTGTTTGTGTTTTGGCGACAGGCATACCGATTTCTTTCATTTTAGGTAGAATTGGTATTTGGGTTCCATTTATGGGGAGTTCATTGGCTTTGCAGTTTCCCAAAATATCTCTATATCCTGGCACCCAAATAAGGTGAATATTAAATTGTTCTATCATCTCTCTGAGAGATAATTGACAGTTGCGGTGTTATAGAGTCTGTGGAAACCGCGTCAAGTGATAATGATAAGAACACATGGTTTCTACGCATTTTTTGTTTGCTGCATGCAACTTATCCATACATTTTTATGAAATAAGTTAATGTACTAAAAGTTGTTAAAAAATAATAAATTATTCACTCTTAATAAAGTTAAATAAAAGTTCTTAAGAAATTCTCATAAAAACAAATACATTTTTACTAAAAATAACTGTGAATTTGTGATCAAAAATTTTTAATTAATTAATTCAATATTTTGTAGAGCCACTTCTTGCTCTTACGATCGACACCATTCGCCTCTCCCCTCGACTTTGATTACAAAAGCTTTATTTCCAGTTTCGCGGTTGTAATCATGGCCCATTATTCAATTATTCCCTAAACACGCTTGGCTAGTATTATTTCTTAGAGATTTTCTATAGGATTTAAATCGGGACTACGAGACGGCCAATCGAAAAATGTTATTTGTTTCTCCTTAAACCAGTTTCTTTACCTTCCAGAGACGTGAATAGAGTGTTATCCTGCTGGACTATAACGGTGCCACACCATTGCGACGTATTTTCACTTCTGTTTGAAAATGTTTGTTATGCCAATATGACTGAAATTCATCTGGAACATCTAAATTGAATTTTTTTTATCCCTAAACAGAAATTTTCTCCACTCTGCGGTCCATCTTATGTGACTTTCAGCGAAATGAATGCTTGCTGATTTATGGGCTGCATCTAAAGGTGGCTTCTTGGATCTTGTTTTGCACACAAGTTTGGAATTGGCTTTTAAATTTGTCTAACGCTTCCGGTTGAAACAGGCAAGCCAAGTTTGGTCTTAATTTATGAACCAGACAGCTCGTTTCTGATGGCTTCACGAGATATCATTCGAACTTGACGTGTTGTAAGGTTTTTATTTTGCGAGTGCTTGGCAATATTTCCATAACTTTCACATATAAATGTTATGAATAACTGTATGGGAACTAATTATTTTTCTAGCAATTTCACGATCATAAAGGTCACATTCTTTGTAATTTTTGACCTTTCTTCCGCAATGAAAAATACAAATTACTTTATGAAATAACCACTTTTAATCAGACTGTTTTTACACGAATTTCCGCCTTTAAATTTTAATTTTTGGCTTTTATTTCACAAACAAAGACGAATAATGTTCTAATGTGATAAAAAAGGTTGAACGAATATCGTTTGTCTTCATATTGGTTTGACAGATCATTTTGGAACCAAAAATAAAAAGTGCTGCCAAGTTTTCAGTCGGTGCAATGAGTTACTACCTACTGCAGTAATAATAATTCCGCGTTCAAGAAAGTAAATGTGAAAGCAAAATGACATTTGAGAGCAATGGGATGGAGCTTAAGCTTTTTAGTACTGCGCAGCCGAGATTCACTGCTTTAGAGATTCATAGTCTATTAGATCTATTTGTTATCGTATGACTCCTTACAAATTCTTTTCACGAAATTCTATTTCAAACAACTGGAAATACTTACTATTGACGTCTTAGCAAAAGAGAAAATTGGGAAAATCTAAAAATTTCTCACAAAAAAAACGGTAAATTCTGTTGATATGCAACAAATTTTCGTAGTTTTTCACAGAAGATAGCGCTGATGAGTGAGTTGCTCTCTGACAGATTTTTAACCCAGCTCTAACATAAATGACAGTGTTAAGTTTTTTGTGTACAAAGAACGGAAACAAACACGGCAAGAAGTAAGGGGAGTGAACAAACTCTAACTGGTCAACGATTTCTATAGATTTTATTACTTTGGTTTTCAAATTTTCGTCGATTTTGATTTTGAAGTTTTTTTCAATTCGAATTGTGTTGTGTTTATACTCAAAAGTTTTAATACACACTTTTATCAGAAAAATGCATTTTTCTGTTTAATTTAGTAATTTACTCTTTGACACTACGATTATGTAGAGCGGGGAGGTCAGACGAGCAACTCAGTTTTATTCATGTGAAAGAGATTTTTAAAGCAATTAAAGAAAACGTCAAAAAATCTTTAGCAACTGGTTTGTCAGTGTAAAAGGGGACTTACAAATATGATTTTCACTACTTTTAAAGTTGTACAGTTGTTACTCATTGTAATTTAAAAAAGAAAACAAACATTAACATCTTTTATGTGTATTTGAATTGCAAAAAAAAAACATCCCAGTCGTGGGCAATCGAATATAGTTTGAGCTAACTCAAAAACGATTTTAAAAATATTATGTGATCGGACATAATGATGGCAGGTACGTGCGACCCAATCGTGTTTTTTTTTTCAAATTACGATTACCCTTGAAAAACTTACACGCAGCTCGGGCCTTAACCTGTGCATCCACAAGCAATTTTTATTTTTGTTTTTATTTCAGGAATTATTACAGAAATTTGTATTTCTTCAAGCAAACAACACCTATAGCATTTACATCTTCGGCCAGGAATTCCAACTCAATCCATTATAACGGTTCCGCCATCTAACGTTTTTTTTTCAACTAGTGATTTGACAAATGATTAGTTTTATTCTTCCGCTGAACGAATATGGTTGTGTATACGCTTGAACAACGCACGCTAAGTGGGCCTGCGATCGACTTAAAGAATATGCCGATCTTGCAAAAAAAAATCATCTTTTCAGATGAAGCTCATTTTGATCTTGGCGGGTATGTAACAAGCAAAAATTTTCGCATTTGGGGCACAGAAAACCCGCACGCATACATTGAAAAGCTGATACACCCAAAACGAGTCACTGTTTGGTGCGGATTTTGGTCCAGAGGCATAATTCGAAAATGTGCAAGGAGTGGCCGTTTCAGTCAATGGCGATCGGTATCGGGCCATGTTAAACGAATTTTTGTTCACAAAATTTGAAGAGGAGGATATTGGCAATATTTAGTTTCAACAGCACGGCGCTACGTGCCACACAGCCGAAGCTACACTCGATGTTTTGCGCCCATTTTAAAGTTATTTGGCGGACCCTATATTATACACATGGAAAGGTAAAAAGCACACAAATGTCAGTCGAACTAATATTCAACGTCAAATTATTTCTTCATTTGTTTCGACAGAGATTAAAAAAATGCTAAAATCGATTTCGTAAAACAATTTATTTCATGAAATTTGTGGTCTGCATTGGAAATATCCATTGCATGTTCGATTTTCTGAAAGAAATTATTGCTTGTGAATGCGCAGGGAAAATAGGACTGCAAATTGGTTTAAAACTTTTGAATTTCAAAATGGAAGGGGCAAATAGAGCTTAGTAGCCCATCTTACATCTGTGTAGTGCTACTGTTCTTGACAGTTCGTCGAAACTTGCCTGGTAAACTTATGATTTAAAGAATTCGCTGAAGTATGAGCATTATGGTCACAATGTGTTAGGGGAGGAATGTTAAAAATGCTGTAGCTGCAAGAAGAGAATCAGACAAAATTGATAGAACCACTTCACTCGTATGACCCATCACTATAATCTGAAGTTTATATCAACGACGTGCTCATTTTTGTAATTCATAATTTCCCTATGCCTACTATGGCAAGTAAGATCAATCAAATTGAATGTCTGGCAAAGTTTGACAAATTTACATCCAAACGCGATGAAATTATAGTTTTCCAAACTTAAAATAAACATAATGGCGCAAAATTTTAAACAGCCTGATTTTAAGGGCTTAGCAAGATACTACTTAACAGTTTGCTAATACTAAAGCACTTTACTAATATTTTCCTAATTTTAAACACTTTTTACCTAGCACCATACTTGATCTATTTTCTTAATAAACTACAACTAAACACGCCTAAAACAGTGCAAAAACCAAGCTAACATACCTTTTTGACGTTTGTAAATGTCAAACTGGCATATGGATGTAGTACGATACTAAAAAAAAGTAGCTATTTTGTGATTTTAACTTTAGTAAAATGTTAAGAAAATTGTACAATACTAAACTGGTTTAAAATTAGCAAGAATTCTCTTTTTAGCCTAGTATCATACTGAAAATGATTTAATATATTACTAAATCGACTTAAATTGTGCGCCAATGACTGCAAAATTGAATTGTTTAAAATTGAAAACACCACTGTAGACTTGCTTCGAAATGAATATATATTACTCCAGCTCCCAAGCTAATCAACTTTGAAATGATTTAATTAAAACACAGCGCAATAGATGCTTGCAAACAAAAAGTTATTGTTAAAAAAACGTAAAGACTAATTGGTAAAGAAATCTTTTCGTTCACCTGTTTTAGTGTGATTTACTTGAAAAAGTATTGAAATCAATTATTCATAATTAGTTCAGATTCCAATTAACCTTTGAATAAAGGTTCATTGGATTGTTAAGAGCAACAAACTTTTGAAGGGGGACATAGGTAGAAAATCAATTTTAATGACAGCAGCGCTTCAAGTTCACGTTAATTGTCCATATGATCTTCTTTTCTCTAAAAGAATGGAAAAGAAACTCACTTTATTTTATATGTACTTGTCTATTTGTTGAAATTCTATTAGAACTTTGAAGTCCTTTTATTTCTCTTTGGTACCAACGTGATTTTTCTCTTATTCCTATTTTAAAGTTTTGACTAATTGTGGAATATTCGAGAATGCATAGGATGACAAATAATGACGTATTTTTGGTAAGCCACGAAGGTATTTTGACGAATATTAAAAACTACGGGAATTAGCGATAACATTACAGAACAAAATTGATAAAAATATTGATGACAAATGCGAAATACTTAGTCTGTATAACTATGGAAACAGCCTATCACGGAAGATGTACGGCTGCCATGCTGAATTGCAGGACATTTCAATGGTCCTAAGTTGTTTAATCCGCTAAATCGTACTTGAGTCCTATGTATCAATGAAATGGAAGAAGATGTTAATTGATAAATGTCCATTAATTCCTCGATACTTGACTTTACAGAGTTTATAAAAGCTAGAGTTTGTCTTAAGTTTTCACTTGATCCAAACGATGTCAGATCATATTTTTATTTTAAATGCCAATTGCTCCATCACCAGGTTTGCTTTAACACTAGGTCGATTATTCTACACGAAAACAATACTAAAAATGGCATTAGTCACAGCAGAATTCAAAGATATTAATTATACTGGAGTTTGGTCTAATATCACAATCTTAAATTAAATATACATAGCTATCTACGAGTATGTATTTTCATCGAGCGAATTCAAATATTTCTTTGTTTAGTATTTTACAGGAAAACGGAGGATTGCTGACATCTCTCTGAGCTAGCCTAATGTCTCAAAAAAATATGTTAGTTAAATCTGAAACACAATACGAAATTGTTAGTTTTCATGATTGGCGGATTTTGTTGATGTCTGCCATTGGCCTAATAATGAAAGTATGTACTGAAAATATTGTCAAGTTGAACATTCTCAGCTTACACGATTTAAAGGGTTTGTTTACGGAAAATTGATCGATTTGTTGATAACCATTGTTGGCCAAAAAATATTTAAAAACACATCAAACAAAATTGTCACCAGTTGCTTTTTTTTTGCCATAAGATTCTGACAATGTAATAATCGTCGTTTAATAATTCGCCAGCTCAGAAATATAAAATCTTCATAATTCGTCAAAAATTGAGGACGTGACAACACATTTTTTTTCCTAATATTTGAAAGCAAAATTTAAAAAAATTTAGCTGAAGAATTCTAAAACACATTTGTATGATAACTTATTTTTTTTAATCAAGCCTAAATTATTTAAACGACCTGCTCTTAGGCCCGTTTGCTGATACACATCTTAAGCATTTAAGTTCTACTTAAACACTTATGTGAAATTTTACTCAGAGGAAAAAATAGCCCATAAGCTAAATGATTCGTATCAGCAGACGGGCCTTCAAATATTAAAAAAAAAAACAAAAAAAACAGTTAATTAAGCGATTCTGTAATTGAGTGGAATAGTTATTTCCAAGCATGGTTAGAAGAATTAACCACAATCTATTTTCTACGTCAAAAACTACGCGTCTTATTTACTACAATTTGCTACGTCTGCTACTTTAACGTAGTAAATTAAGAAAATCAATAGGACTTAAGCCGCATATGAACAAATTCCAAAATATATCAGCGAAGCACCCAAGTACAACCAATCAAATGTAAAGGCATTGGTAGAGAAATAGAGGCCTCCCAATTTTTTTTTCTTGTGCCATATTCAATTCACTTTAATTTGCCTTTATTTATAAATCGTGCATAAGAACAAAAAGTAAAAACAAGAAAAAACTCAAAAATAAATACATTCAATAATTATCTCATTTATTTGTATCATTCATTTTCAACCTTTATTGAATGTGAACAAGTTTTTTTTGGATTTTCCTTGCCTAAGTCGGTTTCTTATGACAAAAGATCAGTGCGAGAAAAACTTGAAAACAACCGTATTTGAATTCCCTTTATTATGATAAAAACTTTAACTTGTTCAAAAGCCGACAAATACGAAAGAAATGATAAATGAGTACGAGTTCAAACTTAAAAATTTCAGACGAATTACATTTGAAACTACGTCTGCTACAATTTGTTTTATTTACTACATTAACTACATTGACCACGTAGCAGACTTAGTTAATTTAGTTTATACAAGCAAGTGACAGTTCGGCCAACCCTGTTTCCAAGACCAACGAGTTCAATATTCATGAAGACGGGCGGTCTCATTCCGATGTGTCAGCGGATGAGCTGAAGAAGTAAGCTATAGTCAGGAAGACTCTTACTTAAATCTAAGCAAACAAACTAGTATCCTAACTTTGAACGTATGTGATAGTGTAAATGTTGAATGTAAGTAAAATGTATCCTTAACGTTAACTTTAAAATATTTAAATATCTAAAAGAGGTGATATAAAGGTTCTATCGGTCATTGAACTTGAAGAGCTGGGCCAGCATTTAAAAATTGCCTCCCTCGCTCTCACATCGAAAGATTGGTTTTAAGCACGGTTTCGTATTTGTGAATCAAACTTTGTCGTAACTTAGGGAATGGCTAGGTAAAACTCTTCCTCTTTTTGTTTTTCTCGAAAATGTTAGTTTATGAAATGGGTCCGAACTCTGCCATTAAGATTCGGTAAGTTTTGGAAAGACATCTAACAACTTGCTGAATACGTGCTTGTGAGAGTGAGTGTAAAGTTTCGCTGAGCGTAAACTACGGTAGTTTTTCTATGAAGGCAAAAGGTTTCTGAAGCCGCTGTCCTGTGACCGATGATGATGAATGATCAAATGCAAACGAAAAGCTAAATGAATTAATGTGTGAATGATTGGAATGGTCTATGGAGGAATATTAATAGCTGCGAAATTTGGCTTCTCAGAGAGCGATCTAAGTGAAAGGCGAAAGAGGAAAAAAAACGAGCCAAATTTATTTTTGTAATTAAATGGAAAAATCGAGTAAAATTAAAGGAGATAAGAGAAGCTGATTGGAGGATTGAAATAAATTAGCGAGGAAATGAAGTTATTAGCAACTTGAGAGAGGAGTAGAAGGAGGAAAAAACAATGAAAATAAAACAGATAAGTAGAACGGACACTTGTTCCAAAAATGTTGTAGTGTCTTTTTCCAATAGTGCATATTGTTTCTTTTAAAATTAAGTTTAATAAAAATTTCAATTAACATTCCAATTAATTTCTGGGAAATGGTAGTTTGTTTGTTAATGGTCTTTGCTTTGGTTTTTTACTTCTGGCGATTCCCAGTTTTCTATTACTGTTTTTATAAGAAGTTTTTTTTAATAATACAAATTCTATATACTACTGAAATACATCAGCCAAGTAGAAAACTTAGCACTATAATATTTGGATTTGTTGAATTATTGATTCAAAATAGCTTTTAAAGGCCTTTAGTCCAACAAAAATCGGCGTTTCGTCCCGGCGATCTCACATGGACTCATCAGTTGACTAGTGACGACGTTTGATTAGGAATTCTAGTCTTGTTGGATATAGTTCACACTAGATGTTTTTCACGAAATCTATGTAAGATGAACTGAACTTGGCAAAAATTGCGTATTGACAAAGGTCCTCACTAGTCAACTGATGAGTCCATGTGAGATCGCCGGGACGAAACAAAAATTCTTGATGCCTACTTTGCCAAATTACGCCTTGTACTTTCATTTCTTTTTTATCTTATTAATAATTTTTTGTATTTTTTTGTTTATTGATCGAATTTGATTAATAACACAATTTATTAACACCCAATTACTGAGCTTCTAGGTTAACAACACCCGTACGTGTTGTAGTTGTGAAAGTTATCAAACGCACCCATTACTTGACAGTTCGTTATTTTCAAAAAATAACGATGCAAAAACGAACGCCAGTTAGTGTATCCCGATTAATTTTTTTTTTTATGAAACTCGTATGTCATAATTTGCATGTATACATATGTGGATTCAAACAAGTCATCTGTGGTTTGGTTTCCGACAGTATCATATATCATCACGGTAATAACTTCACAACAAATCTTCTCTAAAATCATCACCCAAAATTCTTTCTAAATTTTGACATAGAACTTTGCCATTGCAAAGCATTTGTTTTCAAGAATAATGAATTATAATAAATGGTTTGTATTTTGTTTTCTTTTTTTTTTTAATTTAATAAAGATTTATTATTGATCAACGGCAACCCTAAGTGCGTATGTTCTTTTACATTTAAGAAGTTGTACAAATGCGGGCGTTCACTCACTTATTAGATATTATGTTATCTCGGATACCAAGCTATCGGAGTATATCTGTGGACGAATCAGATAGGTTTGCTGAAAGCTGTCAAAAAATTAGAACAAAACGCATGCCAAATGAATTTTGCAGTCAGCTATTCTATACATTTGTTCTCGCATAGCTAGTTATTTCAAATTTTTTGGGATAACTCAAGATAACTTTCACGAGAACAGTTATTTTTACATCAGATGTGCTTTTGCACGCATTGCAACAACAGACAGTTATTCTAGATTGCAAAGAATTACTGAGTGAACGTACCCAATAGGTGCTTTTCTTTTTTAGTTCAGAGCAGAGTTTGTTTGTGTTTCTTTTTAACTCAGAGCATGCAGAGATCCAAATGTGTGTTTCTTTTTTCGTTCTGAACATGTTTAGATCGCACTCGACGTGCTCGAACATAATTGACTGAGCATGTGAGTAAATTGCTGAACGCACCAAATGCCATGTGTGCAAAGAAGGAAAATATGAAGAAAATAATACTTAGATACATAAGTTGGCGAAAGAAGTTGATCGTATCAGTGTAAAAAAAAAGTGTAGGTATTGCTTTTTATGGTTGAAAATGAAAATGTATTCTTATTTGTGTGGTTCAAGTGTGTTTAAAAAACATATCAGTGTTCAGAGCCCGCTCCGTTTAGATCAAGTTCAGTGCATAATCTATGTATTCGAACTCTGTTCAGCGCTCCGCTCGGAACGAAAAAAGAAAAACGCCTAATGTAGCCAGTCTTAAGCCCGTATGATGCTTCTTTTTTTCTCATTTTTAATGTATTAAACCACATGAAAGTGTTAGTTTTGTGTGAAAGAGAAAATATGTTGTTTTTTTTTTACCTAAACAGAAACATTGTATATGTATACCCCCAAACATCATTTTTTTTAATTCGACGATTATTCAATAATATAAACATTTAATTAAAAAAAATATACGTTTAGCTAATAATAATTAGTATGGTCTTGATAAAATCTTGATGCGAAAGTAATTCTTCCTTTTACTTGATCCTTTTAAATTTGATCTGATGTCGGTTTTAGCAATTCCATTTGTTTATTCTGGGAAGGTTTTGCACTTTCAATCGCCAGCATTGCGTATTGAATCTGTGTGCTAAAAGAAATATTGGCATTTTTAATTTTGTTTTGAATAAGGTCGAAGAAATACCCACCAGTCACAAAATATCTTAAGATTAATTGTAATCTTTAAGTGGTTCAATACAATTTCCGAAGCAAAACAACACTTACAAGAAATCTTTTGATGTGTCAAATTTTAATGTAGAAGTTCCAGCCAATGGCTGAAAAATGTAAGTTCATTTTTAGTTCATTTTTATTACTTTTTTCTTGGCGGTTTTGCATTTTTGTTTGTACTGTGTACATACTCATACTTAATGCGATTTTAAATTTGACAATTGTTAATGCATTAAAACATTGTAAATTAAACTTTTATATTCCAAAGTTCAGGCTGTTGCAAGATATGTGGGACATTTTTTAATGCTCAGTTATATGTCGTTTTCCATTGGTTTTTCCATTATTTCTTTTTCATTCATTATGTTCTGTTTCCATAGGATTTGAAACATTCAAAATAAGATAAATAACTGTGAAATCTACTCGAAAACAACATTAAAAATTATAGACAATTTAAATAATGAATTATGATTTTTCAGGGAAACTTGCAAGGTTCTTTGTCTACTGCATTTAAAATCAAGAAAACACATGCAAATGTAATTAAACTCTTTCAACTAATTTTAAAAATCCAATTATTATATCTCATATAATTTTCATTACAATAAAAACATAAAATGTATCGTACACTACTCTAGTTGTTTCCACAAGCTTTGATGCATTTTAATCATAAAATGCATTATTCAACTGACCCTTTTCCATTTCCCAACTACTTAACCTATTTTTTTTTCTTTTTTTTTTAATTTAAACTACCCTTGGCGGAATAGTTCCCTCTTGTTTACTATCACCAGCATATTACAGCAAACGGACACGGGGTATCAAATAATAAAATACAATTTAAAAAGCTAAAAATAAGCAGCAGGATTTCGAACAATGAAAATGGAAATTGTATAATTCTATGTTTTAATTAAAATAAAGCAAAAAAAAATAATTCCAGCATCAGAACTTAGCAACGTTTAAGGACGAAGCGACTATATACAGTAATTTCTTGTGTCACATTGAAATTGAAACGGTCGCTTCTTGATGAGAAAACTTCTAATTGGATTAAATGCATTTTATCAACAACAATTAGCTATAGATGAGGAAATACGAGAGAGATAAACAGAAATAGTTACTTTTTGAAAGAGTCTCGTTCAATTTTTAATTTATTTTCAATCAAATGTTTATTTTTTAATTTTTTATTTTGTTGTTTTCATTAGAATTCTTTTTCATGAAATTTGTGCAAACTCTCTCCGGTGTTAATGGACTTCGAACGGAGTAAGGGATAAATACCAACAATAATATACGAGCATTTGTATTTTCAGACACGTACACACCAACACTAGAGGAAAGCTTCCTGTTTCCTGCCTAGCGCATAGGTATACTCCATTGCAAATGCATATAATACATTATACTTCATGCATGTATATACCTATATTTTCTGTTTTTTTTTTTTTTTTGACTGGCGTTATTTGAAAAGTTATTGAGAAGGGATGTATTTTATAAAATTGTTCATTTTAAGGACTATATGGAGAATTATTTCTGAAGAGGACATTTTGGTGATTAGATTTATTGTTTTGGTGATTATAATTTTTCTTAATAAAAAAATTAAAAGTTCTAAAATATAAGTAAAGTTATAACAATTGAATTTTCATTTTTCAATACTATTTAATTATCTTTGTGAATGGCTGCATAATTAAAACTCTTACTCAACTTTGTTTACCTTACGTTCCTCCAATTTCTTCCAGATTCCTAGTTTTTTTTTAACTTTAAATTCTAACAGTCCAGGAAAATAAGATATTCACTTCAAAAAAATACCGACAAAGCTAAATGTTGGTGGTGGTTCTAAAGTTATATCGTACCAAAGCTTAATATTGTTTGTCAAAATGGATATATAGACTAAATTCGTTCGTTAAAGCAACCAGACTTAATAAAGTTAACATTTTGACGAATAATTAAATTTTGGTACGCTGAAGAACGAATTGACATATAGAAGTCGTTAATTTGTCATTTTGTAGATAATTGTACTGTCTATAAGTTTTTTCTAGAACATTTTGATAAAAGTAAAGTTTTTGGGCATTATTGATCAAAATAAAAATAAAATTATTATTTCCCTTCCGGTTTCACACCTAAAACTTGTTTTTTTTAATAGAACATGTTTTTCCAAACATAACTAAGAACAGAAAATGTCCCCGCTCAAAAACATAAATTTATTAAAATTTGTTTGAAAGAATGTACTACACCCCAATGTTTTCGACAATTTTTCTTCAAATATATTAATTGTCCGATTAAAAGTGTCTAAATCTTTTTTGTGTAGAATAACTTTTTTTCAAAAAAACCTATTGTTTTCGAGTAATTTGGAAAAAACTGAATTTTGTTTAATTGCTTAAGACATAGCTCACGATCGTATTGTCCCTCCTTATCCTCTTGTGTGTTCATTGGCTTGGTTATTCTTGTTGAATTCGTAGACTTTCAAGAGTAAATCACGCATTCATTACATCGTCAAAATTGGCTCTTTGTCCGCTGTCAAATTTATGCTGTAAGATTTATTGATTTTTTTCTACTTTCCATTTGTGAAGAATCTTCACTTTTTGACATTTAACGCTTACAAAAAACCTCGTAGGCGCTAGCCTGGGATTCGAATGCTCTTTTGGAGCAATATTGTTCATTTTTGCAGAAATCAACCATGTTTGAAATCGCCGCTTTGCTCCCTTGTTCACTAATTGCTTCATCCAGCGTTGGCAAAAGTACTACTATAGTAGTATTGTACTTCTTTCGACACCTCCGTACTCCTCCTTTCACACCCGTTCTACTATTTTTTTCAAAAGCCAATATTGATAACCTTGATTTGGAATGGCAAACACTTCTTAATCAAAGCATGCTATCTAATTCGTTAGATATCGAAGAATTTTAGTCAGAGATATTTATTTTGAAAAATGCTCGTAATGAAACAGTTTTTCCTCTAACACGGGATTTTGTGAGTGTATTATATGGTATTCCCCACAGTAGCTGCGGATAGGGTTTTTTCCCAACTTTTCCTTATAAAAGATAAAACACGAAATAGATTGGAAATAAGCACTTTGAACGCAATTGTGAGTTGTAAAGAATTACTAAATGCAGTTGATTGCAGTAAATGGAATCCTTAAAAACGCCCTCTGAAATCATATAAAAAGTTGTTTCTTTTCTTAATACTTCAGAATATTATGATAATATTGATGTCCCTATTTTTTCATCTTATTTTAAGCTTACATTATTTATTAGATAATATTATAAAGAAAATATATGGTAAGTCATTATAGACAATGGCGGTTTTTGAATAAGAGATCTTTGTTTCTTTTTTTTTATAACTTTGCACGCGCTCAAGGGATTATGAATACCCTTTATATGTTTTTTTCTTAACACAGCGTGGGCATCCGGTGGAAGAAGAGAAAGAAGGATAGGAAAGATGTGTGGCGCCATGTTCTCAGACTAGAGCTGGTTAATATCTCAGATTTATCTCCACGGATGGCGACTAAACTAATACGGAGAGAATTACCGTGTCTTATTTATTTATGTCCCTTATAATTCGCATTATTTTCTTTATTTCGTTGTCATATTTTATGGGTATACTAGTTTACTCAATCACATGTTGTTAGTGTTATGCCTAAACAGCATGCAATGAGCAAAGCAAAAACTTATTTTTGTATGACAATTTTTAAAATTGGTTTTTAATGGAATATAAGAAGACATAGACAACGGCAGGAATCGAACCTGCAACGAATAGGTTGTCAGACGAGCACACAACTATCGCGCAACGGCCACCCCCTCTGATTTTATTATTACCATCTTACAGGTAATATTTATTTAATTGATATTATTTTGCTTAAAGAATATATACATTTTTAGACAACACAGATGATTGTTTTTACTGAAAATTTTTTAAAAAGTTTTAAAATAAAAATGTATTTCACACACTATTTGGAAACGTTTGCAATTCTAGAAAGGTACTACTATTTTGTTCAAAATACTACTCTTTTTTTGGTTTCTTTAATCCTTTTGAACAATTCTTTCCGGCAACACTGGCTCCATCCTCGAACGACGCTGCACTCTGTGTGATATATTTTCACTACACATGTTTGATTTCTTTGCTTTGTTCCTTGATCTTGCTCACGCTCAGCTGCAATCTGTTTGTACTCTGTTATTGGTCATTTGATTTTTCTACATCCAAGTTTTTGACGTATGGTGAAAATTACTAATTACACCTAACCAGCCATTAATATGTTTCAAACTTAAAACTTTGCTGTCGCTTATGTTACGATGGCTTTTGTAAATTCTAATCCCAATATGGACCCAAATCCTAACATTATTGACCATTGAATGTTGACAAATCTGTCAAAGAGATGTCCAAATCTGCCTTTGAAACAATCGTCCAAGTTTGTATTGTACGTGTTATGGTTGTGGTTATTAATTGATGCTTGGATTGAAGGTGATCAATGACGCAACCCTCCGAAGCCAAACGCGACAGTAACGATCACAAAACTTAACCAAATAGTACGTGCTAGTAGATACATTTCTATTTGCTACTATCTCGTGTGAAACATAAAATTGACAGATGCCAACAACAACAAACAAAATGACGCCACACACTGTCAACACCTATTGTATAATGCGTGAAACAGATTAAGCCAGCACTTGGACTAACGCCAGCGCCAGCGTGGCCAATAGCAAACAACACGCTGAGGCCAGTTAAAAGTGTTCAAACACATTGGGCCTGCACACAAGGGATGAGCAATTTTTGGACTAAAACCGATTTTCGTCCTTAGCCCAAGCACACACGAGATGATTTCACCTGAGCGAAGAATTGTATACATGAACCTCTTTTTATATTCCTTACTATTTTCATCGTATTTTACTGTAAAGACTTTTGTGTATGTGTTAGTTTCAGTCTTGGTTCATACAAGAAATTTAGGGTTGAAATTTCAGTCCGCTTCATACCGCACACTTCACTTCCCTTGTCCATAAAACCGGTCTTAGTCTGGCGGAAATAGTCTCGTGTGTGCAGGCCCATTGACCAGAGCTGTTATTTCGAACTGTTTGACATTTCGTATCGAAATAAGCAAAACTCCAAGTTCCGTGCAATGTTTTTTTTTTGTTTCATTTTTTGCAGTGTGGTGCCACTGAAGTGGAAAAGTTGTTAGCAATACATTAGCAACAGAAATTTAAGGTATTATTTGGCCTAAGTCACCGCACTGTTGAAGTTGGTGGGGCTGGTTAAATCTGTTTCACGCTAAAAAGCCTCTATTTTACAAAAACATAATTCAGGAAAATTACCTCATTCAAAATAAATACAACACCACTGCTCAAACTCATTATGTGGCAATAACTTTTATCATGCCACGTGCAGCTCTTCTTAATTAAATCACAACGCCATTTTACTAATGCGCCAAACGAACTTATTGGCACGTATTATTTTTTTATTTATTGTTTCTTTCTATACATTAAACTAAACTATGCATTAATCTAACGAATACAATATTAATAGGTCCTTAAATATAGGTTATGTGTTGTGTATAATAATGCTAACATTGTTTTCCCATCAAAAAATATGTAAAACACAATTTATATTGCACATGATATTGTTTCATATTTAATTACTTTATAAAAGTTATAATGCCTTTTAATCTTTTTTTTTTTTGATCGTTTTGAAAACAGTAGTATATGTATGATAATAAAATGCTTCGAATTCTGAAATGCAATAATTTCTCATAGGCGTATCGTCCGTTATTCTGGTGAATGGTCCTTAATGAGATATCCTTCCGATATTATGTATATTTTTTATTTTAAAAGTTAAAATTGATTTGTTTTTTTTGCTCAGTTTTTTTTTTAAATCAATTTCTACCTCGATTGACAATGGATTGATTTCGATTGGATGAGTTTTCATTAATTATTGTTGGCTGTTGGGTTGGTATTGGTAAATTATAATTGATATTATTACATTTAAATTCCGGTCATTTGTCATTCAATTATTTTATGATAATTATTATTTTCGAAAATATTTAAAATGTTAAACTGCAAAAATTCATAATGTCAATTTAATTATTTAACTAAATAAACTTTGTTGTTTATTTGATGATAAAAATAGTTCCCCATAATTGTGTATATATACAATATACATACAATACATTCATCACATAATAATATAAAGTATTTTTTTTTATTTGAGTGTACATTTTTTTTATTTGTCAATGGTTTTTTTTATTTTAATTAAATTTAATACATATACATATATTTTTTTGTATATCCTAAATAAGTGTTTTGTTTTTTTGTTTTTAAAAATCCTAAATATGTATGAGATTTCAGCTTTATGGTTGGATTATTGATTGAAATTTGAAAGATTTCATCGCATAGCTATTGAATTCCTTGTGCAATGAAGAACGATTATCTGTAGTGTTTTCCCACATCTGAAATAAAAGCAATTGTTGTGGTTAGAAAAAGTTAAAATAAAAATTAAAACCTCTTTGGGAAAAGATGATTTATAAATAGATTATTGTTTACGAGTTTTCATTAAGCAAAATCTTATCCAATTTTTTTTTCATAAAATAAGATTCGCTAACATTTTAAGGGTTGTCATAACTGCCCCAAAATTAGAAGAAAAAAATAGTAATATATTTTTTCTGTATAATTCCACAAAATAAAAGCTTCATTGACAACACAACAGTTGGGAAACTTGAAAACAATTATTAAAGTCTGTGTGAGATTCTGTGTACAAATCCGTTTAAGATTCGTCTCTAAAAAGAAATCCAATAGGGATCTGTCTTTTTCTAGAAAAACATTGTTTTTTTAAGCAAATCTAATTTTCAAAAAAGAATTGATGGCAAATCGACTCCAGATCGATATTTCTGTTGAAACAAAATCGACATTATTACTTTATAGTTCCTGTATGTTTGCTGTGGTAAATTTGCTGCCAACAAGTTTCTTCAGTCTATATAATTTTTTTAGAACCAATTATAGCCCCTTTTCTGTTGTTGATCCAAAATGCTTACAGAGAAACCCGGTATTCATTAACCAGTACTTAGGGCTATTCACATGATATCAATCACTGTAAGACGATTGAACGAATGGATTAACTGAGGTTCAACTAGGGTTCAAGCGTTTAATTGGCTATTATTTAACTCTTGGAGGGAAATTTTTGGTTCATACATGCTTTCTCACTTCAATTGAAAATTTTTGACAGTTCAGATAAATAGTCAATATACTATATACGTAAATGTAAAAACCATACCATGTGAACAACGTGTAGGCGGAATTAATAAATAATTAATTTAATTGGGGTGGCCGTGGCGCGATAGTTGTGTGTTCGCCTGTCAACCTCATGGTCACAGGTTCGATCCCTGCTGTAGCCTATGTCCTCTTATTATTCCATTAAAAACAAATTCTAAAAATAAATGTCATACAATGAGTTGGTAGTTTACTCTTTACATGCTGTTTAGGCATAGAACTAACAACATTTAATTGAGTAAAACTAGTATACCTATAAAATATGACAAAGAATAAAAAAAAATGAATGCGAATTATAAGGGACATAGATAAATTAGACACGGAACTTTCTCCGCATTAGTTCAGCCGCCATCCCTCGAGATAAAATCTCAGAACATCGCGCCACACATCTTTCCTATCATTCTTTCTCTTCCTTAACCTCACCCTCACGCCGTGCTGTGTTGAAACATCCCTTGAGCGCGTGTAGATTATAAAAAAAAAATTAATTAATTCTTTGCTTATAAAATTATGTAATTTTTTGTATTTCAGTATGAAACGTACAATATGAAATTATCTATAGAGGCTGCCAAATTAATATTATTTGACACGTCCAAACGATAGAATACCTCCTGATTATTATTCCACATTGTCTAAAACATTATAACACTTCGTGGAATATCGTAATGGAAGTTCCAATAAATGCTTATCATCTTCATCGTAGTTTTCAAATACGTTTTACCTTAAATAATAATTATTCAAAATGTACTTAACCTTACTAAAATAAATACAAAGTCGTTAAATTATTTATTTGATTAATAAAATAAGAATGAGCTGACAACTGACAGTGACAAAAGCCATATATTCGAATTTCGAGTAGATATATTAGTTCGATATTGAGCTCAGTTAACTATTTCTTTACTTGCAATTTTGAAACGCACTCGAACCTGGTTCAAGAAATAAATCGAGTTCATCTGATATTTGGTTTAAGTTAAATTTGTGCAACTGGACCTAAAATTTGTGTTTTAATTGACAAAATAAGATCAATTTGTGAAAACAAATTGGTCGCCGCGAATTGCAACGTGTGTACCTTTGAGATGGTTCTGAACTATCAAATTATACTCGCTTGTCGTTGATTGTTCTCATGTGAATAGTCGTATTTTCGAAAAACAACCAAAAGAGGAATTCAATAGTGTAAGTTAATGTGACACATACAACTCTTTATTGTGTGAAAAACAATCTACAAAATCGTCGCGTGTATGACAGGTGGTCCACACAGGGGGAAATAAAAACATGATGAATTCGACACATGACCATAGTGGAACGTGTAAATATTAGCTCGCACCAAATAAAATTAAGAATGCATATTGCCCACACTCAATAATAAACAAAAGTTAATAATAACTTCTACGGTACACTAAGGAAAAATCACTTTGAAAAAGACAGAGAATGTTTTCCTCACTTTTTGTTTATCTGGCCCGGCTTGGGCCACGCCTCATCCGTTTACAAATTTCCGACATAAGTTTAATGTTGTAATACTGGGATGGATAAAATTGAAAAAATTCATTAGGAAATAAAATAGATGTTGCTCTTGGTCAAATGTCAACATTAGAAAGAGATAAAGCTAGTCAATCGGCTATAAGCTGCCAAGTGACTGAGAAAGAATGCCACCATACATGAAGTTAAAGAAATAATGGTAGCAGCATGTGAACAATGAACGATCCAAGCTCGCCATTTGCTGGTATTAATTGCCTAGAAAACTTGAAAAGAGATGATCGCACAAATTTTTGATAAGTCAAAAAATAAAACATAGGAGTGATTTATGCTCAAAAAAATGTTTGAGGTTTAAATTTTTTTTATTGAACTGTGAACTAACCCGCAGAAAAATTTACTCACCACGAATATTTGTTCTGAAAAAAAATTCCAAAAAAATTAAAATATTCCAATAAATTTTTTTCCGAGAGAAAAACATACCTATGTCTTGTCGTGGGTATAATTTTTTCGGGTTAGTGTACAATTCGATTAAAAATATTTAAATATCAAATATTTGTTTTGAACAGAAATCACTCCAATAAGAAATTATGCAGTTTTTTTCTTCGAAAAATTGTATAGGTACTAGGCTTTGGTTCACAGGTTTTTGAAAAAAAGAGCCTTTGAGATTTTAAAAATCTTCCTTTCACCCAGTGTTGGTAAGTAAGGCTATACTTACGTGATAATGTAACTAACGCAACTAATGTAACTAACGTAACAAATGTAACGAATTCAAGTTTTTGATATTTCTTCAGGGAAATATTCACATCTGAGTATAGTCTGGAGGAAAAAGTCGCTTCTTTTGAGTTCTGAATTCTCAATAAAAAATAAATTGAACAAATTCGCAAAACAAAACATCAGTATTGAAGGTATAGGTGCACTTCACTCGACGATCGGGGACTCATACCTCAAGATTCTCTGAAACTTTAAGATTGGAGGTGTTGTGCAAAATTTGCCAGAAATAATTGCAAAACATTGCCTTGCTACGATTAAGAGCACATATGTAAATTTAGGTTCACAAATATGTAATTTCATTAAAATAGTTTATGGTCTATTCTATAGGAACACTTTACAAGATGAATGTAATGAGATCCCAACATAATTATAATCGAGTTAATCGAGAGTGTCGAAATAAATATTTTGTTGTTTGATCCAATTTGTGAATTGATAAATAATTGCTAACAATTTTTAAATCAATAACTTTTTTGTTTTAAATGTTAAACTCATATGTGCTTAATGTTAAAAATTCAAAGATAGCATTTTTAAAAAATTATACGAAAAAATGTTACGAGCCCAATTTTGTTTTGCAAGGCAACCGGTTTCTATGGTTTCAATCTTTCAAAACTTGCTCTGAAATTGCAAAAAATTCCCACTTTATCCGCCGAAATTGCGCGAATATTTTCAAAATGATCGTTATTTCATACGCCCTTGGGAAATTGGTTGTCTCTCGTACCATTAAAAAAATTTAGGTTTATTAGCTGTATAAGTTACATGAGTTACGTAAAAAATGATATGTAACTAATTTCAATTAGTTACGCGTAACTACATATATGGGTAACTTAATCAGGGTAACATACGTTGCCAAAACTGATTTTACCACGACCTGATAGCTTAAGAGCCGAAATTGAAGGATAAATCATCAATTTCAGGCAAAATATTTTGACAGCAATGGAAAAGAATTTTTTTTTCATAATCTATACGCGCTCAAGAGATTCTACTACCCTTTAAATGTTTCAATACAGCGGGGGCGTTAGGTTAGGAAGCGAAAGAAGGATAGGAAAGATGTGTGGCGCGATGTTCTCAGATTGGAGGTGGTTGTTGTCTCAGATGTTATCTCCAGGGATCGCGGCTGAACTATTGCGGAGAAATTTCCGTATCTTATTTATCAATGTCCCTTATAATTCGCATTATTTTTTTTATTCGTTGTCATATTTATCGGTATACTAGTTTTACTCAATTAAATATTGTTAGTTCTATGCCTAAATAGCACGTAATAAGTAAGTCAGAAAACTCGTATGTCATTTATTTTAGAATTGGTGTTTAATGGAAAATAAGAGGACATAGACTACGGCAGGGATCAAACCTGTGACTATGAGGTTGACAGGCAAACACAACTATCGCGCTACGGCCACCCCCAATTTTCATACACCACACCAATAAATTGAAAACTACGAAAATATTTTTCATTTCATTTTCAATTTTGTATTCAATATATGTGCCATAAGAACTGTAAGAAGATGCACATGTGTTGTGAAATCTGAAGCCCATCCCTTTTGCCTCGCATGTTTACACAATATTTAAGATATGACCAATAAAAATCAAGTGTCTGGTTTTAATCTTAAATGGCCTTTAGGACTTATTCACCTACATGTGTGACAGTTCTGTTCTATATTATAAACGTATGTATATATTGAACGCACTAAGAGAACTGTCAAAGTAGTACTTCATATAGGAATAACTGAAATGCCTGTGGGGACACCATAACATAATTAAATTCCCAAGAAATTTCCAAGTAATAATCCAACATTATTCATGTAATAATGTCAAAGAGATGACAGAAATTGATCAATTACAAAAGGTTTACTCAAAAGGGAAGAAAAATATTTCCTTTCATCATTGCTGTTGTCCTTTTGAAATTTTACGATATCATGTAAATCGGATTTCGTTTAAGAAAATTCCATTAAAAGTCTCACTGGGGCTTCTAATTTCATATTCATGGACACATTAAAAAAAACAACAACAAAATGAAGGACCACACCACATGAACAAAGTTATACTTAAATTGTTTCTCTGATGAATTTGCTACATTCCATTGGGATCGCTTTTGATTGAAACCCCTCAGCAACACTAAACTGTTTCAGAGAAATGTATTAATAGTCCCCAAGTCAGCATATTTATGGTGGTAGGTATGTTAATTTTGTCATGCATAAAAAGTTTAGAAACATTCTCCGTCAAATTCGTATTATGTACTTAAATGAAACTATGAATTCTAAGCGAAATTTCAGGATCTGCATCAGGCACACGAAAATATTAACACATCATTTCAGAATGCTTGCACATTGCACATATTTAGATGTAAAGTGTACTCTCTAATCCTTTTGTGATATATTTATTCAAATAAATGCATTTTATTTGTGTGCAAAATGCAAAACTAAAGTTGTCAGGACTTCACGGAGCTGCCGGATAAAATATGTACCTACCTACTATACTAGCTACTTATTCCTGCAGAGCACGATGTAGTGGGATTTATACAAGGAAAAACTATATCATTATTTGTTTACGTACCTTAATATCCTGTTGCGTCAAATAAATCAGGAAGGACTAAGGGTGGGCAATTATGCGGACTGCACGTAACACGAGGTGTATCGTCTGTGGTGGTACCTTCTATGCAAACACATTGAAGGCAATTTCCGGTATCCTGCGGTAGAATGGCACCAATCTTGTAGGAGGCACCTGCAAAAAAAAGAAAATCAAACCATTGAGAAAATTGCACATAATTTAGAACAGAGAAGGTATGTGGCGCTGTGCTCGGTAGAAGGTAATAATGTTATTTCTCTTGTATTTTTTGTTTGTATTAACATATTTATTATTTTCTTGAGTGCGTACCAGATGTGAACGTATAGGGATTTATTGTACGAAATTACTTATATTCTATTTTTTATATTTTTATTGTTTCGTTTTCTTGATTCTCTATAATATGTCTATCTGATTCATCAGGTGGATTGCAACGACTAAAACTAATTATGGAATCCAAGCTATTATAAAATTGGGATTCCATTATCCGCAACGTAAGCAAGTCCGAAGGATTCACAATACCACCTTTCTCCGCTACAGCTAAACTAATTTTTTATATTGCTTTGTTTCATTTAAATGTCATTGCAAAGAAAAAGTAAGCAATCAAATTGATTTAAATTTAAATAAAGCAATGGGGTTTACAGAGCTTTATATGAATCTTAGAGAAATGGTCAGCCTTAAAAGATTTACAATTGTATTAAGTTTAAATGAATTGTGGACTTTTGAGTCAGACAGAGTGTACAATTGACGTTAAATGTTATTTGTTTAATTTCAGTCTCGTGGGGCTCGTTGACTAGACGAGACTTCTTTAAAAGCAACCGAGACGACACCGTATTTTTAGTACCGAAATTCGCCGAGAGTCTCGCTGGTCTCGGCAGTATCGGTGGTTTGGTTTCGATTTTCGATAGATGAAATATTTTATTTATAATGTTCAATTTTCGTAATATTTACAAGTAATTCTTGCCAAATATTCTATGCTCGTTAAAATTTCAAACAACATTATGTACATAGTTATACAGAGATAGGCGCACTACGAAAATATAGAGAAGAATACATACGATTTATGTATGCATGTCGTTGGAATGTGACCTTAAGACTTTTAGATGACGCTTGGAAAAAAATATTATCGAAACGTCAAAATATAGTTGCATACCTGTCATGCCATGAACTGTAAAAATCCACTGACGGGTGCCTCCGATTTTAGTGGATTAATAAACTTTAACAAATTTCAAATGTTGCCTCAGAAAATTCGAAATTTTTTTTTTTAGTGGCATTTGGAAAAAAATATTATCCAAACTTCAAAATATATTATGTTGCCTACCTGTCAAGTCATAAACTGTCAAAATAAATTGAGGGATGGCTCCGGCGCTTTCGATAGTATCGATAGCTTAAAGATAAAACAGGAAATATTTGGAATAATATATTTATATAATTAAAAACAAAAACACAACATAACATAAATGAATTAATGCATCATAAATTAGTCGTAAAACAAAAATTACCGGTTATTAAATAGGTTTTTGAATAACTCTCAAATGTAAGTATTTATTAGTCTTCAAGTATATCACAATTATTTTTAATGAAAAGTGTGTTGTGCAGAGTTTTAACTTTGAGTTTGCTTCTGAGTTCAGACATGGCTAGTCCAGCCTTAAAAAAAATTCTTTCGGATTGAACAGAACTCGGCGGAATACAAAAGAAATATCTAGTTTTTTAATTAAAACAAACAGAAGCACGAACAGGAACAGGACCACCGAATTCGATGAAATCACAATAATAACAAATATGATTCATAAGAGATATGAGACTATAAACAGCGCTAAAATATAATGCGCGGAGTGTCATGAGTATGCACAAGTGTTAGTTACTGACAATGTGTCTTATTGCTTATTTCGTCGCATACTTGTGCATTATTGTGAGAATTGCTGTCAATTCATTATATTTCAATTTCGGTATCTTTTATCTCGTATGAATGCATAAGGGTTCGTGTTTTATTGTTTTTGTTGCTTATTATGGGTTTCACCACTAATAAACTTGTGAGGTGAAAAACTATCGGAAAAACAAACGATAGTTTTTTTTTAAACTTTCGATGTACGCGATAGTTTTTTACTATCGATACTATTGATAAACTATCGATGTTTAAGCAATCCTAGACCGAGAACAGACTGAAATTTTTCGATTCTGATGAGGACGAGACGAGGCTAACTAAACTCTCGCCTGGTCTCGTCTCATTGCCAGCTCTACCATTTACAGAATTAAGTTAAAATTCTAATAAGTTATCTGATAAACTATTTTGTTGTTTCTTTATTCATTCCAGAACGTTTGGAATGCATATTAAACACGGAATGAAAAGATTATTCTCGGAATATCCCCCTCACGTGAATGTCAAACAAGCAAAAAAATGGCAGCGGCCAAGGACGAAAACCAAATAAAAAACAAAATGGATGATCAAACATTTTTCTTATATTTTTATTATTGAAATAAATATATAAATAATAATTAAATGTGAGCTTTCATTAATTAATAAATCAATAAATATATTATAAGAAACACACTCTTTATGGAGTGCGGATAAGCTATAAGCTGCGTTTGCCATAATGGCAAAATTCATTCTGAATGTTTATGGATTATTTTTCAGCGGTACTTGTAGTGCCTAAATTTTGTGGAACAAATCTAAGACGACTATGCACTTCTCCAAATGCACCGCCACGGTTGTAGTCGCCTTTTGTTCATAAATTCGCATCAGATTAACCTTCAACCAAAGATCTCAGTGTAAATTTAGCCATTTTTTTAACGTCAAAACAAAACTGTAATTGTATAGACGTGTTTGTGAAAAGTTGTTTTTTTTAGATGCACAATTATTTATAAATTAGAAGAATAAGCACAACAATTTTTGGAATGACACCATCGACAAATTTAATTTTTTTTAAAATTACGTACATAACATTTTACACTTAAATAAATCTACGAAGTAGAAACACTGATAATGGATATGTTCGTTAAGTAGACAAAAATTTGCTACATAATGCCTTAATGCGTTCAAAAGTTATGAATTTTGCAAAGAAAAAAAAAAATCTTGGACCACAGTAGTTGAGATAGCAATACCGCAAATCGCTCGTGCAGAATCTCAATTGTTGCTGTGTGGAACTTGATACCGATGGCACTAGAATCCTTCATTTTAAAAGAAGTTAGCTTATCCAAAAATTATCCTTGTAGCTGAAGATGATTATTCGCTAAAATGGGTAATATGTTTTCATTTTATTACCACGGTGACATATGGCCTAAATGTGTGAAACATGAACATTAGCAATAAACAGATAAAACATCATGGTCATTACGATCTGTCAAATTCAACCCATTACTAATAGAAATTTCTATGTAACACATATCCGCCCTTTTCACAAAATAACAAATTGCCATCACACACTAACAAAAGAGATGTTACATCCCACAAAATGGAAAAGTATCTATTTATTGGTGTCAGTCACTCAGCAATTCACAATGTACCCAATTCGTAGTTTATATTCTCTTCGACAATATTCCTTTTTATGTCAATATTTCCTATTTTTACTTGCGCTATATGCATATCTAGGTACTATATATCAAGTATTGGATAGATGAAAAAAACTAACTCGATATTTTGATCAAACTTGACATTACGATGATGAAGAATACGTGAAAAAGTAGATCCCGAAATTTAGTTTTTAGTTTAAGCGGCTGAAGGGATTTTCTTCAAACTTTTTAGTTTTAGGTGATTATCTCAATTTTTCTGACATTTTTCTGGACTTGATCGGTTATTTACTAGAAAATAGTAATCCTCATGAATGTTCCAATACTTTTGACTTTCGCAAAGGTGATTTTCAATAGCTCTTAGATAATTTAATAAACTCCGGTGTAGAACATTTACCGATGTCTAATGATCTTGACTCAACTATCTCGAGCTTCTATTCTATTTTGATGAGATGCATTAATGAAACAGTTCCTAAAAAAAGATCTCTTCCCTCTAATTCTTTTAATCATCCTTGGTTCACAATAAAACTGGTGTAACCGAAACAAAAGAAATAAGACTTGGAAAAAATATATCAGATTCATGACGGTAGAAAATCAAGTAGTTTACATTTCTCTTTTTAAAGAATTCAAAAAACTCTCTTTCGAACTCTATAACGAATATCTTTAAACCATGGGGCGTTCTTTGAAGTTAGACCCGAAAAACTTCTGGAAATGTATAAATTCTAAAAAGAAATGTGACGGGTATCCAGTAAATCTCATTTACAATGACGTAATCTTGAGTACAACTTCTGAAATCTGTGAGGGATTTGCAAGTAATTTTAGCTAATCTTTTTTTGATTCTCCTTTAGTTGTTGACAAAAACTTTTTTCATTTTTTATGAAACCGTCCTCAAGTATCATTTAACAATATTACAATAGGGCGTGAAAAAATGTTGAGCTTTTTGTCACATTTAAAAGAGGACTATTCTATTGGCACCTGCTTTATTAAAAAAATGTAGGCCCTCTGAGTAATATTTTTGAACGATCTTCGAAATTAGGTAAATCACTTTCAGTTTGGAAGAATGCATTTATAACCCCAGTATCTTAAAAGGGATTCAAAACCAATATTATCAACTACAGACCAATTTCTAAACTTTCTTGCATTCCCAAGTTGTTCGACCAAGTTGTATGTGATAGTTTGATACTCATATGTAAAAATATTATCTGCAACCAACAACATGGTTTTATGCAGAAACGTTCTACTGTTACTAATCTAGTTGTCTTTTTGAATACATTTTTAAACTCCCTAGAAAGTGGTTAAGAAGTTGATTGTGTATACACAGTGTTCTCGAAAGCTTTTGATCAATTGTCTCATGAGATTATCAAGTTTAAACTTAATTCATACATCTTTCCTCAAATCAGGTGTTCCGCAGGGAAGCCATCTTGGACCATTACTTTTTACATTGGCTATTAATGATGCTCCTCTTTGTGTGCGCGGTAGCGAAATTCTTATCTATGAAGATTTATAAAAATATATCATCTTCAAAGGATCGAACTTTATTGCAGGAGGATATTAACCACTTTGCCTTGGGGTGTGAAAAGAACAGTTTGAATCTTAACCCGATAAAATGTCAAACAATGACATTTTCAAAAAAAAACGTTCTACTTCTTCTCATGACTTTGTTATCTCATGGCACATTTTAACTCGTGATATAACCTTGGAGTTCTTTTTACGTCCAATTTAAACTTCTCGGTTCATATTAATATAATCCGCCTTAACAAAGCCAATTCCATGTTAGGATTTATCAAGCGTTGGTCCAAAGAATTTGTTGATCCCAATGTTACCTGTGCTTTATACAACTGTTTGGTTCGTCCCCGTCTTGAGTATGCATTGCAGGTTTGGACTCCTTTTTACGATATTCATATTAAGAGAATAGAATCTGTTCAAAGAAAGTTTACTCGTTTCGCATTGAAAGGGCTTAAGTGGAGTGATCCTTGTAATGCCCTCCCTTATGAACGACGTTTATCCATTCTTCAAATGCAAACGCTGGCACAGAGAAGAACAAATAATGATTTGGTATTCTTCCACCAAATAATAATAGGCGCCACTGATCCACCAGACCTACCATGTTTAGTTTTTTTTAATTATCGGTGAGGAGGTTATAATCTACATGGCCTTGACTTGTCCCAACACATATGACCAACTATGGGGTGCATGAGCCCTTGACACGTATCTGGTAGACTTTTCAATTGGAATTCGACCATTTTTGATTTCAATATCAGTAAAATTAAATTAAAAAATCTACTCAAAACCAGTGCTCCACGCTCCTAACTGTTTTTGTTTCATATTATGTTCTTGTTTTGTTTTTGACGTAATATTATTTATTTATATTTTCATTTTGTACTTGTGTAAGTGTTATTTGTAATAGACTTTGTCTACTAACAACTAGCACTGCACTAAATGATGAGCCGGTGGTATAACACAGTTTTCTGTGTTGGCAAACCATTGGTCGGAAGACGGAGCTTGCTATAAGCTCTCTTCGGCCAATTCTGATAGTGTGAACAAAAAATCAATCATATTGCCATATAACTTTTTTTACCATCTCGAAAACGGATCTTACGATTTTGATAGAAGAACAATCTGTACACTACTGGATAAAGACTACATATTGGTACAAACATTTTTTTTAACATCCTTCAAAGGTAAAAGTTTTAATATTTTATGAACCTCAATTATTTGACGATTTATCTGGAAAGTTAGTTAAACATTTATGGAAAATAATAAAATATTATTTATGTAATGTTGATATAGCTTCTTATAAATAATTCAAATTGAAAATTGACTGCACCTAATTCAGAATCAACGTCATGTCTCTTAGGTGTTGGGTGTGTCAGATTTGCATCCAGGAGTGATTTCCTGTTTTTCTGTTCCGACTGTCGAGCCAAGTCCTTGATGATTTATTATTTATCTTCTACATGAACCGAAAGATAAATGGTTACCGTACGCTTCCTTGTTAACGACATAATTAATGTTATTACAAAAAAAAGAAGACCAATTACCTCATGGCTCAACAGGCAATTTTTAAATCGTCCGTGCATCTACTCCTCTGATTGTGAAGCAGTTGCCTCACTAGTTAAGATACTTCATACATACATATGTGTATGTAGGACGAGTATAACTTTGTGTTGGTTTGAATTGAATATATGTACATGTTAAATTATAATGTTGAATATGCATATCTATATACCTAAGGCTTGTAATTAAGTAGACATTTTTGGTTGTGCCGCTGCTGGAAACATCTGTTAAATTAAGCAATTAATCTTTGTTGGTCGAGTGTGAATGTGTGCCAAAGTAACATGTGTTAGCCACAATTTTATGGGCGTATTATTTCAATAAAAAGGAGATGTTGTAATGTGTAAATTGAGAGAATTTATTTAATTGAAATTCAAGAAAAAATAAAAAATAAATGTAAGTAGGTACCTACATAGTTTGCAATAAAAGGTCCGCAAACATATACATACTCGTATGTTTATATAATTTACATATGTTAGTTGACAAATGAGTAGTCTTTTCTGCTAGTATGATACATTAATTTGATGTACGGTGATTGCAAATTGATATCAGTTTTAACAACATTTTATTCGGGGGAATAGTATTACATTCTTTGTGGCTTACATTTTTGGAGTTTTGAAAAATATATTTTGAACATTTTTAAAAAGAGAAAATGGAGAAGGCGTATTCCTGAATTCTAAGATATCTTAAGGCTCATCTAGCCCAACAGTTAATTATAACAATAACAATTTGTGGTGGTGGTGCTCCGTACGAACATCATAATATTTCGTATCGTTCTGACAAAACTAATAGCCTTTTCACACCAAAGTCAAAACACGGTTTTCGCGAAATTATCGGTTTTGGCTGAAAACCTAAACCGAAAACACAAGTTTTCCCATACATTTTTGATAAACCCCACGTTTTGATAAACTACAAGTTTTAAATAAAACCTGTCGAAAGCATGTTGGATTTGCAAGATGAACTATACAAACACACCTTGTGAAACATTCGGCGCTCAATTAATTGTCACATATATAGCTGACGGGTTGCTGTCAGGAAAAACGAAAAAAAAAACAGGTGCCTGAGGTAATTTCAATGGCCTCGTTCAGAAACTGAACTAATAGTTATCTGGATAGGTTGGTGTTGTTATCTGTGGTGTGTCAAAATAATTCAAATGTCAAACGAAAACTTGTAAATGTTCAGTGTGAACGGTTTTCGAGTTTTCGTAAACTTTTAGCTGAAAACCCCGTTTTGGGTTTGGTGTGAAAAGCCTATAAGACTACATATCAAAAGCATTTGGTGGAGTTAGTAATCAATGTACATCAAAGTCTTTTATCGAAAATATGCACAATCTAAATCGATAAATCAATGAAGCGATTCTGTTCAATAAAAGTTGTACATTCGTCTAGTCTGAAATTTCAAAATGAATGCTAGTATACTCCAGGGTTCTGTTTGTCTCCAACTCATTTCCTTATATTCACATCTTTTCTGTAAAAGTCAAATGCTTTAAATTTTTCGCAAATCACAGTACTCTTAGCTTTAAATAATCGCTTCAAATGTCAGAGCTTTTATCCGCTGGCGGATCTATGGGGGTTTTTCCGGCTCCGGACCCCCCCTTGAGCATTGGAAACGTTAACTTAGTTAACTATTAATATGACGGTTAGATTCTTTTCGATCAATATTTGGTAAGTTATTAGTTTCACCTGACCATGTTATATGTTTTTTTCCACTTTATGTTGACATTTATTGAAATTTAAAAAAAAACATTTTCTCGCCACATGAATAGAATATGCATTTAGTTTGATTGTTATCTATTTTCTTTGACAAGCTGACTCATATTTTTCGTTGATCAAGCTTTTTTTGTTAATTTCGACAATTTGGTAAAAAAAAACATAAAAAGGGTTAAGGAAAAGCATTAACTGATAAAGGTATCTATTGCAAAAATAGCTAAAAAGAAATATATCCAGATTTTTAAGTAATGAGTTTAAACATGGAAAAATATGAAAGGCCGCACACACAGTGTGCTTACTAATGCGAAAAGACGAATTATATTAAGAAAAGCGTCAAATTCTCACGACTCTTTAACAAAAATCAAAAAGTGTGGTATCCAGTGTTGCCAGAAACACTGATTTATCGTATTTCTCCCGATTGTTAGACCTATTTTTCCGATACACGGATTTTCTATGTTAATAGTGCACTTTCCCCCAATTTTCATATTTAAAAATATTTTCATATATTATCCGCTCTTGAAATAACATTATTTATTATTTAATTAAATATTCTGTAACATCTTAGCTTCGCAATGACGGACTTAAAACACTAAAATGATACTATTAAAATATATTAAAAGGACCAATCAAAGTTTGGCCTTTCCAGTGATGGCTAACTTTATTACATCGATATAAAAATGAATTTAAATTAAATAAAATGATGAACAAACAAATTTTTTTAAAGTAGGTAAAATTATTTCTACTTTTAATTCCCCGATTTCTTATTTGGAAATCTCCCGATTTACAAAAATATTTTATGGCAACCAAAATCTCACAACTATGCGTCGTGTTATTTCAAAAGCTAAGCATATAAAAAGACTTAAAATCAAGAAGAAACCACAACTTATCCGGCTTCGAAAAGATTAATGCCTTAATTTTTGACGGGCACATGTGACCTGGACTTTGGAGTGGCATCGCGTGGTCTTCTCCGACGAAAAAAAAAATTAATTTGGTAGGCCCCGATGGCTATAGTTACTATTTTCATGACCTCCGCAAGAAAATTCATTATTTGGATGAGCTGCATAGCAGAGTTGGTGGTGTGATGGTTTGGGCGGTAATTTCCTATTATGGCCCCTTCGAACTTCAATTTTTGTCCACTACAAGGCATGCATTAACTGACAGTGGAATATTAAAAGAGGCCTTTCAATACTTTCGTATCCTTTTTGGACCTTTGCCGTAGACTTATCGACATGATAACGTGCCAATACAAAAGTTCTAGTTAGTTAAAACGTATATAGAGAGCCAAAATGTGGAACTATTAAGTTGGCCGACCTACTCACCGGATTTAAACAACCTTGAAAATGCTTGGGGATGGTTGACACGTCAATATATGGATCAGGACAACAATATTCAAGTATATCCGAACTAATCAAAGCCATCCAATTAGCTTGGAGCTCGATTTCGCTAAATTATTTGGTCACTTTGTATACATCCCTTCCAAACCGGATGTGTGAAGTTCTGGAGCAGAAGAGTAGCTCAAAAATACCTTTAAATTTAAGTAACATTTAAAATAAAAAGCATCAAGATTATCTAAAATCACGCCGCTTTTTTGGTAAATGATTTGTTTAATACTTAAATCAATAGCTTTCAACTTTACTTATAACTTTAAATAACAACAATTATGAACTTTGATTTAAAACAAAATTAAGTCTCTATACTCTGATCAATTATATCAGTATAGGGAAGATATTTGCTTTTCACTCTAACTGATAGAAATGCCAATAAGTTCATACTGTCTTAAAGCTCTTACAGGGTTGCAGTAATAAGCATACTAAATTACCACAAACGTGGCAGTGGTAACTCTGATCAATAAGTTTATTTTAAAAGCACACAACGAGTACCAGGGTTGAGTGCATGGAGAAGGCACACAAGCAGCAGTATGTAGTTGGATGTGCAGTAGGTAGTTCATGGTGGGATATACGCTGGTTTCAACAAGAATGCAAATATAATTTGAATGTAACTCAGTGGTTATTTCCAGTAGGAATTTCAGCAACAGGCGCCAGTGTGTTTGAAAAAGCTCTCACATAAGACCTGTACTGAAAATATAAATTGAACAGAGTAAGCATGCTTAGTTTAGGAGCAATGAATGACAGAACAGAACAGAGGTATCCTATTAAAGTGGCGAGTAGTGTATGTATAAGCAAACAATTATAAACCCCTAGAGTTCTCGGCTATGAGTGTTTCTCTTTATCTTTCGTTCTGATTTCTCGGTTCTCGACCTTCGGCTTCGACCTGTCATTGCTTGGATTTGTGCCCAAGCAATGACAACTCGAAGCTGAATCGTATCAAATGGCTTCAATTGAAGTTGTAGCTGTAGTACAAACAAAAGTTTAAGTTGCATGGTATGAAGAATACTAGTAGGATATTTCATTATCCTATCTCACTGGCACAAATTGTCACCTAATGACGTAGTTCACCTCACGTTTGGTTTTTGTTTCTGAATTTGTTTTGTATGCATTTTCGTCACCAAGTGATGTAGGGCAACGCTGAATATCATACCATGTATTCTTTATTATTTTTATTATTAAAAAGTTGTTTCAAATATTTGTTGCTGTTGTTGAATATTCAATTTTTCATAGGATTGGTTTGAGACAAAAAAGCTCCACAGTTAACGTAATAAGAACTATTTAGTTAGATTGGTAAAATTTATAAAAATCTTAACTTTTAAATCGCTGGACCCCCCTTGACCAAATCCTGGATCTGCCACTGCTTTTGTCTCTCAGATGTGAAACTTAAACGTCATTTATCATCATCTTCGATTTAACGAATAATTATGACCTTTTCGATTGGCCGTACGGAACACTTTCCCGCAATAAAACACCCGGAAAAAATTTGACTAATTCTGAATTGTATGTATCACAGTATTTGTGAAAATTAAATTTAAAAAAAATTAAATCGGCTAAAAAAAATTTCCAAAACACCTTGATTTCAATTTAAATACACATTTTCTTGTATCAATAATAATTAACTTGTTTCTTTTTGTTATTTTACCAGAAAAGTACTTTAAATTCAATAAACACATCAAAATTAAAGAAAATAAATCAACCCGATGATTTTGACATTTTAATTACGTGAGTGTATTAGTGATTCTGTTTTCGATTCTGAAATCCAGAATCGTTTTCTGTTCTGCTTAGAAAAACAAACAAACTTCGGACGTACTGTCAAGTATAGAGATTCCTTCTTACACGAATGTGGAATGCTTTACCCGACCAAATTGTTCACTCCCATTGCGATATTCAAGCATTTAAAACCAATGTGCAAAAAATAAAGGTTAGACCGCATTTGAGGGAACTGCACTTCAGCGGAACTACGCTTCATAACTATTTATGTGAAATTGTATGAAGTTCAATTGCCACTTGGTGCCATATTATATAGCTTCACATACGAAAAGCAAAAAGAAAATTACGATAGGAAAACATTGCTACAATTTTCAAAACAAAGATGGTTGAATTTTTAATCGATATTTAAACGTGATATTATTTTTTAAAAAAATGTATTACAAAAGTGTGAGTGAGTGTGTGCGTGCTTCTGGTTTTAATTCTGACTTCAAATCCCGAAGGAAATTCCTCTACTGTCTAGGAGAAGAACTGTCATTTGATACCAATCGAACAGTTTCAGAAGCATTCCGAAGCCTGGTGGATGACCAATCGAAAAGGTCATAAGTGATTGCGCTTTCGTAGAAGATGCAAGAAATAATAAGACCTTCATTTGTCCAAAACTCGAGTATACGTCTGATATTTCGGAAGATGCTTCCAAAATTTATTTGAATCTCTTAGATGTAATTCGATAAAGAGCTCTAAAAATAATAGGCGATAGAACTATAACAAAACATTTACATCTCTCCAACACCATCGAAAATTCTTATCGCCATTTTTAAAAACATCGTCTTAGCGAAATATCCAGTTACAATCCTCTTCTTAAGCCGTAGTGCTCGCTGAAGTACTGTCAATTACAGAAATTGTTTCTGTAACTGAACAACACGAATGTGAAATGCCTTAACTGGCTTTATTTATCCCTCCCATTTTGATGTTCCGAAATTGAAAATACCGATTTCCTTTTAAGTACATTCCTACTTTTCCAAGACTTGATTATTTTAAGGGTAGTTAAAACCCGTTTAGTACGTAAATTATTATAAAAAAAAGGCATTCATAAAAATGTCTTAAACTGAAATTACTTTTACATCTCTAACGGGTTTCATGAATCCCCAGGTTCAATAAAGAGTTCCGGCATTCGACAATCAATAGAGAGCCTTACAGTGTCCTTTGCTGGGAGAGCCGGATGTAAACTTAACAAAAGTTGAAAAGAATACAGAATTCTCAGAAAGACACCATCAGAGAGCTAAAGAAACGGGCGATATAGATAATTCTAAGGATAACGCTACGACAGGAACAATACCTTCCTTTATGTCAAGAACAATTTGGAAATATAAGTGCCGGTGTTATCGATCTGGAAATAACACCTTTTGGCAAGGACAACCATAATCACCACAGAGCAGTATAGTTGAACAATAAATTCTTCTACTTCAATGATTTTAGACAAAATTTCAGTTCGTGTGATGGTGGGTCACTAGTGGCCATTTATACCAACGCAACGTCAGTAATCATGATAAGTGTGCCCAGTGTGCCTTTGTCACATTGATATCAAAGAACCTTCTGTGTAAACTACGCCAACTACAGAGGTTTCTCAGAAATGTTGCTCGTAATATATAAAAATCCATGTACGCTTCCATTACCTCCTTATTCAAAAATTTCCCAAACAAAATACCTTCTTAAAGGGTTTTTGCAAATATTAAAATCGCAAGGATAAAATACCTGAAATGCATGAAAAAAAAACAACAAAACTGAAACGAGAAAGTTATCGGTGTTCTTATGATTTTATTAATAAGTCAAGATGTGTGCCATGACAACATAGGTCAACAAGTTGTTAGTCCTTTTATGTTTTTTTTTCCAGAATCACCGAAAGTAGAATTCAACCTTCTACTCTCGTCCAACATGGAACACTTTTTTGTCGTAAAAAAAAAAGAAAATCAAGACATAATCTAATGAATAGTTTCATGTGTCGGTCGCAGTAGCAGAAGAAGAAGGACCATAAACAAGCCTCATTCATTCGAAATGTCAAAGGATTATAATAATTATTTGCACATCTCGTGTGCGACATGCAGATTAAATATCGTAAAGACACATTTTTTTCGGTGCTTGAAAAGTTAAGAGTGAATGCTACTTTGACAGGCTGAAGATGTCAATAAATACTTGATGAGTGTGGGTGCTTGTTTCTGAATGATATGGTTGACCTAGTTATTTTTTTTTTTTGTATATTCTTGTAAGTGCATGATGTCATTCACGTCAGTCATTAACAGATTTTGATGTAAAAAAAAATTAAAAGAGGAACTTTAATGTCCGCTTTTTTGATTTTGTATAAAGTTGATTGGGATGGTAGTAAATAAAATATATAACTTGTTTTTGTTAATTTCGCCGCATTGAATTGTGACTTATTTTTAGAGAGCTTCACACAGTATAAACTGACATATTTGAGGTATACTTATAGGCTATTCACACCAAACCATTACCGACATTTTACTCATTATCCTCAAAACGAATACTAAAAGCTACTCGTTTTCCAAGAAAATTTCCATAAACAACTTGTTTTGCAAAACGACTCGTTTTTGATAAAACGACTTGAAAACGAGTAACAATTCAAGAATGAATTAGGCGAACAGATCTTACGTCCAGTGGAATTGATATGATTTTAAATATGCCCTCAAAAAAAAAGAACAGCTTGCTGCTTGCTGTCAAATAAATTAATTTAAAATCTTTTCAAACAATTATGGCAAAGACATTTTTGCAAATATTTGTATTTATTTGTAATAAATTTTAAGTTTTTTATTCTTATTTATTTGAATTTTAGTGTGGTTGAAGAATACGCCAAAATTTCTGGCAGAATTTATTGACACACCTAAACCGAAGATCTGAGATTTTCCTATATTCGGCAGATGATCCCAGACCAAAAATTGATATGGCTACAATTTTTTTAATGGAATGAACTTTCTGTAGTTAGTATCTAGAATATCCAAATTTCTCATTTGGCTACGAGCATATCAAAATTGCTTGGATACATTCGAAAATGTTGTTTGAAATTTTCACCATCATTTTCCAATATTTCTTGCTCCCAGAAAGTGCTAGTACGTATCTGGGTAAAATATTAAAATGCATTAGGTATACACGTTCTTTATGTAATACAATCTTATTTAAAGCTCACATTTGTCCACATTCTTCTATGAATAGCACAATTTTGAGCTATAGGTACTTTTTTTCTCTTTTTATGCATCATATGATTTGATTGCTTAGCATTCATATTCTATCAATGTTTTGACAGCTTTTCCAAAACAACTAAAACTTCAAACAAAAACTAGGAAATATTCGGTGTGAACGCTTTATTCGTTTTGGTAAGCGAAAATTGTAAACGAGTTTGGTGTGAATAGGCTATTACGGTCAAGTGTTTGTTAGGCAAAAAGTAGTGACTTTTTTCGAAATTAAATTACTATCAGGTCACAATAGTAAAGCGCTTTTCATATATGAGCTGTGAATTGAGAATGCAAAATGTGAAGAATGTGAAGAATTGGTGATATGATTTGTGTAAAGTATTCCTAAGAACAAAAGTTTTTAAACTGAAAAAAATGAGACGGGGTCACTTAAAACAGGATTTTTTTAGATATTAACAACAGTTGGAAGATGTTAGATATTTAAAACAACAACAAACTCTTTCCCATCGTTATATACAATCTAACTAGTGCCGTGCAATTCAGGTTGCAATTGAAAGACATAAGGTCTTACAGCCATATACATACTTAGTTAAAATTATTAAAAAAAGAAAAAAAAACTGGCTCTTATGTTCGATCACATTATATTCAAAAGATTCTTCATAGAAACGGCTAAATGTATTTTTAAAGTCGTTTTTCCATTTTAAATATTTTATAATACAAATTCAAAACCAAAATTTCAGAAAAAATCGTTCGCCCGGTTTCGAAATATTGAATTTTCAAAAAAAAAATATTTTTTTTTAATAAAAAAAAACTATTTTTCGAAAAATGTCAATGCAGTATTATTTAGAATATGAAGGAGCTCGTGTATAAAAATGTTGATAGAAATCCTTTGAGCGGTTTATGAGAAAGTCGAAAATCAGTAAAATGGTTCTATGCCAGGTACAGTTAATAACAAAATGCTAAAAAAAAATGCAGGCCAAAATGTAGACCATACCCAAAGTTTTTATCAAAATCGTTAGAGCCGTTTTCGAGGTAATTATAGATGGTAGTACCGTTATTTTTGGGGCTAAAACAACGATTCAAAAATCTATTTTTGACAATCAAGTTTGCCAAAAATCGGTTCAGCGGTTTAGGCTGTATATCGGTCTACAGACAGATAGACAGACAGGCGGAATTGCGGGACCCACTTTTTCTGTCATCGTAATGTCAATTTTGATTGAAATATCGAGTTCGATTTTTTTTCCAAATGCAAAACTTGTCCTATAGTACCTATATTGCATATATATTATCTAACTTTTTAGAGGGGTTTTAACTGGATCTTAAAAAGTTGCATTTGAAGGCGCATAATTCTGACAGATATGTGTATCAAACAGTACAAGAATTAAAAATAAGCACATGAAACTCATCCATTTCAAATTAAAAGTAAATGCATTTTTGCAATTTATCCAATGTGAAAGTTAATAGTTAAATAAATAAAGTGAAAAATTAAATAAATAAAATAGGCAAAAGAAAACTGACATCGACAGCCAAGAGCTATATAAGAAGATCCCTAAGGGATGCATCGAACCCACTGTAGATGACACAATGGTTGTGTATGTAACGGGTGTTTTTTTAGAAGTGTGGTTTTTAAGAAGAAAGAAAGCGCATATAATTTAATGTTATGGTCAAGAATTAGGTTTTATTATATAGATAATGGTTTGCCACTATGTTTTAAAAATGATTTCGGGTAAGTGGCCGCCGCGGCTGGCTCGAATAAATTCCAGCCGAGAGTCCCAATTTTCGACAACTTTTAGCTGCAATTGGGGCCGTATATCAGCAATAACGCGCAGAATATTCTCTTTCAAGGCGTAAATCGTCTTGGGCTTATCTGCGTAGACAAGAGAATTAACATAAGCACACAAAAAATAGTCCAGCGGTGTAAAATCGCACGGCGCGAGATAATACGTTCCCCAAAAAATTCCTTCAATAAATTGATTGTTTCGTTGGCTGTATGGCATGTAGCGCCGTCGTGTTACCACCAAAGGTCGCCCACATCAACATCCTCCAATTCAGGCACAAAAAAGTCATTAATTAGCACTCTATAGCGTTCCTCATTGACATAACATAGACATACTCGTAACATTACGGCCAGCTTCATTTTTGAAGAAATATGGACCAATGATTCCCTCTGCCAAAGAGCACACCAAACAGTGACTTTTGAGGATGTAACGGCGGCGCGGCGCGGCGTCTCAACAATGACTTGTGGATTGTGATCACTCCAAATACAACAATTTTGCTAATTAATGTACCCATATTTAACCAAAAGTGAGCTTCATCGCTGAACAAAATTTTCTTGTGAAATCGGGATCGGTAGCCATTTCGTCTTAGGCCCATTTAGTTGATGGTCGTTGGCTTCAATTCTTACACGAGTTGGATTTCTTAAGCCCGCAAACCAAGATCCTTCCGAAAAATCTTGGATTGGTACAGCTCCAATTGTTGCCGTGCGATGGCTCATTCGGGTCTTCTTGGATAATCTGCTCCACAGCAGCAATAGAATCTTCGGTAAGCACTTTACGGTGTCTTTGAGGATACGCATTAACCACTAGAGTAAATGTTGTGCGAAACCGATCCATGATTGCTCGAATTACCGACTCTGCTGGGCGATTATGTCGACCGAGTATTGGTAGCAGCGAGCGATGCGTCGCGCGAAAAGAACCATTAGGCTAAGGGCGCATATGCAATTTTTCCGAAACGAAATAGTTTAATCACTAGTTGAAGGATGATCGCGCACGTAAGCAACTTAAAAATCAATCAACGAGATAAACCAACACAAAGGCAATATTTTGATTTAATGTGCGCGCAGTTACATACAGTTCGGTGTGATGCAAACTGAAGAACTTATTTGGGGCGATCTTTCGATTTGTGCCAAAACACAAAATTTTAAGTTGCTCCAATCGTGGATTGAATAGTTTTTGCATTTGCGCGCACTCTCATATAAGTCACTTTAGGAACCTAACTATTGCAAAACTGAAAGTTGCATGTGCGCGCCTAGGCTTAGTTTGGTAATAAATTTGTTTGATTTGCAAACATTGTTCAGTATTAAGTCTCTTCATTATGAAATGGCAAACCAATCAGAGCATTAATCAAGTGACAGCTGTCAAAAACACCAACTCCCAAAAAAGTATTGTAAGATTTAAAACTACACGTCTAAAAAAAAACACCCGATACATCCATTACATATGTAATTATTTGTAACATGTTTCAATAAATCATTTGGCTTAACACTTTAAAGTTAACGAAGTCGCGTTTAAATACTTGTTGGATGTTCTCACAAGGTCATGTCTAAGGTGCTGCAAATGTTTGCAGAGTATCTGTTCTGTCCACAATGGATGTGTAAAACGGCCGAAGAATAAAGAAAAGTTTTGCAGAAGGAACTTGTTCGTTGTTTTTGACCTAAACAATAATTGAAATTTTGGAGGCATAAAGAAAAATCCTTAAATTTTTCTCAATTCTTCAACAAATGTTGCGGGAACAAGCGACCGCCAAATGGGAAAAAATGTTCCTTTTTTGATATTTAGAATGTCTACTTTTTTCCCCGAGTATTGTTTTCCATATTCGAAGTTTGTTTAGAATAAGGGGCAGGGAAAAGGAAAATGGGAAACAAATCCTGGGAATTTTTTTTCTTTCCAATAAGTAAGTAGGGAAAAGGGAAATATTGCACTGAAAATTGGCATTTAGAATTGGGCTGATAATGACGAATTTAGATGTTTTTAAAGTTAGACCACATCTTTAACTATCTTAGAAGAAAACGCAAACAATATTAACATATTATTTTTGTTTCGTTTTTGTGGACTGTGTGGGCTAAAGCCAATTGAAAATTTTTGTGACCTTTAGTCCAAAATGCGGTAGTCATTGACCAAAAATATTGTGCCTTAGAAGGGTACGATAGCATCTAACTGATGAGCCCAACTACCACGTCTTTAACGTTAAAGTATACTTTTTGTCATTTAAAACTATCAAAAAGTCGACTCTCAATTTAAAACTGATTTAGAGTAGGTTTTAAATGTTTAAAATTTTGCACCATTCAAATCAGAATATATACACTGCGTCCTCCAAGCATTGATTTTCCAGCTATACACTGGGTTGCAGATATCACATTCATAACTAAGTGGAATCACTTATTTTGCAATTAATTACATTTGGCATAACTTAACTTGATTTTCTTGTATGTGTCAATTTTGCTTTCAGCACTTCTTTATTACATGCATTTCCGATTTGTAATTTGCATCTTGTTGCTCTAAAAGCAATTTTGTGTCTTTTTTTAATTTTTTACGAGTTATATTTCGTGAAACAGAATCTTGCAACCGCCTCATAAGTATACAATACTGGGACATAGGACATTCACAAATTAAGTGAGATGATCCCTCCTCCTTCGCTTCTTCATCATTCATCCTGACACCTACTAAATATTGCATATTTAGATGTGCTATTGCCCAAGTGGTTTCCATTCCCATTAAACTATGATTTTGACCCATTTAAATTCCAATCAAATAATTACCTAACCAGCAAGCGCTTATAGTTATGTCTTCAATAAAAAAAAACATAAACATTATTTTATAGCCCCAACGAAAAAGGTTCGCTTGTAGGTCAGCATTTGCAGTAATAAATCAAATTGTGAGAAATAAATTTGCAATTCCAGAAAACGGATATGTATTCGACTACTCAAATCAGTCGTAAAATTATTTTCCAATAAATAATATTTTTATTGAATACTGTGGCTTATTTGCCCTGAATTAGGATACACATTGAGATAACATGTCTTAAGTCAGGTGGGATAAGTCATGAAACGAATCATAAAAATGTTCATAAAAGTAAATTCTCACCAAATTGAGTTTTACAAAAAAGGGTTGGCTATTTTGTAATCGAAATTGGAATCAAAATATTTGACACTTAAATGTTTGACTTTATGGCAAGAGTAAATCATTAAAATTCTCTTAGGAATGTTTCCTTTTTCTGTTTCTTTGTTAAATTCTAAATCTTGAAAAGTTGTTAGGTATCCGACAGTAGGTAGGGAGATATCCCCCATATTGGAAACAGATGGTTGTCATAAGATTTTAGCTCCTCCTGGGACATACTCATACATACCGACATATATCACCATCTGTCCTTTATGAAATATTTCAAATAACTCAACCTCAAAATTCACTTGATTTAACTTGGATCCTGTGTTTAAAGGACGCACGCAATTTACCATTAACAAGAAAGAAAAAAAAATTGTACCAGCAAATTTAACTTCCCTTCGAAATGTTTCCAAATTTCTGTGATAACATGAAATAAAGCCATTTGCAGCAGAGCAGTATATATTCAGATTTGAATTCGACAACGCACACAAGAGTAATTGTGCTGTTATTGTTGTTGTTGTTTAAAGAGATTTGTGAAACTTTTACCTCTAAATATCTACTCACTCTACATATTATTGCGTGTTCCTAGGACAAAAGGAGCGAATCGTTTCTGAATGAGGACACATATGCATTTCCGCCACATGTTTTTCATATTTCGGAAATAAAAATAAAACAAACTTTTCATATTCATTTTCATTTTATTTTATGTGAGAATAATATACAAATTGTGGTTTCCACGTTGTTTTTTTTTTTCTATAATAAAAATATAAATTCACTTTTTATTTAACTTTGCTATTGAATCCAATTTAAGGGAATTATGTTTTTTTTATATAAGACAAGAGAGATTCGTAAAAAGATTAAAATATTGTTTTCGAAATTACAAAACAAGTTGTGTTTTTGAAGGGATTTATTTATTTCGAGTGAATTTTTGTATACAAATTTAAGTTGAAAATTATAAAAGTAAAGGGTTATCCATTTTGCGGTTTCAAAAGTACAGCGCTGGAATTCGACATCTGTCAAACTAAGTTGTTAAACCAATTTTTTTTTTCAGTTGAAAGTCTAACATTTACGAAAATGGATCGCTTAACTATCGCGCAACGCATAAAAATTGTTAAAACCTACTACAAAAATGGTGATTCTGCCACAGCCACATACCATGCTTTAAGAGGAGATTATGGTGTATATAATCGTCCAACTACGCAAGCAATTGGCAAAATTGTGAAGAAATTTGAAAAGACTGGATTGGTTACAGATATTGTAAGGCGTGTGCATCATTATTTCGCTCGTACCACTGAAAATATCGCTGCTGTAAATGAAAGTGTTGCCGAAAACCCGAATGTGTCAATTCCTCGTCGTTCTCAGGAACTAGGACTGTCTTACGGCACATTATGGCGTATCTTGCATTTGGATGTACACCTACATCCATATAAAGTCCAGCTGACACAACAACTGAAGCCAGCGGACCATTCACAACATCGTAGATACGTCGAATGGGTGCTTGAACAACAGGCGGTGGACGGCGATTTTTCCAACAAAATTTTCTTCAGCGACGAAGCACATTTCTCACTCGGTGGGTATGTTAATAGACAAAATTTTCGTATTTGGGGTTCTCAGAATCCTCAAGTAATTGTTAAATCGAAGCCAAGCTAGCGCTAAATTTCTGGTATACTTAGGTATCGTAGTGCAAAGCTGACTAAGAAATCAGCTGTCTTTTCAATTGTTGTCCGTGAACTTTAAATACGTACCTAATACATATTCTTCTTCTTCTGAATCGGTTGAAGCATTTGTGGTACTTACTTCCTGATTCATTTTAAATTTATATTTTATCCAGTAAATGTATTTATGTTTAATTCACTTTGAGCCGAAGCGTAATCGTAAGCAATTCGTTTTTTTTTCTGTTTCGACTTTTGACAGAAATGGTTACTTATTGGGTTTTATACGTTCACAAACGCAAAATATATTTTTTCTTATTAGAAAGCTGTGCGACACCGAACGCCCCCAATTTCAATCCTTCCAAACAAGGAAATGCTTGCAAATATTTATTCCTAATAAATTTTTAATGCGTAAGTTGTTTTTATTTGCAGGAAATAGAAAAGAAATAAAGAAAACGAATTTTGGGAAATGCGGACGAGGAGTTCTTTATAGAACTTTGACTGAATATGAACCAGGCCTCCAAGGAAGTCGGGGAAATTGTCATATTTTCCATGTATTGTACAATTTCAAACTTCCGAATGAGGAAGACGATGCTGGTAGATGCGTCAGGCTCAAAAATAAAGTTGGTTAAAATCCTCATATTTAGTTTGGCTTCCTTTTATGCACCTATTATAAAATTTAATTGTTAAGCAAACAATGTTGTATCAACGTTTTGGCAGCTTTTTCCACAACAACTGAAATGCTGTTAACATTTTCTAAGTTGGCAGTTCATTATGGATTTCATCAGTTGTTTTTGAAGACTGTGTGTGTTGGTTCCATCCAGGTCATGTTTTGTTTGCTTTGGGACTGATTTATATGTAAAATGTTCCGATGCCAAAAAAAATGGTATTAAGAAAGTAAGACGATTCTTACCGCATTTAGCATATTTCTATTGCTTTAATGTTGTAGAGCACAGCGGGTTCGTACTATAAGTACTTCCATTCTTAGAGCGATCAAAAAGTTATTTATTTAAGAACTATTTTTTTGTTAAATAGAAATCGTAAGCTATCTACCAGTTTGGTGAATTTCTTAATAATCCTGGCTCATTTCCATAAATACCTATAGATTTAAGCCTTTAACATTTTATGGAAGAAATTTTCAGTCCCTATTAATTGAATTTGTTTTATTGTACTTTTAATGATGGTGTCATTAAAAATTATGGTTAATATGTGTGACATTCCCATACTGACACTTCTAATGCTCATTTCTTAACGGAACAGATGTTCCACAAGAACTATTAAGACCACAAAACACAAACAAATATATATATCTTTTTGGATAGAACACATACTCGAATCTTATAAACAATAATGTTCTCGGGTCGCATAATACTCATTTTGCATAAAATTTTACGAATTCAAGACATCTTCTTCAACTATGCACAGGCTCAAGCACACATTCCTACATATATAATATGCTTCATAAACCAAGTCCTCTACGCACACAATCATCGAAACACATTTTTGCCTCAAATGAATTCCTGTCATTCTTGCCAAATGTTTGGGTAATTAAAAGCTTGTCCGTTGAACCAGAAGCAATTATATAACATAAAATGCTTTCATTTTCTGTTAAGCTACGCAATCCTTGACATTTCTATATACACATATGTCTACCTACCAGCGAATGGTGAAATATTAATTAATCATTTAAAAATTGGTTCCAACTACAAATTATGGAAACAGCTAGGCTTCACAGTTAAATAAATAAATAAAATATCACCTCGGAGTCAAATGCAAAATTTGAAAAAAAAAAATTTAATCCTAAAATTCATTGGAAATGTGTTGTGTGTATAATTTTAAAGTTCAAAAACTCACAATAAGGCATTCATACCCTTAAAGTTTTCAAAATACCCTAATTAACTTGGGAAATGCTTGATTTTGATTTCTAAATACCTACACACATCAACGTAATGAGAAAAGTCGCAATAACGTTGCTTTGTAAATTTTATACAAAAAACATTAACTTTGCCAAATAACGCTTTAATGGCTTTTTTCCTCCTCTAACAAAAAAAAAGAAAATTTAAACCTTTGAATTGAATAGAAATGAGAAAACAGAAATTCTGTAGATGTGCTTAGAAAACTTTGTGAGTCCTTTTTTTTTTTTTTTTTGTTTGTTTCGTATTTTCAGTAGGATTGTTGATGAAAAGGTGGTTTCTGGGTTGTTCTATTGTACATATTATATTTAGCTACTTGCAAATTGCGATGTTAGTATTATTACAAGTTAGATATTAGTAAAAAATAAAATGCACGACTGAATCACACGTACTTGCTCTTATGTTCGATCACATTGTAATTGTATGCAAGTGATTCATAACAGAAACGGCTAAATATATTTTTAAAGTAGTTTTCTACTTAATTTTTTATATACAATATTTCTTAATTTTTTTTCAAATTAAAAATTGGGATGACAAATTTAAATATTTATAAATTTAAAACTTCAAAACAAAATTTCAGACAAAATTGTTCACCCGTTTTCAAATATTCAATTTACAATTTTCAGAAATCCAAAAAAAAACTATTTTTCAAAAATGTTGAAATGCAGTATTATTTAGAATTTAAAGTACCTCCTGTATAAAAATGTTGGTTGAAATCCGTTGAGCTGTTTATGAAAAGTCGAAAATCAGTCGGCATAAGCCGACGATTCAAAAATATGTTTTAGACAATCAACCCCCAAGTACCAAGTTTGATAAAATTGGTTCAGCCATTTAGATTGTAAATCGTTCTACAGACAGACAGACGGAATTGTGGGACCCACTTTTTTGGTGGTCTCTATCATCGTAATGTCAAGTTAAAATCGCGAGTTCGATTTTTTTTCTAAATGCAATACTTGCCCTATAGTATCCACCTGACAGCAGCATCTATTCTGCAGAAAAATAATTGAGCGTTCTCAGATTGGTATTTACTGGATAAACGCAATAGAGATGGAACTGTAAAAATATTGAACAGATACGCATTGGCCACATTCAAAAATCGAACCATAGTCATCCACAAGGTTGGTGTTGTTGTAATACCATGTCAGAACACAGCTACTGCTAAAGGAAAATAAATTTCGAGCTATCCTACAAATTTTGGTATGCTTTTGTATCCCAAGAGAAATGCCAAAAACATATGCACAAAGCACAAAGCCATTCAAAATTAACATATCCGATAATCATCTATATCTAAAATAGGATATCATACCGACATTTGAAATGCAGTCATTCAATGTTGCTTTTGTATATAAAAGCCATATTCAATCATCTTAAGGATTTTTTAGTTGAACGCATAGGCAGGAGATGTGCTAGTATTGATTCTTGCGTTTTTATATTGCGAATAAATTTTTAATACACTAACCGCAGATGTCGCCACTCTCGTCCCTTAAGGTGCTCATCAAAATTCTGCAAATAATAAGGAAAACAAAGGATTGGAAAATGTTAAAAAGCACGCGCTTACTTTATTAAGAGCTTAATAAAAAAATATTCTTTTTTGTCTGTCAACTTCTTGAGACAATTATTCAGTTAGTGTCTATTAAAGAAAACAGAAAAAGTGTTTCGAAAAACAAACAAACAAAAAGAATTATAAAACAGAACCAATCTAAGTCACATTGGTTATCTAAGATGCATTTCAAAAAACATTGTTCTCTTTGGTTTTTGCTTGATTCTTGTTTTTCTTCTGTAATTTTTTTGTTCATACTTAAGTTTACCTAACGGATTGTTTTGTTTTATTTTGGTTTCTCGTTTGCTATTGTAGATAGAAAACAGTTAATTAAAAATAAAAAAAAAATAAGCAGCATTTTTTTCTTTTTTGTTGACGGGCAGAATGTTGAAAAGCATTTCTGCTTTGATGAAAAAAAAACAGAATTTTGAAAAGCTGAATTTTCATTTTAAAAGCACAATTTTGAAAAGCAGTATTTTGAAGCCAAGATTTTGACCCGCTCCTTATTCCAGATGCTGCTCTGGTTGCAGCAGTTCAGTCTTCCACTCATCCAGATAATCGATAATTCTATTTTGAGGATGGGGAAGTTATCTTTAACTATACCTACAAAATGTGTAAGATAATAAGTGAATTCCTGCATCGTGTTAAAACCATTGTAAATGCGTATAGTACACCAACTGTTTACGTGAATTGTTTTACAATGAATTTTCGTTGTAAAATAAGATAATAAACATGTAGTAAAAGGTTCGTTCGCTGAGCTTTACCCAAGGTTAACCAAGGATTTCTTGACAACCCAGTTGTCAAAAAAATACCTGTTTCTTGCTTTTTAAAATTATATATACTCCATTGAGCGTGGACACAAACCAGATTTTGACAGAGTGGAATTCCTGGCAAGGGAGAAGCATGTCTCCAAGCGGTATACTCTAGAAACGCTTCATATTATTAACAACAAAAACAATATGAATCCTAAACAAGACAGACAGAATATTTCATCGGTTTACTGCTCTTTGATGACTAGGCAGAATCCGTGACAACTTAAAGCCGACTAAACTTCAATCGAAGTATTTTTTTATATCATACAAATTTTTTTTAAACATTGCTTTATATTTGTATTTCATTGTATTATTTATGTTTATCTGTAATACCTACTAAATGTAAGTTTGCCAAAATTTTACACTAAATGTTCTTATGTGTATAATATGTTCATTTTATTTTTGTAAATAAAAGATCCGAAACGTTGGGAAAGGAAATGAAATTGTTCCATTAAAAAAACATTACGACCAAAACAGCCGAAAGAGATATATTTTAAATCTCGAACACCTATAATTTTTAAAATATAATGATAATTTTACTGAAAACCAAGTTATGTCATCTAATAATTAAATATATGCTCAAATTTAATTCTTTATAAAATTAGCTTTGACCGTATTCACAATCCACATGTTCAAGGTCTTCTATTTTTTTTTTCATTTCTGTGTATGAAAATAAATTTAAGTATTCTTTTAATTTCTATTTTAAAGATGACAAGTTGCAGATAAAAAGCGAATGCAGCATAAAACAAAAATTCAGATTAAGAATGAGCTACGTTCAACGCTCTTAACGAAACATCGATGCTTCAACATCGAAGTTGAAGAAAGGAATTAAAGAACATCGTTAAAAACATCGATGTTTCCGATTCGATAATTATCAACATGTTTTCACAAAATCGCTCATCGCTACTTCCGATCGCACGAATTTTTGACAGTTTATTCCTTTACCTCAACTCGCCCAGCTAAAAACCTAGAACTACTTGGGGGCGATTTGAGGCCGACACAATGTCTATAAAAACACAGAATTTGGTCATCAGTGTGAGTTTAAGTTTTTCAAAAAACAACGAACAAACCTATTACTGTGACACTTTACATGTAAAGAATTTTCAAAAAACCCTAAGCATACTTTTAAATAACCAAAATAATAGAGTATTTCAGAAAAATGACATCTCGGAGATTTTAGCATGTGCATTCTCACGAAATTTCTCTAGTGTGCTAAGGTTGTCACGTTCACGTGGCTTAACATAAGCGACTGGGTTTTTGGTTTGTTTATAATAATTCAAGGTTGCAAACTTACATTAAACATTTCATCAAATGGATTTACAATAATTGCTAGACACAGCCACGATCTATTCGCGTATTTGTAGATTTTCAATTTCATGAATACAATATTATTATTTTAATATGGGGTGTTAATTAATTATTTTAGTTTTAATGGAAACCCAACATGTGCTCTAAATCAGTATTCAATAGTGGTGTTCTCGTGACTAGCAAGTTCAGCAAAATAAAATGTTACAAAAAAACAACAATACGAACATACTGGGAATTACTTTTCCTTTTCATCCGAAGTATAATTGAGTTGAGTCATTTCAATCATAGAGGGCATTGAAGTGATTTTTAAATAATGTATGCTTGTATTTATTTTTCCCCTTGTATTTTGTTTGCTTTTTGACAGAAAAAATACACAGATGTGAAAATCCCTCCATATTAAAATAAATAAAATCAAGATAAAGTGTAGATCGTTTTCGTGAGAATGTTTTACTTTCCTCTGCTTAATTGTCACGAGAACACGACTAATGTTAATATTTTTTTTATTATGTTAACTTTATTTTTACATAAAACAAATATTGTGTTCCTGTACTTTGAGCACAAAAATGTGAAGAATACTGTCATTTTTGCAAGAGCGGGGGTAATAATCTCTCAGAGCGCAACAAATTTTCACAAAAGTACGGAGACGCTTTGAACAACAATTTTTGCCATTTTTTAAACGTCATCATAAAAGTGCATTTTTGAAAATGTTTATTAAAGATTTACGTGAAATTATTTCTTAAAATAACTAATTTGATGTCACAAATTTCAATTTATTGCACGGATAAGCCTGACCAGACCATAAATTCCATTATTTTCAACTTTTGTAACGATACACTCTTGGCAACTGACTGCTTATGTATTGTTTGTTTTTTTTTCTTTTTTTCCTTCATTTGACAGTCTTCATAATTTTGTCTAAAGAAATTTCTTGGACTAAAATTCGCAGCCTGGGGAAATATTTTACTCTCTCATGAGCGCTCTCTTCTGTGAAAAACTACGAAAATTTGGAGTACGGGAGCAGGATTTGACTGTTTTTCGTAGAAATTCGCAGATTTTCGCAGTTTTGTCATGTAAAGAAGATAAAATGAAAGATAGCTGTCAAATAAACGCGAAGAACTGAAGATGAGAAAAGGCTTCGTGTAATAACACGCGAGTTACCGAATAGAATTTCAAAAGAAAATAACCAATTCGTGCACGTTACAGTCACCCGCTGTGTAATACCTTACTACAGACCGAATGTTTCATTTTCTCGTAATATTATGAAGAAGTGAAACAGGCTGCTTCATCTCCGACAAACGAAACGAAAAATTCACCTTTCTGATAAATATGTTCATTTCGATATGGAAATAGCCGATTAGTTCGACTATAGCCTATATGTCCAATGTAGATTTAAATGAGATTGGCGCAAAAATTTTAAACGATTTAGTAAATTGCTTAAGCCACTTTTAGAAATTTACTAAGCTAAAAAGATGATTGAGCTAATTTTAAACGATTTTAACATTTTACTGAAGTTAAAATCACCGAATGTCTACTTTAACTTTTAGCAATTTGCTAAATCCATTATGGAATCTGATAGTATATCAGCCTTGCACGCGGGGTGTCCAGGTTCGAGTCCTGCTGGTGCACAATTTTTTTTGTTTTTTTTTTTTGTAAATAATGTAGTTAAAATGATGAAAATAGAAATAACTGATACCTTTTTAGAACACATGTTGGGTTTTCATCAACATATAATTAATTTAAAACGCATAACAACAATAATTGTGTTCATCAAATTCAAACCCTACAAATGCTAACCGTTTTGCTTAATTAGCAACTTACTAGTTTAGAAAAGGTTTAAAAATTTTGAAATAGTTATTCAATCAATAAGCACTTAGGAAATTGCTAACTAGTAAGATGCTAAGCCCTTAACAATGGGTTGTTTGAAATTTTGCGCCATTGATTTTAAATCTTCCTTTCAGGTGACTTAGATATTTTTCTAGGATAGATCCTGAAGATTTATAGGAGTTTAGCTAAATTTGAGTTCAATGCTTCAGGCTCAAAGTTTTTCCCGTTCAATTTGTTATCTGAACGTGATTATTTGTTCAAAATAAGAACTGAAGAAATGTGGACACGCATACTGAAATCAGGTCATGGTGAAATCAATGACAAGTTTTACAACAAAATGTTGTATTGTGTTGTAGTGGTAAGAACGCACTTGTAATAGTGTGTGTAACAAGTTGATAGATTGACAGAGTGTGAAAGTACATATATATGCAACAGTGTCGGGTATCTTCGGTTAAAATTATGTTATGAAATTGTTAATTGAAATAATTCAAAATCATTTTTTTGAAAAATCTTTTTCTATTTTTGTCATTTACCTAAGTATACAGTATTTTTATTTTTTTCTAAAACATTATAATAACTGTATGTCCAGTTTTTCTTAGTATTTTGACTTAACTCTGAGTTAAACCTTAAAGTTGACATTGACTTTCGGAACCGAAATTACTGTATTTGTGATAAAATTATATTCTATCTTATTACCAAATTTGATCTATTAATTCCGAGTTAAAAAAAGAACCTTATATAGGCGAGAAAACATTTAGAGTAGATAAGACCAGCTTTTCCCGTAAGCCAATATTAACTAAAAATATTCTCAAACAAATCCTCGTAAGTTATACAAACTCCAAGAACACAATTCGATTCTGAATGAGTAAGAATTCAAGACCGAAATGTGCCATTAAAGTATTTTATGAAAATACTCATACAGTATTCATATAATAAAGGAATGTTCCTCATGTCCTCGATTACAAAACAATTGGGGTGAAAAGTTTCACAAGTCCTCAACGGCATTTTAAAATAACTGATGCTACAAGAGTTGAAGTTGAAGTATTAAAAATAATAATTAAATACATATGTATGTATGTGTATATAGATATGTACATAGAACATAAGAGCATGAGTTGTTAAAAGGACTTAAAATTCCTGGTATGTTGGTAAAAATGTCCATACGGCAATAGGGTATATGTTTGAAAATCATGACTGAATAGGAGTTACAAGTGGATCAAAAGTTTGAAGAGGTTTCAAAAGCACACACTAAATTCTTTTCATTCGTGACAAATGATTTATGAATGTTTTTGAAAAGTTTTCGTTTTTGATAAAGTTTCAGCTATAATGTGTCTGGGAGGTTTTTGGATAATTTTTTTTTCTTTGTATTCTGAAAAAATCAAACTGTTTAAATAAGTGTGTGTTGCATGTTGTATTTAATATTTCAAATTGTGAATGAAGGCTTTTAAAGTATAGTTAGCGGTGCAATTTATTCATTTAGTTTTCAATGTTTGGTTCAGTTCAAAGGTTTTCTCTAGTCTTGTCCGTAAGAATTTATGTATTTATAATAATTTTATAATAATTTTAACTTCAAAAGTAAACGTAAATAAAACACATATAAAGTATTTTTTTTCATGATATTTCTTATTTATTATAAAGTAATTTTCGACCACTTTTTGACATATATTGGGCGGTATCTCAGCCATAACTTGACGAATGTTGGTTTTCAAGTGCTCAAGAGTTCAAGGTTTATCTGCATAAACACGGTCTTTCGCGTAGCCCCACCAAAAAAGTTGTGGCTAGTTGATATCGCCACGACAAGAAATTACGCGGCCAGGAAATGTCTCTTGCAATAAAGACATATTCGCTCGAGTTGTGTGGCATGTGGCACCGTCTTGTTGAAAGCACATATTCTCCAAGTCGTATTCTTCAATAGCAGCCAAAAAAAAGTCGGTTATCATATGACTAAACGCTCCGAATTGACGGTGACAGTTGTTCCATCATCGTCGTTTTCGAAGAAGTAAGGTCCAATCACACCTCCGGACTAAAGAGTGCCCCAAACAGCGACTTTTTGTGGATCTCTTCAATTACTTGATGATCCTCCCCAATTATGACAATTTTATTTATTAACATACATACGAGTGAGAAATGTGCTTCGTCGCTGAAGAAAATTTTGTTCGAAAATCGACGTCCACCGCCTGTTGTTCAAGCCCCCATTCGACGTATCTACGACGTTGTGAATGGTCAGCTGGCTTCAGTTGTTGTGTGAGCTGGACTTTATATGGATGTAGGTGTTGATCCAAATGCAAAATACGCCATAATATGCCGTAAGACAGTCATAATTCCTGAGAACGACGAGGAATCTACACATTCGGGTCTTCGGCAACACTTTCACTTACAGCAGCGATATTTTCAGTTTTAGGAGCGAAACGATGATGCACAGGCCTTATAATATCTGTAACCAATCCAGCCTCTTCAAATTTCTTCACAATTTTGCCAATTGCTTGCGTAGTTGAACGATTATGTAAACCATAATCTCCTCTTAATGCACGATATGTGGCTGTGGGAGAATCACCATTCTTGTAGTAGGTTTTAACAATTTTCATGCGTTTTGCGATAGTTAAGCGATTCATTTTCGAAAATTTCAGACTTTCAACTAAAAAAAAATGATTTAACAACTTAGTTTGACAGATGTCGAATTCCAGCCCCTTACTTTTGAAACCGCAAAATGGATAACCCTTTATTTTTAAAACATTGTGAAAGCATTTATATAGAAAATGTTTTTAAATTGTAAGCCGTATATTATGACAGAGAGATCATACATAAAGACATTTTCATAAAATGTGGCGGAAGTTTCGCATATGGCGTCAAATGTCAATGGCGCAAAATTTTAAACGATTTAGTAAAATGTTAAAGCCACTTTTAGCAATTTACTAAGCTAAAAAGTTGATTGAGTTAATTTTAAACGATTTTAACATTTTACTAAAGTTAAAGTCACGGAATGGCTACTTTAACTTTTAGCAATTTGCTAAATCCATTATGGAATCTGATAGTATATCAGCCTTGCACGCGGGGTGCTCAGGTTCGACTCCTGCTGGTGCACAATTTTTTTTGTTTTTTTTGTGTAAATAATGAAGTTAAAATGATGAAAATAGAAATAACTAATACCTTTTTAGAGCACATGTTGGGTTTTCGTCAACATATAATTAATTTACAACGCATAACAACAATAATTGGGTCCATCAAAATTCAAACCCTACAAATGCTCAGCTTTCTGCTTTATTAGCAATTTACTAGTTTAGAAAAGGTTTAAAAATTTTGAAATAGTTATTCAATCAATAAGCACTTAGGAAATTGCTAACAAGTAAAATGTTAAGCCCTTAACAATGGGTTGTTTAAAATTTTGCGCCATTTTGTTTTGGCATTTATTATTGTTACTGTAGCTGCATATTATTATTTTCAACTATGAGTCAGTTTTTTTAAGCACGATAGGTTTCTATCTGGGTTTGCAAATATTAGTATTAAGTTTTGCGAACAGAGGGCTTATTTATTTCTCAAATGTTGACATTACTGAGAAAAAAAAGAAAAAAAAACAACTGAAGAAAATTCACAATTAAAGGAAAAGAGGGCTGCCAACCACTCAAAGTATACAGATTTTTCACCACACAGATCGTTATTAGCGATATTAAAAAGCGCCTACTGTTTATTACCGCTAACTAGCAGGGTCCCGAGCCAGAGATACCATATTCATAATATAAGAAAGTAATATATTTAGCTCGAAATTATCATACCAGAATAAGAATTATCTTATACGCAAAAAATTTCTAAAATCTGTATTCTGGAACCTTAATTCACTCATTCACAAAAGATTTGTATGTCCAACATTGACTTTATGGCAAGGAAAATTATGTTAAGACGTCTTATTTATTATCGCGACTACAAGACAAAATTATTTGTTGTATATATACAGCTGTTAATTTCTTAGTTATTTCGCAAACAACAACAAAATAATTCGTAAGATTGATTCAGAGTTGAGTTGAGAAGCTGTTGACGTTACCCAAAAAGATATATTTATCTTATAAAAGCTCAGCCATGGTGCATTTAAGGCCGGTCAATTATTTGAACGAATTTTTTTGACGATCCCTTTAAAATATTGGGTAGTGTTCGTTCAAATAAATAAACATTCAAAGAAAACATCGAAAGTCTCCTGCAACTAGTTGCCCTGTATGAAAATGGTCTTAGGGAGTCAAAATCTCGACAAGCCCGATACCATGTTATGGACCTGTTCGAATCTAAGTATTTGCATAAATATTTTAAGACGATGTTCAAATATGGAACCAAACTCGATACGAAGCTATAATCTGGTACTCAAACCAGCTTCATACCTGAATGTTAAGGAGGTACTACATGTTATATACGAGAGTTTTTGTTTGTAAGGTAACGAGTTTTAGTTTTTAGCCTGAAAATTAAATTTTAATTCTAAATACAAAAATTAGCCTACATTTAAATTTGAAATTGTCATACATTTAAATTCCCAATCTTACAACTTACAAGATCTCTGATTATATCATACATGTTTCATAATTATCATACGGTTTGCAGCGCTGCTATCGAGAGTTCGAGTTAGAGAAGGCTGTTGAATACTTCACCTGGAGTTGAGTTGAAACGATGTTTCCATCTCTCTAGTTATCTGAACAAAACATCTCCTCAACTCAAATTTTTTCGCATGCATTTTGGATCGGCACAGCTTCTGAAATGGAATCGAGTCGGTAGAAGCTCATTTCAACTCAGTGTACAAGTTTATAAATGAACAAAACAAATTTGAAGAGTGAATTTTGTCTTTGTTAACAACAAAAATACTTGTTGAATGTTGTTCGATAAATGATTTGCATACACATCATCGATCAAGAACGCTGCCTGACAAAAAATTTTGTGACCAGTCCTACATGCGTGTCATACCATCATGCAAGTGTGCACATTATCGATCGTGGGCAAAACTGTCACGCAGGTTCGAAAATGTGTACCCTACTTTAGATAACGCAAAGTGTGATCGGTCCCATTAGAATGTTATACTACGCTAACACCAAACTTTATTTTTTTTTGTAGATTTACTAAATCTCAAATAGTCTTTCCACCGCTCCAAAAGCACTATTAAAAATGCAAATGGCGGTTAATTTTCTCTTATGATGTAGAAGTGAGACAAGCAACTATAAAGTGTTAACCAAAGATGTACAAATCGAACTAACCCATTCCCCTATCGAAATGAACACATTAATTGGGAAAGTAAGAAAGTAAATTTTCGGCTTTGATTGACACAGATGAAGTTGCCTGTCTCAATTCTACATCATAAGAGAAAATGAAAAACAATTTGCCCTTTCAATAGTGGTGTCAAAATTAACCTACTTTTGGAGAGATGAAAACACTATTTGAGATTAGTAAATCCACAAAAGATTAACATTCTATGGAAACGTAGTAGAAGTCCTATAAAGATTTAAAGAAATTTATTTTAAATATTCATTTGAGGAGATCCAATTTTGTATATTTAATATTCAAGATTTGTATGAGATTCAGACTAAATACGAAGATGTCAACGTCTGAGAGAAGAACAAACATTAATAATTGCATACAATTTGTTATCAATTTGGTATGGAATTAAATTGCTACTTTAGGTCATTCAAACGGGTTCCTGGTGTTATATAGTCCTTATACTCAAGCCTTGGGCAAATGTAGGCCATATAGATTTCTTGCATTTTTGAAGAAAATCTAAACTTTTAGCAACATTTTTGATAGTATTAATAAGTCTAGTCCGAAGAACAAGCAGGTCGATCTGAAAACGAATTATGGAAAGCTACGAGAGGACTCTGTTTTCCAAAAAAAAAATTATCGACTCGAAGCCCAAAATGAACTCACACTCTTCAAGGTATTGAATGTTCAAAAACAATTTTAGATAATGCAAATAAAACCAATGTTGAATGGCATCCACAATGTCATACTTATATAAAATAAAAAGCAATGGACCCAAGTGACTTCCTTGTGGAACCCCTGAGGTGCATTCAATCCTCCTAGAAAATCCGATTCGATCAATAAAAAAAAACTGAATTCTACATTAAAGATATGAAGAAATCCAATTTTAATTTTGGACGCTTTTAAAAAATATCTCTTTACTAACATATGCCTTGCGCTACAATGTTTACCACTTTGATTTATATTTTTCTTGAATTATTGTTAGAAAAACTGTATGATGAAATGGCAAAACATTCTTTTACCCTCAAAAACATATTAGTGGGTGCAAATCCTAACAGTCCAAGTCAATTTATGTATGTACCTATGCAAACATATATGTATGTTCCTTCAATTAAGAAATTTTAATGGCTGGTGCAGATATGCAGACAAAAAATATAATCTGCTTGCATTTCATATCCAACGCCCATGCATATACCTATTTTCACGAACATAACCTATGCAGCCTAAGAATTAAGCACGTACTTTGTGAGCTCCTGACAATGTCATAATAAAACCTCAGTTCAAAATGGGATTTTCAAAAATAGAAGCAAAAACACCGAACCATGGCATACACCAGCATCATGCAGTACCAGCATAAGGTAGGTTAAACTATAGAATATGTGTACTTATATGGCAGTTTTCTGCATGTTTGTCGTTTTTGTTCTGTTCATATGTGATGCTGATTTTTGGTAGCGTCCGTTTTAATTAAAAAGAGCTCGTTCTTATACCATGAGCTGATGCTATAGTAACCTTAATATCGTGACAATAGCTCGCGATTATATTCAGTCACTGAAGCAAATTATCCTGAATCATAAACATGGTTAAGGTCTTGCATATTATAAAAGCTTCGTCCTTCATCCGTACGTTACCTTGTAGTTCTTTTTTTACAAATTCAAATTCGTCCTTAACTCGCGGTCACATCTGCTTGCAAATATCACACCTGAAATCGCTTCAATCAGAGCATCGCAAATATGCTAAACTTTTTGCTGAAAACGCATGAAATATTAATGCCGCATGTTTATGTAAAACTGCTTTCAAGCCCTAGCCTTGTCATTTAAAACCAAACAAAATGTTGCCATTCAAGTGTGTCCTCGTTAGTGATTTGAAATTCAAGAAAAATAAAATGCACGACTGGGTCGCACGTATTTAATTTTATGTTCGCTGACAAGTAATTGAAAAGACATCATGTCATCATTGATTGAAATCGATAGAGCTGTTAGTGAGAAAGTAAAAAATAACTTTTTTGTATTAAAAATTTTGTTATACTATACATTTTTTTAACTTAAAATCGTCACAGCCGTTTTCGAGATAATTAGGTTTTCTCATAACGGTTGTATAGCGGGTTGCGGGTACAGTTGTTTTCTTGGGATTGAAAAAGAGATGTTAGATATATAGATCAACCTACAGGCAGTCAGACAGATGAAATTGAGGGACCCACTTTTATCGGGTTATTTGCCATTGTAATGTCAAGTTTGATCAAAATCTCGAATTAGATTTTTTTTTTCAAATGCAAAACTTGTCCTTATTATCAACATAGATCGTAAGTATAAAAACCTCCATTTATGGTGGTAGCACAAGGATATGGTATATTTGCAAAGCAAAAATATATGTACGTACAAGTTCAACAGGAGGCAATCCCGATGACGATAACGGTACGCGATTAAATAAACATTTATATATGGTCTGTAAAGTCTTAATTTTTTATAGGACATAAGGTTGGATGGCTAAAGAGTCATTCGGAGCGAAGGTATTTGCATGAAATCAGACTGAGATAACTACAATCATGTCGCAAAATTTTACATCTGTGGTAAAAATTAATTATATTATCCGCAAGAAGAATTATCTTGTCGATTCTTATTTTAAGGCTTTCTTATCGAAACTCTCACTCTTTAACGTTCAATGTCAAGAAATTAAAATTGAGTAATGTCATTTTAAAAATGTCAACAAAATAGTGGGAACGGAAGGAGATACAAGGCCAACAGTTTTTTTATGACCACTCTGATGATGGGATTAATCTGAGTTCACAATCTGATGGATCTATGTATAATAAAAAAAAAATAATAAAACTAGTTTGTTGCTGCTTTTTAAATCACCAGGAGCGGATCATTTCGAATAGGTATCAACAATGTTTGTAGGACTTGACGGAACTAACGCACGCCATTTTGTTTAAAATGGTTGGGAAATTTGATAACTAATTTTTACTTGCGATTATAGGTACTAGGCAAGTTATGCATTCGTCGAAAAAAAAAGTTTTGAGATAACAATCAAACATGACATTACGATGATAGCGAGGACGAAAAAAGATGATCTAAAAATTCTATCCGTCTGTACGTCTGTCTGTCAGTCTGTCAATCTGTCAGTCTGTCAGACTGTCAGTCTGTCAGTCTGTCAGTCTGTCAGTCTGTCAGTCTGTCAGTCTGTCAGTCTGTCAGTCTGTCAGTCTGTCAGTCTGTCAGTCTGTCAGTCTGTCAGTCTGTCAGTCTGTCAGTCTGTCAGTCTGTCAGTCTGTCAGTCTGTCAGTCTGTCAGTCTGTCAGTCTGTCAGTCTGTCAGTCTGTCAGTCTGTCAGTCTGTCAGTCTGTCAGTCTGTCAGTCTGTCAGTCTCTCAGTCTGTCAGTCTGTCAGTCTGTCAGTCTGTCAGTCTGTCAGTCTGTCAGTCTGTCAGTCTGTCAGTCTGTCAGTCTGTCAGTCTGTCAGTCTGTCAGTCTGTCAGTCTGTCAGTCTGTCAGTCTGTCAGTCTGACAGTCTGTCAGTCTGTCAGTCTGTCAGTCTGTCAGTCTGCCAGTGTGTCAGTATGTCAGTCTGTCAGTCTTGCAGTCTGTCATTCTGTCAGTTAACCGTTACGGCAAAGCCTATTTTTCTCGTTAACGGCTCTAAAGATTTTGATTTAATCAAATCACTGCACCTTTTTTTAAAAAAATTTTAAATATGTCTAAAAATGGTACTTTCCATAGTAACGTTTTTTTGCTTTCGAGTATCTCATAAATGGATTAACCGATTCTTTCGAAATTTCATACATATATAGGTTGAAGTAGTCCAATTAATACTGCATACCAATATTTTTAATTAATATTTTTTGTATTTTTAAAAGCATTTAAAAAAATAAAAAAATTATATTTTGAAAACTGCTCATTAAATTTTTTTTTCAAAAATTATAGTTACATGTACGAGTATTTGCTGAATATCTATGAATTGGCGTTTTTGAATTTTTTTTGAAAAATGTTTTCAAAAAGTTTAAAAAAAAAACTTTTTTTTTAACAAACCGCTCCACGCACGCGCTGTGTTGGAACATTTAAAGGGTAGTATAATCCCTTGAGCGCGTTTAGATTATAAAAAAAAAACCCTTACCAAATTCATTAACCATTTTAAGAAATGGAAGTAGTAAATGCACGAACTTTTAGATAAGACCGAACCCAAATAGACTGCAATTACAAGTTCCAATTTGATCCTGCGATTTCTGAGATTGAAAAATTGCAGTTATCGCTTTTATTAACTTAGTGCTTCTTATTGATCAGCGAACTACTCTACGTTTAACTGGAGTAAAGAGAGCGGAGATATTATTCCTCTCACATGCACAAAGTCTATTTTTGTTAAAAATCGTATTCGTGTTAAAGCATTTCGGAACCGAACAAGGAATTAAATAAATTGAACGCTTAAAAATTGCATGAGTGTAAAAGCAGACACACTATTACTTTGATTGGTCGTTTCGTCTTTCGTCTTTTTCACATATTAAGTGAGGGTTTAAGAAATGTAGAGTGAAGGAAGTAACGAAAACAAAAATCTTCTAGACCTTTTTAGTTGAACTTTGACGTTTCTGGTTTGCCAACTGCATGGTTCTCATTGCTAGAAAAATGGATGTACCTATGTACAAATTATTTAGTTATAACAATTAATTTCATTATTAAATATGGTATATGTACATGAAAAAAAAAGTACATACATTGGGCAAGCGCACACTAGATGAATTCTTCCGCCAGTGCAATGAATTTGTGGTAGAGGGAAGCGAAGTGTGCCGAACGAAACGGAATTAAAGTTCCGCCAAGTTTTGAGTGGAAGAACGAGGTGGAACTATAATACACACACAACTTTCTGCATTTGAGAGTCAGGACAGAAATACTAACACAAAAAAAGTAGATACATGTATACATTTTTTCCACCAGAATAGTTAATTTCGTTGTGTGCAAAGTAAAGTATGAAACTGGTTTTCTACCCAGAAATATTCATCTCGTGTGCGCTGGCCCATTGGGTCTATTACTATATATACCGTACTTTAAACAATAAGGTGTTTACAATTTGCACCCTTGAGGCTTAAGGTTAAAATATGTAATATCAATTCAATGCTTGACCCATCGTTGAACCTCAGTAAATCCGGCAAAATCGGTGAATTAAAATTCCTGAATAACTGATCAAATATTGAACCACTATTGTGCGACTGGCCTTAAATCACTTTTGGGAGTAAAATGTGATAAGTAAGGCGAGTAATATCACTTCACTCGCTTAAATAGCTTAATCTCGCAAATATAAGCTGTATTCACGATCCGGTGTATCTGGTCTTGTATCATTGTAAAAGTGTAAAAGTGTATCATTTTTTTGCACTACAACAACAATATATACTGAATGTCAAAATCTTACACTTTTACAATACCCGAACCCTATTGTAACAGAAAAATACAAGGGTGTAAGATTTTTTTAACACAAACTTAAGCCTTCTTCAGAACAAATGTGAAACAGATTTTGACATTTGCTTTAGTGTTGCTACAGATTAGTAAAGGTGTATTCACAGTCTGTTGTAAAAAAATAAAATTTTACAATTTTACAAGACTTGGTACACCAGATCGTGAATACCCCTATAGTGTTTATTTTTATACTTATATGGTACCTGAAACCTTTCTGTCCACATTTTTTATATAACCCATTTATAGTTAACGTCACTATTCCAACTCGATTTTTGAACAGCATATAAACCAAGTTTATAAAATACTTAAGACTTTAATAATGAATGCCATCATTTTTGTAAGCAATGCGGACGTTCACTCACTTATTAGATATGTTATCTCGGATACCAAGCTATCGGAATATATCTGTGGACGAATCAGATAGGTTAGCTGAAAGCTGTCAAAAAATCAGAACAAAACGCATACCAATGGGGACGTTCACTCAATTATTCTCAGCAATCTGGAAAAAATTTCTGTTGTTGTAATGCGTGCAAAAGAACATCTGATGAAAAAACAACTGTTCTCGTGAAAGCTATCTTGAGTTATCCCACAAAATTTGGAATAACTAGCTATGCGAGAACAAATTTATAGAACAACTGACTGCAAAATTCATTTGGCATGCGTTTTGTTCTGCTTTTTTGACAGTTTTCAGCTAACCTATTTGATTCGTCCACAGATATACTCCGATAGCTTGGTATCCGAGATAACATATCTAATAAGTGGGTGAATGATCGCAATTAAATTTTGCAGTCTCAGCTGTTCTATACATTTGTTCTCGGAGAGCTAGTTTTTCCAAATTTTTTGGGATAACTCCAGATAGCTCTCATGAGAACAGGTGTTTTTTATCAGATTGGCTTTTGTACACATTACAACAACAGAAAGTCATTCCAGGTTTCTGAGAATAATTGAGTGAACGTCCCCAATCACAATACGAAAATAACCCTCTACTTACACAACATCTGATTTAAAAACGCCAAACACGTATAATCATTTAAAAATCAATATTAAGGACAATAAAGATGTGAAAAACTAATCTTTTTGTTATTTTCTAATTCTTCGTATATGTATATTCTATTTTGTTAATTTAATTTTTAATTTTCGTGTGATTCTTGTTGATTTTTTGAATGTTATTAATTGACAGATGTTCAGTAATAGCAACTTAAAATAAAAAAAAATCAGGCTTTTGCTGATGCCCTTTTCTTGGAAAATACTGTTGTGTTGCGTATAGATTTCCAAAAAAAACAAACATGGCTAGTGGCTTAGTTGTGTGTCGAAACGAAAAATAAAGTTTTTGAATTGGCAATATAAACAGAGTATTTTTAAGTCGCATAGTCCAATAAAACACACAACAGTTTTTTTAAATTTAAGCTTCTATACCCGCCCTAGATACATAATCAGATAGAAAGCTTTTTTTTTCACAAGATTTACTGTAGATACTGTTCATTGTTAATCTATAAAACAAGAGTCATGTTGTTGCTCGAAAATTATGTTTCACTTTAAATTCAATTTCAAGGATTTTTTCTTGTTTATCCTTAACACTCAAGAAAAAATACGAATACAAGAAAGCTTGATAATAACGGTTTATAACCCTTATCGTAGAATCCCTTTCAATGTTATTGCTTTCTTCTACATTAAATAACTTTTATGTAATAGTTTTACAGTACGACGATAATAGGCTTTCTTATACTATAAAAGGTTTAGACCCAAACTATATTAACAGGCTTTCAGGATTCACGCATCGGTCGGTTGGTCGTTGTCGGTTGGTTGGTCACACCGTATCGCCGCGTACTTGGTCGTTCGGAACATAATGAAGAGACGACCCTTTTAATATTTGATTCTTTTTTCCTGCTTTTACTTTTAAACAAAAAAAAAATCATCAAAGAGAAAATTTAAAGGGATGATTGTAAGAAATTGATTCTGTTTTCACACAATCAATCTGTCTTCAGTGGCAATCGTCAATAAATATACAAAGGAGTTGAGAATATTGAAAATTTGTATATACTATATGTATTTGTACAAATCAGCATTTTCTAAGAATATTTTAAAGGGTAAATAAATCACAGCGGTATAATTCGACTAATGTAAGCTTTATGTAAGGTTTTTATTGGTGGGCGTATTTTTGTGTGTCTTTTATTTCCATGTAAAATACAACAATTACGCTTATTTTACGGTGAAAAACATCTTCGCGTATAAACTAACATAACAGGATTATTAACTGTTATATATGGCGGTTGTTCCACCACGATTGGATTAGAACCCGGTAAGCTGCTTAGAACTATTCACATGAGAGAGACCACAATGAAATTACTAATATTCGCCCATTTTGACATTTTGCGATATAAGTATACAGTGGTGGGCATATTATTTTTACAAGTGAAAATTTTATATAGGTATTTCAAGCTTTGAGATATAAACAGAGAAAATTAAAACGGAAAATTCTTATTAGACCGATGAATAAAAATATTCAAGTATTTTAAATTGCACCACTTTACGCTTAGGCATAATTATTTTGACAAAGTATTTTATGCTTCCTACAAAAAAAAACATAAAGTACTTATTATATACCTAAACAAGAATTCCCTTCGAACTTTTGTAAGCATACTCACAGGACGCCAGTGCTGCCGAATCACATGATTTATTATGATTTTCATGATTTTTCACCCTCGTCTCATGAGATCATGAATTCATTAAAAATTTCATGATATTTTTTATATTGAAAATGAAGAGAATATTGTATGATATCGACCCATGCAACTCCTTTGTTATAATTTAAGAACATTCAGGCCCGTTTGCTGATACGAATCATAAATATTTATGTTTAACTTAAGACGCTTAATGGCGTAAACTGTCACATAAGTTCTTAAAAGTAGAACCTTAATGCTTAAATTTTGGTTCAGCAAACTGGCCTCAAACAACTACATATTCAACATTCATGTAACTCAAATGAAATTGAAAAGAAAACGAACAAAACAAAAAAAAAGAACAGCAAACAGATTACAGTTATTTTTATGTTTCAGAATCGAAATTCAGTTTGTTCAAGTAAAACAGTAAAAGGACATATTTTTAATTAAAAAGAAAAAAATATATTTTCAAATCCGAAAACCTAAAATCTGGGAAGAATTTTGAACAATACAAGGCTTTCAATGCCGTTACTCAAGACTTAATTTCAACAATAGTGTCTTCAAAGATATGGAATCTTTTTCTCCAATGAATGTTGTTAACTAAAAATTCAAATCAATTTTTCCACTATTAAATATTTTCCAAATTTAGTAGCTGAAAATTTTTTTTCAGGAAATATATAAAGAGTGGAGAATGCTTGTTAATCATAACATTAAAGTAAATGACAAAGTAATAAACGACATAGAAGAATTCTGGCAATATGTTGGAAAAATTAAACTGGCCGACGCGACGTGACGATAGCTTGGCACATCCAATTCTGACGAAAACGAAATTTGTTTTTGAAATCTTTTCATTGCCACATTCTTCAGCTGATACTGAATGAATTTTTTCAAAGGTTACGCTTCTAAAAACCAAAATAAGAAATTGACTTGAGGTCGATTCAATCATAGGGCTAATTCATACAAATGACCTCCTCAAAAATCTGGACTGTTTTGATTATAAAGTTACTAAGTCCTTGATTGACAAATATTATAGCAAAGTTTATAATCGGTAAGCTTTTTAATATTATTTTTGTATTTATATAACTAGCTGACCCGGCGAACTTCGTTCCGCCTGAATTCATTTATGTGAAGAAAATACAGGGTGGCCCACGAATCGTACTACATTAAGAAATTTAAATAACTTTTATTTTAATCGATGTATTTCATTAATTTTTGTTTATTTGGATTAAAAATTAAATTTTATTTTAAATAACTAATGGCTTTTAAAGATGATAGACCGCACATGACCTCCACGCTCATCCACGCATATGTGGCACCTGATCAGAAAATTGTTCATTGCGACCTGAAGAGTTGAAATTGGGATCGCCGCAATTATTGTCTTAATGGACTGCTTCAATTCAGTCAAATTCCTGGGTTTCGTTTTGTACACTTCCTGCTTGACATAACCCCATAAAAAGAAGTCTGGTGCAGTCAGGTCAGGTGACCTTGGGGGCCAGCGGAAAGTGCAGTTTATGGATATCAATTTGTTTGGGAATTTTCGTTGGAGCTCCGCCATAACTTGTGTGGCCACCTGTGCGCTTGCTCAATCTTGTTGAAACCAAATCCTGCTGAAAGGGATACGTCTTCGGCAAAGTTCTGGGTAAAAAAAACTCCTTCAACATCCTTAAATAACGGTCCTCATTGACAGTTTGTGTTACACAGTTTTCTTCAAAGAACTATGGCCCGACAATACACCTTGATGAAACTGCGCACCACACAATGACTCGTTCTGGGAGCAGTTCAGACTCATGGAGCATTGCTAGATTAGATTCACTCCATATACGGCAATTTTGCTTGTTAACATCGCCGTCAAAATGGGCCTCATTAGACATGAACAAACAATTTATTAATGTGTTGTCTTCTTCGGCCATTGCAATCATGTTTCGGCAAAATTACAGCGAACAGGCAAATCCTGAGGGTTTAACTTGCTTGTAATTTGGACTTTGTACGGAAACAAGTTTAAGTCATCATGAAGTATCCGTTGTAATGACCGTCTGCTAACTCCAATTTGGCCCGATAAGTTTCGATTCGAAACACTTGGATTTTCCTGTATTGCCGATGCAACAGCCACGATTGTATCCTGAACCCGAACATTGGGATCTCGATGATACGGTCTTCGTTCGATGCTTCCAGATTCGGCAAACATGTTCACCAGCCTTATAGTGGTCCATCTACTCGGGGGACTACCGCCAAACTTCAGCCTAAATTCCCTTTGGACGGAAATGACGGACTGCAAAGAATGATATCGCTGCACTATCCAAATCGTTTTTTCATTATCCCAAGCATTCATTTTGATAAATCTAACTAGTAGCCTATAAAATAAAAAAAAATAAGCCGATTACTCACACTAAAAAAAAGTTATTACGTTTCACTTTTGTAGCACGATTTGTGGGCCACCCTGTACTAATTCCGAGCATGCACAATGCTGTTTCATGTAATGCGGTCAGTTAAAATTCTTTATTCTAAAGTTTTATTAAATACAATAAAAATAACTAAATTAGCAATATATATGCTTTTCAATCAAATCGAAATGATTGGCGTGTCGGCCAGCCTTACGCTTTTTTACTGAATTACTTTATGGTGCACAACATTTTTAGTTTTATTTTTGGGTGCGTACACATACAAGGCGGAAGGTTTGCCGATACGTGAGCACGCCACATATAATTGACCATTTGAGAAACATGGAAATTCGAGATTGAAGCCACAAACATCCAGCGTTTGTCCCTGCGACTTATTGATTGTCATAGCAAAAGCGATACGTACCGAAAATTGAAGACGCTTAAACATGAATGGCAAATCGTCCGGAATAAGCGGAATCCGTGGAATGAGAACATCTTCGCCTTTGAATTTTCCTCGCAAAATCGTGCCTTGAATTATATTTGATTTTATGTTCTTCACAATCAAACGCGTTCCGTTACAAAGTTTTGGTGCATTGAGGTTGCGCAGCAAAATAATTATAACTGAGCCGACTTTCAATTTTAAATTGTGTGACGGAAAGCCCGGAACATCCAAAGAATTCAAAAATTCCGTGCGATAGTTGGTGGCTTCGTTTTCATCCATCACGCAGTCCACGGATTTGAATAAATGAACTCACCGTCGTTTTGATTTTGAATCATAAAATTCAAATGATCGACATCCTTGTTTTTCGCAGCCAAAATCGCTCGTGAACTCAGCCAATCATGGTCAACATAATTTTGAGCAATATTCGAGAAAACTTTCCTGATGAGCTCTTCCGGCTTTGTTGTAAAGTGGCAAAAATTCGGCGGAAATTCAATCAGGCCGCTGACTAAGTCCACTGGTATCACGCCATTGCCGATCGCCAATAATTGGCTGGAGAACTCTGCAGCGAACTTGCCATTTCGTAAAGCGACTCGCATATTTGTTTTCAATTGCAATTTCTTCACGTATTGTCATAAGGCCGATGATTTCAGGCAAGCGTTCTATTCATTTGCCGCAGTTGATCTTGGAATGACAAGCAGAATTTGCTGAAAATCGCCTGACAGTAAAATCATTGCACCACCGACACATCGATTATCGTTTCGTAAGTCTTTCAACGTACGATTTTAGGCTTCCAATGCACGTTTGTGAGCCATTGTGCACTCGTCACAGATGATAATCTTACATTGCAGCAAAACTTCCGCCGTAGCAGAGTTCTTTGAGGTGTTGCATGTAGGTTCTTCATTCTCTTGCAGGTTAATTGGCAATTGCAATGCAGAATGAACTGTTCGACCGCCTTCCAATAACGTATCCGATATCCCAGAAAAGGCGAGTGCTAAATCAATCTCAGATCTCGAACGAATAGTAGACAAAATCAGTGAAATCAGAAATGTTTTTCCTGTTCCACCGGGTGCATCGTGGAAGAAAATGCAACCATTTTCGTTATCAACTACCTGCATTAATTTATTGTACAATTTCTTCTGTTCTTGATTCAACATTGGCACATTTGGTCGAACTGCATGACTCAATACGAATACTTGTATTTATTCCACAAATCTTTAGGATTTGATGGAAGACATGTCGAAATTATGATTGCGAAGAGTGTCCGAAGTTGATTGGCAGGCCCGGTGATAGTGGCATATGCCATTGTCAAATCGCAATGATTATCATTTTCAAGCAATTGCCTATGTTGGCAGGTTTCTCGATATGTCACACACAACACACTGTCAACAGTACGTAGGGATTCGAATAAAATGGGACCATGAACATTGACCAAAAGCATTCTTAAATATAAGCATTCATCGTTTATCGGGTGAACTGTATATATTCTACCAAGTGCATCACTTTCATTCAATCCAGCAACTGCGCCACCTTGTTTCCGCCGCTGGAACTTCTTCGATGACTCATTCCATGTGAAATATCGTGGCATTTCGGAATAAAGAATAAAGAAAAGAAATGCTGAATCAATCACTAAATGGCCAAATGAAAATGTTCTGCAATCACATACCAAAACACATTGAAATGAAGACATTCGAAATATCTTTGGTTTCGTCGAATTCACAAAAATCATTAAAATTTCCACAGATTATTCGCAAATTACCAAAATCCAATTGCACCATAACGCAATCAAAAGCGGTTTTTTTGTCTCACTTTTCGCAATTTTGTCAATAACCAAATTATATAAACAAAATTGATTGAAATCACAATGAATCACACTTGATAAATATTCAAATACTTTGAGCACAATGAAAATTTAAAAAAAAATTATTAAATTTAATTTTGTTTGACTGCACGCAATAGCAAATACAATTCAATTTGAATGACGAAACGAAAAGGAGACCTCTTATTCCTTCCTTAGGCCAAAATCCATCAATCCCAAAATATTGAAAATCAAACGATCTTCCAGGCATACCAATTTTCCTGAATTTTCATTCAGTGTCCTTTATGCCCTTTATAGGGCCAAAAGCCCTAAATCGTGAACAGATTTCCCTCCATTATCCTGTGACCTTTCTTGAGACAATACGCCCTTAATCGTGAAAATCGAAGTAACAGTTCTCGAGATATGCCATAAAAAGAGGATGATCCCTGATTTCCAATTTTCCTGGAATTTTTTTGGGATTTACCTATAGTGTCCTATGTCCTTCCTTGGGTCGATACGAATCCATCAAGCCTAAAATCATTAAAATCGCGCGCACGAACACACACGGGCGACATTTCTCCTTTAAAATATATATAGATCATTTGAATAAATTATTTATTTTATTTTTCTTGCTTAATAGAACCCCATTAGTAATTTTTATTTTACTTAAAAATTGTCTAATTTCTGTGAATCATAAGCATAGAGAAATTATTATAAGGAGGGAGATGTGCCTTCTTTGTACAATACCCCAAGCTGAGCTGTCAAATCATTGACGATTTCGGGCAAGTATGCGTAAAAAACGCCCACATGTTAAGGAAAAATGTATATGATCATAAGTTTGCAGTGAATTTTGTATGCTCAACGAAGAAAAAGCAATCTCATGATTTTTTTTTGTAATCCCATGAAAATAATCATGATATTTTTTTATTTAATCGAAAACACCTGCTGGACGCAATCTACTGTGCAACAGTAAAAAGAAGATGGGGATTATTAACAACACTTCACGGGACTTTAGCCCATCTACTTAACCTATAAGCTACTAAAAAATATCTTTACACAAAAATTTTCAGCCCGAGATTAAAGTTAAGCACGAGTTAACTTACCAAATATGTAGGGTTTATCTTGGATTAACAAAGAAAAAGCAGTATTAGCTAACTCTGATATAACTCATAACTGAAAAACTGTGCCTTATCTTCCCTTAGCGTGTTTGATTTTTTGACGACGTTTTGACACAGATTCCACAACCTCCTAAGCATTTCTACATGAACTTCGGCACAAAGCATTCTTACTTCCAAAATCTCCTTTCCCTTTACATACGCCCATAAATTCCGTAGAAAAAACTACTGCCTGTTTAGTCAGTTGTTTTTTTCCACTGAATTACGATGCGAAAAACGGATGCGAAAAAATAAATCTCAAACTATCCAAATTACGAGTAACCTATTCGATTTTGGTTGTTCGCTATGCGTACTGATATCTGAATGGAACCATTTAAGTTTTGTGTATGGGATATTTTGTTAGATCCAGTTGCAGCTCTGTATCTTATCGTTGAATGTATATGATATGTGGAAATCGAATTCACTTTGACAGTTCGTAAATCGTAAGATCAATTCACGCGACTGATTTGTTTTAATTTTGCTTATTTTTAGTCTAATCGAAGGCTAATGCGAGTCTAGACAAAAATAAAGTCCCTAACTACGAATCATGATGTTCTGGCCAAGATGTCATGCTGCGCTTTCGTGATGATGGTATAATACATACTTAATGCTTTCGCTCAAATTGACAGATTGGTTATGTCCAAAAACTCATTATAAGCCACTGACATCTCACCAAGGACTTCCCAATCATCAATGTTGCAATATAATTGGATGGAATTTTACGTCTAGTATTACGACATTATTTCGCCTTGTCAAGTCCTTTTCCGACGTCAAAAGTATCAGTATACGTTTATGAAATGAAGCGAAATTCATTCTTCATCGTTATCCTGCACAGACGGACATTTCTCTTTATATGTAACTTGTCTCTATAGATACTCTTTTATCAAAAATTTAAATCCGATTTCATAGTTCTGTTTGTCACATACGGATCACAAGACCATAAAGGTTTTCAACAGATGCACAATAGGATAGGAGGAATATATATGAAATATTTTGTGACCTATAATCCAAAATGCGTTTCGCCCGGGCACGATAGTTGGGCTCATCAGTTAGATGCTATTGTACCTTTCTAAGACGCAATGTTTTTGGTCGATGTCTACCGACTCTAATAGAATTTCTAGGGGAATTTGGTTAAATTCATGCACCTAGAAATATGTATTGATTTTATGCCCGTAGTCTGGCCAGTAATTATATTCGAAGAAAACGCAACCAATATTTACATATTATTTTTGTTTTTGTTTTTGTGGACTGTGTGGATTAAAGCCAATTGAAATAGACGAGTCAAGTCAACCACTTTGGTTTAATTATACAAAAGAGTTCAGTTGAAATAATTGAAAAAAACCAAAAGTTTGTCAAATGTTGGAATTTAAGTTTGTGGCTTCATATCAGGTAATAGAGAACACCAAAAAAAGTGGGTCCCGCAATTCCGTCTGTCTGTCTGTCTGTAAAACTCACTACAGCCTCAACCGCTGAAGCGATTTTCTTCAAACTTGGTATTTAAGCGATCTAGGTGATTGTCCAAAATAGATGTTTGAATCGTTGTCTTACAATTTTTTCTACCACCTTAATTATCTGACAAAACGGCTCTAAAGATTTTGATGAAAATTGGTGTATGTACTACTTTTGGTATGGTCTACATTTTGGGCAAATTTTTTGTTTAAATATTTTGTTATTAACGTTGCCTGCCATACAACCATTTTATTGATTTTCGACTTGCTCATAAACGGCTTATAGGATATCGATAAAAAATTTTATACAGGAGCTCCTTCAAATTCTAAATAATACTGCATTTCAAAATTTTGGAAAAATTGTTTTTTTGGATTTTTGTTGGGTGGACGATTTTTTCTGAAATTTTGTTTTTGAATTTATATTATTAAATATTTTAAATGTTCATACAAATTTTTTTTTATAAAAAAATTAAGAATTTTTATATATAAAAAATTAAGTGAAAAACGACTTAAAAATACATTTAGCCGTTTCTATTAAGAATATTTTGCATATAATGTGATCGAACATAGAAGCAGTCGTGAATTCTATTTCTCATACATAGTTTATAAATCGCACATATCTCAAAAACTCATATAAATTTAAACTGAAACCAGAATCAATTTGTTTAAAAAGAAAATCCCCAAACAATTTACACAACTTCTAGACCGTAATCCTGAAAAATAAATAAAATTCTTACATTAGTTCTACAAAAGAGAACCAACAACATAAGCCATGCAAGGAACAATAAGCGACGAAGGAAACATAAGCTCTTAATTATCCCGTTCCTCACAGGCTTTAATTTTCCTTCAAAAAGGATATTATTGTACTTCTTTTTATAAAAAAAAAGAAATGTAAGGATACTATAAGAGAATATATGTATAAGTATCTATTCTTTTTATATTTTCGTATTTGCTATCCGCTGGCTTGAGTTGAGTAGATTAATTACATAGTGCTTTTTGATTAAATTGTATGGTTTATTTATTTTAAGCCTTGTGGATTAAGTTTCTCCTCGATGCTCATTTATAAAAAGATTCCAAAATTCTTGAATAGTAGAAGTGTAGTTGTTATTTTCTTTTTACTTGCGATTATTGATACTATTAGACAAGTTATGTATTCGTAAAAAAAAAAAAATTTCTAACAATGAAACATGACATTACTATCATAGAGAACACCAAAAAAGTGGGTCCCGCAATTCCATCTGTCTATCTGTCTGTAGAACGATCTACAGACTAAACGGCTGAACCGATTTGGTTCAAACTTGATACTTAGGCGTTTTAGGTGATTGTCCAAAATAGATTATTGAATCGTTGTTTTAGGCCAAAAAATTACGGTACTTGATAAAAACTTACGATTTTGATAAAAATTGGTCTGCGCACTTCTTTGTGTATGTCCAACATTTTTCCCAAAAAAGTTTTTAAAATATTTTGTTATTAACGGTATTTGCCATACAACCATTTTATTGATTTTCGACTTTCTCATAAACAGCTTAACGGATTTCGATAAAAAAAATTATACAGGAGCTCCTTCAAATTTTAAATAGTATTTCATTTCAAAATTTTCGAAAAATAGTTTTTTTGGATTTTTGAAAAAAAAAATTTTTTTTTAATTGAAAATTCAATATTTCGAAAACGGATTTACAATTTTTTCTAAAATTTTGTCCATACCAATTTTTTTTTTAGAAAAGTTTAAGAATTTTGATATATATAAAACATTAAGTGAAAAACTTTAAAAATATATTTAGCCGTTTTATTAAGAATCTTTTGCATATAATGTGATCGAACATAGGAGCAAGTAACGGCGATTCAGTCGCCGTTTTTTTGTGTATTGGTACTAGCATTCCAGCAATGAAAATGTTACCGATGTTTTTTTCTTACAAAAATATCTACCAATAGATTTTAATTCCAAAATATGTACGTCAAATATCATCTCAAGAAGAATGTTAGTAAAATGTCCATAAAGATGTCGTTGGCAACGATGACTAAAATCAATTACCTATTATTTCTATGTATGTGGTTGGTTATGACATTAGTTAGCTTTTAATTCTATTTGTCCAGTTCAGTAGAGAAAAATACTCCCAAGTACTGCGTAAAAGAGTGGCGGTGAAAGGGTTCGCACTGTGGTAGTTGGATTTTTATGATAAAATCTTGTCCGATTGTGTCAATTTTAACTTTTTCGGTTTTGTTATAGTAAAAGTTTTTTTAGAGCTTGGATAAATCATATAATACTTTGGTTTCTCAGTGCTGGCAATATACTTTTTGATCTACAGTTTTAAGGGCCTTATTGTATTCTATATATACTTTTAAAGAAGTTGGTATTTATGTATATTCCAGAGGTGGTTATTGCAAATTCCTCTCGGAATTCAGCTTGCATCACAATATCGAAAAGTTTTGATATTTTTGGTCTTCGATGAAATTTTGATGAGGACATTTAACCTTCGCGTACATATTACAGTAAAAACTTACCACAAACAAAATAGTATTTAAAGTCCTTTGTTCCCGCCACTGTTTTGCTAAATTGATCCATTCCACACTGTAGCGTTTGACTCTGTATATAAATCTGTAGCGAATTATAAGTTATCACTAGCCTGTTTCCGCCAAGTTACTTACTAACGCAATAGTTCCTTTCTCTCTGACTTTGGAAGATTTTCCTTTATTGGAAAAATTCAGTCGAACAGCTTAAGCTTAATTCTTTCATTATATTCGCTACTCTTGGATGTCAAACCAAAAGTCGGCGAATTCCGTCATAGTTGGCCAAAACTGTGGGTTTTTAAAGTATGCAAGTAGGAAGGACACTGATTTTCAACCGAGTGTTCCTGAATGATAATCAGACTGAAAGCGTGATCGCTCATAGGCCGAAAACACTGAAGTCCTCGAAAAAAAGAAACGATCATTTAAGCGCAAAATAAGCCTGGGAAGTCATTTATGATTTGATATCAATAAAGAGCTGGCCGGAAGCCTGCGTGTGGATGCTCATGTACAAAAAAGCAGTAACGAGGGTTACAGCTGCAGTCACCGAAAAATTTCAAGTCACACAAAGTGTACACCAAGGAAGCGTCTTAAGTCATCTGCTTTTTATTACAATCCTTCACTACCTGGTCGCAGGTAAAGTACCGATAACGAACACTGTACATCAATTATTCCTTCATGCCTTTAACAAGGACTTGACGCTTGGGTAGACGGTTTAGAAGAAAGTGGGTACCGCATCACTCCGGAAAAGACTGAATACTTGTGCTACCCATTTTCTGACCTGTACATGCCTATTCCAGACATTTAATTGAACCCAAGTGCGAAAAGTTTAAATATTTGGGATCTATGAAAGCAAATTGTGATGACACCATCAATTGCCGGATAAACGTATAAGGTGGATGAAGTGGCGTGAAAACTCCACTATTTTCTGTGATCGAAAAATTGCAAAGTTCCAACACAATAGCGAAAAAAAGGAAAGGCAGACCAAAACACTCGTGGTACAACAAATGCAACGACAAAAGCATTTGGTTGCCCAAAAAAAAATTTAAAAAACATTTTTTTTTGCCTAAGGTAACAAGAGTGCTTAAACGGTAAATTATACTTTTCCGAGTCTAATAAAATTCGTCTAATCTTCACTTAATGTCTACCGATTTCCCTTAAATTATTAGGTATCAAACTCTGATTCAATTCTTCACAATAAATCACCAATGTGGTGAAAGGTCTAATTGTAATAAATTCAGCTTAGCATTATCCGTAATTGTAGCATATTAGAGATGTCACATTCATATTGCCTATCCCTATAGGCACATGGCACTACATCTATAAATAAATTACCTCTGGCTTGATTAACAAAATCACTTCGATACAGCAGGTAAATAGGCACATTGAAATCAATTCAAAGCCAACACAACACGCCTGATTCCACCATTTATAATTGATAACATTATTAACCCACTCGCACTATGCCACCCTCGGGACAATTTTAATTAAGTGCTCTCGTTATGTTCTTCAGTTAATAATTTCGTTTATTTGGCAGCATAATTTAAACGTTTGCTTGTTTCTTAACTTTTTCAACTTTCAAGTCAAACGACCGACGCGACGCAACGATACAATAAGCCTTCTTGCACCGCAAACAAAATCCGTTTTATTTTAAGGAGTCCATGTGATATCCCCGAGCGCCTTTGAAGTGAACTTGTGTAACATACATACATACATACATACGGTTACGGTTAAGGATCCCAGTTGTTGTTTGTACGATACGAAGCAATAAAGCAAAAGATAGAACACTGTTTCAATTTGAGGAAAAGGATTTGTGTTTACATTGTAACGCACATTTACACACGCAGAGTTTAAAGAGGTGTTTGTGTTTATGTTATGCGCTAGATTTAAATAAATTCCCTCTTGGCATAAGGATAAGCAAAATAATACACTTATTCTTTATTTTCATGCACCATGCCGCTCATCGCCGTTAGCCCTTGTTGTTGTTTGTTCTTTTCGCATAAATTTAAGAAACAATACTTGTAGATAATTTGAGTGTATGTATTTGCATAAAAATAAAACCGCGATTTTGCAGAGATATTTTCGACTTTTGATAGTGGCCCTTTTTACTTGCGATATAGAAAGATACATTTTGTAATTGGAAAAAAATCGGACTCGAAATTTTGATAAAACTTTAAAATAAAAGATGGGCTTATTTGTTTGACAGTACATAGTTCGATCTACAGCCTAAAAGACTTAAGCGATTTTCCTCAAACTTGGTAACTAAGCGATTTAAGTGATTGTCTCTATTCCATTTTTAAATTATTAATTATTTTTGACTTTCTCATTAACGGCTGAGCGGATTTTGATCAAAATGTATATACAGTCTCCAGTATATAATTTCTAAATATGTGCTCGTAATACTGCATATTAAAATAAATTTAATATTATGCCCCATTTAGACGATCACTTCAGTTTCAGTTTCAGTTGAGCTATCAGTTACGCTTTCAGTTAAACTGATGTCTGAACGCAAAAACTGAAGCGTTTAACTGCAACTAAAACTGATGGAATTCCAGCTAAGTTCTCAGTTCAGTCTTCATTTCAATTTCAATTCCATTTTTTTTTTATATAATTTTGGGCGCACTAAGGGGACTACCCTTAATATGTTCAAGCACGATGAAGAAATTCGTCGATACCAAATGAGAGATAAAAGATAAGAGAGCTTGGTGCCACACTATATCAAATGCTTTCGAAATATCAAGCGCAATAATCTCACTTGCTCCAAAACGATGATGTATGTGGCCGTGGTGCGATAGTTGTGTGTTCGCCTGTGAACCTCATGGTCACAGGTATTATTCCTCACAATCGGGATAATGGATCATAGTATTTCAACTAAAAACAAGGCCATATGAATTAAAATTTCGTTCTAAGCCGGGACAGATGTGCCTCCCCAAGTCAAGACCTGGTTCGCACCTGCCCTAAAAAACTATCTTTCGGGAATAAATCTCGAACGATCCATAAGCCGAAGCTCATTAAAGAAGATTAATATACACCCTTACTTGCGTAAGGCGATGATGACACAAGTGCCATTCATATATCAATCTTCTCGACCTGTTTTCTATTACATATGCAGGTTTAGCTACACACAGCAGCAGCCATAAACACGCTACCATTGGTAGTCACCTACGATCTACTAAGATCCACTATGTTGACTGGAATCAACCAGCTTCAACCAGCATTCTCACTTTTTAACACGGTGGTGCTGATTTCTGGCTTACAGTACAATTCTCCTAAGGGGTTCACTTACCTCCTTACAGCACCACTACTCCACTAGCATGATGTTCTTGGCTTACTGTCAAGCAGTTGACATTTGATGTGATCAGCTCACTCCCCCTTCCAGGTGTTTTACCCCAACCTTCCAGTTTATAAAACTGACATTTCTCACTTACCTTACCGCCACAAATTTCTTAGAACCTTCCGCTTACCGCCACCAGAAACAACACCATTAACCAGATAGATTAGCCGCCCAGTGCAGAATAGCCTCATTTAAGAGAGCTAAACATTCCTGAACGTTGGCCGTCTTTCACTACCAGGAGGGACTGTCTTGGCTCTTCACGAAGGACCAGGAAGAACGTTTCGTTGCAAAGCAACTGCCCGTATATTACCTTGAGGTCAATTGATCCGATTTCTCGAAAGACTTAAATATTTGTACAGTTAATGAATCCCGTTTAAGTGAAATATATTTTACACTTATCGGAGATCCACTTCACTGACATTTTTTTTGAGTTTTTGCTGTTTGGCTTAAGCGGGTTTCACTGTACTACCTTCCTCTTAGTTTTATACGTCAAAATCTAATTTGTTTTTCAATTAACTCCATCTGAACAAGCCTAAAAAATTAATAAGCAAACGTACCTTTTTGACTTTTATTCAACTGCAAAGTAAAATCGGCCCACTGTTTCGTTTTCGAAGATGGTTCAATGATTAATGTAGGTACTCTGAAGTACACACTATTTAACAGTGTTTTTTTCAACAGTTGTACCTCCAAAGTCAATACGCACTGCAAGATGATTTGGATTAAATAAAATCATCATCAACACCGTTTAGATAATGACGGACGGATTTGCGGTTTGCTTTTTATTCCATTCCATCAATTGATCCTGAAACTGAATGAGCTTCCATTTAGTTTTCGTTGGAATAGGATTAACTTTGTTATTTGCACTTATAGAGTGGATGCTAATACCACTTAATGGTTATTCGGTTTTGGGATTTAATTAAGTGGAATAACGAATGAAATTACGAGATGAGGATGTTTGTTAATTAGAGTAGGTATTATGTTGCATAATGGGATCATTTCATTGGCGTGCTTATATAAATTATATATGTAGGTAAGGTATAGGGACTAGATGGAAAATCATTGAAGAAGAGACAAATGAACTTTTCTCTTTATTCAACAAAATACGAACACAGAAGGAAATTAATATTACACCTACCATACCAGATAACGACTGAACATCACTTAAATATGAAACAAAATATTAAACAAATGTTGGTAAATGTTTTGGAATATTAAATAATAAATTGTAATTCAAACTTGCATCCTCTTGTAAACCGATTGAAGACAAATTCAAAAAAAAATTCCTAGAAATATTCCATTGCTTCACAATCAAATGTCCCACGTCCGAATTTCTCCTGCCCAATTTCGGCTCATTAGTTTAGTTTAGTTTATTTTCATAAAGCCTAGTACGCTACTGATGCGAAACAAAAATTTTCGGTGGTCTCCACTAGGAGAGCGAAATGCTAACGAAAACCACAGCGGAAAAATATTTGCGGAGAGTTGTGTAAGCTGTCAAAAAAAGTTGACAAGTTGTAAAAAAAAGAAGTATTGTCTCCAAATTACTTTTAGATATAATTCTTATGAAATGATTCTTAGATATAAAAATGGTTCTGGTTACACAAGAGGATATAAAATAAAACTCAGAACCGTTTAAATGATCCAAATTAAGCAATTGCTTTTAGATTTATAAACTGGCTTATCTGCCGATTTAATGAAATTTCTGTCAATTTTAAGACAATCAATGAAGTTGGGAGGTAAACCACTCTAAAGTTCGAAAACTATGTGCTTCATTGGGATGGTGTAAATGGTTCTGAGTTCTAATTTATGGTTTTTTACTAATTCCGGATACCATTTTCAAGTCCAAGAATTATTTCAAAAAAATTACATCTAAATGTAATTTGGTGACAAAAAAAATTACATTTAAAAGTAATTTGGTGGAAAAACTACTTTTGGTTTTGTTAATGCTTCCTTTCAAAGGATGAAGTCTTGATTCTAAAAAGATATCGCTCGCCTTTATTGGACAATAAATATTTAAAAAAAATGGCGCAAAATTTTAAACGATTTAGTAAAATGTTAAAGCCACTTTTAGCATTTTACTAAGCTAAAAAGATGATTGAGCTAATTTTGAACGATTTTAACATTTTACTAAAGTTAAAAACACGGAATGGCTACTTTAACTTTTAGCAATTTGCTAAATCCATTTAGAAATCTGATAGTATGTCAGCCTGGCACGCGGGGTGCCCAGGTTCGAGTCCTGCTGGTGCACCATTTTTTTTGTTTTTTTTTGTACATAATGAAGTTAAAGTGATGAAAATAGAAATAACTTATACCTTTTTAGAGCACATGTTGGGTTTTCATCAACATATAATTAATTTACAACGCATAACAACAATAATTGTGTTCATCAAAATTCAAACCCTACAAATGCTCAGCTTTTTGCTTAATTAGCAATTTACTAGTTTAGAAAAGGTTTAAAAATCTTGAAATAGTTATTGAATCAATAAGCACTTAGGAAATTGCTAACTAGTAAAATGTTAAGCCCTTAACAATGGGTTGTTTAAAATTTTGCGCCAATAACTCCAGGAATATGCATACATCATTGTACAATAAGGGCGAGCGATATCTTTTTAGAATCAGCACTTCATACTTTCAAAGGAAGCATCAACATTTTTTGCAAAGAAGTTGTATTAAAAAAAATAGCTCCAGGAATACGCATACATCATTCTAAATATGCGTTTTCAAGAGTAATTTTTTGCAATAAGCCTTCTACCTAAAAACTTTTGATGCTTTTAAGAGCATCAAGAGTAGATTTCAAAAAGCTATCAACAAAGTTTTTAGGATAACCCGCTCCAACGTATTTTCAGATTATATATTTCAAAGTGAACAGTGAATAGCTTTTGGACTATATCTTTGGAACGGGATGCATTTTCACTTGTTCATCAGTAAGGTTTCTTAGTGCGTTTGTACATGACCGCTCTGCTACACTGCATTTATAAAATTCATTTCGCAAATGCTCTTTGGTCGATTTGATTTTTTCTTTGTGGCAATTGAGTTAATTTATGTGTTGAAAGTACTCGTATGTAGCTAGAAATGGTGAGTGTTTTGATATTTATATGGTGTCAAAGGTAGCATAGAATTTAAAAGTCGAAGTAACACATGAATTTTAAAAATCGTGACATTGACATATACAAGTAAACGAACATAATATGACTTACGTAACGTTAAATTTTATGACTGCACTAAGATAAAGAATAATTTGTTTAAAATATTTAAAAAAAAATTAAAAAACAGATTTTGAACACTTCTTATTTGAAGATTAGTCTAGGTTAAATGATATTTACTGTCAGAAACTAAGAAACAGTAAACGACTGATATATTTTGTGTGTCTTGTTTGCGGTTCATATTATTTTTGTTGTTAATTATATGCAGTGTCTCTAGTGTGTAGCGTTTAGATGTATATTTTTTCTGTTGCAAGGGTTTCCACTCCCTCGAAGTTTACTGTGTGACCGGTATCAACGCTGTGAGAAGCCAGTGCCGTCTTCTCAGACCTTTTTAGGCGAATATCTGACTTGTGGTTCGCCATTATTTGCCGAAGGAGTTGTTTGGTGGTGCCGATGTAGCAAAGATTGCAAGATTCATCCGATTTCCCTTGGCAATTTATTTTATAAGCTACGTCTGAACGGCGATCTTTGTCGGTTTTCGTCTTTAGGTTGGTGAATAGAGTTGCAACAGTCTGGTTTGACTTATATGCCAAGTTGACTTCCGTATTGTTTTTTGCGACCATTTCTTTGAAATGTTCGGAAAATTTGGACACATAAAAAACACTTTTATTAACACATCTCCTCTCTTCCAACTTATTTTCTGAACGAACTTGGTGTTTTTGACGAAGTATCAAGTTCCTTATAACTTCTGTCAGAAAGCTTTTATCTAGGAGTATTTGCGTAACTTTTTCTTCGGTCACTCAACGCAAAGACTTTGCTTATTAAGTTCGATGCAGTGTTCATACGAATGTGCTTGGATTGATTAGATCGGAAATTGACAAGTCTCCCAGATGCCATATCTTTCTGGTACCAGTCGAAAGAAAGTCGGTCATTTTCGCGATAAACCTTAATGTCCAAGAACGTTATCGATCTGTTTCTTTCCCTCTCTACCGTGAATTGTATTTTTTCATTAAATTGGTTAAGGCATTGTAAGACATTATCAATTTCTTCTCTATCCACAATCGCAAAGATATCATCAACGTATTTTGCTATAAACTTTGGTTTGTAGCTTAGCTTAAAACAATCCTCGAGTAAAAAATCTAAAACCAAGTCCGCAATCGTCGGTGAAAGTGGGTTTCCCATTGGCATTTCGCGTACTTGTTTGTACAAATTGTTCTTAAATGGCAGGTGGTTGTTATCTTTTAGGCAAACATTTAATAACTCGATAAATATTTTTGGCTCAGTTTGGTATTTTCAGCTATAATTTCCCATTTCTTTTTAATGATGTTGCAAGCTGAACAGGAACATTGGTAAAAAGAGCGTCATAACAAACCAAAATATAGTTTGTGTCAAGTACAAAATAGTTTGCCTTGGATTTAAATTCCAACGAAGGAGAGAAGTACCCAGGTATTTTGAAAGTTCGTAACAAGGAACTTTCATCGATGACGTTATCGTCCGGAGAGGCATGTTTGGATTGTGAATCTTTGGTAAACTATATATTGCAGGTATTTGTGCTGTGTAGGTAGTCATTATTGTTTTTTCCCTGTCATCGATTATCTTGTTGGTATGCAACCATTTCACAAATTCTTTATTTTGTTTTGTAGAGCGGTGAGGGGTGTTGCTCTTGCGACCCTGTATGTAGAGCGGTCAGACAGTAGTTCCGTCATCTTCTCTTCATATTCCGTCATATTTATCGCAACAATCACATTGCTTTTATCAGCTGCTACAATTATAATGTTTTTTTGTTTTTTAAGAAAATTTACCGCATCTTTGTGTAACTTCGTAATGTATTTGTCGAATACGTCGTTGTGGTGGTAACGTTGAAAAGAGGGAAGCATATTGCTATACTTAGCTCTAGTTTCTTCTTGTCTTATTTCATCTTTTTCTGTTCTTATGATTTCTTCACCATCTGCGATGAGTTGGAAAAGAGGGAAGGTATTTTTGCTAATTGGCAAAGAAAATTTCTAAATAAAGACACCCCTGAAGAAGTCGGCAACCACCGTCGAAACGTTGGGAAAATAAAATGAAAATTGCTTTCATTTAATCATCATAAAGACCAATAAAGCCGATGAGAATAACTTTTTAAAAATTCTCCAAAGTCCACTTAATTTTAAAAGAACATAGGTTATTTTTAATCTAGGCACTAGCACTAGATATGAGAAAAGTCGATATATTACTCGTATGATAAACACTCCAAATAAAGATCCGCTATATCTTGTTCGCCGATAAGATATGTGAAGGCTGTTCTTCTTTGCAACTTTCCATTTTCATTTAGCAGATGTAGCTTAGTCGATTTTGAAATTGGTTTTGATACAAAAATTAGAATTAAATTTAGTTTGAATAATTTAATACAGAAAATGCACAGAAAAACCAGACACTAGAGAAAACCCAAAGCCAAAGAAAAATCAAATAAACAATAAAAGAGCTTGACTTTTTTTTATAAAAAAATGAAATGTCAAAATTTCGCAAGCAATTAAAGTGCAGGTCAATTAAATTGAGAACGAAAAGAGTGCAGAATTGTATTTACTAAGAAATCTAGTACAGCTATCCACTAAAATTACACATTTTCGTTCAGCAGCGTACTGGAAAACGAAAAGTAGAGCGAAATTTTTCGTTCATGATTTCGTAGTGTCATTTTTGTATGGGATTTTTTGTTTCGCATCAGCAGCCTACTAGGCTTAAAACAGAGTACAACTCTTACAGACAGACTAGACTACTATAAATATTGATAACTTGGCTCCACTGTACGTGAAATATAAAATAAAAGCTGATATGGAAGAGTATCGAGGAGGAGAAAAGGAATTGAAGTTGATCCTTCGTGAAAAAATGTAGGGTTATGTACTACAGGTAGAAAATAACATCAGCTTAAGAAATATGGCAGAGGTATTGAGCTCGATACTTCAAAGAGTTTGACATTATTATTTCAGTTTGACATCCCAATCGCATTCCGAAGCGTCCGGAAGCCTTCTAAAACCATTCCATTGGCAAAAAAAATCATGTTCTGACGATTCTGAGAAGAAAAAACTTTGTCTGGACTTAAAATCAGAATCCACTCGAGAAGCACTAACACATTCTTACTCATATAACATCTGATTTTCTATTTGGTTTTTTGGCTCCGTCTTTATCAGATGATGAATTTATCAAGACCCGAAACTTCTGTCGTCATTCGCATTTGCCTACAAGCTGAAACACGCACACAAGCAACTTTTCCGTTCCTCTTCCAATAGACAATTTCAAAGGTACAAATCCAATAATGTAAACAAATGGATTTTGGGGGTGTGTGAAACGTACAAAAGTTTCCAATCTTAGTTTAGCTTATTTGTGGAATTTATAATTGTAAACTACACACACACACAAAGATATAGCATCAGAATTAAGTAAAAGCAATTATCACTGTTCCATTGGATTTCAGAATCAGTGAATATCTGAGTGAAACCAATGCAAAACCACATAAGCATGCTCACATTTGGTATCGGTGTATATATTCTTCGCTGAATTAGAAATAACCTTTCAAGTCTGAACTCATGAAATAAAACCGGTCGTTCTTCGTTCTCACAACCGTGGGGATAATTTCCAATCTATTTGGTATGACGAATAATTTAAAAGAAATAGAAAAAAATCTTTCACTATTTTGAAACTTTTCCATAAATCGAAAAATAGCGCAGTTTTCAAATCACTCTATCTAAAGTCAAACCATGAAAACAAAATGTTATGTTATCTTGAATTATACCTTAAAACATCGACTTCCAAGCTCGTTGAATGAAGGGTTTTCATTTTTTTTTGTAAAAACGTACGATAATTAAGTGGACAGAATAATTGGCTGACGCCCAGAGTTGACTTGAAAATTACTTCGAAAAACTAAACTTTATTGCCCGACCCCAATTTTCCTGATTTAGATGAAAACGTTACAATAATGGAATTATCAATCGTTTTCAAAAATATGAAAAACAACATAGTATACCTTCAGGTTCTAATGGAAACATAGTAGAGGCTTAAAAATATGCTAAAGCTGGATTTTTAGAGTATATCGTAAACCATTTAAATAGAATATTTCTATTTTTTTTTGAAGATATGATTCCCGAATACCTTATGCTGTCCAGAACAACACCCATTTTTTTAAATCGGAAACCGCAATCAACCAGAAAACTACAGGGGTATATCTGTTTGAAATTCGCTAAGAAAAGTGTTTACACAAATACTATATGCACGAGTTGTTAACTGGGTCGAACAAAATAATATCATTAATTGTTGTTAAGTTGGTTTTCGAGCCAACCTTTCAACCATTGATCAAATGCTTGCACTCAGCACTAATAGACCATGGACTAAAATTTTCTATTAATAAAAAATCGAACAAAATCTACTACAATAAGTATAAACTATATCTTGTTGTATTCTATGTCTCTGTAATTTTTGTTCTTAAATGTCAATTCTTAGTCCTTCACTACGCCACCGTCTTCGATGATTTAGCGAAGGGCTAAGTTGGTAAACGTCAAATATCAGACATTCTGTTTTATTAATAGCATTTCGCACATAGTCTCCGGAAAAAGTCCTAAGCCTTCCCTAGTCCATGTTTATTAAATTGGGTGTTAAAGGCTGATGCAGATTATATTTTAAAAGTAATGAATCGATCGGCATCGGACCAAAACTTTCAGAAGAGGATCCTCCTTATTTGTTTTCGATGCGATTATAGGCCAATCAGGAATTAGTATGATCTTGCTATAGCACATAACTTTACAGTGAACAACGTGAAACAACTAAACAATTCACTATCGTCGATTTTATCTCTGCCATACATGAAAAAATGTATCAGCTGTGAGTAATGCGTGGGACAGAATCGACTTCCAGATGTAGATACAATCAACTAATCCAGTCGCGTTGTCAAAAAAGGGAATGGAAAAAATGAATGAGTACAATTTTCGTGTACAGTTAGTTAGGGCTGATTACTAGTATTCTATATTTTGATTTTCGGGAAAATCGGGCTGGAGCTTCAGCCGCCATTTTGAATTTAATGAACATTTTAATTTGGCCATTTTTGATTTCTGACAAAAATAAAAGAGATAAAACTTGTAGGAAATTTAATTTTCTATAACTTCAGTCCTAATTTTGTTTTCAAAAAAGTTACCGTTCGCGAGATATTAATGAAGAACTGTTTTGGGGCTTGTGATCCCCTTTTGGGATCATGAAAATATTAATTCGTACAGTTTTCTCTTATAGTTCGTTGGTGGGGATCACTAGTAATCTAAATATCGATTTTCGGGAGCCTTAGTCGCCATTTTGAATTTAATGAAATATCTAAACAATACAACAATATTACTCACGACTCTAGAAATGATGATCAGTTTAACCATAAGCCGAAGTTCAGATGTATTGGTAAGTATATATATTCTATCTTCAGCTGTATTACTCGATTGTGGAATAATTTAGCCTCACATTGTGATATTCAGACACTCAAAACTAATTTTCATCGGTATCACTTCTTACCTTTAGAAAAACCATTAGCAGCTGGGTACAGAGCTTGAAACAGGCATAGGCCATCTTTCGAAATAGGAAAAACTTAGTCCTAAATTTTCGAAGCACATGGAATATGTACTAAACGGTTTCAAGTAGCGTTTTCAGCAGCTGTTAAATTAAAACCCTAATGATTGAAGAATTAGCAAAAGGACAAGATAAAGGCACGTCTCAGTTTTTTTTTATAGTAGACTTCGGAATATACGAAAGACTTAGAAAATAAGTACTTTGTGAGAAATTTAGTGGTGAAAATCAATTCTTGTCTTAAGAATCTTAAATGTTAAAGGAACTTGAATAAATAAATCATTATTCATTTGAAATATTTTTAGACCTGCTCGCTGGCATCGTGTCGGTACCAATTAGTCCTAAATACTTTGTACCCAGCACTTAACCGTAAATAATTACTGGTAGTAGATAAATAAGATTTACTCAACTAGATTTTTCCATCAGTAAAACTTACCGTCTATCAATTTTAAATCTATAAAATGTCACCCTAGAAAGCACTTTAAAACAATTAATTTTCCTTCACATCCATAATAATGTCCAGGTCCAGCGATAAACACTGTGATTAACTGCTTCGCCACTCTCGGCTACTTTCAATTAGGCCAAACGTTTAACTAGATCATTAAGCCGTACAAACACTGGCACTGGCTACTACTATCGATGCCACCGAACAACACAACACGTAAAACACAACCCCGAGTGCACAAACAATAATTTGTGAAATTATTTATGCTGTTTCCAAAACAACCTTTCTTGTCCACACACCACACTAGCAACGCCCTCTGGTTGAGTTTTTTTTTTTTTTGCAAAGAACAACTTACCCATGACAATGCACTCTTGTGCCGGATTGACAGTCGTGCTGGGCGCCGCCACTGTTGTGTTCCAAACCGAATTGTTGGTGTTTGTTTTGCTCTGAAGACCGCCCAGCCCGTGTTTCGGCAACGACGACAATGATGCATTCGCAATTGAGTCAGCTTCCAGGATAATTGGAGCATTGTGTGCACTATGATGGCTGATGATTAGAGCCAGGTCCATGGCTGCACTGGCATTGAACTCGGAGCTAAAGTCGTTAAATGAGCTGCGAAAAGATGTTGGTCCAACGCCTTTTTGTTGTTCGTTGCTATGCTTAATGCTGCTACTGCTGTCCGAATTCAACGACAATGGGTGGTATATGGGGGAATGGTTTCTATCATCGGGACCGTCACGAAGGATACCATCATGGTCGACTTCTTGGGACTGTGATGGCATAGATGTCGTGCGGTTGCGGTAGACAAGTTGTGTTGGATGCCTTGTATCGACCATGTTTAACATTTGCCCCACATCTCCTGCTGGATGGCCACTAATATATTGAATTTCGGTATTTGATTGGTCCTCCTTGGGGTGGTCCTTTAAAGAAAATTCAAAATAGATATATGTATGTATATGTATGTATAAAAGAAAATGTAGATTTTGTTAATTAAATTGCGGCTATGCAACTGTATCTGGGGGTTTTTAGCAAATTAAATATTTTATGACTATTTGCCTTTAAATCGGGGCTAATTATTGGCATTTATTACCGTAGTATTTATATCTGTTAGGTATACATATTTATATTATGAGGAGGGGACGAGTATAAAGGAAAAATATAATCAAAGGCAACTTATTTAATATGTATATAGTTGTGATGTAGATTCTGAGAACTTTCTGAGACTGGAAGGCTAAGTTAGTTGAATTAAAGATTTGTTTATTGGAATTTGTCAAAAAAAAAATAAGGTGTTTATTTATGTCAACGCGCCTGAAGTAAAAATTCCCTAATCAAACTATTTTTTCCTTAATAATTCTATGTGAGTTACATAATATTTCAATTTCAACGAAGTTGTAAATAAACCCCTCCGGCCGGCTTTTAAGCTTTGATAAGTGGTTCAGCGATTTCAACTCACCGATTTCAAATCAACAACGATTTAACCTCACCGATTTATCTGAATAAAATCTCCGAAATCGGGACGAGATGTAAAAAAGAATAAATCACAATGCTCCAGAAAACGAGACGAGAGCGTGGCATGATCACTATACGCATTTTATAATTATAAAACCACTCCTCAACTTTTCACGGTGAGATTTAAGAAACTGATTCCACTTGCTCAATCTATTAATTCAACGTGACTACATGAAAAGCTTTATTATATGTATTCCTGTCATAGTTTAGTTTAATTTAACAAGAACGACGAGACCTCGTCACACTCAAGTATCGTTTTCTTAGCGCATCCATTCTATTCAAAAATAAAGAGTTCTTCCAAATGCATAGCAATGCTGTTTTGGATTTGTCAACGGACTTAGGATTCCTCGCGTTTGTCATCAAGATATTATTTTGTATTTTTTTTTTTAATTTTAGGGAAATTTCCTTGTTAATCTTAAGTAGGTTTCACACTATCATTTTTTAATGACATTACAAAACTCTCATTTCTGAACTTTCATTAAATGCTACACATTATAATTTACACGTATCCATTTATTTCCTAAACACCATCATTTCATTCTATCATTTCAGGCATACCCACGAAAAATTTTGATTTTAATCATTTCACTCATCATTTTATTCATCATTTATCATTTACATCTACACACTATCATTTTTTTCATCATTCCAGCAGAAATGATGTAAAAAATGGCAGTGTGTACCCTACTTTAGTACAACATAAATATAGATATACCCACTATCACACTACACAAGACGCATATGGACAATGCTTAGTAGACGAGAGTGGGGACGCTATACGAAGCATCGCACAAAGAGGAGACCGATAATATAACAAACTGCGTGATGTATTCTATCTTATTCTCTCGTCAACTTAATCCTATACATTTAAGTATGTGCTTGTATCTGCATCGTGACGCATTTTCGTTTCATCGAGTTTAAAATCACAACGATTCTAAACAAGTTTCACTTAAAAAAAAAAAAACACAATTTAAAATTTGTATTTATTTTTTTCTTTTCATAGTCAAGGTTTAAACGAAAATATTTTGTAAGTTGGCCAAAGCATATAAGATCACCGAGAATAAGAATGGTCAATGTTAAATATTTTAATATGAAGAGTCATAAGGTAAATTTTGACATTACAAATTTCAGATTTTTTGAATAATTTATAAGCAAAGTTAAGGTAGAAATAATAAATAACAATGATAATTTTAACTATATGTTTGTAAGACCTAAGGTCTTTTAAATGCAACCTGAATTGCACCGCACTTAGAAGTATTAGAAAGATAGGAACGAATTTTTCTTGTTGGCACAATAGAAATAAAATAATTTCGGAGAGTAAATATCAAAGTATTTACGTGGACCGTTTGTATTGATACAAGGAGCAATGCAATAAGTGACGAAATTTAATCACGATGCCATAAGCAACAGATACTCCACCGGACCAGATGACTGATATCGACCTAAAAAAATGTATGAATCCGTGGCGTATTAACCACTAGGCTCGTAAGGCTCGAGCCTAGGGCGGCAACTTGTAGGGGGCGTTGTATGTTATTTTATTTTAATCTAAAAAAATTAAGAAAAAAAAAAAGATTACCTAATGCCACTCAAATGGGGTATTTCTCATTTTTGGTATCCGATAATGCGAAATTTAATCGCCCGATAAATTGTTATAAATTGTAAGTTGCATTATTACACAATACGTGTAACGCATGAAAAATACGCGGCCGCAAAATAGCAAAAGCCAAAATCGGCGAGTTGTTCTCACTAATAAGGCGAAACGATTAAGTTACACATAAGGATTTTATTTTGTAGAAGATTCCATTAATTTAATGTAAATTTCTTTATTATATAAATATAAGACCTGAAAAGTTCTAAAACTCTTAAGAATAATACATAAATGTAAGACTATTTGAACCTTAATCTACAATAAAACAAATGAAATGAATTAAAGCGTACCGATTCAGATATCAACAGTCAGCATAAATTTATTTTTATCGTGCTGTTAGCAGTTGTTAATTGGTTGTTACTAGTTCAAAATGATCGGAAAGAAGCCATCATAGCTAGATTTTAAAGATCGTCGGACAAGTTGTTTCCACTTACCTATGGGGCCTTAAGACGTTCGTTTTAGACGATCTCGTCGAGTCATGCACAGACTCCTAACGCTCGCAGTTCTGCTTATACATATTAATGGTAGTCAAAATCCCTTTAGTGCGCTCACAATTATAAAAAAAACACGCGTTTTGAATTACCGCGGACCAGGGGTGATACTCAAAATATTTTTTTATTTAAGGAAAAAGGACTTTATAGTAAAAGAAAGGTGAGTTTTTTTTTCAAATACTTAAAATTTATATAAATTATTATAAAAATGATTTGTCTCTTTAAATGGAGGGCAATTGTTCGGAAATTTCTTTCTTACACTTACTTTCGAGACAAACTAAAATGACTTATCTACTCCCACACCAAAATCAAGCTCCACTCAAAAAGGTCTTGGATTTTTTATAAGAACATTTTTAATATACTACCAAAAACCTATAAAAAAAATTGTCCTTTCAACAACAAATATGACCTGTGAGATATTTGGAAAATACTACCGCGCCACGCATTTATATTCCTCACCCCAGAAAGACAATCGTGTCCCTTATACTTCGATATTAGCCCATTCAAATTACGATCCTTGGATAGTATTAAAAAAAAGGGGGCGGTTATCACAGAGCGTGCCTCAGGGCGCCCAGCAGGTTAATCCGCCACTAGTATGAATGCCTCCGCTCAGCCGCTGACCAACCTTCTCACAATTTCTGTTTTGCAAGGCACATTTCCTCAATCCTGGAAAATATCATATATAATTCCTATCCACAAAAAAGGGCCGAAAAATGATGTCTCTAATTATCGCCCTATAGCGAAACTATCATACATAACGAACATTTTCGAAAACATTATATATGAAGCACTTTTTTTCCATTGCAAATCAATTCTGTCCCCAGTTCAACATGGTTTTGTGGCGGGCAGATCAACAACAACTACCAACCTGGTAGAATTCATTTCCCAAGTTCTGTGCACAATGGATGATGGAGGTGAAGTTGAAGTTATTGCTACCGATTTTAGCAAAGCTTTCGACAAAATGTCTCATAAAATTATTAATTTTAAATAAAAAACATTGGGTGTCCCTACTTTCTGCATCTTATGGCTGAATTCATAATTGACCAATAGAAAATATATAGTCCACTTTAGATCAAATTTCTCCAGTCCCTTTAATACACCTTCTGGTGTCCCAAAATGTAGCCATCTCGGTCCACTGCTATTTATTTCAGCTGTCAACTATGTTTCTCAGGTTATTGACTGTAGTTTATCTATATATGCGGACGATATGACGATGTTACTGCGCATCTCGTCACCTGTTGATGTAATTACCCTACAGCGCAGCAATTTTGATATCTTTTCTCTCTGGTGCCGAAAAAACCTTCTTGAGCTCAACGTCAGCAAATGTCACATTTTAACGTTTTCACTGAAACGCATTCCTACTCCAGTCAATTTTGCTCGTGACTTAGGAGTTATTTGTGACAGGAAACTTAACTTTCATTGCCACATTGACAAAGTTATCAATAAAGCCAACTCTACACTTGGCTTTGTTAAACGATGGTCAAAAGAGTTCTCTGACCCATACGTCAGAAAATCTCTTTTCGTTTCTTTTGTCCGACCTATTTTTCAATACGTTTCACAAATATGGTACCCATATCAAATTACCCAAATTAAACGGATCAAAACCGTCAAGCGTAGGTTTGTTCGATTTGCTCTTCGTAGTCTTCCATGTGATGATCATTATGGACTAGCTCCTTATTCAGATCGCTTGCGCCTGATCGACCTTCAGTCTCTTGAAAATCGACGGCTAATCGGAGATGTACTATTTATTTTTGATCTATTAACCAGTAACGTTGACTGTCCTCCTCTGTTAATTCTTGTATCTTTTAATACTAATCAGCGTAATCTTAGATCAGTACCCCTTTTCCGCGTCCCTTTTCACCACACCAACTATAGCTTCTACAATCAATTGTCCCGTATGCTACGAAACGTCAATAGTTCCTCAGATGTCTTTGCTTTCCACTCCTCTAAATCGGTCCTTCAAAATTCCCTTCTCTCTTACTTATCCCAATAGCCTTCTTCATCCGTCACCTTATTTTTACTTGCGAAAATAGGTACTAAAGGCAAGTTATGTATTCGTAAAAAAAAAATTCTAACAATCGAACATGACATTACGATTATAGAGAACACCAAAAAAGTGGGTCCCCACTTCCGTCTGTCTGTTTGTCTGTCATTCTGTCTGTCCTCGAGTCTACAGCCTAAACGCTTTGATAGATTTCCTTCAAACATGGTACATATTGTTTTTCGGTAATATGCCCACACGTTTTTTCATTTTTGTTTTAAGACGACAAATAACAGTAGCTGCCATACATTTTTTTTTTTGGCTAAAAACAAAAATCTTATTTTTCTCAAGAACGGCTCCAACGATTTTTATAAAAAAAATCAGTTCCTTAATGACGGCAAAGGTAACCTTTTGATAATTTTATCTTGGAAAAAAAATGTTATTTTTGGTACCTCTAGTAGAACCATTTTTTTGGTTTTCGATTTTCTCGGAAGCGGTTAATTTGATTTTTTTTGAAATTTTTTACGCAGAAGATCCCAAAGAATTTAAACACATTGTATACTAAAATTTTTCAAAAAAAATTTTATTGCAAATTAATTTTTTTTTTGAAAACTCAAAATTAAAGACTTCGTATTTGTTGATTATTTGACATTATCGTAAATATTAAAAAAAACTAAAGGGTTATCCATTTTGCCATTTTGTTTCAAAAGTATAGGGCTGGAATTCGACATCTGTCAAACTAAGTTGTTAAACCCATTTTTTTTTCAGTTGAACGTCTGACATTTACGAAAATGGATCGCTAAACTATCGCACAACGCATAAAAATTGTTAAAACCTACTACAAAAATGGTGATTCTGACACAGCCACATATCGCGCTTTAAGAGGAGATTATGGTTAACATAATCGTCCAACTACGCAAGCAATTGGCAAAATTGTGAACAAATTTGAAGAGACTGGATTGGTTACAGATATTGTAAGGCATGTGCATCATGTAAGTGTAAGTGTTGCCGAAGACCCGAATGTGTCGATTCCTCCTCGTTCTTAGGAATTAGGACTGTCTTACGGCACATTATGGCGTATTTTGCATTTGGATCTACACCTACATTCATATAAAGTCCAGCTCAGACAACAACTGAAGCCAGTTGACCATTCGCAACGTCGTAGATACGTCGAATGGGTGCTTGAGCAACAGGCGGTGGGCGTCGTTTTTTCGGACAAAATTTTCTTCAGCGACGAAGCACATTTCTCACTCGGTGGGTATATAACCAAATTGTTGTATTTGGGGTTCTGAGAATCCTCAAGTAATTGAAGAGAGGCCACTACATCCACAAAAAGTAACTGTTTGGGGCGCTCTTTGGTCTGGAGGTGTGATTGGACCTTACTTTTTGAAAACGACGATGGAGCGACTGTCACCATCAATACAAAGCGTTATGGTCATATGATAACCGACTTTTTTTGCCTGCTATTGAAGAATACGACTTGGAGAATATGTGGTTTCAACAAGACGGTGCCTCATGCCACACAACTCGAGCGAATATGGCTTTATTACAAGAGACATTTCCTGGCCGCGTAATTTCTTGTCGTGGCGATATCAACTGGCTACCAAGATCATGCGATTTGACACCTCTGGACTTTTTTTTGTGGCGCTATGCTAACGACCGTGTTTATGCAGATAAACCTTTAACTCTTGAGGACTTTAAAACCAACATTCGTCAAGTTATGGCTGAGATACCGCCCAATATGTGTCAAAAAGTGGTCGAAAATTACATCAAAAGAATCGATGCTGGCAACAATTCGCGTGGTGGTCATTTAAATGATGTAGTCTTTCACACATAATGTCAACGTTCAGACTTTATAATAGAGAAGAAATATTATGGATAAAAATATTTTATATGTGTTTTATTTACGTTTACTTTTGAAACCGCAAAATGGATAACCCGTTATTTTTCTAAAATAAAAAACAACGGTGCCTCCCATACAAATGTTAAGAAACCGTTAAGAAAAAAATATATTTCTCGAAAACGGCTCCAAGAATTTTTATAAGAAAAATTGTGTTTTCTTAAATTAGTACAGTTTACTTTTAAGTATAAAAATATTTTTTTTGCGTACTTATTAACGGTACTTCCTATAGAACCACTTCTCATATTTTCGACTTTCTCAATATTGGATAAGCCGATTAAAATAAATGCTCCCTAAAATTGTTAATAAGACTACATACTCAATTTTTCAAAAAAAAAATTTAGATTTTTAAAAAATAAATATTTTTTATTTTTTGAAAAATCGATTACAGAATTTTTTTTTCATTTGAATTTTATATGTATATTAATTATATCTTCAAAGTTGCGTTTCAAATTTTTATTCTAAAAATGTTTTCAAAATTTTATACATAAAAAAATAATTTATTAAAAAACCAGTCCAACGATTTTTGATTTTTTTTTTGATATATTCTTATTATTCGACTAAGTAGTATAAAAACATTTAATTATGTGTATTATCAAATTATTTCTACCTTATTATTATTAATTTTTTACGAATTTTTGCGTATGTCACTCAATAATAAATACAATGTAGGCCCTCATACATTTATATAAACATATGTGCTTTAAAAATCACATGAATCCTATGTATGCATATTGCACTTAAATTATGAAGTTGTAAGTATATAGCTACCTACCCACCTACATTTTCATTATTATATGTACATGTTTACATACTTAGATTCCATCAATATATACATATATGTAGATACATTTTACTCTCCTTACTTACATAATTAAAATCCATACATTTGTAGGCAGGTACCTATGTAACTATTCCTTGAATCATCCATTCCACAAATCATTATACTAAGAATCAATTTAATCTTACCTACATAGGCTTTAAACCTGCATAGGATAACTACACCTAACTAACTAAACCTCAATGGTTAGCTACATTAAAGTTGTTAGCTACAAGAGCAAGTTCGTGCAATCCAGTCGTACATTTTATTTTTTATGATTTACTTATTTTTTTATTGTTACCTAATATAATATTAAATTTTTTTTTTCTCAATCCTTTTATTTTAATCTTAAATTAATGTATTAGTTTGTAAGTCAATAAGCTCATAATAAGCGCAAATAAATAAAATTTTAATTTAAGTTAAATCGTACGAGTGTCCTACTTTAGGATTTTAATGAACTTCTACAAAAACAAACATTAAAACCAAAAACTATTTGCTATGACTTTTTGAAAATTTAAGTTAACTCAATTGTGACAAACACATCACATACATCAACACTTATCCTATACTACTCTACGAGTACGAGTATATATGCCCACAATTCATCATTCCATATATGTTTGGTTGATAGACTTCAAAGCGTTCTCTTGTTGTGCATTGAATAATTTATTTAGCCTCTCGGGATTTTAACTAAACGATGATAAATGTTTGTACTTGCTTTCAATACACATCAATCAATTTACGAACTTCTCCACCATACCGTACCGTCAATATAAAATCGCACCCATTTTAGGCGGGTTACGCATTATTTACCAGCAGCATCCATCTGCTGGATAACGAGCATGGTTGTTTTGCATTGTATAGATATGTTTGTCAGAGGACAATCCATTAAAATACAAAAAACAAAACAAAAATAGGAACACGAACAGGCACAAAAGTTCATACAGTAAATCGATTCGATGGTGATGGTAAAGGTATATAGCTTAGCTGGTATGAAGAGCGAGCTCCTAATAACCTTGGCTTCTCTTATCCTCTTGGTCACAAAACTGACGGAAAAATTGTTTTTCATCATAGTCAGCATCGCTCTCACACCAACATACTCGTATTATATCCTCTTTTACAGAAACAGCAGTCTCATCTTCCACCTCAACTGAACCCAACATCAACATCATTTTTCACCTGCAAGGCTCTTTTGACACCTTCACCCTTAAATAGGGGATATGACTCATCTCGTTTAAAAACAAAAAAGAAAAAAGTAAACACTTTATTGTTAGGCGCGCACATACTCGAAAGAGCGCCTCTTTTGCCATCATCCTGGAGTGTGCCCGAACCAGATGCCACTCTAAAGCTATTCATGACCTTTGCAAACACCATAAGCCTTGTGACATACACTGTTCTGACACATAGCTAATGTGGTATACCTTTCTACCCTTCTTGGAATTTAAAAAATGCATAATTTACAATGATGTGTCAACAAATTCGAAACTAAATTGAACTCAAAAAAGTTTTATGAGCGTTTTTTTCAGAGAGGGTCAGAGTCTTCTTTCAAAAGAGAAAGAGTAGAAGGTATCAATATTTAAGCTGGAAACCAAAAACAAATTGGATTGTCGGTTGAGGATGTTGTGAAAGCTCTAAATTGATCCGAAAATGATCATTATATTTTTTTAAATTTAATTCGGTACATCCTAAGGCTCTTTTCCTAAGCTTTTCAATACGATCTCAACAAGGTGGTAGCTTTCAGCAGCAATCCAAACTATCTTGTACTCGGTTTCTAAAGTGTTGTCATCTATATGGGGTGGAACTGATGTTTAAGAACTTTATCATTTCAGTTATCCCATTGAAATGAAATGCACGACTGGATCGTACGAACTTGCTCTCATAGCTAACAACTTTAATGTAGCTAAATATTGGCGGTATTGGTAGGTAGGTCGTCTAGATATCATTAGGTATGCTTAAGCTCGATTTAGGTCTTAACTGATCGTAGTATAATGAATTGTCGTATAGATAGAATGGTACCTAACTAAATTTATGGAGACTAATTTCAAAAATAATGGTGTTTGAAAAAATCATTTAAGCTTTTTAAGAGAGTATGCATAAGAAAATTTAAAAAAAATTAAATGAATCGTTCTCCAAACAATCGAAAACCAATAAATGTTCTACTATAGGTACCAAAAGTAACCATTTTTTTTCAAAAAAATTGCCAAAAAGTATGTATATTTTACTTTAATTAAGGCACTGATTTTTTTCTTGCAATATATTTATAGGTATTATAGGGCAAGTTTTGCATTTGGAAAAAAAATGGAACTCGAGATTTTGATCAAACTAGATACTATTTCATGTATGGTCTACATTTTGGTCAAAAATTTTTTTTTACATATTTTGTTATTAACGGTACCTGCCATACAACCATTTTTGTTGATTTTCGACTTTCTCATAAACGGTTAAACGGAATTTCGATAAAAAATTTTCTTGCATTTAAAAATTTTCGAAAAATAGTTTTTTTGGATTTTGAAAAAAAAAATCGTTTTTGAAAATGCAATATTTCGAAAACGGATAAGCGATTTTTTCTGAAATTATGTTTTTAAGTTTATATTATTAAATATTTAAGATCCGTACCGTATTTTTGGTCGTAAAACAAAAAAATGAAAAAAGCATGTGGACATATTGTACAAAAACAATATCTGCCAAGTTTGCCGAAAATCCATTGACCGGTTTATGCCTTAGACATGCGGACAGACAGTCACACAGACAAATGGAATTGCGGCACCAACTTTTTTCGTGTTGTCAAGTCGATTTTGTTTGCGAATTCAAAACTTGACATATAGTGCCTAATACAGTAAATAACGCTTATAAGAAACTACAAAATGCCACAATTTTTTTTCTATATATCCTAAACACTTGTTCTTATAACAAAAACACGGATAGAAGAAACAGAAGTTTCTTATAAAAAATGTTTTAAAAAACGCTTGCCCTTCTTTTTAAATAACAATATGTGATAGAGCAATAACTGAAACAATTATATCTCTTGAATACCGTCGTTATTTTATATAAAGATAATGCTCTAATGTCTAATAAAATAGCCAGTTGCATTCCTCTCCTCAAACTATTCAACCGTAATAGGTACTCGGGATTCTGGGAATGCTCATCACCAAGTAAAGAGATTCTTTCTTTAGCCATACAACTCGAATGTGGAATGCTTTACCCGGCTCTATTTTCTCCTCCCATTTTGATATTCAGAAATTCAAAACCTTGATCATTTTAACAGTAGTCCAAACCCGTTTAGTGTGGGCATCATTATAAAACAAATTAGTCACAAAATAATATATAATGGTGTATACTGCAATAATTCTATGGTAGACCGTAGGTAGTAAAAAAATGAAATTTAAGCTTGAGATTCCTCCCTTTGTTTGAAAAAAAGATCTTGAAGTTTTTCGACGAATCCCTCATATTCCTGATTGTTGTCTAAAACACAAACTTAATTTATTTCTTTGACTTAATTCATTTCTTTGACAGTTCAGAAATGCATGTATGATTCTAAGGGTGTACTGACATTTAAAGAACCTGAGGGAATTTTCTTATGTCATACAAAAGTTTCTTTTCCAATTTTACAGCAAAAGTGGGAATCGGTGTTGTAAAAAAAGTTCATTATATCAGTGTTTTTCTTATAATCGTCATTTACTGTACATAGATATCGCAAGTTAAAATGGCTTCTATAAACGTTTATAATTTTTGAGAAATAATACGCTGAAAACCTTTATAGAGGGTGTCCGCCGGGAAGGTATATAACTTTGTTTTCCGCCATTCTGTTAAACATTAGTCTTGACAGTTCATATTTGGCAGTCGTGAAGTAGATACGTGGCAAATTTATTATGGAAAATTATTTGATAAGTCTATGTGTTTTAATCGTTAAAACATTTTATCAAAATCAATCATCTATTACTGTGACGATGAGAAAGTTACGTGAAAATTTTGGGACAACCTGCTAACAAAACGCACTATTTATCGTGTAGTGAATGATTTCGAAGAAAGGGGGTTGTAGGTGATAGGCCCAAGCCTGGACTACAACGTACTGCAAGATCGGTTGAAAACATTACTGCTGCTAAAGGAAGTGTTCAATACGATCCACCAACCTCAATTCAACCCAGTAATCAGGAGCTTGGTATTCGAAGAACAACTTTGGCTACAATTTTGCACAAGGATTTGCATTTGTTTCCATTTAGGATACAGTTGATACAAGAGCTTCTTCTACAAGATTATTTACGCCGCCGTACATATGCCAATTGGATGTTACAGCTAGCACATGACAACCCCGATTTTCATTTTAAAAAATCATAATGAGTAACGAGGCACAATTTCATTTGAATGGAATAAAGAAAGATGAATGAATAAATGAAAGATGAATAAAGAGGATAGTCGGTTCTGGGCAATGGAAAACCCTCAAATTATTTATCAGTCATCTTTGCATCCATTAAAAGTTACAGTCTGGTGTGCAATTTGGTCAGGAGGAATCATTGCACCTTACTTCTTTGAAAAAGTAAACGGCATAATGGTAACTGTGAATGCGGAGCGATATCGTGATATGATTGAAAACTCCTTAACGTCACAACTGCATGCTTTGTATAGATAACATGTGGTATCAACAAGATGGTGCCACATCGCATGCAGCCAGGATTACAATGGAATTACTGCTAGACCTCTTTCCACAACAAGTTATTTCAAGAAATGGTGATGTTGATTGGCCTCCGCGGTCGCCTCATTTGACTGCTCCGGACTTCTTTTTGTGGTGATATCTGAAAAGCAAGGTTTATGCAAGCAAACCAAAAACGCTTCAGCAACTCAAACAAAATGTTCGTCATAAGATTAATGAAATACCGCGTGAAATGTATGAGATTCTAATGAAAAATGTGCTCAAAAGGGCTCGTATTTGTGACTCTAACAGAGGCGGACATTTACCTGATATTGTATTCCATACATAATTGCCGACATTAAATAAAACATTTATCAATATAAGATGCATTCTCTGTCATTTAATCAAAAATTATAAACAAACAAAGTAGTATACCTTCCCGGCGGACACGCTATATATGTAGATACATATATGTATGTGTCTTCTATTCCTACTCCCTTTTAAAGTGGAGAACAGAAAAAAACCGAAACACTTCTCGGAACAGCCAATGGAACGTTTATGGTGTTAGAAGAATAAATGTCAACTGTGACATCTGAAAACTTAAGCATGGCTCCGGAGATTGATAACAACAGTTCCAGTGACCGATTTACTAAATGCTGGATCGAAAGCGAACAGATCGAAAACTTTGGTATGCAATATTATTTAGAACCCAAAGGACCTGCTATACAAACCTTTTGAAAGAAATCCAAAAGTTTATCTAAGAAGATAAGATATCTAAAAATGTGCATATACATTGAGTCGTTGATGAGATAGTCGAATATCGAAAAAAACGGTTGGCAGGCATCGTTAAAAACCGTTTATTTAATTTTGTTTTAAACCAAAATGTAGACTTCACCTATAATAGTGCACACAATTATTTCTATCAGATCACTTTTTCGTGTTCTCTTACGAAATCACTCCCACAGAATGCAAAAAAACGAGTGGAGAGGTCTTACAATTTCTGTTGTTCCACATACTGCTCTTACATATTTCACGAAATGACATCTACAGCTAAAAGTAGTGCACATAAAAAATATCAACTTGTAAAACCGACTATTGATCGTTTGTGATTTAGATGATAGCTTATATGTTATCGAAAAACTTATCATAGTTTACTTATTTTCATGTTAAATTCCAATATTTCATTAAGAACAAAATAGGTTGTAATTATTCTAAAGTACCTAAAGCGCTTAGCGCTCCTTGGAGAAAAATGAAATTTCGCGATTTATTTTTGCCCAAATTTCAGTACCTAGTGTCTTGGCTAGTATAGTAATGGCCGAAATAAATTATTTCTAATGGAGCCACGGCCTTAGAGATTGTTGCCGTTATTATTTCCACTATGTCTTTTTTTGTATTTTGTTGACACTTCCTTCAAATTGACATTTCTTATTTTTTTTTATATTTTACGCTGACTGTCAAAAAACTGACATTTTTGATGAGAAAGCTCCACAATGTAGGCTGTTTTTTTTTGTACTTATTTCACCGGGTGTAAATATACTATTGATTAAGTCGAATCTGCTAAAAAAATTCTGCAATCGCCATAATTCTATTTCGGTTAACTTTAAAATAAAATAATTGTACTCCTCGGAAGAAATACATACATATATTATCGATAAGTACGCGAACTACCTTACCATTTTTCATTAGTAACGTCAATATTCATTTCTTTAATAAAAAAAACCTAGCAGCGGGGTGCAGTGGGTGAAAACTTTATTTTCACATTTGTTGCACAAAACGAAAATAAATAAGAAGAGAAAAAAATATATTTATATTTTAAAAATATAAATACACGAATGCTTTCTTTCAAACAATTATTAACACAAGTCTGCTCATAGTTAGGTGAATCGAGGCGGAAAATATTCTTGTTGCTTTGCTTTTCTAATTGAAATATGGATTTTTCCATTAATTGTTTTTTTTTTAATTTTTTTTTTTTGCTTTCAGTATATCAAAGACGTTAAAGGATAACCTACTCTTGATTCAAATGAAGGGAAAACCTTCATATTTAGAAAGTTCAGTTTATATATTGTTTGTTTTAATTTCGTTTTTATTTATTTATTCATGGGGTGCCGGGGACTTTCGATGCAAAGGGAAAACTAAACATTTGTTGAAATGGAAGTAAGAGAAAGGGTTTTTATGTCCAGAAATAAATTAGTCCTGAAGTTAAACTTGATTCTCATTAAAGTAAAGTAGAAATACGGTATGTCTAACGGTTAACTGATGCAAAAGCAATCCCTAATTAAACTTGTTTGACTTTTTCAAAAAAAAAAAAGTAATTGATACTTAAGTACCTACTGGAAAAATATTGACACATTTCAATGGGAAAACAGAAATTGTGTCAAAAAGGTAAAGAAACTATACAGTTCTAATAAAATTCTAGTTAACTGTACAAAGAAAAATAGATATGAATATTTTTGAAAATGGATTGACAGGTCTTATATTTTTTATATGTTTAATGGGGATTTCATTTGGTAAATTTATATTTTGATCTATAAATTGGTTTTTTTCGTAACGATTCCAATACATTTTCAGATTGATTTTTATTTGCTACAGTATTGGTGTAAATTTGTGTCTGTTAACCAGCTATCGGTATCTGCTGTCTTGTCAAACTGATGGCTGTCAATTATAATGCATAGTGGTATTAGTAAAAGAGGGGTAGATCTGCCGAAAAATACAGATCTGCAAAATTGATTTAAAATCAAAAAATAGATCAATTTATTTGGCCAATCGAGGCAAATATTGTCGAAATCAGTTTCTTGACAGATCTAAATCAAAAATAAATTGATTTGTGTTACCAAACGATAACCACATAAGTAAATGTGTTATGGGATAAGAAGAATCAATTTATTTTTAATTTAGATCTCATTTTGACAATTTTTGCCTTCGATCGGCCAAAAAAATTGATTAATTTTTTGAGTTTTAATTAATTTTGCAGATCTGTATTTTTCGGCAAATCTACCCCTCTTTTACTAACATCACTATGCATCATAATTGACAGCCATCAGCTGGACAAGTCCTTGCTTGATAATAATTTGTTTTGGTTACAAGAGAGAAATAAAATTGTTTTCAGTTCAAATGGAAGCAGTTTTAATTGAATTCATTTATTCGTCCAGCTCATCTTCCGACTTAAAAACTTGAAAGTAAAAACAATGTTCGAGTCAATATTTGACAGCTGATACCGTTAGCAGGTTCACAGACACAAAAATGCGCCAATACTATAGCAAACAAAAATCAATCTAAAAATCAATTTAAAGACCAAAATATAAATTTACAAAACGAAAACCCCATTCAATAAATGTTTATTGGCATATAGCTTAGGTGTTAGCTTAATGACCTTTTCGATTGGCCGTCCAGAACTGTTCTGACCCCCACAAAATGACAGTGGTTACTCTAAACAGAACAGAAATCGATTCTGGATTTCAGAATCGAAAACAGAATCACTAATACACTCAAGTAATTCAAATGTCAAAATCATCGGGTTGATTTATTTTGATGTTTTTATTGAATTTAAACTACTTTTCTCCTAAAATAACATAAAGTTAATTATTATTGATACAAGAAAATGTGTATCTAAAGTGAAATCAAGGTGTTTTGGAAATTCTTCTTAGCCGATGTTATTTTTTTTAAATACAATTTTCACAAATGCAGTGATACATACAATTCAGAATCAGTCAAATTGTTCAGGTGTTTTATTGGGGGAACGTGTCATAAAAATTGATGCATTTCGAAAACACTTCGAATTTATTGAATTTGAAAATTGAAGTACGTCATATGTATATTCGTCAATTTTTTCGCAGCTGTTTCCTTCGTCACATTTGCAATGGTTTCGCTTGTAAAAACTGGTTTTTATTAACATAAAATGGTTTTACTGCAAACGCATTTAACGTTTTCAAAAAAAAACAAACAAGTTCGATAATGCTGAAAAGTTTTTTTTTCTTAGATTCTAATCGATTTGAACAGAAAAGAAAATTTGTGAGAAAAAAATATTTTGTTGAAAGTGGGAAATAATAGAAAAAAAGCGTTCCAAAAATGTCCAATTTTGCGTTTTTCATTCCCTTCTTGTATGTCTATGTCCTTGGCCATGCGACTTTTGCGTTTAAGAATATGTTAAAAATTCAGTTTTGACGCAGATGACGTTTTCAAAAATCCGCTGTGTTTTATTATGGATTTTGTTTTTATTTTCAAATTCAGGGCAAGATGCCCAATCCGTAGATCAGCCTCAGGCCTTATTGGTACGTCACTGTCACATTATAAAAAATACTCGCAGTGAAGTTATGGAACGCAATTGATAGGAATATGCAACGCGAATTGCAAGCCTGTTATTCCAACGACAGTCGTCCGCATGCTACGCTAACTCAGGACAGGATAATAGTCAGGTGGGCCCACGATAATAAATTTTGTTCTTCTCACAGACAACATTTTTCTTAGCTGCACTTTTTCTTAGTCTTTAAGCCTAGTACGCAGTTCGCGCGTAAATTTCGCTCGCACTTTTCTCTCCAGGAATCAGCTAAAATGGTAGCTAAGATTTGACATGGGAGAGTTGTGGATTTCTTGACACGAGAATTCTGTGGAGAATATGTCAAAAAACAGTGGTTTTCTGAGAAAAAAAAATATTAAAATTTCAAAAATTAAAAAATTCAAGTTTGAAAACAAACAAAGTGTGATAATTAAAATGAATATTTATTAATATGATTGGATTTGATGATTTGCGTAAGTTTTGGCTACAACAATGAAGACAACAAATCTGCCATCTTTCGGAGTAATCCATCTAAAAAAGTTTAGATTTTCAAAAGAACAATAGCGATTTTCCACATAATTTATTCAAAATTCATAGCACTAACATAAATTAACATAATCGATACAATTTCTTTCAAGTTATTTATAAATATTCAACACAAAATTAAGCAAGCAATAGATAATAAATTTCATTATGTATTGGTTCCAACACAAAAAAAAACAATCTGTCAAAATTAAGCTTGAGAATTAATGTGCCGGTCATTTATTTTCTGCGCTAAATTCTGACAGATAGTGGAGTACAGTGGGAACCAAAATTTAGATTTTTTAGCTGGAGTATATACCTCTCCTCTTAAATGCTTGGCTAAATTTTGGAGAACATTTTGTATAATTTTAGTGCGATCTGCGTTCTACCCTTTAGAAGAAAAACCGTTTAATGAAATTGGAATATTAATCTGTTCTGCAATGCAAAGTTTTCCATTTGGAAAAAAAATTAACTCGAGATGTTGATCAAACTTGCCATTACGATAATGGAGAACACAAAAAAAAATTGGCTCCCGCAATTCCGTCTTCTCGTCTGTGTATCTGTCTGTCTGTCTGTAGAGTGATCTACAGCCTAAATGGCGGAAGCGCTTTTCTTCAAACTTGGTACTGAAGCGTTTTAGGTAAATGCCTAAAATAGATTTTTGAATCGTTGTCCTGGCTTCAAAAATAACGGTACTGGACATACAATTTTGTCCATCATATTAATTATCTCGAAAACAGCTCTAACGATTTTGATAAAAAATTAGTGTGTGCACTCCCTTTAGTAAAGTGTACATTTTGTTCAAACAATTTGTTTACATATTTTGTTATTAACTGTTTTTGATTTTCGACTTTCTCATAAACGGGTCTATGAATCAATTTTTTTTATATAGGAGGTTCTTCGAATTGTAAAGAAGACTACATACTAAAATTTTCGAAAACTATTTTTTTGGATTTTTGAAAAAAAAAACATATTTTATTGAAAATTCAATATGTTTGAAAACGGATAGGTAATTTTTTTTAAATTTTGTTCTTAAGTTTACATTATTATATATCTCAAATTCGAATATAAGAGCAAGTACGTGTGACCTAGTCGTTGAATTTTACTACCTATATATTAATTTTTATCAAAAAAAAAAACAATAACGAATTCAAGTGCTGCCTTAATCTATCTAAAGTTTTAAGCACTTAAAACTTGCTTAAATATTTTAATTGTCTACCTTCAACATACCACCCCTGTATTCTTTCGAAACTTTCCAAAACTCCATCGAACATAATCACCATAAGGGAGCAAGTTTCAATTATGAATATAATACACTTCCGTAGAGTAGGCGAGGTACATAGACATATCTTTATTATTCCTTAGGTATAAAGCCTTAAGATAGCTTTAATATTGTGTATTACAGCACTAACTATATTTAACCTGTATTCCGCAAAATCACTATTATGTTGGCGAAATTAAGGGACATTATCACTCGACAAGCTGTTATAAGGATTCATTTCGCGACAATTTCCATGTGCGTTTTATCCACATGCCGGACCTCTTACATTACAACCTTTTGTATTCGTCCTTCTAATCCTCTCAGTGGTTTTTGTTAGATGAAAATAAATCCAGGACAACAAAATTTCTACAATAAATATCTATTCTTCGTGTTTTCTTCGAGTTGGATCCAGGAAAAATACAAAATTATTATTATTTTTTTTTTTTGGTTAAATATTTACGAAAACGTTTCAAAAAGTTAGTCCCAATCTTAAGATGCCCTCTATTCTATTATGTAGATACACATATATTTTTTTTGTGTTCCTTTTTCTGGCTTACGAGTAGCTGGTTAGGAAATATATAATTTTTTTGTTGTTTTGAAAATACAGATAAAGACTGTAGCTAAAGGGAAATATAGCTAGCCACTGCCGTTTGAAAGAAAATGCCATAAAGAATAAATTGAATATTCGAAGTTCTTTCGACCCAGAGAAAACCGTGGCATACTTTTGGTTTCGTCTTAAAAGTTCAAGGGGTGAACCGAACGGGCAGCTTAAAATGTATACTCCCGCAGGCCATAAACTAAAATAAACAACAATGTTGAAGAGCAAAGAAAAGATACTATACTTTATCGTTTTATTGTTGTTTGCTCGATTTTTTTTTAAATATAAAAAATGGTTTCTTTTAAATGGGGAATATTCAAGCATGAAAACTGCGTAATGTAATGATTTTGTATATTATTTCCAGATCCTCTTGAATAGCTCACAGTTTATATGTATAACTTATATGACTGTTATACAGAGTGTAGTAACATAGGCGTCCGCAGGGGTGAGGGGGCACTTGCCCAATCCTTTTCTGCCAAACTGAGAGGGGTTCTTGTGGAAATTTTGTTCTTTTTAAGTCCAAAGTTGAACGCGGACTTCAAGGTCGGTTCATTCTAAATAAATTTACAAAGTACAAAGACTTCTATAAATTTGCTAAAGATCAGTTAAAGTCCAACTGGTATTGTGAATCTACGGGAAAAGTAAAAGATTTCTGCAAAATTTTAGAAAACAAAGCCAAAAGTGATGACCAACTTATACATTCTTCGATAGAAAAACAAATTGAAACGAACAGAAACAAAATCCTTTCTATAGTCAAATCGATTGTGTTTTCTGCCACAAGCAATATTCCTTTGAGAGGCAAGTTGGATGAAATTGCAGTTTTCAACAACTTGCTGCATTTCAGAAAAGATGCCGGAGATTTAATTTTAAAATACCATCTACTCCATTCACCTGCAAATTTAACATATATTTCTCACCGTACACAAAATGAGCTGATTGAAATCTGTAATGCAATTTTAAGAGAGAAACTAATTGAAGACGCCAACAAAAGCCAATTTTTTTCGGTTATTGCGGATGAATTAACTGATATATCTGGCACAGAACAACTTTCTTTAGGCATTCGACTTGTGCAAAAAATGCCAACAGGTAAATACCGCGTGCGAGAAGAATTTGTAGGGTAATTGCGGAAGAGATGCCGCATTCAACCAAACTCATACATCCAGTCATCCGCGCAAACAAATTTTTCTTGCTCTTTCTTCGTAGGCATTCAATCAAAAATGCAGGACAACAAAATGGTTGCAGCCGACATGTAACGGGATTTTTTATATTTGTTTCATTTTACGGCCCCTTATTCACTATGGAAATTTTTCAGTTTGTTACAAAAAGTTAATGCAATGCGGAAAGAAGTTATCGCGTATTTTTCAAAGGGAAATTATTTTATATCATAAATAAGTGTTATAAGAATACGTGTATATTTTTTTTTGTTTAATTTGTTTCTTAAGTTTTGAAGTGTGGTGCGTCATCTGTCCCTCACTTTGGGGAGAGATGCCGCAGTTTTTTTTTTGAAAAGATGCCGCATGTTAAATTTGTTTACCTTTTTTTTAAAACGAATAATAAGACTACAAGTTGTAATTAGACTTAAGAGGTGCTGGAAGAATCCAGAAAAAACATTTATAGTGGGATGTCTCTCCGAAAGGCAGACAAAACTATTTGGCGTACCAGCTAGAACGCGAATCGAGACGATTAAAAAATGGAAATTTTTAAAGAAACCTCTTCCTTCTGAAAATAAAGTTTCATGTCATGTAACAATCTTGGTACCCGTAATTCCAACCACAAGAAATGGATCGCATGCTTGCAATCATTCCGAAAATGAAACACACACTTCATCATCTTTCGAAAACCCAACGCCAACAAAATTACTGCAAGCAATTTCACCACTACCTAAAACTCCAATGTCGATTTTTTCAAGACGTATTTAGGCAGTTAGTAGAGGTTATAACTTCTCCCAGTTTCCTTGAAAAAAAAAACACCGATGCAAGTCTCCGAAAGAACAAAACAAAGATCAAAAATCTATACTAAAAGAAGGTTGAGCAGAATGAAGATCCCAATATTTGTGCTGAATGTTTGGAAAATTATTTTGAAACAAAAAATGAGAACACTGGATGTACAAAATGTCAAAACACTGCAATCTAAGCTTTGCACTGACTGTGGACGTGAGCAAGAACGAAAGAAACATGTTTCACAGTCAAACTAATTCTTTAAGTTCACTGAATTTATCATGCGGCATCTCTCCCACACATGCAGGGAGGGATGTCACACTTAATGTGTTTTTCTTTTTTGCTATTTTTTTTATGAAAATTGCTATTTTTTTAATTTTAATTGTTTTTAATGGTAGAACATAAATTTATTATTAAGTTTCTTGCATAAATAAAGTTCATTTTACTAAAATAAAAAAAAATTAATTGATTTTTGAAAAAGCTCGGCATCTCTCCCGCAATTACCTTAGGCTTTTTGGCACTGCAAAATATGGGCGTGCTACCATAGTACATAGGATATTAACGTCATTAACCAATTTTGGATTAAATTTGTGAAAAATGGTTGGTCAAGCTTATGATGGATGTTCAACCATGGACGGGAAATTGAGTGGGGTGAGAAAACGGATACAGGACATATGTATATCCGCAGACAAATTTCTTTCACTGCAGCTCTCACAAATTAAATCTGTTCATTAATGACGTAAGCGAAGTTTCTAAAATCACAATTGCTGTCGGGACGATAAAGGAAGTTATAACTATTTTTCGAGAGAGTCCGTTACGACGAAAATGCATACCCAGTATTCTCTGTTTTGTGAAATAAGGTGGATGGCAAAATACAAAAGTATTCGAGTTCTGAGAGGCAATGTCGTTATTGTAATTGGGGTACTGCAAAATCTTTCGGAAGAGGGTAATAGAATGACAAAGTAACGTGCTATCCAACTTTATTACTCTTGCACAAATTCGTCAACAGAAAAAGATCAGGTTAAGGTTTTCAATAAATTGTTTCAACAAAATTGAGAGGATGCTGACAATTGCTTTAAATCTCTATGCGAGGTAAGGGAAAAATGCCTGAGTGAATCAGGCATAGTTTTAAACTGTCCAAGAATAATTCAAAAACAAATCCATCGATCAAATGTTGCCGATACTTCCCCCCAAAGTTATTTTAGAAAAGCCATTTATATTCCGTACATTGATTCCCTGATAATGTCGCTTACAGAACGCTTTTCAGATGAAAAATGTATTTTCACTATTTCAGCTATCACCAAAAAATATGCAAAATATGGATTCTCTAGAATTCAATATAATTATACAGTAGATAATGGAGAAATATTCCTGGCGGAGTCTAAGATGTGGTACAGTTTTAACAAAATTTTATTTTTTTCGGAAGGATGTATGAGGACCGAAAAACGCATGCCAATAGGAGTGTGAGCTTCTTATTGCACTAAAAACACCTCCTCCTCATGATTGCAGCTAAGTTGAAACTTAGCTAGCAATTTATTTTTAACAAATTTAATTAACGTGTTTCAGATAACTATCCGGTGATAGTTCCCGCTTATACCGCTATTTTAAAGCGAATTCTCGTTTAGTGCACCAGATCGGAAGGCTTAGTCCTTCGCATGCAGCGTACTAAATTCGTCTCATCGATAATTTCGATTATAGTACGTACTATTACAGTATTGTATTAGCCGTTTTCTATGATTTCGCCCAAAAATTTTTATTTCATCCCGAACCGAGGGAATCCTGAGGTCTCTGCGGAGATGTTATCATTTCTAATGTACCAAGGTGCGGTTACAAACGATCTTAGGAGTTTATTTTCGAATGTTTGTATGGTATTTAAATTAGAATCTCGCGTACAACCCCAGAGTTTTATACCGTAAGTCCAGACAGGCTTAAGTACCTGCCTGTACAAAACTAGATTGTTTTCGATACTGAGCATAGAGTGTTTCCCGAGCAACCAGTACACATATCTCTGAGTTTATTTTTTAACTCCTCGCATTTCTTTTTAACATGCGGCTTCCATTTTAATTTCGCGTCTAGAGCCATTCCGAGATATTTTGCTTCATTAGCAAACGGATAGCAAACGTATTAACAAATACCGGTAATCTATTAATTTTTTTATACGTAATATCTACATGGACTGATTTCACTTCGTTAAGCGATATCCGCCATGTTTTTGTCCATTCACTGACATTATTCAGAGCTTATTGTAATTTAGGCGTAGCATCATTTATCGTTTGGCCCACTCCTAGTATTGCATTGTTGTCAGCAATCGTGGCTACGATAATGTCTTCTGTTTGAGGTATATCACGTGTAAGTAATTGGTACAATATTGGACCTAAGACACTTCATTGTGGTACTCCAGCCACTGTATCTTTCAGATCCGAGAAATCGTTTCCATGTCTTACTGTAAAAAGTCTATTCTCTAGATATGCTTTTAGAAGCGTATAAAGTGCTTCAGGCAGAATTTGTGTTAATTTAAAATTTAGGCCATCGTGCCACACCTTATCAAAAGTTGCGACACGTCTAGGAAGACCGCCGAACAAATTTTCTTTTTTTCAATAGTTTTTCAATGACGTCAGTGATCCTGTGCAATAGGTCAATTGTCAAATGCTTGCTTCTAAATCCGAACTGATGTCCAGGTATTAGGCGCTTGTCTTCTATTATTGGCTGCAGACACAGAAGTAATATTCCTTCAAAGACCTTAGATATTACGGGCAGACGCGAAATGGGTCTATAAGATTTCTTATCATGTAATGGTTTTCCTTGCTTGAGAACCATTATAACTTCCTTAATGAAAGATATTCATTAGTTTTCCCAACGTTTCGACTGAGTTTTCAGTCTTCTTCAGGGGCACTTTATTAACCATGAAACAAAATAAGAGAAACATTTGTATGTTTACATTTAGTTGTTAAGGTTTTACACTTACAATTATATGAACGAAACTATTTTATCAAATTACATATATATATATATATATATAAATTAAAAAAAATATGACAGTTTTGTGATTAAATATTTAAATTAAAGCACTTCTTCTTAGTTAGAAGTTTAGTCAACAACTGTTTAATAAAATTTTCTTTTAAAGGAGAAACAAAACTATTGATGTATGTATCGCAGTTATGTAGAGACTAGGGAACAGTACACCGACGAGATACACTGTGTATCCTGCTTCCTGTTCATGTTATTTTTGTTATTCAAAATGTGCAAAGTTTCTAACGTATATCGTTTCGATGTATGTTTTTCCGTTTGAAGAATTTGCACATTTTGAAAGTCTGGAGCATGATTTCTTCCTAAGCTGTGACTAGCAAGAGCTGTTTTTTGAGAACTTTTGGACTTGATATCAGATTTGTGATTTGAGATCCTTTGTTTTAAAAGCAGCTTAGTAGTGCCAATGTAACATAGTTCACAATTTTCTCTTTCGTTGCCTAAGCAATTGATCTTATATACAACGTCTGTACTTTGATCCTTTTCACTTTTCTTGTTAAGTTTTGTAAACAGTGTGTTAATTGTTTGGTTGGATTTGTAAGCAACATTGACATCTTTAGCTTTACTAGCGATGGTTTTCTTAAAACTTTCAGCAAGTTTCGGCACGTAAACCATACTTTTGAAAATAACCTGCTCCTTCATGTTTATATGATATATGATTCGCTAATTAATAGCACAACACTAAACCAATCACCAACAAAGCAATAAACATGAAGGAGCAGGTTATTTCAAGACATAAAAGCAAGTTAGTACGATCCAGTAGTGCATATTATTTTAAGAACGCGTCAATTAGTAGTTTAAAGCACTTTTATTTCATTTTGCAGAAAATATTTTAAAAAGATTAAATAGTCTGAACTACGCTTCTATTTTCTTTCCTTCATTTGGATGAAACATATAAGAGTTTTGGATGGATGTTTTAAAATTGAGATATGCATGTGAAGTGAAGAGCCTTTTTACAGAACACTTCCAACTTTATTATGAAATTGATGATTTCCTCAAAGTTTTGCAGCCGAAGAAAGAAAATTTTCAGATCTCAACTAATCAAAACAAAAAGATTTAATAGATTTATAATAGAAACTTTTGAAGCAATTATTTTTTTTATATATGGAGTTATGTGCCTCAAACGATAAAGTTTGGACTCCAGATTAAAAACTATACTTTTGTTTATTTGTTTTCTTAGTTTTGCCTTATTATTGAATTGTTCCTTTTTGTTTACTTTTTAAAAAATGTGTTCTTAAGACTTTAAATTTTTAATAATAATTTTCTTGTATATTATCGAAAATACATCATTTTTGTGATATTTATATGTAATTCATGTTTGTGATTAATTTAAATTCGGTTAATTTAATAGAGTTTATAGTCTAGAAAAATAAGATATTCACTTCGAAAAAAATTCCGAAAAAGCTGAATTTTGGTGAAGAGCTTCATTTTTACGTCGTAAGCATTTTCTAAAAAGAAGCCTAAATTTGGAGGGGATCAAAAAATTTTAGAGGAGGGAAACAAATTGTTGGTGCACAAAGGGTTAAGACACTTTTTATCGTACAAATGATAGATTTGGAGAAAAATATTGTAAAACATTTTGGTGTAGTATCTACATTTTTTTTCAAAAAAATTTAATAAATGTATGTTTTTGAGTTGCGAAATTTTTTGTTTTTAATTAAGTTTGGAAAAAACATGTTCTATTACAAAAAAAAAGTTTTAAGTGTGGAACCGGAAGGTAAATGCTGCCATTTTAAAAATAATAATTTATTTTATTTTGTTTCTAAAATATTTCTAAGAACAACTTGTAGACAGTACAATTATCTATGACATATTAACGACTTCCGTGTGTCAATTCGTTCAAAAGTTATAGCGTTCCAAAATTAAATTATTCGTCAAAACGGATATATAGACTAAATTCATTCGTTAAAGCAACCCGACTTGACTTAATATAGCTCCCATTTGTGTAGAATGACATTATCTACAATGTGTGCCAATAACTTTTTTCAAAAAAAACCTATGGCTGTTGAGTAATTTGAAAAAAAGATATTACTATAGTTTCAAGTAGGGTAATTGTAAACACACTTTATTCTATAAAAAACGTTTATATTTCCAAGCATCCAATTACTTTATTTGAAAACACATTACATTTCCAATATACTGACACGTGGAAGGTGATATCTATCAAAGAGTTTTTTTGCATTTTTCTTTTGCGTATGGTTGATTAATTTTTCAAATGTTTTCCAGTTTTTCGATGTTTACAAGTTGCTTAAAAATAAATAAAGGTGATCAAAGTAAGTTCAATTTTATTTTTAAAGCAGTCAAAAACAACTATTAATGCATGTCATGTGTTTTTTGTTCTTCTTAATAACAACATTTTAAAGTTATTAGCTGTTTACAATTACCCCATTTTGTTCATACCATGGGTAAATGTAAACACCAAAATGGGATAAAAGTGAACAATTTGGGGTAGTTGTAAATATACATTTTTAAATATCTTTGGCGTTTACTTAACATTATTTTATATCGAAAAGAATCCCCGTACAACGAAATACCACATCAGATATTTTACATGCAGTAGAAGACGTGTGCAACAAAGACAATACATGACGCCAAGCCGCTGAAGCGTATATGGTGTTCCAATATCGGTTATTTATTGTCAGGAAAAATCTTACTGCCAATCTACCTCGAGTCAGAAAACTGGCACTGTCATCAAACGTAGAAGGCACTTTAACAAGATAAGATGTTTTATTTCAAGACCTCGTGCTAGTAACCCGTCCGTTAAGAAGCACCTCGTTGATTTAGTTGGTTTCTACATAACGAAAATTAACCTGGGCCCATGTTCTGTAACTCAGGCGATAACTTTTAGTCACTTAACGCCTCTGAAAAAAAAGGGTTTCTGGTAAGTTGAAGCGATACCTTACATTTTTTTTCCAATGGAAAGCGATGAATTGAAAAAGTAATTTTGGCATCTTAACAACAAAACCATTTTTTTTTTGTTTCTCGACTACTTTTATCGGTTCGAAAGTTACAGAACATGGGTCCTGGTTACTTCTTTCCAGAATGGAAGGCCAGGAGGCGACTGGTACCGGAGTTTCATGTCACGGCATCAAAAGCCTTCATTAAAAAACCAGAGTATTTACCAAAAGTGTTTTTCTGCCTGCTTAAGATACTGAGATCCTTGTTTTCATTTACCCCGTTTTTCTCGTTTTTCAAAAAAAGACGGGGGTGAATGTAATTATCAAATTTTTTGAAAACTAATAAGCAGACACGTTTATAATTATTACTTTTTAATAACGTAAGCTAAATCAACAATAATATTCAATATTGCATAGTTTAGCTGTTCTGAACACTTTTTTTTTTCTTTTTTTTATAACTTTGCACGCGCTCAAGGGATTATGAATACACAATACACAGTGAGGCCATCCGGTGGAAGAAGAAAAAGAAGGCTGGGAAAGACGTGTGGCGCGATGTTCTGAGACTAGAGCTGGTTGTTGTCTCAGATTTATCTCCAGGGATGGCGACTGAACTAATGCGGAGAGAATTACTGTGTCTTATTTATTTATGTCCCTAATAATTCGCATTATTTTATTTATTTCGTTGTCATATTTTATGGGTATCCTAGTTTACTCAATGGCATGTTGTTAGTGTTATGCCTAAACAGCATGTAATGAGCAAAGCAGCAACTTATTTTATGACAATTGTGAGAATTGGTTTTTATTGGAATATATAGACAACGGCAGGTATCGAACCTGCAACCACGAGGTTGACAGGCGAGCACACAACTATCGCGCCACGGCCACCCTCCAACTATAAGTTGAAAAAAAAAAGAAATTGCAAAATCGCTTACAATTACCCCACTTGATCCTAAACTTAAGGAGACTTTTTATTGGGACTCATTTATATTCAAAATGGCTCATTTTTGCAGCTTTTTTGACTCATTGAAAATTAAAACTGTGGTAACAATGGGCTGGGTGGCAAAAGCCAATGCTTTTATACTGTGAAAAATGGAGAAATGTATAGTTTTACTTAATCGCTTAAAATTAATAAATACAAACACATCTCTGCTACTACTTCAGTTTTTAGTTATAGACAATGAAGACAAAAAAAATTATTTTCAGTGACCCTGTGAAATTATTTTTTAATATCACTTGAAAATAACCCGACGAATTTTTATTAAGAACAAATTAGCTCTTCGACATTGAGAAATCAATTTTTGATATGTTTTCTTTTAACAATTCATAAAAACAACAGTTTTTAAATTAAGAAAGAGCTTAATGGTGTCTGAACATGAATTTCGTGTACTGTCCAGTAAAAAATAAACTTCGTTATTAGCAATCTAATACAAATTAAAATACATATGCCAAATCCGTCCACGATATCTGCTCAATGAACGATAGAAATATTTCGTGTTTGTTTCATTTATCATTCATTTATACAATTTTTTTCAAAATTAAAAGTTCTTAAAGCTTTTTAGGCGTCATATGCTTTTACTAATATTTAAAAAAAAACATATTAAATGCTTGCGGAGCAACGCCTGCATGGGCCGGCTAGTTTATTATAAATTTTAGTTTTCCGGAATATTTAACTAAAATATAGAAATTGTTTAATGTTGTTTGTATTTCTGTAGTACCCAGGTAAGAAGTTGCTAATAATTGTTGTCATTTTTATTACGTGGCGTATGTATAATGTGTGTTAAGTACTATTACTGTAGTTGTTTTAATTACCTAAATTACCTTAATAAACATCTACATATAGCCAGGGAAATAGGTTTGCCTAAATCTAAGTCGTGTTAACTTGGCCCAGAACAGTCATTTTGTTATTTACTCAAAGCTTTTCTATTAATAGCAGTTGTAAAAAGCAAAACATATCAGATACCAACTTATTTATAGAAAATGCTTAGAAGTTTGTAATCAAATTATTTATGGTCTCAAATTTTTGTTATTCAATTTTGGATTTTAAATAAATATTGACTTTGGAAGATTTGATGACAAGATATCATTTTTCCAGGGGATCGCAAAATTAAAATTTATACAAATGGTCTAAGTGAAGAATACATTCTTTTTTTGCGAAATTTTTAACACCGAAGTAAAATATAGGATTTCGTAGATTTCATTCTAATACTACGTTTCCACCGACCACTAAACCGAGATTTAAGTAGATTTAGCTAAATCTCCTACAAATCTTGAGGATTTACCATACAAATTTTAATCTTCTCAGATAAAGATTTAAAATAAATCTCATTTGAATCTTCAATCGAACTACCCTATTTCCATACCGAAATGAACACATTCAAATTTTCTCTTCGGCTGACTCAGATGAAGCTGCCTGTCTCACTTCTACATCATAAGAGAAAATGAAAAGATGTATGCATTTTGAACAGTGCTGTCAAAATTAATTTACTTTTGGATCGGTGGAACCACTTTTTGAGATTAGTAAATCTACAAGAGATTAAAGTTCGGTGGAAACGTAGTATAAATCTTCAATCGAACTACCCTACTTCCATATCGAAATGAACACATTCATCGGTAAAGTGGATTTTTCTCTTCGGTTGACACAGATGAAGCTGCCTGTCTCAATTCTACATCATAAGAGAAAATGAAAAGATATATGCATTTTGAACAGTGCTGTCAAAAGTAATCTACTTTTGAATCGGAGGAACCACTTTTTGAGATTAGTAAATCTACAAGATTTTAAAGTTCTGTGGAAACGTAGTATAAATCTTCAATCGAACTACCCTATTTCCATATCGAAATGAACACATTCATCGTTAAAGTGAAATTTTCTCTTCGGCTGACACAGATGAAGCTGCCTGTCTCACTTCTACATCATAAGAGAAAATGAAACGATATATGCATTTTGAATAGTGCTTTCAAAATTAATCTACTTTTGGAGCGGTGGAATAACTTTTTGGGATTCGTAAATCTACAAGAGATTAAAGTTCGGTGGAAACGTAGTCATTGTTACGTAGACAATTGTAACACACATTTTCTGACAATTTATTGTAAGCTTACACAGTTGTAAGACATTGTAAGCATGTTTTTCACTGACAGATCTGACAATATTGTAAGATCTACCAATCGTGTACACTTGTAGATTTAAATGTATCTTCATCTTCATCTGCATTGACATCTGCAAAATAGAGGAAACAAAATAAAAAAATCATTTTTGTGCGATAGAGAGCGAAATGGAGATCATCTTCATGTATGAAGATTATAGGAACTATGAACCTGAAGATTGCAGATTATAGTGAAGATGAACATGTTCATCTTCATTATAGCATTTTAATCTGCACCATAATTTGTTCCGTTCAGATAACGAATTTTCAAGTTTTTTTTACCATTTCTCCTCAGTTTGCTTAAAAACAACGAAAATAGCGGACATTTTCTTCTCAAAACTACATACTTGAACGCTAAGAACATGTCATTGTGAGATGTGTCAAGGAAGTTATAGCAGAGTTCGAGCAAGTTATTAGTGTGTACCCTGTTTTACTTTTATGTTTGTTTTATATTATGGTCCCGCTCTACTTTTCTTCAAGTCTACAGGTGCAGATCCATGTAAAGCCGCCTTAAATCTACTCAAATCTCGGTTGAGTGGTCGATGGAAACGTAGTATTCGAGTATAGCAAAAGTGTTGTTAGATCTTATGTCGTTATTATTTGGCAATCCTGAACCATTCTTGACTGTACTGAAAAAATTAAAGTTTTGATTCTGAAAAGAAAAGAATTTTGCTTCTGGATTTGAAATCATAAACGAAACCAGAAGCACTTCCACATTCATATACTTGAACGTCAGACTCGATTGTCGTCTTTTTTGTATCATAATTGTGCAACAAATATTAATTTTTGAATTTGAATATTTCCACGTAAACAATTATTTTCACACATAGAATCACTTTGAAATTCAGAATCGTCAGTGTAAGTTGTTGTTGTGGTGTAAGAAAAAGTTGCAATCTTACGATCGAACTGTCATCACTGTATTTTGACGTTTTCAATTTATTTCGGCTTTAGGTGGAGATTGCGAACTCAAAAATCTAAAAATGTAAATAAAGAGAAAATTATTTTAGGTTCGTTAAGTAACTTGTAGTTTTTTTTTTAAGAAATAGCTCCTTACCGACATTTGGAGGTTTTTTTTTTATTATTTTTTCTTAACATACATTATGTATGTGAATACATTTGTATGTGATAAAAAAATCTGTTGTTAACTTAGTCCTTGTTAAATATGTATGTATGTATGTAGATTTCCAATGTTTCAAATTTAAAATAAAAAAATATATGTACTATATAGGTACATATCTGTGGCAATAAGACAGAGTAGCTTATGTCGACACAAGCGATTTCTCTGTTTTTTAATTGATAATCATAAGCAGTTTGAAATCTACATTTCTGCCTCATCCCCATTTAAAAAGGTTTGTCCATTACAAAAATGTTTTATAATTCGTAAACACTTATGTTTGAATGGCTATAAAATGCATTACACAGAGAAGCTTATGTCATTCAAATTTCGTATGTCCTCCCAATTTAAATTTTATGATTCAACAAAAACCCTTATATCGAATTAATTAGTGAGAATTTTAATCTTATTCGGTTCCCTTTTAGTTTCTTGTAAAAACTTATATTGACTTAAGATTTTTTGCTAAAATTTTATTTGAATTTTACTCACGCTTATGTCGAAATTAGTTCTTCTGGGAAAAATTAAAAAAACAAAAAGCAGAAAAATTAATTTCGACAGAAGCACATATGTCTACATAAGATTTTTTATTGAATTTTGCTTTTCAAATAACCGTTGCTTATGTCAACATAAGATAGTTTTGTTTGCTGCATTTCAGTTGGTTTCGTTGACTTAAGCGGGCATGTTGTGTTTTGCGTTCATGATTAGTGAAGTGATAAGACGTGTAAAAAATAAGTTTTGTGTATAATTATTAATTACTTTTCAAAATTGTATGCTGTATAGTTTGTACTCATAAAGTTTTTTCATAAAAATAAAATAAAATGGAACGCGCGAGAAAAATGTTATTTTTGGCATTAAAAAAAACAGAAACAGTTAAATGATGGAAATTCCAAACCAACTACACAATACGAATACATTACAAGTATCTTAAATGGTAAGTCCTTTTTACCAAGTTTAACGGTGAATTATCTTAACATAAAATCGAACTTCAAGCTGCAAATAAAGTTCCAGATACTTCAGAGGACCCAGACTTACGGAGCATAGCTGAACAAGAAAAAGAAGATTGTGTTCGTGAAGAAAACGCTGTTTTCCCAACGGAAGCGGAAGAAGAAAGATCAGTGGATTTCGATGATTCAATGTGTGATCCCAATTTTGTTCTTGATGATTCTGCCAACGTAAGTAATGAATCTGATATATCTTTTGAAACAAAAAACTCTGGCCATCAGCTAGAGCAAAATATTCTATTGTTTGGAGATTGTGAAACGGAAAATGAAGACCAAAATAACGAAATGACTAACGCCAAGCAATCAAAAAACATGCACAGAGACAAAAGGAACTCTGGGAAAAGCCACATATAAGCCACATATTTTAAACTCTCATGTAATATTGGTTTCCGCTCTTTCATCTCTTCCATTTCGCAAGCCTAATGAATTTTTCCTTTTTTTGTTGCGTTAAATGTATTTCTGTTAGTATTATAAATAAGTTTTATAAATAAAAATATTATAAATAAATTGAAAAAAAAAAAAACAAAGTTTTGCCTTATGTCTATTTATTTAAAGTTCTGGGATTTGACATAAAACGTAAAGTTCACTTAAGGCACTCTTTTTATTTGTTATAGTTTTGACAGAACAACTTATGTTACTTAAGACATTATTTTTCTTCAGATTTAGTTTAACATAACATCTTAAGTATTAAAATTCATTTTTTTCCTATTAGATTTCAATGAAATAGTTAAAAATGTTAAATAACCTCCTCGTTTTACAATTTCGCCCAAAAAAAGTAATAAATATAAATAATAATAATTAATAGAAATTTTAGACAAAAATCGATTTTTCTCGAAATCACTTCTTTCGACATAAGCTACTCTGTCTTATTGCCACAGATATATTGTTTTCAAAATTCTCGCTTAAGTGGACGTTATTTGACCACCGTCAAATCCCATAGAAAAAAGTTTTATTTGATTTGCTATGTGTGCTGAGCCAAACACAATATTTTCTGTAATCAATTTCTTAGTAAATGATTGTTTTCATTATTTTGATTTATATTACGAGTACGACCATTATAATTTGAGTAGATATAAAAATGACAGCTCCGTTCTTTCCCTCAAATAAGAAAATAAAATTAAATTCAAGGAGCAATTATTAATAATAGCTATATTAGCGTTCGCAGAACTTTATGACAAAGGATGACAGTAAACGGAATTCTTTAGAATTGTTCGCTTTTATAATATTCTTTCGCTCATAAATTAAAAAACGAAAAAAAAACCTTTGACGTTTTATATATTGAGAAGAATTTTAATAATTTTTTTTTCTGATTACATTGTATTTTCTCGTTTATGGATTATATAAGAATTCTATAGCATCTTGATGGCACTTTATAATACCTATAAATGAATTTTAAAATGTTCTGGAATATGAAGAATTTGTCTATAATTTACATATACATATAATATTAATTTAATGTATTTTTCGAATTATTGTCACTCTGGCAGACGGCCCAAGCCATGCTATAAAATGAACTGTTAAACTATTTTTTAATAAGAAAACTGATTAATAAAAGTCATTAAAAATTGAAAAAATTGAGGTACCTACATATATACGTTTCCAATTTTTCTAAAACACCGTTCATAAACGTGTCATTTGATGATGTTTAGCATTTGTTAGAAAAAAGTAAACAAAATTGTATCGAAGCTCTTCATGAAGGTCTGGAGAAATTTCCTTTTCAGTGTAAGGGGAATAAAGACCTATTGATGAATTCGGTAAGCCGTAAGTTAAATTACCCTAGGTGGTTGTCATTGCTAATACCTATTGTGGCATTTAAATTATGACACTTAGATGGCTTTGTTGTTCGAAATAAGTTGCAATGGTTGCGACAAAAATAAAACCTGAAGTTTGTGCTAATGCAAGCGTACATGCGTTTCAACATTTGGGAATTAATGGGAAATAAATGGCGTTAGGTTTATTTATAAATTTAACTTTGGAAACCACCATAAGAAAACCTTGTTTTATTTGGGTTGGGTTCGAAATCCAGATAATTATATTCCTGATTTGTATTGTCCCGTTTCTTAAAATCCCGTTTTAGAATCACCACAAGCTGCCCAATATAGGATTTGAGGTGGGGTCGAGTTTGGACGTTGCAAATTTTATTGTTTAACATTTATCAAAATACAAAACGAATTTTGCGGGATTAAACGGGATTTTAAAAAGCCGGATTATTATATAATTGAATAATTTGGATTTCAAAAGGCGGGATTTAAAAAAAAATATTTGGCGCAAAATTTTACACAATCCTCGTTTAGAAAATAAACCCAGCTCTAGTTAGAGCAGTCGTTTAGTTTCCAGCTCTTATTGTCTAACTTTATCTTAATTTTAAACACACTAAACAAATCTTCTAATTAAAGTAGGTCTTCAGGGCTACGTTAGTCAAACTTAAGTTGAACACACCTTATTTTTAAAGATATAGCAATGAAACAGAATGAAAATTAAACATAAGCGCAAAAAATAAAGGGTTATCCATTTTGTGGTTTCAAAAGTATAGGGCTGCAATTCGACATCTGTCAAACTCAGTTGTTAAACCAATTTGTTTTTTTTTCAGTTGAAAGTCTGACATTTACGAAAATGGATCGCTTAACTATCGCAAAACGCATACAAATTGTTAAAACCTACTACAAAAATGGTGATTCTGCCACAGCCACATATCGTGCTTTAAGAGGAGATTATGGTTTACATAATCGTCCAACTACACAAGCAATTGGCAAAATTATAAGAGACTGGATTGCCTACAGATATTTTAAGGTCTGTGCATCATCGTTTCGCTCGTACCACTGAAAATATCGCTGCTGTAAGTGAAAGTGTTGCCGAAGACCGGATTCCTCGTCGTTCTCAGGAATTAGAACTGTCTTACGGCACATAATGGCGTATTTTGCATTTGGATATACACCTACATCCATATAAATTCCAGATCATACAACAACTGAAGACAGCGGACCATTCACAACGTCGTAGATACTTCGAATGGGTGGTTGAACAACAGGGGGTGGAGGGCGATTTTTCGAACAAAATGTTCTTCAGCGACGAAGCACATTTCTCACCCGGTGAGTATGTTAATAAACAAAATTTTCGTATTTGGGGTTCTGAGAATCCTCAAGTAATTGAAGAGAGGCCATTACATCCACAAAAAGTCACTGTTTAGGGCGCTCTTTGGTCCGGAGGTGTGATTGGACCTTACTTCTTCGAAAACGACTATGGAACGACTGCCAGCGTCAATTCGGAGCGTTATGGTCATACGATAATCGACATTTGTTTGCCGGCTATTGAAGAATGCGACTTGGAGAATATGTGGTTTCAACAAGACGGTGCCACATGCCACTCAACTCGACGGAATATGGCTTTATTACAAGAGACATTTCCTGGCCGCATAATTTCTGGTCGTGGCGATATCAACTGGCCACCAAGATCATGCGATTTGACACCGCTGGACTTTTATTGTGATGCTACGCGAAAGACCGTGTTTATGCAGATAAACCTTGAACTCTTGAGCACTTGAAAACCAACATTCGTCAAGTTATGGCTGAGATACGGACCAATAAGTTTCAAAAAGTGGTCGAAAATTACCTCAAAAGAATCGATGCTTGCAACAATTGTGTGGGGGTCATTTAAATGATGTAGTATTTCACACATAATGTCAACGTTCAACCTTTATAATCAAAAAGAAATATCATGAAGAAAAATATTTTATATGTGTTTTAATTACGTTTACTTTTGTAACCGCAAAATGGATAACCCATTATATTCATATATATATAATCGAACTTTAGTTTCTTCAAATCGATATCTTGAATAAAATTCAAACTCCTCGATTTTTATATATTTTTCACTATCTTACAACCAAAATCTTCAAAACTATTATATATTCTTTTTCAGAAAACATTTTTATTTCATTTTTTGTTATGAAATGTCAAGCGTCAACTGAAAAAAGTATAGTTGTAGAAAGATAAAGAAGCGTTTTGCTCTGTTTAAAGTTAGACGACTTCTTTAACCCATTTTAAAAATCATTTCTAGAGTCGACTCCCATTTTAAAACTCATTTAGAGTAGGGTTTAAATGTTTAAAATTTTGAGCTAATATTTTTAAAGATGGGATCTTAAAAACTTTGTTTCGAGATTTTTGAAAAAAACATGCTTTTAAAAAGCAGAATTCCGGTTCCATTTTATTTTATTCCAATGACTTCTTTCTTAAATTCCCTTGCTTGTGTCGATTCAGCTGACGCAAAAAAACTGCATTCTTCCATTATACGAAAAGATTGAAAAATAAATAATTTCTTTTGTTGCCTTATCTAAGTGTTATGCCAACAGTGTGACAAAAAAGTAGAGCTTATGCGGCCCCGTGTAAACTTAAAAGGATAAACTGATATAACTTTTATGAATTGTAGGCATTTATCTAGCCTCGTCCTTTCCTAACATTATACACAAACAGTAAGCATCAAATAACGATAAGTTATATTTCCTGAACAATTGATTTCACAAAATAGACACTTCAATAGTCTGCTTTTAGATCTTTGTTAATTATATAATATCAAAAATAATGTCTAAACCGATGCTCCATCAACAATTTATTCACTTAAGAATAACTTTGGAATATAAAATCAAAATTTTGACCAAAAGGGCTAATTTTTATTCCGTTACTGGATAATACCTCTATCTGATAAAATGATGGAGAATTTGCGATGAAAGATTCGTAGATAATGTTTTTGGATAGTCTGAGGTCCTTTTTTTGTATGTACACACATATGTCATTAAGACCTTAATATAATTTATTGCTAATACCCCTCAACAAATTTTTCAAACGAGCTTGATGACAATAATAATATTTAAAAAAAATACCTTTATATTCTCAAGTGCCGCAAGTCATATAGATGTGCGAAAAGAAATATAACACCATTATAAAATAGCTGCCATAACATCGAAAAGAAAAAACAACATCCTCTCGCAGTCGTTAAGAAAAACACATAGACAAATATAGCTAAAGGCCGCAATCTTAAACATTCCATCCTCTTATCGCCGCCGTGTTAAGGGTCGTTTAATTTTTTTTTAACCTACACCTTCCAATTTCCGGCGCTCAACTAATGCCGCCAATAAAAAAAAACTAAGCATCTATTACGAACACAAATTCAAGCACGGGAACAAGAAAAAAAACATTTAAAAAACTCTCCTGGCGAAAATAAATCTTATCAAGCCCACAGACAAAATGTGTTCAAGAAAAAAAAAAAAGATCCTCCCGAAAATTATAGTTTCCTGCTGAATGTGCTTTTGATTATTATCCAAACTAAAAAAAAAAACGACAATGTCTCTTCGCCTAGGGCAATACTTTTTCCAAACAAAAAGGAGCTCTCACCCCTCGAGAATCAATCTTGAGAATTTAACAGTTTTTTCATGTATTTTCTTCAATAACGATTTTTCGCTTGTATATATACATAGGTATGCGTGTACATATCGTATATATTTTAGCCTTCAATTTATCTTACCAGACCCATAAATCAAAGCCCAAATTTCTTAAAACAATCCGTAAAGAAATAAAGAACATTTATCTGCCGGATAAAAACGGATTCCGCCTTACGTCCGAGTTATTTAAAGTTGTCCGCAGTTTGGGTGAAGTTTTTATTCGAATTCGCAGACAGATTTTTAGTACATGGTCCGTCCGACTAGACAAAACTTTTAATACTTTTCAAATTCCATGTCGAAATCCAATTATCGTTTTGCATTTTCAGCTTCAGTTTCTATTGGCCTGAACCTTGATGTTTTCATTTTATTTGTCGAAAGAAAAAATAAAATCAAGACCAGTATACTAAAAAATAAACGGGACTTTATTATTTTTATTCAATTTTCAAATACCATGTAGTGTCATAATAGAAGATTAACTTGTTGCGAGGCGCGAAAAAAGCTAACAATACTTCCATTTTCATTCTCTGCGTTTTATTATCTACGGGTCTTGGTCTGGGTTATTTTTTAGCACGTATTACAAAAACAACAAGTGATCCAGGTTTCTATCGGGGTTTCTGTCTGGATTTGCAAATATTACTATTAAATTCGGCGAACCATATGGGTTATTAGCGATAATAAAACACGGCTATTATCAAGTTTAAGAAACAGGACATACGTCTTAAGTTTTGTATGGCGTTGTTCACATTGGGCTCATTTTGAAATATTAATACTTGGAATCAAGATCAACATGTCGCTTTACTTAAAATAGATGTAAGGCTTATAGAAAGAGAAGAAGATTTGCGATCGAAATGGAACCCTGAAGTTTTATAAAACAAAATGCACGACTGGATCATACGAACTTGCTCTTGTAGCTGAGAACTTTTATATAGCTAAGCATTGACACTGATAGTAGGTATAGATCGTCTAGTTATTATTTGGTAGGATTAAGCCCGATGTATAGGTCTTATCTGATCTTAGTATAATAAATTTATTGTCGAATTGATGATTCTATTCCATGAATTGGTACCTACATATTCCAACAGTTAGGGCTGGTAACGAGACGATACCAGGCGAAACTTTTGTTAGTCTCGTCAAAATCGAAAAATTTCATTCTCCTCTCCGTCTTGGTCTTACCTTTTTCTCGTGGAAATTTTAATGTGCAGTCTCGTCTCGGTCTTGGTCTCATTCTTAGTCTTGGAGTCTTTCGTGTTTTATGACGTGTGTGATAACTTAAAAAATAAGATGCAAAGTAACATTATCTATCAGACACCTTAGACGATCCGTATTTCCAAGATACAATTTGAATTTTGTAGAGGTCGATTTAAATCAGAGCCATCTTTCAATGCATTTTGACAGTTCATGACTTGACAGGTAAGCAACAAACTATATTTTGACGTTTCGATAATAGTTTTATCCAAGTACAACCTAAAAGTCTTAAGGTCACCTTTTTCCGGAGAGAGAAACAAAGTCTGAAAAATAAGCGATTTCTATTTCAACGACATGCATACATAAATCGTACGTATTCTTCTCTGAATTTTTGCAGTTCCACTGACTGAGTATAAGTTTCAGTCTCGCAAAGATCACTGAGACTGTAACCGAAAAGAGACCGAGACTAGTCTTGGTCTAGTTTTTTTTGTATAATAATCTACGCGCGCTCAAGGGATTATACTACCCTTTAAATGTTTCAACACAGCGCGGGCGTGAGGTTAAGGAAGAGAAAGAATGATAGGAAAGATGTGTGGGGCGATGTTCTGAGAGTGTTGGAGGTTGTTGTCTCTGATCTTATCTCCAGGGATGGCGGCTGAACTAAAGCGGAGAAATTTCGGTGTCTTATTTATCTATGTCCCTTATAATTCGCATTATTTTTTTATTCTTTGTCGTATTTTATCGGTATACTAGTTTTGCGCAATCACATGTTGTTAATTCTATGCCTAAACAGCATGTAGTGAGTAAACCAGCAAATCATTGTATGACATTTTATTTTTAGAATTGGTTTTTAATGGAAAAATAAAAGGACATAGACCACGGCAGGGATCGAACCTGTGACCATGAGGCTGACAGGCGAGCACACACCCATCGTGCCACCGCCACCCCCATCCTACCTACAGTTTAATCTAAATTATGTATTTTAATTATAAAAATTATGCATGTAAAAGCTACATACAACGATCGAACCTAGAAATGTTCGATGCCATTTGAATTCTTGGACAAATTTAAATACATATATCAAAAAAAATTCAGAAATCGTTGGAGCGGCTTAACATAAATACAAAAATAATAAAACAATATAAGAAAAAAATCAAACATTTTCAGAAAAAAAATTGAAACATCAATTTAAAGTAATAATTATTATTATATAAATGAAATTTTAATTTCAAACAAATTCAGTGACTCGTTATTGAAAAATCGATTTTTCAAAAAAAAAATATTTATTTTTTAAAAATCGAAAAATATTTTTTTGAAAATTGTAATAAGCAATATTATTAATAGTTTTGGGGAACATTTGCAAAATTATTTTAATCGGTTCATCCAATAGTGAGAAAAAGAAAAAAATACCGTTAATAAGTACGCAAAGTAAATTATTTTTTGTTTCACTTAAAAGTGGATTGGGGTAATTTAAGAACACGTACGTTTTTTTATCAAAATTCTTGGAGTCGTTTCTTAGGAAAACATTTTGTTCTTAACGTCCATATGTTAGGTATTCAAACAAATGTCAAAAAGTACTGTATACAGATTTTCGAAAACGATTGAGTTTTCCAAGAAAAAAATTATTTTTTTAATTTCAAAAAGTGTTTTTGAAAAATCTTATGACCGCGACTGGATCGCACGTACTTGCTCTTATGTTCAATCACATCGTATTCGTATGCGAAAGATTCTTGGTAGAAATAGTTAAATATATTTTTACAATAGTTTTTTTTCTTAACTTTTTTTTATAAAATTCTTTAATTTGTTTCTAATAAAATATATTGATATGACAAATTTTAAGTATGTACTTAACAATATAAAATTAGAAACATAAGTTAAGAAAAAAATCGTCCAACTGTCTTCGAAATATTGAATATTCAACTTTTTTTATTTCAAAAACTTCGAAAAAAAATAATTTTCCTCAAATATTGTTGTGCAGTATTATTTAAAATTCTGCTGGATATAAAATTTTTCATTGAAATACGGCGAGGCGTTTATGAAAAAGTGGAAATTCAAACAAATGCTTGTATGGCAGTTACCATTAATAACAAAATTTGTAAAAAAAAAAATGTAGAATATACATATAGTGTTACCTCACTATCATTTAAGTAATTGCAGAGACATTGAACAAAAAGAAGGTATTGAACAAACAGAAAAACAGGAGGAAACAAATTTCACAAAGAACACGTTTTTTTGCAAATAGTTGATTCTACAAGAAATAACATTGACATAAATAAGGAAAATGCAAAAATAAATGCAATTTCTTCTGTTTTGTGAACATTTTTAGCAATATAAACGAAACTGAAATTAAGAATACCGCTTCATTCCAAAATGCATACAATATTACATACGTCAGAAGTGCGATTTATTTCCAGAATTTGGAAAAAAATCAAACTGGAGATTTTAATTAAACCTAACATTGCGATGATAGAGAATACCAAAAAAGTGGTTCCCTCAATTGCGTATGTCTGTCCGTCTGTCTATCTAAACGGCTGAAGCGATTTTCTTCAAACTTGGTATTTAAGCGTTTTAGGTGATTTCCAATTTTTTTTTTAATCGTTTTTTTTAGGTTCTAAACTAAAGTTCCTATCATACAATTTTTTCTACCATCTCTATTATCTCGAAAACTGCTCTATCGATTTCGATATAATAAAGTGTGTACTCCTAAACATTTAACGCATTGTTTTTTTTTTTTGGGTGGCACTGATTTAACCGTCCCTGGGAATATTAGAAATAATTCTTAGAAACTCCTTGAATAGAATACTATTGTAATGCGCCTTTAAAACAGACCACCAAAGTTTTAAAATAATACCGACTTACAGGGGCCTTCCTGAAATAATTCTCCCCCATGATGTACTAACGGTTTCTTAACGGCTGTGTGAAAACTTTAACAATTTATACCTACACATTTATCTTTCAAGATCCATCAAGCAAATTCGCTTAAGAACATTTTACATTGAAAATTAAAAAAAATACTTTTATCTGCCTCTCTGAAATGTTACATTACAAAACAATAACTAAGCCCGTTACATTTGGTCAAGACTGTTTAACTTGTTACCTACAAGTTATATTGCTCTATAGTTAACGTTATGGAGTATGGAGTCCTCTATACTTGTAAATTTTGTAGGTATACATGTGCAGGAAGCCACTAAAGGTACACTACCTCTAAAACGGACTACACCAATATACATTATACTCATATGTATCTACATATATATATCTTGTCCAAATAATCAGAAGATACAAAACACAGTCAAGCTTTCAGGATATTAAAGATATACTTACGTTCAAAAATGGTTCCGTTGCTGCAGCCGCTGTTGTATTTGTTGATATCGTTGAAATCCTTGCCGTTGTTTGTTGTAGTTTACTGCTCGTATCTAGCGCCGTTAGATGGTTTTTTGCCGCGATTTTCATTTCGGTTGATATAGGTTGTGCCACTCCAACTGTTGATAATGATTCATCTGGATCGTCATCAACGCCATCATTTTCATCCATGCTAGTGCTTTTAGTCGAACCACCCGGCACCACCGGCGGTAGCAAGGACGATGTTGGTAGTTTCACGTGATTTTCATGGTGGACTTCATGTTGATGTTGATCTTCGGTCTTATAATCGTAATACAACACCGAAGGCAGATTCTCCGGGAAGGTAAGTATTTTATTTCTTACTGCCGGATGCTGAAGTTGCTGCTGGTGATAGATGTGTTGCTCTTGCCAGTAGTGCTGCTGTTGCTGCTGCTGCTGCTTGAGTTTGTAATCGTGTTTTTGCTTTTGTTTCAAGTGAAGTTGCTGCTTCTGCTGTTGGTCTTTGTGTATCCTTTCAATTGTTTTGCCTTTTTTCGGTTTTCCAAGTTTGGCACTTTTTTCCAATTTAAATTTTCTTCTCTTGAGATTACCTACAAAATAGAATAAAAAACAAAAAGAATGTATATAATGCTTAGGTAAGTAAAATGAAATTTAATACAAATAAAATCAAGCAATGCATAACTTCATCGAAAGGACGTTAAGGATAGAAAGTAGACTTATAAACATTTTTCTTGTTTTAGTAAAGCTTTGAATGCTATTAAATTTTTGTAATGAAATTCAATTTCATTTCTAACGGTTTAATGCACACAGAAAAAAGTTTCACAACTTTAAGTTAAATGATTGCAACAAATCCCTACTGGAACTGTGTTACTAGAGAAATTAACTATGTTAAATACACTTTATTCGTACTTCGAAAGGGCCCTCCAAAGTCACAAGGTATGTATAAAGTTTCGATGTTTTTAAGTTAACAAAGTTATGTAACAAAACACCAAGCACGCATAAGAAATTAAAACCCTTATTTTTTTTGTATAATACTGCGCGCACACTAAAGTAGATTTGCCTTTAAGACGTTGAAACACAATGCGAGTGTTGGGAAAGAACGGATTTTACATCCGATAATAAATTCAATCCGATTCTAAATATCAAAATCCAAATCCAAAGGGAAAATAGAAGCAAACAAATCATTTTACATTCGTGCTCTACGGCTAAAGTAAGGTATTTATTTTTTATAACAAATAATTAAAATAGGTATACACTATCAATAAAACTTGCTTTTGACAAAGTTTAAAATGATAATATATGTAGTACATATGTAGATACACATACAGTAGAGTTGATCTAAAAGTTTTGATTCTTTTTCGACAATTAAGTACGGTTTTGCAAAATGTAGGCATCTTCTCCACATCTACTTTGTTAAGAAGTACCGAAATTTCGTGTTTTGTTAAGAAGTCACTACCCAGTATGTGTCTCATTGTTTCATTTAGAAGTGGGCATCTTCCAACAAAATGAAAAACATTCTCACGTTTAGCCATATTCATATTGCACATGTCGCAGTAAAGCAATGCTAAAACTACGTTTTCACCTACCACTTAATCGAGATTTAAGTAGCTTAACCATAAATCCTCTTGAAATCTTGAAGATTTCCCATACAAATTTTAATCTCATTAAATGAAAATTAAAAATTAATTTCTTTAAAATCTTCTTCGAAGTAGAAGACTGTCAAAACAAACAAACCTTAAATTACAGAACGCACCTATCCAAATGTCATTTTCTCAAATGACAATCAACAAAAAAAAACGTGTCAAGTTAAAAGGGGAATTGAAGTGTTTTTTTTTTCTTTTTAACAAGAAACTTTATCTGGTTGGTGGTGAAGTAATTTTAAGGAGTACATCATTTAAATACGATTATTCGTATTAAAGGATGACCAGAAATGTGACGGTGAGGAAGTTACAGCTTCCAACCATTGGCTCTTACCGTGCGGGTCGGGTAGACATAAAAATGATAGAGCAAATAAGTAACTCCTGGATATCCAGGAGTGACTGTGTTATCTCTAGAAGCTTATGGCCTAGAATCAATGAAAAGAGAACGCAGCATATTTTATCACTTAGTAAAAATAGCATCAGAACCTTGATAGGTTTACCTACTAACAGGACATTGTGCAATAGGAACAATGGCCAATAGATTGGGTGTATTTGCACCCGACTTCTGCAGGAGCTGTCAAGACGCTGATGAAATAGAAACCATTCAACACATGCTCTGCGACTGTCCAAATCTACAAACAAATCCCCTCCGATACTTCCCAAACAGGTTTGTTGATGAGCTAGACGACCTATTGTCCAGGGAAATTAGACAAAAAAATGATGAAACTTCGAAAAAATTCCGACAAAGCTGAATTTTGGTGGAGACTTTCATTTTAATGTCCCAAGCATTTCCTAAAACGTACCCTAAATTTGGCGTGGAGCAAAAATTTGTAGGTTGGGTGGAAGGGGGAAAAATTCAGTTTTTTCCAAATTACTCGAAAATTTTAGGTTCTTTTGAAAAAAGTATTAGGTACGGATTGTAGATAATGTTATTCTATACAAAAAAGGTAAAGACACTTTTTATCGTACAATTGATAGATTTGGAGAAAAATTGTCTTAAATCTGATCTTAGAGTTTTTTTTAAGAAAATATAAAGATTTTGGGAGTTATTTAGCAAAATAAAAAAAATAGGATTTTTAAGATGGCAGCATTACCCTTCCGGTTCCACACTTAAAAATTTTTTTTTCATAGAATATGTTTTTGCAAACATAAATAAAAACAAAAAATCCCCACTCAAAAAAATAAATGTATTTAATTTTTTTGAATTAATGTACTACACCCCAATATTTTCGACCATTTTTCTAAAAATTTATGAGTTGTACGATAAAAAGTGTCTGGAACTTTTTTGTGTAGAATAACATTAGCTACAATGCGTACCTATAACTTTCTTCAAAAGAACCTAAAGTTTTCGAGTAATTTGGAAAAAAAATTAATTTTTCGCCCTCCCCCCATCCTAAAAATTTTAGCTCGACGACAAATTTAAGGTACTTTTTAAGAAATGCTTAGGACATTAAAATGAACCTCTCTACCAAAATTCAGCTTTGTCGGAATTTTTTCGAAGTGAATGCCTAATTTTCCTAGACTACTAGTGCATATACCAATGGTAAATATGAAAAAATATATAGAGAGTACGGGCTGGTTGGCAAATGACCCAGTCTTCATGAATCATTAGTTAGGAATATCTCTGTGTGAAAGAGGATCACAATGGACCAATAGGCCCCCGTGTACGCTGCAGCCTTTGAGCTGCGCACGCTCCTCCTAACTTAACTTAACCTACCGTGCGGGTATATGAAATAATCTCGTCTACTGAGATCTCAGAGAGAACCTTTTAAAATTTGCCGAATCCTCGTTAGTATTCTCAGCACACAATGTAAATCAGAATATTATTATTTTATATTATTAGTTAGTCTTGAAGAATATCTTTTATTTTTGTTTGTTTTAGGGAAAGAACCCAAGGATGCAATGCGCGTTGTAAATGCTCTGTTTACTCAACTGGATACTATCAAAGAATCGCCGAATGTATTATGATCTTGGCCACATCCAATTTAACTTCCAATATTGACCTCGCCTTCTTCGATCGTGCTGACATTAAACAACATGCAACACTTCCATCAAGTGCAATCTATCAAATTTACATTTCTATGTTATAAGAACTTATTAGAGTCGGAACGATGAAAGAAGATTTTATTCAACGATTCAATGATGAATGCAATAATTGTAACTCTAGTGTTGGTGTAAGTTGATGCACTCTTAGAAAATTGCCATTCTTAACGCACGCCATATTTGTTGGCAATGTCACACATCCAATCGAATTGGAAAGGTTTATTCAAGCCATGAACTCGAAACATTTAAAAGAGCATCGACTTTTGGAATTCAAAACCAAATAAGCTCAATACTTACTTTTGTTTTTATTTATTGTAAGATATAATACGATTAAAATTAGAATCCCTATGCTCTCCGTTTATAAGCTGGGTTTTTGACATCATATACACAATTTACTTTTCGTAATACTTCGTTAGTTTTGACATCCCTGCCCAGCCCATTAATGTATACCTCGATTATTGGCGGCGATTGCAAAATCTTCGAACTTATCACAATGATGAGTAGATATCCTATTCTCTTTGATTCCATTAAACGCTTGCCAATGGTCAAAGTGTATTCTGTCATCCAGAATGATATCATCTTGATCACAAATCTTTCTCAGATTATTGAAAAGTTACTGTTCACAATTATTGGATTCATTTTGGTACTTTTTCTTCTTTCCTAGAATCAATGGCGCAAATTTTTAAACAGCCTAATGTTAAGGACTTAGCATGATACTACTTAACATTTACATGATACTATGAACACATACATTTATTGTCAAAATTCGTGGAGCAGTTTTGAAGGAAAAAATGTTTTCATACCGGTATTTTAATATTTGTATTGTATGTACCGTTGTTTTTTTTTAATAGATTTAAGTGTTTAAATATTGAATGAAATGTAAAAAAATCTTCAATACAAAAATGTTTAAAGAAATCCATTAAGTTGTTGTGTAAAGTTTAATCTGTTTGGATATAGCTTCTTCATTGGATTCTTATAAAAAAGCCATGTAAGATGAACTGAACTTAACAAAAAGTGCGTATTTGTAGGGCCCTCACTAGCCAACTGATGAATCGAAGTGAGATCGCCGTGACGAAACGCTAATCTTATGGACTAAAGGCTGTTAAAACTATTTTGAAATAAATGATTTTTTATCAAAAATTTTTGATTTAATTTTTCTATATATAAATATGAGATAAGTACCTAATTGCACGTACGCGGGTTTTTTATAACTGCCTAACCCGCATAAGTGCATATTAAAGTTGGACATTTAGCGTGAGGCACTTATCCGGGTTTTACTGTATCTATTGTTTAAACGTTTAAGAAGCTTCGCCATAAATAAAATTTCAACAAATCAACTGAACCGTTTTTAAGAAAATTAAACCCAAAATAATGGGTATACTAGTGGTACCAATAATATAACCATTTTCACATGTGTGACAAGCCTAAAGATAAAAAAATCGAACACATCTATTATAAGGTTTACCAACATAGTAAATATAAAAAACATAAGACACGCCCTCTGAATTTGAGTAGCACAAACGAATTATGTCAAGTAACATTTCACTGGGAAAAAAGGTAAAATAGATCCCAGTTGGATTTTGTTGTTGTATCTCTTGTTACATTTTGACTGACTGAGTTTCTTTTTCTCAACAAAACACGCCTATGTTTTTAAAAATAGCGATAAAATAGTGAAAGGCAGGAAACATTTCGACGGTGTTCTATAGTTGAAAATGTTTCCATTATAGTTCTATCACTTATCGTTCTTAGAGCTCTATTATGGGTTCTGTCTAAAATACTTAAACAAGTTTTGGGAGCTCCTGCCCTAATATGCGAGTTATACTCCAGGTTTGGCCGAATGAAGGCCTCATAGATTTCAGCCATATTAGACGGGGAAAAGATTTTCTTGTATCTTCGAAAAAACCCCAACACATTGGGGTGGCAATGGCGCAGTGGATAAGTGATTAGACGTGTGGGTTCGAACCCCACGCTAGGCAGCATTCTTTTCTATACCTCCAATTTTAATTGGATGCCGCCCGTGGGTTAAAATGATAGTGACATGCTTTAACGACAGAAGACAGCACTGAGTTCTTGAAGCTTTAAATTCTATGCGGTGTCGGAGACAATACGGTGCCTTGGGCACACCATCATTTATTTTGTGAATATCAGGCTTAAAACCGGCCAATACAACTTGTATTGAACGGGCCGAAATTTAATTTCTAATCCAACGAAGAAGAGATTCAGCGATATGTTCTAATGATTTTAATATCAAGCGCAATAATTTTACTTTCCCCAAAACGATGTAAAGATCCGGGCCAGCGGATTTGTGTATATCAAGGTCTTTGAGGACTCTAGCAACTGCACTACTGCGAAAGAAGATTCGTCCCATATAACCGTTACGCTCTCAAGTATTGGAGGCTTTCTGGCAGCGTAGAATTAACAGCAAATTGAGCTGACAAAAGGGGTGTCATTAAAGACGAGCATTGGAACCGAAGACGAAGTTGAATTTCGAATATTTTTTACATATAACCAATAATGTTTACCACCTTTGGGACATTGTAGTATTTTTGGCCTTAATTTTTGGTCAAGCAAAAATTTGGTTCTTTGAATGTAACTAAAGTAAAAAATTGATAAAAGGTGTTGTAGCTTTGTTCGTTTTGATACGAAATCCTAAGCCATTGAAAATGACGGTGTTGGTGATGACTCATAAGGTGTTTGAACAATTTTTGCTGTACATCATGGTATTGAAGATGCCGGTTCTGGCTTAAAGGGTGTAGACTCCAAATCTTCCACAATTTTCAACTCGCGTTTACAAATTCATTGTGTCATTTTTGAGCGAAATTATTGAATGAAACGTGGAGTTCTCAGAGCTCCATTCGCATGACGAATTTCGACCAGGTGGACGTGCACATAAATGTATTGCATTTGGAGTTTAGATACGGCGTTCTGATACCTCTTCTTTCATTTTTAGTTCAGTGTTTTCGAGGCGAACGAACCTAATGTTTGACCAGTTGGTTGTTGGTGCACGACGACCCTTAAAACTGAGGCCGATGTACTTGTTGCGACAAATTAGTCACTATAGTATTCCTAGCAGGTGTATGTCTACATTTGCTTACCTCATAAATATCAAAACAAAACTGATAGTTGCCTGCATTTACAAGTTATGTATCGCACCTTCTGATCGTTTGAAATCCTCTGGAAATTATAGCAATATATTAAAAAACCCTTTCAAACACTCAACACAACTTTTCTAAAACTTTTCCCCCATTTGTCTAGGTGAATATTTTTTCTCTTTATTTATCTTCCAAACAAATTATAAAATCAATACCTAGCCTGATAGAAGTGTGTTTCTGGCTCTTGGCTGAGCTATTAAATATGAAGCTATGTATGTGTAACTTCATCCTTCGGTCTTAACTTTTTTTTAATTAAATTTCCAATAATGAATTTTCAACTTACACAATTTTTTGAAAACTTTTGTACTTGGATCAAATCACAAGAACTCAAAAGTAATTTATCAATCGAGCTTAAATTACACGCCATCTGCCAAAACAAATATCAAGTACTTTAAAATTAAGGAGGTATCCATACATAGGTAGCTATACGTTTAAGTAAGCTCGTTTAAATATTATGTTAAACATGTTTGTGTGCTTGTTTTTTTTTTCATTTTTGTTCGTGGGTATGAATGTTAACTTACTCGTGTGTCGTGTGTATATGAAAGTAATGTATTTCCTTAATATTTATTGACTCTTACCGCATTTTTTCCACCAACAAAATATTTCACCATCCACACATAAGCACACTTCGCATGGATCCTCTCGCGCGACCTGCAAGAAGAAAAAATAAATTTAAACAAATTAAGTTATCCATTAGGGCAAATGGAATACATATGTATGTAGCTAAAGGCTGACAATGTTCTCTGGGGTCTTAGCGCATGACGTTTCCTGCTGATTTATTTATTCATGTCATTGGTATTCTATATTCCCTAATCATTATTTAAAAAAAGTTTTAAATTAAGTGTAGTAGAGAGATGGAACAATTCTTGTATGACTTCGTTATGAGATTTTTGTTTTCTTAAATTAAAATGAGATTCAGATGTGAAAGGGCCTTAAGACAACAACTGCAATGTGCATACATCAAAAGCATAACTAAACGCATGCAAAATAATTAGGGCTATTAGTGAATTAGGCGATTATATTGTTACGATTTTTCTATCCTAATAAAATGCGAAAAATGATCCAAGATTTAACTATCTTAATTATTGAATAATTCAAAATGAGCTTAGATAATTTTTATAAGGAAGGTTTAAAGACGCGATGCCTTAAAAATGGGGTCAGAGATATTCCTTTAAACGATGTCACTCTTATTTTCCGTTTGACAGATTTCCATGCGCAAATCGTCGAACCATAATTTTTGCAAGCTCAAGACTGCATCTCGTTGAAAGACATCATATGCATTGCTTACAAGTAAGATCGACAGCTCGAGATGGACCTGGGTCGGATTTTAGGCCCAGTATAATCGTCACACGAATTGAGTACCTGTTGTCATAGTTCAGTTGAAAAGATGTTGAGATGACAGCTGGCGTCTCCCTAGTTACCCTCCAAGCAAAAACTCGGTTCACTTGGGAATCACTTTGGAATCCAAAAAACTGAATATATTACACACATTAACAAATTTTCTGTGTACGCATCTAAAAAGAACAAAAATCGATATTATTTTTTTATGGACCGATAAATAGACAGAGCGTCGATATTCGAATGGGGAGAGAAACAGTTATTTTTTTCAATTTTGCAGACAAAACAAGCAACAAGGAAATTTGTATCTTCAAGGAAAACCAAAATGCATAATAACAAACGTAAAGAATTTATCAAATAAACAAAGAAAGTGTTTAATACTCGTATGTGTTAAAGAGCATATTTCTTATAAGATTAGTTCATATTTTTGTATCCGTTTTGGATTTCATTTAGGTTCCGTTTTCGCTGAGTATAGTGAAATAGAAAACTCTCTCTCTCACAATACATTCTCATGATGGATCCGTGGGAATTCTAATTTCAATACTAATTGAATCCAATTTGGAATCGTTTCGGATCCGTTTATGAAGTGGTGTCGGATCCAAAACGGAGTCGCTTGCTTGGAGGGTATCAGACTGTTTATGCCAAGCCCATTTCTCAACACAGTTGTTTAATACAAATTTCAACTCTGCTCCACTCTTGAAGTCTAATCGATTCATCTGAAGCTTATTTCAACTCAATTCCATTTTACAACGGGGCAAGGTGAATATAAGGCAGTAGTTCACATTTAAGTAGTGTGCATGTAAAACGCTCTCCCATATATCAATACCCAACTTTTCGAGAGCATATGTACATTTTAAAAGGGCGGAAGTGTACCCAAAATTCATTCCTTGCGCGGAGAAACGAGACTATAAATTGGAAGAATACGTGAGAGCATCTGGTAATTATTTAGCTTTTGGTTTGGGAAAGGGATATCCTCTGGCCATTTTGTAGAATCGCAAGAACACAAAATACAAACCTGTTTCCAAGATTTTAAAATGGCATAGGCCCTTGGTTGAGGTTCACATCTTTGGGCAACTTGGGAACAAACACAAGTCTGCAATACTTCTCAACATCTTGGGAGCAGCCAACCCACTAAGGACTCTTTTGAGACTTAAGTCTCTTGAATGCGGAAGTAACCATCATCACTAGGTACATATGCATCGCTTTTAGAATCATGTTCTGCAAAGAATGAACAACTATATGACATAGTGTTACGCTCCGTTTATAACGATAAACCCACTAATTTATCAAACATGTCCCACATATCCTGGGATGCTTCAAAGATCGGTCGATCGAATGAATTTATATATAGTATATCCCATAGTTAATAATGGTAAAAAAACAACGGAGATCTCTTCTTATACAAAAGTAAATTCAAATGGATCCTTTGGCCTTAGTGTTGGTGTGAATGACCAGCGCTGCCGAAGTGAGTACTAAGGAAGTACTCCCCTGCCGCCTACTGTACTCCCGTACAACCCTCACTTAAATTGTACTTCCTCAAAAATATCCAAAATTTCGCCAACATTTATTAAAGATAGCATTTCCAATTTTATCGGATGCGTTCAACACTGAAATAGTGGGGGTTATCGTGATTAAAAAATCAACGTTAATTTTTCTCCTATTCGAATTTCGGAACAAGATTCTTTTATTCTTTATTCTTTTCTTTTTTTATTTTTAAACATTGAATGTATTTAGTAGAAATTATTTTTCTTCGATTAAGTTTGTTTATCTTATCAATACTTTTATTTTCAGTGGGTTCTTTTATTTCAACTTAACCCATAAATAAAATGGGTTGAAGTGCCGATTTCACAAATATTTTAATAAATTTATATATCAATAGTCCATTCTTTTTATTTTACGTACTCCCGACGAACACAAAATACTCCCCCTAATCCTCTGAAATACTTCCATTCAAATTTTCAAAACGGCAGCGCTGGGTGTGACCTTTCAATCATCCTCCATCACAACCTTAAATATGTATTCAACCCATGAATCAAAGAAAACAAGATTACGACACTACTTTTTTTGTCTTATTTGGCTGACGTCACGCGAGATTAAAAAATCTAAGAGCAAAAGAAATTGTTTTGCGAATATTATAAACATACAATTTGTTTAAATAATTGAATATTGTGGAATTAAATTTACTTTAGTAGAATTTAAATTAATTGCGAACAAACCAAGAATAAAAGAAAGTCGGAGTGCTATATGGATATCGAAGATTAAACTTAAATTAAGCAAAACAACCATTTGTGAAGATTATCTACATTAAATAAATGGAAAATGTTTTAATTATGTTTTAATTTTGTTGTATTTTTTTTGTTTTTTGCATTTGAATAAGTCTACAATTGTTCTGTTAAGTGTTCTTATTCTTAAACACATCCTCGCGCGGAAAAATTTTTTTTTTTATTTTCACATCGCAGTCAATGTGGCCAACTCAAGTAGATTGTTTGGTAGCCTGGAAACATTACTAGGTTTTATCCGTTGAAGGATTTGAAGATTTTGTCCAAGTTCGTCAAGCAAATATCCTTAGTGATGGCCTTAACAAACTGACTTCACTTAGGTGGCCCACCTATGAATGCGATGCGACGGCTGGAATTTTATTTCTTAGTTTATGGCATATGTATCCCCCCATATTTTCTAGCACATCGCTCTCTAAAATGGCCAAATCTTAATCATCTTTGTAGCCATCAGTATTATCCTCTTCTGGTTCCCAAGCAATGCTTTAAAATATAGTACCTAAAAAGACATTTCAGATTATTTGTTTGTATAAGCAAAAGTAATGTCTGCAAGCCGGCCAATGGCGCTTCCAAATCTGGGGTAGGTATTGTCAAAGCATTCATTTGCTGCGTCCGAAATAATACCCTCGTTGTGTCCTAAGATGTGGGACCTTAATCCCTATCAGGATGGTAATGGAGGCCACGTAACATACCAAATGTGGTTTCTAATACGTCCTACATTCAATCTGTACGACACTCATACTTGAATCCAAACTAGCTTGCGTCTAACAGGGTTTCTACTATTTTTTTATTGTCCCTGGGCAAAACCCTAGTTGACCATTCAGATAAATCAGCGTTTCCCGTTACTTTGTATACTGTTGGTATGGAACCAGGTTTAAGGCGAGGGCATTTTTTAACCGTGCAGACAATGGAGATAGAATATATTTTTAATTTATTTATTATAAAGCAACTGAAATGAACTCACTCAATAAAAATTGGAGGTTCATTTCAAAGTCATCTGCAGTAAAGTGGTCACTACAGATTCTAACTGTTTTTGCATAAATGCATCCTTTCTTTTACAAAGATGAATCCAAATTTTCAGCAGTTCAGGATCTTTTGGGAAACTGTTGTATAACACATCTTCTCTTCTTAATTTATTGTTTTTATTATTACACCTACAAACAACACACAACATTTTTAAGCTATTTTACATCAAACAAAATATAAAATTTCAATAACAAAATCCAAACTTTACAATTGCAAACTTTGTTTCGCTTTTATCTTGTTTTTCATTTAAAATCTGGCGTGACATCACACGACTTGTCAAAAATTTCCACAACAAAGCGAAAAAATAGAAGTGTCGAAATCTTGTATTCATTCATTCATGTATTCAACCCTCCTCTGCGCGGTTTTTTTAAGTATCCTCTCTTCAAGCTTAACAACATTTTAAAGGTTATTCTTTCTTTATATTAAGAATTTAATATGTACCCTAAAGGCTTGTAGCACATTATAAAACGAATACCTATTTCTTTATAAAAATTATTTAAAAATGGAAACCCAAATGATGAGCCATATCCATAACAAACAGGAAGTGATGACATTATAACTCATGCTCCTGAAATGGAGAAAACAAAAACAGGATATAGATACTCCATTCCGGCTTAAATATTTTTTTTTGTATGTATTTCTTTTGACTTGAGGAGATGCATTGCATTTTATAAAAAGCTGTTAAAACAGAATGCGCCAATAGAGAAGGTGGTAGCGATGACTATGATGGTACAGCTCTACATAAGGCAACGGTATTGGGGTTGCTATTGTGGGGAATCCTTTGTTTTCAATTTTTTCCCTTTAAATACTTTATGTGGGTACCTCTACCTACTCTCAAAGATAGCGAATAAAATATAGGTATACGAGTAGATCTAAAAAACAGGGGCTGCCAACAAACACGAAGGAACAAAGAATTCGTGAAAACATATACTGACATTTAAGCTCAGTACTCAAAACAGCAAGAGTAAAAGATTTTAAAAAAGCACTAAAAGGGAAGAAATGCTCTTTTTGTTAGCACACATACACACGTATACATGGTTAACCCAAAGTTATATATGTTGATGTTATGTAGGGTGTATATTGTTGGGTTAAGTTATTTTAGATTTTTTTGTTGTTGTTTGTGCATTAAAAAAAAGGAGATTGCAAAAACCACGTTTTCAAAATGAATACCTAGCCGTATCCCTAGATAATCCTTTGCAACAAAAGAGAAGTATAATTATTATAAAAACATTACTAGGTAAAGGTTAGATAAGGTACCTTCACATAAGAGAATGCCTACAGTAATGATAAAATAATTCCTATTTTTCAGTGTAAATTTAACTGTTAGCTAAACCAACAACGTTTTAGCGTAAATTTTTTTTGTCGGTTATGCAACCTTGACAATATATCAAAAATTATTATGTATCTACTTGAAAATGTTAAATTATATTTCCCCTTTATCACAATAATCATCGTCACTATAAATAATAAAAGAAAGAAATTTCGTATAGTTTTTGCGAAGCGAAGTAAAAAAAAAAGTAATGCTGGACTTACACTATTGACATCACTAGCAAAATAATGGTAAAATCAAATCATTAATGATAAGAATTTACACGGGACAGAATACTGATTTTTTGATTGATAATGGCCATCTGCCACTACAGAATGAGCAAATTTATTCTTTCTCGCAGTGTGCCATTATTTTCAAAATGGTGTCACTGTAATTGCACAATGCCATTTTAATGTCAATATTTAATGCCAGTCTTTCCTGCCATTTGTTTTAATGAGGAAAATAATGACAAACTTATGCGATTACACGACTGCCAAGTTCGCAGTATTTGCTGTCAAAATACTGCTGTAATTAATTTAATTAACGACATTCGTTTACACTAAGCTAAAATAATGACAGATAAAAATACTGTAAAGAATGAGCAAGTTCATTCTTTATTGCAAATTATTATCATTATTTGAAAATTATTGTCAGTGATGAATTAACACGATTTCAGTAAAATGCCACAACTTAACGCAAATTCTGGCTGGCAGTTTTTTAATGACAAATATCATACTACATTTTCAACCATTTACACGACAAACAAAATAATGCCAAGATTTTGACAGTAATACTGCCAATTTGGCAGTCGTGTAAATTAGGCATTACACAATTTAGTCATTAATGTCAATAAAATGGAACAAATAAATGGCAATCCGGAATAATTCCGAACAGCCAATCGAAAACGACTAATTTAACATAGAACTTCTCAAACGGTTTGATTTCCAATCTTAGTGTTATTTCTCATGAGATGTGATGCGTTTAACCATCTGTGTACACAGTTCTTGATAAAGTAATTTACTTTCGATGTTTTCGTTCAAGAAATGTATTTGGTGTTTAGTTTTTCGAAACATTTCACAATAACAAATCTACTAATTTATAAACATGCAATTTCATGATGCAATTTTTGTGAGACATATATTGTAGCAAGGGATAGATAAGGTTGAAAACTGACAGTTATCGTCTATGGCTTTGTCATTTGAGTGAACGTTGCTAAATTAATTTGAGTAGGTATAGAGTGGCGGATAACACAAAGTTTGTATGTGGTTCAATACTTTTGGTTTTCGATTATTGTTTCTTTATGCCATTAATACAATTAAATGCATTTTCTTAAATTAATTCTGGAATCGAATTAAAAAAAGAAATCAAAATCGCTCCTACGTATAAGCAGTCGTCTTCTCAATTTCATGATTTTGTTATTGTGATCACACACTAAACATGTGATATATTGAACATCCCCATTTTTTAGTAAGTTTTTTACTTAATTAATAATACATAAAAGAGAGAGAGAAATTACAAATTTTGTCTCTCATACTTCTAACCTATTTAAATTTTTCTCAGGGCTGCCTGCAATGGGGTTTTCGATTGGTTGTTCGGTGTTAATCTCTTTACTCATGAAACATAAGGAGTGAAAAAGAGTAACTCCGAATGTCGCGGAGCTGTTGTCAAAATAAGGTTCACAGACACATTTAAACAACCAAAGTTATAATTTTTTATCGAAATGTTTGAATTTAATAACTTATATAATAATATCTAATAAATCATAAAAATTCTTATTACACACTTATATTTTTTTCCTACTCAACCAACAACACAAATGCATCCACACAAATCAACTTATAAAAGTACAGTTTATTCGGCCCAGATTACTTTTTATGTACCCATATGTTTCACAAAGAGTGATGGTGAAGAATTGTTAAAATAACTGTTATAAATTTGCAATTCGCTAGTCTCGTTCTAAAATTATGCTTATTTTCTTTGACATTATAGGGGTATTCACGATCTGGTGTACCAAGCCTTGTAAAATTGTAAAATTTTATTTTTTTACAACAGACTGTGAACACACCTTTACTAATCTGTAGCAACACTGAAGCAATTGTCAAAATCTGTTTCACATTTGTTCTGAAGAAGGCTTAAGTTTGTGTTAAAAAAATCTTACACCCTTGTATGTTTCTGTTACAATTGGGTTCGGGTATTGTAAAAGTGTAAAAGTGTAAGATTTTAACATTCAGTATATTTTGTTGTTGTAGTGCAAAAAATGCTACACTTTTACACTTTTACAATGATACAAGACCAGATACACCGGATCGTGAATACCCCTTATGTATTTAATATGAACATGTTGTGGACTAATTTTTAATATCATGTTCCACTCTAACTTTAACTGACAATGTATTTTAGTAAGTTTGAATATTGTGTTTTTTTCGGATACACCGACAAATTGGCCCGCATATTTTATTCAAAAGATCAATTCATAATTTTTTGAGCAGATCTGTAAAATGCAATAGGAAAGGACATACATATACATATTTGTTTAACTATGCATTAATTTGACTAGAAAGCGGTAGAATTTAATAACTCAGAAACTCGATTTCCTTACAACAACAAAAAATTGATTCTCGACGGATCTGTAGCAATTTTTTTTCCCTTAAGCGAATTCCATACACATAAAAATTGAATTTTTTTCTGAAAGAATTGAATTCTCTCGAATCTCTTTTTGAAGACGGATTTAAACAGTTTCTCACAAAGATTTTCATACACATCACAAACTCCACATTTCGGAAACGTCAATTCTTGTGATTATTTGCAATACGTTTTGATGCAAGTTCAATTGGTTAATAAATTATAATTGTGAGAAAAATATATCTATATAAATAGATATACATATGTAGCTAATATTAATAACGCAACGAAATGTGTTTTAAGGTATAAACACAAACATTTCATATTTTGAATGAGCCCTGGAATTGTTGACCACAAGCACTCAAAAAAGAGATTGCTACGTTTTTTTTCAATTTCTTTCAACTCGAATAGAAATGAATTTTAGTAGCGATCCGTTTTCATTGAAAGTAAAAACATTTTAGTTTTGTGTAAAAATGTTAAACCTAACTCGTAAAAAACGTGGTACATCATAAAACTGAAAATATTTTTAATTTGATAAAATTCTTTGGCATTAAAATTAATTTCCCGCAGGGTCCGAATAATTCTGGCATTAACTGCTTAACCTCGACCTCGTATTGCTTATGTACATACATATAATGTTAGTATGTATGTATAATATATTCTCATCAAATAAGCGTGCACTTGTAAATTGAAAATGAAAGGGTCGGAATTCGAAAGATATAATTGACAAAAAGTCCTCCTTTCTGCTGAAATGAATTCTGAACTGAATGGATAAGGTTGTGAAACCGTACTGAGGACGCACTACTTATAATAAATGTGTTTTTCTGTATTACTTATTTTTTCTTCTTAACATTTGCCCTGATGGCATGTTATGTTTTGCAGCAACAAACCAACGAAGCGACTAATGAAGGCACAAAATGCAAAGTTTAAGTGCAAAACCCAAAAGTCAAAAAGATACATATTCATGAAGAATAGTATAGTGTAGGGAAAGAATAAATAGTTATGAATACAAAAACAAATATAAAAGTAATTGCTGGTGCAATAAACTTGTGAAATTGAGAAAAGTTTCTTAATCGATTCTATAGTTTTAGTTTTAAATAATTGATTTCTGTATGTATAACAGCCTTATGAAATACCACCCTTGCGGAGCATGCCGCGCAACCAACGGAAATCTAATCTATTTAATATACATACTTATAACTATAAACATATAACTTATTAATATTTTCACTTGCGATATATGTAGGCACTATTATAAGGCAAGTTTTGCATTTGGAAAAAAATAAAATGCCCGAAAACGATCCGCACGTACTTGCTCTTATGTTCAATCACATTGTACGCACAAGATTCTTCTTAGTAGTTTTTTACTTAATTTTTTATATATAAAATTTGGTAATTTTATGTAATTAATAATACAGGGTGGCGCACGAATCGTGCCAAAATAAGAAATTTAAATAACTTATTTTAATCGATGTATTTCATTAATTTAAATTTAAATAAATTTTTTTTAAATAACTAATCAATTTTTTTGGAATTTTCGTTGGAGCTCCGCCATAACATGTGTAGCTACGTCAAGTGCACACGTTGAAACCAAATCCTGCTGAAAGGGATACGTCTTCGGCGAAGTTCTGGGTAAAAAAAAACTCCGTCAACATCTTTAAATAACGATCCCCATTGACAGTTTGGGTTACACCGTTTTCTTCAAAGAAGTATGCCCCGACAATACACCTTGATGAAACTGCGCACCACACAGTGACTCGTTCTGGAAACAGTTCAGTCTCATGGACCATTTCTGGATTAGATTCACTCCATACACGGCAATTTTGCTTGTTAACATTACCGTTTAAGTCAAAATGAGCCTCATTAGACATGAACAAACAATTTATTAATGTGTTGTCTTCTTCGGCCATTGCAATCATTTTTCGGCAAAATTCCAGGCGAACAGGGAAATCCTGAGGGTTTAACTTGCTAGTAATTTGGACTTTGCACCCATTTTTTCATTTTTTTTTAAAATGTAAATACATACAAAATAAAAAAGATTCTTACATCAAATAAAAATAATTATATTTTGAATCTTATTTATGAACAAAAAATAGCAACCCAGTCTGATTCATATTTTTTTGCAAAATTAAAAAAAAATTAAAAATGATTGAAAAAATGGGGGGTGATTTGGCCTTACATTTTCTTGCATTTGTTTGCCACATTTGTTGCATGTGTTGTTAAAAGTATGAGACAAAAAGTGACATATAATGCACTTAATCCACTCAACCGGTTTCGTTGTTTGATCATAACCCTCGCCACAACCCATGAATTACAGAAAACAATATTACGACACTTCTTTGTTTTTCATATTTTATTGACTTCATATGTGAAAAAAATCCATTAATGCACAAACAACAAACAACAAGGGTATACATGCAACGACGGGAAACCCAGATAAACCTCAGAAACCAGATAATTTTATCTCCGCAGAAATGAATTGTCAAAGATTGTATTGGAAATACATTCTCCAAATCAGATAAAATTATTTCACGAATTTGATGTAGAAAAATTTCAATGAACATATGATTATTTCCCACATTTTAGCAAGTATTTTTAAGGGGGTGTTCATGCAAATGCCTGCCGGAAAATTATATCTTACTGCAAAGCGAAAAATTATCTCGTTGCATAAATTCCCTTTAAACCAATTTGCAGATTTTTTTTTCTCATATGACGTCAATAAAATAAAAAAAACAAAAAAGTGTCGTAATCTTGTTTTCTTTGATTCATGGCCATTACCTACACAAGTATATTTTCAACTGACGTCAGCGCCAGTTTTGGTATTAAATTTCGCATATTTTGTCTTTTTAAGTAGGTACATATCTTCTTAAAATTAAATTTTTTTTGTTTGAAAAATATGCAGTTTCAATAGCGGGAGAATTTGTTCCGGCTGTAAGTTTAAATTTTCAAGGCTACTGTAAAGAAAAAAATAGATCCACTGAGAGATTAGGTAATGCTGATATTTTGCTGTATAATAAAACTCGCTTAAGTGAAAAATCCGCTTACCTGAAAACATTCACAAATCCCCGTATATATTTACATACAAACTACCTCGCTTAACTGAAAATTCGCTTTAGTGAAAACCCCGAATAACTAAAAAAAAAAATCCTTCATGTTTTCTATTTTTCTATAGAAAATAACGCGGATAAGTGAAAAACTAAAAATCGAAAAAAATCGGGTGCTGAATTGTTTCATTTTTGTATGCGTTCACATCCATCCTCCTTCCACATTCATGACGCATGCAAATGCTAAGTTTTAAATAAAAGTGAAACACCCGCAATTCCCATTTACTCACATACATTGTTGTTATTGTAACACTAAATGTATCTGTGAATAAAAGAAACTGAACTCAAAGTAGCGTTGGTTGAGTACAAATTCGTTTTGTTTAAAAATTAATTATTAGTTTGTTAATATCAAGGTACTGTTTTTTTTATTTAGATAAACCAAATTTATTTATGAAAGCAATTGTTAAACATTTAACACAGGTTGTTTTTTGAGCTGTTAAATATCAATATATGTAGTAAAAATTGTTACGTTACGTGACACAAAGTCTGCCTTATTGAAATATTTTTTTTAGTTATCCGAAACCCGTTTAAGTAAAATATATTTTTCACTTATCCGAGATCCGCTTAACCGAATTTTTTTCCAGTTATCCGAGGTCCGCTTATGTGAAAAACCCGTTTTACTGAAAAAAATTCCTGAGTTTTAGTCGTTTCGCTTAAGCGGTTTTCACTGTATCTAGTTTGAAAATAAGTTTTAAGCTGGAGATATCAACCGTAGTACCATATCACCCAACCTTACCCTATAATTCAATATCTCACTTTGATATTTAAAAAACATTATATACGCGCGCTCATTCCCAGAATCATCTTTTAAGGAGGCTTTAAGGAGGCTTTACATGGATCTGCATCTGCAGACTTGAAGAAAAGTAGAGCAGGACCATAATATAAAACAAAAATAAAAGTAAGACAGGGTACACACTAATAACTTACTCGAACTCTGCTATAACTTTCTTGACACATCTCACATTCACATGTTCTTAGCGTTCAGGTATGTAGTTTTGAGAAGATAATTTTCGCTATCTTCGTTGTTTTTAAACAAACTGAGGTGAAATGGTAAAAAAAAACTTGGAAATCCGTTATCTGAACGGAACAAATTATGTTGCAGATGAAAATGCAATAATGAAGATGAACATGTTCATCTTCACTATAATCTGCAATCTTCAGATTCATACTTCCTATAATCCCCATATGGCACAAGTATGATTTTTCTATTTTGTTTCCTCTTTTTTCGCAGATGTCAATGCAGATAAAGTTGAAAATACATGTAAAGCTTCCTTTACATGGATTTTCATCTGCAGATTTGAAGAAAAGTAGAGCGGGACCATAATATAAAACAAAGTCCCCTTTCACACAGGGAAACCAGTTGCTGGAGATTTTTTTGACGTTTTCCTTTAATTGCCTTGTACCTTTCACACGAGGAAATTGATGAGGAAACTGAGTTGCTCGTTTTTTTAATTGCTTTTGATTTGACATTCGCTTTTTGTAAACAAACAAACGCTTGTATGCGGATATATACTGCTTTATTGTCTGAATGCTGTTCTCTGGTCGTTATTTACATTGCTATTGCCATTTTCACGTATGTATATATATTTTTTTAATTTCCAATAAATAATAGAATCAATTTTAGTTTCATTTGTACATGCATCTTTGCGATTACAGAATCTGCGCAACAAAGTAGCTAATACTATAGAAAACTTTGGGCCAGCAACCCCAATGGGAGTTTTCCTCAACACAATGAATATTACAGGTGAAACTATTTTAAGTTAAATAAAAAGAATTTAATGTTAATAAATTGCATACCGTAATAAATGTTTTATTAAATTTGTTCTGAAATTAATTTTTTTTTTTTGAAATTGTTTGTAGTAGTAGTAAGGTCTTATATGAATCAGACATATCGCAAACTACCCGACTCTCAAAAGGTCTTCTGAAACGAGCATAATTTTTTACTCATGACCTTGCATTTTATAAGAATTAATTCATACATTGCTGGACGATTACTATTCCACAATTTATTTCCGTTTCTGTTATTTTTGACTTGGGTTTAATTAGTCGCGAAAATTATCTTTTCTTAACATCTAATCGCGATAGCGTTTTATTTCTTTTTGCCGAATCATTTTGTCGAGGTCACGATTTCGATGTTTTTTTTTGGACCCATTGTATGATGATTTCTCAAGTCAATCTTTGAACGTTCAGTAGCGTGATTTTTAGATGACAACGACGACTGTAAGGAAGATTGCAATGGAATTGCACTTGTTTCTTTTATGAACAATTTCTCTTTAAAAAAATATATGTTTGACTGATAGATCTGTCTCCGAAGACAGACGTCAAAATGGAAGTCTAAGAAAATTTCAAAGCAAAACGTCAAAAAAATCTCTTCAAATCGTTGACCGGGGAGATTTTTTTCATTCCCCTTACTTCTTGCCCTTCTCACCGACAAGCTCCCAGTTGCCGGCAACTCAGTTGCCTTGTGTGAAAGGGGTAAAACATAAAAGTAAGACAGGGTACACACTAATAACTTCCTCTAACTCTGCTATAACTTTCTTGACACATCTCACAATAAAATGTTCTTAGCGTTCAGGAATGCAGTTGTGTGAAGAAATTTGGGATTTTTTCGTTGTTTTTAAGCAAAACGAGGTGAAATGGTAAAAAAAACTTAAACATTCGTTTTTTCTTTGTACACAGAAAGTTGTGTACACATAAATTTTTCCGATTCCGCAAGGGTTCGATGCATATTTTTTTGACAGATAACGTGTACACAGATAGGAAAATTTTTCACGCATATTTTGAGGGTGATTCATTTTTTTGTACGGAAAAGCATTCACGGTTGCGGAATTGGGACCCTGAACGGAACAAATTATGGTGCAGATGAAAATGCACCATTGGGGAGCGTTTATTTTTGATAAATTCCAACATTAATCTCATAATAAAATTTCCTACATATGATTGAATTACCTAATTCATATTTCTTGGAAGGTCTCCGAGAACGGACCTTGGTTTGAAAATGTCAAAGGGGCATGTTAAAAAATATCGTTTCAACTTTTTCACCATGGTTTGTATTTAATTTCAATGAAACTTGAAAAATAAATAAAAAACATCCAACAAACAAAATTTGAAGTTCATTTTCATAATGCCATAAATAAGTTATTCTTCTATAAGAAATAGAAGATTAACGTTGTACATCATGTGTCATATCCAATCAAAAAATATTTATCAAGCGAATTCCGAAAGACATCATAATTCAACACAAACGCACGCATTGAACGAACATTTAATTCAATCGATAAACTGCCACTTCATTTGCATATAGCATCACTCTACATGAGCGCTTAAAGAGAAAATAGCATGACATGAGAATTTTCTAATCACATTGGTCTATTTAATTTATTGGAAATAATTATTATACTCTGATCATTTTCCCTATTTATATAATCTACGAGAAAAAATTAAAAATTAAAGCCCTCTGTCGTAGAAATTATATAACAGTGGCAGCTATGTTTTCATATCATGCGATAGATAGTATGCTTTCATTGCATACTATTGATCGCTTGCTGTACCGCAAGGAGAACTGTTATTTTTTCTATGGCGTTTCCAAATATCATTTGTTGTTATTGTTTCTATCAGCATTAGTTGCCATCGACATTCTTCAGTAAACTAAAAAGCATGCTATGTCCACCTACGAAAATTGGACAGTTCTTCTTCTATCTGATTTCTGCTATTGTTATTGCTATTGCTATAAGTTTTTCGATAATGTAATGGAGACTGCATATTATCAGCAAGACTTTGAACAGAATACAACTGCTTATAGATAAGGTATTCTCTGAATTTGTCCCGAACAGAACGAGCTCAAAAGACTAAAATTTGTTGTTTTTTTAAGCACTTGAACTCTAAGCTGTCATTAATTGACATTTTGTTAATTTACATCCGTTTTTTTTTTTTTATTATTTATATAAACAATACATTCTGCCAAATTCTTTCCCGATTTCTCACAATATGATAATTTTTTTCTTCACTCTCTCCCACTCTTGACACACGTGACATTTGATCTATTGAGCAATTAACTCAAAAATGCTCATGATTATTTCCGAGCTCATTGAACGCGCTCCGAACATGTTCAGAATAAAAAGAAATGCAAATTCGGAAATCTGAATGCTATGAGTGAAAAAAAGAACACAAATTTTGTATGCCAACTCAGAATCTGCTCCTATAATACTGAATAATACTACGTTTTCACCTACCACTTAATCCATATTTAAGTGGATTAACCATAAATCCTCCTTGAAATCTTCCGAATCTTGAAGATCTCTATACAAATTTTAATCCCCTCAAACGAAGATTAGAAATTAATCTCATTGAAATCTTCTTCGAAGTAGAAATTTTTCGGTGATGGATCGTCAGATGGTTCCTGAGCTGGGGAAACCTCTTCTTTGCTAGCAGGCACTTCTGCTTCAACTCCCGCCTCTGTGTCGGTCATATTTTTACTTCATTTTTACTCTTGTTATATTGACTTTTGAATGACAATTCAGAGTGAAAACGTCAAACTTATCTTTGTTTCTCTAGAGAAAGCACTTCAAGATTAATTTTTAATCTACTCAATTTACGAGTAAACCGGATTATCTTTAGGTAAAAACGTAGTATAATAATGCGTGAAAAAGATTAAATCAACACCATCATCGTCGACAGCAAAAAAAAACACGCTGGCCACCAGCTCCGTCATTTCCAGTTGTTTGTCATTTCAATTGGGGGTGGCCGTGGCGCGATGGTTGTGTGTTCGCCTGTCAACCTCATGGTTACAGGTTCGATCCCTGCCGTAGTCTATGTCTTCTTATTTTTCCATTAAAAACCAATTCTAAAAATAAATGTCATACAATGAGTTACTGGTTTACTCATTACATGCTGTTTAGGCATAGAACTAACAATATTTAATTGAGTAAAACTAGTATACCGATAACATATGACAAATGGATAACAAAATAATGCGAATTATAATGGACATTGATAAATAAGACACGGAAATTTCTCCGCATTAGTTCAGCCGCCATCCCTGGAGATAAAATCTGAGACAACAACCACCTACAGTCTCCGAATATCGCGCCACACATCTTTCCTATCATTCTTTCTCTTCCTTAACCTCACTCTCACGCCCGCGCTGTGTTGAAACATTTAAAGGGTATTCATAATCCCTTGAGCGCGTGTAGATTATAAAAAAAAAAAAAAAATACAGCAACAAGTTCTATGCATTGTACATCGTGCCACTAAATGTCGTGTACAGGGAAGGTTGTAAGCAAAGCACCACCAAGCGCAATTAATGAATTTGAACTAAAGACGATGTATGCTTTACTGGTGCTGGTTGGTTTAGTGTTTGATAAGTACTTGAAACAATTGCGGCCGCTGTTCCGGGCACTGTTTAATCTGTTGCAAGCATAACAAAATGGCCATGTTTCGGCCAACAAAACTGATAAATGTGTACCCAAAACTTTTCAAGCATGTTTGATATCCATCATTTCCGATAAAAATACCACACTCAAACCATTTTTAAAAATTGAGTCGCTTTAAATATGAATTCAGCATAGTTGAAATCAACGCTAATAACTGTCAATATATTATAAAGGTTATCCATTTTGCGGTTTCAAAAGTATAGGGGTGGAATTCGACATCTGTCAAACTAAGTTGTTAAACCCATTTTTTTTTCAGTTGAACGTCTGACATTTACGAAAATGGATCGCTAAACTATCGCACAACGCATAAAAATTGTTAAGACCTACTACAAAAATGGTGATTCTGACACAGCCACATATCGTGCTTTAAGAGGAGATTATGGTTAACATAATCGTCCAACTATGCAAGCAATTGGCAAAATTGTGAAGAAATTTGAAGAGACTGGATTGGTTACAGATATTGTAAGGCCTGTGCATCATCGTTTCGCTCGTACCACTTAAAATATCGCTGCTGTAACTGAAAGTGTTGCCGAAGACCCGAATGTGTCGATTCCTCGTCGTTCTCAGGAATTAGGACTGTTTTACGGCACATTATGGCGTATTTTACATTTGAATCTACACCTACATCCATATAAAGTCCAGCTCACACAGCAACTGAAGCCAGCTGACCATCCATAACGTCGTAGATACGTCGAATGTGTGCTTGAACAACAGGCGGTGGACGGCGATTTTTCGAACAAAATTTTCGTCAGCGACGAAGCACATTCCTCCCTCGGTTAGTATGTTAATAAACAAAATTGTCGTATTTGGGGTTCTGAGAATACTGAAGAGAGGTCATTACATCTACAAAAAGTCACTGTTTGGGGCGCTCTTTGGACCGGAGGTGTGATTGGACCTTGCTTCTTCGAAAACGACGATGGAACGACTGTCACCGTCAATACAGAGCGTTATGGTCATATGATAACCGACTTTTTTTGCCTGCTATTGAAGAATACGACTTGGAGAATATGTGCTTTCAACAAGACGGTGCCACATGCCACACAACTCTAGCGAATATGGCTTTATTGCAAGAGACATTTCCTGGCCGAGTAATTTCTCGTCGTGGCGATATTAACTGGCCACCAAGATCATGCAATTTGACACCGCTGGTCTTTTTTTGTGGGGCTACACGAATGACCATGCTTATGCAGATAAACCTTAATATAATACTAATGCACAAATATATGCATGCACCAAAAGTACACATAAAAAGATGGACGGGAAATAATTTAATATTCCCCACGCTTCGCGCTTTTGGTGGGCTGCTGAATCAAACAACTAATTTCTGGAAGTCGACAATAGTCGTACGAATTCTATCAAGATTCATCCTTCTATCTAACTCAGCTTTTCTTACGCCATAATCAATGAATTGACATTTTATACCGCCGCGCCGCCGCCGCCGCCCGCTGGACCTAAGTAAAATCATATTAGCTAAGATTAATTAATTAACCAGAAGTAACTATGTACTTTTACATTGTATATGTAACATTGCCAAGAATATCTTCTGTCTGGCATAACGATTGCTGGCAGTCGTTTGAGTTGACTCTAGACTTTGTTCTGATTGAATTAGATAGACCAGATCCTCCAAGGACTCAGTAAAGCACAAAATGAGCATTGGGAAGATGATTAGGGTCAATAAAGAAAAAGTGTCAGCAGCAATAGCGTACGAAAGTATTTATGGGGATTTATTCGTAAGTCGGTTAATTTAATGGAAAGTCGTTATTGCTGATTTCTGATAAAAATGCCAATCCTGTTAACACTTCTTCTTCGACATACCAAAAATGTTTACAATACATTATCCAGTGGGACATTAATTACATCGAATGTCTGCGATAGGCATTTACTATTTCTTTCATTCCTGTAAAAGTATTTTTCTTTTTTGTTTGCTGTAATGCTTTTGTGGTGAGCTCTTGGCATCCCTAAAAGGACAATGCGCAATGATTTATAAATCGTAACTGAGCTGACACCAAGAAGGAGCATTCAAGTGTGAGTAATTTTATTTAGCAGAATGGGTTTTTATGAAGTTTGTTTGTGGGAGTAAAATATTGCAAAATGCATCCTTCTTTCACAAAACCTAAGCTGAAAATGGATTTACTCTCAAGAAAAGTGGACTTTCATTTCTTTACAAACAAAGTGGTATAAAAGCAGTAAATATGTATATGTATAGCATGCGAGTTGCTAGCTAAAGAGAATAAAAATCATAGGCATTTCTAGAGTATTTTCTTGATCTTTTTTTAATTCAAATAATTTCGAACCGACTTCATTTTTGTAGTCTAATATGCTTTAATGCCATTTGGTACTGTTTTTTTGTGTTTTCCATACAAAAAGTGATAAATCTTATCAAGGTTCTATAAATAAACTAGTTTTTCTTTATTCTATATTTTCCAACTTTAGTACTTAAATAATTGGATATTTACTACATGCTTTATTTTAAAACGTATTTTAGAGTCGCCGTAATCGTTTAGCTTTAGAGCATAAAATCAACTTTTGTTAAAGCAGACGTCTAGTTGCCAGCCCTTGTCTAACTTTATCTTAATTTTAAACAACAACTCTTCTAATTATTGTATATCTTTAGGGCTACGTTAATTAAACTTATGTTGAACACACCTTATTTTGGCAGATTGAGTAATGGAACAGAATGAACATAAACTTAAGCACAAGAACACATAAAAGCTCAGGTAAGATTTTAAAAATTTCATAAAAATATTTTTCTATATGTATCTACGTAATTCGATTCATGTAAAGAAACAAATTTCATTTTTTCTTATGAAATGTCAAACGTCAACTGGAAACAGTATAGTTTAAGAGAGATAAAAAGCGCTTAGCTCAGTTTAAAGTTAGACGACCTCTTTAACGTTAAAGTTAATTGAAGAAAACGTAAAAAATATGTTTATATTATTTTTGTCTTAGTGGACTGGGTGGATTTAAAGCCAATTGAATGTTTTTGTGACCTTTAGTCTAAAATGCGTTTCGCCCAGGTACTACAGTTGGGCTCATCAGTTATATTTGTAGTACCTTTCTAAGACGAATTATTTTTTGATCGATGTTTACCGACTTTAATAAAATTTAGAGCGATTACTCACTGTAAATTATATTTTTCTAGGGGAATTTGGTTAGATTCATGCACCTAGAAGTATGTTTTGCCCGTGATCTGGCCAGTGAATTAATTGAAGAAAACGTAAACAATATGTTTATATTATTTTTGTTTTTGTTTTAGTGGACTGTGTGGATTTAACGTTTAAGTATACTTTTTTGTCGTTTAAGCTTATCAAGAAGTGGACCCTTATTTTAGAACTCATTTTTAGGGTCAAATCCCATTTTAAAATTCATTTACAGTAAGGTTTAAATGTTTAAAATTTAGCGCTGATGATTTTAAATGACTGTAACTTTAAAGAGGTTCTCTAACATTAAAATTGAAAAACGCTTCTCTATATGTTTTTTAAGGTACGTTAAATGTCCAGTTCACGTTTGGCATCTTACAATAAAATTATTATATATATATTTCAATACTTTAACATATATACATATGTACATATATAACATTTAATAATCAAATGTTTAAGCGCCTTTCATATGAGCTGCGAATTGGTAATGCGAATTGGTAATGGTCGCAAATTCTGAATTTTCTTTCATATGAATACAATCTTTGTTCGCCGACCAGCCATCTAACAAATGTCATTAATACATAAGTATGTACATAAATAAAGGTTCGAAATGGGTTTGCAGGAAAATGAGTCCAAAATAATTTTATTTATTAAAAAAAGTGGTTTTGTGAAGTTTTTTTGTGCTATAAAAGATTAAAAAGGAGACATAAGCTACATGTCCATCCAATTAACATGAATCGCCAAGAGGATGGAGACGAACAAACACGAATAATGTGAAGCCTAAAATTTGAGGCAAAATTCGAGCGAATTATTTATTTGTGGAATGCGTCCTGTTGTTGTGGATTTCGAATTTATATTTGATAGTTCGCAGAAGTCTGTTGTTGTTAAACAAATTGTTTGTAGTGTTTTCCTTTTAATTTTTTTAAATAAGATGATTTATGTATTAACTTCTTTGAAAAGTTGATTTTGCTTAAAAAAGTTAATTCGCATTCGCAATTCGTAGCTCATATGAAAGGCGCAGTCAACACGTTTTGGCGATTGATTGCGCCAAAAGCCATACATAATTATTTGTCCGTTGGGCACAGATTTTCTTTTCTCCACGATTATGTGATGTAAACAAGGTGAAGTTTTTGTTTTTACGTTGTTCAAAATCCACATTCACATAATTGCATTTAATTTGAAATTGGTGTTTTTCATGTGTTTATGCTTAATTCTCCTTCTATTTGATTAATATAACTTTTTGCTTAATCAACTGAATAACTTTCTAAGACCGCAATAAGACTCTTCATTAGTTAGAAGCCTTATTAAAAGTGTTTAAAATGAACTAAAAAATTAGGTAAGAGCTCGCAAATACACAACTTCTTAAACCAGAGTTTTCCTTGTTTAAAATTTTGCGAGTTTTAGATTTATTTTGTTGGTACTACGGGTCGGAAAATGTTTTGTTAATATGAACTTATGCAACGTTGAATAGAGCTTAATTAATACATATTCACTGTGAAACTATTCAACCGTTGAGACGTGTTTTGACAAATTCTATCCAATGCGACTTATTACGAAATAATTTTATTAAAGAACTTCAAAGTAATTTACTTCACAAATTAAACAGTAACAGCCCTATTAATAAGACATGCTTAGTCCACCTTTAGTCCATGGACTTAAAAAATCATGGAATAAAGGTGGACAAAAGACTAGTAATAAGTATTAACTCTATCTATTTTTATTCTATGTCCCTGTAAATTTTGTTCTTAAATGTTAATTCTTAGTCCTTGATTAGACCACCATCTTGGATGGTCTAGCGAAGGACTAAGTTGGTAAACGTCAAAAAGCAGGAATTCTGTTCTATTCATAGCATTTCATATACTAACTACGGAATTAGTCCTAAACTTTCATTAGTCCATGTTTATTAATTTGGGTGTTATAACTTATCAATTGTTCTTAGATTTATGGATAATGTTCTCGCCTTGGAAATTTTCTGTAAAATACTGTAAAAATGCTGTAAAGTACTGAGGAAAATTTGCGAATTCAATTTTTGACGGGGATAAATATGTATGTAGGTACGATTTCAGTTCTCTGAACTAGTCGAATAAATATGATCGTGAAATTTCGGAGTAATAAAAGTAAATGTTTAATTTGTGAAGTATTTAAGTTGGAAAATAATAAAATAGCCTAAGATATCGGGCCTTATTTTTAAATATATAAAATAAGATTAATTAACATTGTAATCGTTTCATGCTTCTTTGTTTTTTTCAAAAACACCCATGATCCCAAAAGCTAAGAATAAATTCTCTACATTCATGTGTTATTGTCGTCAGCACTTTGGGAATTCTTGTTTATTATGAGACAATATAGGTGGAGGTACAACAAAAAAAAAAACACTGTAATTTAGATCAGTCCTCTCAAAGTTATTTTCGCACCATCTTTCACTGCAATTTATTGCTGGAATTACACACAAATTCGCTATAACAAAAGGGTGAATCATACTCCTTAACACTTTATGTTCGTTTCGTTTTTTTCATGACAAAAATCGAGACCAATCCTCACATCCTTTGGTGAATTAAATTGGATAACCAAGAAGAGCTTTGAAAAACCAGCACACAATATGAATTTTATTGTTTCTCCACGCTCCGTCATCCAAGAGTCTAATACACAGCATCGGGGTAATCTCTGCTGTTTCCATTCCAAATAGGGCTTGACATAAAAAGTTATATATATACACATATATAAATTTATTTTTATATTTTAAATCTAAAAAAAAGAAACAGCAAAAAATCATCCACAATGGAATTCAAAACAAATAAATTGAAAACACAAAACAAAAAGTCCTTTTTTATTCCCTTTTATCCGCTTGATAGATTGCGCAAGTAAAGAAATAACATATCCAGCACCAGCAACATAGAAAGGACTCCGCACGACATTCTAGGTATTATACATTGAATGCCTCGAGATATGTCCCTTGCTGTTGCTACTGCTTCTGCATGGCAACTGCAAAAAAAATAATCCTTGCGGTACTAGAAAGGATTAAATATCGAAGTGCAGGGCGAAAGATAAATGAATGATACACGACCCTATGCATCTCCTACTCTTTTACAAGACGACTGTTTGCCTACGTCTTTCTTCAACTAAATACATACCATACAGCTATGTCAGTGCCAGATCCTTGCGAACAGAATTGGTTAAAGAAGTTAAAGAAATTGGAAATAACTCAGGTGGGTGCACTCTTAACACAAAGAGAAAATCAAATATTGGGGAAATGAATCAATGGGGTGAGTGATACTGACACCTTCACCGTCAGCGTTGCCGCGAATGGAATAATGTTCGTGCTACATTTTCTAAAAAATATGTCACATTTTCGTGACATATGAACAAAAAATTAGCTCTTAAAAAATCTTTACTTCAATTTTAACGCATTTAACATTTCAGCTTTTATAAGGGTTCCGAAATTCATTTCATCTTCGATAGTTGGATCTTACGGACATCTTACAGAAGTTGAAATGTAAGCGTAATCTGTAGGTACCTAATACTCTAACGAATACAAACTAAACAAAAATATGCCGTTTTATTATAGTATAGTGTATGTATTGGAGATAAGCATGAGTTTTTTGAAGTGAAAACTTCTATAGGCACGTTGTGCATTCTCCATTCTCCGATACAGGTACAACGTATATAGATTCATAACACCATAGATCGACATGCTAAAGATGTACGACATTCATCCATTCTAATGAAACATCGATGTTAAAAGAAAAAAACACAGATCTGTCATTCAAGATATCGATATCAATATGGTGTAATTGAGAAGGGGTATAGGCTTCTTTCACTGCCTACTGACCAGGTGATCAACGTATTTCAAGCAATGAAAAAATAAACAGTGAGATTACGATAATAATGGGTGATCCATTTTGCGGTTTCAAAAGTAAACGTAAATAAAACACATATAAAATATTTTTGTTCATGATATTTCTTTTTTATTATAAAGTTTGAACGTTGACACGTATGTGTGAAACACTACATCATTTAAATGACCACCACGCGAATTGTTGCAAGCATCGATTCTCTTGAGTTAATTTTCGCCCACTTTTTGGCATATATTGGGCGGTATCTCAGCCATAACTTGACGAATGTTGGTTTTCAAGTGATCAAGAGTTAAAGGTTTATCTGCATAAGCACGGTCTTTCGCGTAGCCCCACAAAAAAAGTCAAGCGGTTTCAAATCATGATCTTGTTGGCCACGACGGGAAATTACGGAAATGCCAGGAAATGTCTCTGCAATAAAGCCATATTCGCCAGAGTTGTGTGGCATGTGGCACCGTCTTGTTGAAACCACATATTCTCCAAGTCGTATTCTTCAATAGCAGGCAAGAAAAGAAGTAAGGTCAAATCACATCTCCGGACCAAAGAGCACCCCAAACAGTGACTTTTTGTAGATGTAATGACCTCTCTTCAATTATTTGATGATTCTCAGAACCCCAAATACGACAAGTTTGCTTATTAACATACTAACCGAGTGAGAAATGTGCTTCGTCGCTGAAGAAAATTTTGTTCGGAAAATCTCCGTCCACCGCCTGTTGTTCAAGCACACATTCGACGTATCAACGACGTTATGAATGGTCAGCTGGCTTCAGTTGCTGTGTGAGCTGGACTTTATATGGATGTAGGTGCAGATCCAAATGCAAAATACGCCATAATGGGCCGTAAGACAGTCCTAATTCCTGAGAACGACGAGGAATCGACACATTTGGGTCTTCGACCACACTTTCACTTACAGCAGCGATATTTTCAATGGTACGAGCGAAACGATGATGCATTGTATATACATTTTTAGATGTATATACAATGGATGATGCACAGGCCTTACAATATCTGTAACCAATCCAGTCTTTTCAAATTTCTTCACAATTTTGCCAATTGCTTGCGTAGTTGGACGATTATGTAAATCATAATCTCCTCTTAAAGTACGATATGTGGCTCTGGCAGAATCACCATTTTTGTAGTAGGTTTTAACCATTTGTATGCGTTGTGCGATAGTTAAGCGATAAGATAGTTAACCCTTTATTTATATACAAAATAAACAAGTACATATATCAATAGCGGTAGATAAGTATAGCGTATGTATATAGTGTTCAGTGCTGTTTATATGGGTGTATAAGTATATTTAAACTCTCCGATTCCGTACTTTTGTGCAATATAAAATTAAGTAATGAATATGATATTTTTCTTATATTGGAAAATGAATAAAATAGAAAAAGTATCTGTTTTAAAATACATATCTCTAAGAATTATGTTAATATTCCGAAAATTCGATATTCTTTAATATTTACAATTTATTTTTACAGAATCATAGATATTAGTAGAAATTCTAAAAAAGAAAATATGTGCTTCGTTATTTTTTGTAAGATTTCTACATATACATTTAATGTTTTTCGATCACAAAGAATTAGGTATATTAAGTGTGTTTTAAATATACAGTGTGCCCTCAGTAAAAGCAAATAACAGAAATTCAAGCAGATGCGTTAATTGAGTTTGTTGCAATAACCGATCCACCAAACTTTTGATCGATGCATTAAAATTTGACTTGAAAATTAAAGTATGAAAAATTAACGAAAATTGTTTGGTATACAAGTAAGGAAAATTGATTTTATTTTCCTATTTCTGTTACAATGTTTTTAAAAAACTAACGTAAAATAGTTTTCGTTAATTTTTTTTAATAGTGAGAAATAAATAAGCTTCTGTCAATGGGCAGCTCCCCATAAAACTATAAACTATAAAACTACATCATCCCAAATGCAATGTAGATACGATCAAGAAAAGTACAAAATTCAAAGAAAAGAAGCTGTAAAATAACTGCCAGTTACAGTTATACCAAATTCCAGATAATATAAGCGCAGAATGGATGAAAAAAGAGATCACAGTTGGAAAGTTACGATTACTGAGTCACTAATTGTGAAATTTTTGGTATTGCCTTAATCGCGGTTTTGCGTTTATCGAGAGTTACTTTTACCGAGGGCGCACTCTACTTGTGTTATATTTGCTTAGATCCCTGATTCTACGCGAAAAGCTTGCAGAAGGTATAAAAGGGAAGTACAAGAATGAATGGGGAAACCTGAAAAAAAATTACAAAATCGGATAGGTGTAAACGATATAGAGATGAGAACATTTAAAATAATATTACAATTAATTTTAATATGAAAAATTGCTGTTATTCCTTAGTTTAAAGTTTTCACTTTTTTAGGCAGTCCTAACGACTGCTTCCTTTGTTTTGTAATTTCATCACTACCTACGTTAAATAATGAACACAAAAACTTTTTTCCATATCGAAATTTTGCGTGCCACGTGAATTTTTTTAAGTCAAAAGGGCACACTCCTACCACACCGGCAACGCTCATTCACCACGCTCAAAGAAAAGAAAATGCTCGAATGCGACTTGTATTTTTATGCATGAACTTGGTTATATTTTAAAGCGTTGTACGGATAAAGAAAAAAATAATATTCCTTTACATAATAAATTAAGTAAATCACGTAAAAAAGCTTTGATAAGATACATACATCTTTTTAATTGTAGCAAGCTTAATTTACTTGGGTAAAACATTTACAAAAAGAGACTCAAAAATAGAAATAAACATAGAATTTTGGAAATGTATTAAATGCCAAAAATGTAAATATAACAGGGATATTCCTTAAATTGAAATGTCACAAAATGAGCCCGGTTCGTTTAGTTCAACCCAGGATCGGGCCTGTTTTTTTTGTGACAACTCGCATGTTTTTATTTTTGACATGTAATAAACACGACAACAGCTAATTTCATTCACAATCCACAATACCAACAATTTCATTTGGTTTTCAATAATTGCTGATACATATCTATTAACACATAATAAAACTAATAAAATAACAGATGTTTAACAGATGCATATGAATAATATAATACAGCTCATTAAAAAAAATCTAAAATAATTATCTGTCTCTTTGTTCCGGGTAATTTAGGAAACTATACTACACCGATTTTGACCGGAGCTTAACTGATATATATAGCTGATGTAAGAAGTAGTTTAGGCAATTTTAATACCCTCTAGGTGGCGCCCGTTATTTTAGGCAGAACAAATTTTACGGATCAGCTAAATTATATTAAATATATTTTTATTTTAGTTCTTTTTGCAAAAATAGACATTATTCTATGCCGTTTCTTCTACGAGATTTAATCTTATAGTTTCGATAGTTATTGATATAATATTTAATAATACTTACCCTTTGACCGTGAGTGTATTTGTTGGGGCCAGAATAACAAGGCGCTGCCTTCTCCTCCGGATGATTATGTTGATTGTTTAATTGTTGTGAAAGAAGTCTTGGATCATATTTAACTTCTGATTGTGCTGTGTCCATGTCGTATGAAAATTCATGATCATCAAAATACTCCATTGGAACTAAAATACAAAACATACATTTAGAAAACAAAAAAGAACACATTCAAAAAAATATTTTAAAGTGCAAATAACGAACAAAAATTTTACTGAGCCTCCTAACACTTACGAATAAAACATGGCTTGTCAAAATAAGTGACAAAAATTGGTTTAGCAATAACTTGAGGCAAATCAAATACAGACTTTTAATTTTTGCGGTAAACCCGAAAAGGCTACGAATAGCAATGTTTTTGTGAAAATTATAACCGTGCTAATTTGAAAATTCACTGCGTCTTTTAATTTTGAAGTTAGCATTTTATTAAATTTAAAATTAAGGAAAACAATAAAATTCTGCAATCCATTGACATGTTGACACGAGATTTAGGGTCAAGTCGAAGATATATTTCGAGATTTTATTTAATTTATATTTTCACATGTAAGACAATTAAATATGACAAATTTCGATTTCGAAAATTTGAAATTATTGGGAGGTTTCTTAATTCATCCAATTCGTAACCACATTTCAATGGAATTCGACAGTTTATAGTGTACACATCTTTCAGTAACACATCACGCTCACGAGCTGTTTTTGGCCGCATTTAGAAATATGTGCAGAGTTATTCAGATGTAAAACACTGCTGTTACCAAAAAGTAAATCTCAAGCTATTCGAAAAATGTTAGTATACTTTTGAAATATCAAAAACATTTAGTTTCGGTTGTTCAGTAACTTAAATAGATACAAACCTTGTGATGGACAGAGTACACAAGATTAAATCCTGTTAAACGCTAAATGCATACAAGCCATCCAACCGCGAACGCACCTAATCAAACGTCATAGGAGGGTATCAACCATACACTGTGGCTCCACTTGCAATATTTGAGGCAATGGCTATAGCAATGTCAATGGCAATAAAAATACTTGATGGGCTGGCAATGTAAATTTCGTTAAACCTTATTGTTTCTATTTTTGTTAATTTAAGCTCACTAATTTTTAATTTTAATTATTTTTTTTTTTTCAATTTTTAACCACATTTATTTATTTTGTTTCCGTTTTTTTTCAGTCAGTAAATTGTTTCACGCACTGCACTGTTTTAAAATAACAGGAAGGCAGTCAAATTGAAGGGAAAGTCAATGTGAAATGTCTCAATATATTTCATCGGAGATGAAAAGCAATTATTGCCTTTCATCGATCGGGCAATATTGCCATTGACATTGCCAAATCGCCTCCATTGGCAATATTCAAGTCAATGGCAATATTTGAGGTAATTTATTGTCTTAAATATTGCATGTAGAGCCCAAGGGATAGCTTGATAGCTTTGTGTTAGTAGTCTTTCAACTCAGAAAATAGAACGTGGGTGATTGTGCCTGGCCAGTTGGTGGGCATTCTTCCATAGGGGTGAGTTATAGCGATCAGGAAAACGCATCAGGAAAAGTTGAAACAGTATGAAAGTGAATATTTTTTCCTGATATTTGTTTATACCAAACAGAAAAATTATATCAGTTGGCAAACCTCACTTCTAGTCTGCCAACAAGTTTTCCTGAGTGAAACACACACGAAAAAGTTTTTTTGTGAATGGAACGAGAGAAATTGGGACCCAAATCATTGGAATGATTTGTTCCATTTTGTGTCAAATGGCAATCAGCTGGCACGAAAAATTAATTTTCATCAGGAAAATAATTTAAAACATTTTTAACAAATAATAATTGTTCTATTGCAAATATTTTTTGCAAAAAAAAATTCTCTCAGTTATTGGCCATCGATTAGTGTAGCATTTGTATTTTAAACCGCGTGAAATTATCAAACAAAAAACAAAAACTGCGTAACACACAAGACCTTCTATTCGCGCAATAATAAAACTAGTATTGACATTCTTGTTGACCATTTTTATTAAAAGTATTTTCTAAAATTTTATCAGAGCTTAAATCTCGCGTTGTATAAATATAAATTAACTGTTCTTAAGAACATTTCATGTATAGGTTACAACCTGGAAAATTAGCTGGCAAGTAATAATTTACAGCTAAACTCAATCAATTTCGAACTTGCCGGGAGTAAGTTCCGCAAAGATGAAACCATCATTACTTAACGACAAAATGCAGTGTATGCAGTGAAAACCCCAGCTGAACATGGTATTTCTGTTTAACTCGACTACCTCGATGCTTAAGTAAAAATCAAAATTTTCGATTCTCGATGAAACCAATTTTTTACTTGCGATTATGTAGGTACTATAGGGAAAGTTTTGCATTTGGAAAAAAAATCGAACTCGAGATTTTAATCAAACTTGACATTACGATGATAAAGAATAACAAAAAAGTGTGTCACGCAATTCCGTCTGTCTGTCTGTAGATGGATCTATAGCCTCAACGGCTGAAGCGATTTTCTTCAAAGTTCGTACTTAAGCGTTTTAGTTGATTGTATTATTTGTTGCCAATTATCTCGAAAACGACTCTAAAGATTTTGATTTATGTAAAAAAAATATGTTCACTACTTTAGGCTTAGTCTACATTTTCACTTAATTTTGTTTACATATTTTTTTATTAAGTAGAGTGATTATGTAATGATCGATATGTTTTGATATTGCCGTTCTTAATCTATGATGTGTATGCATATCATTCATCGCACAACATTAACAAGTATTATTGTTGTTTGTTAGTTCATTTTTGAATATTTGTCAGTATGGAATAAGAAAAAAAATATTTTGATGTGTTTATTGCGCTAGATCTTGGATTGAAAATGAAAATTTTGTTTGGCGGACGGACAACAAAACTGATAAATATGTACCCGAAACTTTTCACGCATGTTCGATATCCTACAAGAATGTCACGCAGGTTCGATAATGTGTACCCTATTTAAACGGCAACTGTCATACAACTATTTTTTTTGATTTTGGACTCTCTCATAAACGACTCAACACATTTCGGTCAAAATTTGTATGTAGAAGGTCCTTTGAATACTAAATAATACTGCATACCAAAATTTTCGAAAACTATTTTTTTGGATATTAAAAAAATGGGTGGACGATTTTTTTGAAATTTAGTTTTTAAATTTATATTATTAAATAGTAACATAAAATTGTTATACCAAAAAAAAATTTTAGAAAAAGATGTACGATATATAAATATATATATAAAGTTTAAGTAAGAGAGACAATCTTCTGCTTAAGATGTGATGGAACATAAAAGCAAGTACGTGCGATCCAGTCGTGCATTTTATTTCTTCAAATACTCGAACCTGGTCAGCAAACATGTAAAATTAACATGGAAATGGTGCGCGAGCCATGTTCATTTCCAGGTCTCAAGAATTACAAGATTTATTGTTTTACTGCTCAGCGGAATAAATTTCATAAATATCGAGTACAACCGGGATTTTGTCCCGGTACACTTAAAATGTTAAATTTTACTATGTGTGCAATGAATTGGATTGGCGTTTCCTACCCTACGTAGTTGATGTCAAGTTATGTGGGATATTTTATGCTTCAATTTTTAAATTTGAAGATTTAACTTCTTTGGCTTTTTTGGTCGTGATAATTTATTAATGAAAGATATTCATTAGTTTTCCCAACGTTTCGACTGAGTTTTCAGTCTTCTTCAGGGGCACTTTATTAACCATGAAACAAAATAAGAGAAACATTCATATGTTTACATTTGGTTGTTAAGATTTTACACTTACAATTATATGAACGAAACTATTATTATCAAGTTACATATATATATATATATAAATTAAAAAAAATGACAGTTTTGTGATTAAATATTTAAATTAAAGCACTTCTTCTTAGTTAGAAGTTTAGTCAACAACTGTTTAATAAAATTTTCTTTTAAAGGAGAAACAAAACTATTGATGTATGTATCGCAGTTATGTAGAGACTTGGGAACAGTACACCGACGAAATACACTGTGTATCCTGCTTCCTGTTCATGTTATTTTTGTTATTCAAAATGTGCAAAGTTTCTAACGTATATCGTTTCGATGTATGTTTTTCCGTTTGAAGAATTTGCACATTTTGAAAGTCTGGAGCATGATTTCTTCCTAAGCTGTGACTAGCAAGAGCTGTTTTTTGAGAACTTTTGGACTTGATATCAGATTTGTGATTTGAGATCCTTTGTTTTAAAAGCTGCTTGGTAGTGCCAATGTAACATAGTTCACAATTTTCTCTTTCGTTGCCTAAGCAATTGATCTTATATAAATACAACATCTGTACTTTGATCCTTTTCACTTTTCTTGTTAAGTTTTGTAAACAGTGTGTTAATTGTTTGGTTGGATTTGTAAGCAACATTGACATCTTTAGCTTTGCTAGCGATGGTTTTATTAAAGTAAGCCATACTTTTGAAATAACCTGCTCTTTCATGTGTAATGCTTTGTTGGTGATTGGCTTGGTGTTGTGCTATTAATTCGCGAATCATATGTAGCGGATACCCATTATCAATAAGGATTTTTGATATTTTCTCTTTGTTGGCGGGATGGAATTTCTTTTCACTAATCGTAAGGACTTTCTTAATAAGGTTGGAAACCGTATTGACTTTAATATGTTTCGCTTGATTTGATCGAAAATTGACGATACTTCCGGATGCTGTCTCTTTCTGATGCCAGTCAAAGGTGAGTCTGTTTCTCTAACGATTAATTTTTACGTCCAAAAATGCTATCGTTTTATTTTGCTCCCTTTCCACCGTGAATTGGATTTTGGAGTTGAATGCGTTAAGACTTTGCAAAACTTTGTCAATCTCACGATTTTCCATTACTGCAAATTTGTCATCAACGTATTTGGTGATGAATTTTGGCGGATTTATTGATTTGAACGTTTCTTCTAACAAAAAATCTAAGACAAGGTCGGCGATGGTAGGTGTAAGTGGATTCCCGGAATCGCCGACCTTGTCTTAGATTTTTTGTTACGAGAAACGTTCAAATCAAAACAACTAAATCTTAACAACTAAATGTAAACATATAAATGTTTCTCTTATTTTGTTTCATGCTTAATAAGGTGCCCCTGAAGAAGACTGAACACTCAGTCGAAACGTTGGGAAAACTAATGAATATCTTTCATTAATAAATTATCACGACCAAAAAAGCCGAAGAAGTGAAATCTTCAAATTTAAAAATTGAACATATCGAATTGGTCAAAACACTTTTAATTAAATATTTTATGCTTCCCTCAGCCGAAAATAGTATTGGCTATGATACCGATCTTTGTAGGCTAAGCAGCCAATGATTTTACATTAGGAATTTAATTGTATTTAAGAATTCTGATTAAAATAATATCTCACACACTAACAACTTAATAATAATTTTACACTTTTTCTAATACAATTTATATTCTTAAAATCTATAAGCGAAATATTGCTAACGAAATGAGAAACGTGCAAAGAATTAGAATCGGACGATTCATATTGCCATGTCATTAAGCTTACAGTTTACCCTTTTAGTGAAACACACAACTATTTCTAATCATAATATCAATTTCAGGCATCGACAACGTGTAGTGGATATTGAGCCTGGGCGAATGTTTTTGCCTACAGATATTCGAAGCATTAAATTGCATTGGAAATATTGTGATGTCTGTTTCAAACTGCATTATTTGATTGTGTTTTATATTTCCATAAATCTGGAACCAATTATTGGAGATTAAAAGAAAAGTGTGATGTAAGGTGGGTTAGTGCTGTCTATATGCACAAAACTGGTACCCACATTAGGGTGTGTCAGATAAGTACTACTAACAAAAATGATATTCTAGTAATTTTGTTTAAAAAGCTACATTTATACGATACGATACAACTTTCCCAAAAATGACAATTGAATTATTATCTGAAATCCGGTTTGTCATGGATAATCTATTTTATCTAGCAACATAAGTCACTCCCAAATTATAAATTATAAAGTTAGTTTTACTTAAGAACGGAGTCAATTTCCCCCGAAAAAAAAAATACAAGGATAAGTAAAACTAATTCCACTGAAAAATTTACTCCCGACCGATACGGATATTAAAAAATTCCAAACGAGCATCATTCACGATCACAATTTTCGAAGAAGGGAAACAATCCAACGGCTTTTTCTATTCGCTATAACTCCCATTTTTGTCTGTCGGATAGATGTCTTATACATTTGACGTACATACGTGAAATTAAATGACTAGATTCAGTTGAAAATATTAAAAAAAGATTTCTTTGTAAATATAAGAAAAAAACCAGTTACGCCTATGTTTCCAAAACAACACAACGAATTCTACAATACATTGCAAACGTTTTACAGTATTCCGCTTCCCGAATCCCAGTCCCAAAGTAAGCACTGGCTGCCTCTTTCAATATTAAACAAGGCATTTATTCAAACTCACAAAGGGTTTCGTAAGGTACGTGTCATCCTATTGCGTCCAATGGGTCACAAATTGTAACCTTCTATTAGCTGCATCAATGTTTAACTTTAATCATCCCGGAATCCGAATACAATTATGCTGTCCTCTGTCTCATCCTCTGTTGTACTTGTAAAGGCATGTTAAACGGCAGGACTGTGGTGTTCCGAGTGTTATTGTCTTTTATTTGGTTTCCTAACGAACAGGTATAGACTTTTATTGATTCAGTTTCGATTCCTTGGGCTCATATTATTTGAACAAATAGTTTGGAAGCCTTCTTGTTGAGTTCTGTGTATATGGGCTTGGTAAGCCTATTCTTTGTCTATACTGCTACTTTTCAATTTATTGACTAAAACATTTTTGAATATAAAAGAGAAACCCAAAATAGAAATAGCATTGTTAACTTTATTTTCTAGTGGAAAATTTATATGAAAATTGAAATCATAAGCACGTCGTTACTTTTTAAATTTATGTACATCTTTTGATGAAATGTTATATTAAAATATTGTAAAGGGAGTTCTTAAGATTTAAATATTATTATTATTCAAGAAGTCACATACATATATGTAAGGACAATAATTGTTTGGGAGGTAATACAAACCAATTAAAATTTACGAAAGCTTTTTCCACTTAGCCAATTACGGATATGTTACAGTTTGAATAAGATGTACCAACTTATGACAAAGTCAGGAAAAATCATAATAGGGATATTCACAATCCGATGCAGCTAAAACGAGTAAAATTGCGGAATTTTATTATTTTTTGTAAGTCTTGAAGGCACACTCATCATTTGGGATCAATGCACGATGGCGAATAAACTAGCTTTGGAGGCATTTGGCCGAACAATGAAGGACTTATGAGGTGATTCGAGATGATTTGGTGGGGCTTTGATATTGCTCTACGGAGATGTTCGTCAACATCCCAACATCCCGAAATCTACTGCTGTCGGTGAACTTAATACATGCCTGAAATCGTCGTTTTTGTGGCGGAATGTCAAGAATTTGTAATTGACTACGAACATAGGAGTCGCATTGCAGAACGACCCATCGGCTGTTGAATTCTCGAGACAACTGCTGGCGCTAGGAAATGACCAAATTCCTCTTGATGTATCGACTGGATTGATATCATTCCCGTAAATTTTTCGAGTTAACAACGTCAAAGGAGAAACTCATCACCAAATTAATGTATTCCCCGGAGTTGCAAAAAATTATAGAATTCTCGATTTGATTTGTAAACGGGCAATACTAGTAGCGAAGAATAAGGACGTCTTCGACAGCTTGAATTTCATTATTCAAAGTCAAATCACTGATGGAGAACTGCATTCTTAAAAACCCGTTGACAGCGTGACCGACGAGGATAGGGCAACCAACTATCCAACGCAATTTTTGAACTCGCTTGTTGTGCCAGGAACTCCGACGAATACTTTACAGCTGAAGGCGGATCGATAATAATCATCGGTGATTCCAGCCATGATCACCAAGGGCAAATTCAAAGGAGAGGAAGTCCTTATCCCACAAATTCCGATTATTCCAACTGATCTTCCATACCAATTCAAGCGGATTCAGTTCCAAGTTCGATTGGCTTTAGCGATGACAGTCAATAAATCGCAGGACAAATCGTTGTAAGTCTGTGGAATAAATCTCAATTTTTTATGTTTTTCGCACAGTCAGCTGTACGCAGTGTGGCCAATTTTGCATTTTTCCTGCTAAATTTAGCAGGAAAAGTTTGCTTTTACCATTTATTTTTTTTTTTCAAATCCTGCCGGCAGTTTTTTTATCAGAAAATTTGGTTTTAGCAGGAAATCTAGCAGGTTTTCATATTTCTCAAACCTAAAATAAGATATTACCTACTTTAAAAAATTAACACACAATCAAATATAAATGAGTATCGCTCATTACAGAGCTTCAATCATGAACTCCACAAAATCTACGAATTTTGCAGCAAGTAAGCTTCTTTTCTGTTTAAAAAAAAAGTTTTGCGGATTTATAAGCAACCATTAAACGATTTTTTTAAAGATAAAAACATAAATTCTGAACTTATTTCCAAAACTGAATCGCAATGGAACAGCATAAATCTACATAAATAAATGGGAGAATATTGAAAATACTGTTGAATTTTGATGCAAGGTAAATAGGTTCACCGATGCATCCAATGAAAACCCTTACAAGGAGTTGTCAAACTTTGTCAATTCGTTTTTAGTTTTGCTTATCTCAAATGCTGAAATTGAAAGAGTGTTTAGTTTTATGAATCTTGTAAAGGATCAATGAAGGAATCGAATGAAAATTGATATGTTAAATAGTACACTTTGTATCCGAGATTTATGTGATAAAAGTGGTAATGTCTTCATTATTCCTCCTACATAATATAATTTAATCGCAAAAGAAGAACAAAAAACTAGTGATATCTTAGAAGATGCTTTAAATGAAGCAGAAACCTTTTGCAGTTAAAGATTTATATAAATACCTTTTACTTAATTAGATTAACAAACCCTGATACCTGATTTTTTTGTTTCTATTGTTCCGAAATGGATTAATAACTATGTATTTGTAAGGTTGTTTCCTTTAACAAAATAAACAACTTCTTTTTTGGGTTTGATTAGTTACTATAGTAAAAAAAAACTACAACATGCTATACACTTGGTATTTTAAGCGTCATCCTAAGACAAGTTCGATTGGTTCACGCATATACCTATTTACGTTTCTTTGCGTTTTAATTACAGGATTTTCAAAGTTGGCAGGATTTTTGGTAGTTTTTTTTTTCATTAAAAAAATTGACATTTTTTAGAATTTTTTGTAGTAAAAAAATCCTGCTAAAACTATTATTTTAGCATGATTTGAAATTTTTCATTTTGGTCACACTGGATGTACGTTGACTGTTCGCGTGTTGGCAACTGGCAAACCGTCTTCGTTGTTTATTTTTGCGTCGGACAACAAATCGAAAAACATTGTTTATCATACCACTGTCTACTGATTTTGATTCCATTCAAATAAATCACATTGCAATTTGAGCTATCTGTGTTTTATTATTGCTCTGGAATTTTTGTAATTGGGACGAGACGAAGTTCGCTGGGTCCGCTGGTTATGTATAAAATTGTAAAAAAAATCAAAATTAAAAGTCAGAAATCTGTACGTAAAAAATATCAAATACGAATAACTTTTTGACAGCTATAACAGATGCAGTTCCGGTTATACAGTTGCAGCATCATTGGCCGCGTTCGGTGCGAGGCCGATTGGCTATCCAAGATACCTTTAACAAACCCGCTGTTTTCGAACGATCCAGGGAGCTTTCTATCAGTCAGTTGTATTGCATACACATCTGCAGTCTTAAATTAGTTGTTCCTCACATTTCCAAACGAATGTCAACGAATCTAATAATTTTTGGGTAGCTTGAGATTTGTTTTTAGTTCATCAGCTGTTTTTTTTTTTGGATCGCCTGGGGTGTGCCACCGAACGAGACCATTGGTTATGTTCAGAGAACGTAGTCAATTTTCTATGGTTTTTGGCAATTGTCCAACCAGAAATCATTATACATTAACCTGCTAAGAAAACTTTTGAAATATAAGACAGGAATGAAGTTAAAAGTTGCGGCCATGAGCAGCCTAGACGACTGACCCAATTATCGATGGAGCGAGGGCGTTTGATATCATAACTCGTTGAACCTGTGATTGTAAAATATTGTTCATTTATTTGAGGTGAAGAAATATTGAAACCTTTCTGGTGGATCACCACATACGACATCACAAATATAAAAAACAATATTCCAAACTAGGAATTCTGTTTCTGCGATCAGATCTGATCTCTCAGAGTGTTCATCCATTGACACGTTCGGATGTGGTAGACCGACCGGCGATCATCTACATAAGATCGTCATCCTCTCATGGTTAAAAAAGGATTGGGTTTCGATCTTGCTGTGGGTTTTTATGTTGCAAATCATTTGGAAAACAGTTTTAAAAGGATTTTCGGACGACTGAATCGCACTTCGTCGCTGGAACAACCTATACACTAACCCAGACTCCACCCTGTGTAGATTGGTACAAGGACTGTGTACTCGGTTTCAGAATCTCACTGAAGGACACATTTACAGCTGCCATAAAATGTCCTAAACCCACTTTTTCTCGTTAAGAAAAGAGATTAAATCCTTAATCTTTTAATCTTCATTTCAATACAAAACATATTTAAAATTTGATTTATTATACAATAATATTTATACAAACATTTCAAATTAAAAAAAAAAATAATACATACCAGCATGAGTGACATATCCAAAAAGGCATGATGTGGAACACATCCAAATGCAGAGATTTCTCAACAATTTCAACATTTCGTTATCCTTTATGGAACTGCTAAGGCGTATCCTTTTTTTTGTTGATTAAGTTTATATCTTGAATTTTAATTAGACATTTGTTATTGCTGGATGCACTTGTTTCGTGATTTAGATAGAAGATCCACTGGAATAAAACACAAGGAGGACTATGCAGTTGTTGATGATGCTGTTTTTTTGTCGTTGTTGTTGTTGTATTTCAATTTAAGGAAACACAACAGTACCATTAGAACGTGCAAAAACTTTACCATTTCAATTTTCTTCGCTAGCTTCAATTGATTATACAGAAGTCAGCAAGGACCGAGAGAAATTGAATACATTCTTTTATTATCCTTCCCAACAATAATGCTGGATGGATAAAAGGTTTCTTGGAGACAAGAACGAGAAACGATGTAGGCTGAAAACTATCAAAAAAGACCAAATAAAGGGAAGAAAATCCTTTTGAAACGAGCCGAAAAACTTTCCAGCCGTATTGCAATCCTCTATAACAATGAAATAAAAGATGCAGAGTTTATGGACGATTGTATGTTAATATACAGCTTGTATGTGAAATTTTCTTTTTTGTTCAGGATTGTGCAAAGAGATACAAAATTTTAATGTATTACTTAAGTTATTTTTTTGTATCTTAATAATATTTAAAAATATTGAAATTAGATTAAGGATGCTAGGTACCTAGGTAATGTAGTATTAGCAGATGTCTCTATTTACCCGAAATTCCATCGTTTTTCCCAGGAAAGTGACCGCAATTAACTATTAAATCAATTAAATAACTACTGCTGCTACATAGGGCCAATTATATGATACATAAATGTGTCTCCTTACACGCGAAAAAACTGAGTTACTAGAAACATTTGGTTTGGAGAAAACGGGTAAGGCGAGTGAACAAAATCTCCCCGGTCAACGATTTTAAAAAATGTTTGTATATTTAGGCCAGGTGCTCTACAAACATTATTTAAGGCAATAAATTGCCTCACATTGTAATTGCCTTGAATATTGCCAATGGAAGCGCTTTGGCAATGACAATGGCAATATTGCCCGATCAATGAAAGGCAATAATTACTTTCTCTTCGATATTATATATATCGAAATGTTGAAAGAAGGCGTGCACATATTCTGTGCAAACCACTGTGCACAGAAACAACTGACAAGGGTTAAATAGATCTTTTTTTCAATATATTTTAATACGGCACTCGTTTATCATCCTCCATCAAAATAATAAGGACGCACGATCCGCAAATTCAACTAATTGTGTTTTATTTCTGAATAATATATATATAGATTACAGTCCACTAAGATTAATTAAACACTTTCCGCCCGCGAGGTGATATATGTTGACATTTCAAAATGGCTTCCTGTCAATTTGACTGCTTTATCGTTATTTTTGAAAGTGTCGTGCGTGAAACAATTTACTGACTGATCAAAACAAAAATAGAAGCAATACATTTTACCTGGAAGAAACGCATTTTGTACTACAGGTGATAAGAACATTTAATCCACACATTCCATAAAAAGAAAAACAAAAATAATATAAGCATATTGTTTGCATTTTCTTCAATTAAAATAAAGTTTTTTCGAAATTCAAATTGCTATCAATGAAATGCCCATCCAATATTTGTATTGCCATTGGCATTGCTATTGCCACACTTCAAATATTGCAAGTGGAGCAACATTGTATTTTACGTGCTTTCAAACCAAGAAATATTAGGCATTCCCGTACTCCTTAAAACTGCGAGAATCTACGAATTTCTAAAAAAAAACACAGTCAAATTCTGTTCCCGTACACCAAATTGTCGCAGACTTTCACAGAAGACATCGCTCATGAGAGAGTAAAATATTTCCGTATGCTGCGAATTTTAGTCCAAGAAATTTCTTTGAAGAAAATTATGAAGTCTGTCAAATGAAGGAAGAAATAAAAAAAAAACAATACATAAACTGCCAGTTGTCATGTGTATCATTACAAAAGTTCTTACTCGACTAATAAATTAAAATTTATGATAGTAAATTGTTTATTTTAAGATATAATTTCACGTTAACTTTTAATAAATATTTTCAAAAATGCACCTTTATTTTGGCGGCTAAAATTTTTGTTCAAAGCGTTCCCTAACTTTTGTGAAAATTTGTTGCTCTCTGAGAGATATTTACCCCCACTCACGCTAAAATGACAGTCTTCACTTTTTTGTGAACAAAGTACGGGAACACACTTTTTAAAAGGAAACGAAAAAAATGTCTACCAATTTTGTTTTCTCGTGTGAATAGTACAGGAGATGAAGGCACTTATAAGAAAACGTCAACAAATCTTCAGCAACTAGCTTGCCTTTATGAACTTTGTATTGATATTTTCCATTCAAGCAAAAAGACGGACCCAATTTATCGGTTCACTTGGGAATCACTTCGGAATCCAAAAAGAACTTAATGTCTCACACACATTAACTAATTTTCTGTATATCATGAGAATCGAAAGTATTTTTTTCTTATAGACTGAGAAAGAGAGAGATTAGTCGATATTCGAGTGGGGAGTATTCTTTATGGACTAGAAATGAAGACAAATGGAGAAACACGGGATTATTATCAAATAAATAGAGAAGTGTTATGTATAAAAAAGCATATTTATTATTCGATTAGTTCACTTTTTTTGGATCTGTTTTGGGATCCATTTAGATTCCGTTTTCGCTGAGTATGGTGTAATAGAAAACTCCCTCCGGCTCCGTGATGATTCTAATTTCTATACTAATTAGTAATCCTTTCGGATCAGTTTTTAGGTCTGTTAATATAGTATTTCGGGTCCAAAACAGAGTCGCTTACTTGAAGGAAATTGTGGGTATTAATTCTGCTTTTACACCAGAGCGATTTTGAATCCTTGTTTCCGTTTTGAACTCCTTTCGGTTGCAAATATAATTTTAAACACTGCGATATTAATTAGATGTGAACTTTCTTCTTCTTCTATCCACACTCTTTACTCTATTTAATTTAGAAAGTTCAATCATGACAAAAATTTACAAAGAAGAAAGGGCCATAACTGCAATTTTTCAACCTGAGCTATTTTGACTTTTCCGGCCACCACAAGCTTAAATTGCATGATGTAAAAGCAGTATAACAGGCAGCTGTCATAGTAACATTGCGGCCATTCTCGTGTCTCATCAATAATCCCAACCCCATGTTTGAATATAAATGGTGGATTTTGGTATACGAATAAGTCTCTTGTCGAGCGGTGGAAAGTGATATAAGTTGAAGTGAAAGCTTAACGCCCTATTAGTGACGAAATGCACACTAAACAGCTTACATGTACTGTGAAGGAGGACTATTACCCATTTTATATTGATGGGCAATATCTTTTGAAGATAGAATTCCGTAACGGTGTTGTATGTGAGGATGGTTGTATCTATAAAGATGTGGATGTGGTCCGAAGATTTAAATATTAAGATTAAGTTATATGAGAAGAAAGCTTAAACTTTAGCCTTAAATAACACGCCAGTACTGGTCTCAAGCCAGAACATTTGTTAGTCGCCGGGAATCCATTACTACTTCAGATTAGATTATATTGAAATTTTGAAACTTTTAAATGAAAAAAAAGTCACTGAACTTCTTGTAGTTTCCAACCTGGTACTTTTATAAGGAAAAATCTGTTTATATATTTTCTTGTTAAGTTTCTTATACTTACACATGTATATAATACAGTATACAGTTCTCTCTTAGGATTTCTTTAAAAAAAAAAAAAGACCAACAAAGTTCGGTTAGATTCTATTCTCATCAGACTAGAACACACATTGGTCTTATGTGAGAAGAAGAAATATATTTTATGCAGGAGCCCGTGGCGACGAATAACTCATAAGCCAAATATGATTCAGGACTCAGCATTAAAAAGCTTTCCATGTTCACATGTATATTACTTAATATATCCTTGGCTTTGGTCATCTACACTAAAATAAAAGGTATCTAGAATACAAGAGACCCAAACTTCTTAACCGATGGTTGTGTCAAGAAAAAAAGTGAAATAAATAAATTTGAGAAAAAAAAAACAAATTCAACAAGTCAATGAAAACACGAATAATAGAAATTTTTCCTTCTATACAAATGGGTATCTATCTATTTTTAAGGCCACCCCTATCTACATCTATTTCATCCTCCGGTATTCTAGAGAGTACTGATAGAAAATTTAAGGTGGTCTTTAAAAGTTTCTTTCGTAGATATTAGAGAATACTTGAGAAATGACAAATTTATGGATTTCTATGCTTATAGTTGATTATAATTTTTGAAATTCTATAGCTACATATGTTATTAAATTTATTTCAGTTCAGTCATACATTTGAAAAGAAAAATTAAGAATTACCAATTTCTAAAGTTATCTTTTTGAATCCCCAGAATAGGTCTTGATTTTGATGAGAGAAGAAAATTAAACGCACGATTAAGTCGTACAAGCTTGCTCTTAACGCTAGATACACACGAGGCAATCGTGGCAATAACACAGCCATGGGTCACTATCACTAGTCACACAAAAAAAATACCACGCCCCTAACAAAACTTATCATTCTTCATCTTCTTATCAATTTATATTTTCAGTACAAGTCTTATGGGAGCAATTATTCAAACACACTGGTCAGTGTCGTAGCGTGGATTTTTGCCGCTCTGATTACTTTTTCAATGTGCAATAAAATTTTTCGCCAGCGATAAATTCATATATACAGCAGCCACGAAATTAATCTTTTATGAAACATTTGTAACTCATAGATTAATGCCTTATTCATACATTCATTGCCTAACCCTGGGCTGATTAATCCAAAATTAAACCTCTTTTCTAAATATTAACCCGCAAGGGTACTTTTCACAGCTTATCTGAGATCGAAAGTTGAAATTATCTTGATATAATTATTTGAATGAAGGAGTCACCAAGAAAAAGTTAAGAAGTTCTTGTAAAGTTTTGATAAGAAATAAAATTTTCTGTACACAAATAGTTTATACGTTAAGGAAAAAATAATTGTGCAAGATTTGGTTTCAATCCATTTTTTTAATTAACACACATAACAACAAAAGAAAACTTCTTCAATCCTTTCTTTGAATTTGCATTAACGCAAAATCCTTGACTATACCTTTAGGTCGATGGATTCTGTTCTTTCTTACTCTATAGCCAGAATACATAAATTTGTTAACCTCAGTGTGCTCATCGTGGATCTTAAATAATTTTTTATAAGTTTATATTTTAAGAAGCTTCTCTCAGAACCTGTATTGCTGGACAATATTTCTTATTAATTTCATGCTCATAAAATGCAATATCTATATTTCAGTCATATGTAACATACAGTAGTTTTCCCGACGCGACGTAAAAAAATCAAAATTAAATTTCGTAGCTCGTGAAAGCTTTCCTTAATTTCGAAGCTGACCCTATCCTAGGAAGAAAATAATTTCCGCCGTAAAGCATTAACTACATTCAAAACACTTTTGTATAAAAGTAAAAGAAAAAATATTTTGTATTTTTCCAACATACTGCTCAAACCTATCTCATATTTCCAATTTTACAAAGGTATTCTACTTTTGCGTTTGACTTTGTTGGTATTGAAGTTGCAGGGGATTCAAAAGTCGCCTGATTTCGATCCTGTCAAAACTATCAAACTTGCTCGCTTATGGTAAATGCTTCTGCATCGGCAGTTTTATTGGCTAATAAATGGTATGGGAATCGACCTTAAACGCAGAAAACATAACTCATTCTCCCTTTGGTGTTCTGTTTTCCATTTAATAAGACTTTTGCCAAAAAATAATTCCAACACGCTTTTTGCCTTCAATATTCGACGGAGCTTTGTCCCAGCAATGGGTAAATTTTGTATGATGATTATTAATATATAATTTATGGACTATTACGCACACTTTAAAGCTAATTTTGTTCTAATAGGTATTCAACGGTTTTTGGGAATGTCGTTTTCTAAGGCTGCGTACAGACCAGCAAACGTTTGCACCATTTATCACAAGTACGTTTGCAAGTAAACCATTTTTAACTTGATGCAAATTATTTGTTGCAATATTTTCCACGGTAGCTTAAGCAGACTAAAAAATGTCTATATTTTAGGTTATCAATTAGTTTAAATCCAATTAAAGATAAATAGGTTTGTTTTAGGTGAAGTTAGGGAAAAAGTTTGCTCTCAATCTTTTTGTTGCTGTTGGGATTTTTCTGGGTATTTTTTTTTCACAACAGAAATTAGAAGCAGCAGTATCAGCATGTATGAAAATGTTTTCAGGAAATACAATTTAATTTTAAGCTTGGTCCAATTTTATTCGTCACGAATATAATTTGATAGTCTGATTTTGAGGTTAGTCGCGCGCGAACAAATTATTCGTTGAAATGTGGATGGTATGTGGAACGCGAAAAGAGTTTGACTTTTCGTAACAATCAGATGCAATTCGCGACTATCAATATTGTTTTCTCAAATTTATCTTATTTTGGAGATTAAAAAGGAAATTTTTGTGTCGACACACAAGTATAAAAAATATTTCTACAACTTTATTTAGAAAATGTGGAGAAGTTAGGTTGATAAATTGTTTAAAATCGAATTTATACGCTTATTCGTCGGTTGGTCATGGTCGCTCCCATGTGATAAGTACTTAAGCACCATTTGGCCGCCATATCGCACTCTCAAAAAAGGTGTTTCAGTAACCAAACAATTTTAAATTATTTTTTTTCTTTTTGAACCGTTCAATATGCTATATTTTGTACAATTTAATTTTTCTTGGATTATTTTATAAATTAAATTAGAATACAAAATAGTCTTAAGTCGGGGTCTTATGCCACTGAGCGGCAAAGGTTGTCTGCTAAAATCTAGATTTGTAGAGAAATATTTTGTTTGATACCTGTGGAATTAGTAATTGACAAAATAAGAAATGAGCATATTCAATATTTAAAGTTTCAATTTTAAATATTGTCCATTTTTCTTGCTTCAATTTTCAAAAGTTATTTGTTTTCTGTTTGTCTGTACGCCAGCTTAAGACGAATGGATATTATCAAAATCGTTGATAGGAAGTCTTAAATGTCCTTAAATCTTAAATATTGTGTACAAAAACTGCTAGGTGCTTCATTCGCTTTTTTGTCAAAATTAATCAAGGATTTTGCCAAATTTCTTGAAAGAAAAATTAAAATTCGTCGATTTAGCGTAATGCATATTATGTGACTCCATATTGCAGTCTTAACTTAAAATATGACTCCTTTTCTTGCGTTTTTGTGTTAGAGTGGTTTTAGAATTGTTGGAATGTCTTTTGGCATGATATAATGCATTTTCCTGTCGGAAATCCTGCAAGCAATTAAACAGACGGTCTTTAAAAACAAGATCAATTGATTTTGATAACCATTTTAGACATGGTAAATAATGCAACAGATCATTTCAGCAGTTTAACCCCCAGTTTCACAGTGGGAGCTTAAACTTAAGATCAGCTAAACCGTAAGCTGGGTTAAAATTTTTGGCTTAACTCGTCCGTTCAATTTGACAATGAAATCTGTTTTTCAGTTAACTAGATTTAAAAAAAAAGGAGTTGGCTACATTTTTCGTAATGTGTTCAGTGCGTAATTTTAATGATATTCCATACTCTCTTTCTTTGTCTTCCGTTTCTCTCTCTGATACAAAGAACACGCGAAACAACAACAAATGTTTTGTGCCGTTAACAAGCGAGGGAAGATTTATTTTGTTTCAAAGTAGATAGCGAAACGAAAATAATAAATAAAATAATATTAAAAATGGTTATAAATTTTAAAAAATAATCAGTGCCTGTTAATAAGAAACGATCTAACAATTTTTGGTTAGAAGATAATTATTAAAAATTCAAAAATGACAAGGTGCAAAGTTGTAGTCAAAAGTGGTTACAAACGCTGAACTGAAGCTTAAACGGCAGAATAATCACGGTTAACTTAAACTACAAATTGAACTCAGTTCAAGGTTTAAACGACACTGTGAACTGGAATAAATTGTTTATCTGAAGTTTAAAACAAAAGTGGAGCTTAAACTTGCTCTGTAAAATTGGGGGTAAGTTTGTTAGATAGCAGAATGTCCGATTTAGAAGAAATTGTAAATGATGCCTAAATCATGGATATATACTTTCTGATTACTATTTCTTAAATCTATTACTAACTGATTTTGATGTGATACAATGAGGGCAATCAAAATTAATTATTAGAAAAATCGATTTGCCCAATGTAATAAAAAACTAAAACAATTGCTGTTAGAAATGCCGGCTCTGCAGGAAACTTATCAAAATTTAAACTTATATTGCAGATCAAAAATGAGAACCACCGCAATAATGAGATCCGTACGGCCTTAAACGATCCATGAAAATTTCAATTGAGACACAACACAAATGACCAAAGTCCCGAGTCCGAAAACATAAAGTGGATTAAATTCCATACTACGTCACTGCTTAAGGAGTTTCTTCCTGTGTATATAAAGTCTAGATATAAAATTCATTTTATTTGCTATTCTTTATATCAATAAGTAACTAGTCACATTATATAAGCTCATTGATGCGTTTGAATTCACTTTAAAACAAAAACAAATATAGGTAACAAAAAAGTAACAAGCTTACACCGCAAACTGTATGTTTTTCCAAAGCAATGATTTTTTTTTAAATTAAAAAAACAAACACACTAGGACTAGGGTACTATTGACATCACAGAGGCAAGGAACAATGTAGTCTACACAAATACTTTTACACCAGCATGTGAGGATTACGGTTTTACGACGATGAATCCTTGCTTGCCTGTTGTTTCATTCAATAAAAAAAAACGTCCCTCTTCAATTCCGAATCAAGAGAGAGAATAAAAATAAAAATATTTATACGGCTTTATCTAGGGAGATTGATGCTTTTGAAAGACACGTCTGCGCTAAAATTTTTACACGAGATAACAGAGTATACACAACAACAACAAAAAACAACAGCACACACTATTAGTACTTACTGTACTCACATAACATTATTCACTTAATTAAAAAAAATGGGCAACAAAATTAATCAATTTTGTTCAACTTCACTTTGATCGACAGGCCAAAAGCCTTATATACAAGATATATGTATGTATTTGTGTAATATTAAAAACTAGGACAAAACAACAAGTGTTTCCCCTGCTAGGTGAACCGATCCGGTGCTGAACTTGATTAAAATCTTCCGCCACTCCAAATTAATTCAATGGCCATCAGAGTGGGCCGGAAGCGTTTTTGTGAAACTTGAATGGCTGTATTGAATACTTTTGAGCGAAAAAATCCATAGACCGAACAACGATGACGATTTGTGTCGCTTGACGGTAAATTTTAAAAATTCCGACCGATTTCGAGCTCCCTAGCTTAATCCCCGACGAATAACGATTATTATCAATATTCCCGGCAGCAGCTAGTATGTATAGCCCAAAGGACTGGAATACAGGATGCCGCTTTTTGTCCTATTTTTCAGTTTTTTTTTTTTTATTGGATTTGTCGACCGAAATGACAGGAGCAACTCTAACAACGGCAACGGTACAATGTCAACTGTTGGCTACAAGTTGAATTTATTTCCTATATGCGAAAATCTATGTTCACCTGAGAGTTGCATGATGTTTGTGATGAATTTGCAGAATTTCGTTGTTGGGATATGAATTGAAATTTGTTGTGCGGATGCTGTGTGAATTGTGATAATGGAGCAAGCATGCGCCAAATTTACTCATTGAGAAACAGAAATGTTAAGTATACGCCGTGGGGACCCGTGTAGCACATTACAAAAAAATTGTTACATTATTTTACGAGACTTTTCTTTGAAAATTAATTGACTTAAGTGAGCCTTATATGTCAAAGTGAGTCAAAAAAAAGTGTCCAGAATATGGTCAATGTAAGCGGCACCGCAACTGACAACAAGATAACGTAGCTGTAAAAAGACATCTCGGAATTATTAACCGAAGTTCTAGATGATATAGGCAGTTTTTTTAACTGCACGAAGCGTTATTTTCTCGTAAACTAATGAGATAATGCAAGTGAGAAGGGTAGGGTGGGTGATTTATGGATCTTACGGAGAATTCGCGGTAAAGTTTTACTTAATGTACCGTGATTTGTTGGTTCATCGCTCGTTTTGTAGCCACCTATCAAATATGAGTAGATGAGAAGAGGTAACTTCTTCTTTTGCTTCTTCATTTTAGTGCTATTTTGATATCGAAGTGATCACATTTCTCTCACTTATTTGCTTCACACTAGTGATCCACCGTAGGCGTAGCATTGACCTCAAATAGTGTTTTTTTCCAGTTTTTTTTTAATAATCAAAATCTTTTGGATCGATCAACGTCAATAGCGATTCCCGAATAAGTGACTAAAATTCGACAGGAAATTGTGCGCAAAATGGTTGAATCAATAAGGAAGATTGCGGCTTTTTGTAAGAAATACAAACAAATCAACAGTGCACGTTTGAAAAAAATATTCAAATTTCTTGCGTTACATGCTGTACCCTATGAACATTTTAATATACATGTGTAAGTTGGAACGAACTTCTATTGATGCCCTAAATGGAATTGTTTTTGCTTAAGTGACCTTTCGACTATTATAGTTCTACCTTTAGCACCGTCATCACAACACAAGCAGAAGTCCTATATAAAAGAACCTTTAGTATGATGATAAAAAGCCTAAAAAAGATGATATGTAGATCCACATGAGAAAATGTTGCATCTCTAAACAATAGTACAGCGATAACCAACTATCAAAAAAGACTCAGTTATACCAATCCATCCACTGGCTTATCCACGGGGGGGGGGTTCAGGTCCGAACACCCCCGTCCCCCCATGAGCCTGGGAAACGTTAACTTAGTTAACTATTAGTATGATAATATGGATGTCAGTTTCTCTTCCATCAATGTTTGGTAAGTTATTAGTTTCACTTGACCTATGTACTTAACTACAACTGTAACTCTTCTACTTTCTCTGCGACAAATTGCAAGTTCTGGAAAAGAGACTTTATATGTTTTTTTTTCACTTTATGTTGACATTCTCTAAAATTCAAACAACGTTTTCGCGCCACTTGAATAGAACATGCATTGAGTTTAATCGTTAAAATGTGATACGCGGATTCATATTTTTCGTTGATCAAACTTTTTTCTAAATTTGGTAAAAAAAAAACACCTAAAATGGGTCGAGAAAAAGCATTAACGGAGGCAGAAATAGGACAAATAAGGACGTTTGTTTATTTTTTGCCAAAATAGGTAAAAAAAAAATGAAAGGAGTTGGACCCTTATATCCAGATTTTTAACCCGGTTCGAAAAAGCAGCGCCTCAGTTTTAGTTGAGCACATGTGACCTGGACTTCGGAGTGGCATCGCGTGGTCTTTTCCGGCGAAAAAAAAATTGAAGGCTCTTAAGGCTATATTTATTATTTATATTATATTATTCTCAACTCACCGGATTTAACCATCATTGAAAATGTTTGGGGATAGCTGGCATGTCAAGTATATATGGATCAGGACAAGAATATTCGAGTATACCCGAATTGAGCCAAGCCATCCAATTAGCTAGGTTCTCGATTTTGCTAAATTATTTGGCCAATTTGTGTGTATTCCTTCCAAACCGAATTTGTGAAGTCCTGGAGCAGAAATGTGGCTCAACACACTATTCAAAATTATTTTTTAATATGAGTCAAAAATACTTTGAATACCTTAAATTTAAGTACCTAATGTTTGAAATAAAAAGAATCAAAATTCTATAATTTTTTTTTCATTAAAGTGTCCTATTCAAGTGGCGCAAAATTTGGACCCCGCATTATGACTGTTCTTAGTAAATAATGTTTTGTTAATACTTAAAGCAATAGCATTAAACTTTTCTTTTGGTGAATTAACAAAAATTAAATGAACTTTAATTTAAAAAAAAATAAGTCTCTATAGGTACTCTGTTCAATTTATATTTTCAGTACAGGGAAGATAGGATATTTGCCTTTCACTCTGACTGTTAGAGATGCCAATAAGTTCGTACTGTTTTAAGGCTCTTACAGGGTTGCAGTAGTAAGCATACTAAATTACCACAAGCGTAGCAGTGGTGACTCTCATTCAATAAGTTTATTTGAAAACAACACAGCAAGGGTTGAGGGCATGGTGAAGAGATGCCAATAAGTTCGTACTGTTTTAAAGCAGTGTGCTGTGCACTTGGATGTGCAATAGGTAGATCATGGTTGAATATACATTGTCAAAAACAATTTTTATGTAACTCAGTGGTTATTTTCAGTGTGAATTTCAGCGACAGACACCAGTGTGTTTGAAAAAGCTCTCCAATAAGTCCTGTACGGAAAATAAAAAATGAACTGAGTATAGCATGCTTGGTTTGGGAGCAATGAATGACAGAAAACAGACCTAAGGGATGTCCTATTAAAGTGTCGAGGAATGTATGTATACGCAAGCAAACAATTATTAACGCCTAGAGTTCTTGGCTATGCGTGTTTCTCTTTATCTTTCGTTCTGATTTTTCGGTTCTTGACCTTCGTTCATACCATGTATTCTTTATTATTATTATTAAGAAGTTGTTTCAAATATTTGTTGCTGTCATTACTTTCTTTTCATGGTCATTTCGTACAACCGATTTTTTCATAGGATTGGTTTGAGACAAAAAAAATCCACAGTTGAACGTATTAAAAACTATTTAATTATCTCGGTAAAATTTATGAAAATCTTAACTTTTGAATTTGGGGGTGCCCGTGGCGCGATAGTTGTGTGCTCGCCTGTCAACCTCGTGGTTGCAGGTTCGATTCCTGTCGTTGTCTATGTCTTCTTATATTCCATTAAAAAACAATTTTAAGAATTGTCATAAAATAAGTTTCTGCTTTGCTCATTACATGCTGTTTATGCATAACACTAACAACATGTGATTGAGTAAACTAGCATACCCATAAGATATGAAAACAAAATAAATAAAATAATGCGAATTATAAGGGACATAAATAAATAAGACACGGTAATTCTCTCCGTATTAGTTCAGCCGCCATCCCTGGAGATAAATCTGAGATATCAACCAGCTATAGTCTCAGAACATCGCGCCACACATCTTTCCTATCCTTCTTCTTTCTCTTTTTCCACCGGATGCCCGCGCTGTTAAGAAAGACATATAAAAGTATTCATAATCCCTTGAGCGCAAAAGTATGCAAAGTATAAAAAAAAAAAATAGTTGGTTTGCGCAAATGTTTTTGACATTTCTCATGGGATACAAACGTATACCAACATTTTTCGGATAGCTTGAGATTTGTTTTTGTGCAGCAGCTGTTTTGTCATCAGCTGGGTACTTACATGGGATTACAAGAACACCAGCCTATCCGTATAGCTATGGTTCGATCTTTGAATGAGGCATTGATATAAGTAATAAACTTCCCCATGGAGTTTTGCTCTCATTTCATATGATTTTTTGTTCGAGGGAAATTTATTCCGTGGGAGATTCTCAATCGTAGGAAAAATTTGAATAGAATAAAATATTACGGGGGAAACAAACCTCTCTGGAAGATCCTAGATAGGGCCCATTCTCAGTAGACCAGAAAAGGGGTGTGAATCTGCCTCAAACCTTCTGGCTACGTTATTGCATCCCAATTTCCAAGTTTCTATCAGCGAAATCAAGCATAATTGCACGTAGTTGGTACTTGGATGGAGGACCGTCCAAACACAAGCCTCGTGCTATTGACATGTTTCTTCTGTTGTTTGTTCTTTTCCTCTTTGTCTTTCTTTTTTATTTCAGAGTAAAGCATAAACTGTCAAGCAAAAAATCGTGTTTCTTTTTTAGCTCAGAGTGTGTTTCTTTTTTCGTTGAGAGTGTGTTCAGAATTTCTGTAGAACGCACTCTATGAGCTCGGTATAAAATACCAGAGCAGACAGAGATAAATGCTGAACAGTCATTTTGACAGACAAAACAAAACTCGAAACGTGAAATATGGCGTTTGAGGCAGGTCGATTTGTAGTCGAAGGTAAATTAATTATAAATAACTAACAAAATATGTTATTATACATTTTTAATTTTATCCAGCATTCAAATGGACAAAGGCATGATAATTTTTCTAATAAACTTGATCCAAGAGCGTTATGAATGCTTCGAAAATGGAGTAAAAAAATTGTCCTCGAAGAAATTGCGTCTTAAATAAAGGGTTTTATACAAATGTTTCGACAGAACAGGTTAATTCAAAATGGAAATTGTTGAAGAAACCTTTTAAGAAAATAAAGAAGGAAAACAAAACCACTGGGCAGTCCAGAAAGTCCTCGTATTTCTAAGATCTGTTAAATGATTTCTTATTCGAGGCACTAGAGATAAGTCCACCGCCGGTCATATTATCGGAAGACAACGAGGTACAAGCAGTGGAATATTTGGATAGCAGACAAACAGAACTGGATTATGGATATCGCGAAAAGAAATTCGTCACAAATCTGAGGAAACGGCGAGCTAAGAAATTAGAAGATGATAATTTCACAACACAAGGTTTCAAACAAATTAGAGATCATGCCTTAATAGTCTCTAAAATTGTTGTCGGAAAACCCAGGGACGACATTTTCCGTATAGTTTAATGGCCTTTTCGATGGGTCATCCGGAAGGCTTCCGAAGTCTTCCGAATGCTTCTGAAACTGTTCGATTGGTATCAAATGACAGTTCTTCTCCTGTATAGAAGAGAAATTTCCTTCTGGATTTGAAGTCAGAATCATAAACTAATACCTTAAAGACCAGAAACCTCTGCTTTCATTTGACATTTGCCTACAAGCTGAAACACGCACACAAGTAACATTTCTGTTCCTCTTCCAATAGACACATTGATAAAAACGCACACAAGAATCTTTTCTGTTCCTCTTCCTATAGACACATAGCCAACACAGTCCTAGTAATTTGTTTTTGTTTTGCTTTTCGATTTCCCATCTATTCATGGATAGGGTTTCAAAGCTACAAATACAACAATGTAAACAAATGGGTTTTGGGGGGTGAAACGTACGAAAGTTTCCAATCTTTATTATGGCTTATTTGTGGTCAGAATCAAAACCAGAAGCACGCACACACACACCCACTAAATTTCAATTTCAAATTAATTTATTCACGTCATTGTTTTGTTTTGGTTTGTCTGTAATTTTGTAGTTTCAATTTCTTCTCTTTAGAGAATTAAAATTATGGATATCTGTTCCGAAGACAAATTTTCCCTTCAATAACTGTAATTTCGCATTTTCATCATGAATAACTTCGAAAACTTCTACATTTGTGTCAGCCATGTTTACAAAATAAAATAATCACAAATGTGCGTTTGACACTTCCCGTCTTACAAATACACTCAAATAAATTTTCAGAATCTAGAATCTAGTGTTTACTTGTTCGATTGAAATCCCGGATCGGAGAGTTCTTCCGGATTACCAATCGAAAAGGACATTAGTTTCAGATAATTTGTTTCCATGTTTAATGTGATCTTCATCCTCATTTTCTTCAAAAAATAAAGAAAATGCTTGTCTAATTATAGCTCTGCTATCCATTTTTATTTGTTTTGAAAAAGTGACAGCAGCGAATTTATAAATGTCATTTGCTGACCGATAGTGCTCGAGTGTATCTTTTAAAAATTCTGAGCTATGAGAACGCCCTCGCTTCGGAGAAAGTTAAGAGCATGTTCGACATGCTCGGGTTCTGTTCAGTGCTCTGCTCTGAATGAAAAAACAAAACGCCCATTGATGTCTTGTAATGTATAAGCCGATGGTCCGAGTTGCCCCGTGCCCAGTGCCAGTGTAAGATGTACAAATTCCGTTTGCATGTTAGAAAAATATCCAGTTAGTGATATTAATTTAGTGTGAATAGAATAAGAAAATGAAAATATTGTTTTCAAAGTAAAAAGTGTACGTTTATTTGTTTGGTTCGAAGAAGCAATAAAAACCAAATACATACAGGTAAAACCAATAAAAGTTCGTTCTGGAGCATAAAGTGGACCTAACGGAAAAGAAATTACACAACATTTATATGTTATATTTTATGAGACCTTCTGCCAAAGGTAATATACACAACTATATATATAATTCCAGTTCTTAGCGACTGTCGATGATGATTAAATGATGATATGTCCATTTGGAAACAATCCTTAAATACACATAATTAATTATAGTCTACTAACTTCCTTTTTACTGTTAATCGTTCTTTACTTTATAACCACGTCTGTAAGTCATAATCTATCAGAACAGTTGTAAAATGCCCCTTCTGCTTTTTATAACAAGTCAAAATAAGCACCATAGCTTTTCAATTCAATACTAATTGATTTTAATCGAGCCACCTACAATTTTATGTAGAGTTGTACCTATTAATTGTTTTGAAGAAGAAAAACAAAATATGTTTTCAAAAGCACTTGACTTAAGTCATTTTCTCTTTACTATCTCCAATCCATTGCGAGCACACTGAAAACACGCGACATTAATAACAGTAATAATTTTAAGGTGTAAACAAATCCCTCTGATTAGGAATGCTAAAGACTGATAATATCACTTCAGAATTAATAACAGGGCAGATAATGAGCCTTCTGTTCAAATGTGCCATTATAAAAGCAAGCAATCATTTGGACAGAATCTTCATTAGTTATCGGGAATTTTACCGTCGACGTCAAGTCGAGATGCGTAGTCATCGAGTACTACCACCCCTACCCCACCCCCGGCTGAAAAAAAACCTGACAGACGGTTGAATTTGGTACTGCGTATACCAAATACCAAAGAGGCCCTTTAAGATCCTAGCTGTGAATGTAAATTCACTGATTAGGACCGAACGTAGAGCGAATTTATTCCAATTGCTTAAAGACATAAGTCCAGATGTGTTTATGGCTAGCGAAACTAAGCTTAACCAGAAACATAAATTGACTAACAACAATTACAATATCGTAAGGAGAGACCGACCCAACTCCACTCAAGGAGGGGGAGTCGCAATCTTTATACGTAAAGGCATTAGTCATAAGGTAATATATAATAGTGATGTGCGTAAATTTCGGACGTTAGAGGCATGCATCATATGCATTCATCTCCAACAGGGGAAGCGAATGTATGTGATCGCTGCCTATGCACCGGAAACACCTCAGCCCACACAGTTTATAACAGAGCTTGAAAAGCTTTTTGAATGCTTAAGATTGAGCTCGGAAGAAAACTACTACATATTGGCTGGTGATTTGAATGCCAAACATATAGATTGGGGAAATCAAATACAAAATCCTCGTGGTAACCATCTGTACAATTGGATGGGTCGTAACAACCTGGAGTATCGCATTGAACTTCTCGCTACAGACAGGCCATCGTTTCCAAGAAGCGGTGCCTATCTGGATCTATTGTTGAAAGACGCAAGACTAACAATTACTGATACTGTGGGCCATCGGTCTAAAAATTGTTTAAGAACGATCGAGTACGACAGTGACCACTGCGGACTCGCCACCGTAATACAACTTCCGAACGCGCTTATGGAGTTGGAGGAGTATGTACCGGTGCATACTTACAATTACAGTAAGGTGCGCTGGCCACCTTGAGCGAATTACGATCAAATGGTATATCCCCACCAAATAACAGGAACATGACAAATACTGAAATTGACAGATACTTAGAACAAATGGACGAAACAATTCAACGAACAATGAACAGGACAATACCGAATTACAAAGAACGTAACGCAACTGACATGTACCGTAACGCGACAATTGATGCACTACACAGACAAAAAAGTGGCTTACTGACAAGACTAAAACGCTTGTACAGACGGTTTACTGACACACGAGATCTGGAGATAAGGACACTGAAGTCGTCCATCAAAAACATCAACCAATTGATCAAAGAAAATTATAGGTTGTCCATTAATTTGTTTTGGGACAACAAAATTCGGGCCGTGAACGCTACCGACCCGAGTATGTTCCCACAAATTAATAAGATATTCAGAAGAAAAGATCAAAACGACTTTCCGTGTCTTAAGCTCCAGAGGACGACACAAAACAGAGACGTACTTCTGACAGCAGGCATAGATCGAAGATCCGCAGGAGAAGGTGGAGGCTGTGGGGTCTACTTTCCAGCAAGTGTACAAGGTGAATGCTAGCATTCGCCCGAATCATGACCTGGAGAACAGAGCTCTGCTTCATCACTTATGGCTCCGAAACGATATAAGCGAATGGCGATCTGAGAACCTTGGTTTTACCGGGTTTAATGATGAAGATTTGGCAACCCACATAATCGCCGACCGAAATGGGCCCAGTCCCCTGTTAATTTTGAAGAATGAGCTCCAGCTCATCTTCGATTCATTAAAGAAAAAGAAGTCTGCAGGAGTCGATGGTATATCCAACGTTGTACTACGACATTTGCCTCAAGAAGCAGTTGACATTTATACCACAATGTTTAACAACGCGCTGAATAATGCATATTATTCAGTGCGGTGGAAGACAGCTGTGGTGCACCCTCTCCCAAAAAAGGGAAAGGACAACTCCAATCCGGCGAATCTCCGGTCGATAAGTCTTCTTCCGAGTATCAGCAAAGTATTTGAAAAGGTTATTAATAGAGCCCTGTTCAAGTGGGCGGAGGACAAAAATATCATCCCGGATAATCAGTTCGGTTTTAAGGCGGGACATGACACAATTCATGCCGCGTCTAAACTAGTTTCTGATATCCACTGGAACAAAACTAAAAAGCAGTGTACGGGTGCCTGTCTGGTTGATTTGGAGAAGGCCTTCGACACCGTATGGTTAGAAGGTCTCTATCTAAAGCTAACCAGACTAGGTATAAGTAAACCTCTATTGTATATGCTTTATGACATGCTAAATGGTAGAAAGTTTGTTGTCAAGAGTGGCAATGTAACTTCTACTGCAATTTTTAATATTAATAATGGTCTTCAGCAGGGAGCGGTTAACTCGCCGATTCTATTCAACATTTACACCAGCGATCTGATAGGTAGTCTAACTCAGGCAATTGCGTACGCCGACGATCTAATTGCGTACAGAACAGCTCATACAGTTGAGGTCATCAAAAGTCTCTTGCAGAGTGACTTCGACAAGATTCAGCGATATTGTGATGACTGGAAGTTGAAAATCAACTTCCAGAAATCAGAAACTATTTTGTTTAGGACTCCGTTGTCTAGCGCCTCAAGGGATACGAGAAAGAACTGGCGCAAGCTGGTGATCGTAGGGCCACATGGACATCCACTGGCGAGTAAAAGTGTAGTAAAGTACCTTGGCATCTGGTTGGATCAGTACCTGTATTTCGACAGACATATAGGTGCTGCTTTGGCCAGGGCTAGGGGAGCCTTTGCCTTGACAAAACGACTGTTTTATAACAGCCGTCTTGACAGCAGGGTGAAGGTGATTTGCTACATGGCCCTCATCAGGCCGATGATTGCCTACGGATGCCCGGTGTGGTTCAACGTTGCCCCATCTCAAATGGAAAAGATTCGGGTGTTTGAGAGGCAATGTCCTCAACTAACAGCTTAATTTTTGGGGCTTATTACCCCAATAACGAATATTTTGAGAGTGCGCGGTTAAGTGGTTACATCCCTCCTGAGGCATTCCTCTATTTAGACAGTCGAGGGCTGATACAGGATGGAGGGGCGGTTCCGCTCATCTACCACGTCAGCCGGAAAACTTTGGATAGGCGACTCCTGTATGGTCGAGACGTCATCGCTCAAGGTGGAGAAGAGCGCCTTCGGTTCAGTAGGACTGTGTCCGATCGGGACCGGAGGGATAGGGCGAAACAGGAGAACCAGTTCTGGTGGCTCTCTGCTGTCCAGATGTTCGTGATATTTAAAGTCGATGAAGATTATATATCTTGGCCGACTTACATAGATTTAGGGCATTAGGTATAGGGAACAGTCGGGGTGGCACCAAAAAAAAAATTAAAAATATGTATGTATGCGGGGGCATACGTGCATGTATCTGCGTGTCTGTACATGTATGTGCGTACGTATATGTATGTGCGTATGTACATGTATGGGTGGGTTGCATGTTGGTGTGTGTCTGCATGCATATACAAATATACAAAATAAACAAAAAAAAAAAAAAAAAATTAAAAAACGAAAAAAATGCTGCTGTGGCTGTTCTAGTTTTTAAGTAGTTTTAAGTATTATTAGGTATTTTAAGTACTTTAAGTTATTTTTAGTTAGTATAAGTTAGTTTTATTTAGTTTAAATTATTTTTAATATATATTTAGGTATAGTTTATGGGTGGGTTGCATGTTGGTGTGTGTCTGCATGAATATACAAAAAAAAAAAAAAAAAAAAAAAAAAAAAAAAAAAAAAAAAAAAAAAAGGATAAGATACCAAGTTTTTCTAAAAGTTTCCTTGAAATATAAAATAAAATAAAAAAAATTAGATTTAATTAATATAGTTTTTAGGTCGAAAGACATTAGTTCTAAGAGTTATTGTTTAATTTAGAGCGCCCGTATAGGGCCAGTAAATTAGTTGTAAGTTATTGATAATTAGGCTAGTTTTAAACATTTTTGTCTAGCTTCAAGATAGTTATAAGTTAATATGAAATAAAAATGAATTAAAAAAAAAAAAAAAAAAAATACCAAATACCAATACTCCCAAAATTTTCTACCGGCTCTTGGTCGATTTCGAATTAATTCGTTCGCTAAAACTTAAGTACTCTATTATGAAAGGTTAGTATTTTTTTAAATGCTTCGAATTCAAAACTAATGTGGTTTTCCATTGGTAAATGATTCTTCATTGATGCGGAATTTCATTTTTTTTTTCGTGGCGAATGGAATGTTATTTGAATTTAATTGTTTTTTGTTAAGGCGTTGGCTTAAAGCGAGTTTCATTTAAAAAAAGATCTGATCTTTCTGACAAAAGATTTCATCTTTTTGAATTTTGAGAGTTTCATTTCTACAAAAAGAGCAAATCTAGATCAGATCTCAACACGAAATATCTAATCTTTGGTGGGTAGGCAGATTTGATCTGAATGCACGCATACATGTAAAACGTTTTTTCTGTCAAACATCAAATGGAAACTAAGGGGTTTTCCAATCAGAGGTGTTATTTTGAATAGCCCGCTAATTCGGTAGCTGTCACTTTTGAAGCTGTCATTTTTTGACATTTGACAAGTAGAAACTACGCTATTAATAAAAATGGAACGATACACGCTTCAACAACGCATTTCTTTTTTTTGAATATCAAAATAACACCTCTTATTGGAAAACCCTATACTTTGTTATTAATTTATTGTGAAATTGTGCCAATCCCTAAATTAAACTAAAAAATTAACTAGACGAAGAAGTTAATAATTTAAATTTTATAAATTTAGTGGAGTTTTTTATTGCTTTGTCTTCATCTTCCTCATCATCTGATGATGAAGATGTTTTTTTTTCAGAAATGTGTGTGTCCGTCATTCAGCATTGGCAGCGTTCGGTGCAATGCCGATAGGCTAGCCAAGATACCTTAGTTTAGTAACGGGTTTGTTTTCGAACGAGCCAGGTAGCTTTCTCTGCTAAGTCAGTTGTATTGCATACAAATCTGAAGTCTTGAATCAGCTGTTCCTCAAATTAATAATAATTTTTGGGTAGATTGTGATTTGTGTTTGCCAATATATGTTTAGTTCATCTACTGGTTTTTCCTAAGGCGTTACAACAACAGAGCGCAATCCGGATTGCTTTATAGCGAGTTTTATTCAAGCAAAGATCTGCTCTTTCTGACAAAAAATTTCATCTTTTTGAATTTTGAGTTTCATTCCAACAAAAAGAGCAAATCTAGATCAAATTTTAAAACGAAATATCTGATCTATGATGAGCTGGCAGATTTGATCTGAATGCACACATACATGTAAAACGTGTTTTCTGTCAAACATTAAATGGAAAATATTTTGTTAATTTTTTGTGAAATTGTCTTTCTGTTGGAATGAAACTCTGGAAATTCTTACAGATCTAACCTTTTTTACAGAAAGAGCTAATCTTTTCTTGAAAAACACTCCGCTATAAGATTGACCGAGAATAGAATCATGAGAGCTGCCAAAGTCATTTGTTTTTGTTTTCTGTTTTGTTTATGTCGTTTTTATTTGGCAATCTGGGAGACTTCTAGACTCTTCTGAAAGCGTTCGCTTATGGAAAAAAATGACGCTTCTAATTCTGAAAAGAAGAGAATTTTGCTTCTGAATTTGATATCATAATTCGAACCAGAAACACTCACACATTAGGTTCGTTTGTTGAACTTTACCCAGGGTCGACCTAGGTCTGGGTTTTTCGGTTCTCAAAAAACACCCGAGAGCCATTAATTTTATGTTGCAGAACAGCAAGTTATGTCAGTTTTTAATTAAAACTTGAAATATGTTAAATTTAAGTTCTTACGAATTTTTTTGTTGGCCCTATGCACAAGCACAATCCACAACTCCAAAGGTTTCCATTTTGCATGTCTGTGTCTGAAAATTCAGTTGAGTATTTTTTTATTTCCATTTTAAATATAACAAAACAAATCAGATCTCATGTGACTTCGACGTTTATTCATTTACCTCAACTTGCCCCAGCTAAAAACTTCAGTTTTTTTTCAAAAAAACACTTTAGGGCGACTTCAGGGCTCAACGAACAAACCTAATATTCTTAAGTCTTGTATAAAATAATTTCTTCCTCTTCGTTTCCATATAACCACATAAAATTTGGACCAACATGCAAATGACAAATCTCAAGTATTTTTGAAGTGAAACTTCTTCGAATCGTTGTGATTTCAAAGTCTATGAAACGAAAATGCATCACGATAAAGAAACAAAGACATACATCTTTATGATTAAATTGGCGACAGAATGAAATAAATTCATAGTACATAGTTTATATTCTCCGGTCTCCTGTTTGTGCGATGCTTCGTATAGCATACCTGTGATAATCTTTCTGATTACGGTGGAATTCGTGGTAGGGCTGAATGAACTGAATACTTCCACGAAATAATGGCCATACATTCAAATATTTTTGGCACACCCTGCATTGTGCCTAGTACCAAAAAAAATGTACTAGGTAAAAACTTAAATTTAACAATTTCAAGTTTTAATTACTAAATGACAGAACTTGCTTTTCTGCAATATAAAATTAATGGCCCTCGGGTGCTTTTTGAAAACCGAAAAACCCAGGTTTTTTTGACAACCTCAAGTTGTCGACACTGGGTAAAGTTCAATGAACAAACCTATTAACTTTGGTTTTAGTGCTAACGACAAGTTTGTGTTCAACGAACCATAGCCTCTGTAAATCCAACTCCTGGCTGAAGACGGCAACTAATTCAATACCAATATATCAAATTGCATGGTCGTCAGCGAAGGTTCCAGCTTCCCCACTAATCGTTGTTCAAATATAGGATTTATTTAGATTAATAAGAGGATGGGTCAAGGGCATTATCCTTGGTGTACTCCGAAATTAATATGCAGTCACTTAGGGCAATACTCACTTTAACTATTTGACTTCGATTTCTTAATGCACCATGTGATTTTTGGTTATCAACACCTTGAGGCATAGAGCTACAAAAGTCAAGCAAAGCATCTTCAGTCGAAACTCCCGCTCTAGAACCAAATTGTACCGGACTAAGAAAGTTCAGATTAGACAGAAACCAGGGAATTTAACTTTTCTGACTTTTTTTAAGCCATTTGACGTACATATTTTAAAAATTAAATTAACTAAAATCTTAAAGTTGAGAGCTTTCTTTTTCATAATTCCAATTTGTATTTGTATTCCTAGTGAGCACTAGGATGTAATCTGTGATCGATTTTTTCGGCATTCTTAACCAAGTTCCGATTACGACTGAATTCTTTTTGAACATCAAAACACAGCCTTTGATTCGAGATCCTGTTTCCACTTTATATTATTTTCTCATCTCTTTTCGACTTATTTTCGCAGTTCTTTTCTGTACGGCTAGACTATGGAGACTATTTTGATTTCCAAGGGCAAAAGCATGAATTGTCCGTAAGCACTGAGCCTAGCAAAAAAAAGGGAAATTTAGTTGGCCAACAACAACTGCACTTTTTAATTCGCTTTTTGGCGAACTATTATCTATTTTAATAATTTTCTATTTAAATAAAAAAAAATCAGTTAAGACATCACTTCCACAGCAGATTCATAGGCATATTCCGAACTTCAGTTATCAGCTTTATAGCCTGCATGGATACTATTTCACGTATACTGTCAACATCCTGCGTGGCATTGACTTCGTTCCAGTAACTCTTTTCTGCTTCGTAAATTTGGTCGAAGGCTTTCAAAACATTTTTCTGGAATTCCTTTTTTTCGTATCTAGAATGTGAAATTCCTGCAGAAAATCACGAACCGTTCTATGCAATCATAAAGGCTTACCTTTCCTCTCCAAAGTTGCTTCGATTGGCCACAGTCTCAACATCTGTTTTCAAATAAAAAACAATGTCCGGACGAATAAGTCCGCGCTCCGGAGCTTGGCACCAATCGTAACTTAAGCCTAAACAAAACAGATTTACAACTTCCGTAAACATCCATTGGTTAATTACCCTTAGCAGTGCTGTATGCAACTCCGGAATAAGAATATCTATCCACGACTAAAGTGATTCCAGCATCAAGGAGCTTCTTCATCTCTTTTTGAAGTTCCCAGCGATTGATTGTGAACAACAAATGAATACTCTCATCGGGCATGTCCTTTTTATTTGTTAAATAAGCATTTATTAATTTGCCACTGGATGACTGTCTGTCGGGAAATGCCATGTGTTTGACTGGAATATTTTGCATTTTTAAATATTCAGCTAAAGAAAACAATTATAAATAATAGTAGCCCGCCAATAGATCATACATTTTACAAACTTAGCAAGGAACTTTGAGTAGATTTTCCACAACGGTCGCATCCTTCAAACACTATTAGAGCTCCCCGATTTGTTGGCCCATTTGCTAGCGACATATTTAATTTAGGTAAATGTATTCTGCTTAGATAGTTTTTGTGAGCTTTATGAATAATTGCTATTTCCCGAATACATTTAAAATTGAACATGAGTTCATTTGAAAACTTGAATTTAAAACAGTTTTTTTTTCCAAAAATGTGACACGATTTGAGAACTGTCAACAACTTGTCGCAAAATGGCGCGTCTTAATATCGTAAGCTGTGTTATCGTAAACAATAATGAGCGCGTTCAGAGCGTAAGGATACACAGTTCTTTATACTACGTTTCCACCGACCTCTAAACCGAGATTTAAGTTGATCTAGCTAAATCTCCTACAAATCTTGAGGATTTACCATACAAATTTTAATCTTCTCAGATGAAGATTTAAAATAAATCTCATTTAAATCTTCAATCGAACTACCATATTTCCGTATTGAAATGAACACATTCATCTGGAAAGTGAATTTTTCTCTTTGATTGATACAGATGAAGCTGCCTGTCTCACTTCTGCATCATAAGAGAAAATGAAAAGATATATGCATTTTGAATAGTGCTGTCAAAATTAATCTACTTTTGGAGCGGTGGAAACATTTTTTGAGATTAGTAAATCTGCAAGAGATTAAAGTTCGGTGGAAACGTAGTATTACTACGCTTTCACTAGCATTTAATTGAGTTTTATGTGTATTTCATTTCAATAAAAACATCGGTCTGCCGTCGATCCGCCGTCAATTATTTTCTGAAATCAGATTCGTTTCAAATTAAAACCAATTTTTTCCTGGAAAAACAGATCCGTATTGAATCTCTTTTTGGAGACGGATTCAAAAGGTATTTGTGCACAGATTCTTACACACACTACATTATTTGTTTTGAAGTTTCTCAATTGTTGTGTTGTGAATTAATTGTATACTGAAAAAGTAAATTAATTGTTATTGCAAGTAAAAAAAATTGTTAAAAACTTCTTAGAAATAAATATTAAAAAAGTGCAAGTGGCTTAGGAACACCCCCGCGTTGGAATCGGAAAATAAAAAAAAGAAATAATGATGTATTAACGAATTGAAGATTTGTTTTTTTTTTAGAGCTGCCAAGCGACAAACAAAGTCACAAAAAGTGATCCGGCCCGTAATCGTTCGTTTCAAAACAAAAAAGTATTGGTTTAAGTAGCGAATCCTATTTATAGAAACGAAATCGACATTAGGTTTTGATATTCGTATTTATTTAATGATTATTCGCAATGCGATAATGATCGAATGGGTCTGTTTTTAATAATTGAATAAACGATCTGCCGATTTTACTTTGGAACAGTAAACATATTACAAGATATTATTTTGCGCTTAATGCTTAATTATGTTGTAAAAATTTGGTTGTCGTATGTACATCAGAAATAAATCTTTCAAACTGTAAGTTTTCGTTTTATATGTACTATGATATTCCCACCAAAGCCAAATCTGAGATTTCAGGAGGAAGCTTTCGAGATTTCTAATTGGTCTTCACACCGCCTAATCCATATTTCGTCTCTCAGAACCAAAAGCAACAACCATTTTTGTTTATCTAATCCATCAACCCAAGTCACGTTTTTAAATAAAAATGCATGCTATCTTTTTTATATTCTTATCCTTATACTGTGTAATTTAAGTGGATAGCTCTACTAGATTTCTTAGTACAATTCTCCATTCTTTTCGTTCTCAATTTAATTGACCTGCACATTAATTGCTTGCGAAATTTTGGCATTTCATTTTTTTTTTATAAAAAAAAAAGTCAAACTTGTTTTGCTTATTTGATTTTTCTTTGGCTTTTTTCTAGTGTCTGGTTTTTCTGTGCATTTTCTCTATTAAATTATTCAAAATAAATTCAATTCTAATTTTTGTATTAAAACCAATTTCAAAATCGATTAAACTAAATCTGCAAAATGAAAATGGGAAGTTGGAAAGAAGAACACCCTTCACATATCTTATCGGCGAACAAGATAGATATAGCGGAGCTTTATTTGGAGTACTTATTATAACCAACTATCCACTTTTCGCATACCTATAGTGCTAGTGCTTTGATTAAAAATAACCTATGTTTTTTAAAATTGATTTATTTTAAGTGACTACTATGAACTATGTTCATGTCACGATTTTTAAAATCCATTTGTTACTCCGACTTTTAAATTCACCATATAAATATCAAAACACCATTTCTAGCTACATACTTTCAACACATAAATTAACTCAATGGCTTTAAAGAAAAAATCAAATCGACCGCCGGTTACTGTCAGTACGAATATGAATTTCCGACCTGGCGGACCAGACGTATCCAGGTCAGAAGCCAAAGGTACAAGGCCTACCGCTGCACCAACGAAAATTAAGGAAATCATCGTTACCACAATAATGTTTGGTTGCAAAAAGGCCATCTTAAACGATACCCACTCAAAATAACTCATTATCTGGGAAGCCCGTTTCTGATCTCATTGATTGGCGATTTTATACCATAACCCAGAATTTATTTCTCCCGTTCAGACATGTGTTTAATGTTTATTTCGCGAAAATCGGCTCGGTATGGAAATTGTTATTTAGTCTACAATTTCTGGTGATGACCTCGATAGTCCTTTGTTATAGTGATAGAAAGAAGATGATGACAAATCACTTATCTCGCATTATCATCGCTACCTCCTTTTGGTTTTTCTGGACGAAGTTGTTTTATGTAATCAAACCATCGTTTGGCAGATGTAATGCTCGTGGATTTGAAAGCAAATGAATCTGCTTGCAAGCTGGTCACTTGTGGATTGGATTTGACATATAAGGCCATGCATTTATACTATTCATTCGATTTTGGTATTAATTGAGGAAGCAAGACCTATAGTTAAATGGGAATCGATCAAAGACCATTTGCAAAATGAATTCCATAAACGCAGCGTAGCAGAGCGGCCACGTATAAACCTACTACGAAACCTCACTAATGAACAAGTGAAAATGCAACCCATTCCAAAGATATATAGTCCAAAAGCTATTCACTGTTCGCTTTGAAATATATAATCTGAAAATACTTTGGAGTGTATCTTTGGAACTATCCTAAAAACTTGTTTGATACCTTTTTGAAATCTACTCTTGATACTCTTATTATTAAGAGCTTATTGCAAAAAAATCACTCTCGAAAACGCATATTTAGAAATATCATCCATCACAATGAAGCACGTAGATTTCGAATTATAGAAATTGATAGAAATTTCATCAATCGGCAGTTTATAAAACCAAAAGTAATTGCTTAATTTGGATTATTTAAACAGTTTTGAGTTTTATTTTAAATCGTCTATGTGTAAACAAAACCGTTTTTATATCCAAGAATTATTTCATAAGAATTACTTCTAAAAGTAATTTGGTGACATAAAAAATCAATCTAAAAGTAATTTGGTGACAAAACTCCTTTTTTTACAACTTGTCAATTTTCTTGTCAGCTTACAGAATTCTTGAATTTCGAAATCCCAAAACTATATGGTGAAATGCGAAGATTTGGACTGAAATCTACGAAATCCGAGATTCCGCTTCAGTGGGAACATAATATATTGTGTTAGCACCGTCTACTTTCATAAGAAATGCATGTTTTAAATACTTCATCATTGATATTCTTCCGGTTTACTGTGACAAAGCTACCTATAAGCGGAAAGGCGTTTTTACTTGTGGAGTTTTTCACGAACGGTCCTCATTTGAGGCTTAGGTATTGATAATCGTATTTATGTAATGGCTATTCGCAATGCGATAATGGTCCAATGGGTCTGTTTTCAATAATTGAATAAGGATCTGCCGATTTTACTTTGAAAAAGTAAACATATTACAATATAATTATGTTGTAACAATTTGTTTGTCATATGTTCATCAGAAAGAAATCTTACTTACTGTAAATTTTCGTTTAAACTTAAAACAAAACGCAATATGCTTTATGAACTTAAAATGTTCTTGTATTATCAGTATTTAAACATTGAAAAATAGCCGAATTTGTGATCGAATTTTAAAAATATTTATGAAATCACAAAAACATAATAAAATTATTAAGTGTTTTTTTTATTTTATTGGTACGTATACATTTCGGTATTTATCTTCAGCAATAAGCAGCGTTTCACTACTTATATGATTTTTATTGAATTAAAAAGTTAATGATAAGTTAAGTAAATTTTTAAAAGGATACAAACTAAAAGGACTCGTTTTAAGTTCACTGTTGTTCTCTCTGAATCTCAATCGCTTATATATTTTTAATATGTTTGTATTATATTAACGTCGCTTCAAATTCTTAAAATCTGCTGTTAATTCAATACAATCAATTGCAATATAGGGTTATAGCTCGAATTAAACTATAAATACTAATGTACAACTTAACAAACCCCTAAATATATATGTTTACACCGCTTAAATGTTTTAGAGAAATCTCATGCATATTCCTCCCAATACGAGTTATGTATCGATTGTTCAGACACATTTATTTAAAGAATGAAAGTGATTTTAGAAAATAACTTTTTTCACACCAAGCAGATTTGCGGACACAAACAGGCTTAAATTATTCAAAAATTTACTAATTTGATTTAGGGTCTGTTTAACAATGTAAAAGTAATGTTCAGTTAAATTCTCCTGTTAGCGAATTGTGCGTTTCGCATCCATCGCCTTCTCATAAATTTATGTGTTGGGTAACTACTTGTTAGTTATTCCAATTTTCCAATTAGAAACATTAAAACAAAATGGAAGCTAAGAAAAAAAACGTAACATCGTTCATTGTGTCTGGCATTGTACTTTAAATTTCAAACTTGGATTTTTTAAAACAATATAAAATATTGTATTAGAGATAAAACATAGCTCACAGCTTCTTTTTTTTCAAACGAAAATGCGCTCTAAAATCGACTACGTTCAAAAATTCTATGAAGTTTGTTTTCAATCGGAATACGGAATTTCTTGGTGGCTCCATAAAGGTGGAAAAAGAGCTCATCCAATTCATATCAACTAATGTATCAAAAAGGACATCCATTTAAATAAAAAAGTAATTTTCGCGTATCGGGGCTCTTCGGGACTTTTGATTTTAATAAACTGTCAGTTATCTGCTTTATTGGGTACTTCATCCACCCTATAAGTTACTTGCCATATTAACTTCTAGTTGGACCTACTCAGTTATTGTGAAACACTAATGTGAATTTTATTTGTTGATTAGCTTCCAAGTAGCTTAACTGTGACTTTACTTGTATATTATGGTACAGGCCCTTAATGTATTAAAACTACGTGAATTATTACATGCAACTGTAGTGGCTGGTAGACTCCAAAATACAATTCTGCGAAAGTCTATTCGTCAAGATTAACATATGAATATGGTTCCCTTGATCTTGGTTGTAATTTCTATAATCAGTAAGGGTATTCTTGCAACGAGATAATTTTCCGCTTTTTGTAGAAAATTATAATTTTCCACTAGACGTTTGCATGAACACCCCCTTAAAAATACTTGCGTAAATGTAGGAAACAATATCAGCTGTTCATTGAAATGACTTTATGAGGTTTATTTCTACTCTTTCTACATCAAATTCGTGAGATAAATTTATCTGCTTTGCAGAATATTTTTCTCATACAAACTTTGACAGTTCATTTATGCGGTGATAAAATTATCTGGGTTCTGATGTTTATCCGGGCTTTACGACGTTGCATGAAAATTCTTACAGTCTTATTTAATAGAATGCTCTAAGCAGATGAATAGTTATACAGTGAATAAGGTCTTATAGCCCTTCCATAAATTCCTATTTATAAAACATTTTCCCATAAATTATAGTTATGCAGGGTTTTATGTCCAAAAGGTACCAAAAACGGGTAATCTATTCCATTTGGCTGTCATTATCAAAGCAGCTGTTTGTCAGAAAACGCAACTAGAACCTTTGTTGCTGTTATGATTGTGATTTAATGAAAACAAAATAAATAATAATACAAAAAAATTATAAATTATAATAAATATTGGATCATAGTTTTTCATCCCTAAGATCATGTTTAGATTGATAGTACCGCCGCTATATCATATGTCGAGTGTTATGTGTATGAGTAGGGCGACGGTGGTTTCAGCTCTCTCACGGTCAGGTTCTGAGTAGCAAAACACACGTTTTTGGTTTTTGTATTTATTCTAGAAGTTGTGAATTGGTTTTTTTAAGCCCAACAATTTTAGGTTTAGCTTTAATTTAAGAGGTTGGCTATCTGATTTCGCCATGGACGCCGCGCCGTCACAAAACCCAAAAAGGTCCAAGTGAACAATTTCAATAATTTAAGCATATTTGCTTTGGAATACCTGTATTTTTTGTTTAAGTATCCATTTATATGATTCATTGGATTGGATCGATTTTTATACAGTTTTCTTCTTCTTGCCGTTGGAAGTTTTGCATTTAAATTATTGAAATCATTTAAAAATGATACAAAATTTAAAGTCATTGGCGCAAAATTATAAACAACCCATTGGTAAGGGATTAACATTTTACTAGTTATTGCTTATTGATTGAATAACTATTTCAAAATTTTTAAACCTCTTCTAAACTAGTAAATTGCTAATTAAGCAGAAAGCTGAGCATTTGTAGGGTTTAAATTTTAATGAACACAATTATTGTTGTTATGCGTTGTAAATTAATTATATGTCGATGAATACCCAACATGTGCTCTAAAAAGTTATTTCTACTTCATTATTTACAAAAAAAAAAAAAATTGTGCACAAGCAGGACTCGAACCTAGGCACCCCGCGTGCAAGGCTGATATACTATCAGATTCCATAATGGATTTAGCAAATTGCTAAGAGTTAAAGTAGCCATTCCGTGATTTTAACTTTAGTAAAATGTTAAAATGATTTAAAATTAGCTCAATCATCTTTTTAGCTTAGTAAATTGCTAAAAGTGGCTTTAACATTTTACTAAATCGTTTAAAATCTTGCGCCATTTTTTTTTTTTGTTTTATGTCCAAACTCAAAATGACATTTCGATACTATAATTTCCTTGTGTGGGCTCTATTCAACCTATAAGCGCGTTTAGCGTATAATGGATCTATTCAACGTTGCATAAGTTTTATAAATGAGATTTTCTAGTTCGGGGGCATTATAAGGAGTGCATAGCTGTAATGCAATTATAAATAAGGCTGTTAGTATTTAGCAAGCCTTTCTATATATTAGCTGTGTTTTATTTGGAAATTTATCCGTCGTAAGTTTATCCGTCGAAGCATTTTACATACAATTCGCTACGGTCGATAAAAAGCTAAAGTAGAAGCTACGGTGGATGGCTCGGTAACGTTTATTCGAGCCTCGAATTTGATTTTGTTAGTTTTGTTGGTACGATTGATAATTGGGTTGAATCTCGATGGATGTGTTCATGGAGTGTTATAATTATTAATTTCATTCGTAAGACATATCGATCTTTTTGATTCTTTTTTTTTATAGTTGGCCAGTTTATATATCTAAAATCTTATATAATTCCATTTTTTAATAAATTATAAGCTGTTCTTCTGAAAAGTTTCTTACTTTTACTATTAAAAACTATATTCTTTGCTCAATTGTTTTCTGGAGCACGTCTAAAATTCCACCTATATCTGCAATTTTGCATACCCCTAATGTCAATTAATCAATTGTAACAAATTTCGATTTCCATTTTGAAAAAAAAAATCAATATCTATGGAATGAATTCGGTTATACTTTTAGTTTGACTAATTAAGACCAATATTCGTTTTGTGTTCAATTTTTATTGATAGTTATAAATAAACGGAGTTTGGTGAAAAAAATCATCTTTTTATTTAGATCTACAAAAAGCAATTTGATAAGTCAAACCGCATTGAGTGGAATTGCACTATTGCTAAAGTGAATACCATGGACTTATATGAGAGTGCGCGCACATGCAAAATCTATTCAGTCCGCGATTCGAGCAACTTAAAGGTTTGTGTTTTGGCACAAATGGAACGATCGCCCCAAATAAGCTCTTCAGTTTGAATCACACCGAACTATAATGTAACTGCGCGCACATTAAATCAATATGTTGTCTGTATGTTGGTTTATCTCGTTGATTGATTTTTAAGTTGCTTATGTGCGCGATATTCGTTCAATTATTGATTAAACTATTTCGTTTCGCGCCTTGCCTAAGCGTACTAAGCGGCAACTGAACTTCACAAAATGTGCTTTTTACCCACTGTGTAATGGACGTTGGCCATGAACGGTATTCGCTTCACTACATGGAAATGGACTGGGCGTACAATTTTGTGATCCCATTGTTTTCTTTTTTCTGGACATGTGCATGTAAATTGCAAACCAAATGTTAACTATTTGTTCCTTTATCCGCGTATGTTAAGTGCAGTATGATCTCTGTTGAGTGAATATTGAATTGAAAGCTAAGCATACTCAGAAAATAAATTTGTAAATTGACTTGAAAAATAAAACTCTAGCTATCGATCTACTCAGAAAATAAATAAAAGCATGAAATATAAAGGGGAAATGTAAGGGGAGTGAACAATTTAAACTACGTTGTAGTGTGCGTTCAAAACCAAGAAACATTAAAAGGAAACAAGCAAATCTCCGGCAAGTGTGTTTTCGCGTGTGAAAGGCATAGACGGTTTTTAAAGCAATACAAAAATTGGCCTGTGTAAAAAGAGACTTCACCATAGTCTATGAACACACCCGTTCACTTATCATTTGCTTTCTATTGGTGCAAAATGAATGTTCGAATTTAAAATTGCAAATGCAAAAAAGTGAGCACATGCAGAAAAATTGAAACATAAAATAAATATTGGTACGTTTTTCTACTTTCTATTTTATATGAATAAAAGCTCTAATTATTGTTCCTAATTTTGATTTTTTAATAATTTTACTTTGCAAAAGACTCTTTCAGTCTTTCACAAGGGACTGCTGTGCAGGGGGTCAATTCCCGATCTGTGAAGATGTGAAGTGATAAATTTTATCACGCTTTCACGTCTAATTCGATTCTCGATTCGTGAAAAAGTGAAGTTAAACGCCAAACATTTTTCATATGATAATTTTTTTATCACAGTCAATTGTTTTGTGAAGAAAATGTTTCTAATCGAATATTAAGAAGAAAAACAGGATTTGGCACATGACAACTGAGCAACAATTATATTTATTCACAAATTTATGTTGGTAGTAAGTTATATTTGTGTTAATTCGAGTAAATAAAGAAATTGTTAAATCATTTTGTCAAATTGTTAAACAGATTCACAACAGCCGACGCGACGGTGCTCATTCCCGCGACAGATTGTTGGAAACTACCCATTGCAAAAAAATGCAAAGCACTTTACCATATTTAAATGGCTTTGAAGCGCACTTATAAGTTGAGTGTTTTTCAAGAATGCTCTTAATTCACGTATTAAATCCATGCATAAATGTTTTGGGAATCTATAAAGTCCAATAAAGTGCTCCTAGTTGTAACTTCGAATAGATTCTGCCCATCTCGAAGAGAAAGCCTCAATATCCTCACATGAAAAAATAATAAATCTTACTCAAAACAGAAATACTATTGAATATAATATAAAACCCACAATTGTTCAGTACGACGTCTTTTATTAATTTATTAAACGAATTATTATTCCGGACATTATTCTTAAGCAAATTTAGAAACTGAAATGATATATTTACCTTTCCCAACAAAAAATCTAATCAGAAATGACAGAATCTATTATTTAGTACTTTTTAGTACAAACTTTATCACAATGAGTTCTAGAATCGCATTAGGCGTGTACGTGAAGTTGGAAAATGATAAACCTCTGTGAAAACTGAAATGATATTTTTTTTATCACTTCATAATTTCACAGATCGGGAATTGACCCCCAGGTGTACCATTTTTACAAAAATAAAGCTAAAAATAAAAAGCTACGGTCCATGCTACGGTGGATTTTTTTTTTTTTGGGAATTACTTATTGTACAATGGATAGATTCCCAATAAAACACAGCTATTGATATAAACTACAAATTAAGTTTCATCATGTAACTCCATCAGCATTATGCGTATTCACAATAAACTCAATGCAACTGCTTTAGTATAAACATGTCCTTAAGTCCTAAAATACACAACACCCAAATCTCGTTAAAACTACCTTATCTCCCAGCTCTGTCCCAAACACTACACCAAAAACCAAATGTTAAATAAAAAGTCCATTGCGGAATTATTTGTACTGAAACGAAATTCCAATTTTTCTTCATACAGATTTTATTTAAGTAGATAAATATGTGCTTAAAACCAATAGAAAGTGATTGATTGACTAAATAAAGTGAAAACAATTGCATTATGTAATTGAAACAAAAATTTAAAGTCGATAGAAGAAAAGAAAACGAATTGAAAATTTTGGTCGACAGTGCACAGTGTTTTTTTTCCACTCGCTCGCTGTCCACACTTTTTTTGCCAATTTTTTTTTGTCCCAAAAGAGAACAATAAATGAGCAGCTTAACTATAGTGAAACAATCCAATAAGTTGCTAATGCTAAAGTGAATAGCAAGATACAACAAAAAATTTGTAATTCGCCGTAGTGTTTCTTGTTACTCAAAAAATAAAAAAAAGCAAGGATTCCACCAAAAATCTGACGTGAATTTTTGAGATTTTTTACAATTTATCGGGTTTTCTTTTTAACATTTTTTTTTATTAAAATCATGATTTTCTATAACATGTGGACAGCGCCAATCAATCAACAGTCAAAACCACTGTGAAACTTGAAAAATTAAAAACGATTTTGTGTATTTTCGTCGGTTTTTTTTTGTCATCCATCGTTCTTCGTCGCAGTCCAATTCGTCGTGCTTCTGCTTATAGGAATTATTTTGTCGCTATCGGTGTCCACCTCATGCTCTCGAGTTTGAATTACGATTCCAGGCGCTCGTCCAGCCTTGTCGAAGCTAATTCTCTTATACATAGGTAGATAATTATAAAATCTGTAATTATAAGCTGTGTTTGGATAAAGTCCGCCGATCGCATTCCCTTTTCCCACCAAAAAAGGTGGTTTTGGTGTTCGGTCGATAAAATTTCAACTTCAATTTTTTTTTTTTTTGTGTGTGGGAAATGTTTTGCTGTGATGAAAGCACCTGGGAGCCTGGGATTATCGTATTTTTTTGTTGTTTATTTTTTTTTATTCTCTTTCGCTAGTGATTGCGTTTTGATTTGTTTTGCTCAATTGTCCCGCGTTGTCCTCTTCGTCGTCAAATAAATGAATATCCATTCCAAGCATTATATTGGATTTCTCTTCGTTTTTCATCTCTGTAGCACAATGACCGCATCAGCGAGAGGGAAGTTTTGGTGGTAGGGTTAAGCCATCAGTACCCCTTATTCTGTCCAATTTCCAATATTGTGCGCGGTGATTTGATTTATTCAAACAAATGGCAGTTTATTGGTACGAATGAAGAACTCCCCCTACCGTCCTTCACAGGTCCGGCGCGGTTAATCGGTGAAGTGATTTTTGTTGTAATCATTGTGCGTTGATTTGATACTAAATGAGTTTTTGGGGTGTAGAGCAAGCATAGCAGGAGAGGACAATGAGGATTAGTTATAGAGTTCGTGTGTACTCTTCAGAAAGATTGTCTAGTTTTTTTTTTTTTTTTGCTGAAGCAAATAACGTTTTCTCGTCTCCACGTAGTGTATGGCGCGATTTTGTGTAGAGCATTTTCTATTCTGTTAAAATATGATTGATGGAAGATTGGATTTGAATAAATTTCTAGGTCTTTCTAAGAATAAGTTAGAGATGTAATGTAGATCGACAAAAATCTCAAATTAGGTAGGTAAGTTGATATCCAATAGAGGAGAAACTACGTATTCCTCAAACAGAAAACTCCTTGGTTCAAACTATTGACATTTATAATTCAATAAACCCATTTACCCTTACTGACAATTTCTTACTAATTTCTGCCCAATATATTTTTGAAGGTACATATGTACTAAACTGTGAGCAGAAAATTTTCAATTATTGTCAGACAAGTTTGCCATAGAAGAAAAAACCTGCCCTGGTCGTTGTGGAAAAAGATTTGTTTGAGCACGGTAGTGTCCAGCCAAGTTCTGACACTACACCCTTTTTACAGGAACAAACTCAGGCGATTTTCAACCCCTCTCTAACATCAGTACCAATAAAATTAGAAATTTAAAACTCTCAGCGTTTGCTAAGCTTGCCAGGTTTAGGTAACTCACAAATTTTCAATTCTTTAGCATTAGTGGTTCCCGAGATATAAGACTGCAAAAATCGCAAAAACCGTAACTGACTCACTCACTCACTGACAGATCATCAACATTTTGGAGCACTTCCCGACATCGTAGAATCTTGTAATTTCACACAACGGTAGGCCTTGTGGTTTATACAAAGGAAAAAATCGAATATTTAAGATTTTCCATTCAGGGGGCGTGGTACCTGCCCATCTTCATAGAATTGATATAAATTATTTGGAGCCTTTCTGACCACCGTGGAACCATGAAATTTGGTACAGCGGTAGGGCTTAAATTGCAAGCAAAGTCAACATTTTAATATTTGGGATTTTACGTTCAGGGGCGTGGCACCCGCCCATTTGAATAGAATTGATATCAACTATGTAGAGAACTATTGATTGTCGTAGAATGATGAAATTTGGTAGAGCGAAGGATAGCGATAAACACCCATTTTCACAGAATTAATATAAAAAATATATTGAGAGTACTTCCGTTTGTTAGTGCAGTCAGCTTTCAGGAGTATGCAAAGAAAAAGTTGAAATTTTGAAATTTTTCATGCAGGGGCGTTTCATCCTCCCACTTCTTATTAATTATTCCCGTTTCAATAAAGCACTTCTAAGTAATAAAAATTGGTAGAGGGGTAGGACTTATAGTACATACAAAAGGCATAAGTTAAAAACTTACGTTACCTTATGACACATTCATTGGGCGTTTATTCCACCCACCTTTCCTCATAAATAGAATCCTTGGAAAAAGTAGTGAGATCACACCAAAAACATAAATGTTAAAAGAGTAGCTAAGTTCTTCTATACCTACAAAAACCTTTGCGTAACAAGTCAGCCGTGGAAAGTAGTAGAAGTAAGTAGAGTAATATGGAAGAACCTGAAAAGTATCGGAGAAATCTGTTATTTAATGATTACTGTCTTAAATTGTGTTGGTTTACTTGGCAAATTTTCAGTTAAAAACTGAGTTATTAGGTATAATAAGAAAATTTGCTAAGTAAACCAACACAATTTAAGTCCAGTAATCGTGAAATAACAGATTTATGTGATAATTTTGAGGTTCTTCCAAATTACTCGACTTAAAATATTTGATATTTAACATTAATATACTTACAACTTGGCGTACATTTAGATCTCACTACTTTTCACGGCTGACCTGTTATGCAATGGTTTTTGTATATAGAAGAACTTGGCTATTTTTTAAAGGCAAATTTTTTTTAAGCCAAATTCCTAAACACAACTCTTGCAAATAATATGCTAAGCAAACTGTCCCTAAACGCAAACAGAAAAAATCTCTGCTAAGCACACTGTTCCAAAACGCAGTTCATTCTTTTTTCTTTCGCAAACTTCAATGCAATTGTGCAAGTTTTAAACTTGTTTTGCGCACTTCACTTGCTTTTCAATTTTTATCGGGTTCGTGCATTTGCTTAGCATGATAATTGCTTTGCGAATCTTGCGTTTAGGAATTAGGCCATATGTTTTTGGTGTGATATTATTTAATTGGGACAAAACGTGAATTTTAAACAAAAAAAAAAAGACTTCCACAGCCTTATTAATAAAAAAAACACTTAGTCCATCTTTAGTCAATGGGCTTACAAAAAACCATGAAATAAGAGTTAGACCATGGACTAAAATTTCCTATTAATAAAAAATCAAACAAAATCTACTGCAATCAATAGGTTCGTTCGTTGAACTTTACCTAGGGTCGACCCAGGGTTTTTTGGCAACCCCAAGAGTTGCCAAAAAAAACCTGGGGTTTCGGTTCTCAAAAAACATTCGAGGGCCATTAAATTTATGTTGCAGAAAAGAAAGTTATGTCATTTAATAATTAAAACTTAAAATATGTTAAATTTAAGTTCTTAGTACATTTTTTGAGAACATATGCACAATAGTCAACTTCAAAGCTTTCCATTTTTAATGTCTGTGGCTGAAAATTAATTTGAGTATTGTTTTATTTCCATTTTAAAAATAACAATTTGCATACGAAACGAGAATTCACAACAAAACAAATGCTTCAGATTAGGGATGATGGATAAGTCCATCTATGTTATTGAAACATCGATATTAAAACAAAAAATCGATGATTCAATATCGATGTTGATGGAAGAATAGGGGAAAACCCTTCAACACATCGATGTTTTCGATTCGATAAATATTAACATCGATGATGAGTACTCGATATTCTCCTCAATATCGCCCATTCATACTTCAGATCGCATGTGACTTTGGCGTTTATTCATTTACCTCAATTTGCCTCTGCTAAAAACCTAGTTCTACTTCAGGGCGAGTTGAGGGCGACTCTAGGTTTCAAAAAAAACAGAATTTGTTTGTCAGGGTGACTTTAGGTTTTTCAAAAAAAACGCTTTATGTCGACCCTAGGGCGACTTCAGGGCTCAACGAACAAACCTAATATCAACTCTATATTTCTTTTTATTCTATGTCCCTGTAAATTTTGTTCTTAAATGTCAATTCTTAGACCTTCACTAGACCTTCACTAGACCACCGTCTTAAAAGGCATATCGAAGGACTAAGTTGGTAAACGTCAAGTAGCAGAAATTCCGTTTTATTAATAGTATTTCGAATTAGTCCACGGAATAAGTCCTAAACCTTCCCTAGTCCATGTTTGTTAATTTGGGTGCCACACTTTTTGCACTTTATCTTATCCCTACACTTCGAAATTTGATAAGTTGGCAAATTCTGCCTAAACAAAGTCCGGATTAGTTATATACAGGCTGATTTCACTGGTCATACAGATGTCCCAAAACCAGTTCCCAAACCGTTCATTTTTACGCAGAGGGCAAATTCATGTCGTGTCGTTTATTCTTTTTCTATCACCAATACTTCTATATTTTCCATAAGATTCACATTTTTGTGGATTCGTAAAAAATCCAACTCAGGATTTTTACAAAATTGACATTACGATGATAACGAATACGAAAAAAAGTGGGTCCCGCAATTCCGTCTGGATGGAGTTGCTTCAAACTTGGTACATATTGTTTTTTTTTCGGTAATATGCTAACACGTTTTTTTCATTTTTTTCTTAAAACGACAAATAACAGTAGCTCCCATATGTAATTTTTTTTTGTGCAAAAACTAAAATCTTAGGCCGCGACTCCATTAGAAATATTTATTTCGGCTATTATTGCAGACACTACTACTAAAAATTTATACTTCTTTGCTATGTGGGCAAACATATATCGTGAAATTTCATTTTTAAAAGAAGCGCTAATCCCTTTATGTACTTTAGAATAGGTATAATCTGTTTTTGAAATGAATTATTAAAATTTAAAATGAAAATAAGCAAACTATGAACAAGATTAAATGTTTTGTGAGAAATTTGTGCACGATTAATATGGGATGTCATGAAACGTCAAATTTTATTTCTCCGTTTATTTCTTCTGAGAAGACAAGAAATAAATACAAATTCTTATGTCTAAAAATAAAAAAAATCCAGACATAAGGGGCCTCCACAAGAAATATTGACTACATGACACATTTCTTGCAATCATTTATTTCAAGTGGAGGCCTAGGGTTATTTTTTCTCAAATACGTCTCCTACGATTTTTATTTAAAAAAAATCAGTTCATTAATGAAGGGAAAAGGTGCCTTTTGGTAATTTTTTTTGTTGAAAAAATATTTTTTTTTTGTATCTAGTAGAACAATTTTTTTGGTTTTCGATTTTCGGGGAAACGGTCGATTTGATTTTTTTTTTGAAATCATATTACGCAATTTTAAGCCAAAATTTTTCCAAAAAAATGTTTTGGAAATTAAAAAAAAAAAAACTTTTTGTAAGCTCAAAATTTCTAAAACTCAATGAATTATTTCGAAACTTCGTATTTAGTAATATTTTGACATTATCTTGAATACATAGTTAAAAAAAAACTATTTTCCTAAAAACAACGGTACCTCCCATACAAATGTTAAAACAAATCGTTAAGAAAAAAATGTATTTCTCGAAAACGACTCCAAGAATTTTATAAAAAAAAACATGTGTGTTCTTAAATAAGTACAGTTCACTTTAAAGTACAAAAATATTTTTTTTGCGTACTTATTAACGGTAATTCCCTTAAAACCAATTTTTATATTTCGACTTCTCAACATTGGATGAACCGATTAAAATAATTTTATGCAAATGTTCCCTAAAATTGTTAATAAAACTGCATACTCAAATTTTCAAAAAAAAAATCGATTTTTGAAACAAATTAATTAATAATTGAAGGGAAAGTGGCATATCCCTTTAAGCAAGCGACTCCGTTTTGGACCCGAAACCATTTCATAAACGGACCAACAAACGAATCCGAAACGATTCAAAATCGGTTCAAATTAGTATGGAAATTAGAATCACCACGGAGCCATTATGTGAATTTATTGTGAGAGAGAGACTTTTCTACTTCACCATACTCAGCGAAAACCGAACCTAAATGGAATCCAACAAAAATGAACTAATCTAATACGAACTATGCTCTTTTACAAATATTAAACACTTCTTTGTTTATTTGACAATAATCCCGTTTTTCCATTTTTCCATTTTAAAGTATTATTTTATAAATTCTTTGCACTTGTTATTATGTATTTTGGTTTTACTTGAAGATACAAATTTTCTTGTTGCTTGTTTACTCTGCAAAATTGAAAAAAAAAACAAGTACTGTTCTCTCCATTTTTGTTTTCCTTTCTAGTCCAAACAAAATACTCCCCACTAGAATATCGACTACACTCTCTATTTCCGGTCCATAAAAAAAAAATAATCTCGATTCTCGTTCTTCTTTCTACATGCGTACACAGAAAATTTGTTAATGTGTGTGAGACGCTCAGTTCTTTTGGATTCCAAAGTGATCCCCAAGTGAACCGAGAAATTCGGGTCCGTACTTTTACTTGAAGGAATGGATTTAATACGATACCAAAAAGATAAAGTAGCCATTTGGTGATTTTATATGGCCTTTTCGATTGGCCATCCAGAACTGTTCTGACGCCCACAAAATGACAGTTGTTACTCTAAACAGAACAGAAAACGATTCTGGATTTCGTTTCAGAATCGGAAACAGAATCACTAATACACTCACATAATTAGAATGTCAAAATCATCGGGTTGATTTTTTGTGTAATTTCGATGTGTTTATTGAATTTAAACTACTTTTCTGGTAAAATAACAAAAAGCAGCAAGTTATAATTATTATTGATACAAGAAAACTTATATCTAAATTGAAATCAAGTGTTTTGGAAATTCTTTTTAGCCGATGTGATTTTTTTTAAATTTTATTTTTCACAAATACAGTGACGCATACAATTCGGAAGCAGTCAAATTGTTTCCGGGTGTTTTATTGGGGGGGCGTGTTCTGGACGGCCAATCGAAAAGACTTTTTAGTCTAAACTAATCTGTCTCTGGTATAGGTATTTTTACACGAAAATATTCCAATTATTTTCTAGAAACACTTTTATTTAGATTTTTGTTTTATTTATTTCAATGCTTAGAAAATAAAATATAAGGAAGTGTTATTTTTGGAAAAATATAAAAACGAAACATCAAATTCGAATTTCATAAAAAGATTGTTCAGTGACGAAAAGGTTAGAACAGAATAGAACAGAACAGCCAGAACAGAACAGATTCGTGAGAAACTTCAGAACAAGATAGAACAACTTGAACAGTCATCTGACAAAACAAAAATATTGTTATTTACCTACAATACAAATTCGTTTATTTTTGCAGAAACGTTCTTAAAAATAATCTGAATGGAATTGAATTTATTTAAAAAAATATTTTTCATGAAATTGAGATGATTGCGATACGGAAAATGATTTATCAACTAATTCTAAAACCGAAATGTTTTTTTTAAACAACAATTGGTTTTGACAGTTGTCACAAATCTGTTCTAACCTGTTCTACCTAAAAAGCAAGTGCAACAAATCCTGTTTTAAAATGTTCCAAACTGTTCCAAACAGACTCATTGAACACACTAAGGCCGTGTGTGAATTGCGTTAAAATGTTGGTTAAATTTTCTACCTTGGTTAAATTTTGAAGTTTGGTTTGTGGTGGGATTAAATTTAGCTTTTTGCTGTGTGAATTGCGTTAAAAGGGATTTATTAAAACACTATTTTGGCTAAAATTCCTTCAAGATTGAAGAAATTTCCCTAAAACATTTTTTTTTGTTGTTCAAGTTAATTAATTTCTTTCCCAAAATCTGAGTTAGAAGATATAAAGTTAATAATTTGGCACGAAAAAAGTAACGAATTCTCAGTTTTACTAATATGTTTCGGTTTTACATCGTTAATTTAATATTTTAAGACAACAATTCCAATTTTTTTCAAAACAATTCCCATTATGGTTAGCTTGTTGATTTAGTATGTAAACACTATTTTTCACAGCTGAAGAATTTGACAAGCTGACAAATAAATCTATTTGTATTCAATTTGCAAAATGAAATACAATGAGTACTTTAATTAATTATTTTATATTTGTTAAAATATCAACGGATTATAATATTTGTTTTTTTCCTCTTGAGACCCTACACAAACAAAAATAATAATGTAATTTAATTTTTCAATTGAATAAATTAAAACTTACATTTATTATATGGTTTCCCAGTAGATCTGGACTTTTTGGAGCTCATATTTCTTTTCGGTTATCGCTTACAGATTCAAATTACCCTATCTTGAGAAACGTTAAATTTTAACGCAAATTTAGCCTGCTCTACAGCTGCCTACATTTTAACCCATTTTATTTACCACGCTAGTGTCAAATTTTAACCAAGGTACAAAATTTAACCAACATTTTAACGCAATTCACACACGGCCTTAGATAAAATTAGAATTTGGCGTAAGAGAAATTTCAAATCTTGCTATTGTGTGTACAGTTTATAAAATCTTGCTAAAAATGAAAAATTTGTTTTTACGGAATAAAATCCATATGCACTGGCAGTCGCATTTTTATGTACATAAGTATAGATATATGCTCTTATCAGACATGTATGCATGAAAGAAAAACATTTCGATTACAAAGGAACCTCTTCAATCGGACCACCTCCTATGTGGACCACTTTTCATCGGTCCCTAGGATGGTCCAATTTGACTGGCTTAACTCTAATTAGAATTGTCAGCTCATTGGTTGCAATTGGAAGACTTAAAAGTTCGGCCAATATTGGAAGATCGTCCAATCCAATCGTGTGCACTTATAGGGAGTTTCATTCAAGAAAATATTGGCTGTTTCTGTAAAAATATTGGATCTTTTTGAATTTTCAGAGTTTCATTCCAACAAAAAGAGCAGATCTAGATCAAATCTTAACACAAAAGATCTGATCTCTGATGGGTTGGTAGATTTGTTCTGAATGCACACATACATGTAAAAAGTCTTTTCTGTGTGTCTATCATTCACCAATACTACAATTAAATCTGGAAAAAAGTTTCATTGAAAAGATCATATCTCGATTTTGAGAGGAGATCTTTGAAATTTGAATGAAATCGCTCTACTGCGCAGCTGATTAATTTTGAAAGATACACATTTATTTACATGAGGTTGTGGAGTTTTCAATAAGTATTTCATCACTGGCATTGTACTCATTAAATCTTTCGCGCACCATTTTTGTTCTCTTGTTCCTCTCTCTGCGCAACCGACCGTTGACCAAGTGATTTGGTTCAAGCTATACTATGGGAAGTATTTGAAGGATCCGATGCAGAAGACAGCGCAAAAAAAAAACTTTTCTTATTTTAAATTAAATTTGGTAAATTAAAACAACAACACGATATGGAGGCTTTAAAATTGTATTATAGAGAGTGAATTAACTAGTGATAAACGATTTTACATCCTATGATGTTTAGTAGAAACCGTACGCGATCCTTGTTATACAATCGTTAATTTTAATTTAATTTATTTTCAGATCCAAAACCCATTGAAATTGTCTAGAGTTACAACAATCCTTGTTGATAACTAGTCTAGGATATTCTGCATTCCTAGTTCCTAGAAGTTCAACAAATTAAAGATCAATAATGTCCGGAAACAATCCCCATGGTCACCTAAGTCAACCCCAAAACTCATCATGGAATCCACTCCAGGTATAATAATTTAAACAAAAAATCAACCATTAAATTAACATTTTTTTGTTAACAAAAAAGATAACAAAACCTTAATGTTTGTTGTCCATTTGTTTTGAAAGAGATTTTATTATTAAAAAAAAAATAATAATTTTGTAAATAATTAAAACCAATCAAAAATACATATCCGTTTATAGATACCGTCTTACATTCCAAGGCAACCGCAATTGGCACACATGTCCAATGAAAGGCCGATGGTTCGTTCACCATTAGCTTGGCATAATCCAACGCCACCGGAATCCCTTTACAATTTCATATCGGCTAACCATAAAAACGTAAAAAAAAAAACAATATTTGTATGTTATACATAATTGCATTGCCCTCGCCTGCACCAAATTTAATATCCTAATAATGATTTTGTAGTAATTTGAGTTCTATAGATGTTGTTTGATACCCTTTGTGATTATTTTGAATTTTGCATGCTTGTTTTTTTTTTTTGTTGCTGTCTGAAATTTGACCAAAACCCAAAAATTAGGTTTTTTTTTCTTAACGATGAAGCTTTTCTTAAAAAAAAAAAAAATTTTGTGCCAATTTGTCAAAATTATAGCTTTTTTTTATAAAAGCATGTAAGCCAAACTCGTTTAATATTTACATACTGTGTTTAAATAACCTTTAAGTAGTTTGTAGTAATAAACAAGAATACATTTACCATTGAAAGCATATATTTCTTTTAAAAAAATTAAAGCTAGAACAGTTAAATCCTTTGCTGCCGTCGTTCGTCAGAGGTCCTTCCCCATTTGATTCGATGGATTTGTCATTACAATCGAATCGCAATAGTAGTTCCCCGCTAACAAAAGGCTTATCAGCTTCGGTGCCACCAGAGTTTGGTCATAAACCGCCGACACTACCATCTCATTCGCAAAATAATTTTCCCATGTAAGTTCATTTACTTATACAAAACATTAATATTAGGTACATTCTTCTAACAATGTGTATACATTTTTTTTTTCATTTAATTTACAGTCATAATTTATCGACTAATTCGAATGCTCATCATTCGCAATCAATGAGTTCCGCTCCGCCGCCGCCACCACCTCTTCCGAAGTACATGAACACAAATGGAAATGATGTGGATATGCAGCAACAAGCATGTGGTCTTTACATAAGAGACACTGAAAGAATAAATGATGAATATGCAAAGATGACTAATAGGAGCTGTGAAAATGATGTAAGTTAAACTGTAATATTTTATTAAGTTATTTTAGTAAAGTACTCGTAGCTTGCTTGCATGTCAGAATGTAATATCCCAGCAAACATTTTAATTCAGAAATGAACGATAATTAATTCATAAAAGTGAAGAAACCGGCCGAAAAAGAATTCACTTATGATGCAATTTGAATCCTTTTACCTGGGCTCTTAGACACCGATTTGAATCATTGTATTGATTCATTTATGATTTGAAAATTCGTCATTTAAATGAACGTATATAAGGGTTCCATATATTCATTTAAATGATTAATGCCTGAATCTTTTCTTAATCATAAAAATAATTCCAATAAAATTCATTTAAGTGAAGGATTTCTAAGTATATAGCTTCACTTTAATTAATCGTACAGGAATCATTTTTGCGATTCAGAAAAAGTTCAGGGATTAATCGTTTAAAGAAATATATGGAACCCTTATATACGTTCATTTAATTGCAGAATTTTTAGATTATAAATGAATCTTTAAAATGATTCAAATCGGTGTCTAAGAGCCCACGTAAAAGGATACAAATTGCATCATAAGTGAATTCTTTATTTCTTATTCATTTATGATTGAATATTTTATCAGTGAGCCTCTGGAACATATTTTATTTGCCTTTTGGTTGGGTTTTATAGCTTCCTAGGACTTCTTAATTGTTACATGATACTATAATTAAAGAAATGATTTATATGTTTTTAAGAAAATTTAACACAATTCTTGTACATACCTTTATTTGTATCGTTTTCTTTTTTATATTTATTTTTGAAAGTATAAGTAGCTACCTATTTTCTTACAGAACACAGGCTGGTTATATACCTATTATTTTTACTTTATTTTGAGCTATTATGTATTATTTATTATACATATTTGCTACGTCCGATTTATCGGAAAATTTTTCCGAACTGATAATCGACTATGCGAATAAAACTTTCGTCGCGACAATGAGCCGTTATCATTACCCCTTTGTAAGAAGAAAAAATAAAAGGACGAACAAAAAAGGTCTCCATATAAAGGATCCACCAACAAGATATGAGTATTGTTTTTTTATTTTTTTGATACATGGAGAATTCATATACCTTTGCGTCTCCTCGGTAAGAATTTGTACGATCTTTATATTCATTCATAATTCATTCAAAAAACTGAAGGTTTCTTGAATATTATTCTTCATTTTTGGTGATTAGAATCTGAACATTCAGATAAATGTTTGCTGGGATAGAATTAAGAGAATTGTTTTTATTTTTCAAGTTGGATAAGACTATTTCGAAGAATTGGCAAAATAGAATCTTTAAGCAGGGACTTAGAGCTTTTAACCTCTTTTTGAATCAATTAATAATTTCAATTTTTAAATTGATGAAGTCGATAATTATCAATTTAATTTGGCCATTTCGATTGGTTGCCCGGAAGGCTTCTGAAACTGTTCGATTGGTATCGAATGACAGTTCTCCTCCTAAATAGAAGAGAAATTTCCTTCTGGATTTGAAGTCAGAATTAAAACTAGAGGAACAGACACACTCACACAGAAAATGTCAAACGCGAATTCAATGTCAACAACAATGTTGTGTGGGATGAGCGATATTGAAAAATATGGATGTTAACATCAAAAATTCAATATCGAAAATTATCAATGTTTCTTAACACCGATATTTTACACATTTTTGAAAAATGACAGCACGTTTAAAAATCGATTAAAAATACAATATATTATAAATTCAAAATACCTTCATTGTTTTGAAAATTATAGTAATTTTTTGTATCGCAATTTTCTTTTCTCTTTTCGTGTGTATGGGCTACATACATATATTCAATAAGCGGCAATTAAACTTCATACAATTTCACATAAATAGTTGTGAAGCGTAGTTCCGCTGAAGTGAAGTTCAGTCGACTGCGGTCTAACGTTTATAAGCACATTATAAAGCATTAATATTAAGTACATAAGTCGATGTTTTGAATCTTGAATGTTGAAGCTGTGATGTTTCACATGCTTCAACATCGATGATGAGACATCGATATTTTTTTCGTCTAACATCGATATTTTGCCAAGATCGATGAACATCGCCGCGCAACCCTACATTTTCATGACGTTTTGTTTTTTTTTTCGCCTTACGCATACACTCACATTAAACTTTAGAATCAAGAATAAAGTGTTAACTTATGAGAGTTCTTCCAGATTACCAATCGAAAAGGACATAAGTCTTTTTGGCTGAACTTCTTTTAAACAATAAATTTTAAAAATGGTATTTCTGTGCGCTGCCTGATATACCTGAAATCAAAATCAAAGGGAAACATCAATAAATTTCTTGTTAAAATGTTAAGATAAAGTCCATATTGGCTATGGTTTATTTCGAAACAAATTTATTACTCTGTCGCTAAAATAATTGCATTTAATTTCATTTTTAATTTTGAGGGATCAAATTTTTATTCTTTTTCGGTAGTTGGCAGAAATGTGCCAATATCCCGTTATATGTAAGATTGCCAAAATTTCATTAACTTATCTAATATCTTTTTTTCGACCCTGAACTTGTAAACAATATTTGTAAGATTTCCGATAAAATAAAATATTTTCACAATTGTATGTATGTACTCGTAGATTCTACATTTTGGCCAGAAGAAAATCACATAAAATGTTATATACTTAATAACAGTATGCTGCCATAGAACCAATTTTTTTATTCTCGACTTTCATATGCTCTATGGATTTCGATCAACATTTGTATATATATATCCATAGATGTTCCTTACATATATAAAATCATAATCAATTTTTTTCAAAAAATACTTGGATTTTGAAAAAAATAAATTTTTTTTTTTTGAAAATAAATATTTCAAAAACGGGTGGACATTGCCATACCAAATTTTCTATAAAAAAAAAGTAAAAAACGACTTTTACGTGGTTTTCCATTGGTACAAGAATAACAAAGACCTTAGGTCTTACAGGCCTATAGTTAAATTAAAAAAAAAATCGTTTTTGATATGAATCTATCAAAACATGGATTTCGACAATTAAATTCTTCCATTGGGCAACGAAAGTTAATATTTTTTTGATTCTGAATCAAGTTCGTAGATCTGTATTTTTTACTAACACTACTAAACACAAGTACAATTAGAAGCATTTATTTTGACAGCTACCAGTTTCACAGACGCGGATATAAGCCTTACACCTTAACAAAACAAATTAAATCAAATTCCGCATCAAATTCTCCATTTACCACATAAGATATTTAGGTAGATACATATATACGAGTATAGCTGTTTCTACTAAGGATTTTGCGCTAACGATATTTTCAGCAATAAGGACAAGTACGTGCGATCCAGTCGTGCATTTGATTTTTTTTTCTAATTAACGATAATTTGAATTTTTAAGTTAAATAATTGCAGTTGTTTAAAAAAAATACGAATTCGGTTTTTTCATCGGCAATCACTTAAGCACTCGTCGAAAAATTGATCCATAGTGATCATTACTAACATTGCACCCGCAATGACTAACAGTTAAATTATATGCATATTCATTCTCAGATACTGAGGGTATTCATACAATGAGGTAAATTTCCGCTTTGCAGAAAGATATAACTTTCCGCCAGACATTTTCATAAACACGGGTTTTCCGTCGTTGCGTGAATACCCGTAATGAAAATTGTAAAAAAAGTTATACAATTTTTTAATATAATTTAATTGGAATGACAAAACGTAAAAGACGTTTGGAATCCGAGACTTTCCTCAATAGTGAGGGCGAACACGAATTCATCACGCCCAAAATCGTAAACATCGAATTATAAGTGCACACATTATGGTTTTGCAAAGTCGTGAAATTAGCATTTATTGTTACGGCTATCATTTTTATAATTATTATATTATAATGGATATACATATATATATATGTATATGCATGGTTATATACCTCAAAGAAAAGAACTATACAAACATTTATGTTTCAATTTCAGATTCAAACAAACTTAACAAAACCAGTAGAACTGGTTAAGGAACTTACGTATACTAATTTATCAAACAAAATGATGCAAAGTTCACCTAAAAAACGTAAATCCAAGTTACTCGCATTTTAATACACTATGTATATAATTAATTATTTCTTAAATTTTAGTATCTCCGCCATTGACACATCAGCAGCAGCTTCATCAACTCCAACATCAACAGACACAACAAAATCAACAAACACAGCAACATCAACACACACAGCAACAGCAACAGCCACAACAACAGCAACATTTAACACAACAACAGCTTCAACAACAACAACAGCAGCAACATGCACAGCAACAGGCACAACTGCTTCAACAGACGCAACAACAGCAGCAGACACAACAACATCAACAGACACAACAACAACAACAACAACTTCAACAGTTACAGCAACAACACACACAACAACTTCAACAACAACAGCTAAATACACAACAACAGCAACTGCAACAACTCCAACAACAACTCCAACAGCAACACCTGCAACAGCACCAACAAACACAACAACAGACACAACAACATACACAACAACAAACACAACAACAATCACAACAACAAACACAACAACAAACGCAACAACAAACACAACAACAGACACAACAACAACAACAACTTCATCAACAACAGCAATTGCAACTTCAGCTACAGCAGCATTATTCCTGTTTAACCAATGGACCAGCTTCTCCTGACAACAATCGTCTTAATCACCTAGCGAACTTCAATGCTCCTCTTAATCATTTACTCACCACAGCCGAATCAACAACGATTGGCACATGCTTACCACCAAAATGTGGCACTGATTTGACAACCGCTGCAACTACAGAAAACTCTTGTAATAGTGTATCAACTAATGACTCACCAGCCAATGTAACTTCAAATGAAGACTCAGTCGATTCTAGTGGATCAAGAACGCGTCGGAAGCGAAAACCTAACAAAACTATTCGTGTCTCGCATGATAGTGAGACTGATGAAAATATTTCACTTGGAGAACAAGCTACCAAACAAGACGAAAAAGCAACTCCACCTTTGCCAATGATTGCTGAAATTTCAAATAGTAATGGGTCGCATTCATTAAAACCAGAAGCTGCCTCTACTGAGCAGCAACATACAGAGCAATCATGCTTCAGAGATAATCGAGTTCCAGAAGCGCCACCTCAAGTACCCGATGCTCCCCAATCTCCATCACCACCACCAGTAGAAAAACAACAAGAAGTGATAACTGAAACAATTGATTTGCGTTCCAGTACTGAAAGCGATGAGATATTGCATCCGCCATGTGAAACAGCAAACGACAGCCTCATGCATAGAAATGATTCGGATGATGTGGAGACAATTGATAAAATTGCGGAAATGATTGCAAATAGTAGTACTAGTGTTAGTCGAACGATACATTTTGACGATCCCATTAATAACTGCAGTAATGGGAGCAACAAAAAGGACACTCCTTCAAGCCCTGTTGTGATAAATGATGACGATGACGATGTTGAAGCAGACAAATCGCCTCTGTATGTTCCGCAGGGTCCTCGCACTCCAGATGCCATACCTGATCCGCCATCCGTTGATGCAACTTCATTTAAGGCAAACGACCTGAAAAGTATATTTGAAAACTCATCACCTTCTTCACCAGTAGAAATCTTGGAAAACCCTACACTACCACCACCTCCGCCACCACCACCACTCCCTCCACCATTAGTCGCTATTCCACCGCATCCACCATTGCCAATATCGCCGCGGCCACCTACACCGCGGCCACCCTCACCACCTTCACCACCACCAGTTATAGAAGAAAAGAACGAAGAAGCAATAGAAGAAGTGTCAGTCACTAAGGAAAAACAAGTGTCACCCAAAAATAAAGTCGACAGTGCAAAGAGCACTTTTGAAGAGGTAATTTATTTACTTCTCTCTATTTCTACTTGTTTCTATTGCTAAAACATTAAATACATATTTCCATATGTACATTTCTCTGCTTTAATTGACTTTACAATTTTTTTTTAGGTGGAATACAAGCTCGAAGAGATGTTCGCCGGTATCGAAGATGAACCACAAATTATTAGTGCTACACCTGCTGATGATGCAGCAAATAATGAAGTAGCAACGGATTTAAGTCTTGCCCTAGCGTTGCCATCAACCCAAATAATATTAAAAGACGACGAAGATGAAGATGACGATTCCGAACATAAACCACTTAGTTCGATTGCTTCCACATCGAATGCCATACAAAAACGCCAACATTCCACCGCAAAAACTGATCCGGGACCCGCCAAAAAGAGAGTACGGTTGACAAAGAAGTCTTCGAATAAGAAGAGCAAAGGGAAACCAACTCCGTCGGCTGCTACATCGAGTAAGGCATCAACTTCTCAAGGAAATAAGTCTAAAACCAACGTTGCAGGAGGAGGGCCCGGAATAGGAGGAGGGGTAGGAGTAGGAGGAGTAGGAGGCATCTGTTCGAAAACGATGACTACTAAAATTGAAGAGCCAAATATCGCAGTCGAACCCAAACTCAAAGGACCATACATTTTGGTAAAGCCAGATGGTTCAATAAATGTTGTAAATGCCCCAATTGCCGAAGATGATTCGGAGAAAGTTAGCAAAGTAAAGAAAGGTCCAAACACACACGCTGATAGAAGTAAAATTCGTGGCATTCATATGAGTACTTTGGGCAACAAGTACGATGCAGAAACGGCAGATGCCACTTGGATGTGCGTATTCTGTAAGAAAGGACCACATAAATTTGGTCTTGGTGATTTATTCGGACCTTATATCATAACGACGAAATGTAATGATTTTGAATTTGCGGAAAAGGGCGAGTTCGAAAATGAATTCGTTAGTCGGAGAAAGAAATGCGAAATGTTTCAGAAGACGCCATATTCATTGCCAGTTGTGCCATCGACGCATTCAAATGAATCTAATGTGAATGTGAGTAATACTTAATATATTATTTATTTATTTAATATATAATAATTTATAGAACTTGCAATAGTAACAGAGGAAAAAAGAACCTTCATTGATAGTCGGGTATTGCGAGTTCCATAATTGAATATTCTTTTGTTCGAATAAATAATCTCACATTGGGCATCATTTTTAACAGCAGGATTTTCAGGGGTTCTTTTGTTTTTTAGTCTATAGGTTTTTGTTGTTGAAATTTACATTTCAATTTATGGCAAAAAGAGCTAACTTTCATATTAAAAAAATTAAAATTTTAATAAAACTCCCAAAAATTAACCCGCGACCAATTTGGAATCCCCCAGGGAATTTTGTTACCACGTCTTTTTGCAATCGGTAATCACCCCAGAATAAATTTCCCTAGAACAAAAAATCCTATGAAACTCCTCTGGAAAATGTTAACAATAAATTCGGAGGGAAACTTTTGACCTTCATTCTCGTTCCCTACGTGCATTTATTGCTTGTATGACAGCGATCATACAACGTTCTGTCAAACGGAATTAGTGTAACAAAACAGCAAAATATAATTTTTTTTTTTTGTTTTCTGTGAAATTGGGTCTGATCCACACTCTGCCAATTGGCACAAATTGGCACCAACTTCTGCCAAAACCTGTTCCAGACTTACAAATTTGGTAGTTTTTGGCAGAAGAGAGCGCTCTTGAGAGAGTAAAATATTTCCCCTTCCTGACAATTTTTTTTGCCAATTCCTGCCCAATGAATTTTTGTAGGCAGCAATTTGTGGGCAGAAAATTTACAATTGTCAGACTGACGTTTGTCATAAACGAAAAAAACGGTTCTTAGTTCGTGTGGAAAAATATTTGTTGAACAAATAAATTAATTTAGAAACACTAAAATACAAAATAATTAGTTTGAAGAGAAAAAAATGTGAATTTACAGCAAATAAAGAAATAAATAAAAAACAAATGTGTTGACGTATAAAAACTGGCAGAAAATTGTGCACAAGCTGTTCCAGACTTTTTCGGACTTTATTTCTCAATGAGAGAATTTTATCCCCACTCTTCAAGTTTTGACAATCTACCAATTTCTGCCAAAAAAAAGTCTGCATCAGACCTTATATTAGTTCTGATCCAGACTTTTTTTTATGCAGAATTTGGTAGATTGTCAAATTTTGAAGAGTGGGGATAAAATTGTCTCATTGAGAACTAAAGTCCGAAAAAGTCTGGAACGGCTTGTGCACAATTTTCTGCCAATTTTTAAACGTCAACACATTTGTTTTTTTGTTTTTATTTCTTTATTTGCTGTAAATTCACATTATTTTCTCTTCAAACTAATTATTTTGTATTTTAGTGTTTCTAAATTAATTTATTTGTTCAACAAATATTTTTTTCCTTTATGACAAACGTCAGTCTGACAATTGTAAATTTTCTGCCTACAAAAATTTATTGGGCAGGAATTGGCAAGAAATTGTCAGGAAGGGGAAATATTTTACCCTCTCAAGAGAGCTCTCTTCTGCCAAAAACTACCAAATTTGTAAGTCTGGAACAGGTTTTGGCAGAAATTGAAGTCAATTTGTGCCAATTGGCAGAGTGTGGATCAGACCTATAATTTATAATAAATGATTTATGTCAAATGTCAGATGCTTTTCTATTTATAAACATTTGTATTTAGTTATTTTCTATGTTTGTTGTATATTTTCAGAACAAAAAGAAAAAGAAAGTATTCGAGTTACAGGGTTTCGAAACATCAGAAAAGTCCCCTGAAGAAAGATTCTTTGGAATGTCCAAAGTATCTGAGACCAGCTACGAGGTTTGGATGCATGAGGATTGTTCAATTTGGGCCCCCGGTGTATTTCTTATTGGTGCTCGAATAGTCGGTTTGGAAAGTTCTGTATGGAGCAGCACGAACTATACATGCACCGTGTGCACACATAAAGGTGCAATTATATGTTGTCTGCAACGCGGGTGTGGTGAAAAGGCTCATATACCCTGTGCTAGACTATCCTCCTGGGACCTCAACGAAAAAGACTTCAAGACCTACTGCGAGAAGCATGCACAAATTGAAATTGAAACGTCGTCGTCTTCGTGAATCTTAGTGTTCGCTCTCAAGAAAATAAACCATTTTAAATTTCTTCAAATCTACATAATGTCTTATCTTTCGCATTTTTACTAAATTGTTAAAAAAATAAGTTTCATTCATAACAACATAAATCAAAGTAAAAACGAAAGATAAGAATGAAATTGAACGAACGTCCGCCCAGCCCAGTGGCTGCTTCGACAAAAAATGCTTTAAGTTCCCTTAATAATAAAAAAACTAAAAAAAAAAATATATCAAATCACTACTTGCTAATCACACGTAAAAAATGAATAATTTTTTTTTAATATAAGACTGTAAATATAAGTATGCATGTATATCTTATTTCTAAAGTAAAGTTAAAGTATTTTCAAAAAACAAAATTAATAAAATACGATATACTCGTATACAAAAAATATGTACAGTTTCTTATTTCAATGAAAGACAAGAAAATTACATTTAAATTGAGTAAAAATAATTCATCTAGGTAGTTGATTCTTAAATTTTATCTTAACAAAAAAAATTAAAACAAACAAAAGAAATCAATTTTCATAAATACATAGTAATAATTGTACATAACCAGAACCACCCTTTCCGGAATTCGAAACATCATACAATTTGAATTTTGTATTATAATCAAAAATCTGTGTCAGCTCTTATTGTTTTATTTATCGTTATAAATATTTTCATTTTTCCATCCTTCCACTCAGCAAGTTATTAGATATTTATTTATTAAAGTTAATTGTGTAAATACATGTTTTATTTTAGATTTCTTTTGTATTAATGACTTGTATTATTATCACTGAGGCACTAATTAGGAGTCGCGTATGATAATTTGGTTCTCAACTACTTAAGTTTATCGACATGCGTGCGCATGTTCAAGTAGAAAATAAGACATATTTTTTAAGTTTTGAAAGTGAGTGAACAAAAATAATCTTAATACAGAAACAAACAAAAATTAGTAAACGGAATAAAATGTATAAATTGTGTATGGTAGATGTACCAGTATATTTCATTGGAAAACTTAAGAAAGTAAAATAAACAAAAAATGTTATTGTAAGAACATAATTTACTATATAATCAGATTAATAAAAAAATGGTAAGAAATTGTAATGTATTTATTTTGGAATCAAAATGTCAAAAGCAAGAATGAAAAGTAATCAATACAAAAACCGAACTATCTTCCTTCGTAGTTCTTATGTATTCTGGAGACTAAATTATGGATGGATATGTGTTTCTAATCACAATTTTGGAACCATTGACAATTCCTATTTTTGTCAAATCGAACGTCTATCTTTAAGTGTAAGGATGCATACTTGAAAATGACGATTGAAACAAAAGTATTTAGATTTACTCGACAACAAAAAGTTATCGTCGTCGCCGGCAGATTTTTCTTTGGAAAATTACGGAAGCAAATAAACAAAATGGAATATCAAGAATATCCCAAGAAATATTGTTTGCCTAGAAATTTCTTCATGCGATCGGAGTCTCCAACGGAATAAATTTCCCTCGAACAAAAAATTGTATGAAATGACAGCAAAGATCCGTGCGAAAGCTTATTCCTGATACCAACAAAATCCAAAGGAAACAATACAAAATCCAGATGATTCGGCTCTCGAAGGAAAAAATAGATTCCCGGGAAATTCGTAATTGGAGAATTCTACTCCCGGAGAGTAATTTTCCAGGGAAATATTTAGAATTGGGCTGATAATAGTTTATAATGGTCCTATTCAGAAGGCGTAGGCGATTTTCTAGTTTTTTGATTTAAGCAGGACCTGCGCACGATAAACAGATAGTAAGGTGTGCTCGTTAGATACACCCATTTCGCCATCTTGCTTATGATGTGACGTCATCGCGTTCTACTAGTTTGACAAGCGAGGTCATTAATTGTAATTTATCAATTGGTTTTTGTTATTTTATTTGTTTTCGCGTTTAAAAAGTGAATTTTAAAAATTAAAAATAGTTGTGTGTGCTGTTTTGTGGTGTAATAATTCACCGGACAATTAAAATTTCGCTATTTACTGAAAGACGCTAAAATGTGCAAATTGTGGATTAGTGCTTGTGGTAATAAAAAATATTATTCCTTAAAAAGCAGTCGTGTTTGCTCAGAACATTTAGTTGAAAGCGAATATGCACTTGAGAGATATACTTTTAAATGTTCCTGAAAATAAGAGAGCTTTAAGGAAAGACTGAGTACCATCAAAAAAATTTGCCAAATGAACCTGAGCAATCTTCGAGAGACAAAAGACAAGAAATAAGAAAAACAAAAGGATCCTTAATGAATTTCTAGCTGCTTTCCAAAAGTAATAATTTAAAATAAACTGTCCTATATTATATATTTAACCATGTTTAATACCTATAGTTGTCACAAACCCTCGACAAGTAACTTTGTCCCCGAAAGTCCACAAGAGGAAGAATTTTGTGGAGACTATGATCAGGAGGATTGTTTGTATTACACAAATGGTAGCACCCAAAAAGAGTAAGATATACTTGGTAATCATTTTGAATTACCTAAAACAATATTTTATTTTATTCTATTTTGTAAAATAGAGTTGAATACAACTGCAGCAAGGAACTAAGAATCATGGAACTGGACAGGAAAGTCAGCAGATTGATGAGCAATCTGAAGGGGAAGAATCAGCAGGCACAAAATAATGAGGCTATGGGGATATCTTTAAGAGAGATATTTACATCTGCCCAAGCAGAACAATTGGATCATCCCAATAAAAAGGCATGCTGGAAAGCTGAGGATATTTCTCCAGTAATGTCCTTATATTCTGCTGGCGCCAGATCCTATAGGCTACTTGGATGAATGAAAAGTCGGAAGGTGGACTTAAGAAACCAAGCGATACATTCCTTGAAAATGTTCGACTTTTGGAAAATATTTTTATTAAACACAATAATTAACATCTATACACAGAAGGCAAGTTCCTGGAAAAAGATTTAAAAAATGCTGAAGCTGTGCCTCTAGATATAGGTGTAAAAAAACTATTTTTTAAGCGCAGACTGTATTTTAGAATCAAGCATTTAAACAAATAATTTTTAAGTGAAATTAACTGTAAGAATAGAAAAATAATAAAAACAATGCAATGGCCTCATTCAGAAACAGAACTATAGCTATCCGGATAGGTTGGTGTTGTTGTATTCCCATGTAAGAACTCAGCTGATGACGAAACAGCTGCTGCCAAAAAAAAAATCCCAAGCTATCCGAAAAACGTTGGTATACTTTTGTATCCCATGAGAAATGTCAAAAACATATGCACAAACCCATACAAATTTAACCTATCCGATGTTGGTTGTTCAGGAACTTCAGTGCATACTAACCTATCTTAGATATGCTACCGACATCCGAATGAGGCCAATGAAATGGTATTTTTTTTCTTTCATCTAATATCCGAACCAGTTGACGATGACGTCACACAACAACTGTCAAAACACATGATCCTAACTTATTATCTGTTTATCGTGACACTGCGCATCTCAGTGCGGTGAATTATTGCGATGCTATTTGTAATAGGGCTGACATCGTCTTAAGTTGATGATATCGGTGATCGGCTGGTATAATTGTAGCGAATGAAAATAATGGTTTTTAAAATAATATATAATTTCTCTTGAAGCCTATTGTTTCACCCACGAAATAAATTTCCCTCGAACAAAAAATCATATGAAATGGAAACAAAAGTCCCTGTGAAAGATTATTCCCGATACCAATGCTTTCCAATGGAAACCTTTGAGCATCATTCACGTTGCCAAGATTCAAATTGGAGAAAAATTGCATGATAATTTTTATTCGCGATAACCCCCACAGACAGATAAGCGGAATTGCGGCACCCACCTTTTGATGTTCTCTATCATCGTAATGACAAGTTTAATTAAAATCTCGAGTACGATTTTGTTTTGCAAATGCAAAACTTGCCCTACATAGCAAATAAAAAAAATATAGGTACCTACATACATATGTACATATATATATTTCTTAGTTTAATATGAATGCAGTTGGCAACACTGTAATGTGTATGCTCTTGAAAAGCTAGCTTAATCCTCTAAAATAAAATGTCGATGTCGAATATAACATCGATGATGAATATTCGATATATTTCTCAACATCGATCATCCTAACTTCAGATCTCATCGGACTTTGACAGTTTATTCATTTACCTCAATTCACCCCTGCTAAAAACCTAGATCTACTTCAGGGCGACCATATTTTTGAAAAAAACACACAATTTGTTCACCAGGGTGACTTTAGGTTTACAAAAAACGCTTTAAGCCTACCCTTGGTTAATTTCAGGGTTCAGCGAACAAACATAATTTGAATTTTCGCACAAGGTTGAGTCAAGTTTTTCAAAAAAACGCTTTTGGGCGACCGTAGAATGTTCAGGGCTCAACGAACGAACTTATTATTTATATACATATGTAGTCCCTTGTCAAATTCACATAATGCAAAATACCAAGGTGGTAAAACTTTCGTACATTTCACCCTCCAATACACATTTGTTTGCATTGTTGCATTTGTAAATTTGACTTTCTATTCATAAATATATGTGAATTATTCAACGACAATAATGTATTGAAACTACTCACATGTAAAAATAGCAGTTTTACAAAGGTGCAAAAATATCAGTTTCATAACGGTACTAGCTTGTAGGCAAACCAATATAACTGCCGAAATTTCCCATATTTGTATTGCTCATCAAATTGAAAAATTTTAATGACCTCTGGTCCAAAATGCTAATGCATTTTGCCCTGAAGAGATACCCAACACTGTCCACAAGAGCAAAAATAATAGGGGTATTCACAATCCGATGTATCTGGTCTTGCATCACTGTAAAAGTGTAAAAGTGCACTACAACAACAAAATATACTGAATGTCAAAATCTTACACTATTACACTTTTACAATACCCGAACCCTATTAGGGGTATTCACGATCCCATGTATCTGGTCTTGTATCATTGTAAAAGTGTAGCATTTTTTTGTACTACAACAACAAAATATACTGAATGTCAAAGTCTTACACTCTTACACTTTTACAATACCCGAACCCTTTTGTAACAGAAAAATACAAGGGTGTAAGATTTTTTTTAACACAAGCTAAGCATTCTTCAGAACAAATGTGAAACAGATTTTGACATTTGCTTCAGTGTTGCTACAGATTAGTAAAGGTGTGTTCACAGTCTGTTGTAAAAAAATTAAATTTTACAAGACTTGGTACACCAGATCGTGATACCCCTAATATTTGCATATTGTGCGTTTTCTTCAAATGTAGTCCCTTGTCTCTTCTCAAGGTATCAATGAAATTTTTAAGTGAAAGTCGTAATGGGGGCGTTCGGTGTCACATAGCTTTTTAATACATTGCTGAAAAATATACTGTGCGTTTGTGAACGTATAAAACCCAATGGATAAAATATAAATTTTAAATGAATCAGGAAGTAAGAACCACAAATGTTTCAACCGATTCAGAAGAAGAAGATAAGTTTACAAATAACATACCTAAGTATACCAGAAATTTAGTGCTAGCTCGGTTTCGATTAATGGAAATCATATTTCGTTATTATGGTCATCAGCTGTTAATCGGCTGTTATTAAACACGTATTACAACGACGACAACGAACGTATTTCACAGCAAAGCTATGCAACACCGAACGCCCCCAATGAAACTGGTTTATATCTATTAATAAAAGAAAACAAGATTACGACACTTCTTTGTTTTTCATATATTATTGACGTGATATGTGAAACAAAATCTGCAAATTGTTGTTGTTTCTTGTTTGTGGATTAATGTATTTTGTTTCACATATGACGTAAAATAAGAAAAAAAAAGAAGTGTCGTAATCTTGTTTACTTTGATTCATGGTGTAAGACTGCCTTTAGTTATGTACTTACTGTGTTCCCGAACCGACTCGTATAAGCTTCCTGTATGAGATCAGACTGAGCGCTTTGTAATTCGCGATAGGTTGTTCTTTAATACTGAGGCTCGGTTCACTTTCCAAGAAATTTACACGAAGCACTCACTCCGTGAACGTGGCCCGATAGTTGTGTGCTCGCCTTTGAATCTCGTGGTCGCAGGTTCGATTCCTGCCGTTGTCTATGTCTTCTTATATTCCATTAAAAACCAATTCTAAAAATCGTCATAAAATGAGTTGCTGGTTTACTCATTATATGCTGTTCAGGCATAACACTAACAACATGTGATTGAGTAAACTAGTATACCCATAAATATGACAACGAAATAAATAAAATAATGCGAATTATAATAGGCATAAGTAAATAAGACACGGTAATTTTCTCCGCATTAATTCAGCCGCCATCCCTGGAGATAAAATCTGAGACAACAACCACAGTCTCAATACATCGCGCTACACATCTTTCAATCCTTCTTTCTCTTCTTTCACCCGATGCCCGCGCTGTGTTAAAAACATATAAAGGGTATTCATAATCCCTTGAGCGCGTGCAAAATTATAAAAAAAAAAAATTATCAGTTGAAAAGCCAAATAAAATTGCGATATACAACAACATGAATTAAATTAAGTAATATTTATTTAATAAATAAATTTAAATAGTGTTTCCTAATGCAAACATAATTTAGCTCTTATAAATATAAAAAAAATTCACAAGTGAACAGGAATAACAATTTGACATGGTAAGACTCTCGATTAATTCTTTTACACACAAAATTTACCTTAAACTTTAATTATTTAGTTTTAAATTAATTAATTTTAAGCTTACATATTTTTCTTTTTTAATATAAACATTTTATTTTAAAGTCTTCGTTGTCGTAGGATATCAGTTATATCATTGGTCAATCGACCAACACTACTTAATGGCACATCATATGAACTAACACCTGCAAAGACAGACTTTCTTTCCCGACTGCCATAGGCATCTTCAAGAGATTGATCACTTCGTCTCTGGGCAATTTCAAGAGAGTTGCTGCTTCTACTCGAATCGAAGATACTTGTATTTGGAATCAGGCCTGCGTGATTGCTCGGTAAACGAACATTTATAGATCCAATTTCCGACTTAATATTCGAGTTAAAGTTTATGTTGTGGATATTTGGCTGTTGTGGGGGAATCGTCTGAGCAATAGTCATCTTAGAAGGAATGATCTGGATTGGTGATTGTTGTTGTTGCGGTGACACAGATGTTGGTTGATGTATTTGCTGACTTAGTTGAATTTGGAATTGCTCTATAGAAGGAATTATTTTTGTTGAAACTTGATGTACTGAATTAATATGCTGCTGAATCGGAATCCCTTGTTGTAGTTGTTGTTGTTGTGTTTGGTGTTGTGTGTTTTGTTCAAGTGTAGGAACTGTCTGTTGGAGCTGACTGATATATTGTTGATTTGGGAATATTTGTTGCTGATTAATTGAGAAGAAAGTTTTAGGGGAAATTTGATGTTGTTGCTGTTGTTGGAGTTTTTGTTGCTGTTGAAGATTTTGTTGATGTTGATATTGCTGTTGTAGGTGGTTCTGTTGTTGTTTTAATTGTTGAAGTTTTTGTTGATGCTGTTGTATACTGAGTTGATGTTTTTGCTGTTGGTAGTTTTGGTGTTGTTGTGGTTGCTGTTGTGGTTGTTGTTGTGATTTCGGGCTGTTTTGGTGTTGTTGTGATTGTTGATGTATTTGTTGTTGGTAGTGTTGTTGCTGGTGATGGTGTTGTTGTAGCTGTTGTGGATGTTGGTGTTGTTGCGGTTGGTGTTGGTGGTTTTGTTGTAGCTGTTGTGGATGTTGGTGTTGTTGTGGTTGTTGTTTGTGATGTTGTTGTTGCTGTTGTGGATATTGGTATTGCTGTGGTTGCACTAGAGGTTGCTGTTGTTGTTTTAGTGGTTGCTGTTGTTGTTGTAGTTCCTGTTTTTGCCGTTGTTGAATACTGAGTTGTGATTGTTGTTGAAAACCATTTTGATTTAGAGGAGTTCGCTCTGTGTACTGAACAGGAGTAGACAATTTTACGGCTGGATTAGTTAGCGGCAAAAAATCATGATGCGCATCCCCGTATTGTTGGTTTTGATATTGCTGCTCAAAAATTGGTTTCTTTTGTGCTTTTAATACAAAATCATTGTTGAAACTTGGGGTAATTAAGACAGGTCTAGCTGTTGAGAGTTTCGGGGGTTCTGGGCTATATTGCGGTCCGAATTTGCTAGCAATAAAATCTTTTAGTGGAATAAATGGTAGACTAGTTGTCACTGGAGCAAGTTTTTGTACTGAATGCTCTTGTTGAATTCTCGGTAAGTTCGAGAAGGCAATTTGTTGACTTGGCAAAGCTGTAAGGATGATATAAATGTATTAGATAACACTATTCATAAAACGAGTAAAATCACGCCTTACCTTTTTGTTGGCTTGTAAATGCTGCCAAGTCATTCAGCGGTTTGTTGAGGGCTTGATTTTTTCTCAAAGTCTGTAAAATTGAATCGTCAGTTATAGATTTGGTAAGATCATTAAATGAAAGAAAAGTAGCCGGTAAAGGTTCCGGCGTAGTTGATGAAGTAGGCATGGGAGAAAGAGCTTCATGATGTGAAAATGGAGCTAGAGTAGATGTTGGGTATGAAGATGAACTTCTTGGCTGTTGCATAGTAGAAGTTTTGAATGTTGGTTTAGTAGTTATAGTTTCGGAAGTAACATTTTTATGAATAGGACGCCGCCGTTTAATTTGAGTGTATTTATCTGAACTTTGGCGAAAAGACTTGTAAAGACGATTTGAAACGGCATTATTGTATGTACTAGCAGCACCAGTTAGATCCGAAAACGCAGAGTCAGATCTTCGAACGTTCAATTTCTTGCTGGGAGTGGGAGGAGCAATTGTTGTTGTTGAAGATGTAGTGGAACTTGTTGATTCAGTGGTACGTCTGCGAGATCCATAAACGTATGCATTTGCATTTAGACGTTTACGGGGAGCAGTTATGATTTTGGTTGTATTTGTGTTCGGTGCAGAAGTTGTTGAAGTCGATCCTACACCTAATCTACCTTTATAATTTGGTACTGTTGAATTAGCTGATTTTATATCTAAATTGGTTCTTGGGCCAGATCTTTGCAGGTTTCTCCTTCTCGAACTCGAAATGGGTCTTGAGATTTGTCGTTGCTTACCGCTTCCTATCGTAAATCTTCGAATTGGAACTGCTGCCGTAGTTGTAGGATCAAGTGTAGTTGAAAAATTGTCAGTAGGTGTTTCTGGTGAAGTACCTAAGATATCCATTGTTGAGCTAGAGAAGTCCGTGGAACCAGATACGTCTGTTGAACTAGACAGATCTGTTGAACTAGACACATCTGTTGTACTAGATATATCTGTTGAACTTGACACTTCCGTTGAACTTGGTGCAGATTCTGTATTCGTACTTAAGGTAGTAGTTGTTGATAGTGTAGATGTAATAGTGGATGAAGTTATATGTGGTGTAGAAGTTTGAGGTGTTGTAACCCGATTGTAAATTGGAACAATCGGTGAAGTTATTCCCTCGTCTGTAGTTTTAATTTTTTCCTCTGGCTCATTAACAGTTATTTGCTTTACGCCGGCAAGGAGTAAATCTTCAGCTCTTTTGTTTGCATTGACCTTGTCCTCGTCTTTGAGTTCTTGAGAAAGATTTTTCAAAGAGCCAACTGTATCCAATTGTTTCAAGTCTTTTGGTTCTCTTTTAATTGCTGATTTGGAGAGTAATTTTGGGTCCAATTCAATCTCAGGTTTATTCTTAACATGAGAGTCAGTTAATTTTTCTTGCTTGGAAGTATCTAGAAGGCTGGATTTATTGGTATCATCTGCTAAAGTTATTGTTTCTTTCGATTCAAATGAATGTACTTCCAATTTTTTATTTAACTTAACCGCAGATTCATTTTTTTGATTCTCTGAAGAATGTTCTATTCCTAGCACTTGAGTTGCTTCTGTAGATGTTACTGGAGGTTGAGTATTAGTTAATAATGTTGTGAGCAATGAATTACTGTATGATTGAGTGGATGTAGAATGCTGAAAGGTATTTAGAGAGAAAGAAAGAAGAATGGATAGTGAAGAAAAGTATAGATGTTTATGTAAAAAAAAATATTTTTTTTCTTGAAACAATATTACTTTTATGGACTCCTATTATATTAATAAGTGTGTCTGAAAATGTATTTGTATTAGTATCGTTGATATTAATGGCGTTTTTATTTAGCAATCCGGAATTGTTCTCCGATCCGGGATCCCAACTGAACACTTTTGTGTGAATTTGAATATTAATGAGATTGTATGTGTGAAAATAATTGTGTACGTGAGAATATTTTAATTAAAAAAAAATGTTTGCTGCACAATTATGATACAAAATATGATAACAGTCGAGTTTGACGTTCAAGTATATGAATGTGTGAGTGCTTCTGCTTCTGCTTCTGTTTTCAAATCCAGAAGTAAAATTCTCTTCTTTTCAGAATTAGAACTGTCATTTTTTCCCAATTGAACGCTTTCAGAAGAGTCCGGAAGGCTTCCGGATTGCCAAATAAAAACGACATAAGATATTGGATAGTTGCACTGTGAAGAAAATATTATCCCTTGAAATATTTCCCCTTTTTCGAAAGTTTGAAATATGAAAGTTTTCTTCCGAATTTATTGATACTGAAATAAATTTTACAGATGACTTATTTGGTGATATTTTCATTGAATTTTTTGTTCCAGGGAAGTTTATGATAACAGGCAATATAGATAAACAAAACACACACAAAATTCTCAAAACTCTCTGGCTTAGGTTATTTAAAAAGATCTCAGTCACGTTTGCCGATCGAATCACAAATATTTATATTCAACATAAAACGCTAATGTACTACTTTTTCATCTGCGTAAACGGTCAAATAATAACTTATGTTTTGTATCAGCAAACTAGGTTTCCAAAAATTTACCCATCTAGTATTTGCCCGTTGATTATCTGTTTTTTTGGTAGAAAAAAAATCCTGAAAACACATATGTAGGTAATGTACATAATATTTTAGATAATTGGAAAGCTTTTCCTATTCCTAGTTGTCTATTTATTGCAAAGAATATAATAAAGAAAATTCAACATACATATCAAGTTTTTCATAAAAATCTATTTCTGCCTTTTCTAAGCAATATTTCTGCATTCAATATTAACTTTTCACACATATGTTCTGTATATTCAGAGTAATATGATCTTAAATCGAATTTGAATTTCATTTAAAATGACATAACATGTTCTCCGCAATCTGGGTGAATTCAATTTCTTTCAATTCACTTCGAATTCATTTTCGAAATGTCAAAATTAGTAAATACACATTAAATATAACAATTCCAACCCCCTGTATCCTATTAGTTTATTGGAGGCTCTTCACTACTTAAAAGCTGTGTGAGAAAGTATTCGATTTACCTATCCCAATTTGTGAAACTTTTGACTAAATCCAAATTATCTTCCATAAATTTGAACAAAATTATTTTTTGCCACGATTTAACAGAAGAGTACAACTTTTTTTCTTGTCGGTGAGAGCTGATGTTTCCTTGGTCGTTCTATTTTCTTTTGCTCGAAAACGCAATTCACAATTATGGAATTCAGGCGAACAAAATTCTATTTTCGGAATTAATTTTTCACACCAATTAATTTGTATGTTAAATATAGAACATCATAATTCACATTCGTTCCTCATATTTATAAACAGTCAAAGTTAGATATTTGATTCTAGAAATACTACAATTCATCAGACTCTGTATAAATAGTTTAGTGTTTCGTGCAGTGTACATACATATATCTCGGTGTGTTATTATACATTAAACAAAAGAGCTGAGGTTAAAACTATAGGTTTTCATTTTAAGCAATAGACTCCTAAAAAATACTGTTATGTGACTTTTTATACAAATGTAAAGATCAACCAATTGTATTTGTGATAATACTTAACATTAGTTACGGGACATTTTTTGTTTAGAATTATTATGAGTTTCGCCTGATCAACCTTTCAGCCGGATATTTAAGATTTGACTTTTCTATTATTGTGAGATTCACCCGAAAAACCTTCATATTTGAAAAATTCCCCTTATTGTCAGCATTAAATTCCGTGCGGAATCTAACACCATTAAAAATTTCTCTTAATTTCTTGAGGCGAAAAAAAGATAGCAAGCTGCAACATATGTATATGATAATTGTTTATTTATTGGCCAAAAAGGTTTAAGTAAGTTTTTGTCATAGTAAGAACAAAATAAACTACAACAATTAATTTTACAGATCTTCAGGAATTTTATTTGAACCCCACTTTTTTTATTTAATGATTACTTTTTTTTATACAATAATTGAAACATTATGCATGTTTATGTACAGAGTAATTGTGGTTTTTATTTATTTATTATTCGAATTTTATGAAACGGTTATACATGGCTCATTAGCTGGCACTTGATATCTCAAAACTTTCAAATGTTAAGTCAATTGATCAAATTCAGTGATGATACTCGTACCAGGTAGCGAAAAATCATTTACTTATAGGAAATTTGTGTTAATGTTTTTTTTTTTATAATAAATAGATGTCATAAAATTATTTCCTTAATTAAAAATGTTTCTGAAAGTTTTAGAAATAAATATTTTATTAATTCACGTCTATTGGATTAAAATTTTAATTAAATTTAATTCTAAATCATTAAGTAAATTCATAATTTATTTACTTCAGAATTTAATTGTTCATTTTTGCAAAGTTGAACACGTGCAAAAAATTAACAAAAAAATTCAAGAATATCATGATTAGCTGACATAGGTACATATAAGTGTGCCGATTGAAAATTAAATGAACGAAATAATTTTGTTTGCTGTTCTTTAAAGGATTCTATTGCTAAGGGAAAACATTTTGGACTTTTTTCACAGACCTGATCCCATATAGGTATAATTTTATTCGAAATGGCATTTCTTATTCGAAGTGCAATTTTATTGGAAGTTCGCGCTAAACTTTTAAAATACCTAGGGTACAAAAATATTTTGGGTGAAAGACATTCCGGGCAAAACTCACATTATGACTAATTCCCCGTTGGACAAACTGTAACTAAGTTCGTCTGAAACCTATCAGGCCGTATTTTTTGCATTTTCTTGAAAAAAAAACTATCCCGCCTCTAAGGTCAATATAGGTTTGATCCAGATATTTTTTTGGTCAGAAATAGGCAGCTTATCAGATTTTGAAGAGTGGGGATGAAATTCTCTCATAAAGAAATAAAGTCCGGAAAAGTCTGGAACTAATAACCTTGCATTTTATGCTTTCAAATTTAATTCGTCAACAAATCTTTTCCCACGATAGCCACGAGAGTTTTTTTTCTTTTATGACAAATGTCAACCTGACAATAGTAAATTGTCTGCCCAGAATTTGCTGCCTACAAAAATGTAGTAGGTATTAATTAGTAAGAAATTGTGAGGAAGGGAAAATATTTTAATCTCTCAAGAGCGCTCTTTTCTGTCCAAAACTACCAAATTTGTAAATTTGGAACATGAATTGGCAGTAATTGGTTCCAATTTGTCCCAATTGACAGTTTTGGGCAGAGTGTGGATCAGATCATTTTTTTAATTAACAGATTAAAACTACCTATTTACATATTTATTTATCTGATTTTTGCCAAAAATAGGACAGCATAACAAGGCTATCTACCTAGACTGTCAACGTATAAAGTCAACTCATTGATGTTAAATAGCCGTTAAAATCTATCCTAACTGTATCGTATGTCGTCTGATTGTCAACGAAAAATTATGTCAATTCATTGAATAGATCATTGATTTCTTGGCCAACGGGATGTGTGATAACAGAGAAAAAATTGATATTTGGCGCACGTCAGAGGGTAAACGTTTACAGCTTAAAGCTAGTATTAGACGGTGCTTGTAATGTGTCATTGCCGTGACTCTATGACGTCACAACAAAAAAGGTCCTATACCACCGTCAGTGCCGTGACAAAGGTAATCGTGACTATCACACGAATGACACATCTATGTCATTGTTGTCCCAAAATACAATGAACGTCAAAGTATGTCACGGTGACATTTGTGTCTCGGTGTCACGGCGTCACGGCAATGACATGCAAAACAATGACTATCACACGACGTGACAGCTCTCAAACAGTTGATCATTGGCGGTGAGCCTAAACTGCAATGACATTTATCATTTTTAGCAGTGACGATCACACGGCGACGATCAATCGAGACATTGTGTCTTGGTTGTTAAGGAAAAGCTTATTTTTCTAGAAAACGGCTCCAACGATTTTGATATAAAATTTTGAGAATTGATACTAGCTATCATTTAATCAGAACAAAATTTACGGTATTTGCCCAAGAATTCAAATGCCATTTTTTGCCCTCAAACTATAACTATAACATTTTTGCAAACATCACATACATAATTACCCACCTATATCATTCGCTAACATTATATATGTCCATATTTACATACCTAGGTTCCATCTATATAGGTACAAATTACTCTCCTAATTTATATAATTAAAATCTATTTAAATATACATTTGTAGGTAGGTAACTATGTAACTATGCCCAACTGTAACAAATAATGACATAATGCCGTGTCACGGTTGGGACACAGTACCTCCAGCGACGGGCTACGTGTCACGGTGTCCCAGCTACAATGAAAGGCCTATCACACGGCAGGATAATTTGTCATTGCAATGACCTAAAAGTGACGTGTAACAGTGCCTGTCATTGTTTTTGTCAAGGCAATGACATGCAAGCCAATGACGATCACACGACGTGACACTTTTAGGACAGACAACTACGTCATAGTGACGTCAGAGTGTCACGGCAATGAAACATTACTAGGACCGTCTAATACTAGCTTAATAAACAGTTTAAGAAACTCCGAAAATCCTGATCTTATGTCCGAGTTTTTTCTTAATTAAATGTACACATACATGGTATGAAAGAAGAGCCATTTCTAGTACAAGTAACACGAATATAAGAGTCGCGTGTTTTATGTGTATCTTGCTAGGCAGCCATCAAAATTTGCCTTGACAAACAAGAACAATAAATTGAGAGAGCAAAATAGAATATAACAGTGAAGATAGAGAGACAGAAATGTGAATATAAAATGAAAATCCAACAAATAAAACATGACTAATAAAAAAATTACATAAGAAGATGAAATAGGTGGTAAATATTGTTAAAAAATACTAAGTGAAATAAATACCAGAACATAATAATGTATATTAAGAAAAAAGAAAAAAAGGAAATTAATTTCGTAAATTGGAAAAAAAATATTTATGCAAAAAATTAATTTAAAATATAAAAAAAGTGTTTTAATAAAATAAAATTAGCAAACCTGTGTAGCATGGTATGATCTTCTGGGAGATGATGTCCGTCCGAAAGCATAAGACCCATCATCTTTTGATTTCTCATGCGAAAACCCACGACTTAAAAATCTGAACGGTTTCTTTGTGGCTGACCTGACTGCGTTTTGAGGGGGTTGCTGAAATTGTAATGAATTTTGTGCCTCCAATTGGGCTTCGTAATTAACTTCGTCCAATAAACTGTTGATGTTTGAAGCAAAATCATATGAAACTGGTTGCATTTTGTCATCGCGAAGGCCAACATTGTTTTGCATTATATTCTTTACATATTCTGGTGCTATAATCGCATCGCGGCTTACAATGTGAACTCCGTTCAGGCCAGCATTTACTATCTCAGCGAAGTTCAATCCAAGTATGTTAGATGGTTTGGTATCATTTTCGAGTGCATTTGACGGTGAATCAGCAATTACGCGAGAAGTTTGTCGATTAAAATTTACTCCAGGATCAGTTGAAAGTTCTCCAAGACTCGAAATGTAAACTTTCTTCTCGCTTGAATTGTCTTCATTGTATGATAACGGTGGGCCAGTTTGTGTCAGAGGATTATAATTTCCAAACGAATCATTATTTTCAGAAGGTGTTGGTAAAGGTGTTTTAAAAGGTGGGCTAAATGTTGGTGAGGGAGGAGTTATGGCTAAAGAAACTGCATTTGAAGGTTTGAATCCTTGGCCAGGCCCTGATGTTGTAAAAGTTTCTGCTTCTCCGGTATTAGATGTTTCCTGCGAAGGTAAAGTGAATCCGGAAGCAGATTCATTGAGCTTAATACGAGTATTAACGGATTGGTTTTCTATGTCGAAATTGTCTTGATTTGGAATATTGCTGGCTGGGGAAGAACTACTTGTTTGGAATTTTGTATTTGGTTTTGCAGGAATGGTTGCAACCGTGTTGGTGGAAGCTGTTGGTTGACGTGTCGTAGACTTACCACGATTCAAAGCTATACTTATGGTTTTCATAGGATGTTCCATCATCTGCCTGACGGTTTTCATCATATGAGTTTTTGTACCAATTCGGTTATTATCGTTTTTGCTATAAAAACGTTCACTATCGTTGCAATCGACATTTCGATACCAATCACAAACAAAATTTTTTTGACTAAAAAGTGTTCCATTCGGACACAGGAATGCGAAACCTAAAACAATTAAAATTTGTTTCTCCAGAGATCTTTTTACAAAAATGGTGACTTAAAATAGTGATACCTTTTCCGACGAGATCAGTGTTGGCACAGATTCGGAAAACTTGACATCTAGCCTCTGTGTCAGCATAATAGCCTGAAGAAATAGATAAATGTTTGTATTAATTATAAAAAAACAATCATTTTTGTTGTTAAAAAGTAGTAATAAAGATTTCAACCTTCATGACGACCATTGCAATCGAAATTTGTTTTTGGCACAGCACTGTATATAGGATAATCGATTTCTGGTTCACCCGGAATCGTCTGCCTTAAATCATATGGATGACTTGTACTAAAACTAAGTAGGATATTAAAATAAAGATTATACAGAAATGGACATACAAAAAATACATACCTCATAGTAATAAACTCATTGACCTGATCAGCATCTTCAAAACTTCCGTCTGCTTTTAACGCTCTGACATTGAGCGTCGATAAGCAAAAGCAATATACTTTAAACAAAAAGAGAACCAAATATTAGATGTTTGCTTATTATTTTCAATAACTTAAAGGTATTTTATCAAAAATATATAATTAATTTGATAGTGGAGATTTTTAGCGTGTTTCTTTTTTGTATTATAAATTAAAGATTTTATTTTATCAACTTAAAACACAAATTATTTATTATTGCTTATATGTAAATACATTTCGGAAGCTTTGGTGCCATCGTCATTAAGCTCTATGTAAACATATAAGTAAAAATAAATAATTTGTGTTTTAAGTTGATAAAATTAAATCTTTAATTCAAAAATATCCCTAAATAGGTTTACATTGTGGGAATCTAAGGAAAAACTTGATCTTTTGCGTGGTACGAGATTCATATTTGAAACAGAGCGATCAAAAAATCTCTGCGGGATCGATTTTGCGATCGACATTATCCAAAAACAGGTAATTTTGCTGATTGCCAAAAAAAATCAATCTTAAATTTTCTACTTTTAGTACAATCGTTGCTCAGCATTGGCTCAAAATTTATACTTGGTTTAACTCATACTAAGCGTTGTACAATCGAGGCTTAGAATTATCTCAACGCTGAATTTTCGATTCTCGTGTTCTCTTTTGTGCTTGTTTCATACTTTGACAGGTGTTGTTTTTTATTTACTTGTTAGTTGTTAAAAATTGATCCAAATTAGAACATGTGAAAATAAAACGCAGCTAATTATTATCTATAGTTTATTATATGAATACCTTAAAATATAAAGAGAAAATGGAAAATTAGGATCTGACGTTAGAGAAATGTCAAATTTTGCTCGTGTACATAAAGTAGATAAATTCTTGTTACAAAATTTGTTTTGACGGAATAAAATCGATTTTGTTCAGAAAATTTTCGATTTTGTCCAGAAAAATTGATGATGAAAAAAAACTGACAGTTTTAAATAACGCTTTTTGAGTATTTACATCATATCTACCTCATTTGCACAGAAATTCGCTTCTTTGTATTTATTTAAAAGCGTTTGAAGAAAAAATTAAGCTTAATTCATTAAAGATGAGTACTCGAACTTAATTTTGAATTGTTAAATAAAAGCACTTTCTTTCAAGATTTCCCATTTTTAAGTAGTTGTATTGTACCATTTGAAGCAATTGCTAAACATGTTTGATACGCATTTTAATTTAAAAAACATTGACTTAAGATATTATATACTGTTACTAATTTTATTTATCTTCCACGCAGGAAAGTGTAAAAGCAATTCGAACATGATTGCTCATATAAAAAAAATCTGAATTGAAATTATATACATAAATAGGAAGTTCATTTCGATTTCATACTTCTTGAACATACCCACCGATTTTAACCAAACAATGGCTGGTGAATGGACGATAGCATACGTGTGCGTTGCCGGAAAGACCTTAGACCCCTTTCACACAAGGAAACTGAGTTGGCGGCAAGTGGGAGTTTGTTGATGAGAAGGGCAAGAAGTAATGGGAATGAAAAAAATCTCCCCGGTCAACGATTTGAAGAGATTTTTTTGACGTTATGCTTTGAAATTTTCTTAGGTTTCCATTTTGACTTCTGTCAAAATGGAAACCTAATTGAAATTGTTTCTTACAATTATATTATTATACTAACCAAACCAAGTGAGTTACTTAAATAAATTCATTGTGAAAGAAAATTTTAAGTTTTAATTCTTGTAGGCAAGGCATTTAATTCAATCCATCACGAGTTGGTACACATTTCATACATACAATTATGCGCCTAGACATGGAAAATCGACAACAAAACAAAAACGTACGGACCAACTAAACTCTCAGCTTGTGGCTTCATTATCACATTTGGTTTATAATGACGTTCCTTTATTAGCAGCAGCAGCAGGCAGCGCCCAAGTACCAGTCATATCATCCTGTCAGTGATGTATGTGTCCAACTGTACCAATAAAGCTTCGGTGCATTCCAATAAGCGCAATATAATCTTCCTATCATCACTATCATGTGTTGGGTCCAAGATTTGGATGCAAGAGAAACGCACAACAAATCTGCACACAAATCAATTTTCTCCTGGTTCATTGTTTTTCCGTGACATTTTAATATATTAATTTAGCAAACCATTATTAACAACCACAATAAAAAAAAACAACATTTATCTATATAATCGCACAAGGTTTCTTTATTTTGAATTTATTTTTCTAAAAATAAGCTGCGGTTAATTTATAACTCAAAATTGTGTAGAATTTTCCAACCGCGAAGCAAATTGTTTGTTTACAAAAAGCGAATGTCAAATCAAAAGCAATTAAAAAAACGAGCAATTCAGTTTCCTCATCAATTTCTTCGTGTGAAAGCTACAAGGCAATTAAGGGAAAACGTCAAAAAAATCTCCAGCAACTGGTTTCCCTGTGTGAAAGGGGACTTATGGATAGTTTTTTGCGTTAGCAGCTTGTAGGCAAAGCCGTTTGACAGCCGAGTATTTGTATCTTGGTATTAATCAACTGCAGTTACAACCAGATTTCACGCACACGAGTGCAAACATATTAATTTCACAACTCTACATATAAAATACAAATTGGTGGCAGTAATAACTATATTGTAACCTAATAATAATGGAGCAAAAGTTTAAACAGCCTGATGTTAAGGGCTTAGAATGATACTACTTAACAGTTTGCTAATACTAGATCACTTTACTAATATTTTCCTAATTTTAAACACTTTTTAATTATCACCATACTAAATCTATTTTCTAAATAAACTACAACTAAACACGCCTAAAATAGTGCAAAAAAAGTAAGCGAACATAACATTTTGACGTTTGTAAATGTCAAAGTGGCATTTGGATTTAGTACGATACTTAAAAAATAAAGTAGCCATTTTGCGATTTTAACTTTAGTAAAATGTTAAGAAAATAGTACGATACTAAACTGGTTTAAAATTAGCAAAATCCTCTTTTTAGCCTAGTATATGATACTAAAAATGAACATATTACTAAATTTTTGCGCCAATATTTTTTTTACTTCATATTAAAAAATTTAAAACTTAAGGTCCATCTCTTTTTGTTTAGGTATAGATACTCGAAGTCTACAACAAGTTCAAACTTTTTAAGTAGGTACCTAACTACCGCTTGACTTTAGCTAACCTTGTTTGCTTGTTATATGTAACTTGTTCAATGTCAACTTATCATAATGTGGTTCTGCATATTAATCGAATTCATCTAAATGTCGTTGCAATTCGTGATTGAGTGAATCGAAAACACTTAAAAAATTATTCAATAGCTTGTTAAACAGAACAACCTTACTTTAAATTGTATATTTTAAACTCAAAGATTTGGTATTTAAGATAATTTGTATATTAGGCATTTATGACATTGAGGCTGACCACTCTTGGAACTTTCAATCAGATTATATTACCTTAACTAAGACTAAATATTTATAATTTGATGCATTTTGTGATTGAAAAATAAAAGTTTATAGGTAGTTCAAATTCAAATGCAATACTCCCGCTAAAATTATTTTAGGGACTGTTGAATTATGCTTAGTTTACCATATGTTTATTATACTATTTTTCTATTTGATATTTTTAGTACTCTCTTTATTTCCACTTGTTTTCAATTATAAATTATGAATTCAGATATAATAAGGTACTTGTGGTTAAGCACTCAAAGTGATAAGTTGGCTTTTCCTCTTGGATTCAAACAACGATATGTGAAATAGATATGTATATTGTCAAATAGTGATGTTACTTGTATAGAAACTAACAATTTTAATGGAATTTGAAATATTTGCTACCAAAAAAAAATCACGCTATCCGTAAAACTTTGGTATACAAATACTTTTATATCCCATGAGAAATGTCAAAAACATAGGCACAAGTCCATACAAATTTAACCTATCCGATTTTGCATGTTCAGGAACTGAAATGGATATAAATATGCTATCGCACCGACATTTGAATGTACCCAGATACATGTGTTAACTTGTAATTCGTAAAATAAATGCATTCATACGTAATTCCTTCTCACAAGCCCACAATAGGCGGAACCTTAATCAATGTCCCTTCGTCTATCCTAGTTCTACCTTGGGCGGTTTTCTTTGTTCGTTAAGAGCAGAGCACTGAACAGAGTTCGGACACATAGATTATGTACTGAACTTGTTCCAAACAGATCGAGCTTTGGACACTGGTATTTTTTTTTAAGGCACACAAATCAGAATACATTTTCATTTTTAACCATAAAAAGCAATACCTACCCCTTTTTTGTACACTGATACACACCAGATACAGAAAATCAACAAGCGATCAACTTCTTTTGCCAACATACATATGTATCTAATTATTTTTCTCTTCACATTTTCCTTCTTGGCACACATGGCATTTGGTGCGTTCAGCAATTTACTCACATGCTCAGTCAATTATGTCCGAGCACGTCGAGTGCGATCTACACATGTTCAGAACGATAAAAGAAACATACATTTGGAGCTCTGCATGCTCTGAGTTAAAAAAATAAAAAAAAAACACACACAAATTTTTTGACAACTCAGACTCTGATCTGAACCATAAACTAATAACGTAAAGACCCGAAACCTCGGCTTTCATTTGACATTTGCCTACAAGCTGAAACACGCACCCAAGTAACTTTTCCGTTCCTCTTCCAATAGACACATTGATGAAAGCGCACACAAGAATCTTTTCTGTTCCTCTTCCTATAGACACATAGACACCACAGCCCTAGTAATTTGTTTTTGTTTTGTTTTTCGATTTCACATCTATTCATGGATAGAGTTTCAAAGGTACAAGTACAACAATGTAAACAAATGGGTTTTGGGGGGTGAAACGTACGAACGTTTCCGATCTTAGTATGGCTTATTTGTGCTCTGAACTAAAAATGAAAAACGCCTCTAATAACCTAGTACGGAGCTGATGCGAAACGAAAATCCCATACAAAAATGAAAGAACGAAATCATAAACGAACATTTTCGTTCTGCAGTACGTTTTCGCAGAAAATTTATTACCCAGACCAATTAATTGTGCACGGAAATTTTATTTGAGTTTTTAGTCGTGTTTTTTGTTGTTGTTTTTTTTTTATCTTGATTTTTTTGTGATTGGGTTATAGTTTTTTCTTCTTGAAAATTAGTTCGGTCATGTTTTCGTTAGCATTTCGCTATCCTAGAAAGACCGAAAATTTTCGTTTCGCATTAGCAGCGAACTAGACTTAACTTACCAAATTCGTCGTTTAAAGAACGAGTTACTTTTTCATGTATGTAACTCACGCATAAATTTCAACTAAAACTGTTCCTGTCATGAATTTGTGCTTATGTGTGTCACATTTATGAGTATACTTAAACTTATGAGCAACTTCAATGACTGGGTTAATTCATAAGTAAACAATAATTAGTTAATCCTGCAAATAAATTAACCCCGAGTTAAATTATATAGAGCAGTTTTTTAAGTGGAAAATTAACTTTAACAATAAAATGTCAAAATTCTATCGAAATCGATGTGCGGCACTACGGAAATGGACATTTAATTATCAAATTAAGAATCGCGGCACTATCAAAATCAACCTTTTCATAGTTTCGCACTTTAATTTCAATAGCTTTTTGACAAGCATATTGCAGCCAACCTTCATGATAAAATCTTTGTACAACTAGAGATTTTGTTGTAGATTTTCGATTTTTTATTTTAATTAATGAAAAATTTTAATCCGCAGTTTAACTTCTGTTCTATGTTTTAGTAAGGTCATTGATTAGAGGCGTAATAAGCATTTTTTTATTAATAGTGCTGCATTTGTTTACAGCAATTTATATATTTACATCGCACAGCAATATATTTTTTCTTAAGGCCTCACGGAAATCGAGGGGTGGCAATTGACAATCGCCATAACAATATGACTGCTACACAAAAGTAAATAAAGCTACTTTTATTGAATGCATGCACCATTTCGGCGCCATATCGCAACTGTCAAACAAAGAGTTTCAGAATCAAAAACTATTTTCGTTTCTAATTGGCAATCCGGAAGGCTTCTGAAATCTGAAGTCTTCTGAAGTGTTGACTTGCGAAAAAATGACAGTTCTGATTCTGAAAAGAAGATAAATTTGCTTCTGGGTTCGAAATCAGAATCGGAACCATAAGAAATCACACTTTCATTTACTTGAACGTCAAACTCGACTGTTGTCATGTTTGTTTCATGATTGTGCGGCAGACACTATTTTTGATTTTGACTGCTATTGTGATCGCCTTCGTTTGGCTTGCGCAAGGCTTAAGTTCTTTTAGAAAGTTATTGATTATTTTTATTTTAGTCCTACGACGAAATTCTTATTGCAACCACATACACAGTTGATACTTCATACTGCAATGCTTCGAATGAACAATGACAAGCACACAAGTGCTTAGAAAAGTAAAGTCTGAACTAATGCAAACATTAAATAAACAATAGTTACCTATTTCTAACGGGATTTTTATAAATTGTCCCGTTTTTCTAGTCACTTTCTCAATTATTTTTATTACACAATTACATAAATTCATATATCTTTACCATCAGCCATAATTAACTTTTAAAAATACCATCTTGATTTGTTTAATTATAGAGATACAAAGTTTTTCAGCGTTATAAACAAAATAACAAATACTTACATAATAGTTTCAATAGATACATCATCTTATTGGGTTGTCGCCCAAGACCTGAAAGCAACAATTAAAAACAAAAACGTTAAAATAATTGAAATATGAAGGTATAAATGATTTTTAACATAATTAATGTTTAAGTATTTATTTTAAATTCACATTATCTCACTACCATACCATATATTCATATATTAACTGACATACCTGAAAGATAAAGACTTGAGGTAGAGTTCAAAAAATTACATAAGCTAACCAACAATTAAGTTTTTAACCCTCAATACATCTACTAGCTACCTACTCATCAAAACAACTAATTATCATGTCATCGCATCGTGCAGACAGACATGTTTCTATTTAACTTAATTCATGTCAAAAGTACGGTGATTGGATATAGACTGAGTTTGTTTTCCGCTTCTTTTTAAGTACCGTTTACATACATTGCATACCAAATAATTATATTATGATTGATTGACACTTAATAATATAATGCTTTTCCTTAAACAAAATACATAATGTTATAATGAAAAAAAAATATCTCTGTGTGGTGTTTCCTATTGGAAAGCAATTTCTGTACGAATATGTATAATGAAGGTGATGTCTATAAAATTTTAAAATTTTAAATTTTAAATCCGCTACAATTTTTTTAATTTGGCAAAAGTATTTATATAATTTTTACAACAGGAAAATCATATATGTGATGATGATAAATATGACGAATAATATGACAACTAAATAATTATTCAAATTTCTGTCAAAGAAATTAAAAACTTCACCTTATGGAATCTCAAAATTATCAGCAGTAACAGAAATATCATAAATCTAAATCATCAAAATTCCTTAAAATGTTTGAGTATCGACTTTTCGCCCAAAAATTGATCTTGCTCATGTTTATCCTCCAATTCAATAAAATTCAAAGACCAAAATCTCTGAAACTTAAACTGCCTAATGCGTGAAACAGGTTGAACCAGCACCAACGTTCAAAACAAGCATAGCAACACGTTGCATCCATTGTACCTATTTTATTGTTTGCAGTGTGATTTCACTGAATATCGTATTACTAAAAAAGTTGTCACCGTTGTCACGGACACTGTTGATGTTGCTGGGATCTAGTGTGTGCTGAATAATTGCAATACATTGGTTCTAAAAATATGGCGACCGGTGTTGCTGACGCTGTCTTATACTACGTTTCCACCAACCACTAAACCGACATTTAAGTAGACTTAGCTAAATCTCCTACAAATCTTGAGGATTTACCATACAAATTTTAATCTTCTAAAATGAAGATTTAAAATAAATCTCATTTTAATCTTCAATCCAAATACCCTTTCTTTTCCATATCGAAAAGAACACATTCATCGGGAAAGTGAATTTTTCTCTTCGGTTGACACAGATGAAGCTGCCTGTCTTACTTCTACATCATAAGAGAAAATGAAAAGATATATACATTTTGAATAGTGCTGTCAAAATTAATCTACTTTTGGAGCGGTGGAAACACTTTTTTAATCAATTTCCAGATTACATACTTACTTAAAAACATTGTTCACGTTCACAGCGTAATAAGATATATTATGTTTGCTATGTTGGTGAACTATTCGGTTAAGTAAATGAACGCAAATTTAGCAGTCAACTGTTTTTGACATTTGCCGTCGGCTAACTAGTTGTTCTAAAATTTTTGGGATAACTCAAAATATCCAACTGCCTTAACAACATAAAATTTACCTTTGCGATTATTAAGTACGTTGGTGACGGAGGTATTTTGTGGCAAGGGTGCACAAAATTGATGAGGTTGAAAAATTGCTCTTCCTTTTTTGTGATTTTCGTTATTGTACGAGTGAAATTTTTCAACCTAAAAATTTTCAACAGAAAAAAAGAATTTAAAATTATTCTCGCGTAAGAGCAGTTCTTCATAACTACAACTGATTTTGAAATACTATAACACAGATTTCTCTTATACTACCTTGATATCCAACTTGGCATGTTTCCAAAAATATGTTGCAGTGCTTATACACACTTATAGTATCACACTGCTCACTAAGCTAAGAATGTACGTTTTTTGCGTCCTGAATAATTTAGCTTTAACAATGGTCCCTCAACTAAAGAAGCTGTTTGCGTTACAATTTAAAAAAAAAAGGGAAGTAGATTTGACCCAAAAAGTGAAATAGATTCAAGAAAAGGGAAGTAGATTTCAAAATCATAATTTTAGTAAAATATGTATTTAATTCCAAATTAGTTTTATGAACTTATAAACAACAACTGAACAAGAAGGCGAAAGAAAATATGGGTTTTCCAATAAGAGGTGTTATTTTGATATTCAAAGAAAAATGGCATTTTTGGAGATAAATGATCGGATGTTTATTTCATTATAAAGAGGAAGGTATGCCGTTAATAATGGAACACAACATCAGCCAAATGGCCGCCAAGACCACGCTTACAGGACCATATCCTTTTCATGAAATTTTCCATAACCAAATCGGAAAGTGGCTGCCCTATGTCCTCGATAGCCTCACGAATTTCATCTTTGAGGTCTTGAATCAACGCTGGGCTGTTGGCGTAGACCTTATCTTTCACGTGGCCCCAAAGGAAGAAGTCGCAAGGTGTTAAATCACAAGATCTCGGTGGCCAATTGTGATCACCTCTTCGAGAGATAACACGGCCCGGAAACTTTTCCCGTAAAAGATCGATGGTTTCATTGCTTGTGTGGCACGTAGCGCCGTCTTGTTGAAAGTAAACGTTGTCCAGATCAATACCATCCAATTCAGGCCATACAAAATCATTAATCATCTCTCGATAGCGCAATCCATTGACCGTAACTGTTGCTCCAGCCTCATTTTCGAAAAAGTAAGGTCCAATGACCCCGCGGGACCATAAACCGCACCAAACAGTCACGCGTTGAGGATGGAGAGGCTTTTCAACAATAACTTTTGGGTTTTCCGAGCCCCAGATGCGACAGTTTTGCTTGTTGACGTAGCCTCCGAGGTGGAAATGGGCCTCATCAGTCAAGATGATTTTTCGATGAAATTCCGGTTCATTTTCATGCATTTCAAGGACCCAATCAGCAAAGACACGACGTTGTTGATGATCAGCCGGCTTGAGTTCTTGTGTTAACTGAACTTTATAAGCCTTAAGACCCAAGTCTTTATGCAAAATACGGTGTAATGACGTTTGTGGAATGCCTAATTCCAAAGAACGACGAGGAATGGACAAACCTGGGTTTTCTTCAACACTTTGGGCTACAACAGCAATATTCTCAGTTGTTCTTGAGCGACGTGCACGGGTTTTATTCTTCACATCACTAACTTGTCCCAACAGCTCGAATTTGTCCACCAATTTCTGTATTGCGGTCCGACAAGGTGCTTCACGACGACCCAAAAATGTTTTAGTTTTACGAACCGTCTCTGCCAAATTTTCACCATTTTTATAGTGAATTTTAATAATTTCAATGCGTTGTTGAAGCGTGTATCGTTCCATTTTTATTAATAGCGTAGTTTCTACTTGTCAAATGTCAAAAAATGACAGCTTCAAAAGTGACAGCTACCGAAATAGCGGGCTATTCAAAATAACACCTCTTATTGGAAAACCCGTTATAATACGAATAACCGTGCCGAAATATGTGCATCTTCTTAATGTTTAATGAAGTCACCACAGATACAGACACTTGATTTTTACTACTTTTGGGAAATCGTGATTGCCAAAGTTTTTTTTTGGGAAAAAATATAAGGGATAAATTTACAAAATTATATTTTCCTTACGAATCTTTATCCACCTTCTTGATAACTTTAAAATATCACATTCAATTTTCAGCACAGTTAGACAGTAAAACCAAACGCATTACTTGTTTGAAAGAAAATTAAAAGAAAACAATAATAAACTTCAGAAAATTGTAATAATTTGTTTGTTTGAACTGAAATGAAAGAGTGTAAAACATTTTTTTAATAATTTTTTTTTTTTAAGTAGATTCAACTTTTTTTTTGGTTTAAATTAAAGTGGATTAAAAAGGGGCTTCTAAAAGTGAAGTAAAACGAAGGAATTTAACAATACTTCGAAGTAGGAGCAGATTTTTTTTTTGAAATTAAAGTAAATCTACTTCAATTGAAGTAGAGTGGTATTGCAGTGCTGTAATGGCTTTTTGCTCAATAACTCGAGAAGTTTTATAACATAAAAGGTTATGCGCTGGCCTCTTTAACGATATTAGGAAGGCTTTGGACATTGTTAACCATAATGTTTTTTGCACAAATTGTTCAGTGCGGGACTTAGAGATTTCACAGATTTAAAAGTCGTGCCAACGCCCAGTAGGAAAGTAGTAATCAATGACATCACATAATGTGCCTCTGAGAAAAGTGCATTCGACATGAACATCTCCGTCACAATTTTCGTTCTAAACCTGGCATTTATTACATCGATACAAAATACCTTGGTTATCAATTAATTCATCTTTGGGTCCTTCCGGAGATAAAGTTACGTTTTGCCAAAGTCCTATTCGCCAATTATTATCAAAATTGTTGAATTTAGAGTTTATAGCAGTTCGCTTATTGCAAAATCACACTGCAAGGTGTCTCTTATTCTGGCGGCTACAAGCTGAAGTTCGATACTTCTTAGGCTTTTTATTTGGTTTCTTCAAAAATACACACCCGCCCTTATGCATCTGAATTGCATCCTCTAAAGATTCTCTCTTTTAATAAATTATACTAATTTAAATAAATAACATTATGTGAGTTATATATTACTAAAAAATTAATTTAGAATATTATTCAAATAATTTTTAAGTTCATAGATAAACCGTCACACATGCCATGTCGTAACAATATGGACACGCATTTTAAAATCTGTTTCAATAAAACTATACATACATCAATATAATTGCGCTACCAATAAATTTATATAAACAAAAAAAAACTAAATTCAACCAAATTTATTCTGTTGGTCAATCGATAAGCATTTATGTGCGTACTTTAGACCAATTAAAGTTCTGATGATTTATAAAATACTAAATTAAATCAAACTGTTTACGCGACAATGAAGAATATATGTACATGTGTATATAATCATAAACAAGGTTGCAAAACTGCTTAATTAACAAAGAAAAATATGTATGTATAACATTGAAACTGTTTTGTTTGAATACACCATCTGAAAGTTGTATGTTTATGCAAAGTACCTAAAGGCTTTGAAATTCCTTTTTAGAATTTATAACCTTTAGTTCAATAAACTTTCATTAAAACTAATCGATTAAATTCCCCGGTTGAAATATTTAAAGCAGATTTTTGTTAAGACTGATACTGGTTAAGGCTCGACCAACCACAGTTTATTAATAAATAAGTTCACTTTTAGGGGAAGTAGTGCCTTTCTAAAATTTGTTCGTTTTATTTAAACGGATACTGTGTTTTTTTTTCAATCTTAAAAAAAAAACTTATTTAAATAAGCACGTGAGATATTTGATGTACAAGATAAAAACAACATAAATAGTTTGAATTCCTAATTATATAAGTTAAGTTTTAGTATTCACAAGGGCGTATACAAAAGTGGAAGGGGCAGAGTTTCTTTGACGAGATGTTATTTTTTTCATTAACCTAAATATGTGCTTAAGTCCCTAAGTGTCAATAGCTGTGTTTTATTGGGAAAGTTATCCGCCGTAAGTTTATCCGTCGTAGCATTTTACATACAATTCGCTACGGTCGATAAAAAGTTAAAGTAGAAGCTACGGTGGATGGCTAGATGACGTTTATTCGAGTCTCGAATTTGATTTTGTTAGTTTTGTTGGTACGATTGATAATTTGGTTGAATCTCGATGGATGTGTTCACGGAGTGTTATAATTATTAATTTCATTCGTAAGACAAATCGATCTTTTTGATTCTTTTTTTTTCTTTTTTTTTATAGTTGGCCAGTTTATATTTCTAAGATCTTAGATAATTCCATTTTTTAATATATTATAAGCTGTTTTTCTGAAAAGTTTCTGACTTTTACTATTAAAAACTATATTCTTTGCTCAGTTATTTTCTGGAGTACGTTTAAAATTCCACCTATATCTGCAATTTTGCATAACCCTAATATCAATTAATCAATTTTAACTAATTTCGATTTCCATTTTGAAAAAAAAAATCAATATCTATGGAATAAATTCGGTTTTACTTTTATTTCTGACTAACTAAGGCCAATATTCGTTTTGTGTTCAATTTTTATTGATAGTTATAAATAAACGGAGTTTGGTGAAAAAAATCATCGTTTTATTTAGATCTACAAAAAAGCAATTTGAGAAGACAAACCGCATTGAGTGGAACTGCACTATAGAGGAACTCCTCGACACTGAGCCGCAAAATGTTTATTTGTATGAAATTCTATGAGCTATAATGCCACGCACGCACATATGCAACTTACAATTTTGCAACAGTTTGGTTGCTAAAGTGAATACCATGGACTTATGCACATGCAAAAACTATTCAGTCCGCGATTCGAGCAACTTAAAAGTTTGTGTTTTGGCACAAATCGAACGATCACCCCAAATGAGTTCTTCAGTTTGAATCATACCGAACTATAATGTAACTGCGCGCACATTAAATCAATATGTTGTCTGTGTGTTGGTTTATCTCATTGATTGATTTTTAAGTTTTTTATGTGCGCGATCATCGTTCAATTAGTGATTACACTATTTCGTTTCCGAAAAAAATGCATGTGCGCGCCTGGTCTAAGCGCACTAAGCGGAAACTGAACTTCACAAATGTGCTTTTTCCTCACTGTTTAATGGACATTGGCCATGAACCGTATTCGCTTCACTACATGGACATGGACTAGGCGTACAATTTTGTGATCCCATTGTTTTTTTTTCTGGACATGTGCATGGAAATTGCGAACCAAATGTTAACTATTTGTTCCTTAATCCGTGTATGTTAAGTGCAGTATGATCTCTGTTGAGTGAATATTGAATTGAAAGCTAAACATACTTGAACAATTTAAACTACGTTGTACTGTGCATTCAAAACCAAGAAACATTAAAAGGAAACAAGCAAATTGTGTTCCGGCAATTGTGTATCCTCGTGTGAAAGGCATAGACGGTTTTTAAAGCAATACAAAAATTGCCCTGTGTAAAAAGGGACTTGAACATAGTCTATGAACAAACCCGTTCACTTATCATTTCCTTTCTATTGGTGCCAAATGAATGTTCGAATTTAAAATTGCAAACGCAAAAAGTGAACACAAGAAATAGGTTTGAAACTTAATTTAAATATTGGTACGTTTTTCTACTTTCTATTTTATATGAATAAAAGTTAATTATTGTTCCTAATTTTGATTTTTTAATAATTTTACTTTGCAAAAGACTCTTTCATTACTTGTGACTGCTGTGCAGGTGTACCATTTTTACAAAAATTAAATAGATTCCCAATAAAACACAGCTAATATGTCATGAAATTTCGACAAATTCCAACTTATCTACTGAGTTCTGAGTGTGAATGGTCTGTCCATATTTTTTTTTTTTTGTAATTAAAGGCGCCATTGATATGTTAGCCCCAACATGTATTCAACGGACCAATCTCAATATTTACCTTATATAATTAATTTTTAATTGTCACTGATCTGAATGTGTTTAAGCACCCTAAGCACCCTCTCCCATTCCCAGCTATACATGATCACGCAAATTAATTTGATGTATGAGTTTAATATTTTTTTTTTCGAAATAAAGACAGATTTTTTTTATTATTCAAAAAATGATTTATGTTAAAATCATTTCGTAAAGACACAGGTGTATCTGTCGGAAGAGCATCTAATAGCAAACCAAATATATAACACATTAATCACAAGTGATATTATCATGTGAATATAATTAATTAAATGGTTAATTTATTATTATGATTTTGTTTTGTTTTGAAAATTCTAGGTACATTGATTTTTCTATTTGACCTTGGTTCATATTTTTTGGAAAATGTATCTTTAAGGCAGATTTGCAATACTTATTTTGTCTTTTTGGAATTACCTACATAGTTAAATTTTGGAAGCTATATAAATTCGATAAAGTTAGCTTAACAGTCCGCATAGACATCATTTTGAAAAATTATTAATGAAATAATACAAGGAAGGTGCTTTTGGTTGTTGTTTATGGTTTGACAATTGATAATGTCAAACCTTGTTGACATTTCTGTTCAGTAAGGTTTGGCAATTCAAATTTCGTGGAAATTTACTTTGAACAAATAAATCTGTTCGTGAAGTTTATTGAGCACCTCGTTAGAAGAATTGTGTTTAGTTATGAAGCTCATTTATAGTTAAATGGCTTTTTCAATAAACAGAATTGATAGATATTAAGCGAAGACAATCCTTAAGCCCTTAACACATCACCATTACATCCATTAAAAATTATTTATTGGTGCACCGTAACGATGAATGGTGAACCATGCTGACTGTTTTTTTTTTTTCAAAAATTAGTCAAGTAAACATCCACGACATTTGGTTCCAACAAGACGGCGGAATTTGCCGTATAGCGCGCTTAAACATAAATTTATTGCAAAATCAATTTGTTGACAGTCTTATTTCGAGAAGTGGTCCTGTTAACTGGCTCCCTTATTCGTGCGAATTAACGCCTCCTCACAGTTTTTATGGGGTTATGTCACAGAAATATTTAAGTTCTCAATCTGTTAAAAAAAACACTCATTATAAAGAATGAAATACGAAATTTATACAAAATTTAATAAAAAACTTAAGTTACATAGCTTTAGGGTATACTATATATTATATCAATACATTTGAACTTGTTTAAGGAATGTTCTTTATATGAGATGTTTGGGGACAATATATCCTATACGTACGAAAACCATCCTATATGATTAGTTACTGAAATTTGATTTGTTTCAATAATAATAAGTTTTAAATAAATTTCTTTCAACTTTGTATTAAAATATTTTTTTTAATGCAAAAAACGCACACTAAACCAAAACGAAAGAGTTGATATACAAACTTTGTTTTTGAGGGTTTTGGTAAATGAAAATTTAAAATGTTTCTAATAGATTTATAGTTTTACAAAAAGTCGTACATTTTATGTAATTTATTTATTTATTTATTTATTTAAAAAAAATAACTGCTGTACATCAAGATTCACTTATAAATAGTACAGGATATAATACATTTTACTGATTAGGATAATGCAAGAATGTAAATATTAAATATTAAACAATTTTAGCAAAATATTGATAATAATTTAATATATAAAAATCAATTTAATAAAATTAGAAAGCAAATCAAAGTCGCAAGAAGAAAGATATGTGGACAAAAAAATTAAAGTGCAAAAAATTATATCAGTTCAAATTTGAGAAATATTCAAAACAAAGTTGATGAAACTTTCTATGTTCGATTCCAGACCGCATGTGACTGGGAAGATTATTCCACAGTCTAACAGCATAAACGAAAAATTGCCTCCGTGATGTCAAACAGGTAAACCTGTTATAATGAATATTTTAAAACCCATTCTTAGAAATAAAATGCACAACTCGATGGTAGATTACGTTTTTTTTAGAATTAAAAAAATATATAGAGGTATGGAGATAGTTACAACTCACGCAAGTGGTTGATTATAGTAGCAAAAGAGTAACTACTCAGAAAATTGGTTGAACAACGTTAGTGACATTGTTTTGTCTTAAGCAAAAAGTATTTTATTTAATTTTTCTTAGCTACGCCCGGAGTCCCCCAAGGCAGCCACTTAGGCCCCCTTCTTTTTATTCTTGCTCTTAATAATATTGAAACGATAATCAAATACTCTCTCTATGTCGACGATAACAAATTTTTTGATACCAAAATCTACCCTCATCCAACTTGATCTCAATAATTTTTTAGTTTCGTGTCTCAAGAACCACCTGAATTTAAATATTGTCAAATGCCATTCTAGCCCTTCCTAACTTTCTTATCGGTCAACCCATATTAATACCTTTAAATCGACTTGTGATCTTGTTATATATATTATGTGAGCAGGAGCTTAGCTTTATCTTCGATTTTGTCAACATAGTTCTTAAAGCAAATTCATTATTTGTCTTCATTAAAAGATGGTATAAGCAATTCTCCAATTCATAAGTCAATATTCATTCCCGCTCAAATACGCCTATTGAGTATGGTTCCATTACCAATTAGTCACCATGCCAGAATCAAGAGTTTAAAACGCCAAAATCTTCGATTGGATCTTGAATGACTGCCAAGGAAGAATCCTTTGATGTTACCTCCCTATCAAGGCTGGTTTTAACTAACATAAATTCCCTAGAAGAACGAAGAAAAAATTGTGAAATTCTCCTTATTCATCGACTCCTCACAGGTTCTGTTTAATGCATGTCCCTTTCAAATACTATCTTTTATAATGCTAACCATCGTATCATACGAAATCCAATATTCTTCTATGTAATCCACCCGCGCACTATACTCGTATATGCATCCAGTGAACCAGTATTTCGTGTGCCGATTAACTGGGGGTTTTGCCACCACCAAAATTTAAAGCAAAACGATTTATTTTCAAATTTATTTGTCTTAAATTTTAATTTTTAATTTTTGCCTGTTTGTATACGCATACTGTTTTCAGGGTAAAAGACGTGACAGAGAGTTTTTAAATTTAACCTGATTGATTTTAACTCAATGTTATTTTCAAAGAAATGTTCTTAGCAAAAGCTACCAAGGACATATTTTATTTTCTTGTTTAATATTTTTATGAAAATATGCCAAGGATATTTTTTGGTAGTTTTTTTTTTTATTAAAACTTGCCCTACATGGCAAATATTGGTTTTATTAAATTATTAGCGGCTTATTTAAATTTGGATATTATTTTTTTCAAAACACGACTATGAATTTTGATTTTATACATGTTAACTCTAAAATAATTCTTCTAAATCTGCTACTCACGTTTTTGACGAAAAAAATATGTAACGGATTGGTGGTATTAAAGTTGTTGAGGAAACCATCTTACTTTTAAATTATCTTCATATTTATATATGTGTCGTTATAATCACAGTAATAAATAATAAAGTTTGCATAATATTTATAATATTATGGATTTGCTTAAGTGTTGGTGTAGTTAAAGAGTGACTTTTCGGTAAGGATACAATCAATTTTATTTTGTAAAATCTGAAGTTTTGTATTTAGTCTATTGCCAGATGTTACTCACATTAATTTTAGTTATTTTAAATTATAACAATATTTACATAGGAACTAAGCTTTCAACTTTCATTTCCAGTTGAAAAATAATATTTCTTAATCTTAGACCGGAAAATCATTTAAGGGCATATTGCTCTTATGCATCTTCTTAAAAAAATTTGACACATACCTCTTTCAAACTTTCAAATTAATCCAAATGGTGAAAATTGAAAATTAGTGTTAGATCTTTCCAAAAAATGTTGTATTTATATACATGTATCCTAGCACATGATAATTCACAATATTTAAATGTTATATCACTCTGATATCAATTGAAAACTACAGTAACACAATAAAAGTTTAATTTAAAAAAAAATATATTTAGCACTTATTTGAATTACAACTGTTTTATTTAAATTCGAAAAAAAAATGTTGGTAAAGAAATGTGACCGTTGTAGGTTTTTTTTTATAATAGATAATTTCGTTAAAATATCAAATCCTTGATTGATATAAATATACTCGTATGTATTTTCAAAGGATAAATAAATGTGTTGACGTTTAAATTAAACGCTGTTTCCCGGCCAAATCGCGAGTATGAACTGATTCCAAAATTACCAAACTATTTCTTGGCCACGAAGAAGATACGCACGCCCAAGAGCAGAAGCCTCCACATTAGCATCACTTCAGTCCGGATCCAAAAAGACCCAACAACATATAAAAAAAATAAAAAAAAAATGAAAACATTCACTTTCGTTTGACCAAAGTTATTTAATACCCCCAACGTTTTGGTTCTTTTGAACCATGTCCGCTACTCAAACATGATTTTATTAATTTTTTTTCTTCATCAGCTCCCATGGTGTTTTATTGATGAGCTGTAGGTTTTGTATATGTAAGTATAGATGCAGCATTTTTTGAGGTATATTTTTGTATATGGAGATTGTAATTTTGTGGTCCATTTTTTTCACCCGCGCGCGGAGCCGCAGCAGCTAAGAAGTTTGATTAAGTGATGTGGTTATTAAACAAAGCCAAAAAATAATGATTATATTTTAAAAGTATTTCGAAGAATGTTATGGTACGAGACAAACTAAGGACAGAGGCGAGTAATATTCAATCTTGGCATGAAGTGCCATCATATAGTGCTTCGAAATGAGAAGGTGTCAAATTTGTATGCTAGGTGATAATATGTATTGTGTTATGCTCGTAGGAAATTTATTTTGGGAAGGCTCTTAATTTGCATAAAATACATAACATAATTGGCTGTTAAAAATGTTTAGATTTTTTTTTTGTTTCTCTAATGATCCATAATAATGAAGGTAAAATTTAGAAATTCAAATACAGGTATATTTCTGCGAAATTAAGGTCTGATGTGGGACCATCGATCAAAGTCAGACTTTAAAGATGTCTTTGACTGAAGTACTTTTTGTAACATGCATATTCTTTCAGACATTTCAATTAACTTAGAATACTCACTTATGGGCTTTCGACTCGTTAAGAGTATCTACATAAGCCACAGCTGGTTTTCCATTTTCTACAATCCTATGCTTCTTCGAGTTATCCCCGAAATTTAAGATGGACGTAGGTAAAGTCTTCGTTATGCTCCCACTCCAGGACTCTCTGATGGTTGAAACATTGGCTGATGGTCATCGATGTGACAGAGCCAGTGTAGTCTAAATGGTATGATGGATAAAGCATTTTTATTTTGTTGATTTATAATGCACTGGACATTGTCCTAGTTTACTTCAAAGGAAATGATGTTTCACATGTTCTTCAATTGTCATAAAGAACTTTGTTATGCTCAATGATGTCGATATCATCTGCATTCATATGCATTATCCAATACGTTTACGTATATACATTACCTAGTAAACTTGAGGAGCTTTCCAGGATCTCAAGTACCGAAGATGAATGCTACCAAATACATAGAAACATTATTCACATGATAGCCAATGATGCTTTATAATTAGGTTCGTTCTTTGGACTTTACCCAGCCTCACATTTTCTTTTCAACCCCAAGAGTTGTCGAGAAAAAACTAAGCACTCAAGAGCCATTAATGTTTATGTTGTTGAAAACCAAGTTATGTCCTCTAATGCAATAAAATGTTCAATGTTTCTGAATGAACAACAACAACTTGAGTGTGCTACCACCAAGTGTTTTCTTATTTTTTTTTGGCTGGGATAAAATATGTTTATATTTAATTTCTTAGTGCATTTGATTTGCCCGGATGCACAATTCACAACTTCAAAAGTTTCTGTTTTCTATTTCTGTGTATGAAAATTGAGTTAAGCATTTTGTTAATTCCCCTTTTAAAAAAAAGCCGTGTTTTATTTTGCATACAAATTGCTAGTAGCTCTATGGTCGATAAAAAGCTAAGGTAGAATCCAAATGTTGATTCGAATTTTGAACTTGATTTTATTAGTTTTTTTTTTGGTATGCTTGATATAGTTGGATTGAATCTCAATGGATGTGTTCATGGTATAGTTATAATTATTATTTTCCATTCGACAGTATCCATCTTTTTGATTGTTTTTTTTTTAGGTAGCTAGCTTATATTTCTAAAATCTCAGATAACTCCATTTTTAATATATATAAAAGCTGTATCTCACTTTTTCTATAAAAGTTGTAAATTTTGCACTCTTTGCTCAATTATTTTCTGAAGCACATCTAAAGTTCCATCTATATCTGCAATTTTATATACCCCGATACCACAAAGGTCAATTAATTGTAATAATTAATTGTAATAAAATAGACCAACATATTTTATTACAATTGAATATCAGAGGTCGAAAACAAACTCCTATAATTAAGGTCAATTAATCAATTTTAACAAATTTCGTTTTCCATTCTGGAAAAAATCAGTATCTATTGAATGAATTCGGTTCCTCTCATTTTTGACTAAATAAGGCCAATTTTCGTTGTTATCTCAATTCTTATTGATAATTAATTTCTGTAAATAAACAGGTATTGTTTAAAAAATCATCACAAAATCCACCACTCAAACGTGTAATAGCAGAGCGTTCCCAAAAATATACAAAGAGCCACAGTCTGCTTTTCTTTCACTGTTTAATTTTTACTTGCGATATAGGTACTATAGCGCAAGTTTTGCATTTGGAAAAAAATCGAACTCGAGATTTTAACCAAACTTGACATTACGATGATAGAGAATACTAAAAAAAGGGGTCCGGCAATTCCGTCTGTCTGTCTAAACGGCTGAACCGATTTTGTTCAAACTTGGTTTTAGGTGATTGTCCAAAATAGATTTTTGAATCGTTGTTTTAGCCATACGAATAATAAAATAATTTTTGTTTTTGAAAACTCAATATTTCGAAAACAGGTGGACGATTTTTGCTAAAATTTTGTTTTTGAACTTATATTATTAAATATTTAAAATGTTCATACCAATTTTTTTAAAAACAATTTAAGAATTTTTACATTTAAAAAATTAAGTGAAAAACGACTTTAAAAATATATTTATATTTTTAATAGAATTCTTTTGCATATTATGTGATTGAACATAAGAGCAAGTTCGTGCGATCCAGTCGTACATTTTATTTATTTGCGATATAGGCAAGTGTTGCATTTGTAAAAAAAAAAACTCTCAAAAAATATTTAAATCAAACTTGACATAACGATGATGGAGAACATAAAGGAAGTGTGTCTCGCAATTCCGTCTGTCTATCTGTTGGTCTGTCTATCTGTAGATCGATCTACAGCCTAAATTACTGAAGCGATTTTCTTCAAACTTGGTACTTAAGTGAATCATATTTATAGCTCCATACAATTTTTTCTACCATCTTAATTATATAAACAGCTTCCAAAATTTTCGAAAAATATTTTTTTCGAAAACGGGTGGAAGATTAATATACCATATTTTTCTTTTTAGAAAAAAATTAAAGAAATTTTGAATATAACAAATCAAGTAATAAACGACTTTAAAAATATATTTGGATTGTTAATAGAAATCTTTTTCGTACGATGTAAACGAACATTATGTTGGATCGCTCGTACTTGTTCGATCACATCCTAAGATTTTTAGTAGAAACAGCTCAATATATTTTTTGTCTTTTTTACTTAATTTTTGTATATACAAAATTTCGTAAATTTTTTCTAAACATTTTTTTTAGTATGAATTTTTATTGAATATTCAAAAAAAACATATTTTTTGTTCAAAAAACCCAAATAAATGTTTGTCCAAAATTTTGGTTTGCAGTTGGTGTGCCATAAGAATTCGAAGGCCCTGCTGTATAGAAATTTTGATCGAAATCCGTTGAGCCGTTTATGAGAAAGTCCAAAATCAAAAAAATGGTTGTTAATAACAAAATAAATAAAATAAATAAATAAAATTAACCAAATATACATATAGTAGTGCAAATATTTTGTTTATCAAAATCCTTATAGCCGTTTTCGAGATAATAAAGACGGTAGAAAAATTGTATAGCAGATAGTTTAATTCAAAAATTTATTTTAGACAATCACCTAAAACGCTTAGATACCAAGTTTGAAGAAAATCGCTTGAGCTGTTTATGCTGTAGAGCGTTATACAGACAGACAGACGGACACACGAAATTGCGGTACCCACTTTTTTGGTGTTCTCTATCATCGTAATATCAATCTTGACTAAAATTTCTAGTGCGATTTTTTTCCAAATGCAAAACTTGCCTATATCGCAAGTAAAAAGTTATATAATTATAGTACCTATATCGCAAGTAAAAAGGAGACTTTGACCATAGTCTATGAACAAACCCATTCACTAATCATTTCTTCTCTATATTGATGCAAAATAAATATTCGACTTTAAAATTGTAAATGAAGTAGAAAAGGCAAACAAGAAATGATTTTGAAACACAAATAATTAATAGTACATTTTTCTACTTTCTGTTTTATATGAATAAGGCCCATTTGCTGATACGAATCATAAATATTTATGTTCAACTTAAAACTCTTAAGGGCTACTTTTTCATCTGCGTAAACTGTCACATAAGTGCTTAAGTAGAATTTAAATGCTTAAGTTGTGTATCAGCAATACGGGCCTAAAGGCTTATATTTGTCATAATTTTTATATTTTCTAAATTTTACTTTGCACAAAACTCTTTCATTGCTTGTAACAGCTATGCTGGGGTTCCATTTAAAAAAAAAACTAAAAAATAAAGCTACGGTCGATGCGTTTTTGGGAACTACTTACTGTCTACGGATTGCCAATAAAACACGTATAATATATGTACCTATATACCTTTCCTAGCATTTGCTTTTTTTCCAGAGAAATAAATAAAGCCATACAGAAATACGAAATTTGAAATCTTTATTGTACATCAATTCAATGTCGTTAATTGATATGCCAGATGCCCATATCATTTTTTGTGTTGCCAAATTTATGGTTGTAAAATGTAGCTATAGCTTGCACTTGGTATGCTTTCATTTGATAGTGTGTACTTACCCTTTTCTATAATCTTGTTCTGTATATTACCTATACAATTAATCACTTCTTGTGAACGGTTTCTACCTATTGCTTATTTAATTAAATTCTTTTGAACTTAACAATGATTCATTAAAAAATATAAAAATGCATTGTTACCAAAAATCTTATTATTTTACTAATCTCTTTCAGTTTCAACTGGTGGGCAGGGTATACAAACATAGCTAACATAATTCATCAAAAATTATTCATGTTAAAGAAAAAAAAAGTGAAAACCTACTATCATTCCAGAAACAACAAACATACAATACATAATCATTGAGGAATTTAAACATTTCCCCCATTACATAGTGCGTCCTACATTTTGGGTCGAGTGAGTGTGTTTTCACTTTCATTTGTCCCCAAGAAGCAAGATATCAACATAATAAATAAAACCTCCTTTATACATACATATGTGACTAAATCGATGATAAATTTAATTCCCTATAGCTTTGCCCTTAAGTTATTGAAAATTAAACTTGCAAGAAAATGTGTGTAAAGTGCTGTGTAGTAAAAATTTAAGACCAAAAATAATATTATGCTGATGAAATAGCTGTTTATTAAGCTAACGCGATCTCTAGTATGTACAATTGTACATATTTGATTCTCTTTTTATTTCTTTGGGATACTGTATTAAAAATTGGTACAACAGATTAATGCTATTTCTCTGTAGAAAGTCTACCGTAGTTCAGATTAAATCTAATAAAGTAGATTGACAGCTATATGTATACAACACATACAAGGCGAGTTGGCTTTTCGACCCAGGTTTTTAGTCTTTTTTAGTTGAGTACTCCATTTGGAGTTGAGTTAAAACGATGATGAGATGACAGCTTGCATCTTTCTAATCATCAGACTATTGCTTATGCCGAACTAAAAACTCAACTCAGGGCTTTCAGCACTAATTTCGACTCGACCCCGTTCCTGAAGTGAATTTGATTTTGTTGAAGCTCTTTTCAACTTAAGACAGGTTTGCAAAGGGGGGAAGCGAGATTGCAGTTCTCCTCAAAACCGCATGTAAACAGTGTACTACATCCAACTCATATTCATGGCAGAAGATATTAAACACAGTCGACATTGTTAACAATGAAAAATTGTTAAGCAAGTATATACTATGCAGAATTCTAAGAGTATATTTTGTTTTAATTTCAATTTATTTCACCAATTCTCAGGCCACATACAATCAGTAAACGGCCTGAAAATTGTCCAAAATATTTATAAAATTTACTTGTTTGCCTTTCAAAAATGGAGGATGATTCATTTATGTCATTCTTATTTGGTAATCTGGAAGCCTTTTGGACTTTTCTGAAAGTGTTCATTTGAGAAAAAATGCAAGTTTTAATTCTGAAAAGAAGATAATTTTACTTTTGGACTTGAAATCAGAATTGAAACCTGAAGCCCTCACATACATTCATATAATTAAACGTCAAACTAGACTTTTGTCATTTTTGCTTGCGATAAGGTACTATTAGGACAAGTTTTACATTTGGAAAAAAAATTCAAACTCGAGATTTCAATCATTAAGATGATAGAGAACACCAAAAAAGTGGTTCCCGCAATTCCATCTGTCTGTCCGTCTGTCTATCTATGCAAAGCTCTACCGAATCGCAGTTAATCAATTGGAGTTGGATATCTAGTAGTACATATATAGAAATCTGTGAATGCGGCAGAGATATTTATTTCGTGCGAAACCCTTCCCACATATCACCTCAATTTTCTTGTGTTAAAGGGGAACGAAGCAAAATAATCGTATTTCCAATAAATAAAATCAGCGCGAAAGTTGTTAGATTAAACTACGTTTTCACTGGCGGTTAAGAGCCTTACAGACGATCAATGTTACTTAGCAAGTATTATTGACGTTTTCTCTTGTCAAGTATATTTGATGAAAAATCGATACCACACGTTCAATGAACATTGACAAAATTGGCCTAAAATCAAACATCCTTATCACAATAATTTACACTAAGCAATTACATATGAAAATGAAAATTGGTACAAAAACAAATCAGACCTGATTTTCGTCAATGTTTTAATTTTACTTGACAGTAACATTGAACATCCTGCAATTACTTGAACAACATCTACTTCAAGTAATATTGTAAAGTAACATTGATCGTCTTTAGGGCGCTTAATTCTCATGAACATAGATTAATCTCAAATTAATTTTGACAGCACTATTTAAAATGCAAATGGGGCTTCATTTTCTCTTATTAAATAGAAACGAAACAGGCAACTTTCATATGTGTCACCCGAAGCTAAAAATGAATATTCCCGATGAATGTGTTCATTTCGATATGTGAATAGGTTATTTCGAGTTGTACCTACATCTATCTGCAATAAATTAGGTTTAAATTTTTATCTGAGGAGATTAAGATTTGTGTGGTAAATTTAGGGGCCGGTAGTATTAGTTCTATTTATTCATCCTATAAGGATTTAACTATATTAATTTTTAATCTATTATCTGAATGAAGGTTTATCTTAGGAGTTTTTCTTTTTTCGTTCGGAACAGACCACTGGACAGATTTTGATAACAAATAAATTATGCTCTGAATTTGTTCCAAAGAGAGCGATCTCCGAACACTGATATGTTTTTTAAACACACTTGAACCACACAAATCCGAATACATTTGCATTTTAACCATAAAAAGCAATATAACAAAAAACTAAATTTTTTGTACACAGATACAAACCAGATACATAAAATCAACAAGCCATCAACTTCTTTCGCCAACTTAATTGTATCTTATTATTTTTTTCTTCACATTTCCTTCTTGACACACATAACATTTGGTTCGTTCAGAAATTTACTCATATGCTTAGTCGATTATGTCCGATCACATCGAGCGCGATCTGCACATGTTCAGAATGAAAAAAGAAAAAAACATTTGAAGCTTTGAATGCGCTAAGTTAAAAAAAAACACAAACAAATTTTTTGACAACTCAGACACTGCGCTGAACTCAAAACACCTCTTATAGTCTTACCTTTTATGATATCGGTGAATCTTTGGGTTCATTCGTACAATTAATTAATATTTTGGTTACCAAATTGTTCAACCTAAAATCCTTTTGCTTAACACTTACAGGAATAAAATGCTAAATTTCTTCGCTGAATGTGTAATGTAAGATTTTGTATCCCTTGAAAGAATTAAGAGTCGGTGAATTTACATGTACTCAAAGTGGGAAACCATTCAAAAAATATGTTCGTGGTTAAAAAATCAAGTTGGAGATTTTAGTCAAACCAAAATTCAATTCAAAAAATATAAATAAAGATTACGCATGCGGAAAATTTGGAAAAAAAAATTACAATTAGTTTTTTTTTTATTAAAATAAAAACTGGTGAAACTGAATTTATTACACAGCACTGTATAATTCTGTGTATGTTGCATCAAACAATGAACACAAAAACAATGTTCAATACAAACAGCCGGCAACGGATTGATTATACATATTTTCATATAAAAAAAATTAACTACAAAATAAAGCTGTAGAAAACATAAATCTTTAGAATGCGGTAACTGTGTGATGATCGACAAAGGGATCGGACGGGGACCCAAGCTCCCAAGAGGTGTCTGAACTGCTGAATATTAAAATTATATTAAATAATTATGATAAATGGAGAAAGTTGCTTGCTATTGCTCGGATTCAAAGTATTTTATACGATTCGATTATAACATTTTCCCAAAGTAACGATTCATTTATATATCGTATTATGCAATCTGTCAACCAAAAAAAAAAAACAAATAAGAAGGTAGAGTGATAATTGATTTTATTGTCTAATCAAAATAAATTGTATTTGATATTAATTTTGTATTTTTTTTTTTTTTGCGAAGAATCGACGATGTTGATTTTTTTTTTGCGCATTTTGACGGGTGATGTCTTTTATATTTTTGATGACGAAGTTTTCTTTTTAATATATGCTTATATTATAATACCCTTTAAGTGTTTCGGTTATCACCATTTTGAAGTGATTTAATTTTGTTTATTGCCTACGAATATGTGAAATATATGCAAATGGGATGAAATGCGGTGAACTAAATTATTTGATAATCTTGATTAGAGATGGCGAGCTAAGGTGTCTTTAATCCTCTGATGAAGAGTAGGTTATTTCGAGAGCGAACATGTATTGTATAGTTGGTCAATATCGAGGAACGCAGTTATCATGGTGGCCTTCAGTTGAAATAGATGTATAGGTATCAAGCAATCTCGAATATAAAAACCTTGAAGATAATATTTCAAACCGATAAAATACCAACGACAAAAATCTCAACAAAAAAAAACTATTGAGACAGGTCTTAAGATTTTATAGATTTCAAAATCGAACATGCTTATGAGAATACCTCTTAAAAAAGAACTTTCTAAGCTTATTGAAATATTAATCACACTATTTTGACTACGAGGTATTAGAAAGGAGAATGGGCTTTATGTGCGAGTTGTATCACTGTGACCCATTTCATGTAAAAGGTCTCATTGAGTAATATATTTTATCATATTGGCAAAGATCTGCATCTTATTTAGTCAATAAAAAAATGAATAGCAACAATTTCATTAATGTTTGTCTTTTAATTACAATTTGTTTTAAATCCAAGTTGGTTTAAATAGTTGTGCCACCCCAGTGTTTCTTTTTTTTAATTATATACGAGCGCTAAGAGCGTTTAACCTACCCCTTATAAGCACAATGGAAGAAGATGCCGATATAAGTACATTCATATTAAAGTTCTGAATATCAGAATGGCCGAGAAAAATAGACCCATATTCCTCGTTCGTGTTGTACGGCTAAAGAGAGAATATCTCTGTTCGTTACAGTACGTCCGAAGTTAGGCTCAAGTCTAAACTCCTGAAAATTCGTAGAAGATCGAATATTAAGGTTAACTTAAGGGGAGGGTTATATATGTTATATTGAAGAAAACGCAAACAATATGTTAATATTATTTGAGTTTTTGTGGACTGTGAGTCCCAGTATCGTGCCCGGGCGAAACGAATTTTGGACTAGAGGTCATAAAAATCTTTAAGGAATGCAAATAGCTATTTCCCTAGAACATTAAATATTAGAATTGAGATAACATAAGGTAAGACCGGTAACATTTCGACTGAGTTTTCTGTCCAACATAGCTTAGAAACTACCTTCCTAATGTGGGAGTTGTACAAAAGCTCTTGAGACAGATCAGAAGGGAAGATGAATGTAAAAAGTTCGCATTATTTTTTGCAGCAAAGAGTATGTCATTGTTCTACAAAAGATTGTCTATCTCTATGATACACATACGAAGAAATAAGAGCTGATTGGTTTCTTTAATACACGTGCTCGTGGATAGTGGCATAGGGGTGAGTTTGCTTTAACAACAGCCTGGAGCTTTGAGTTTTTGAACCATTAAATTCTAACCGGTTTTTAATTTTCCAGTATCTAAATTTGAAAACAATTACGAACAGCATTAATGAAAATAATAAAAAGAGTCGGATTAAAAAACAAGCACTGGAGACATTAGAATTTACTTTATGAGTATCAGAATTGAAACATTCCAATGCGACTTATATTTATAGGTCGAAAAAGATATTTTTAATCCAATGAAGAATAGATTCATCGATAAAATTTAATGCCTTTTCGTTAAGAGAGCTTAATGAAATATAAAGCACTATAATCTTACATTCTTAAAAACGATGTAAAGATTGGTTCCACTGTTCGGTGAGATATAGCATCAGATCACAGACGTTTTGCTACGAAACTGCTAAGTCGGTTTTTAAAGAGCTGTATCGTTTTCTAATATGCTGATAATTAATCAGAGTTTGCATGACGTTGGAGAGAAGGGAAGTAAGTGGTAAGTGCAATTGGGCCATAGTTGTAGATTGAAGAAGATTCGCCTTTTTGGGACAGGCTGGACAAATTCTGTTTTCAATACACTCGGAAAGAGACCAGTAGAATAGTGTGGATGGAAAAGCTTTCACAGTGGTTTTGCACCGTTGAAGAACACCCCTTCCGTAAGGTAGGGTCGATTCTTTCCGAGCCATCGGATTTGTATATATTGCGGCTTTTAAATCATCTAATAACTGCACGAGTGCCAAACAAGATTAGTCTAAGCATAGTATTTCTTATAAGTTTTTGTTTACAAATAGCAAATAATGTTTTACAACATTTTGGAAATCCTAGTATATTCTGTTTTAATTTTTGGTCAGCTTGTTTTTTTTATTTTCTTATTATTTAAATAACAAATGTTCATACTATTTCATTTAATTAATAAATAATTAAAGTATATAAGAAACATATGAGACATTCTATATTTAATTACAATATAATACAAATAGTGTTGAATGCCACTACAAGATTTATCTATACCAATTATTTTAAAGTATGGGTGGGGTGACACTTAATGTAAACATAAATTACAATTTTATTATATGTATTCATTGAAAATTAAAAGAAAAAAAATCAAATCAAATTTACAATTAAATTCATATTAAAATTAAAATTTAATTCATAGACAGACAATTTTTATCATGAATAAACTCAAAAAATAAAAAAAACTCAGAATGACATTATTTAAAACGACAGAAAAAAAAACTTGATATAATAATAAGATTTAAGCCAGAATACCAGAAATAAAAGATTTTAAATTAGAATAAAAGATTTTAAATTAGAATAATCCAAGTCCAAAAAACAGAGTTTTAAACGACAAGTGAACAAACGAGGAGCAGTCATTGTTCTCAAAGATGATGGAAGCTTATTAAAAAAACGATGGAAAGTGATTGAATAAAAATTATGAAACGAAGTTGTGCTAAATTAAGGAACTTTTAAGAGATTTGAAGAGTTTCCACGCAAATTATAATTCGATATAAGCCTGAAATTATGGCTTACCGATTTCTTAAAAAAGGACTTCAACACTTTAAAACAATATTACAATAAAGTTTGAACTTATTAAGATATTCCTTTGTTGAGCTTGCTATATATTTTTGGAAACTTACATTTCTAACTCTAAAATAGTCATTTTACAGGTTAAATCAAACCATGAATTTTCTTTTGTATATTGATAGATTTTTCCCTGCGCGGGATATAATTTATCATTCCTTAAAGAATTATATTTGTTAGAGCGTCTGCCCTGGATTCTACTTTAATATCGAAACTGGTTAAAATATATTTGCGTTGGAGATTTACAGATATGTCACAATGATGGTTCGATGTGCCTAGAATTGTTAATGGTAGTATTCGAATTGACTCATCAACAAGTTGAGTCATTTGATACAACTTAGCGAACATACCTTCCCTCCTTACATAAACATTCCAAATTCTTTTCATTTAGAATATTGGTAGTCCTTGTACCCTCTTAAAGTTAAAACCGTCAAATTGTAAATCTGACAGATATTTATTTATGTCAATTGAGCTCAAATTTATAGATAGGTACTTCTTCAGAATGTACATTTTAGATATACATATATATATGAATGTGCAATAATTATAGCTATTAGGGTGGCTTGTATATTTATATCTCCCACAGAACTCATCAAATTAAATAGCAACATATCATTGCAATTGGGTAACACTTACACGCTATTAGTTGACAATTGGCTAATTTCTTTTACAATTTACTAAAAAAAATAATCAATAACTATGGAAATTGTAATTATCAACTTTCTTAAAATAAACATTAGTATGCATTATTCTCGATAAATACATTTTTTTTTTCAATTGAATTTTACCATTTGGGATTTTAATATTTGAATTGACTAATAATAATAGGTGTGAATATTTAATAAGCAAAGATAAATTTTCATGGAAAAAACATTTTTTTCTAAGCGAGATTTGAATAATAAAATTAAATTAAATCTAGAACATGTTAATATTAATTTTAATTATTTTTAAATGCATGCATAAACAAAAACGTCAATATTACCAAAATAACCGACACCCTTCGATTCAAATAAATCTTATATCTAAATAAAATGAAAATTAATATTTATTCCATTGCGAATTGTGTTTCTTAATAAGATATTAATTTTTTTATATAACCTCCATTTTTATATCCTCTCGTAAAACTTGATGTTGTTTTTATTAAAGAACCACTTAGTTCTTGACAAATCTATAGAAATATCTTGTAAATAATTTTGCAAACTTGTTAATTCTATTGATACCACTACTTCAAATACAATTTTAATTTAGAAGTGTTCTGTCAAATATCTCACCATCGATCGCAACGCAACGATTGCCTGTCCATTGACCCATCTCACATGTTCGAAGTTGGCAATGAAGAATAAAATACACGAGTACCTACGCCTGTGTCATATTTCAACTCTAGGCAATTGAATTCACTGTAAAGTGATGACTGCTGATATTTATCTTAACTTTGAATAATTGAACTCGCTCTTTCTTGGGTCTCAATCAAAGTTAACAAAAACAATTGTTTTCTATTTTTCATTGAATAGGTATATTAAAGTAGGTATCGTCTGAGAGGCGGCTTTAATATTACACATTCATAATTGCTATTGTAAAGGTGAACACTAACCGATAACTTAATGTCAAGCAATTATAAAGGCGCTGATCGGACAAGTTTGTTAAAGGTCGCTATAGGCAGAAAATGGTCACTTCCGAAACATTTTTGGCTGAGTAATAAGAGATCTCTATAATAGAATTTTGAGCTCAAGCAATTGGTTGTTGTTTACTTTTCATCATCTGTTCGTAAGATGTTTAAGCTCGGTCAGTTAAATAATATTAAGCGCAGTTCCACAGTATTACCTTAATGCCAACCTCACTTTTATTCTATGAATGCTTTGGATAGATTTGGAAACATATTTGCAACATCGTCTTGGTGAACAATTTTTACTATTGTTTTCTATTTCAAAAGGACATAAGGCTGTAACTCCATACTTTTATTTATAGGAACAAACAAAGACCATTTTTACCCCTTCTATATTTAGTATTAATTTAGTCAGAAACTTTAAATTCCGACAGCCCTATTAATAAAAAAACGATTAGTCCACCTTTAGTCCATGAACTTACAAATCCATGGAATAAGAATTAAACCATGGACTAAAATTTCCTATTAATCAAAAATCGAACAAAATCTACAACAATAAGTCTCAACTATAACTCTTTTATAATTATTTGAAAATGGTGATCTGGTGTTTTTGATAAATAAATAAATGATTTTATATAAGACAGGCTTACAGATCAGTGATTTCCGAATGTAAATAAAACTATTTCATTCTTTCTCGACGTTTCGTTGGGGTTTTCCAACTTTTTCAAGAGGTTTATTGAACTGTAAAAAATTCCATTATACCTACAATTATTTTTCTTTTTGAACAATTATGCTTACTTTACATTAGTGGTATAATTTATATTTAGACATCACTTTGAGGTTGAACATTAAATTACAATGAAGAAAATAAATAAATATGTACGTAAAACACTAAACAATAAGACAGATAAGAACTTAAATGCTAATATCACAGAACTTTTTTTATGGCCACACTGTAATTTGACTTTATGTTGTCTTTGTCTTCTTTCGTATTCATTGCTTTCGTCAGTTTTTCTTGTATCCTCAAGCTTTCTATAGTGTACCTTGTATTTTCTCTTTTTTGTTTGTCTAATATTTTGACATTTTCAAAATCAGCTGTGTGCTGTGTATCATTTATGTGTTGCGCTAAGCCTGTTGTTGTTTTGTTCTTTCTTATATCTGCTTTATGTTCGGCTATCCTCACTCCGAGCGCCCTTTTCGTCGTTCCTATATACACAAGATCACAATTGTCATTTGAATTACCTAAACATCCAATTTGGTATAACTCTTTTTATTCTATGTCCCTGAAAATTTTGTTCTTAAATGTCAAGTCGATAGTCTAGCGAAGGACTAAGTTGGTAAGCGTCAAATAGCAGAAATTATGTCTTATTAATACAGTATTTCGCACTTAGTCCAGGAATAAGTACTAAACCTTTTTTTATCTTAAGTAACTCCTGAGATATATATGGCCTTAAAAATCACAAAAACCGTAACTGACTCACTGATAGACCGAGTTATCCATTTTGCGGTTTCAAAAATATAGGGCTGGAATTCAACATTTGTCAAACTAAGTTCTTAAACCAAATTTTTTTTTCAGTTGAAAGTCTGACATTTACGAAAATGGATCGCTTAACTATCGCATAACACATAAAAATTGTTAAAATCTACTACAAAAGTGGTGATTCTGCCACAGCCACATATCGTGCTTTAAGAGGAGATTATGGTGTATATAATCGTCCAACTACGCAAGCAATTGGCAAAATTGTGAAGAAATTTGAAGAGGCTTACAGATATTGTAAGGCATGTGCATCATCGTTTCGCTCGTACCACTGAAAATATCGCTGCTGTAAGTGAAAGTGTTGCCGAAGACCGGAATGTGCCGATTCCTCGTCGTTCTTAGGTATTAGGACTGTCTTACAGCACATTATGGCGTATATACACCTACATCCATATAAAGTCCAGCTCACACAACAACTGAAGCCAGCTGACCATTCACAACGTCGTAGATGCGTCGAATTGGTGCTTGAACAACAGGCGGTGGACGGCGATTTTTCGAACAAAATTTTCTTCATGTTAATAAACAAAATTGTCGTACTTAGGGCTCTGAGAATCCTCAAGTAATAGAAGAGAGGCCATTACGTCCACAAAAAGTCACTGTTTGAGGCGCTCTTTTGTCCGGAGGTGTGATTGGACTTAACTTCTTCGAAAACGATGATGGAACGACTGTCACCGTCAATTCGGAGCGTTATGGTCATAAGATAACCGACTTTTTTTGCCTGCCAAAATCATGCGATTTGACACCGCTGGACTTTTTTTGTGGGGCTACGTGAAAGACTGTGTTTATGCAGATAAACCTATAACTCTTGAGCACTTGAAAACCAACATTCGTCAATTTATGGCTGAGATACCGCCCAATATGTGTCAAAAAGTGGTCGAAAATTACCTCAAAAAAATCGATGCTTGCACAAATTCGCTTGGTGGTCATTTAAATGATGTAGTGTTCCACACATAATGTCATAACGTTCAAGCTTTATAATAAAAAAAGAAATATCATGAAAAAAAAATATTTTATATGTGTTTTATTTACGTTTACTTTTGAAACCGCAAAATGGTTAACCCATGAAAAACAAGGTTTCCAGATCAACTCTTTTGTTTTGATTATAATGACGATTCAATAAGTTTTTATATAGTAGTAGTAATAATAGCTAGCATTATAATGTTTCTTGAATAAAGCCGTGCAAAATAAAATACATGAACATGTCACACGAATTTACTTTATTGGTTCAACGTCGCGCCTATTATTTCTACCATAAAGCTTCAGCCAGCTTCAGGAGCAGGGTTGCCATAATGTGCCGATTCGGGTCAGTTGGCCCTCTGGTTTTCATTCTGGCCGTTTATATATCTCAAATCTTTCAAATTTCATCACAAGAATTGTCAATGTCCTCCATATTAGGCGTTTATCTTTTGAAGCTCAGAGCAGAGAACTAAGCTGACCTTAGCTTTTGTGGTTTTCCATTGGTAAATCCAGATTTCAATCTAGATTTTGATTTTTTTTCGAGCCCAATGGAACATGACTTTAGATTTAATTTTTGTTCTTATTGTATTTGTGCAATATCATGTCTGTGAATATGTAGCTGTGTGAATTTGTTTATTTGATATGTACTAAAAAGATTTAAAAAAATTTAATTTTTCAAGAAATGAAACATTTTAAATGAATGAAATTAATAATGGATGATTATAATAGCATCGTGCTTTTCTTGGGAATAACATTATACTTTTTTGTAAGTCTGTCAAAAATCTAGATTTACAAAAATTATCTATACTCAAAAATAAATCAATTTATTATGCCCAATGGTACACAAAAAAGGGGGAAAATCGGTGTTTTGACAGATCTAGATGTAACATAAATTAATTTTTATTTACCAATGGAAAACCGCATTAGACACATCAGTGCGCTCAAATTGTGTTTCTTTTTTAAACCAGAGCTAGCTATAAGTTCAAAATAAAAGTACGAGCATAATCCTTTCCTTTTGTCAACAAATTAATTTCTGTTTTTTAATTTAAATATCTTTCTTTGGTTTATTTTAAAGCGAAAAACTGGCGATGGCATGTAAATCATGCATTTTGTAAAATTTGCAACGTCTAATGAATAAAATATTTGACAAGTGTTTCGTAAAAAATAGGTATATATTTTATTTATTTAAACGAACAACAAACGTCTTGTAATCAATAAAGAACTTAACATTTAACAAAAAAAAAACAATCAAAAACAGATGGAGTAAATTTTTTGTTGTTGTGTGATATAGCACAGACAGATAGAAAAAAACAAACACATAAAAATGGAGATTGACGCCGGTTCTTCATCATCTGTAGGTAATAAATATTTATTATTTTATTATTTCGCCAGTTCAGTGCTCCACTGTGTTTCATAAATAAATCGCAATGCTCTGATCAAACTCTGCTCGCTCAGAGCGTACTTGTGAAATGTCGTTATTTGAATTAATAAATCAAACGCGGTTAGTGCGCGTTAAAAAAATTAAATAACAAAATATATGTATAAGTTTTGAATGTCATCAAATTTTAATTTCAAGTACCGTTTTAAAGGGATTTCGAATTTATTTATTTTTCGGTATAGTCATTTAATTTAGAGGAAGCGTTAAACATTCTAAATGGATCTCGTGTCAGGGAATTATTTATAATTTCATTATAAAAAACATTTAAGTATCGAAACTCCATTTTAAACGAACATTTTTAATTTGTTTACATTTGTAATTTTTCATTTGATGGATTTTGTATATTCGACCAAGGAAGATGACTATGGAAATCAATGACGGATTTAGTACATTTGTTCGAAAGTAATAAGAGATATTCATTGAGATATTAATGAATTTTGCTTAATTCATCTATCGAAAAATTGCATTGTGAAAAGTTAGGTTAACTAACTGTTTTGATTGCAACACTATTTAAAATTGAAAGTCGGCTCAGATATAACTTTGATACATAGCCTCAATGCACAGAAACAATGTAGCGGAACGCGTTTGATTGTGAAGAATTTCAAATAAATGTCATTTAAAAGAGTCGATTTAAGGGAAAATTCAAGATGTTCTCTTCCAGCGGATTTCGAAAGATTTACTATGCGCATTTAAGCTTCTTAACTCTCCTGTGCCTCGCGATAACAAATAATAAATCGCAAGGACAAGGATGTTTGTGGAATCAATCTTGAATATCCATGTTCCTCATATTGTCAATTCCAAGTAGTGTGTTTAAGTACCGACAAACCTTCCGCTATGTTCTTCTTGGCGGCTAAGAATACTCGTACAACGTCAAATTGTTTTGAACTTTAATGAAAAACTGAAAGGTTGACCGACACTTAAATTATTGATATTTTGATTGAAGTATTTTCATTATATTCAATAAAACTTTCGAATAAATAATTTGAATTGACTGAACTCGTAATTATTATTTTCGAATTTGAGCGAAACTAAATTCTCCCCGGAGAATAAGATCGTTAACACAGCATGAAATTAAATTTTGTTTAAGAGGTGAAATTGGCGATAACTCTGAAACATAAATACACATGAGCGATGGAGCTTATGTTGATTTTTTTGTGGACACCGATCATTTGCAACTGAAGAAAACCCCTCAAAAGAAAATATCTTTTTAGTTTAAGTCTCTTTTCTGCGTGAGATAGTCATGTCTTGTCACTTGTTCAAATCATCCACATAAGTTATTTTGGTCAAATGAAATTATTTATCATCGACCAGTTGAGCTCTTCGTTGATGATGGGTAGCAATGGCGGGTTATTTTTATGAAATAGTATAGATCGGCTCACAATTATCCATACAAAAAAAAATACTGATTTTAGATTAGATTTTTAGATTAAAATTGACTTTTTTATTTACATAATTTCTTAATGCTATATTATAACAATCATAAATAAGCATGGCATGCGCCGTCTGCCAGAGTGACATTTTGTATGTTTTTATAAGTAAATTATAGTTAAATAAAACATTCAAATTTAATACAATTATTATACAATTTATACAATATTTTTCTTGGATATCATTAGAACAGCTCATTAATTATATTTCTTCGGTATCTTAACCCCCATTCTATGTACTTTGACAATTTTTACCAATTCTCACCGTTAATAGTATTCTTCATATCGACATTGCTCAGGACACTTTTTCAAAAATATGGATACTCGATTTTCCGCCAGAATAGGACATCTTCCCAGAAAGTTGTTAACATCTTCGCCCTCATACTACAGAGGCCACATATTTCCTCAAGGTCACTTCTATAAAGAATAAAATTCAATTGGATAAAAAATTACTGTCTGAAAATATATTGCCACTTCGTGGATTTCGTGTGTATTCGTCTCAAAATGCTGGCCAGAAAAAATACTAGGCTTACAAATTTAAATAAAAACCATAGTTTTGTTACTTTGAATTAAAAATTCATCACACACAAACAGTAATCGAAAAATTAAAATATGTATGTACAATGGATGTTTCAAATCATTGATGGATGGCATTAAGTGTTACAGATCTACAAAAGCCACATTTACTTTTGAAATAATAAATCAGATTTACGTCTCGTAAATTGTTCGATAGACTTAATTAGTTTCCATCAAAATCTCGGCATAGTAATACGAATTTTAAAAAAGATGTCAGTGACCTTTTTCTAACTCAAAAAGTGATTTCACCTTTTATCAAAAAATCACTTTTTTTTTTAGTTTACCTACACACAATTTAAATCGAATATTTGGAAGCATTAATTTATATCATTTTAATCTATTAAGCATCACGTATGTATCTAGTCCTTTGATCCCAAAAGTATTCCGTCAACTTCAAGGTTAAATGATTAAATCTTGAAAGCCTTTCGGCAGCTAACCTAGTGAATGGCTTGTAATTATTATTTTTTTTATACGACACACAAATTTCAGTAAATTTATTGGTGTTTATATTTAAGAGAATATTATCATTAACAAAAATTATTTTATAACGATAAATTTACCTACATATAAATATATATTTATTTGGCAATTAAATTAAAGTTATAAGTACCTAATAGATTTATTGTACATATTAAAAACCAATCAATTGATGATGGTATGCTATGCACCATTCACAAATTATATTGCATCATAAAACTCAATGATTAATGAATGCAATATCTTTTTTTTTTGCTTTTGGAAAACTAGCAATTTTCCATAGTTTACACTTTCAATTTTAAATCAAATCCATTAATTACGATGGAGAAAAATAACATTCATATTTATATTAATTTTATCTCAACACTTTCAAAGTCAACCGACTGCTGCCTTAAGGTACAAAAAATAATTTGTTGTTTAAGCATCATCGCAAATATTATGATATTGTGCCATGTAAAACTATCCGTCTAAGATTGAATACTATAAATAAATCTAATTTGCTTTACGATTTGACTCGGCTGATTTGCACAAAGTTAATAAACGGGCGTATGTATGAGGCAATTAATTTTGAGTGTGATTTTTTGTTTGTATTTTTCTAGTAGGAAAGTTTAGACGATGATAAATTTTTGACACTAGTGTGGTGAAAAGTGAAACATTCAACTATGAAAAACGTATTTTGTGGCTAATGCTTAGTATACAGTTATTTTTAATGAAAAAAAATTGGTGGTGAATATGTGAACCAGGGGTGGAATCGGCTAAGGTAATTTTTGATTGTCACATTAACGACAATCACATGCGATCATATTATATTTTTCATCTGTGTAAAGTGATCACCAAAAATTATCCAAAACTTGGCACCACTCTAAGAGTTGACATAAATCCATAATAACGGGTTATCCATTTTGCGGTTTCAAAAGTAAACGTAAATAAAACACATATAAAATATTTTTTTCATGATATTTCTCTTTTTATTATAAGGCTTGAACGTTGACATTATGTGTGAAATACTACATCATTTAAATGACCACCACGCGAATTGTTGCAAGCATCGATTCTTTTGAGGTAATTTTCGACCACTTTTTGACACATATTGGGCAGTGTCTCAGCCATAACTTGACGAATGTTGGTTTTCAAGTGCTCAAGAGTTAAAGGCTTATCTGCATAAACACAGTCTTTCACGTAGCCCTACAAAAAAAGTGCAGCGGTTTCAAATCGCATAATCTTGGTGGCCAGTTGATATCGCCACGACGAGAAATTACGCGGCCAGGAAATGTCTCTTGCATTAAAGCCATATTCGCTCGAGTTGTGTGGCATTTGGCACCGTCTTGTTGAAACCACATATTCTCCAAGTCGTATTCTTCAATAGCAGGCAAAAAAAAGTCGGTTATCATATGACCATAACGCTCCGTATTGACTGTGACAGTCGTTCCATCGTCGTTTTCGAAGAAGCAAGGTCCAATCACACCTCCGGTCCAAAGAGCGCCCCAAACAGTGATTTTTGTGGATGTAATGGCCTCTCTTCAATTACTTGAGGATTCTCAGAACCCCAAATACGACAATTTTGTTTATTAACATACCCACCGAGTGAGAAATGTGTTTCGTCGCTGAAGAAAATTTTGTTCGAAAAATCGAAGTCCACCGCCTGTTGTTCAAGCACCCATTCGACGTATCTACGACGTTGTGAATGGTCAGCTGGCTTCAGTTGTTGTGTCAGCTGGACTTTATATGGATGTAGGTGTAGATCCAAATGCAAAATACGCCATAATGTGCCGTAAGACAGTCCTAATTCCTGAGAACGACGAGGAATCGGCACATTCTGGTCTTCGGCAACACTCTCACTTACAGCAGCGATATTTTCAGTGGTACGAGCGAAACGATGATACACAGGCCTTAAAATATCTGTAACCAGTCTCTTCAAATTTCTCACAATTTTGCCAATTGCTTGCGTAGTTGGACGATTATGTAAACCATAATCTCCTCTTAAAACACGATATGTGGCTCGGGCAGAATCACCATTTTTGTAGTAGGTTTTAACAATTTTTATGCGGTGTGCGATAGTTAAGCGATCCATTTTCGTAAATGTCACACTTTCAAATAAACAAATTGGTTTAACAACTTAGTTTGACAGATGTCGAATTCCAGCCCTATGCTTTTGAAACCGCAAAATGGATAACCCTTTATAATTACATACATTTGTTTTATTGGTTTCTTTTATACAATGTTGAGTGTCACGTTATTAACCTTTTAATATTAAAAAAGAAGTGTTATATTTATTTCGCAATCCAAAAAAGATAAAATAAAAAGTTAAATCTAGTCATTGAGTTCGCGAGATTAAATTAGAATATTTTAAGTTTTTTTTCTAAAAACTGCGAAAATTAAAATTTTTCGTTTGGACCTATTATTAATTTATTCTAAATGCTAATTAATAACAGAATAAATTGAAAGTTAAAATAAATATGTGTGAGAAAAATAATGTTTTTACCTAATTACATGTACTTGGTAGATGGTTTTGGTAGATCGAACGTACTTTATTGAATGTAGTGTATATGTGTCTGCACATGTAATACATTTTCCAAGGAAATCCATAAATCCATACATACATGATGTATGTACATAGCTTTTTTTTGTCAAGGAATTATATTTTAGACAAATCTGACCGACGGCGACGTAGCGACGGGTGCGATGGCGGGCGCTGCGTTTTCCTATTCTTCAATGAATTGTCCCTTTTTGGTTTCGTACTACTATAGGGAAAATTTTTTCATTTAAAAAAAAAAATTACTCGAGATCTTAATCAAACTTAGCATTACCTTAATAAAGAACACCAACAAAGTGGGTCCCGCAATTCCGTCTTCTGTCTGTCTATCGGTACAATGATCTTCATTCTGCGCACTAATATATGGACATATTCTACAGTTTGTTTCAAATTTTTATTTACATATTTTGTTATTAACGGTACTTGCCATACAAGCATTTTTTTTAATTTTTGACTTTCTCATAAACGGCTTGACGGATTTCGATCAAAATTTCTATGTAGGAGGTTCTTTTTTTTTTAATTGCCTATTTTTTTTTTGATTTTTCAAAAACAAAAATATTTTTTTTTTTTTTGAAAATTCAATATCTTGAAAATGGGTTGACGATTTTTTTTGAAATTTTGTTTTCAAATTTATATTGTTTAATACCTACTTGCAATTGTTATAGTAATATATTTTTTTTTTTAAATTAAAGTATTTTTGTTTATAAAAAAATAAGTAAAAAAAGATTTTAAGAATATATTTAGCGTGTTCTAATAAGAATATTGTACATACGATGTGATCTAACATAAGAGCAAATACATGAGATCCAGTAGTGCATTTTATTTTTTTTTTTGCACGTGACATTGTTGATGTATTTGTGTTTGTCATTTTCAATTTAAAAAAAATATTGGCGTTCTTGTTTTTTTTCAGTATTCAGTTAAAGACAGCTTCTCTGGAATCCCTTTCAAACAATAGCTGACCATTTTTTTTTTATAATCTACACGCGCTCAAAGGATTATACTATCCTTTAAATGTTTCAACACAGCGCGGGCGTGAGGTTAAGGAAGAGAAAGAATGATATGAAAGATGGTTTAAATACACATAAAGATGTTTGTTCTCCGTTTAAATACCTACACAAAGAATTAAGTATGGAAGTCTTTCTTTTGCCGAAATAACACGTTCACACTAGGCGAATGTGGAGTAACTGCGAGTATGCGCTTTGATACCGTTAACATTTCGTCATACATATTCATAATCGTATTTGTATTTTTCGAAGTTAAACCGTCGAATATGAAACTTTTGTTATTCTTCAGTGATTAGTGGCTGCGATAGAGCAAAATTTTTGATTGAAATTAATTAATTGTTGTGTTCCAATAGTTCCTAAGACTGCCTACGAAAACTGTCAAATCCAGTGCCTGGATACCAATTTTTCGTTAGTTTTAGTAAAACTGAATACTTTTCGTCCAAGAAATTTCTTTGGACAACATTTTGAAGACTGTCAAAAATAGTACATAAGCTTTCAGTTGTGTCATTACAAAACATGAAAATAACCGAATTTATCTCATCGACGCGTCGCGTCAGGCTTATTTGTGCAATAAATTCATTTTTTCTATGGCAATTTAATGTACATATTTAATAATATAAGCTTAAAAATATAATTTTAAAAAAAATCGTCATCCGTTTTCGAAATATTGAATTTTCAAAAACAAAATCATTTTTTTCAAAATTCCAAAGAAAATATTTATCGAACAATTTTTTATACAATATTTGTTAGAATTTGAAGGACCTGTTATATAAAAAATTTGATCAAATTCCGTCTAGCCGCTTATGAGAAAGTCGAAAAATATGGTTGTATGTTAGGTACCGGTTAATAAAAAAATATGTAACCAAAATCACCTATACCACTTAAATACAAAGTTTGAAGAAAATCACTGCAGCCGCTTGGGCTGTAGATCATTGTATAGACAGATATACAGACAGGCAGACAAGACAGTGACGATAAAATATAGAAGTCTATCAAAAAAATGTTTACTTTTACTCTAGCACCCACCACTTAGATAATCAATGATTTCAGCGTTTCGCATCTGACATTTTGTTTCGTTGTTTCCCAAAAATTCACCTTGAAATTTTACGCTCATAGCGACCATAGAAGTTTCACTTTAAAAATATGGTAATTTTTAGAGATGTAACAGCTTTTCTCTATTCTCATGTGGATTACCTTCAGTCCCAAAAATAAGACTCATCGCTGAACATAATTATTTCTTGAAATTTTGACACAACCTATGGTCATTCAGCTTCAATTCTTAAACGATTTTTTGAAAAGGAATCAAAGAATAAATCCTTGCATACAATTGTTTGATAAAGTAGACGGAGAAAGGTTAAGTGCAGTGAATTACGGACATCAAATCAGTAAATTTCGATATTTGCTAAAACTCTTGTGACAGAATGCCACTGCATCTTACAAGCCTACATAATTCTATGCAAAATAATTGATAATTTTTAAAACAATTTTAATTTTTGATTCAAAATAGCTTTTAACGGCCTTTAGTCCAACAAAAATTGGCGTTTCGTCCCGGCGATCTCACATGGACTCATCAGTTGACTAGTGAGGACCTTTGTCAATACGCAATTAAAAGCTATATCAATAATTCAACAAGTCCAAATATTATAGTGCTAAGTCTTCTACTTGGCTGATGTATTTCAGTAGTATATAGAATTTGTATTATTAAAAAAAAAAAAAAAACTTCTTATATAAATAATGCCAGGCCATGGGCAAAAAACAAAAATTTTAATTTTTAGTTCAGTAACGTCCCTATTCCCGTCTTCATAAAGGTTCATTTCTGGTTTGACCCAATGAAAATAAATTTTCTTTCGGACCCACATAGCGGAAGACGAACTGAATCAATCAACCATATAAGATTTATTAAGTTTCTATTCATAAACCCAATTTAATCTGAATTGATAGATTAACAAATCAACTCTAAAGGTAGTCACATTAGAAAATTAATCTTAGAATTATTTTTTGATTTTCTTATACAGAACCCAAATTATATCTTTGATGTATTTTATTTGAGATCATGGTCAAATTAGATCAAAATACCATATCATCAATTTTATTATATTTTATTATATAGCTGATGAAACTACGTATTTGTAGCTACTGCTGCGTGTCAATGATTAAAGATTTAATCACGACAGCAGTCAAGGTAGAATCTTAACAATAAATCCAATAGTAACGCTTACATTTATTTTTATTTATTTTTTACTTCATGCCATTCGCGTGTATACCTTTTGTTATTAGTTTTTATTTTTTTTTTTTTTGAATTTTATTTTTACAAAAACTGGAGTGATTACATTCTATTTTATTGAAAACTATTTCCCTAATTTATGAATTTTTAATTTTCCTTTCATGGTTAGATCTTAGATTGATTTTTACTAGCGATGGATGTAGGTACTATGGGGCAAGTTTTGCATTTGGAAAAAAAAAACGAGTTAAGCGTTTTAGGCAATTCTCTCAGATAGATTTTTGTATTTTTTTTTTCTTAGCAATTTTTTTGAATTTCGACTTCCTCATAAACGGCTGTACGAATTTCGATAAAAATTTATACATAAGAGGTCCTTCGAATTATAAATAATACTGCATACCAAAATTTTAGAAAAAGGAAATATTTTTGGATTTTTGAAAAAAAAATATTTTTTTTTGAAAATTCAATATTTCGAAAATTTTGTTTTTAAATTTATATACACATAAATGTTTGTATATCAAAAATTAAATATAAAACGACTTTAAGAATATATTTAGCCGCTTCTATTAAGATTTTTTTGCATACGATGTAATCGAACATAAGAGCAAGTATACATACGTGCGATCCGGTCGTGTATTTTATTTCTAAACATATATATACATGCACTCAAAAAAACGCAACGTTAACATAAATATAAGTGAAAAAAATAATTTCCACTATTTCTCAATTGATTAAAAATTATCAATTGGTAATGGCTAAATATTGAAAAACGATATTTAATAGATCATTTGGTAAAAAATTGGATAGTTGAAAATGGAGCAGTAATTGAAAATTTTATAACTCTTAACGACCTAAGCTTGAATGGTTTTCCCAAAATGTCTCTAAAGATTTGGACGAAATTTTCGCAGTTTGGGTATATGATTTAGATGACATTTTCAGAGTTTGTATTTTGGTGCAGGAGAAAAAATGAAAACAAATATTTAAGTAAAATCCGCCCACCGCAACGCCTAATTTTATTATTTCTTGGTTTCTAGGAAACGACTCCAACGATTTGGATGAATATTTCATAGTTTGTTTTTCTGAGCTCGGAAAAAATTCTAAAAATATTTTAAGCGAGATCCGCCCACCTTTCTTATTGATTCATTTTAGAATATACGACTAAACGTTTTTCATGAAATTTTCATAGTTTTTCAAAAAATTAAAAATTGGTTTTAGTAAGGTCCACCTGTACAGCCACGACCATTTAGTGGCCCCATAACATTAAGAAACCTCATACAATTCTTCTTTCTAATAGCAGGGGTACTTACTTCGAAGGGAATATGTTATATTGCTTTTAATGTGAATGTGTCTGTTTCTGATTTTAATATACGAGTATCTTGAGAGCATATAAGTAGCGAACTGGTATTATCCGCGTGGACTGGAATAAGGGCAGGAAATTCTTCGGATCTTTTGCTTCGCCTTGTTTAAAAACTGGTATAATGATAGCTATGATAGTTGTTGAATGCCTTTTATAATAGTATAAGCACTTCTGTTTCATCAACTGGTGTAAGAAAAAAGGAATAAGAATTATTTGTTTCAATTGTTCAAGAGGTCCTGTAGACTGGTCCTATTCGGATTGTATATGAGAGGAAATTGTATAGAGAGTGTATTCTCTATCCAAAGCAGTATTTCTAGATATGGTAGAAGGTAGAGCATATTGAACTTGGTTAGAATTATTTTCTGTATTGAGAAGACTTTCAAAATGAACAACTAACTCATTTGCACCAATTTGAATATTTATTGTACACTTAGTTCCATTTAGTATCTTCGTCATTTTCAAAACCGAGCGAGTGTCTTTGACATTTTCTAGAGACCGTGACAAAAATTATCTATGATCTTTCTTCATGCTATTACATAAAAACTTATACTTAAATCCAGTTACATTCTTGGTATCTCCGTTTCGTTATCTCGTCACTTGTAATGTTATTCATTCGAAGACATTAAAATTATTAGTTTCTTCCTGCGAAGGCCTCCCTATCAAATCATGGTTGTTTGCCTTTCCAAGGTTGACTGAAAGGGTTTTGCAGTTTCTGTAATATAGAAGCTGACAGTGAGTCAGTACATTGAATAGACTGAGGATTATGTATCTTCCCTTACGTTGCCTAGTTTGTTGTCAAAAATTGATTGATACCGTGCGCACCCTTTGTATTTTCATTTTAATTTTGGTAGTAACCAATTTTCACTTAAGTTTCTTTCTGCTTCCCTTAATATTTCTAACAAAACAGTAATATCTAGATCATTCATCATTCACGCACTTCAAATTCCTCAATACACTCGAGCCATTTTCCACGTACAAGGTAATAGTCGATTTTTGAGTGTAGGTATAAAAAGTGCATACATAATTGTATTTTTCAGGCCTTGATTACTGCGCTTCCTATATGTTACCAATGAAATACACCTGGTTATCATATGTGAGAAAGCTATACGCTGTATAGCTGCATAGTAGAAACGTTAACAAACATTTTTAAAACACTTATATCACACGGTCATTTCCAACTAATACCGAGTTTCATTCAAGAAAAGATTTACTCTTTCTGTCAAAAGATTCGATCTGAATTTTGAGAGTTTCATACAAAAAGGGCAAATCTAGATCAAATCTCAACACGAAAGATTTGATCTTTGAAAGGTTGTCAGATTTGATCTGAATGCACACATACACGTAAAAAGTCTTTTCTGTCAAACTTCAAATTGAAAATATTTTGTTATTTATTTCTTGTGAACTTGTGCCACCCCTTGTTAAGAAATATTAAAATATAAACAAATGATGCACGAAGAAGTTAATAATTTAGATCTTATTCTAAATTTAGTTGAGTTCTTGATTGATTCATTTTCGTATTCCTCATAATCATCATAATATTGATGTGTCAGTCATTCACAAATACTACAATCAATTCTGAAAACAAGTTTCATTGTAAAGATTAAACCTCGATTTTGACAGACTTTTAAATTTGAATGAAACTCGCTATAGCATTCCAGAATTTCTTTAAAAAATAAAATGCACGTCTGGATCGCACGAACTTGCTCTTATGTTAGATCACATGGTATGCAAAAGATTTCTATTAAAAATCTAAATATATTTTTAAAGTCGTTTTTTACTTAATTTCTTATATATACAAAATTTCTTTATTTTTTTTTTCTAACAAAAATTGGTATGACAATCTTAAATATTATAATATAAACTTAACAACAAAATATTAAAACGGCTTAATCAAAGAAAAAATAATTCGAAATTCTGAAATAAATACTTAAACTAATTTAAGCTAAAAAAAAATACGCCGTTTTATTTCTAGGATAAATTAGAATTTATGAGAAAAAAAATTTAAAATCTGTGGAGCGAATTTTGAGAAAAAAGTTTTTTTTAAGCTTTTTGAAAACATTTTTCAAGAAAATTCAAAAACGCCAGTTCATAGGTGTTCAGCAAATGCATATAACTTTAATTTTTGAAAAAAAAATTAATGAACAGTTTTCAAAATATAAAGTTTTTGATTTTTTTTAAATGCTTTTAAAAATACAAAAAAATATTAATTACAAATATTGGTACACAGTATAAATTGGGCAACCTAAATATATATATGTGTGAAATTTCGAAAGAATCGGTTAAGCCATTTATGAGATAGTCGAAAGCAAGAAAATCGATCCTATGGGAAGTACAGTTTTTAGACATTTTTTTATTTTTTTTTTCAACCATATGATCGGTCGTATCTAAAGAGCTGCTAGACTGACAGACTGACAGACTGACAGACTGACAGACTGACAGACTGACAGACTGACAGACTGACAGACTGACAGACTGACAGACTGACAGACTGACAGACTGACAGACTGACAGACTGACAGACTGACAGACTGACAGACTGACAGACTGACAGACTGACAGACTGACAGACTGACAGACTGACAGACTGACAGACTGACAGACTGACAGACTGACAGACTGACAGACTGACAGACTGACAAACTGACAGACTGACAGACTGGCAGAATGACAGATTGAGCAAATTATAGCATCGATCGGCTTCAGCAATTAAATCGGTCTAAAATAAATTTAAATAAATGCATGAAGTTCTTGTCGCCAAAAAAAAAATATCGATTCAAGTGACCCTCCATAATTCTATATCATTAATTCCGAATGTTGTATTTAATTACTGCCTTAAGGCATCAATTTCAACTCTGAAGTTCAATCTAAAAAAAGAAACAGTTTTAGAGCTTTGATTGGTGTCGATTTATATTTATACTGTGAATTAATATGATTGTTTTTATTTTCATGAATCATTATAATGATCAAAAAGTAGAGATGATTTTAACGCCTATCCCGAGAGTGTAACATTTTTATGCTATAATTTTTTTTTGTCTAACAGTAAATCAAGAAACCACCAATTGATTTAAAAAAAAGATAATTTCCGTATCCGGTCATCAATTAATTTTCAAATCAGTCGTGGAGCGTTGCGAAATACGACCTTTGATTTCTTGTAGCTTACATTCTCTTGTATAGTTCAAATAGTTCGTGACATTAGATTGTATCTTTTTGTTAGTTTGTAGCAATTAGATGTAGGTGAGAAGCATTTGCTTTGGGTTTTATATTAGATTGAGGTAATTAGTGCGAATTTTTAACAAGTGCCTACACATTGATCGTTGAATATTGTTTTTGTTAATTCATCAAGCAAATAGATTTGGAATGCGAAAAATTATATAGCTGTTTGGATGAGTTTCAAGGCTTGTGGAAAACCCTGAGTTAGACATTTTTACTTTTTAAATATTCCTAACGAAAAATGTGTAGATAATTGGTTAGATTTTTTGAATAAGTTGGGATGATTTTTTCCAAAGGTTAAGGCACAGATGTGTAATACCAAGATTGGAATCTTTCGTACAAGTTCCACCCTGCAAAGCCCATTTGCTTACATTGTTGTATTTGCAATTTAATTTCGTATCGATAAATAGATATGAATTACTATTTTTGGGATGTGCTGAAAACTTTATTAGGTGTAGAACATACTATTTTATTGATACTACATTTTAATTATGCCGTTTTCTATTTGCTAATAGGGATTTTGATCCAGGATATCGGATTATTCATTGTAAAAACAAATGTATGTGTGTGTATATGTTCTGTAGAGTAAACAAATCCGTTCGAGGAATCAGGGTAGGAATATTATTCCAATCAAATGCAAGTCCAAAGGAAAACAACTTCTAAGAACAAAAAAGTTTCATCCTTAATAATACATGCGACACCAACTAAAACAACCTGAGTTTGATTGGTAGCTGGCTATCATAGGCGTTTTCCGTTTTTAGTTCAGAGCAGAGTCTGACTTGTCAAAAAATTGTTTGTGTCTCTTTTTCACTCAGAGTGTTCAGAGCTCCGAATGTAAGTGTCATCTTTCGTTAAAATGTATCTGGGTACAAAATATGGGTTGTTTTGTGATGTATTGCTTTTTGAGGTTAAAATGAAAATTTATTCTAGTTTGTGTAGTTCAAACCGAGGTCAATCACAATAAGCGTTTTTCTGTTTTAGTTCAGAGCAGAGTCTGAGTTGTCAAACAATTTGTTTTTGTTTCATTTTAACTCAGAGAATGCAGAGCTCCAAATGAGTGTTTCTTTTTTCTTTTTATAATTGACTGAGCATGTGAGTAAATTACTGAAAGCACCAAATGCCATATGTGCCAATAATTAAAATGTGAAGAAAAAAATAATTAGATACAAAAGTTGGCGAAAGAAGTTGATCGCTTTTTGATTTTCTGTATCTGGTGTGTATCAGTGTACAAAAAAGGGTAGGTATTGCTTTTTATGGTTAAAAATGAAAATGTATTCTGATTTGTGTGGTTCAAGTGTGTTTAAAAAAACATATCAGTGTTCAGAGCTCGATCTGCTTGGAACAAGTTCAGTGCATAAACTATGTGTTCGAACACTGTTCATTGCTCTACTCTGAACGAAAAAAGAAACACGCCTAATGAGTCTAAAAGTTTCCAACCCCATCCTAATTTTCTACCACCTCTTGTAATTTTTTGAACATTAACACCTTGTGAACTATACGAATGCCAGAAAATATAGATTGCTTAATTGTCATGCTGACGTGACGATGCACAGTTCTTTTCTATTGGTGGTTACCAGGTGGTTGGTTAGTAAGGTGTTGATGAAGATGTGTACGGCATATTAAGTAGTAATATAATGTTGCTAGTATGATGTGTGCGGGTAGTTTCGTGGTTGTATGGTGTTGCTGGTAACTGGACAATTATATACAGAGCTCGAAGCACAAATTTTTATATTTATCAACACAAGATGTTACGAAAATTCCCATAGTGAATTATTATTAAAATAAATATGCCTTGATTTTTATAAGGAAGGGAATATATACTTACATATACTGGATTAAAAAATAAATAAAATACAAATTGAAAAAGAAAAAAAAGAAACAGTATTTAAGTACGAATTAATTTTGTATTTGAATAAAATTCAAAACGGAGATGATATCTCTTTTTAATGACAATTAAAACAAAAACACGGGTTAAAGTTCTACAATCAGTTAATCTGAATAGAGTAAGGTATTAATGGAATCCAAGTGTTTTTTTCTACTTATACTTAAAGTTTGGTTTTATTACGATTCCATTAAGATACTAATCCCTGAAATATAGCCGTGTTTGAATAGTTTGCCATTTTTATTTTGTTAGTTTTTGTTTACTGAACTTAGAAATGAATTAATATATTTTAACAGCTAATACCGAAATATAGTTGGTTTAATTTGGTTGACATTTTATATACATACATATATATATACATAACGTACATTTAAAAATCACTTTAGATTATTTATAAAGATTAATACATACTCGTACCATGACACTATAAATTACGTAATTTCTTAGCAGTATTTGGAAATACCATAAATTTGTTTAATCTCTCTATTTCTACATGCAAATTAAAATATCTTTTGATAAATTAATAAAATAATCTAGCAATTTTATTATGAAGCGTATCATTTTGATGTTATGTATTGGATTAGGCCACCAGCACTCACTCTAAATCGATCAAGAGAAAGCCGCTCGCTGGAAGCATTGACTTTATTGCCGATTAAATAAATTATAGTTTTTTTTTTAATTTTGATGTATGATAAAAGATTTACGTGCGAATTAAGTTTTATTACTTGCTTATATTTGCAGCTTTGCATTGCTTTTGTAAGTTGCAAGAAATTGATGTGCTAACATTTTTATTGGAATGTGGAAAAGGTTAGATTTTGTACGAGTATGAAACTGGTCATGAGAAATGCACATGTGACTTGAGTATGCGTAATTTGTATAGGTCCGTTCATAAATATTTTATCGTTTACAGTCGTCCATATTTAACAATCTGAAAGCGTTCAATTGGAACAAAAAATGACAGTTCTGATTCCGAAAATAAGACAAATTTGGATTTGAAATTAGAATCGATATCAGGAGCGGGTTGTTGCCATATTCCCCAAGGCATAATCCCCATATCCAAAATCCCCAAATTAAAATCCCCAGCATCCAAATTGCCAAAGAAAGAATCCTCAGGGCAAAAATCCCCATGCCAATATCACCAAAACAAATATGTTCAAGTAGTGAATCATGCGATGAAATCGCACGCGCGTGAAGCACCTTTCACACAGGGAAACCAGTTGCTGGAGATTTTTTTGACATTTTCCTTTAATTGGCTTGTAGCTATCACACGAAGAAACTGGCACCAAGCAACTAAGGAGCGAACTAGGAAAATTTTGTTGGGCTAATTGGAATGAAAAGCAAAACGTCAAAAAAATCTCTTCAAATCGTTGACCGGGGAGATTTTTTCATTAACCTTACTTCTCGCTCTTCTCGCATTTAAGCTCCCAGTTGCCTGCAACTCAGTTTCCTTGTGTGAAAGGGGACTTACTATCGTTAAACGTCAAACTCGACATTTGTCATTTTGTGTGTCCTATAATAGTACGACCTGATTTTCTTTCAAAAAAACATTGAATGTGTGTTCCACATAATTAGCGCTAATTGTTACCAATTTCTGCCAATTTCTGTTCCAAACATACAAAATTTGATAGTTTTATAAAGATTTTAACTGTATTTTGAGGAGAAAGTTTAGTAGAAATCTTTAAAATGCCAAGGAACCTAGTATCAGTTTCAGTTAGACTCATCAGGCTTTTGTATTTATACCCAGTTTACGTGTGGTTTTAAAACGAGCTTTGACTGGCTCGAGTCCACTTCAGGAGCAGTGGAAATGTGTGCTGAAAAATCTCAGTTGAGAAGTATGTAGCATTTATGACATAAGATTGCTTTCACACAAGGAAATTGAGTTGCCGGCAACTGGGTGTTTTGAAGACGGGAAGGGCAACAAGTGAGGGGGATTCCCCTTAATTCTTGCCCTTCTCGGCCACAAAGCACCTAGTTTCCGGCAACTCAGTTTTCTTGTGTGAAATCAGTCTAATTATAGATACGGCAGCTGTCATCTTAACATCTTCTCAGCTCAACTCGAAATGGAGTTACTTAATTGAAAATCCAACCCTGATCCAATTCGTTCTCTCGATTGTGTTTCTAATCGGTCTATTAGATATAAGGTGCGTTCCTTTGAATTTCCAGTATACCTAGATACTGCTAAGTACTTTTGATTTCAGTCAACTACTTTTACTCTGTGATAATTGTAATTCCACAGACGGCGACACCATCAGTAAAAAGAATTTGCTTATAAATTTTTGTTGTTTTACAAACATTCCCAAAAATGTTTCTAGTTTCTTTTATTCCTATTTGCGCTGCTCATATACTTACTACTATTAAGGCCTTTCCTTCATCATACGTCAAATTCGGCTCCACTCATCGTATATGGTGGGTGGGTTTGATGGATGAGTGGTTGGTGTGTGTGTTTGTTTTTTTACGTCCGTTTGGTTGAATAAGTCAAGAAGGAAAAGTATTTTTACCAGTCTTCGGGAGAAGCTGCCAACGCAGCCTCTGCATAGATCATCCCGACTAAATTTCATCGTTTTTTTGTGGTAGCCCAACAGGTTGTAACCAGTAGTTAGTCCATTGTATATACATCTCTAGAGATGTATATACAATGGTTCCACGAGAAAAAAAGTTCAGTTTCAGTTCAGATTCATAATTTCATCAGTTCTTCGTGTATTAAAAATTGGTCATAACTTTGTAGTTATAACACAGGTATCGAGTGAGCACCATCTCCTGTGTGTTGGAGATAGTACCTTACTTTCGATTTCTTGATTAATATTGCAGTTTGGGATCTGGACTATTGAGTCTGTCCGAACTAGGTCAAGTGTTGAACCAATTCTCGCCAGTTCGTCAGCAATTTCGTTGCCTGGAACACCACTGTGACCAGGAATAAACCAACAGAGACTTACATAGTGCATTGTACCAAGAACCCTGAGCACTTCGCGACAATAATTTACAAGCTTAGATTTGATTTCAATTGTAGAAATCGGTTTTATTGCTGCTTGGCTGCCCATGAAGAAGGTAATATCAGACTGTGGTATTGTCATCATTGAGACCTGCTTGGCAGCTTCCGTCACTGCCAAAACCTCAGCTTGGAAGACTCTGCTGTAGTTAGGGAGTCTGAATGAGCTGTCTGGAGGCCGAGGGTTTCTGTAAACATCTATATTGGAACCATCGGTGTATATTGGAATCTTCGATTTTATCTAAAATAATACCATTTTATTTTGTCAGTTACCAAACAAAACATCCAATCCAAACACCAAAATTGACAGTTCATATTGAGGTTAGATTTTACATCTGGTAAAATGAATGCGTTCCAAATAATATCAACTAACGGAATGCAGCTTTCAACTAAATGTAGCTCAATTTTTCATTTTTAAATGCAGATTTCATTATTTTGATTATTTTCAAGCCCAATGGAACATAATTTCAGATTAGATTTTATTCTTTTTATTGTATTTTTGTTATTTCGTGTTTGTGAAATTGCAATCTGTGTAGCTATCTAAATTTGTTTATTTTCTCTGAAATTTTGATAAGTTAGCAAAATATTTTAAAATATTGAATCTTTCATGGAAGGAAACACATAAAATGAATTAAATGAACTTGGAGGATTTTATTATATCATCCTCACTAATGATAAAAGGTGTGTTTTGTTGAAAACAACATATACATAATAGTTTTAGAGAATCGTTAAAGTGAGTCCAGTGCAACACATAAATTTGTTAAGCTGATATCTGAAAAGAGTATTGATATTATAGAACAAAATTATATAGTTTCAAAAATCAAACAATTTATTGTGCCCAACTGAACGGAAAGAAAGATCTAGGTCCAAAATAAATTGACTTATTTTACCAATGGAAAACCACACAAATGCTGTTGAGTTTAATTCAAGACATTACCTTTAAATTCTAGAGATTTTGAAAGGATCACAAAGAGATACAAATTATAAATTATAAAATAAAAAAATAAAAACCGTTTTCGATTTCCTTTCAAATGCCATTGGCATTTTTAACAACAAAGTTTGGGTTAAGGTCAAAATAAAGAGCTGCTAAATTACACATCACAAAAGTGAAGAGTAATTATCTCAAAACCGACATCCCCTGTTATAAGCCTATAATCAATTTTGTTTGGGTATAGAGTTTATTGACTCTCATGCTAGTCAGCATATTTTAGTTTCACACTTCCAACTATTTAATATAATAGTGTTCCAGGAAGTATTTTTTTTTTTTGGTTTTATTACAAGTTTTTTAGTTTTCTTTTTTATATACATATCGTTGTTTTATTTTTAGATAAATAGATTTACCTTAAATTTGGGAATTAATTTGTTTAAACTGACATTAGGAATATACCAACCCGCTGAGCTCATGAAATTACAAGTCAACATGGTGCTCCGGGGCGCTTAATACAATCCATTAAACATGTTTTAAATTAATTAAACGCAGACATTTTAACCTACAAAAATGTTTTTTTCCCACCAATACTGCCATGCCGCAATGAATACAATTTCAAATCTTAGATTTTTATAATTAGATTTATTTGAAGAAGAAACATCGAATTAAATTTAAAGATCTATTTATACGAATTTATAGGTAAATATAAATTCAAATAGCTGAATTAGATAAATAGAATGTTAACGCCATAATATTGTGGCACATTGGATTGATTGGATGAACGAACGACCCTCAATTTCGGTGAACTAATTTTTCTTTGTAACTAATACAATAAGTATTGGATCAAGGACACATTTCTTGGATAGAATTAAACATTCAAAATATGTGGGTTTAGTATCTCTTCTATAATTAAATTTATTTTAACTACATTTTTAATATATAGGCATAGAGCCAGATTTATTGTCGTTGCACAATATTTGTGATAGAAGTAGGCATTAGGCGTTATTCTTTTTTAGCTCAGAGCAGAGCCTTAGTTGTCCAAAAATTTGTTTGTGTGTGTTTTTTTTTAACTCAGAGCATTCAGAGCTCCAAATGTGTGTTTCTTTTTTCGTTCTGAACATGTAGAGATCGAACTCGATGTGTTCGGACATAATCGACTGAGCATGTGAGTAAATTGCTGAACGCACCAAATGTCATGTGTGTCAAGAAGGAAATTGTGAAGAAAAAAATAATCAGATACAATTATTTTGCGAAAGAATTGGATCGCTTCTTGATTTTCTGTATCTGGTTTTGTGTTAGATTGCTATTGTTGAAATGAAAATGTATTCTGATTTGTGTGGTTCAAGTATGTTTAGAAAACATCTCAGTGTTCAGATCTCACTCTGTTTGGAACAAGTTCAGAGCATAATCTATTCGAACTCTGTTCAGTGGTCTGCTCTGAAAAAAAGAAAAACGCCTTTTGAAAGAATTTTAAATATTGAGACTTGAAAAAGATCATAGTTAATTATTTTAATTCTGTTTAGCTCAAGGGCTATAAATGGAACTATAAAATTCCCTACAAATTAAATGCACGACTACTACGACTGGGTCGCACTAATAATTTCTATAATTATCTATTATATCTCATCGTAAGTACCCTTTCACACAGGGAAACCAGTTGCTGGAGATTTTTTTGACGTTTCCCTTTAATTGCCTTGTAGCTTTCACACGAAGAAACTGGCACCAAGAAACTGAGGAGGAAACAGGGAAGATTATGTGGGGCTTATTGGAATGCAAAGAAAAACATAAAAAAAATCTCTTCAAATCGTTGACCGGCAAGATTTTTTTCATTCGCCTTACTTCTTGCCCTTCTCGCCAACAAAATCTCAGTTGCCGGCAACTTAGTTTCCTTGTGTGAAAGCAGTCTAAGCACAAGATTGTTAGTAGATGCAGCTAAATATATTTTAAAGTCATTTCCACGTCAGCCATAGGTAGACTTAAATAATTGAAAAATCGTCCACATGTTTTGGAAATATTTAATTTTCAAAAATTCACAAAATATTTTTTTCGGAAGTATTAATAATTTATAAATTATTATTAAGAATTGGAAGAAGCTCCTGTATACAAATTTTGATTGAAATCGTTAGAGTCGTTTTTGAAAAAATAAGCTTTTTATAGCGTTCATATCGCAGGTACCGTTATTTTTGGGGGGAAATTAAAATAGAATCATCTCTCAAATTCAGCCTAATATACACGTCTGACAAATGATCACAAATTGGACCTTCGGCGGTGAAGCCATTTTAACGTGGTCATATTCCACACAGAACGCAATTGATAAGTGATAACCATTTCAAATAAAACAACCAATTATAACTTCTAGGAAAACTCTTGCAGAGGCTTTTTATATCTGAAGTCGATTTTGTTTGACCGACATTTTGATTTGGTTTCCGTGACATGTGTCACTTGAAATTGGAGAGTTATGCAGATTTGTCAATAATTGACATATTTAATTCATATGTGAATAATAAGTGGATGAAATTAGGTGGAGTGAAAGTAGTGCAACCATATCGTGAGACAATGTCAATCACACTTTTGATTCGAAAAATTTATTACAATATTAAAACTTAGAGAGCGATGTGAAAGGGGTTTTAAGATCATTTGTTTAAAAAAAAGCTATCTGAATGTTTTCAATAAAATCGAGATGTAACAAAGCATAATATTCTCTGTCAACAACAATTAAAAAGTAATAACCTCACCGTTATCTGGATAAATATGTATACATAATCTCTGTATAGCTCTCACGTCAACTTTTTGATTTTTCTTTATGACTGAAATAATTTGTTGAGAGCACGAAATGATTTATTCAATTTAGGATTTCATTATAACTTTTTCTTATTCTTATATTATTGTATCGATTTGTTTTTATTACAAATTGTTTAGCTGTTTCGCGCCTGTAAAAAAAAACTTTAAACAACAATTCCGTTATCGTTTCAATATTCAAAATAATTTAAATACACCTAAATGTATGCAATTTAAATTCTAGGAAACTAATCACGATTGTTACATTTTGAGTATGTATGTACATAAATGTAAATCTGCAAATCATTGTTTGATTTGAATTTATTTATTATTTAAATGAACTTTAAATTCTGCCGATAATTGCGATTCAATTAAGAATACAACTGACAAATTGACAAGGTTTTTAAGAATGGTTGTTTAAAAAAAGATACCTAGTTTTATTTTTTAAATAATGTTCATAAGATGTATTTTGTAGGCTGTCTGCAATATAGCATTTTTTTGCTATATTTTGCTTTTAGCATTATTTTTTTTTTTCAAATTCTGCTGACTTTTTTTTAGCATTAAACTTGGTTTTAGCAGAAAATCTAGCAGAAATTCATATTATGAGTAAAAATAAAATATTGCTTTAAAAAATTGAAACTCAATCAAACATTTGTAAGCCCTTGCCCAAATAAATTTTGCAATACTAAATTAACATATTAACTGAACGCACAAACTTTCAACGAAATCGAAAGGCATTCTCAGACATACATAAGTATCTAGTCGCTCAACTTATGTTTCTTTTTTCAATCAGAGCTAAGTCAGAGCAGGCTCCATTACCTAAGAATAAAATGGCCGATCAAAATTCTGATAGCGGCTAACTTCACTCATAATTATTTTGACAATCACGAAAGGAAAACGCCTTTTGACAGCTTGTTAGCGATGGGTAACTGTTCAAAATATCGATGTTAAACGGAAACATATTCAGAAAAAAGTCCAAAACGATTTTATTTAAATTTTTTACTATAGGGGTATTCACGATCTGGTGTAACAAGTTTTGTAAAATTGTAAAATTTTATTTTTTTACAACAGACTGTGAACACACCTTATCCAATCTATGGCAACACTAAAGCAAATATCAAAATCTGTTTCACATTTGTTTTGAAATATCTAAGTTTGTGTTAAATAAATTTTACACTTGTATTTTTCTGTTAAAATAGGGTTCGGGTAGTGACCTAGCGAAGGGGCGGTAGGGGAGACACAGGCCCCGAGAGGTGCTTTGTTAGGCGCGGCAATTTTCAAATATATTAACTTTAGTTTTGTATGCCTATTCTGTTTTAAACAACTATCAAACCAGCAACTTGAATCTAATAAATCATACACATGCAAACGGTAACAACATTATTTTCATTTATTAATTTTTTGCGATGCCCACACACCGTTGAGAAGTTTTACTGGAGAAGTGAAAACTACAGGCAAAGCATTAAAAAGAATTCAAGATGCAAGATGGAGCGCATGATGCAGTAAATAATAATTGGGAAAATAATTAGGGCATCATTAACACTTTAGAAAAAACTGACCGAGGCAGACGAAAGCCTTAACACAAGACAAGATGCAGAAGCTTTGCTAATTGAAATGCGATCGTTTTCTTTTCTGTGTTTCTTTGGAAACCTGTGCTCCATGAAGAGTAATGATGCCCAAATTTACTTAAACACAGCAGGACTCGACCTTCACCAATGCTCGCAAAAAATGAATGCAATGCAGAGCTTTCTCACAGAACATCGAGAAGAATTGGTTGACGATTCTTTTAAATATTCTAAGAATGCGTGTAAAAATGTTGGCATTTCAATGGAACCTCCCGAAAAATAAAAAAACCAAATGTTTTCGGTGATGGAAATAGATACGGGCAGTATGTTGGGTAAAGACAAAACATTTTTTTATACTTTTGTACATAGGTGTGTTGAATGTAGTTAAGCCTTTACGGCTCAAATTATTCTTTTCCTTGGATAGGTTCAATGTCAATATTAAGGAAAGGTTTCATCAGCTACGAAATTTAGCCAACAATTTTTATTTTCTTACGTCGCGTGCGTTGGCCAAACTACTGGATGTTAAATTTAACTGCAATATATGTAGATATTGCACCTTATAAGCGTGAAGTTAATAAGGAAGATTGTTAAATCGAACACGAACCTAAAGACTCATTGAAAAATCAAAAGTGAATTTACAAGAAAGTGGTAGAGCAATTAAAATATATTTTTGACAAAAAATATTATATATCTTATCTTATATATTTTGGTACCAAGACGACATTAGTTTTATTTGTTTAAGTGCGTTAGAATTGATAGCCAAAGTTTTCAATGATGAGTTTCAATGAAAGCTATAACTAGCGCCTATGGCTTTGACATTCAGTATATTTTGTTGTTGCAGTGCAGAAAAATGGTACACTTTTGATTTTTTTATCTAATTTTCCTGGACTACTCAATTAATACACTGTTTTAATGGGATCATCTACCTATATAGATTCTATCTGAATCATTAGCGATAATAAAATGCTCATGTTAATGTAGATAGTATTTCAGTGATGTGGTTCTTTGTTTGTGCTTTTAATTGTGTGGTAATTTTGGTTAGCAATAGTGGTTGAAAAGAAAGATCAACAAAATTTGTAATTTATTATTTTTATAACTATGGATTACCACCATACAAAGACCGAAATTATTACATACTTTCTTCACTCATTTAAATTTGGTGATTTTCTTGGCTAATCGCAGCTCCAATCGTTTATTGCAGGTAAACACACATTTAAATTATTGTCAAAGGTATGTACGAATAATCAGCTCACTTGTGATTTATGTACGTACATAAATACAACAATAGTTTTTTTATTATATGTTCAAATATTCTAAACAAATAAAAATACCCTATTGTCGTTGGAATTTACAGGTAGGCGACATAACCTGTTCTCGTTTGTATTATTTAATATCAACAAAAGGGCTTGCTTTTTCTATTTGTATTTTTTATTTAACAATGATAAACTTAAGAGGGTATGTCTCGCTTTGAACGAAATTTAATCCGCAGGTCACCTTTAACCAGGTAGGTACTTAAATCTTGTTTTTTTTTGTTTAATTTGTTTTTACTTCATTTTTACTGCAAGTCTAGAAAATGTTAGATACTTATCAAATTTTAATTGATTTTGAATTATATTCTTACTGGTACCGGAATGTTTTCTGTATTGTAGACAGAGAACTCAATCATTAAAATTTAAAAATTGAGTTTCCGGAGTATCTTAGCGAACACTTTCGAACTGATTCCGAAAGCCAGACATACAATCTTCGTTATACTTTTAGGTAGGCAATTAATTATCTCGTACCACTATATTACAATAGGCAATAGAGCAAGAACACAAAATCTTCTTTTGTAGCATGACTAGGTACTAGTTTTTTTAACTACCTACATCTTGTATTGTTTTCGATTGATAATCCGGAAGATCCAGAATCCCAATCGAACTAGTTTCACAAATTTCTCGTTTCTGCATGTATGTGTGAAAATGGAAAAAGCACATTTGTGTTTATTTTATTTTGTAAACAGGGCCGACACAACATTGATTCAGACTTCAAAACCAGAAACGAATGTCTTTTCTTTCCATAAGAACAACTGTCATTTAATACTAATCGAACACTTTGTGAAGGATTCAAAAGGCTTACGGACGGCCAATGAAACTTTTTTCCAGATTTAATTGTACTACTGACACACATTTCTGAAAAAAACACATCTTCATCATCAGATGACGAGGAAGACGAAGACGAAGCAATCAAAAACTCCACTGAATTTATAAAATAAAAATTATTAATTTCTTCGTGCATTATTCCTTTATTTTTTACCACGGATTGGCACTAGTTCACAAAAAAAAATAATTACAAAATATTTTCCATCTGACCCTTGACAGAAAAGACTTTTTACATGTATATGTGCATTCAGAACAAATCTGCCAACCCATCAGAGATCCAATCTTTCGTGTTAAGATTTGATCTAAATATGCACTTTTGTTGGAATGAAACTCTCAAAATTCAAAAAGATGATATCTTTTGTCGTAAAGGGCAGTTCTTTTCTTGAATGAAACTCGCTATTAACCGAGATTAAGTACTTTGCTAATAAAAAGCAGTCCATACTTACAGCCTTCATACACAAAAACTTGTGTAACTGTGTGATGTCTATCTATCCAAATATTTACTTGTAATATGCTTGACAGCTACAAGGCTGCAACCCACAGTACATATAATTAGAAGGTATTATATTGCGCACGTTGTTAAAACTCGGTTGTCATATGAGACTTATACTACGTTTTCACCTACCACTTAATCCAGATTTAAGTAGATTAACCATAAATCCTCTTTGAAATCTTCTAAATCTTGAAGATTTCCCATACAAATTTTAATCTCCTTAAATGAAGATTAGAAATTAATCTCATTGAAATCTTCTTCGAAGTAGAAGATTCGCAAAAAAAACAAACCTTATTTCATAGAACGCGCCTATTCTAACGTCGTATTTTTTCCATTGACATTCAATAAAAAAAACTGTCCAACATTATTTAATTTGTTTTTGTCTGGTATAATTTTTCGTTGCCTTCAAATTCTGTTTTTGTTTATAAATAAGTATAAAAATAAAAAATGCAATAAAGCTACAAAGACCAAAGCGGTCGGTGCCTCGAATTTTTAATGGAAAATATTTTAGCTATCCTACAGTAATACTTTGAAGTTGTTCTTTCCCAAATATATAAAAATGAAAACCGTGCAAAGGCGATTACAGTATTTATGTATATATATCTATATGATTAAAGATGTTGGGATAACAATATTTTAAAGTTATTACTCATTTTTATTTATTGAAATTAAATTTGTTCACTGCGCCGAAATTATTATTCTTCTTCCCAATTATTTTGTTTTTGTCTTGTTGTATTGACTTTTAAATGACAATTCATAGTGAAAACATCAAACTAATCTTTTTATCACTGGTTAAAACACTTGAAGATTAATTTTTAATCTTCTCAATTTAAACCGGATTATCTTTAGGTGAAAACGTAGCATTATAGCCTTTTCGATTGGCCGTCCAGAACTGTTCTGATCCCTAAAAAATGACAGTTGTTACTTTAAACAGAACAGAAAACGATTCTGGATTTCATTTCAGAATCGAAAACAGAATAACTAATACACTCACATAATTAAAATGACAAAATCATCGGGTTGATTTGTTGTGAAATTTGGATGTGTTTATTGAATTTAAACTACATTTCTTGTAAAATAATCTAAAAAGAAGCAAGTTATAATTATTCTTGATACAAGAAAATGTGTATCTAAATTGAAATCAAGTGTTTTGGAAATTCATTTTAGCCGATGTGATTTTTTTAAATTAAATTTTCACAAATATAGTAATACAATTCAGAATCAGTCAAATTGTTTCCAGGTATTTTATTGGTGCTCGTGTTCCGGACGGCCATCACATTCCTACAAAGCTCTTTGATTTTTGACACATGCACATAAAAAGGTCTCTGATTTTTGAGACTTTTTTGACACATGCGCTATAACTTCAAGGAAAATGGAAACTCGCAAGATATTACCTAGGAGTTATGTGTACCTACTGTGCGTTCAAGATAAAAGGTACAGTATTACCCGTATAAGTGCCTCTCGCTTAAGTGCTTAACCCGCATAAGTACCTTTATTTTTTAAGAACCAATATTTTGAGGATTTTTTTTTATATAAAACTCATCTTATTATAAGTACCATCTGCTTAACTACCTTTCCCGCTTAATTGCCTTTAATTTTCTATACTTTTATTGAAATTTACCTATCAAAAATTCTTTTAAGTACCTACACACTTGAAATTAGCTGACAAAATACAACAGTTTATTTTGCTTTAGCACTTCCTTTTGTTTTATGCTTCAAAATTCATAAATAAAAAAGTAATAGTCTTAATCTACTACAATGATTCGTGGACCAAAGGCCGTTAAAATCTATTTTGAATGAATCAATAATTCCACACGCCCCATTAAATATAATACAAAAGATCTTCCTAAATAACTATATCTGGCCCAGGACAAAATCTTCCAATTTTAATGATTTAAAATTTGAATCTTGTTGAATATAGTTCACATAGGCCTTTTGTCAAAAAAAATCTATGTAAAATTAACTGAACTTAACATAAAGTGCGTATTGGTAGGGCCCTGACTAGCCAACTGATGAATTAAAGTGTGATCGGCGGGACGAAATGCAAATTTTATGGATTAAAGCCCGTTAAAAGCTATTTTGAATTAAATGTTTTCTTTAAAAAAATATTTGCTTTAATTTTTGAATATGTAAATATAGTGATAAGTACCTAAGTGCACTTAAGCGGTTTTTTATAACTGCCTAACCCGCATAAGTGCATATTAAAGTGGGGCATTTAGCGTGAGGCACTTATCCGGATTTTACTGTAAATATTAATATAAAAAATGTAAACATGGCTATGAAATTAATTTATGCGGGATATACAATGTTCAAATGCATGGCATGCATGTCCAAGTGCATTACTAAATTCAGATTGAAGTCGCATATACACACCTCAAGCATGAGTCTTCAATATTTTATTTTTACATCCACAGTGTGGTTTTAATTTTGTCCCAGTAATTTGTTTTTGTCAATTTCATCATTCAATTTGTTGATATTTGTTTCCTTTTTTCGTTAAATTCTAATATAATTTTGTTTCCAATTTTTTTCTCCGCTTCCTATTTTCTTATTACTTCAACGTACTATACGCAAATGAGCCAATTTATGCATGATCAATCATCAATCTAGCATATACACTAAAAAAGATTTGATTTTAATTCAATCATATAGCCAATCTATACGTGTGAATTTTTCACTAAAAAAACTTGCACGTGCATGTCATGCATTTGCACAGTGTATATCTTGCTTACTCTAGGTCGATATATACATGCCTACCCCTGTACCTGGACCATGACGAGCGAATGACAATGCAGTGATACGAAAACTAGGTAGGTACCTAGTTGTTTTCAATATCCTCCATCATTTTAATTCGCTTTATTTAAAAGATCGAAATGTTTGCAGTGGATTTGGATTTAGTAAATGAATTAAATTGAGCACAATTTGCAGAAAACCATTAATTGGCTACGGGCCTGACATTTACCACCACTCTTACCACTAGGACTCATTTGAGTCAAAAGGGCCTCATTTTTTTTTATGTTGGCTCAGGGACAATTTTATAGTTTAAAGCACTTTTATTTCATTTTCCAGAAAATATTTTAAAAAGATTGAATAGCCTGAACTACGCTTATATTTCCTTTTCTTCCTTTGGATAAAACATATAATAGTTTTGGATTGATGTTTTAAAATTAAGATATGCGTGTGAAGAGCCTATTTTTGATAACATTTCTAAATTTCATTTAAAATTGATGACGTTTCCTCAAAGTTCTGCAGCCGCAGAAAGAAAATTTTCAGATCTCCAGCTAATCATATATACCTCAAACGATAAGGTTTGGACTCCAGATTTAAAACCATGCTTTTGTTTATTTGTTTTCTTACATTTGTCTTATTTTTGAATTGTTCCTTTTTGTTTACTTTTTGTATTGTTTACTTTTTAAAAAACGTGTTCTTAAGACTTATACTTAATACATCTAATACAAACTAAATACATCGGTTTTTGTGATATATATGTAATACATGTATGTGATTTATTTAAATTCTCTTAATTTAATACTTTTAACAGTATTTATATTCCAGATATTCAATTCGAAAAAATTCCGACAGAGATGAATTTTGGTGGAGAACTTCATTTTTGTGTCCTAAGCATTTTCTGAAATTACCCTAAATTTGGGGAGAGCAAAAAATGTTTAAGGGGGGGAAAGGGTAAAATTCAGTTTTTTCTAAATTACTCGAAAATCATAGTTTTTTTTGAAAAGGTTTTGCTACACATTGTAGATCGTGTCCTTCTACACAAAAAACAATTAAGACACATTTTGTCGTACAATTGAAAGATTTGGAGACAAATGGTCGAAAACATTTTTGTGTAGTAATTTTGTCAAAAAGATGTAATTACATGTATGTTTTTGAGTGGTGAAATTTTTTGCTTTTAGTTATGTTTGGAAAAACATGTTCTATTAAGAAAACCAAGTTTTAAGTGTGAAACCGTAAGGTAAATGCTGCCATCATAAAAATTATTATTCATTTTATTATGTTCCATAACTCCCAAAGCCTTTATTTTTTTCAAAATTTTCTAAGAACACTACTTGTTCTTCGGCAGTACAATTATCATTTTCCTGGACTATTATGAATTTGATATTTTTAGTATGTTTTCAAAGTATTTATTTTAGTTATTTAAAAAAAATGTGGTATTATTATAAACTTAAAAAGAGATTTTTTATTGGGACTCATTTATTAAATTTAAATTAGGAATTAAACTCCAATGGTAATACTGTTTACCACCCAACATAAATCCAACAATTTAAAATATAAACAAAATTCACCAACCCTTTCGAACTGAAGGCGAGCAAGAACAATAAACAGAAATAAAATAAAACTAGGTACGCTACAAGAGCGACAGAGAACACGACACTAAACCAACCAATCACATTTCTTCAGGTTTGCTATCTCGTGATATTCAACCAATGCAACTACACTGCGATGACGTGTTTTCTATTAATAGCCGAAAACAAGTGTAGTGACTCATAATTTAGTTTTTTCTCCACACCACCACAATACAGTCGGTTACACTACTCTACTTTATTTTCTTCTATTCATTTGTAAACATTTGGTAAAGTAAGGTGTGTGAATGGGAACGTGTCGTTTGTCGTAATCGAACTTGGGTCACATTAAATAAATAAATATTAAATAAGCGTGATTTTTGGAATCATTTCCTTTTATTATGTCCTTTTTAAAGGATATATAAATTATTCTTTTCTAAAAATTAAAACACAAAAGACAACATTCTTAAGAGAATATTTCTGCGATTGTAGTGTGATTGATAGGAGAGATAACTAGTGTGTGGAAAGTGGCTATAAATTTACCTTTGTTCAAGGTTTTCTCAATTTCCGAGAAAAAAAGGGACACAAAAAGAAGAATTTTTTTCTATTTTTTACATATTATATTGTGTTTTCGTAATTGTGAATTTAATTTGAATTAAAAATGTATATTAAAAACGCAATTTAATAAAAATAAACCAAGAGAAGAAAAAATTCTCCAATTGGGCAATTTTGACAGTGACAGATAGTGAATCCACTCACCATCACCGCCCATTTGTGTACACTAATAAACAAAAGCTTGCAGTGATTTTTCTACTCAAATAATAAAAAAAAAACTTATAAAATGAAGACACCTGCAAAATCTGTTGCTGCAGTAAATAATGCAAATTCTTCAATGAATAATAACAACACACAAGCAGGTAGTAATAATAACAATAATTTGGTAAATCCCACAAACAATATGGATTCCACGTTTTACGATGATAAACAGCAACAGCAGTTTGCTGCCCCGGCAGGAAATGCTTCAAAGAGACCAGTGTCATTGGATTTAAACACATCCAAGAGTAATCCTGCAAAGAAACAACGCATGAGTGATGTTGTACCAACTCCTATGCTTCTTGAGCAACTAGCAACACCTGATTTGGAGAAGATCCTAATGCCAATCAACTTGCTGCAAGATCTAACCCCTGTGCTTGCATTTTCTTCCAAGGTAGGTACTTATTTAAGTAGTTAATATATATATCTACATACATACGTATTAAAATGGCTAAGTAAAAACAAAAGTGATGCATGATTTAGTAATTTTATTCTTAAAAAATTAGGTACCGCCTTTTGTTGGTCAAAGACAACTATTATTTGAAATTGTAAAACTAGCAAACTGAGCTAAACTTGATCTCTTCTAAACGAACATTTCTGTTCCAAACTATTCTGTTCAATGAATCGGGAACGCTACATTTTCTCGCAGCAGCCCGAGTATCGATAACTTTTTTATCAGATGGTATATAGTAGCTAGAGATAACTCCTCGAGGTAAAAAGAGATATTATCAGGCGAAGGCGTTACGAGATTGCTGACGTGAAGTCACCGACAACAACTTCGACAGAATTTTTGTTAATGACATTGACGCCTGCCTGGTGATGGCGCCGTTACTTTATCTAAACAGCGGTACAGAGGACCTAAGAAGGAAGTTAATACCTTGGTAATTCTCTAAGCATGTCAGGCAAGGAACTTCTATTTTTATATGAAGTTAGCAAATGCGAGCAATTGCCAATCGTGTTTGTTACTAGGGAAACTGTTTTGCGGGCAATAGTTTGGCCGAAAACATCGCCAGCTCAATGAATCGCTCTGGAACAGTTTGATCAGAATTTTCTATTTTGTTTAGTTTTTATTAAGAACAACTGAATGATAATTATTTGGGAAGTTCCACGAACTTTTTAACTATATGCACAATATATTGAGGTTTTTGTCAATGACGGAACAATTTATTTTCGAATACAAATTATGTAAACTACGACACATATGTACGTATGGATTAGATTTAATTGTTTATAAGTAGTAGGTACTTAACACTTACATGCCCATAAGGTAACCAAAAAATAGATAAAAGCATTTTGTTTTTTGTTGAAATATTTTATTATTTTTATAAAATAAAATGCAAAAGATTGCAACAAACCTTAATAGCTTCTTAGATTTTTTTTTTGGAAACATATTATCCTATAGTCCTTATAGGTAACCTTAAGTTTTTTTAACATGGAATTCAGCAAAACAATTTCTATTACTTGTAAACCAAAGGTTAAACATTACACATAACGCATATATTGTGAACGCATATATATGTATGTATTACGCATCTTTCAAGTTTTTCTCTCTTTTGCTAATTGTGTACAGATAGATTGGGCTATTGATTTTTCATCCTCGCTACAACAGTGGGTCTGGATCGTTGTCTGCAGGTGAAACCACTAACTTATCAAACTTCAAGCTCCATGTTGACGGTACTCTAGGCTGCTAAGCAAAGCGCCCTTTGCCCGTTGTGTCGAATGGAGTTTCACATAAAATGTATAAGGCTTATTCATGTCCAAAAAATAAGTGGATATAGTATTCAACTTTTGCCTTTCGATTAAGTTCGTAGCACACTGCATCGGTTAGAGATCGACCCCTCACATGTTTTTGTTAAAGGAAATTATAACATCAGGACACGTTACATTCAACTTTTGACCTTTCTTGCCAGCTTGCCTTCTTTTATACATTTGAAGTTCTTGTAGGAGACAAAAAGTTTGTCAAAATATTCACACATTTATTGTCAATCCAATAGATGAAACTAGATGAAAGGAAAATCTTGAAATCCCACATAGTCTATGTCCCCTCTTTTCATAATTTTATCTGGCTTCAATGACTTTGGCATATTATTGTGTTAGTGCGAACAGTACCGCACGATTTTATGTTGCGCTTCTTCAGTTGGTGTTATAAAAGCGGCGAATTGAAAAAGTTATCAAAATAATCTTGGCAGCCTAACCATTCAGACATTCACCTATACCTACTTCAGTGTTTGTCTTCTTTCTTGTATATAAGTCGGAGTTAAAAATTTATCCAGTCAATGATTCAGTCCGGCACCACATTATAAACCCCACTTTATAGACTTTTTTTTATATACTGCTTCATAGCATTATGGCCTTTGAATTTTAGCATTATGTTCTTCAATAGCCTGTGTTTTCGAATTGTTCACACCGTCTTGAAACACTGGGTGATATGTGTCATAATGGATCTGATTTTATAGACTATTAAAAAATTCAGTCGATCTCACAGGCACATTATAATTGTCATAAAAGTGGAGGTTTTGTCATATATGTATGTCCTCAAATCTTGTTTTTGCCATGACATTTGCTATAAGCCCATATCTTGGTCAGTTGACCAATAACTTCTAAACGTTGGTAGTATATAATATCCCATTACTCAATTCATGCCTAAAAACGCTTTAATTTTCTCTACGCTCACAGTAAAACATCTTCCATTTTTCGCATAATAGTAGCGTGAATAACAATATTCATCTTATTGCTTGTCATCTTTTCCATCGCTGCTGCCCCCCAGTAGTTACCCTATTTCAACTTCTTGTAAAATATGTAAATTATCTTCATCTTCATCAAGCCATTTCTGTTAATGCTGAATATCACAATGAAAATGAAATTAATGTATTTTAATGGTAAATCATTTTTCTTAAAGCCTATTTGCGTCGCTTTATGCAATTTACATAAAAAAATGTCACTTTTTTAATTAACAAAAGCTTTTTAATAGTAGGTTTGTTCGTTGAGCCCTGTAGTCGGCCTAGGGTCGCCCTAAAAGGTTTTTTTGAAAAACCTGAAGTCACCCTGATAAACAAATTCTATGTTTTTTGAAACCTAGGGACGCCCTCAACTCGACATGAAGTAGATCTAGGTTTTTTTTTAGCTGGGGCAAGTTGAGGTAAATGAATAAACTTCAAAGTCACATTAGATCTGAAGTAAGGATGGGCGAATTTGAGAAAAATAACGAATACACATCATCGATGTTAATAATTATCGAATGAAAAACATCGATGTCTTGAAGGATTTTCCTTTGTCCCCTTTCACAAGGAAACTGAGTTGCCGGCAACTAGGAGTTTGAAAGCGAGAAGGGCAAGAAGCACGGGGAATGAAAAAATCTCCACGGTCAACGATTTCAAGAGATTTTTTTGACGTTTTGCTTTGCATTCCAATCCTCAGTTTCTTGGTGCCAGTTTCTTCGTGTGTGCTATAATGCAATTAAAGGAAAACGTCAAAAAAATCTCCAGCAACTAGTTTCCCTGTGTGAAAGGGGACTTTATTCTTCCTTCAACATCGATATTGAATTATCGATTCTTTATTTTAATATCGATGCTTCAATAACATAGATGAACATCGATCATCCCTAATCTGAAGCATTTGTTTTGTTGTGAATTCTCGATTTGTATTCAATTTGTTATTTTTAAAATTCAAATTAAAAGAATACTCAAATTTATTTTCGGACACAGACATGCAAAATAGAAACATTTGAAGTTGTGAATTGTGCCTAGGGCTAAAGCAAGTCCACTAACAACGTAAAATTTAACATATCTTAAGTTTTAATTATTAAATGACATAACTTGCCTTTCTTTCTGCAAGATAAAATGAACGGCCCACGGGTGTTTTTTGAGAACCGAAAAACCCAGGGCTCCAACTATGTAATTCGGTTCTACAATAAAGTTGTTTGAATTCGAAAAAAAATCAACTTGCCAATTTTTATTAAAGCACTTATTAAATGAAAAGAACGGAGTTAATTGCAGATTAAGGGGCGAAGAGTCGAATACGCGAACATTGGATGCTACTTTCCACTAGAGTATCACTTAAAAAAGGATTGAAAACAACTTTCGAATAGATTCGAAAATACAAAGAAGTTACATAGTAGGGCCCCAGGTTTTTTGACATATCTTGGGGTTGTCAAAAAAACCTAGGTCGACCCTGGGTAAAGTTCAACGAACGAACCTAGTATCATTTTCGTCAGTTAAAACAAACAACTGTTTTTCAACGTCAAACAAATAAACGATCAGCATCGCATCCGCAACAGATATGTAATCATTAGCATCGGAAACAAGCACTGATGATAAATCGCGATTTTTTGACACTCTATAATACTTCCCAAATTGTTTTTTTTTTTTCGAAATCAAGTAAAATAAGATTGCGGAAATATATTTCACATAGACCTGAAAGGTTTAATATCTACCTTAATTTTTCATAGACTATCTGAGAGGTATAACCGTTAATGAAATTTTTTTGTTCCGATCGGATACGATGATGGGGCTACTAAACTATCATAACCTTATCTCGCTAAAAAAAAAACTGAACTTTCACTTTAAGAGGAATAGGTATATAGCGGGAATACTAAATACTCGTAATAAAAAAGAAAAGTTCTTGTTGCATGTCAATTATTCTAAAGAATCACAGTATAGGAGCTGCTTCCTTCTAATAGTTTATACAATTGTAGTTCTAAAATCTGCATTTAGTTTAATATCTCATAAGTATTCTAAACGAACCATGTTATAGTCATTCAAGTTATAGTTAAATCAAATAAAATAATTGTTTCCATAATTTACTTAATTAGTTACTTTTTTGTTTTAGGTAACATCCGAACAAGAAGGATTTGCTAAAGGATTTGTTGAGGCTCTAAAAAGTCTCCAAAATAACGACAATAACAATTCTCATTCAAATGGAATGAGTGGGGGTTCATTTACATACACAAATTTGGGTAAGAAAGTCATAAAAAGTATTTATTCTTAGCATACATTCAAGATATTTAATTTATTTTATTTTATTTTTTTTGCAGATGACTCGTACCCAGTTGCTATTAAAGATGAGCCACAAAATCCACCTCCGTCACCACCACAACTAACTCCAATTGATTTGGAAAATCAGGAAAAAATCAAACTAGAACGCAAGAGGCAACGTAATCGTGTAGCAGCATCAAAATGTCGCAAACGAAAGCTCGAACGCATATCCAAGCTCGAAGATAAAGTAAAAGAACTAAAAGGAGAAAACGCTGACCTTGCGCTGGTTTTAAAAAATCTCAAAGATCATGTATTCCAATTGAAACAACAAGTTATTGATCATATCAATGCTGGATGTAATATTGCATTATATAACGGCGCCACCCTTTTGCAAAGCAAATAACAGGAGGATTTTGCCGATATTCTTGATGGCAGTGGAGGCGGAGGAAGTGGATCATCGCTAGACTCCTCTGAAGCTGCCACAACGGCAACATACGAACTAGTTGTGCCCTCCGAAGAGGAATCCCTCCAACCCGTTAATATAACCGCCAATGCTAATGAAACAAATGATGATGCAAACGACAGACCTCTACTATTCGTGATAGTAACCGATTATAATATGCAATAGGATAAAGGAATACAACTAACTTAACATAATACTATTCTCTAACTGGCTACAAAAGTGAGGAGGAGCTATAGTACTGCTCCTTTTTTACTCGTGTTCTTTGGCAAATCGGTTCTTGTATAACTTTTAAGCTTATAACTGTGTGCTTTTTGATAGGAGCTTGTGCGTTAATTATAATAATCGCTTTAGCTTTTGTTTGTTTTAATTTGTATAGCAAAGTGCCTTTCAAATATTTTTTTTTTGTTTTTATTTTTTGTCTTCTTTATATGAATATTAAAAATCGAAAGATTGATACTTTCGAAGAATTTCAAATTAGAATGAAGCAATCTTTGGTAAACAAAAACAAAGACAGAATGGCCTTAAATTTTACACATAACACAAATTAAATAACACTTTAATATATATTTATATATACTTATTATAAACTACTTAAGACACGTGCAAACATTTACAATTTATTTTGTTTATAAAATAGAATAAATACTTTGTATAGTATTATTAATTTTAATTGTTTTTTTTTATTTGAGTCTTTATTAGTATCTTTAAATAAAAGATATAAAACATATATACTCCATATAACAACTTACAAATCTAATTTGATGTTTCTCTATTAATTTATATATTAGGTGAAATTAAAAAAAAAAAAAAACATCTAATATAATTATGTGCAGAGGGTTTATGTTTTCAATATAATATTTAATTTTTTGATAAGAAACTTAATTAAGTGAACATGTATGTATGTACATTTGTAATATTTTATTTGTATTTTAAAAATGTCTCAATTAAGTTAAGCAAATAAAATTTAAGAAAAAGAATTTAATATTTTAAATATGACTTGATGTCTGTCTATGAAATTTTATTGTTTTTTTAAGCTCACCATCTAAGAGAAGCTATTTGTAGAATCTTGGAGATTTGGAGATGGTACTTGGTTGTGATAATAGGTTTTTTCTTTGAGGCCTGAAGCTCTAGGGTCACCCTGGTAAACAAATTACGAGTTTTTTTAAACCTAGGGTCGCCCGCAACTCGCCCTGAGGTAGATCTACGTTTTTAGCTGAAGTAAATGAATAAACGTCAGTCACATGAGATCTGAAGTAGTTATGACCGATATTGAGAAAAATTTCGAATACTCATCATAGAAGTTAATAATTATCGAATCGAAAACATCGATGTTTTGAAAGATTTTCCTTTATTCTTCCTTCAACATCGAAATATCTTATTTTAATATTGATGATTCAGTAACAGATGAAGATCGATCATCCCTAATCTGAAGTATTTCAGCCCTATTCTGCTATCGGATCCGATCGAATATTTTGAGTCACGTGAATATTTCACTATTGAGGCCAAAGCTTTACTAATATTTTTTTTTTGTTCAATTCTTAAGATAATCTAATTGTTAGCATTTATTTTTGATCGAAATTTATATACGTTTTGGAACTATTTGTTTTTTTCCGTCGGATAGCAGAATACAAATATTCACGTCAACGTTTGACAGAATATGGATGCTTGTTTTGTTGTGAATTCTTGATTTGTATGCAATTTGTTATTAAAATGGAAATAAAACAATACACAAATTTATTTTCAGACATACATGCAAAATGGAAAACTTTGAAGGTGTGGATTTTGCATAGGACCAAAAAAATATACTAAGAACTTAAATTTAAAATATTTTAGGTTTTAATTATTAAATCACATAACTTGCTTTTCTGCAACATAAAATTAATGGCCTCGGTTTTTTGACAACTCTTGGGGTTGTCAAAAAAACGTAGGTCGGGCCTGGATAAAATTCAACGAACGAACCTATTAATATACATAATCAGCCCTATCACAAATTCCATCGTAATAATTCCCCGCACGGACAGTTACGCCCCGATCTACGACAAACAGCTTTCACAAAATCCGAGTGGAATATTCTTTTTTTTCGAAATCAGCGGTGTATGCCAAAATGAAAGGATAAATAGCAATACCGTGCTATTTTCAATTGTAATTAAGCTTACACACATGATTATGTGAACATTTAAAACACAATCTTGTAGTCCAAGGTTGCCTTTTACAATTTCCCAGAAATTTTCAATTTCTTCTTTTGCCAGTTTCTTACAGCCTTGGGAGGCCAGGTCGCCTATCTCGCTCATTAGAGACTTTCATTTTGAAATTTAAAATCAAATATTATTCATAAAACCATAGAATTTGTAAAAATACTTACATTTTTACTGTTAACGACGCATTACTTTCAGTGTCCGCACAAATAGTTTGTCGTAGAAAAAGTCTGTTTCATTTCATTCTATTTGAAATCAGTGATACCAATTTCTACGTACTTCGAAAATCGTAAGCGAATTTTTCAATCCGAATCCACTACGATGGAATTTGTGATAGATTTATCGGGAAACGTAGCATATTTTCGATTACGATGGAATTTGTGAAAGGGCTGAATATGTATACAAGGGTTGTACTGTAGTGAATCTACCAGGTAATTTCGTTTCCCATGTAATATTTTATTCCCTCGAAATTTTTACTGCGAACGTAAATCTCCCACGGAATGAATTTCCCTCGAACAAAAAATCGTATGAAATGACAGCAAAATTCCCTGTGAAAGTTTATTCACGATACCAATAAATTCCGAGGGAAGCTTGTGTGAGCTAGCTAGTTCAATCTCTATGTTTAGTTACAGTTCAGTTGTTACCTACAAGAGCAAGTTCGTAGATCCAGTCGTGCATTTTATGTTTTTACCTGTGGGTAATGATGCGTCCAAGCGCATTCGACGTTTTTAAACGACAAAATTCTAATCGAAAAGTTTTTGTTACTTGTAAAATTATGAACAAAATAATAGTGAAAAAAAAATTATTTTCAAAAAGATCCAATCTTTTTACAGAATGAGCCAATCATTTCTTTAATGAAACTCGATATTAATCTAAAATGCGAAAATAGGAGGCAATAGATAAAATATAAAATAATAAATTTATTTATTAGTTAACATAGTTACATACATACAAACAAATAATGTTATAGTTTATCTTTAATCCTTTTGTAACGGTCAGTTGCAAGATGAAACCATTTCATAATTGCTTGATTCATATCTGCTGTCCTTATTGTTGAAAATTTTTCTTCTACACATTCTAAAAATAAATTTTTTTAATTAATATACAGTGGCGACAAAATAAATGGTACAGCTTTGTTAAAAAAATTTGACTAAGTCTTATAACATAATTTCGTTTTCAATGCTAATAATGTAAGATTTTTATTGTTGTTGCTTTTGAGTGTAAATGAACAGGGTATTACTTCTCTTCAATAGAGTTGCTATTCCAGGAAGTCCAAATATAATAATAAAATAAGCTTTTTAAGAAACGAAATAAGGTGTTTATTTAACAAGGAAAGTTGATCGAATTAAAATTAATTAAATTACAAACATCAAACTTGATATTAAATGACATTATGAATAATGTTTTTAGCTTTAAAAACAAGTGTTTTTACAATAAAGTATATATGTATATTCACAAACACTCTTATATATAAAAGAGAAATGTCGTCCGTGTGTGCGCGCATCACTCGAGAACGGATAGTTCGATTGTCATGATTTTTGGCTTGATGAATTCGTATTGACCAAAGGAAGGATATAGAACACTGGAGGAAAATACCGAAAAAATTTCCACGAAAATTGGAAATCAGGGATCATCCTCTTTTTATGGCATATCTCGAGATCGGTTACTTCGATTTTCACGATTTAGGGCTTGATAAATTCGTATTTGCCCAAGAAAGGTCATAAGATAAGATACTGAAGGAAAATCCCGGAAAATTTCCAGAAAAAATTGAAATCCGGGATGATACTCTTTTTAGTGCATAACTCGAGAACGGTTAATTTGATGTTCCCGATTTAGGACTTGATAAATTAGTATTGAGCCTGGAAACGGCATAAAGAACACTGGAGGAAATCCCGAAAAATTACCAGAAATATTGTAAGACAGCGATCATCCTATTTTTTAGTGCATATCTCGAGAATGGTTACTTCGATTTTCACTATTTAGGACTTGATAAATTAGTATTGGCTTAAGAAAGCTCATAGGATAATGGAGGAAAATCTGTTCACGATTTAGCCGCGCTTTTGGCCCTAGGAAGGGTATATAGGACACTGGATAAAAATTCCGGAAAATTGGTAATCCTGGAACATCGTTTGATTTTCAAGGTTTTGGGATTGATGGATTCGTGTTGGCCTAAGAAAGGAATATGAGGTGTCGTTTTCGTTTCTTTATTCAAATTGAATTGTATTTGCTATTGCGTGCGGTCAAATAAAAGTAAATTTAATAATTTTTTTTTTTATTTTCATTGTGCTCAAAGTATTTGTATGCTTAGCAAGTGCGATTAATTGTGATTTCAATCAATTTTATTTATATAATTTCGTTATTGAGAAAACTGTGAACGTGAGATAAAAAACCGCTTACGGTGCAATTGAATTTGGGTAATTTGCGAATCAGTGGAAGTTTTAATGATTTTTGTGATTTAGACGAAACCAAAGATATTTCGAATGTTTTCATTTCAATGTGGTTTGGTAAGTGATTGCAGAACATTTTCATTAGGCCATTTAGTGATTGATTTCAGCAGTTCCAAGTCTAATTTGTGATTTCATAAGTAGGTAATTATAAAATTCGATCCATTTTTTCGATTTTTTTTTTATAATCTACACGCGCTGAAGGGATTATGACTACCCTTTATATGTTTCAACACAGCGCGGGGGTGAGGGTGAGGTTAAGGAAGAGAAAGACTGATAGGAAAGATGTGTGGCGCGATATTCGGAGAATGTAGGTGGTTGTTGTCTCAGATTTTATCTCCAGGGATGGCGGCTGAACTAATGCGGAGAAATTTCCGTGTCTTATTTATCTATGTCCTTTATAATTCGCATTAATTTTTTTATTCTTCGTCATACTTTATCGGTATACTAGTTTTACTCAATCACATGTTGTTAGTTCTATGCCTAAACAGCATGTAATGAGTAAACCAGCAACTCATTGTATGACATTTATTTTTAGAATTGGTTTTTAATCGAAGAATAAGAAGACATAGACTACGGCCGGGATCGAACCTGTGACATGAGCTTGACAGGCGAACACACAACTATCGCGCCAAGGCCACCCCTCTTTCACGTCATAATGCACAACGTATGGTGACTGTTCGTGCAAACGAAACTACAGACGAACACTCAGATCGAAATGTACGCAATCGAGCGAACATATCGCAAATTCGAGAAACATTATCTTAAGAACAGTGTGCCGTCGTCCAAAGTGGAGACCGAGATAGACAACAGCGCAATAGGAATCAGCAAAACCATCAACTAAATGAAAATCTATAAAGAAGAAGAAACGCCGTGAATACAGAATTGCAACGAATTGCTTTCCAATACGAAAACACAATTGAATACGGCACACTTCCGTGTGTCTCTATTTGCGCTATTAATGTCATGTGTCCGTACTGCTGTGCACTGAAGTTTCTTTCGGAGACACCTGGATTGTGCTGCATGAGTGGCAAAGTAAAACTGCCGCCTTTGCCAGATCTAGCTGAGCCATTACGCTCCTTGATTTACGATAATACAAGCAAATCTCGACAATTTTTGATGGGAGCTCAACAATATAACGGTTGTTTTCAAATGACGTAGTTTGGAGCAGAAGATATTCAAGACAATCACCAATATAATACGAAATTCAAGGTAAATTCATTTTAATTAAGTCCATATTGTATGAATATTTTGAAAAAAATTTCATCTGATTCGACTTTGTCGTTATGAATACAGATCCAATGACAAATTATTCATCTCTTTGGTTCATTATTGCCGGCACCCAATGAAGATCACAAATTTCTTCAAATTTATTTCATCGGTAGTGAAGATAAGGAAGTCTATATGCGCAGTGGAATACATCAAAATATAGACAAAGATATGATCAGAATTTTGCGAGACGTATTGCATGAGCAAAATGCTTATGTGCGCCAATTCAAAACGGATCTGCATTTGGACGATCATCAAATTGTCATTTCAGGTAATAGACGCCCAGCTGGCACTCATGCACGTTAATTAAATGCACCGACAGTGAATGGCCTCGTTCGGTGCGCGGCCGATAGGCTATCCAAGATACCTTTGTAGCGGATTTATTTTCGAACGATTCAGGTAGCTTTCTTGTTATGTCAGTTGAATTGCATACACATCTGAAGTTCTGAATCAGCTGTTCCTCATATTTCCAAACGAATCCAATAATTTTTGGGTAGCTTGAGATTTGTTTTTGACAACATATGTTTAGTTCATCAGCAGTTTTTTCCCTAGGCGTTACAACAACACCAAGCAATCCTGATCAGTTAGGTTGTGCCACCTAACGAGGCCAATGAGTGTGCTATCATATATGTTGGTGACCCAGTTGGGGGCCGTGATATTGTACTAAAGCGACGAAATAACGGTGAATTACAGAGCGTATCCGAGATCCATCCGTCATACGATGCACTGCAGTGCGCAATAATGTTGGAATGATGGAGATGATGGTTGGAATGGTAGGTAAATTAGTTTTGACAGACTTTCGGATTGAATTTTAATATATCCTTCTTGTTTTAGACTCAGGATTCGTAAGGTTGACAACTATTTGCTACGATTTCGGCATTTACTGCAACAATACATCGTTGATATGTACGTAAAAATAAAAAAAGAGTGCTTTAACTTCATCCGATTCAACCAAACAAACGAGTAATGTGGCAATCAATAAGTGGCAGTGACAATCGCTGGATGTTTGTGACATCAATCTCGAATTCACATGTTTCTCACATGGTCAGTTATATGTGGCTGATGTTGTTAATTTAGTTATTTTTATTGTATCTAATAAAACTTTAGAATAAAGAATTTTGATTGGCCACATTACATGAAACAGCATTGTGCATGCTCGGAATTATTATTTTCTTGACAAAAATGAATTTAGGCGGAACAAAGTTCGCCGGGTCAGCTAGTTTAATTATAAACAAAGGCAAATGTAAGTCAGATGGTAAGCCAGGTGCATTCAAGTGACAACAATTTAAATAGCACATAGTTTTCGTTGTAAATGTATTATATTTTTGGTAAATATTTTTAACATTTTAAGGCTAATAAGTTTTTAAATAAAATTGGATATTAATATGTACTATGGATCGTGGCAATTATTCCACAGAGGAATTTATGATACGAGATCTCGATTTTAAAAATGAAGGTAACTCAAATTCTTCAATAGATCGAAAACTAACATGTACGCAAATTGTTATCGTCTGTGTAAGCAAAGCAGATCCGGTTATGAGCTCCAAAAATTAAACAAGCAATTGAACAAGATCTTGGTGTTTCTGTGAAAAAAATTTGTTTGGAAGAATTGCCAGAATAAAACCATATGGCTCCAAAAGTAATTTGTCACGTTGTCTTCGGTTAAAGTTTGTTTGCAAAGGAGCAATTTGGCAATCCGGGAGCCTTCTGGACTCTTCTGAAAGTGTTCACTTTGGAAAAAGTTCTAATTCTAAAAAGAAGATAATTTTGCTTCTGGATTTGAAATCAGAATCGGAACCAGAAGCAACTACACATTCATAAACGTCAAACTCGATTGTTGTCATTTTTTGTACATATCATAATTGTGCAACAAACTTTTTTTTTTTGAATTAATATTTCCAGCTACACATTTATTTTCTTTGGATCGGATGGAAAAAAATTGTGCGACGCGGAAAAATGATGAAATTATACCATCAAAAGGTTATCTCACTAAATATTAATAGCGAGTTTCATTCAAGAAAACATCTACTCTTTCTGACAAAAGATTCCATCCTTTTGAATTTTCGGAGTTTCATTCCAAAAAATAGAGCAAATCTCGGTCAAATCTTAACACGAAAGATTGGATCTCTGGTAAATTGGCAGATTTTGTCTGAATCCACACATACATGTAAAAAGTCTTTTCTGTCAAGGGTCAAATGGAAAATATTTTGTTATTAATTTTTTGTGAACTTGGTAGCTAGTGCCAAACCGTGATAAAAAATAAAGAAATAATGGACGAAGAAGTTATTTATATTTTTTATAAATTCAGTGGAGTTTTTGATTGCTTCGTCTTCCTCGTCATCTGATGATGAACATGTGTTTTTTCAGAAATGTGTGTCAGTCATTCACTAATACTACAATTAAATCTGGAAAAAAGTTTCATTGAAAAGATCAAAATCTCGATTTTGAGATGAGATCTTTGAAATTTTAATGAAACTATCTATAACACATAATTTTCTTTGTATCATGATCATGTTATGTTACTTGTTTTTCTTTTTCTAATGAAGTGAGCTAGTTATTTGTTTTCATAATTGTGTTTATTTCTTTTTTTATTAATTTTTTTTTTCAATAAATCCAAAATATCATTGTTCTAGCTACCTCATTAGTTAAACAGTTCTTTAATGCTTAAGAAAATACGAAAAACTTTAGTTACTTTGGATAATTATGGGGTTTTCTTATGGTAATTTCAGATTTTGATTTGAAATTTGATTATTTTCACGATTAGTATACGATTTCCGATTGATTTTTTTTATCACGATATTGGTGTATGTATATTCGTGTCTGTGGAACCAGTAAAAGTATCGATTTCAATGTTTAAAAAATTAATTTGGAAGATTACACAATTGTTAATACACAACTGCTATTATTTCTTTAAAGTGTATATATGTTATCACTGCCGTATTTCACTATTCACATAATTATTGAAAACAAAATCTGGTCAAAATGACGGCTGTTAATTGTTCTGATGGTGTTATGAGGGTAAATCTGCAAAAAAATCCAGATCTGCAAAATTGATTTCCGATCAGAAAATAAATTGATTTGTTTGCCCATTGGAAGGCTTTAATTGTAATGGGGTTTTCGCTTGGTAACAAAAATCCATTTATTCAAAATAGCTTTTAACGGCCTTTAGTCCACAAAATTTGCGTTTCGTCCCGGCAATCTCACTGGGGCTCATCAGTTGGTTAGTGAGCGCCTTACCAATACGCAATTTTTGTTAAGTTCAGTTCAACTTACATGCATTTTTTGACAAAAAAGCAATGTGAACTATATCCAACAAGATTTTAAAATTTTAATCACTAAAATTAGAAGATTTTGTCCTTGGCACATAGTTAATAAGGTGTTTTTGTTTATATTTTTATTTTATAATGTAATTCTATATACTACTGAAATTACTCAGCCAAGTAGAAGACTTAGCATTATATTACTTGGACTTGTCGAATTATTGATTCAAATTAGCTTTTAACGGCCTTTAGTCCACAAAATTTGCGTTTCGTCCCGACAATCTCACTTGGACTCATCAGTTGGTTAGGGACTGCTTTTATTTTTGATTTAGATCTGTCAAAAAACTGATTTTGACAATTTTTGCCTTCGATTGGCCAAACAAATTGATTTATTTCTTTTATTTTAGATCAATTTTGCAGATCTGGATTTTTCGGCAGATCTACCCCTCTTTTACTAACACCACTATGCATCATAATTGACAGCCATCAGTCTGACAAAACAGCTGATACCGCTGACTCAGACACAAATACTATTGTCCTTTTCGATTGGTAATCCGGAAGAACTCTCCGATCCGGGATTCCAATCGAACAAGTACACTCTAGATTCTAGATTCTGAAAATTTATGTGAGTGTATGTGTAAGACGGGAAATGTTGAACGCACATTTGTGATTATTTTATTTTGTAAACATGGCTAACACAAATGTAGAAGATTTCGAAGCTATTCCTGATGAAAATGCGAAATTACAGTTATTGAAGGTAAAATTTGTCTTCAGAACAGATATCCATAATTTCAATTCTCTAAAGATTAAAATTGAAACTACAAAATTTCAGACAAACCAAAACAAAACAATGACATGAAAAAATTAATTCGAATTTGACATTTAGTGGGTGTGAGTGTGTGCGTGCTTCTGGTTTTGATTCTGACTTCAAATCCAGAAGGAAATTTCTCTTCTATCCAGGAGAGAAACTGTCATTTGATACCAATCGAACAGTTTCAGAAGCATTCGGAAGACTTCGGAAGCCTTCAGGACGTCCAATCGAAAATGCCATATAACAAATAAAAATCAATCTGAAAACGTATTTGATTCGTTACAAAAAAAATCAATTTATAAATCAAAATATAAATTTACCAAACGATAACCCCATAAAAATCTGTGGTTTGACAGATCTGAGGGGGAATAGAATTAATTTTTCTAACCAAAAGAAAACCCCATTAGGATACATATGCTGTTTATTTTGTCAGCACTGTATATAAGAAATAATTTTTTTAGAATTCTGTTAATAAATTTAATCTACCTCTTAAAACATTGGTTACTTCTAGATGTTGTATTTCCATGTTGTTATTTTTGCCATAAAACGAGCAACAAACAGCCAGTTGTTGTTTAAAACAGGAAAATAGACAATTAGAAATGTACTTCTCCCATGTTCGATCGTCACATTTGAGCAAACATTTCTTCTAAAAAAATTTAAAAAAAAATGAATTGTATGTAATGAATACTCATAATAATTTTTAAATCTCAAAATTACAAATAATTCCCTTGGTAGTTTGTCATTTTTAATCTTTTCTTCAAAATCTATCAATTCTTCTTTGGTTTCAAAGGGAATGCCAATATGAGTTCTATCAATTATGAAATTGTCTTGCAATAAATTAGTTTTGGTTTTAATAAGCTGAAAGTCTTCGTAGAGCTGCTCTGTTCTTGTGGCTATTTGTGTCATAAGCTCACGCAGATTATCGATAGCACTTAAAATTGTAGCTGTATCAAGGGCTTCATTTGGAGAAAATGCTTTTGATTTATTCAATGGCCTGACACTGGTAGCTGTAGATTGGTATGATGAGGTAGAGCTTCTGGATGATTTGGCTTTTGCAAAATCTAATTTTCTTTTTAAATTAATATTCGTTGCTGCGACAGAGTAATTTGATCGATCATTATTGCCATTTTGAGTAACAATGGAAATTTTTTGATTTTCTGGTTCTATCGTTAAGCCAATTTGAAATTCCATACAATCTTCCAATTCATCATCATCCGAAATGTCCACCCTTTCGATTTCAACTAGAATTGAAGAGTGCATGTACAATTTTTTGAAAATATATAAAATATATATTTTATTTAAATTTACTAGCCTTAAGCTCTGGTAGCTAGCGCTGGGCTAAATATATTAATTATGTAATTTATTTGGTTATTAATAAATTTATAATATTTAAAATTAATAAAATAAGTCAACAAAATATTGTAAAAAAAAAAATAGACACGTATAGGGTAAAGTCGCCTATTGCCGGACCTTCCAGTAGCCGGACCCTTCCAAATAAAAGCGTTGTAATTGAGAAATCTAAGGACCTACTTCTCTGCTTAGAGCCTTATTACGATTTGATATCTATTCGTTATACTCGTATGTCAAAAATTTCATTAGACATTTACAGTAATTTAAAAGTTATAAGTTAATTAAATCATCGGGAAAAATTATTTGCACTGGATAACTGTTGGAAACGCTTAGTAAACATTGTACCAGAATTTAGTGATTGTGCGGGAATTTTATTGGGTTAATGATTTTATATGGTGTTTATATTATTAAAATTTGCTTTAGAATTGAAAAATATTTTGTGAATATGGTCGTTTTCAATGGGCCGGACATAGGAAACAAAAAAAATTGAAGTTTTCTTAAATCGGTCCCCGGCCGAAAATAGGCAACAATTAATTTTTGATAAAATTACAAAAATAAATAAATGAGTAATACCACAAACATTCGAGCAAAAACTGCCATTAAAAATAAATAATATCCAGTATTCGCCCGCATTTTTGTAAGTAGAAACTAGGGGGCCGAATATTGGGATGTGTCTTATGTTCGGCCGCTTCATATAAAAAAAAACTGGTTCAGGTCTAAATCTGTGTGGCCGAATTCAGGAGCACAAGTGGCTGGAAATAGGGCCGGACACTGGAGATTATGACTTTTTTTTTAAGAAAACCTAAATAAATAATTGTTCCATTAAAAATTCACATTTTTGTTTACTTTCATCGGTTGAGCGATAAATAAAGAATAATTTGCTTCAATAATTCGTTTATGAATAAAGCTGTACATTCCATACTAGTAATCAAATGATAATCGGACATTTGGTTGACCGCTGATAGACATGTAACGATTCTAAAATGAATTTTCGGGTCTTGTCTGTTTTTAAATAAATTCAAAGAAATTCCATATTATTTCAGCATTTTCATAAATAGAAGTGTTGTGATTCTTAAATCAAATGACAATCCCTGCTTCTTTGGAGTTTGGTCTGGAAGCAACTAGTGTCTATTTATTAGTAAGCTAATCATCTCACAAAGATGGATGGAAATGCTAGATTGTTGAGGAAACCTCTTCGCTGATTCATTTTTGTGTCGACTTGAAAGCCGAGTGGAAAGACAAAATAATGATAAAGTACGGCTGGTGCTATACAGCCATGATATTCTACCTAAAAATTTAAGTAGAACAATTGAGTGGTCGCTTTTAAGTATTTTTCAGCCCCGGCCTTTACTCTAGTTTAAAACACCTATCTAGAACTGGATAACCGAAAGTTTTATGTACAATTCTGTAGGGGTGGGCATTCTTTGATTAACCCTAAAATAGGTGGTAAAATATAATGCAATAAATGCCAGCTTTAGCTAAAAAGGACCAATCGACAACCTAAAAACCTTCGTTCCATTTTCGAATGCAATTAATTTTATAGCTTAAATAGATTGAAGTTATTTTGTTTTCTGGGCAAGAAAATAAGTTATTGTTTATAAAACATTAAGTTCGCTTCTATGTAGAAATTAGGCTTGTCAGGATGACATAACAATAACATTAATATTTCATTTAAAAATCATCGTGTCCTTATTTAGAGCTACTCTACTTGTTGGCTTTTGAAAGTATGGCTTATTTGTGTTTGAAAGGATACATTTAATTCCATACCCAATTTTGAGGAGTTGGTTGACATCATGCAAATCGGAGCCGGAATGAATGTGCCGAGTTTTATGATGTGAAAATTTCGATTCTTATCGAAAACAAGTTATTTGCTTTAAAATAAGATTAAACTGTGTAAGTATATATTTACTATAATTTTGTATGAATCAAATTTATTAAATAAAGTTCAAAATTGTTTTAATTATGTTTGGAATATATTCACTACCACTTCTACATTCTACTACTCCTCAGCACACAAATGACTCGGCGAAGAGTGAACACATTCAACTCAGAAAAGACGGACCCATTCAACCTCAGAAATTAAGGACAAGCTATTGTTATGGTCGATGCATACTACAAAAATTCAGTATTTAGTACTAGCTTTGTATATGAAACCTATAGTACTACAACTAGGTGCGTTTTTTTGCAATCCCCGGGCGAATTGGTTGAAAAAAACGACCAAGGCACTTAGGTAAAAACTTGTCAGCACTATTAATTTGCAAGATGACATTCGAAGAACAGCTGTAATGCAAGAAAAAAACAAACATCACTGGCCTCGTTCGGTGCGCGGCCGATAGGTTATCCAAGATACCTTTGTAGCGGATTTATTTTCGAACGATTTAGGTAGCTTTCTCGTTATGTCAGTTGTATTGCATACACATCTGAAGCTTTGAATCAGCTGTTCCTCACATTTCCAAACGAATCTCAACGAATCCAATAATTTTTGGGTAGCTTGAGATTTGTGTTTGACAACATATGTTTAGTTCATCAGCTGTTTTTTCCTTAGGCATTACAACAACACCAAGCAATCCGGATCGGTTAGGTTATGCCACCGAACGAGGCCACTGTTTGCCTCATCCTCATCCTTCTAAAAATCATCGGGTTGATTTGTTTTGTGTAATTTCGATATATTTATTGAATTAAAGCTACTTTTCTATTAAAATAACATAAAAAGAACCTAGTTAATTATTATTTATACAAGAAAATGTGAATCAAGTAATTTGAAAATTGAAATCAAGTATTTTGGAAATTGTTTTTAGCCGATGTGATTTTCTTTTAATTTTAATTTTCACAAATACAGTGGTACATAGAATTGAACTACTTGAAAACTACCCCATTCGTCGGTCACTGGTGACATGATATTAGTGGACGAGTTGCTTATTCGGGACGGTACGCTCAGTTCCTATGTCATTAGGAATATAGGTCTGAGCAGGAGCGGACGACGATCAAGAAGATTGAAGTATGCCTAGAATGTAGCAGAGAATCTGTATTGGGTTGCTCCCGTGTACAACAAAACGCAGCCGAAAACAATTTTCTCAGAGAAACCTTTGTTTTGTAGTTCATTCAATTCTTGTTAATTGAACGAATATCAACTTCAGGAAATACTTTTTTATTTAATAATAATTGCACAGTCAAATTTTAATATACATATACTAAAAATAAACGCAAAAATGAAAATCGCTGTAGAAGGTTGTGCTCATGGCGAGGTGGAAAAAATCTACGACACCATTGAGGCAATACAAAACCGGAAAATGTTAAAATTGATTTGGTGTTGTGTTGCGGAATGTTTATTAAAAGGTAGGTTAGGTTAGGTTGACATGGTCGTCAGGAAAACAAATGACACACTTACACCAAAAATTCAAACAAACCAAACAAAATTGATAATTATTTGACATGTCAAAATGTCAGTTTTGAAGTTTCTATACATTTTATCGACAACTTAGTTAAAAGGTTTTTGGTAGCACAGTTTTTATCCTCTCCAATAGCTAAGCCCCGATAATCTCTGGGTTTAAGCTAAGCACCCCCGGGGATTAGTTGTTGGATTTAGTATGCAAATTGTTAATCCTACTCATCGTTTTTTCGTCCAATTTCCCCGGGGCTTAGAAAAAAACACGCCTACTATGAGACAGAATTTTTTAGCTGGTAGTTCCGTCGATGAGGGCGCTAGTTTCTTTTTTCTTGATATTGAATTATTGATGTGGAAAAAGTAAATGTAGAGGCAAATACCAAATACGAAAAAAAGCAAGGGAGACGGTCGAAACTTATTAGTTCTGACAACAATATAGAGGGTAAGGGAGAAAACCGAATAAGCTGTTTTTGCCATTGCAACCTTCAAAATTTGGTGGGTATACATAAATTATATCAAGGCTATTGGCGTATACATGAATTTGAAATAAGAATGTATATGGATATACATGCATGAATAGGTTATTATAGAATTTATTTTAAATTTTTCTTTCAAATTATAGATATTTGGTGGATTTAGGATTTTTACTACTTTTCACTTTTTCTATGCGAAAATAGCAAAGCAATGTTGAGATATTTCAATATGTTTTGTTTAGGTAGGTACATGTGTACCCAGATACCCATCTACGTACATAGGTACTTTTTGTTCTTTTTCAAATATAATATCTATTGAGAATAATTTAATTTTTTCTCCAGACAGTTTTATTAGGAAATAAAGTAGGTATAACTAGGTAGTATTTTTTTTTTATTAGTGATATTATATATGTAGGTACTATATTACAAGTTATGGATTCGAAAAAAATCGAACTCGAGATTTTGATCAAACTTGACATTACGATGATAGCGAAGACGAAAAAATGGGTCCGCAATTCCGTATCTCTATCTGTCTGTCCACGAGTTTACAGCCTAAACGTTTTTTCATACACATGTCCCCAGCTTTTTTAAGACGAAAAATGACAGTACTTACCTACCTGCCATACTTTCTTTTTGACCAAAAAGTTAAATATTATTTTTCTCAAATTTTTTTTTCTAACAATCAAACATGACATTACGCTCATAGAGAACACCAAAAAAGTGGGTCCACTAATTCCGTCTATCTGTAATTTTGTCAGTCTGTCTGTCTGTCTTCGTGTCTATAGCCTAAACGCTTTGATAGATTTGCTTCAAACTTGGTACATATTGTTTTTTCGGTAATATGCCAACACGTTTTTTAATTTTTTTGAAGACGACAAATAACAGTAGTTACCTTAAATTCATGTATACGGCAATAGCCTTGACAAAATTTATTGATACCCACCATATTTTGAAGGTTGCCATAGCGAAAACAGCTTATTCGGTTTTCTCCCTTACCCTTTATATTGTTTTCAGAACTAATAAGTTTCGACCGTCTCCCTTGCTTTTTTTCGTATTTGCCTCTACCTTTACTTCTTCCACATCAACAATTCAATATCAAGAAAAGAGAAACTAGCGCCCTCATCGACGGAACTACTAGCTAAAAAATTCAGTCTCATAGTAGTACTATAGGTTTCATATACAAAGGTACTACCATGGAACATGAAAATCTGTTCATCAGCGAGCCTGTGCAGATGGCGCTTGTGTCGAAAAATTTGCCTTTGCTGATATTTGTTTGAGAGCGTGGCAGAGAAATAAAATAGGGAAAAGAAGAGATGAGGTAGTTTTATTTCTGTTCTTATATCAATATTGAATAAAAGGGAGAAAACCAAATGTGGTGTATTTTCTTGACATCACATTTGTAGTTTACTATTTTATATGAGGATAAGGCAAAGAGGAATATAAACACAATGAACTTATGAATGGATTTTATTTTTCGTTTTGCCTTAATGTAGCAAAGTAAGTAATTTTGTTACTTCTATCGCTTATTGATTGTCCATACCTGAATACGTACCTACAATGATACACACGTATTATAAGTTTGGTACTGAATTGTTGGGGTAGTTTGGATGTGTACCTACATACAATCGTTTGGATTTTATTTATTTTATGATTTGGATTTGGTAAAAAGAAGAAATTATTCTAACAAATTTTATGTACCTAGGTATTATTTTATTTAGCTTTTTAGAGTTGATGTCTTCTGATATATGGTAGGTACTTCACCAAAAGTGGCTCATTCGCGCTTAAAACAATCGTAGGTAGGTAAATTAAAATTTATAATGTATAAGACAAATGTACTTACATACATACATACATAACTATTCTTACTTACGATGATAGGTAGGTACTAGGCAAGTTATGCATTTGTAAAAAACAAAAAAAAATCTAACAATTAAACACGATATTACTATCATAGAGAAGCCTATAAAAGTGATCGACAAAAAATATCTGTCTGTCAGTATGTCCGTCTGTATGTATAACGAGCTGCAGCCTAAACGGCTTAAGCGATTACCTTCAAATTTGGTCCGTGGGATTTGTTTGGCATTCCTCAGAGGGGAAATTGAAATTTTTTTTAGGCCTAAAAATAAATGTACCTGCCATACAACCGTTAAGGAAAAGCTTATTTTTCTCGAAAACGGATCAAACGATTCCCATAAAAATGTTTGAGAATTTTTTTGTTAGCTATCATTTAGTAAGAAACAAGTTACGGGAAAAGTCTATTAACGGCAACCTTCATATAACGGTTTTTTTAATTTTTTGGGTTTTTCGGTAACGGTATACATTGGATTTCTCTCAAATTTTATATCTGAGAAGATCTAGGTAGCCAAACTAATTCTTCAGGTTCAAATAGAATAATAAATTGTTGAATGGTACCTACCTACAAATGTATATTTAAATGGATTTATTTTTAATTAATAAGAAGGTAATAGCTATATTTTATGTACATAGATGGAAACTAGGTATGTAAATATTTACATATAATAGTGAACGTGAAAGATATAGGTGGATATGTACCAGTGGCGAGGCGTGAATAATTTCAAAAGGTAGGTCGAAGAAAAATTAGTCACCAAAAAATTAAATTTCGGAAGTTATTTCGAAATTATTTCGTTCAATGTATAAAGTTAGTATGAAACCATGAGGTTCAGCAATTTAAACCAATTTTGTTATACCTTAAGTCATTTAACTTAAATGTAACATTGAGCTTAATGCATAATAAAAGCGGTTTCAAAAGAAAACTTTTTGGCGGATGCAAATACAATATCTTAAATAAATTTATTGCTAAGTTAAAAATTTGGGGGAATGTATCACGCAATATTTCGTATTTTGTTACAATTAAACGTTAAAATATAAAACGATAAACCATCTTTTCGTGTTAAATCTATTTTCATGGAAGGTTGAATGTTTTGAAAAATTTGAAAACAATCAAATAAATATTAAATTAGAATTTATTCGCAAATAAAACAAACAAAATAAAACAAAAATCTTTTTTTTAATTTCGATACATTTGGTGTATATATTTAGGCACAATTTGGTGAAGTAATAAAAAAATCTATGTATATATTAAGACTTTCATCAAACTCAGCATTTTAATGATAGAAGCTGAAGCGATTTTCTTCAAACTTGGTAGACACATACTTACATAATTTTGTTTTGTTCATCATTATAAAAATCGATTGTTAGAAGAAAGCTAATTAAAAAAAAATTTATTGACTTTGCCACATGGAGTAAATATTCTACTGATCTATTCTCTTAGTTATTGGTCGAAAATCCAACTCGATTTTTTAATAAATGGGTGAAAATTAGTAATAGAAATACGTTAGCTTTCAGTGGAATTCTCCGTTGGTTATTCATAATGACGACAATATTAACTTACGCAGGTAAACTCTAATCTCTAGTGCATACAAAAAAGAACCATAGAGTCATTTTTTACGATTTTCGAAGTTCTCGATTATTTTATTTTCTACTTTCTTTATCGATATGAAACAATTTTTTTTTGCATTATTGAGAAAAGCTAAAAATATTCATAGGCAATGTTCCGAATAGTTTTTAAAGTCAAATCCAATCCTGGTTTTAGTAGGTGCACGTGAAATATAATTGTCCTACTGGAAAAAGTGATATATGATTTGCTATTAAATGTTTGTTATTAATTCTATAATGGAAACATTTTTTAATTTTAATTTTAAATGTTTGTAAATGCATACAATATTTTTATATGTAGGTATTCCTTTCGGATTTATTTACATTACATTTCAAGTCAATTTCAAGGCTTGATATATAATGTAATATGTGCACTTGAAATTTCAAATATGTAGGTATAGAACCATATTTCATATTTTATACTTTATCATTTTTGAATGAACCGATCAAAATATTTTTTTTTTAATGGAAACGCTTCCAAAAATGTTTAATAATTTTGCATATTCAAATTGCATATTCAAACTAAAATACCTACTTTCTAACAGCTTCAATTCTTACCCACATTAAAGTTGTTAGCAACAATATCAAGTTTGTACGATCCAGTAGTGGCGCATTTTATTATTATAAGAATGCAATTTTACTCACTGCATGTAGGATACTTACAAACTTAAATTGGGATATTCTTCCTACATAGGTATTTTCTCCAGTTTATAATAAATGTGAAAGAAAAATGCAAAATATATATTTTCTTTTATCCTGCTTTAGCTTTTTGCATTTTTCTCGCTCATTAGCTATTTGTCTCACTTTATTTTTTATTTGTCAATCCTTCAAATTCTCACTCTCTGAGTGTCTGCCCAATCTACAGAGTTGTAACTTTCAGCGCGGTCACCAAAGGGCTGAAATATATATACAATGAATAAAGTCGCTCATTATACACCGCCAGAGTAGTGATTTTAATGTTAAATTCTGTTGACTTATTACGTAGTTGCATGTTTCTTCATTTGATTTGTGATATAACATATATTTCAAGTACATAAAGTACTATTAAAAATGTAAAAAAATTGTGTTTTATTTATTCTCTTTTGATGTAAAAATTAGACAGGTATAACTTCATTTTCGATAGAGGAATATATTAGTTTGATTTGTATGAATATATGCCCCATATGAAAAATGCATGTGCATGCACTCTCATCATTACTGACAAATACAACGAAAAAGGCGATTTTATTCAGATTGCCTGACAAAATATACCAAAATACAAATGAATGAAAGAGTGCAGTCACATGTGCTTTATTTTAATTTCTGAAAAAGTAGGATAATAGTTTAATGAATTAAAACTTGTCGAAAAGTGAGAAGACAAAAACAAAGAACATCACATAAATGTAGTTTATAGAAAAAATATATATCATCCTCGTCTGCATTTATATTTTTGCAAATTCATTCAAATAGCTATGTTCCTGTATTTTTTTTTTGTTCAATCAAAAATTCACAAATATAAAAGGCAGCCACTGATTTTACATCATGCAATGACAAAATTGCTCAGGTTGAGAATTTGCCCAGGTACCGCCCTTTCTTTTTTCTGATTCCCGTTAGGATAGGCGGGCACATGTTACTTTCAGGTTTGGTACAGTTTGGTTTGCTAAAGTGACTACCATGAAATTAATGAGTTAACTATTTTTCATGCTGGATTTACGTAATTTTGTGAGATAAAGCCTAGTACGCAGATCGTGCTAAAATTTCGCTAGCACTTTTCTCTCCAAGCATCAGCTAAAATTTGATATGGGAGAGTTGTACATAGTTTGAAATTTGACACGAGAGTTCTCTAGAGAATATGTCAAGAAACAGTTGTTTTCTGAAAAAAATATTATTCAAATTTCAAAAGGTTTGACTTAAGTTTCAAAACAAAGAAGTATCAGTCGATTTAGATGAGGTTACATCCATATATATTCGAGGACGCCTGGAAGATGAACTTGATATGAGCTAAGGCGAATTCAAATCCTTTATTGAAGAAGAAATGCTTATAATCTTTGGCTAAATCATAGATGCTCTAACAGAAATTTTTGAATACGTTTACCTTGGAACCGAATGGAATATTCAGTCAACTATGAAAGGTGTTAGGACCAATCATGGCCATCATCTCTTGTAGCGCAGCACTGAAGTGACCACGCTGCAAGTACTGCCGATCAGGGTACTACCACCGCCACCGTAGGGGTACTAATGTATATTATATACATACATAAGTATCCCATATACCCTATTTAAATTTGTAGCATTGATTTGTTTACTCAATTGTATATTAAATAAACAATTGATTAATTATTATTACATTTTATTATTTTATGTTTCATAAATTAAATTTCCAAAAAAATGCACTATGTTGTCGGACGGAGTTAAGCCGTTCAAGCAAACAGTCTCCCATCTGAAAATATGGAAGCAATTCCGTTTATTGATGCTAGGAGTTGGTGGTTGTTGTTGATGTCCAAGTAACTGCTAGTGCTACATCTCAAGGACAACTTGCAACAGTCGCTGCTTGCGGAAAGTCGTCCACTTAGTCTTGCTACGGCCGTTTTCGTTGACTAAATTCATAGGAATCAATGGTTACACCTGCGTCTGAATTTCAAATGGAGCACGGCAATGCTGGAAATGTAATTATGGGCACATAGATTGTAAGGAATTAGGTGAATAAGGAATTTCCTGTTTGATTGTACGGTAAGAATAACCTTATCACTTAATTTAGATGGCTCGTTAATCAACCTAACATAAGATGGATTTTGTGTGGTGCTTGCGATTCTGAAGATGTTGAATATTAACGTATTTTTAACTGGATCCGAATCCTGCAAATAGAAAGAAACATAAATTATATTTTATATGTTTGAGTTTGATAATATATATGACGAAACTTACCTCAGAAACTCCCTATGCTTTTTACTGTAATTTCATTTGCTGCAAAACTCTTGAAATATCACCTCTTGGACACAGATGAGAAATATCAGGATGGCAAACACCCTCCAAAACTCATTTGCTTACATTGTTGTATTTGTAAATTGGACATTCAATCCATGAATAGATGTGAAAGCCAACAGAAAATGTGGTGTTGTCCAGATGCAAAAATATCAGTTCTAACTTACACAGATGCAAGATATCAGTTTCATAACGGTATTGGCTTGTAGGAAAACCGAAATAGCTACCGAAATTTCACATCTTGGTATAGCTTATCTGTGATTTTGGACTTGGACGAATCTCGGAAAACAGAAAAAAACAATCTGTCAAAATTTAGCTTGCGGATTAATGTGCCGGACACGTATTTCCTGCGCTAAATTCTGACAGATAGTTAGGGTACAATAGAAACCAAACATTTTATTTTTTAGCTGGAGCTGCGTGCCTCCCCGCTAAAATGCTTGGCTAAATTTTAGCTTGGCTATATTTTGGAGAAAATTTTGTTAGGGAGCGACATTTTAGCTCGTACTGCTTACTATACTTAAAAAGGGCTTTCCATCTATGCGGCTTCATACGCATTGGGACCATCTTGTTAATTTCCTTTTATTTACATATTTTGAAGCAATCCCACTAAAACAGGTAGGACAAAGACATAAAATTTTAGCCTAGAACTGAGAATATAATAAATTTTCTTAAGTCGAACATATAAAATTACAGTAATTCTTGTACTTAATGTTAAGAAAGTATTGTCTTTTGGCAACAGCAGCACTGACGATGATATCTACTCACTTTTTAAACCAATAAAGTACCGCGCCATCTATACTCTCATCGACGAACAAAAATGTGAGTGACAGCGGCTGGCGTATTTGTCAAAACACTTATTGCTATTTCTTTCCGTCTAATTGGAAATGTGCTAATTCACTAGAAAGAGAAACTAATAACATCCAAAATATATATTTCATACAACAAAAAAAATAATTTCATTTTTCGAATCGAAAAATAGAAATCATTTGTCGAGTTCCAATTAATATGGCCGCATGTTAAATTTGTAATTTAAGGATATTTTCCTTGTTTATCAATTAAATTTAAGTAAATAAATATAATAATTAAATATTAATTTAGTTAGTAGTGTTTTGTTAATTAAGTGTTAGTATTAAATTAAGTGAAATTCATTTGGGACATCTCTGCCCGTCATCGTCGCGATTTTTTATTAAAAAAAAAGAAAGAAAATTTCAGTGAAAACTAAAAAAATAATATATAATATAGTTGGAAAAAGTGGTGAATTATGCTATAAATTATTTAATCACAGTCTTATCATGCAATAACTTGCACACTTTTTCCACACGACATACAAATCATTTGCCCAAATAAATTTTCAAGAAATTTTCACCAAAATTTACGACGAGAAGTTTTCAAGTTGAAAATTTGATTATTTAGCTTATCTGCGAGTGTCTGTTATTGACGTCGCCGACATATTATTATTGGTATGTCCATTATTTTTATTTAATTTATTTATGTATTTAATAAAAATATCCATAATTATTGTCTTGCTTCGCACAATCAATTTTTCTATTTCTCCTAAAGAATTTCACACAAATAGTTAACCTTAAGTTCCATTGACAACAGGAACCAACCAGAATACTTTGCAATATCTATAATCATCCCTCTTGTCGTCAGTATTAAAAAGAATGAAGTTTTATTATAAAATATAAAAAAAAATGCATGAAAACTAATCCCTGCAGCTGCGATTTTGTTCGGGGTGTCCTATTATTTATTTGATAAATGTGAAAAAAAAATTGTTATACCTTCTCTTGTTTCTTTTGTGTTGATGCGCATTATATTGTCCACAGACGGGAAATGCAACTGCATTTAATTTGCATATTCGTATTTCAATGATGTGTTGCATTTCTTGAAATAAAGAAAGGATGCAGAAAAATGTAATTTTTTTTTAGACAGGCGGCAATAAGACGACGAAGATAAAAAATTTAATGTGCATTGTAGGTAAATTTTTATATTGGTATACATAGTTTGATAGGTTGAATATGAATCGTCTTCTCAGTTGCATCATGCATGCGTTATATTTCATTTATATAATAACCCAATGGGCGTTACTTACTTACTTTAAGAATTTTTTTTTTAATTTTGTTACTAAGATATGTACCTCGCTGATTTACGAACATTATTTTCTCAAATGTTACCTATTTGGTTCTAAATTCTAAATGTAGTTAATAGCCGTGTTTTATTATCGCCAATAACCCATATGGTTCACCTCGTGAAAATAAAACGATCTGGATTATGTACTTAAATGTAACCTCTGTTCGCCGAATTTAATACTTATATTTGCAAACCCATATAGAAACCCCGATAGAAACCTGGATCTGGTGTTGTTTTAGTAATACGTGTTAAAAAATAACCCAGACCTAGACCCGTAGATAATAAAACGCAGCTAATATTTTTGATAATGATGTGTTTAGGTAAAAAAGGGCGACTTTCTATTAGGAGAGCACGCGTAGAACTTCGATTTTTTTTTACAGTGAGCTAGAGGTCTCTATAGAACAGCTTTAAAATATTACGGGGAGGAAACACAGTTAAATATTATTAAAAAATGTTTTAATTTTCAAAGTTGGCCTTTTTAGTACAAACTTTTGTTCAATTTGTCCTTAAATTAGAACGTATTTCAACACACGGATACTTATATTCGGTAGATTAATTATTAAAGATAATAATTCAAACGGTTTTAATATGAAAATATAAGTTCTTCTATTTTTAACATATTTTTAAAGTTTGCAATATTAATACACAATATAAAAAATTCGCGGCAACGAAAAACTGTTTTGACAGTTAATACTTGTTAATACTTCCTTCTGGTAGGGTTCTGATAAGTTTTGTTTTGTACCTAGGTAAATTTGTTGGTAAATTTTAATGGAAACATTTTTTGGATTAAAAGTACAAGTGTAGTTTTTTTTTCAATAATAAAACTTACGTGAAAACATTTAACTAAATGAAATATCATATTTTTCGAAAAGTAGTTATGCATCACTTTTAAAATACATATGTACCTACTTATTTACTCGCAGTAAAAACCAATTGCAAATTAAAAAAAAAAAACGTATGTATTGATAAAAACCTACTTGTGTGAAGTTTTTCTGTAATTAAGTTCACAGCGTACAAAAAGCTCGGAGGGTAAAGGGGGGGGGGGCATGCTGCCCCCCTGCCTTGGCCAATTATAGGATTTGGATTGGGGTCAAGGTTGGGTTGGGCCAAGGTTGGGTGTATGCAAAGTTTTTTTAGGATTTTACATGAAACGAAACCACAATAGTACATAGTTTGAAATCAATTTATATTATCCCAAGAAAAATGCACATACCACAACACTTACCATACCAAAGTTGCATACAGTCTTCTGTTGATTGGTAAACAACTGTCAACACAAAAAAAAAAAGTTGTCGGTAGTCATCATTTGCATACATTTTGTATAAAAAATGAAAACTTTAAAAATTAATTAAAAAAAGAAATAAAAGTTTCCTCACTTTAAAATTGTTATATTTATTGTTTTTAAGCATAAATCTACCGAATAAAAGTATCCGCGTGTTAAAATTCGTGCTCTTCTAAAGGAAAGTTCAGCCAAAAAAAATGAATGTTACAAAAAATTTGTGCACATAGTTTTTAAACTGGTTCTTAAAGTTGACTTCTGTTTATTGGGGAAGTGATGTTGTCATACATTCAAAGACTGTGGTGACTAACTTTCCCTCAGAGCAGGGCACAAATCAGTCAGAGATCTGTGTTTATTTGTAAGCTTAAATATATATTAGAGCGCCAAACTTGTGTTTTCTTTTTTTTTAATTTCAATTAAGAGTTAAATTTAAAATGTCTAGTCAAATATCAAGTATATTTTCACAATTTAACTTAAGTTAATTAATTTAAGTTAATTAACATCTGTCAGAGTTAACACGTTTTGTTCTAGCTCTGTTCAGAGCTAAAAAAAAAATTTATCAGCAGTGTTTAAAATTATTTATTACAATATTCCTTTTAATTTTTTTTTAATACAAATATATTATATTCTGACTGTGTCAATCCTCTTCGCAAATTACACTGGTGACTGATCAACATCACAAATCGACATTGAAAACCCCTACTTTTCTAAAGGAATTTTGGCTGCTTGTTGCGAGGCAATAGGTTGGGATGCGTTGGACCAAGGTAGAAAACGAAAAGGATAGGTATGAAAGCAAAACAAGAGAGGAAGTCGGGAACAAGGAACAGAACGTTAAGTTCCGGGGGTCGCGGCCTGCTTGCAAAGCGTGGCATTTAGCTCTCCGGAATTTGGGGGGATCTTGATTTCGGTTTTAATATGAATTTTTGTATCTATAATTTGTACTTAAAGATCTTTGGTTTCCGAATGCAAATAAAACACTTATATTATCCTTTTCCCGACGTTCGTTACTTCTTCAGGAAATTTATTTTAGTATATATATAATCGAGATGCGACAATTATATGCGATATGGTGCGCACAGTAAAACCGAGTTTGTACGGTTGTGTTGCTCGATTGTTTAGCGTTGAAACAATATGGATTCGTCATATAAAATTAATTTTTAAATGAAAATTTATATTTAAAGTTCCTAAGAGGAAGAAAAAAGATGAAAGCTCACCAAATTTACCTCATTTGATTTTTGTTTGCAATTATAGATACCATATAAGGCAGTTTATCCATTCGTCGAAAAAAAAAGTTTTGAGATAACAATCAAACATGACATTACGACGATAGCGAAGACGAAAAAAGATGTCCGTCTGTAAGTCTGTCAGCCTGTATGTATGTATAGACACCTACAGTCCAAACGGGTGGGCCGAATTGCTTCAAACTTGGTATATAGAGTTTTTTAGGTATTGTACAGAATGGAAATTGAAATTTTTTTTTTAGCTCAAAAAATAACGGTACCTGCCATATAACCGTTACATTCAAATCTATTTTTCTTGGAAACGGCTCTAACAATTTTGATTTAAAAGCATCAGCGCGGCTTTTTAGCTGCGACCGATCATATGGTTGAGAAAAAAAATAGAAAATTAAATTATACTGCGTACCAATATTTTTAATTAGTATTTTTTTTTGTATTTTTCAATCATTTAAAAAAAATTAAAAATTTATATTTCGAAAACTGCTCATAAATTTTTTTCCAAAAAATATATATATATGTATTTATTGAATACCTATGAATTGGCGTTTTTGATTTTTTTTTGAAAAATGTTTTCAAAAAGTTTAAAAAAAAAAAACTTTTTTTCTCAAAAACCGCTCCAGATTTTTAAAATTTAAATTCAAATTTATATAACAAATAAAATGGCGTACTTGTTTTTGAGCTTAAATTAGTTTAAGTATTTATTTCAGAGAATTTTGAATTATTTTTTCTTTGATTAAGCCGATTTAATATTTTGTTTTTAAGTTTATATTATAATATTTAAGATTGTCATACCAATTTTTTTTAGAAAAAAAAATTAAACATATTTTGTATATATAAAAAATAAAGTAAAAAACTGCTTTAAATATATATTTAGATTTTTAGCAGAAATCTTGCATTCGATGTGATCGAACATAGGAGCAGGTTCGGGCGATCCAGTTGTGCATTTTATTTTCTTCAATCGTCAAAACAAACAATATGAACTTTCTTCTCGCACAAACTCGCTTGAAAAAGTGGTCAGATCAGTTTGTGAGCGAGATGCTTGCGATAGGTTTGCGAGAAACTCGCAACATTCACGTGAAATATCGCTTCACTGTACGGCACGCATATAAAAATAAATGTAAATATTTTTCTTGCACGCAAACGCTTCTCGCATCGCATCGCTTTCTTGCACTACTGTACGCGCCTTATTTTGTCTAGTGTTTTCAGCTTCCACGTTTATTTCACCACACTGAGGGAACATTTTCAAGTCCGTCCGGTGTCTTTTGTTTTTGAGTTGTCGGTTCAAAAGAATATTGTATAGTAGGTCACTCCAAATAGAACTGCTTCCTAAAGCACCCCGCCTGTCTATGAAAGAAAAATACAATCAATTATTTCAAATATATATTTTCTTATTGAATACTTACTTACTTACGGTGGCTCTACAGCCCGGATGGACCAGGGCCTCAACCAACAAGCTTCTTCTAGTCGGCTCGGTTTCTAGTTATCAGTCTCCAGTTTCGCACTCCAAGTTGGTTGCCATCCTCTTCCACTCGCGTGCGCCACCTTTTCTGCTATCCACCTCTACGGCGCTGTCCCAAGGGGTTGGATTCAAAGACCTTCCAGGCCGGAGCATTAGTGTCCATCGCTCTAGATGACCTAGCCATCTCAGTCGTTGGCTTTTCAATTTTGTGACTAGGTCGGTGCCGCTGTACAGCCCGTACAGTTCGATATTGTATAGTCTTCTCCATTCCTCATCTATGCAGACAGGACCAAAGTTCACCAGCGGAATCTTCCTATCAAAACACCCTAACGCGTTCTCATCCACCATTAACAGTGTCCATGTCTCTGCACCATACATCAGGACTGGGATGATGAGCATTTTATATACCGACATTTTAGTTGCTCGCGAGAGGGCTTTGCTTCTCTATTGCCTTCTTAGCCCAAAGAAACATCGATTGGCAAGAGTAATTCTACGTTTGATCTCAGCACTGGTATCATTCGCTGAACTTATAGCGGCTCCTAGGTATATAAATTCTCTGACTACTTCAAAACTATAGCTGTCTATAGTGACGTTCTGTACGAGACGTCGGTGCTGGCTGTCCTTTCTTGTTGACAGCATATATTTTGTTTTGCTTCCGTTCACCGTTAAACCCATCTTCTTGGCTTCCTTCTCAATACTCACGAAAGCACCACTGACATCACGCTTTGTTCGTCCGATTATGTCAATATCGTCTGCGTAAGCGAGTAATTGCACGGACTTTTGAAAGAATGTGCCTCTAATGTTGACGTGAGAGTTTTGCACTATTCCTTTAAGAATGATGTTAAAGAAGTCGCATGACAGCACGTCGCCCTGCCTAAAACCTTTTTTTTGACATCAAAGATGTTGGTGAGATCTTTGCCGACATTGATGGAGCAGCGTGCACTCTCCATCGTCATCCTGCACAAGTGGACGAGTTTGGTAGGGATGCCAAAACTAGACATGGCTCTATATAGCTCGTCTCTGTAGATGCTGTCATACGCGGCCTTGAAATCGATGAAAAGGTGGTGAGTATCGATTTGAAATTTCTGTTTTTTTTCCAAGATCTGCCGTAGTGAGAATATTTGGGCAATGGTGGACTTGCCTGGCCTAAAGCCACACTGATAAGTACATATCAGTTTTTTTTATTTTATTTTTTTTATAATCTACACGCGCTCAAGGGATTATACTACCCTTTAAATGTTACAATACAGCGCGGGCGTGATGTTAAGGAAGAGAAAGGATAGGAAAAATGTGTGGCGCTATGTTCTGAGACTGGAGGTGGTTGTTGTCTCAGATTTTATCTCCAGGAATGGCGGCTGAACTAATACCGAGAAATTTCTGTGTATTATTTATCTATGTCCCTTATAATTCGCATTATTTTCTATTGGTTGTCATATTTTAAAGGTATACTAGTTTTACTCAATCACATGGTGTTATGCCTAAACAGCATGTAATGAGTAAACCAGCAACTCATTGTATGACATTTTTATTTTAAAATTGGTTTTAATGGAAAAATAAGAAGACATAGATTACGGCAGAGATCGAACCAGTGGCCATAAGGTTGACAGGCGAACACACAACTATCGCGCCAACGGCCACCACCTAAGGATAGACGATATGCTTTAGGCGCTCACAAAGTACGGCAGAGAAGATCTTGTAGGCAGTATTAAGAAGACTGATGCCTTTGTAGTTGGTGCAGGCCAGAGGATCGCCCTTCTTGAGGATCGGGAAAACAATGCTGAGGTTCCATTCATCGGACATGCTTTCCTCCGACCATACTTTGCAGATGAGCTGGTGCATACTCCTAACCAATTTATCGCCAGCCGCTTAAAACAACTCGGCCGCAAGACCATCAGCTCCAGCAGCTTTGTTGGACTAAAGTTCAGATATAGCTATCTTTACTTCGTCGAGATCGGGTGGACGGTATTGTTGGAGCGGAATTCGGTTCGTCTTCGCCGTTATACAATTTGCAGAAATAATTTTTCCCTATCCTTAGCACCGACTGCGATTCAACCACGATGTTCCCCTGATCATCCTTGTAGGCTTATATTTGCTTATTGAATACCTTTTTTTAAATATAGCGTTAAAATTTAAGAAAAGTGAGTCTTAAAACAATTTATATATCATTATTTAATTTTTCCATATTCATTCAAAAAGAGAAAGAAAAATGTACACATACATTTACTATCATCACCTTTCATTTATCTATTTACTTCTGATTTACATTTTTAACAATGTCGTTTACAACAACGTACTTAATTTTGACTCAATTAGATCTTAGATAGGTCCATTGTGATAGCACATGAAGAGAAATTTACTCTTTAATCAAACCAATTGGAGCCTCTAATGAAGCGGTGTAGAGAGTAGACCTTTTGAGCGTCTTGGGTCTATAACTGGCCAGATTTGTCTGGTAGCCTGGCACAATGGATTTGAGAACCAGGTATAGAAAAGAATGCGCCTAGTGTGGGGATCGAACCCACGCGTCTAAGTTAGAAATCAAGCTCTTTATCCACTGCGCTATTGCCACCCACTTAGCTGGTGTGTGGTATAGTCGGATCGTCCTAGTTTTGTTCCGACCTTGTTCAGAATATTAGAATGGCCTATCGAATTGCCAAGTCCATTGAGAGATGGCTTTAAAACGAATAGCTGTACTCGCAGCCACTTGTTTGCTAAAAATGTCGAGACGTGTAAGGTTAAGTAGTATGTCTAGAGCAGCCGATGTTGTAGAGCAGAGTGCTCCACTGATACATAAGTTGGCTGACCTTTGTACCTTAATTAGTTTCTCACAATTTGTGACTTTGTTTAATGCAGTCCACCATACTGCTACCCTATAAGTAAGTATCGGTCTGACGACCGCTGTGTAGACCCAATGGGTAATCTGTGGGGATAAGCCCCATTTATTGCCAATGAGAGCAACTGTTGTTTTTCTTATTCTTTCTTGTATAATGGCTTTCCAGCTTAGCTGTTTGTCTAGTATGAGATCTAGATATTTGACTTCATCTAAGAAAGTCAGTGACGTACCATTTATTGATGGCGGTATAAGTTGGGGAATCTTATATTTTCTAGTGAAGAGGACAACTTCTGTCTTGGCCGGGTTTATATCCAGACTACATTTGGTTGCCCAAATTTTTAGTCGATTGAGACCATTTTGCATTAAGTCTGTTAGAGTTGGAGCGTTCTTTCCTAATACAACAATGGCAACATCATCAGCATACGCGGTTACCTTATATCCCTCTGCTTCCAGGTCCGTCAGCCGCGTGGAGTCTCTCTGCTGACATACCTTCTTTCTGAGAATCTTTTGTTATACATTTAGCAAAATTATTTGTTTTCTTTTGCAAACCCTTTTTGTTAATTTTTTTTAATCACTTTTTAGTGTTAATCTATTAAAACTAAGTTAAGTGTCCAATCCTCTTTCAGAGAAAAAGTATAATTATTAGAAATAAGATCTAATTACTTTTAATTATTCATTATAGTCTTTACTATAATAAACTATTCAATTATTTAATTTTTTTGTTATTTAGTTTTCATTTCGTGCATTTTATTTGTTGAAGTTTTTGCTTTAAAAAGTTTCTAAGTTCGTAAACTTTTTAAATGTTTTGGTTATACAATTTTGTCTAATATAAGTTAATAGTTAATGTCTTCATACGGTATTATCATATATTCTGCTCGACAAATAAGTAATAACGATAAATAAATAATATAACGACAGAGTTGTTATAAAAATTCATTAACAATGAAAGAAAAAGAAAAAAATTCAAGTGGTAAATTTTCGGCGGCCCCAGATAAGTACTCCAGATCGAACGGGACGCCGCATAACTTTTGTATCCTCGATTTTTGTACAGGGTACCCGCCGGAAAGGTATACTACTTTGTTTGTTTATAATTTTTGATTAAATGAAAGAGAATGGATCTTATATTGATAAATGTTTTATTTAATGTCGGCAATTATGTATGGAATATAATATCAGGTAAATTTCCGCCTCTGTTAGTCTCACAAATGCGAGCCTTTTTGAGCACATTTTTCATTACGTTCTCACACTTTTCGCGCGGTATTTCATCAATTTCATCACGAATATTTTGTTTGAGTTGCTCAAGCGTTTCTGGTTTGTTTGCATAAACCTTGCTTTTCAGATATACCCAAAAAAAAAAGCCCGGAGCAGTCGAATCAGGCGACCGTGCAGGCCAATCAACATCACCATTTCTTGAAATAACTTGTTGTGGAAAGAGGTCTCGCAGTAATTCCATTTTAATCCTGGCTGTGTGCGATGTGGCACCGTCTTGTTGATGCCACATGTGCATAATATTCTATGTTTAACCAATAAACTATTTCAATTCAGAATAGAGTGAATCGAAATTCAAAACATCAGTATTGATTTTCGAAATTCGAATTCTTAATTTCCAATTCGATTAAGTTGTGTCGCATCCAAGTACACTTTAATGTCCAATAAAATGTAATGCAAAACATAATATATAAACATATTATACAAGTTTGAAAGTTTTTTTTTTTAAAAAGAGTTAAACAAAAAATAATGTATTTTCAGAACAATCAAAACAACCTTGCCATAAACCATGCAACACCACTCTCTGCCTCCGCGGCCGCAACACATGCGACATCCCCCAATGCATCAAGGGCCAATGCACTCAGGACATCCGCCGCCACCACCTCATATGGGAATGAACATGGGTATTCCACCACAGCAACAGCCACTTCACATGCAAAATGCAGCATCCAGACGCGGGCCACCACCGCAACCATATGGCATGCCACACATGAGGGATCAAAATAGGTGAGTTTCCTAAAAATCTAAAATGCATACATACAAAATTGTATTCAAAACTAAATTATCTTTAGATTCATATATATAACATGCATCTATTGTATATGTCTTTATGTTAATTTCGCTAATTTAATAGTAAATAATTTCAACACATATTATTCGAAGAATAACTATTAAATCTGCATTTGCCAACAAAAGAGAGAGCGGTCGGCGCGGCGATGTGCATTCGATGCACATCTTCAATCCGTTCTCACCCCAAATGACAGCCGTAAGGACTTCGAGTTAAGTTCATGACCTTTCTTGCCAATCATATTATTTCAATATACATATTTGCACATTCAGCGAGATTATCGTATATTGTCCTTGTTTCTGGTCATTCAAGAAACTTAAAACGAGTCCACTTCCTTTGTACGCATACTCGTATGTCATTTCATTAGTTAGATACCTTATTAATGAAAAAGTGTACCTTGTATGATAGATCGAAGTTAGGTTTGTTTCTGTCTCTCTTCCTCCTCGCATCGTTTTCTCTACTTAGGAGTATTAAAAAAAACTGGACGGATTTTTCAGTTTCACTGTAAATAGTCACCAAATGTTTCTGTGTGATATGTATATATATTCTTTCCCATTAACACTTCGAAACCAAAATGTAGACCTTTCGTCGAGTTTAGAAAAAACATATGCTTTCAGTCTTAGAGAGAGACCTCAACCGGTACGGTGTTGTACTTTTTAATTGCGAAAAGAACCTGGAATCGAAACCCGAGATAATTTTGAACTTGTCGGAGAGTTAGTTTAACCGAATGTGTTTTTAAATATGGTTAGTTTGGCAAGAATATTAAAAGTGTATGTGAAAGTTGAATTAATTTATTTTAAGAGAAAAAAAAACTAAAATCAATGACATACATATGTGTATGAGGAATTTTAAGTCATCCTGTGTTATAACCATGCTGCAATTTTTTAATGCAATGTTAAGGACGTAATTTTTCTCCAAGATCGGTTCGTAGTGAACTTACGATTAAGTGTGTTCCCGTACTTTCTGTACAAAAATGTGAAGACTGTCATTTTTCCAAGAGTGGGGGTAAAAATCTCAGAGAAAGCAACACATTTTTTTATAAAAGTACGGGAACGCTTTGAACAACAATTTTAGCCATTTTTTAAACTCATTCATTGTTCTCATGAGCGCTCTCTTCTGTGAAAAACTACGAAAATTTGGAGTACGAGAACAGGATTTGAATGTTTTCCTGATCGAACAAGTAAACAATAGATTCTTGATTCGAAATCTTAATCTAATATGTATTTGTAAGGCGGGAATGTCAAACACACATGTGTGATAATGTTAATTCTCGAACATGGCCCAGACAGCGTTGAAATCGAGTTTGATATATAGTTGGTATGAGTGTGTGCGTGCTTCTTATTTTGATTCTGACTTCAAATCCCGAACATCTGGGAGAATAGTTCTTCAACGACCCCGGTGATCTAAGATTCACCAGCTAACACCGCTTCATTAGAGGCTCCAATTGATTTAACTAAAGAGCAAATATCTCAACGGAGCTATCTAAGGTCGAAGTATGTCCTGACAACCACTTCAACCTAACCTAACCTAACCTCAAATCCTGAATCAAATTTCTCTTTTTTCCAGGATAAGAACTGTCATTTGATATCAATCGAAACACTTTCAGAAGCATTCGGAAGCCTTCCGGACGACCAATCGAAAAAGACATAATTTTGACAGCACTGTTCAAAATGCAAATTGTGTTTCATTTTCCCTTATGATGTAGAAGTGACAGGTAACTTCATCTGTGTGAACGGAATCGAAAGATTCACTTTCCCGATGAATCTGTTCATTTCGATATGGAAATAGTTTAGGTTAATTTGTACAACTATAGGCCCTATGAAGATTTTAATGAGATTTATTTTAAATCTTTATCTGTACATATTTAATGGTAAATCTTGAAGATTTATATGAGATTTGGCTAAATCTACTTAAATCTTGGTTTAGTGGCCTGTGAAAACGTAGGACCTATAAGATAACATGTTTTTAATCTTGCTTAGTTTTTAAAATGGCCGAGACCAGACAGAGAAGTATAAATTTATAACAGTTGTTCGTTAAGTCATTTGGAAGTGATCTGATATATTTTTGTTTTTATATAGGTTGGTGGGGTCAACATTCCAGTGCCCCAATTCGGCAAGCGTGAATGTCAAAAAAAATTGAATTCCACCCCACCCTTGCGGAATCGTAAATATGTATGTGTACACATCTTTCTGTGTATGCAGAGAAAACTCACGCTTGCGGTGTTGGTTCCCAGGATGGATCATAGGCTTAAGCCTAGTATACAGTTCCTCAACGAAAAAAAAACAACATACATTTCATTTGCGTAAAAAGAATGTTTGACATTTAAATTTTAATACAATATCAGTGACATTGTTTTGCAAAAGAGCATTTCGTGTTTTCACCACACATGTTTATATCGCGGAAGGTTTTTTTTCTCACCACCAGCTTTGCGGGTTCCTAGCTAGTGCCCTGTAGTTACGCATGCTAAGTTGGCTGAGGCGATATACATAGGTACTATTATAGGGCAAATTTTGCATTTGGAAAAAAATCGAACTCGAGGTTTTAATCAAAGTTGACATTACGATGATAGAGAACAACAAAAAAGTGCGTTCGCAATTCCGTCTGTCTGTCTGTCTATCTGTAGAACGATCTACAACCTAAACGGCTGAACCGTATTTGTTCAAACTTTGATTGTCTAAAATAGATTTTTGAATCGTTGTTTTAGGAGATAAATCTGAGACATCAACCAGTTCTAGTCTCAGAACATCGCGCCACATATCTTTCCTATCCTTCTTTCTCTTCTTCCGCCGGATGCCCGCGCTGTGTTAAAAAAACATATAAAGGGTATTCATAATCCCTTAAGCGCGTGACATACAAATTTTTCTACCATCTTGATTATTTTGAAAACTGCCTTAACAATTTTGATTAAAAAAAACAGTTTATGTTTGTATGAATGTATGTAACGGGTGATTTTTTTGCTACTTGGTTTTTGACGTTTATATTTTTGACAGATCACACATGACAAATTCCACGAACATTTGACATTTCGATTCAGTATTGTTTGCCATTTCATCATGAATAGACTTACGCCTGAACAACGTTTGCAAATTATTGAAATTTATTATCAAAATTCGTGCTCTATCAAAAATGTGTTTCGCAAGCTACGTCCAAACCATGCATCAATGGAGAGGCGAATTTGGAGAGCAGTTGATCTCACGTTTTGGCGCAGTCAATTGGCCACCAAGATCATGTGATTTGACCCCGTTAGACTATTTTTTGTGGGGCTATGTTAAGTCTATTGTCTATGGGGACAAGCCAAACACGATTGCTGCCTTGGAAGCCAACATTGAACGCGTCATTGGTGAGATTCCGGCCGAAATGTGTGAAAAAGTTTGCCAAAATTGGACCTTCAGAATGGACCACCTGAAGCGTAGCCGCGGGCAACATTTAAGTGAAATTATTTTTAAAAAGTAAATGGCAGAAATTGATTTATCGATCCAAATAAAAATTTCATTCACTTTTTACAAGTTTCTGTGTTTTTTTGAATTTTCAAAAACCAAGCTCTTAAAAAATCACCGTTTACTACATTACGTATGGCCTACTTTTTGGCCAAAATTTTTGCTTACATATTTTGTTATTCTAAATAATACTTCATTTTAACATTTTCGAAAAATAGTTTTTTTTGGATTTTTGAAAAATAAAATATTTTTTTTTTGAAAATTCAATATTTCGAAAATGGGTGGACGATTTTTTCTGAAATCTTGTTTTTAAATATTAAATATTTAAAATGTTCATACCGATTTTTTTTTTTTAGAAAAAAATTAATTGTTTAAATTTTTATATAAGAAAATAGTGAAAAACGACTTTAAAAATATATTTAGCCGTTTCTATTAGGAATCTTTTGCATACAATATAATAGAATATAAGAGCAGGTACGTGCGATCCAGTGGTGCATTTTATTTCTCCTCCTAATTGAAAAAAAAATCAATTATGGTACTCAATAAAAGCTATGGCGCTTTGTCTCTCAGGTATAATTTCGAAGACGTGACACGGGTTGGAAAACTTGTTGCCATTCTCCCATTCGCTCCATGTGACCTACCCATCTTAGCCGCTGGATTTTCAGTTTCTCGAGCAAGTTTATTCAGTCTCCTTTACATTCCGTGGATATAGACTAAGACCGGCATTATTTTATTTTTGTAAGTTTAGTCTGCGTGGTTCTTTGAGATGTTGTAAATATAATTAATTCTGCATTACTTTTTTTTTTATAATTGGACGTCGATGTTTTTGAGTATTGGGTTTGAACACGTCGCGTCGTAGGCCTGAGAGGAAAATGAAAGAAAAACAATGAAAGAATAAAATGAAATTCAGTACGCAAATATGTTTTTTTTATTTAAAACTTTTATTCCTACATAGGACAAGTAAAGGTTGCGACGACTAAGGACTTTTGCCTTGCGGACAAGAGTGTTTATCAGAAAATTCCTTAATAACTTTCAGATACTTATCCATCTTGGGTCTTTCAGTAGGGTAAAGTTCTTTTAAATTACTACATATAAAAGTTAATGCTGAAACAAGATGCTTTAGAAAGGACAAACCTAAGATGAAAAAATACAACAACCTGTCTGGCGACAAAACAGTTCTGGTCTAAACTTGACCTGAAACGCTCCAAGTGTTTGATATCCTTAAGCAGATTGCACATCAGCTCCGTAATTGGTGTCATAACAGGACACTGCCTCATATGCAAGCATGCAACGAGCTTGGCTTGGCTTTGCAGAAGCTGCATATACGAAGAAGAAGTGAAGTCTATTCCTCATCTTCTGTATACATGGGCTGCTCTATCTTAGAGACGTAAGCTCCATCTTGGAGACTGTGTTTCTTCGATGATCTCAGTGATTTAAACAAAATAGACATCTACGAATAGGGAGATTATATCAGGATTCGTGATACCACATGGTACAAGGTACCAACTCTGGTCTAAGTGTGCCAGCTGCAACGCAGACTGCCAGTTCAACCTAATCTAACCTATCATTAACAAAGAGTAAATGGATTTAGGCAATAAAAAAGAAAAGATTGACGTAAAATTAAACAGGACAGATCCAATATTATGGATATGTATGATAAAATTAAAGTTTTCAGAACAAGAAAGCAACAGCACTAAATATACCAAATGAATTACATTGGCTGCCACAGCAAACAACATTTAAAACAAAATTTATATTTAAAGACGACCTTGTTTATTCGTTATCACATTTGTTGTCTGGTCATAAATACTAATACAACGTAAAATTAATGCCAAATTATAAAGCGCTGATATTTTTAAAAACTTTTTTGTATTATTAATTAGCGATTTCATTAGCTACATTTCATAAAAGACATTATTCGAAATAGCCGCCATTTGCCTTACTGCACGACCTGAGACGTTCCGACCAATCGTCGATTGCAGCACGAACCTCATCCATTGGACAATTATTCACTGCACGAACAAGGGATCGTTTTAACGACTCAATATTTGGGTTTCGAGTACAATTTTTTTGAGCCGCTCTTGAGTGGTTTTACCTTTGTGAGCAGGAGTAGAATCATGTTGGAATGTCGAATGCTTGTTTTCGAATATTGTTTGGTTGAGGAGCTTTACGACATCTTCCAATACTTTTGCCGAAGTTTTCTTTTTTCACAAAAATGAAGGTCGGTAACTCCATGATAGCTCACTCCCCACCTCTTTCGGCCCTTGCAATGAGTTCAGACGCTTCTCTTGATGTCCGATAAACTCGATCATTCCTTTTATTCAATGATGCTTCGACGGTTTTCTTCTGATTCGAGCATGCACGGATTTGATGGCTCGCGGAGTCCTCACAGTGCGTGGACGGCCTGGGGCCTACTTCATTTACATTGACAAGTGACAATTCTACAAATTTGTCGCATTTATCTGACAAGTTTTCATATCGTATCGACAGGTGACATTATCGTCAGTTTTAATTTTTGTTTTTTGTGACCTTTAGTCCAAATTATGCATTTCGCCCAGGTACTACAGTTGGGCTCATCAGTAAGATGCTGTAGTACCCTTCTAAGACGCAAAATATTTGTCGAGGGCTACCGACACAAACAAAATTTACAGCTTTCAAACACTGTGAATTATATTTTTCTAGGGGAATTCGGTCGAATTCAGACACCTAGAAAATAATGCCCTTGGTATGGCTTGATTAATTTTAAGAAGAAATGTAAAAACAATACAAACGCATGTACGTATGTAAAGACAATACAATTGTACATGCGTTTGTATTGTCTTTACATTTCTTCTTACAAAGAAAAATAATTGTCAGGTAACGATAATGAAAATTTGTCGTGACAATTTTGTCACTGTCAGACTACGACAAATTTGTCGTGACAATTTTGTCATTCTTATATTTTGACAAATTTTTGTAACGTACTCAAGAGGCTGAATTGATCTAAAATATTATTTATGTATGTATGTATGGATGTATCTACTGTGTATATACGTATACGTTATGTACGTTATACATATATGTATGTAAGTAAAATAACCGTTTTTTTTCTTCTTTGATTTAATTATTATTAGAGTATTATTTTAGTTTTTTTTTTTTAGAACACCCTGTCTATTACCAACAACATGATACTGAGCTCCACTTCCAAGCCAGTTTTACGTAATAAAAGTTGGGTCTTAGCGTCAAGAGCCTAATTTCTTTTTGTGTGATGCTGGAGCTGTCGGCCGACTTTTAACAAAATTTATTCCGCTGTACTTTTGCAGACGCAAATTTTTTCATGCAGCAAAATCATTTTAATTCTTTCTTTAAAAAGCACATCAAATTTTACATTACTTTCATCAATATTAGAATTTTTTTACTGAAATTGTCACTTCACGATCGAGATTCAATTGCATGTCACAATTGTCACTTAAACTTAGTGTATACGATTGGTAGATCTTACAATATTGTCAGATCTGTCAGTGAAAAACATGCTTACAATGTCTTACAACTGTGTAAACTTACAATAAATTGTCAGAAAATTTATGTTCTAATTAATTGTAAGATCATTTTCTGATAATTGTAAGATATCCTACAATCGTGTGTCTCTAGCTGACAATCGTGTAATGTTACAATTAATTGTCAGAAATTCTATCTGACAAACAACTATATGACGTAAAATTGTAAGGTATCTGATAATCGTGTACACACCCAATTTGTAGCCAGTCCTCACAATTTTTTTCGTTGTCTGACGTTTCTGACAACGAAAATATTGTAACATATAGTTTTTTTTTTGCATCATACAATTTTTTTATTGTCAGACAGTTTAAAGTAATTTTGGACGTCGCGCAGTGTTGCGAACAGATAGGAATGCTTATCAAAAACACTCGCACTCAAAGTGTTTGATGAATTATTGTTGTTTTTTTTTTTTGTTAAAATCAATAGTTTTAGAAAAATGATTCTGATAATAAAAATATATTTACAGTTATTTTTCAGTTAAATGAAACAAAAAGCGTTCTAAAGTTTTGTTTTTTAGTTTTGATAATTATATATATATTTTATTAATATTATATATTAATTTCTATTTTATAATCCAATTTCGGCTTTTACTTTCTGAAAAATCACCTGAGAATAGTTTGAAATAACTGACAATTAATTATATGTGTACATGGTTGCTAGAAAATCTCTTACAATTTATTGGTAGGTATTCAGCCAACTATCTGACAATATATTCTCAGCCAACTTCTCACAATAAATTGTAATAGATTTGTAAATTTTCTACCAACCGTGTACACATATAATTAATTGTCAGCTTATTGGTAGATAATTGTCAGACTTTTTTAGGTCTGACAATATTGTAAGATCTACCAATCGTGTACAATAAGCTTTACATACTGACAAAATTGTAAATTGTATTTTTTTTTTGCTGTTCTATAAAAAAATTGTCACGACAAATTTGTCGGGAATTTGTGACAATTTTCCTAAAATCCCTGACAATTCATTGTCATAACAATTTTTTTATGATCCAAAATGTTGACAATTGTCGCAAATTTCCTGACAATTCTACAAAATTGTCAATTTTTTTATGGGACAGAATTTAGACAAATTTCAAATTATCATTTACAAATTGTCACCTATCGCGCCTGTCAATGTTTATGAAATAGGGCTCTGATCTTTTACGGTCACTTACTCCACCAGTATCCTCGAACAATTTTACGGTACGATAAACAAAACAACTCGTGATTCCCAGCGGCTGCAAGATTCGAGAGATATCACCTTTTTCCATATTATACTTGAAAAGCCCAATTACAACAATACGATTTTTGATGTCACCCCACTCCATGATTTATAATGGCTGGAAACAAAAAACTTTTACGCGCCAATGAAGCTCAAAATGTAACAGTTTAAATAACGGTAAAAAAATAAAGAATGTGCAACAAATAGTTTAATATATATGGATGCGTTTAGACTTGTATCAGTATTTATGACTTGACTAGGTGCAAATCAATTTTCCGCAATTCACTGCTTTTGAAATTAGGAAACGAGTTATTATCAGAGTTGTGAATCCGGGAAGTAATAGCTTCCAATCCGCTCTCGAAATAGGGAGCACAAAATATCCTTTTTGGGAAATTTTACTTTCTGAACAAAATACAGCATAGATAATGCAAAATCTGTAAATATTTCTGTCAAAAATGAGAGTAATTTTTATTGTAACATTATAAATGCTCGTCGGAAATGTAACAAATAAAATACTGTTCAAATAATTTCAATAAACAAATTATCCATGTACAATTAAATTGCTTATTGTTGTTTCTATTTGACTTTCCAAAGTAACAAATGTCAGATTAACGTGTGACATAAAAGAAAAAAATTGAGTATGTCGCTGTCTGGTTTTGCAAACAATGTTATTAAATGAAATGCGGTGAAAAATAATTAACACAATTATAATTACAAATTAATTGTATTCATGCAATGGCGGAAAACACGGAGAAACCTGAGAAAAAAAAACCTTATAAAGTTAGTTCAATGAACAACCGATTGTTTCCCACTTTTACGCAAGTATTTTTAAGGGTGCTGCGTTCATGCAAACGTTCAGAGCGGAAAGATGTATTTTTCTGCAAAGCGGACAATTTCTCGTTGCATTAATTATACCCATAATGTTGTGCCTTATCAAATTAATTTTTTTATTTTTAGCATATATTTTTGACGTTAAAAAATGGACAGCAAATTGTACTCAGACCGTTTCAGTCTTTTTTCCATTTTGTTTCTCTCTGAGAGAAATTCATCTCAGTCTGGATCAGGCATAATGTTGTGACTGGCACAAATTATGGCAAAAACTCACACGTGTAAATTCAGCATTAAACGCAATTTTAGATAATCTTGGATTTACTCGTATATGTGTCTTCATCTATAAATTCTCAATACAAGTATATCGTGACAGTTATAACCAAAAAAGACGAATGTTAGAAAAATACGCAATGTGATTGTTCATTGCAGTATTTGCAGTCGAATAACGGGTTCGCTCTAAAGCAGATAATAAACGAAGTTGGTAAGTTACATCTCTCTGAAGCCCTGTTGGATTCAGCAGAACGGAACAATTGCTCACCAGTGCTGGGGGCATTCTCTCCGAAATTCTCTTTTTCTCCCAGTGGTATTTCCCCGCATTGCAGATTTTTAAACACTAATTTATTTTCGGCCTATGTGATCTCCTGGTTTGCAATGTTAACTATATTAACTACTTCTTTCTTTGGTGATTTTTCATGTGTAATAAAATGTGTACATAATATAAAATGTCTGATCCAGACTTTTTTTTATATAAATTGGCAGCTGATCACATTTTCTGGAATGGATATGAAATTTTATCAGAAATAAATAAAACCGAAAAAAGCCTGGAACAGTTTGAGTACAATTGTCTGCCCATTCTTAAACCTCAAGAAAATAATGTTAAAGATAAAAAGTTTTTGATTGTAATTTAAATGTTTATATTTTTAAATTAATTTTGTTTGTTTTGTTTTACCACTTTTCATTTGTTAACAAAACTTTTTGCAGCAGCCAGACAGTGACAATGGCAGAAATAATTTTGTTTTTCTTTTATCTTATAAATGTATATTATAAAATGTCGGCTTGACGTTTTTGTAATTGTGCTGCCTATGTTCTACTGTCTACAAGGATTAGTTGTGTTTCACACTCTGCCGAAAATTTCACTAATTCTTGCCAATTCCTGTTCCAGAACTATACATTTGGCAGAAGAGAATAACATATTTTTCCTTCCTGATAATTTCTTTCCAAAAAATGTTTGTGGTCAGAAAATTTACAAATTTAAAGAGCAAAAAATCTGAATTTGAAACAAACACAAATATTCAAAAACAATTGTTTTGTTGACGTTTAAAAAAATTGGTAGAAAATTTTGCTCAAGCCGTTCCAGACTTTTCGCACTTTATTTCTTTATGAGGAAATTTTATTCCAACTTTTGTATATTTGATAATCTGCCAATTTCTGCCCAAAAAAAGAGTGGACCTGATCTAATTATTGGGCAGAAATTGTCAGGAAGGGGGAAATGTTTAGCTATCTATTAGCTCACTCTTCTGCCCAAAGTTACCAAAATTCGGTTTGAATGGGAAGTTTTGGGGAAGGTGTTGAACAATCTCTGTTATAATGTATGTTCAATGAGGCTGTTCGGAACAGATTACAACACTTTAGAACAGAAAAGTACAGAAATTTCTGTTCTAAACTGTTCTGGATTGGTGTCCAATGAGTCAGTTTGGAACACTTTAGAACAAGGTTTTCTGCACTTGATTTTTAGGTAGAACACGTTAAGAATAGATTTGTAAGAACACTCAAAAGCGTATGTTGTTGAAAAAAAAGCATATCTTGCTTCTGCGGTCTTGTTCTTATGGACAAATTTCACACCGCTACTTGTTCTGTAATTTATAAAGGGAGTTACTTTCCTGTGACCCCAGTGGGTTGCCTTGAACCCCCTTTATTTCTTCAGCTAATTATCGTGGCAAGCGGTCGCTCCATGTGAGGTTTAGCCAGTCGTAATCCTAATTTATAAGATGTATCCGTTTTAGCTTGTGCAGTGGTTGATTAGGGCATTTTCATGATAGAAAAACTTTCATAGAATTAATTCCGGCTTGATCAATCATACTATATAAGATTCGTAAGGGCCACCATTGAGTACTTCGATTCTATTGAATAATGATCTGTAAATTCTGAGAGTTCATCTCCGGAAACTGAATCTATATCATCAGCATCACTTAAAGCATTTTTAAAGTAAATTTCTATATCTTGTATATGATGCCATATTAATTACCAAAATAATGGAGCAAAAAAAAAGTTCTTAAAAATTTCCGCATACGAGAAAGACAACATGAGGTGATATATCACCCCAGTGCACATATACACATACCAGTGCTCTAGTATTAAAAAAAACTACAGCCTACCGCTGTGCTGGAACTACTCATCTCATCAGTAACTGGCACCTGAGATATTAAATGACAAATACATACAATGGCAGAAAGAGAAATTAAGCCAAATCCAAACTACAGTTAAAATAAAATGGCCGGGGGTGTTGCAACACCCCTGTTGTCATCGGAAGGTTTGGAAGCATTTTATGCCAAATTCTCTGTGCCGATTTTTTCGTTTACACGATAAAGAGAAAAATGGCTATAATTTGACAGATAAAATAACATTTTAACAGTCGTGTAAATCCGGCATTAGATTTAGATTTAGGCGCCAGTTATAACTTTCATTGAAACTCATTTGTTTTGGTACCAAAATTAAGGTAATAAGATATATAATATTTTGATTTTTCAATGATGTCAGCTATTCATTGAAAATGCTTTCCATTATTGCAAAATCAAAAGTGAATTTACAAGAAATTGGTAGAGCAAATAAAATATTTTTTAACAACAAATAATTATGTATCTAATTGATAGTCAAAGTTTTCAATGATGAGTTTCAATGAAAGCTATAACTGGCGCCTTAGTTGGTAAATCACTTTCCATGTCGGAATCACTCTCAATTTCATGAAAGAGTTTTTTTTTAAATTAAATTCAACTCCTTTTAAGATTATTTTTAAGAATTTTTCCGCAAGAATAAACGAACTCGAATTCTAGGTAAACAACAATTATTTTTTTTTATAATCTCTGTCAGATGATTGACTGTTCTAAGTTGTTCTATCTTGTTCTGAAGTTTTTCACTGTTTCTATCTGTTCCGTTCTGTTCTAACTTTATCATCACTGAACAATCTTGTTGTTATATTGAAATCTATATATATCTATATAAAAGAAATTCGTGTTAGTTACACTTTTAATAACTCAAGAACGGCTGAACCGATTTGGCTGAAAATTGATAGGGAGGTAGCTTAGAACCAGGAGACGGACATAGGTTACTTTTTATCCCATTCGAACGCGTTCCGTGTGACGTGACATAAAACGTCAAAAAGAATATTAGTCAATATAAAACGTTGTATAGTGGTTAAGTGTGGTCTAAAATTTAATAATTATAAATTTTTTCAGAAATCAATAATCAGTAATAAATCAGTAATTTGTATTCTCTTTGAATCACTAGAAAACGATATCCATTAGGATACGACAATCATTAAGCCATTATCTCTGCATCTCCAAGTCAGATACGCACATTATTTGCTATCATCATTTCGACATGCTTTCCATCGAATCTATCTAATCTGTGGCACAAATACATGGATAAAATGTCAGAAGATCTTTTACATCAAATTCATGTCAGTTCAAGAAATCACGATCGTGAGATGAATGAGGAGATACTTAATCGGGCTTTACACTTGATCGAAGACATGTGTTATATCATGTGCGGTAGTTTATTAGTCAGGTTAGGAATGCCAGCGCCAAATCGTGAAATGGATGAAGCATTTTATCGAGAATTGGAACGCGAACGTGAATATGATCAACAAAAATTAGATCTAGTAGTTCAAACGAATGTACCCCTGTTGAATCCCCAGCAAAAGAAAGTGTATGATACATTAAGGCAATTGATGATGGAAATTGTGGTTTATATTTCTGGATGCATCTAGTGATGCGAGATCCAATATTGCGGTTGCAGTTGCTTCTTCTGGAGTAGCAGCCACATTATTAGAAGGATACGTACAGCAATATAATTGCCGTTAAATGTTCAAAAAAATATATTAAAAGCACTTAACCGAGCATTGAAAGATCTACGCAATGAGATGTTTTGGAAGAGCAATGATTTTACTGTCTGGCGATTTCCGCCAAACACTGTCAGTAATTCCAAGACCAACGGCTGCCAACGAAATAAACGCTTGCCTCAAATCATCGAATATATGGCGCTATGTGAAGAAACTTCAGCTGACAACAAACATGAAAGTTGCATTGCTTAATGATACATCTGCCTAAAATTTCTCTGAGCAATTGTTGATTATCAGTAATGGTCGAGTACCTGTCGACGAATCGAGCGAATTGATTTCATTTCCTCATAATTTCTGTAACTTTGTATCATCGAAAAACGAACTTATCAACAAAGTATTCCCAAACATCATTATGTACTAACTGCAAAAATAATTAATGGTTTAGTAAGCGAGCAATCTTAGCGGCTAAGAATAAAGAAGTAAATGACCTAAACTACATAATTCAGAATGAGATCATTGCAACAATACGTTCATTCAAATCTATTTACTGTTTAAAAAAATAATGAAGATGACGCCAGCAACTATCCAATTGAATTTTGAAATTGGAACTTTAAATTGAGCTCCTTGGATGTGCCTGGGTTACCACCGCACAATTTAAGCCTAAAGGTTGGCTCCGTAGTATTCATGCTTCGAAACATAAGCGAACCAAAACTGTGCAACGGTACGCGTTTGGTGTTAAGTAAATTGATGAACAATGTGATCACAAGTCCAATCCTTGAAAGTTTGTGGACTGAATCTGGAATATCGATGTTTTTCCCATGGTGAATTATATGTGGCATCTTCACTGGTCGGAAGATCATCTGAGTTGTTTGTTCTAGCGCCTGATAATAAAATCAAAAATGTCGTGTATCACAAGGTACTTAACTGAAGAGGGCAACCAATGCACCAAAATACATGAACAATAAAAAATCATCAAAATACTTTTTTATTTGTATTTCTAAAATTAATAAAACCAAAATCTGCTTATTTATTGAATCTAAGGCGGAACAGAGCTCGCCCAGTCAGCTAATTACAAATAAATACAGGAGTTGAAATTCTTCTTCCAAGATCAATTTTTTTGTCTTTTAAAAATAAAGCATAAACTTACTATGCATATTGTATTACAATTCCAACAATGCAGCACCAAAAACTCTGTAACTAATGACGTCAATAAAATTCTGTGTAACAGAAATGGCAAGTCCCCTACACCTTATTACAAAACCAACGATCCAATTCAAAAACTAAATCCCTGATTGTGTACACACTTGAGAAAAGAGTTAAACTTTTGCCAATAGAAGTGTCAATAGCCAAAATAAAAATCTAACATCTAAAGTCTAAAAACAAAAACAAAAACAAAAAAAACTTTAATGTCGTTTCGTGTTTTTTTTTCTCCTGAAAATCCAATGGATGAAACAAGAAATTATCCTTCTAAATGAAACCTTTATAATATTGTAAAGTGGTGCCGTCAACGAATCCTTTCATAGTCATCGGTTTTGCTCACAATACGAAGGGTGTCAGAATGGAAACCAGTTAGATTCCTTTCCGCGCCAGTGCTCTTAACCAAATATCGCGCAAGCAAACTTATGATTACCACTGACCCTTGTTGCACCCTTTAAGAAAATTGTATTTTATTATACTTTCCATTCCACCATAGGGTAAGATTTTGAAATTGTTTGTCATTCGATGGTGCAAGTGACACAGAACCAGCACAACTTATGCTGTTTGTCCACAAAACACGCTACTGAACTCAATTCTTTACTCTTCCATTGTGCTCTGAACTTTTCAGCGCAAGAGAAGTGCTGATTTATATTTGTGTCTTTTTTCTTACTACCCCGACTATAGTAGGTATACACAAAGAAGCTAAAGGACGTCTTTTCAGTATTTTATATTTACTCCGTGCATTAAGGAAACGTTTCAATAGCAAATCCCTTAACAAAGCTTTGTTAAAAGTATTTATTATCTTCCTTCTTTTTGTCCAGTGACATTTCCTCTTGTGTTTGCTGGCAATGGAAGCAGTTTATCAGACATCATCAGCATTTCGGGAAAAATATACGAAACCACAAGCCGGTGTAATGTTAGTTGTTTTTGTTAGTTTTCGTAAATATTAAGGTAAGATTTTTCGTCTTCGTTTGCAACTCTCGACTCCAACTGCTTTAAAAAAATGAAAAAAATCTTTTCAATTTTATTGCTTTGTACGCAGACTGCTGCTGTCATCTTTCATTTCGATTTGAATAATTGAAACTTAAAATTAAAATTTATGGAATGTAATAAAATTATATTTTTTTATGGACTTGTTTTACTGGAATGATTGTACAACTGCCTAGATAAATCCCCTAATCGGTGTGAGTGGTAGATAGTCATAATAGTTATGAGAATTTTACTATTACTACAGGGTGCCTTATGATATTTTATTGATTTATAAAGCCGGATCCATATCAATTAAAAATACTTATGGTTCATAAATATTTGATTTAATCTTGTATTTGCTTTAATCCAGTTATACACCTCCTAAATTTTTGACAGAATAAAATTTGTAAGATCTCAGACAAATGGATAGTAATAGCAAGTTTAATTCAAGAAAAGATTTGCTCTTTCTGTAAGAAGATTGGATCTTTTTAAATTTTCAGAATTTCATTCCACCAAAAAGATCAGATCTAGATCAAATTTTACATCTGATCTCTGACATCATACTCGTACATGTAAAAAGTCTTTTGTCAACGGTCAAATGGTAAATATTTTGTAATTAATTTGTTTTGAACTAGTGCTAAAAAAAAAATAAAAAAAAATACAAATAATTGACCAAGATGTTAATAATTTAGATTTTATAAAGTTAGTGGAGTTTTTGATTGCTTCGTCTTCATCTTCCTCGTCATCTGATGATGAAGATATGTTTTTTTTTCAAGAATGTGTGTGTCAATAATTCACTAATACTACAATTAAATCTGGAAAAAAATTACATTGAAAGATCAAATGTCGAAGGAAATCATTGAAATTTGAATGAAACTCGGTATAAGCAATAACTAAACTAACTAACTAATAACTATAACTAAACAAGATAACGCATTCCGAGTTTTATTTTTCTCTCGTTCTGCGTATCTACGTCACAAGAGCCCATTTAGTTTTGACATTTTGCATTAATTGTATGGAAACAATTGTAAACAAAAGATATCTGAAAAGAAAAAAATGTAATAATACATTTATTATGTTGCGGTAAATTTTACCACAACAAGTTTCACTTGCCCATTCGTCTTCCTCGATCCTTTTCAACCCTTCCTTTTCTTGTTACGGCTCCAATATGCTGGCAGAGTTCAGAGCGAACCGGGTCCATCAGCGAGAGGATTGCTCTTAAAGCATCTTGGAAAAGTAACAATTGCAGATATTCGAAGAACGATCGTGTGGCAGGTGGTCCACGAAAAGATTCAATCCGAATCTTAAACTATTATGAAGTACGTACAAGACATGTGACACACGGTCCATGGTCGAAAATCTACAGGTGCGACAGAAGGTCCAGTTATCGGCTAAAAGCCCAACCTAAAAGAACGGCCGAGAGCCCAACCTTATTTGTGTCTTGAGAACTAAACTAAGATGATTTTGTTAAGTCATTCCCTAAACCCCAAAATCTACCCGAAGGTCTAAGGTTTTAGTTTTTGTAACATGGCGAAGGGCATCCTTCGAAAATATTATTTCTCTCTCTTAGTCTGGGTTGGTTGGGACGGGGACTTTGGACTTGTTAACCTGATTTTCTGTTTTACTTTTAATCTTTAGAATTAGACGGTGGTGTGCTGAATACGTTCATTGAGATAACTTTATTGTGAATGGTCCCTTTCAGTCGGGATCTTGATATTGAGAGAAGGTGGATTGGACTCAACTACGGAATGGAGCTTCTAACTGATAAAGGTGAAGAGCTTCGCACTATTCCGTAGCCAAATACCGCAATTACATGTAATATGTAAGAAGGAGACGGACAATGAAGGAAGCTAGGTTGAACGTGAGGAGGCAACCAAAGTTTAGTTTTTTAGAAATCCTGTCATTGAGCAGAGAGTGTTGAACAAGAAACAGCGAAAAATCAGCTAGCGATTTTGATCGAAAATTTAATTTGATTTCTGTACTCCCTGTACTTCCATCGTTGGTGGATAAATTATTTTTTTTAATACATTTTTGATTAAATAGTTTATTAATCGAACGCTGATAGACGCTCGATTAATAAAATACATACAAACCCGAACCCACCCATCGCTGGGCGAAAACGTAGGTAGCACTTTTATTGCTACTCAGTTACAATTTTATATGCTGAATGCAACCCACCGAACTGACAGATCACAATCTCAAATATTTTATTTATCGAAATCTTCCTATCGCGAGCACATCGGTTGTGCATTTTATATACAAATTCGTTTCTATTAGTTTGTTCGTTATTTGCTTTGTGGATACGAAAATCCAAGTCGCGATTTATAATAATCGCCCAACATAAATAGTAATTTAGTATCGGGAAATAAATTTGGCGCCTTAAGGTGGGATCTTGTCTGTTTGTGAAAAAAATTGTCCGATCGGCATTTTGCAGTGTGCTGTGTACCTTCCTTTTTTTCCATTTCAGTGATTAGGGAAGTGGTTATTATTTTGTTTTTCTTCCTAAAATACAAATGTACTTTCAACTTTTCTTTTATTTCCCCAAAGTGATACCTGCATACCTGTCAAAGATCTGTGGAGTTTGTTTTGGTGAAAATTAAAATACCTATTACCTATCTACTTACCACCATTTTGTGCGAATTGTTTTTTGTGCACCAGTGGAGTCTGAACATTGCACATACCTACATACATTTATTGTGAGAGCAATAGAAGATAAAGGAAAAAAAACAGAAAACAACGGGTAATTTTGTTTACCAGTGCATGTAAGGTTTTTTTCATTTCATTTATTGTTCCTATTATTGTTTTTATAACATATTCAATTCGTCATTATATTGATTTTAAATTGCATACATACAAAATTTAATTAGGCTTATTCTGCCACATCTGTTATTCTGCTATGAATTTTCTGTTATGATGCATAACAGATCTCCACCATAAAAGATATTTTATAATTGGTATTCAGGAGTTCGATCTTTTATAAAAGTCTGTTATGAAACTTCGAAAAAGAAACATTTATACGAACAGACCTAAAATCTGCTATCAAATTATCAGCTGTAGTAGGTAAATAAAAACTCTCGGCAGTAGGCACTGACTAATGAAAATATTAACCTGCGCAATTATCGTGTTTTGTTTCGCGTAGATAATAATATATAATCTTTGCAATTTGTCCATAAAAGTTCCTGAATGTATTATATCCAATATATAAACTTGTGTAAAACGAACTCCGGCAAGATAAGCGACACTTTCTTTTACGTTTCATCCATCAAATTTGTTCTGTGCTTTCGTGTATTCAAATAATTAGTTTGAAATTATTTACATTTTTGTGCTTGTTATTATGTATTTTAATATATTTTGTTATATATGTCCTTTTACGAACAATTCATTAACAAAATAATTGTTTTTACTTCATATATTGAAATCTTTTATGATAAAAGTAACAAAAATGTGTCTTTTATTCTTTTATGATTCATAAAAGATTCCATAACAGATTGTGGCATGCTGAATACCAAAAATGCAGTTCGTAAAAGACTTGTTGAGAATTTCGAAGTTTTGACAGCTCATAGCAGATTTCTTAACAGATTTCATAGCAGATTTAGCATGCTGAATACCAAAATTATAATTTATAAAAGATTTTTTGACAACTTAAACTTTTGTATGAAAATTCATAACAGAATAGCAGAATAACAGAATAAAAGATCTCCCCGAATAGACCCAAATGTACATTTAACCTACATAAGAAGACAATATTTCTGGTGGTCTTTTTATAGTTAATAAAGCTGTCTCTTTCGCTCTTTTGAAATTCGTGTTTAATAGTGTTCGACCCCTTTCACACAAGGAAACTGAGTTTCCGGCACCGCAACTGGGAGTTTGTTGGTGAGAAGGGCAAGAAGTAAGGGGAATAAAACAAATCTCACCGGTCAACGATTTGAAGAGATTTTTTTGACGTTATGCTTTGAAATTTTCTTAGGTTTCCATTTTGACTTCTGTCTCTGATAGATGTAAAACATATTTTTTTTTAAAGAGAAATTGTTTTTTACAATTATATTATTACATTAATCAAACCGAGTGAGCTACTTAAATAAATTAATTGTGAAAGAAAATTTCAAGTTTTAATTTGTGTAGGCAAGGCATTTAATTCAATCCATCACGAGTTGGTACACATTTCATACATACAATTATTCGCCTAGAAATGGAAAAAACGACAACAAAAACGCACGGACCAACTAAGCTCTCAGCTTGTGGCTTCATCATCACATTTGGTTTATAATGAGGTTCCTGTATTAGCGAGCAGCAGCAGCAGCAGGCAGCACCACAGGTATCAGTCATATCAACCTGTCAGTGGTTTATGTGTCAACTGTACCAATAAAGCTTCGGTGCATTCCAATAAGCCCAATATAATCTTCCCATCATCACTATCATGTGTTGGGTCCAAGATTTGGATGGCAAGAGAAACACACAACAAAACAAATCAAATTTAGCAAACCATTATTAGCAACCCCAATAAAAAAACAACATTTACTTACGAGTATATAATCGCACCAGGTTTCTTTATTTTGAATTTATGTTTCTAAACATAAGCTGCGGTTAATTTATAACTCAACATTTTGTAGAGTTTTCCAGCCGCGAAGCAAATTGTTTACAAAAAGCGAATGTCAAATCAAAAGCAATTCAAAAAACGAGCAACTCAGTTTCCTCATTAATTTCTTCGTGTGAAAGCTACAAGGAAATTAAAGGAAAACGTCGTAAAAATCTCCAGCAACTGGTTTCCCTGTGTGAAAGTGGACTTTGGCAGTTTTGTGACATTTGGGGGTTGCAACTCATCATATACATAATTTTTTTGAAGTGGTTTAATAATTGTTTTTTTTGTGTGATAAAAAAAATTTAATTACACAAAATAGATGTTGAAATTTTAGTGTGGTTGCCAGCGAAATGTATATGTTAGTCCCCTTTCACACAAGGAAACTGAGTTGCCGGCAACTGGGAGTTTGATGGCGAGAAGGGCAAAAAGTAAGGGGAATGAAAAAAATCTCCCCGGTCAACGATTTAAAGAGATTTTTTTGACGTTTTGCTTTGCATTCCAATTAGCCCAACAAAATCTTCCCAGTTTGCTCCTCAGTTTCTTGGTGCCAGTTTCTTCATGTGAAAGCTACAAGGCGATTAAAGGAAAACGTCAAAAAATCTCCAGCAACTGGTTTCCCTGTGTGAAATGGGTCTTAGTTCTTTTTGGAATAGTTCTTAGCGTTTTTTTTTTGAGTGACTTATTTAATAGTCTGCGACGTACGTTTGTGAATTTGAGGTGCAATTTCACACTTTATGGGAGTTGGATATTTGTTTTACTTTCTTCTGGAAATGATTTGATAGCCGGAGGGGTAAAGTTTCATTTTTGAATAAATATACAAAAAAAAGTTTCGACGATTTATTTAATTTTTTTTTAAATTCTTTTATTGAAGTTAATTACTGTTGAATTATATATCAGTGTTCATTTAAGTACTTTTAGTAAATATAGGAGTTTATTTCATAGTTTTCAAAGGTTGAAGTGATTTATTTTAAACAAGTTGGAACTGTTAAAAGTTTTTGTTGATATTTTAACTACAGTCTAGATATTTTTTTTAATTTCATTTGATTTTCATTTTATAGTTAGAGGTTATTAGTTTACCAATATGGATATTAATAGACGTTCGCAGGAGGAACTCTATTATGAGATGTGGTGTAGAGGGTTAGAAAAGGGAACAGTAGACAACATGAGGAGTTCGTTACGAGCTTCTCGGATGCTCTAAGTACCCTTCTCTGATGCTCTAAGTACCCTTTTTCATATATTGAGGATGGGGATGAAGTGCAGGACAAGATTAGGGAAATTTCGGTTTTGATGAAGAATCAACCAAGAAATCCTAAATCGGCGGATTTCTTGAAGATTCTTACGAAAATTGAATGGGCTCTTAATAGAATAGGTAAAGCAAAGGCTGAAGGCGATGAAGTGTTAGGATAACAAAAATCGTTAAGCCGTTAAAACAAATCACGTGCGTTTCTTTAAACAAAAAGACAAAATAAAAATATATCTTAAATTAAAAAAAAAAACGAATTATTCGATAAATTTAGCCAGCAACATCAATTTGAGAAGATGCAAGTTGAAAATTTTCATGAAATGAATTGTTACGTAGAAAATGTTGAGTGTTTCCTTTAACTTCTATTTATTATTATTCATAAATAAGTTTACCTATAATAATTGAAAAACAATAGCTCCATGGATCAACATACATACTTGCAGAAATCAATAAAAGATTCTGTATGAATTTCAAATGATTGTTTTTATTTTCGTGGTTTTAATTTATAATTTTTTTTGTATTTTCTTTTTCTTGAGTTTTTGTTTTCTTTTTTTTCGTATTCGAAAATACATTCGCGATCGGAAAAATGGTGACTTAATTCTGCTATCGCAAACAACATTTGCAGATATGTATTTGAATCATGTGCTTAATATACTGCAATAAATGTATAAACCATCGCCTTTTCTGTTGACGGCAGTGAATACTATTTCCAAAGATGATAGCATAGTCATCATGTCTTTCGAAACGGTTTGGAAAGCCACCTTCGTCCAAATGGTGTACCCAGGAATTCTCGTTGCTCGAATGATCCTACACATCAGTTACTTTTGTTTCTTAAAGAATTGTAAATGTATCCGCCCAAGTTCTCTAAAACAAGGCAATTTGTCAACCAATTCCCTGCTCATTTTTACCTCCTGCGAAAACCGAACCTAAATGGAATACAATATACAAAACGGATCCAAAAAAGAAATTAACGAATCGAGAAATATGCTCTCTGTAAATATACACACATTAAACACTTCTGTGTTTATTTGATAATAATATGCAGTATTATTATATTTAGAATTCGAATTCTACATAAAAATTTTGATCGTACTGTTAATAACAAAATATGTAATCAAATTTTGGACTAAAGTAGTGCACACACTTTTGTCATTAAAATTGTTAGAGCCGTTTTCGAGATAATTAAGATGCTAGAAAAAATTGTAGGGCAAGTACCGTTATTTTTGGGGCAAAAAAAAAGATTTAAAAATGTATTAAATATATATATTGTTATATATATATATTAAATTAAAGAACTGTTATTGACAAATTATAAAGATTGATTATTATTTTTCTACGCGACACAAAACACGATAATTCGACAGGTTAATTTTATATTGCCATTCGTCAGTGCCGGCTGCCGAGAGTTTTTAATTACCTACTACAGCTGATAATTTGATAGCAGATTTTAGGTCTGTTTGTATAAATGTTTCTTTTTCGAAGTTATATAACAGACTTTTATAAAAGATCGAACTCCTGAATACCAATTATAAAATATCTTTTATGGTGAATATCTGTTATGCATCATAACAGAAAATTCATAGCAGAATAACAGATGTGGCAGAATAGGCCTAAATAATTGAGTGAACGTCCCCACTGATACAAAATCTGTCAAAGCAACAAGACGGCAGGATTGTTCTGTCATTTGCTGATGTAGTGATGGGCACATTCGAAAGATGTGAGAACTTGAGCTAAAAGTTCATGATTTGGGAACCAGAATAAAATGTTTGTATTGAAAACTAGAGACAAAAAGGAATAAAGAAAAAAACGCAGTAAGGAAAACACAAATAATCGAGAAGAAAATTTTAATATCTGTTCAGTGGAATTATCAAGTCTTTTCTCATTTTATACTATAGAATATTGTTGTGTGCACTATTCTTTGTATTGCTTGTTGTGTTTCTCTTTTTCCATTATGTTTTTAGTTTATTTTTGGTTTGTCTGGAGTGTTCATTCAATTATGCCCATCGGTACATTCTCTCGTTGTGTCCACTGACGTTTTATAAACAAAAGTGGCCAATTTGCGTTTGTTTACTTTGTTGAAAAACTTACAAAATTTCCCCCACTCTTGTAGTTTGACTTTGTTACACTTCTTACTACAAAAAAGAAACCATACACACCTTTTGAATCAAGTAATTTTCAAATTGATCAATCTGATCATTCCTCTTAGTCCCCTTTCACACAGGGTAACCACTTGCTGGAGATTTTCTTGACGTTTTCCTTTAAATCGTTGGTCGTTGAGATTATTTACATTCCTCTTACTTTTTGCCCTTCTCGCCCACAAACTCCCAGTTGCAGATTTCTTGTGTGAAAGCAGAATTATATCATTTTAATTTTAAAAAGCATTTGACCAGTTCAGATGAATCTCAGCATTCTCTTTCATATAAACAGGGTTCAAAATTTCCAGTTTTGCATTTGGGTTCGGTTACTCAATTAATGACAGTTTTATCGTTTTTATCGTTATTTTTGGGGCAAAAAAAAAGATTTAAAAATGTATTTGAGAAAATCACCCAATGGGGGCGTTCGGTGTCGCACAGCTTTCTGGTACAATGCTGAAAAATATTCTGTGCGTTTGTGGACGTATAAAACCCAATAGATAACCATTTCTGTCAAAAGTCAAAAAGTCAGCTCAAAGTGAATTAAAAATAAATTTGTTGAATTAAACATAAATTTAAAATGGACCAGGAAAGAACCACAAATGTTTCAGATGTACTAAGTACGTCATTATTAAAGTTCACAAGTAACAATTGAAAAGACAGCTGATTTCCTAGTCAGTTATGCACTACGATATCTAACTATACCAGAAATTTAGCGCTAGCTTGGCTTCGATTTGGAAATCATATGTTTTATTCGTTCTTATGGTCGTCAGCTGTTAATATGCTGTTATTTAACACCATATTACAACTACAACGAGGGTATTGCACAGCAAAGCTATGCGCTACCGAACGCCCCCAATCGCTTCAGCCGCTTAAGCTGTGGATGTGGATTGATCTACAGACAGACAGAGAGACTCAGTCGCAATTGCTGGATTCACTTGTTTAATTTTCTCTATCATCGTCTTGTCAAGTTTAATTAAAATATAGTTCGATTTTTTTTCAATTGCAAAACTTGCATTGCGCAAAAGTAGAAAATAGAAGTACTGGTGAAAAGGACATTACATTAAACTGCCAACTGAGTAAAAATGCACTGTTTTGGTATCGAATTTTAGACATCTGTATGACCAGTGCAGACAGTTTGCTAATATTAAAGCACTACTCTAAATCGTTTTCTAATTTTTAACACATTTTAACTTAAACCATACTAAACTTATTTTCTTCACAAACAGCAGCTGAACTCGCTTAAAACAGTGCATAAAGCTAAGGGAACATACATACCTTTTTCGATTTTGTAAATGTCAAAGTGTCACGGATTTATAATTTTGCTAAAAAGATAAAATACTCTTCTTTTGATTTTGACTTTAGAAAAATGTTAAAAGACATTTCGATAGTTAACTTGTTAAAAATTAAAATTGTTTAGAATTATTGTTCTTTATATATATAATTTATCGTTTCGTCAGCATTATTGTTATTCCTTCTAACGCGCAAATTATTCATCTGAAGCTAGTTTGTATTAATCTTTTTTTTTGTTCAAATATACTTGTTTTGTGACGTGTGACGTTAAAAAATTGTTCCCGCACTTTTATGAATATATGTCTTTATTTCTGTGAGATGTTTGGCCATTCTCTTAAAAAAATGGCAGTGGAATGCATCTTTATGCACTAAATACCAGGAACACAGCTGTGCGATTTTTTGCGATTGCCGAAAATTTAAAAATTTAAATAGTAGACATTAGATATTTCTTTCTGAAAAAAGTATATTATGTCAATATAGCAAAACGGAAAATATATTCATATGTCGAAACTTTTAGCTCTAAAGTTCGATGTGAAATCAAAACCGTAACAGCTATTCAGTTTTTAGACAGTTGATTGAAATGGACTTACAGTGCACTCTGGGACAGAGTACGTCGAAAATAATATTAATTGGAAGCAGTTCAAGATGAACCGTTAAATTAGTAAAGGATAATAAGTTCATCAAATTTATTCTAAAATTGAATGAATGCTTGAGATGTATATATGTATTTTGATCCCGGATCAGTTTTTGCGTTCTATTCTACCAAAATTATCGATCACAGATCAGAAACTTAAAAGGGGGATTTTCACATATATAAAACACCCACTTGCATATACACCAAAGTAAAGTTACATTTACTTAAAAGTCAAAAGTTTTTGTTTCTCTGACTAGTAAAATAAAATGTACGACTGGATCGCACGTACTTGATCCTATGTTCGATCACATTATATGCAAAAGATTCTTAATGGAAACGGCTAAAAGTATTGTTAAAGTCGTTTTTCACTTAAGTTGTTATATAGAAAAATTCTTAAATTTTTTCTAATAAATAAAATTGGTATGAACATTTTAAATATTTAATAATATAAATTTAAAAACAAAATTTCAGAAAAAATAGCCCACCTGTTTTCAAAATATTGAATTTTCAAAAAAAAAAATGAGAAAGTCGAAAATCAATAAAATGGTTGCAGGTACCGTTAATAACGAAATATTTTGAAATTTGTTTAGGCCAAAATGTAGAACATACTCAAATTAGTACACATACCAATTTTTAGCAAAATCGTTAGAGCCGTTTTCAAAATAATTAAGATGGTAGAAAAATTTCTATGGCAAGTACCGTTATTTTTGGGGCTAAAACAACGATTTACAAATCTATTTTGGACAATCACCTAAAACGCCTAAGCACCAAGTTTGAACAAAATCGGTTCAGTCGTTTAGGCTGTAGATCGTTCTACAGACAGACATACGGAATTGCCGGACCCACTTTTTTGGTGTTCTCTATCATCGTAATGTCAACTTTGATTAAAATCTCGAGTTCGATTTTTTTTCCAAATGCAAAACTTGCCCCATAGTACCTTTATTGCAAGTAAAAAGACACACATACAATTAAAAAAAGATTTTGCGTTCTTTTTGCCAAGAAAAATCCGCAATCCCTGATCAAAATCCCTATTGGCGACCCCTAAAACCACATAACTATGAGGATAAGAGGACATGTCAACTGACATGTTACTAGAATTTAATTCCTTTTTGATACAAATCTGCCAAATCACGGATTTTTGCAATTAATGCCATTGGCCAACAAAAATTATTTTTCTTTAATTCTCAATCAAATTCGCAGATCCGTATTTTCGGTGAATTTACAACTCTTTTTACTAACAATTCTAAACGCTAGTACAATTGGAAGCATTTAGTTGGACGACTAACAGTTTCAGTCATGAATATAAAACAAATACCGTAACACAAAAAAATCACATCAAATCTCGTTCCGTCCTCAACAAATTCTCAATTTACCAATGGAAATCCCCATAAGTACATATTTGATTAGTATTTGAATTGTATGTCGATTTGTTTCGCCCCTTTTCCTTTTTTTGTTTTATTAAAACCAAGTGTGCTTGTAAAATTTGATGAAATCTTGCTTAAAAGGCAAGATTTGTTTTTATTGGTTGAAAAGCAATTCCACATTAATCTAATTTCTATCTGTTAACTTTTTATATGTTTGACAGTAATACTTGTAATAAATTATCCGGTCTGGACATTCAAAAACATACTACATTATATTCGAGATATGCAATGTTACGAGTATAATAAATTTCGATGTGTGATATCTGGATACCGCCCAAGTAGTCGTCTGGAGGAACTCCTAACTAATAACTAAACCGATAGTATAGTTAATGGTTGTCTGGAGGATCTCCTAACGAACCAAACTATAGTAAATATTGATATCTGTATCTGCTACTGAAAATGTGTGTTTGCCGGGAGGAACTCCTGATTCACCACAAGCTGCAAACATAAACTGTCCAACTCCAAAATAAAAAAATTAATGGTCGACTTTTTACCAAATATTTATTACACTATAAACTTTAAAATTACGTAACACAAATTACTATTTCTGATGATCAACATGGAAATTCAACCTAATACTCATAAATGATTTCGTTATAAGCACATGTGAATCTTATAACATAAATGAAATGAATATAAATTTGCAAACGAAAAATAAAACGGTTATAATTTGAAGCTGATAGGTAGGTTGAATAATGAATGTGAACTATCAGAATAAATGCAAGGAAATGAAATTAATTGAACGTAACTTTTTGAATTTTAATAAGGAAATGAAATGAAATGAACGTTACTCTTTGAATTTAAAAATACATGTAATGATGCCAATGCATTATGAAGGAATGTTGAATATTGTTCTATTACAATGTGACTTTTTTCTGTTTGCCGAAAGTTCACTCATCTCAACACAACTGATCATTAAAAGTCTAGTTGCAGTCGTTTAAAGAGACACTTAATGATTATTTTGATTTTTTCTTCCCACTGATGCAAAAAAAGCTCAATTTAATCGATTCACTTGGTTAGGCGCACCAATTTATTCAGTTAGTTGATTAATGTAAATTAAATTCTGTTACAATTTCGGGCTTGATGACGAACCTGGCAAACGAAATAAGGAAAACGATATTCGGATCTGTGCTATCAATCAATCGTTAACCAGATTGATCATATTGCGATCGACGTAAGACACTCTGACGACTGGCCAACATTCAGTCAGGACCCTTCCTGGTTATTGCTAAGGTACGGCTACGCATATCCCGAACTACGAGTACACCAAGATGTCGGACGGCTTCAATCGCAAGAGATCGCCAGTTCTTTTCCCGATTAACCTCTTAAGAACCGCCAGCATCAAGCATAACAATCCAGTGGCAACACTGCCAAAATGCCATCAGAGATGCCGCCTCTGACGATGGTTTTACGATGACTGCCGGCAGACACGTGCAGCCCAACAAGAAGCATGCAAGGCGGCGCTGCAAATGAGGACAAAAGTAGCTCGTGAGCTCTACGGCCACAAGAGAAAACAACTCTCTTACAACTAATATTGAATTAATGTTTTATTTATGTTTCTTCTCAGAGAATTTAATAACTTTTCAAAGAAAAATTAAATGGTTTGGTAGTTCATAATAAAACAAAAAGAAAACTTTCAATTTATGGAGATACCCAATTAGCCACAAATATTTTGATCTTATGATGATTCGTCATTTTAATGTTGAATATACTCAATAGATTGATTGTGTTAACAAAGCAAAAAAAAGTTGAATTTGTCTTGTAAACAAATCAGTTGACACTTTGTCCACTCAATATTTTCAACTCCTATACTTCAATGTTGATAGTATTAAAAAAAATCTCCTTCGATTTTTAATACCGGGTCTGAATTGTGTTAAAATGTTGGTTAAATTTTGTAACTTGGTCAAAATTTGACACTAGCGTAGTGAATTAAATGGGTTAAAATGTAGTCAGCTGTAGAGCAGGCTAAATTTGCGTTAAAATTTAACGTTTCTCAAAATAGAGTAATTTAAAACTGTAAACGATAACCGAAAAGAAAGATGAACTCCAAAAAGTCCAGATCTACTGGGAAACCATATAATAAATGTAAGTTTTAATTTATTAATTGAAAAATAAAACTAAATTAATATTTTTGTTTGTGTAGGGTCTCAATAGGAAAAAAACAAATAGTATAATCCGTTGATATTTTAACAAATATAAAATAATTAATATAAAATATTTATTGCAGATCATTTTGCAAATTGAATACAAATAGATTAATTTTTCACCTGTCAAATTCTTGTCAGCTGTGAAAACTAGTGTTTTTCGGGAAATTTCTTAAAATCACAAACCAAACTTCAAAACTTAACCAAAGTAGAAAATTTAACCAACATTTTAAGCAATTAACACACGGCCTAAGAACTGTTCTAAACTGAAACAGCTTTTTCACATCTTAAAAAACTCTGGCTCGTTATTCAATTTGTGTATGTACATAATAGGGTGGAAAATTCGGAAAATATCTTTTAGTTCATTTTCTATTTGCCAATAGAGATTTTGATCCGGGATTGCGGATTTTTCTTGGCAAATAAAACGCAGAATATTGTTTTTTTATTTGTATGTTTGTTTATGTTTTTTTTTTGAAAGTTTTGAAAGTAAACACACACGTTGTCCTTTTAAGCAAATGTAGCTTTACTTTGGGGTGTATGCAAATGTGTGTTTTATGTACATTTTGTTTAAAATATGCAATTAAAATTAAACTAACTCATGACTAACAATGAATACAAAAATTATTATAATTTTTCGTAGATTGGGACATCATCAACATTCACAACACCATCAAATTCCAAGGTTAAACAATCAAATGCAATCAAATCAGATGCAGCATCACAAGGGAAGGCCACCCCCTCATGTTGGTGGCGGTGGTGGTGGAATCGGACCTGTTGGTCCATTAAAATACCAGAATACACAAAATAACGGTCCACCATCTTTAATAAGAAATAATTCGCATCAACATCAACAAACAACACAACCAAGACTTCCTTCGCATTCTGTTGTTGGAAATCAGGTTCAGATAATGAAAGCGCCACTACCTCAATTAGAACAACAACATCAATTGCAGCATCTCCAACATCAAAAATTGAATTCATGCCCCCCGCCTTTACACTTAAATAACAACCAACCAGTTCCTCATTTATCTCGACCTCCACCAGTTCATCATGCCCAACAATTCCGACAACAGCATACGCAAAAGCATATTCATGGGATATCAGAGCAGCAGCAGCACCAACATCGCCAACCACAAAAGTTTTCACACCCAAAGGCGATTCTTCAGAACCCTAACAGAAGCAGTCATCATCACAAGAACCATGTTACAATTAAAACTCCGCTTCCTACAGTTTCAGAAGTTGAAATTCTTCCTACGAGTACAGCACAACCAACCGGGAAAACATCAGATAAACTATCTGCTACAGCTGAAGATTGTACAATTAATTGAAAAAAAGATAACAACAATTATTTAATACAATTTTCATTTTCAGTTACTCCCAAAAATATCGAAAAGAAAACTTCTGAAGAGGACAAAGATGGTGAAAATAACCTAATATGTGATTTTATGTCAGTAGTTATGAAAGGAGACGGATGTTTTTCAACTTCAAAAGAAAAGACACCCATGTGTTTAGTAAATGAGTTGGCCCGTTTCAACAAAGTAAGTTAATTTAATTTATTTTTCCAAATTACTTATTATTTATTTTTAAAAATGCATCTGTTTTCAGATTCAACATCAATATCGCCTTACTAGTGAAGATGGGCCCGCACATAGTAAACGCTTCACAGTCACACTAAAATTGGGCGACGAAGAGTACTCGGCTGAAGGATATAAAATTAAAAAAGCACAACATACAGCTGCTTCGGAGGCTATAAAAAAGACTCAATATAAACACCCACTTCCAAAGGCGATACGTCGCCCAGAAGAGGGCAGTCTTCGCACCACAATCACACCGACTGTGGAACTTAATGCACTTGCAATGAAACTCGGTCAGCATACTTACTATATGTTCGATCAGCGCACAGAGGCAGATCTTCCAAATCGTAACTCACATAACAGTCAATATAGTCAACCTCCAACAGGACCAGTGCACAATAATCAACGATTATTACGAAAAAACGATTTTGTGCCAGGAGGGCCTCAGCAGCTACACCAACAACCAATGCAACGTTACCCGAATGGCAAACATAAATATCCTGCACAAATTCCTTCAGTGAATGGAATTTCCTCAATTCCGCCAAACTTCAACACAATCGCTCCACCTCCAGAACTTTGTAAAATCACTCTTATGGTGGGAAAACAAAAATTTGTCGGCAGTGGTAGGACATTACAATCGGCCAAACATGATGCAGCATCAAGGGCCTTACAAGTGTTAAGAGCACAAGCCGCAAATAAATTTAAAGAAATCCTTACTCAAACTGCTGGTGAAGGTGAATGGAAATCGCCGATATCTCTAGTCCACGAGATTGCCATAAAGCACAATCTCAGTGTATCATTTAAGGTATTGCGTGAAGAGGGACCAGCCCATATGAAGAGTTTCATTACAACCTGTGAAGTAGGAGACATTGTGGTAATATGTCGATATGGATCTTTGCTCTTTCAAGATTATTATTAGCTTTTTTTTGCAGACGGAAGGTGATGGGAATGGTAAAAAGATTTCGAAAAAACGTGCAGCCGAAAAGATGCTGGAAGAATTGAAAAAACTCCCAACACCTTCTCCATCGAATTCTCCACCCGTGAAACGGCTTAAAGCGAAAGGCTTTAAAAGGAAAACATCACCAACTTCAAAGAAGAAGAATACAATTCGAGAAAAAACAGAAAGCGAATCTACTGAAGATACGAATCCCATATCGCGCTTAATTCAAATACAACAGAGTCGTAATGAAAAAGAACCCGTCTACGAGTTGATCTCAAGGAGTGGTGAATCTAAAAACCGAGAATTCGTAATGGAAGTTAATATTCCGGGGAATGTTGCTCGTGGAACTGGTCCAAACAAAAAATTGGCTAAACGAAATGCTGCCCAAAGTATGATTTTCTTAAGCAAATAATGAAATAGAAAAAAATGTTTATTGATTTTATTTATAGATCTTATTAGTGTCATGGGGTTGGATGTGGTGGTTGAAAATGAAAATGAGGAAAATAATAGCCAAGCGGCCAATCAAAATCCAGATTCAAAACCTCTTCGCAAAGTTAAATTCAATGAAAACAATAATTCAAATGATACTTTAAATGCAAATACTGTTTCTTCAAATGGAAATGGTGGAACGTCGGGAAGACAAATTGTACCTGGTGTAATTTTGTTAAGACAACATAGCAAAGGTTAGTATGGAAAAATGAAGTTTTGTTTTTTATTGCTGGTTTATTTTACTACTAAAAATAGCTACGTTAATATTTGTATGTGTCAATGATTTAAATAATGTTTCCTTTTTTGTTTTTAGATTCTGAGGAGGTGGAAAACACTGCAGAAGCCGAATCTTCACCAAGCGCACAAAAGCCATCTTCGCCACCTGTGCAGAATAAGTGTTCGTTACCATCTAATGGAACTTCTGTTCGGCCTAAGGACCAACTTTTATATTTAGCTCAAATTCTTGGTTTTCAGGTAACTGTTATATATTATAAAATCCTCGAAAATATATTATTATAAGTTGTGTTTGATGATGAGTTTGAAGGCATATAATTAATGAAACACATACAATTCGAAAAACAAAACCTTTAAATTTTAACTTTTTTGTATAAACTCCACTTAGAGGCATGTTATTATTTATTTTCCATCGTGATATGCAATGGAAAGTAAAAAAGTGTCTCACCGGACAGTAGACAAATCAATATAGGATCACAAAAGGAAAAAAATCGATCGTAAAATTCAATAATTTTTATAATTATGTATCTATATGTAGTTAATGTGACCAATTCTTTATTTGATCGGCCCTATCACAGAACCCATCGTAATCGAAAATCTGCTACGAATCCTGAAAAAAGTGTCATAGAATCCATTCGAAGTAGATTCATAGTGGAATTTCTGCTACGAATTTCGAAATTCATAGAATTTCGTATCGCCGAATACGAATTTATTTTTCTCGTAGTCACGTGAAAAATGGTTGTCTTAGTAAAAATGTAAGTATTTTTAATCAATAATATAAAATAATAATTTTATTCAAATTCAAGTCTTCTCTCCAGTGCATTGAGCATTTTTTTTTTAAATTGAAATAAAATGTAGGCTGCGCAATGCCAACTTCAGAATCCTTAGCACCTTAGCTACCTTTTCTTATTGATGAAGAAAATCTAACTTCTTGAAACTCCTGTTGGAGCTCCGCTAAAAGTACTTAAACACTTGTTTATTCAGTCGGAACTTTCTTATAAAATTCATAAAGTTTTGATTTAATTATTTTTAAATTTTTTGATTCATATTTATACTAGGTACAAGTTTTCATCCATATCAAATGGCATGCATCTCTCAGTTGTTTTCTTTGGATTTTAGGCTTTTGCCTTCGCCTTACAGCCTCGTTATTTGCAGCAATAATTGCAATTGTTATAGAATCCATTTTATGTGTAAATAACAAAAATGAACACTAAAGTACTTATATTCAACCCTGTTGTGAGTTTCGCCCGGAATATCTTTCACCCAAAATATTTTAAATATTAACAATTGATATGAACTGAAATTCGTTTCTTTATAATTGAAAGTGATTTGACGTAACACAGCTGATTTCGAAATTGAGAGTCAGAACGTTCAATGGCCTCATTCAATAACAGAACTATTAGCTATCCGCATTGGTTGGTGTTGTTGCATTCCCATTTTTTTTGGCAGCAGTTGCTTTGTCATCAGGTGTATTCTTATATGAGAATACAACAACACCAACCTATCTGGATAGCTATAGTGCGGTTATTGAATGAGGCCAATGAGACAAAGTTTTTTTCGATTTCTATGAATACAATTTTTCGGGATTCTTAGCGTAACAATCCGTTTGGAGATTTACAGACCAATTCTCCCCAACATCACTGAATCAAGTGAAATTAATTTTCTGACTTTTTCGGATTCTCCCCCAAAGTCATAACTTGTGAGAATCTACTTCAGAGCAGGTCACAACTCACAAATAGTTTGAGTTTCGAAATTTCGATGCGGCATTCGATATGATATTTTGGTGAACAATTTCTATTATATTCTAACATGAAATAAACAGAAATACGAAATTTTAGTTTGCATTTGAAAACTTCAGCAGCGACTACCAAAGAGAAGGAAAAATGGTCAGAGCATCCTGCATAAACTCTATCAGTAAGCACAAAATAGTGTGGTTATCTTTAGGTATTCTGTTCATTCTATACCATTCCAGATCAAATATAAATCCTTTTACAATTTCTTGTTTAAAATTGAATTAAACGGATTATCTTTGATATTTGTTTATTTCTTTAAACAAAAATAAATCCATTTATACATATTTGCTTCTCTTCATTATTACATTTATAATAAATAATCCGCATCAATTTCAATTTTTATTTTGTTTCTAATATTCAGCTGCTCCAATAATGCCACTGCGCAATTCACCTTTAGTTGTGGTGAGTTTCGTTGTGAGTTTTCTTGTGACGATTGGGGGAGAATTCGACAAACGTTATCGTGTCACAATAATCCTCACAAAGAATAGTCACAAGGGTTTGTGACTTGTGATTAGTCACAAGGGGGAGAATCGGGCTGTTAGATACGATGGAATCTGTGATATGGCTGAATATTAATTTGATGTTATAATGGGCTTTTTTGGTCAATTATTTTCTTTCCCAACGTTTCGTCGAATTTCACGGCTTCTTCAGGGGTTATCTTTAATTGTTTTCGTTACAGTTTTTATAATTTAAAATTTGAATCTAATCAGCCCTTTCACAAATTCCATGGTAATATTTCCCCGCACGGACAGTTACGGGCCCAATCTACGACAAACAGCTCCTTCTCTTTCACAAATTCCGAGTGGAATCTTCTTGTTTTCGAAATCAGTTGTGCTATGTCAAAATGCAATGATAAATAACAAAACCGTGACTATTTTGAATTTCAATTAAGTTTACACAATGGTATACATATATTATTTGAAAATTTGAAACAACCTTGTTTGTTGTACACGAATATTACAATCTCCCAGAAATTTGGAACTTCTTTTTGGGCCAGGTCGCCTCTCTCGCTCATTAGCTAAAAGAGTTTTTCATATTGGATTTTGTTCGTTGTTTTTGTCCTTTAGAATCAAATATTATTTATAAAACCATAGAATTTTTAAAAATACATAGGTACATTTTTTTTTTAAATATCTGTCAACAACGGGACGCCTTACTTTCAGTGTGCGACACAAATGGTTTATCGTAGAAAAAATTTGTTTCATTCCACTCCATTCGAATTCGATGATACCAATTTATAAGAGCTTCGAAAATCGAAAGCGATTTTTTCAATCCCAATCCACTACGATGGAATTTGTGATGTTTTTTTCTGGAAACGTAGCATATTTTCGATTACGATTTAATTTCTGGTAGGGCTGAATAGAACTTAATGGGTTACCGAAACTGGACATGTAATGAATTGATCAATTGGCAAAATAACCTTATCGGAAGTGTTATTATTTTACCAATTACAAAAAATATATCTAACTTGGTGGGTGTTCATAATGTTAATAACTTTTGTATTTTTTCTCATAAAAGGCAAACTTCTCAGACTATCCCAAAGGCAATCACAATGAGTTTCTTACCATCGTTACACTTTCGACTGCACCACCACAAATTTGCCATGGTGTTGGCTTGAATATTGAAGAATCTCAAGATCAAGCTGCTTCTGCTGCATTACAAATTCTAAGCAAACTAGGATTGGATAACATCAAACCAACTGCAGCAGATGAATAAATTAGAGAAGCAATCCTAGTGAAATTGTCCTCAATCTTCCTTAACGAATGCTTTTGGTTTATAGGTCCTAGAGAAACATTTTTCTTTTCGTAATTTACAATTTTATTTTCAAATAAAATTAAAAATGTTCTAGTTTCTAGTTATGTTATTTATTAATTAATTATTTATATTTGTTTATATATATAAAGTCAAGTTATTTGTGGTTTGTTTTCAATATTGTGTCCCGTCCAATTTTATTTAAAAAAAAAGAAAAGAAACCAAAAAACAAAATAAAATGTACATTGAGAATCCAAATAAATTGTAAGAATATTGCTGATTGGGCGACAATTTCTATTAAAGTGAACTATATTACTATCTCACATCAAGTAAACACAAAATTATTTATTCTTCCTATTATCAAACAAAACTGCAATACTTACACCATTTTTGTTGTAAATTTAACTATTTAAAAAGAAATATGTAAAAAGTTGTTATATGCGAACAAAATCTTAGTGGAAACATTTTTTTATTATTTATTTAAAAAAAAAACTTACTTAATTACAATATAAAAAAAATACATAATGCTAGTGAAAACAAATAAATAATGTAAGCAAAAAGATTCACTAAAACAAATTATATTTATTATTATTAAAATATTTATTTTTGTTATATAAATTCAATAAAAAAATTAGCAAGTACTAGACATTTTCTTTTTTAGAAATAGTTTATTGAACTCCTGCAACTTAGTGTTGTTAAATCTTTTATGATTTTCTTAAATATATTAAATTTGTTAAAAAAATATAATTTTAGGTTATAAAATAAAAATTATACTACATATATTATTAGTTTATATGCACTGAGCTACTAGTTTAAAGCGTAATTAAAGTGTATGAATATTATAAAATTTATAAATAGTAAACTAATAATCTAGAAAACCAACCATAGGTTCCTCATTAACATCAAAATTTGATGTTGCATGCACTCTAAATAAATACATAGATTTGTACGTGCTAAAAGTTATTTACTTGCTGCAACATAAAATTAAATCAGTAATATTAAATTATTACATTAAATACTTAATTTAATTGATGAACTACCAAAAATGTATTTAAAATTAACTTGCTAATCAATTTAAAGTCATATTATTTATTTGTAAAAATATATGATTTAATGGAAGTCAATCAGTGCTCTTAATGTATTAATATGTATTTGTTTCTCACAGAAAATTAACAGGATGATTGTGGCTTTCGGTTAAACTTGAAAAAGTAATGTTTATATGATCATTTCTGTTGTTGTTGTTGTTGTTGTTGTTGCTGCTCTCACCGTTTCGTAGTTGTTAAAATCTTTTTTTTTTATAATCTACACGCCCTCAAGGGATTATGAATACCCTTTAAATGTATCAACACAGCGCGGGCGTGAGGGTGATGTTAAGGTAGAGAAAGAATTATAGGAAAGATGTGTGGCGCGATATTCGGAGACTGTATGTAGTTGTTGTCTCAGATGTTATCTATCTTGAATTGTTCTCTCAATTTAAAGGAATAACAATAGTTATTCCGGGTGGTTGAAATTGAATGTGTGGGCTCGTCTAAATTTGAATCTGATGATCCGCGTTTTGAAATTGAAAATCAATCGATTGATCGAAATTATTTAATCAAAAATATTTTAAAATATAGTTTGCTCATGCTTGCGTCAGAACCAAACGGCTCGTTTAACATAAATTCACAACTTAGGACCAATTTATTCACTTTCTACTAAATTTAAAGTCGCTTTAAAAAAAACGGAAATTTCCTAAATTTTCACACATACACTCGCCGGCAAAATTAAGGGAACAATAAAAAAAGTTTGCTTTTTTTAACTGTTTATTCTTTTCCGTTAAATTATAATAATTCTCTTGTGTTCCTTACTTTCGTCTTTTTAGTATTAATATTCAAAAAATAATAATAATAAACAAAATAATTTAATATTTTGTTTTCGTTCCTCTAATTTTTCAAGCATTTGTATGTCTTAAATTTCCCATTTTTACAAGAGGTTTTAAATTTAATAAGGAATAATTGCCTTTAATATTTTAGTGTAATAATGTAGATGTAGACTATACCTAAGGTAGTGCATATCCTTTTTTTTAAATCAAAATCGTTGGAGCCGTTTTCGAGTAATTAAGATGGTAGACAAAACTGTATGGCAAGCACCGTTAAGTACCAAGAGCTTAAAGAAAATCGCTTCAGTCGCATAGGCTTTAAATCGTCTTACCTACAGTCGGAATTGCGGGAGACACTTTTTTGGTGTTCTCTAACATCCAACGTAATGTCAAGTTTGATTAAAACCTAGACCTCTATTTTTCTCCAAATGCAAAACTTGCCCTATAATATCTACATGTATCGCAGGTAAAAATGATTATATTAAGTCGTTCTCACGGCTTTTGATAAATAAAACTATTTTTTCTATTAAAATCTACGAAACGTTTCTTTAATATAAAAAAGGATGGTCATATACATACATTTTGTTAATTTCAAGTTTCTACTAAAATCATTTTTCGAAATACGAATGTTGCAGTTAAAATTCCATGTTTTTTCTGTCAAATACTTTCCATTGAAACTCAAGTTTTTTTTTCCTCTTGAAATTATCTTAAAAACTTAACTTAAAATCTTCGTTTGTTGTCACAGTAGTTTTTTTTTTTTATAAAAAAAATAACTAACTCTTATTTTGTTTAATTAATTTCTAGCAAGTTAATTTCTTGTTAGTTACATAACACGTTGCATAAAAAAGATTTTGAAGTGCTAAATGATCCGGATTTTTTTTTTATTTAATTAATATCTAATCATTTTATGAGCGCTGAAAACGTTAAATCAAATAATCAAATAATGTTTTTGATTTTTAAGAAAGGCAAGTTAAAAACACTTAAAATAACTTTTCAATACAAATAAATTAATGTTCTTTATAAAATAAACGCATAATTGAAAAAACATGAGGTCATATTGATGAACAATTTAAATATATAAAATAATGAACATAGTTACTTAGCCAATATTTTTTGAAAATTAAAATATGCTAATGTTAAAAAAATTATAAATATACACACCACAAAAAAAATCCAAATAAATTTTTAAATACCTAAAATTGTAACTTAATTATAAATTTTATTTAATTTTTGTAATCAATTAAGTGGAACTCGTCTAAATATCAACTATTATTATATAGTTATAAACAAAAATATCTGGACAATATATACAATAGGCATTTTTTATTTATTGTCCATTTAAAGAGTGAAATATAATTTAATTACCATCTACCTAATATAAGACATCAAATTTACTTTATTATTATTTTTTTTTGCTTTCGTATTTTTTTAATAATTTTATATATTATAAATATAATTTGATTGACAGTGTATATTAAAACAAACAAAATAATAACCGCAAATATTTCAACTAGTAAATGCATTTTATTTAATCAAATCCCGTACTTAAAAATTGTATTTTTGTGTGAATTCAAATTAGGCAAATGGTAATTATTTATAAAAAAATGAAATATCTAAATACAATTTACATAAAATCAAAGAAAATAAATGTATTTGTTTATGGTTGGTTCTTATGTATGAAACTATGAATCTTATTACACTTCCAGTAATTAAAAAGCTAATGGAATGGCGACACAACTAAAAGTAAACGTAAGAACTGACCATCAATTGTGTATTTTAAACATTTAAAAACCAACAACAAAACATATTTGCAACAATGTCATGTAAAATGTATTTATATAAAAAACAAACATAAGACAAAAAATCCTTAATGTATATGAAACAAAATTGCTAAGCACTCTTGCAAAGTTATCGATGGAAAATATTTTTTATTTTAAAGCAAATTACTTTAGATTTACTTCTTTTAAAAACGAAAGTAATTTTGGGAAATGGTTTGATTTTGTGTAAATATTTTGTTTGTATTTTCGGAACTGTCTGTCTCTTTTGTATAGATTTTTAATTCAACGTTTCCCTTCGAGTTTCTGGTATGACGAAAGTCTTAATTTTTTTTAACATGGGTATTAAACGGAGCAGGGACTAAATAACTTACTTAATTCTTGTGTCCTGGGCCTCAACTAACAATCTTCCCCAGCTTTCGTTCGAACTTTCACAAATGTTCACACTTGGCTGTCAAAGCACAAAGGCAAAAAACCCAAGTTTGGGAAACTTGGTGAAAATTTCTAGTTACCAAACAGTCGCATAATAGGTGGACTATGGTCATAATTGAATGAACACTCTACCCATACCAAAAATAAACTAAAAAAAAAATGAAAGAAAAAGAGAAACACAACACGCCATACAAAGAAAGGTGAACAAAACAAAAATACTCTATAGAATAAAATGAAAAAATAAAAACAAATGTTAAAATTATCCACTTTCCGATTATTTGTGCTTTCCTCACTGCTTTTTTGCTTTGTTTATGTTTGTCTTTAGCTTTCAATAGAAATATTTCATTATAGTTCACAAATAATGAACTTTTCGCTTAAGTTCTCGTTTCTTTCGAATGTACCCGTCACTAGCACAAAGTAAATGCAAAATAAACTTGCCGGCTTGGTGCTTTGAGAGTTTTTACACCAGTTCGCCTTTACTTTGACACTCTTTCTAGTAATATTTTAGAGTTAACAAACAGCATTTTGTAGAAATTGTTACGAATTTGTACAAATTCACAAGATAACAAACAGACCAAATGCAAACTGATTTTCAAAAATTGAGCTCTCAAAAATCTTTAAAATAGCAAATGATTGTATCAATAACTACGTTTTCGGTAACTAATAATTACCATTATTGAAAATAATAAATGTATGATCTGCGTTTGAAACTGGATTTGTTTAAAATTCTAGTTCATATAATATGTTACTTTAGAATTTGGAGCATTTTCGCCAATGTTATATCGTTAGTCATTCTATCTAATACTGAACACAAATAGATTACATATAACCTACGGTATCGGTTTTTTAACTTATAATCGGCCCTATCACGAGTTCCATCATAATGGGAAAGTTTTACGAATCCCGAAAAAAATATCGCAGAATCCGTTCATAATGGCAATTTGTATGAGCATTTTCACAACGATGGATTCTGTGATAGATATTTTCGGGACTCATAAAAAGTTTCTGATTACGATGGAATTCGTGATAGGATTGAATTGTTAAAACCTGAATCAGATAATTAACAACAAAATGTTAAGATTCAAAAGCAAATACCTGCATACATATATTCCATATTGTCAGAACGCTGACTAATTTATGTATACCCAACGTTAACCGTATTTTTCTTAGTAACCTTGAATGAGTATTGTTCAAAAGGAAAATACAAACGTAAATAATTTATAAAATGTTGTCGAACCTTTTTAATAAAATAATTTTCCATTGATATTTTGAAGAACTTTTTTTTATATATATTAAACAAAAAAAAAACTATTGGTTGATGTATGTTATAAGAACTTTAAAAAAAATCGACAAAATAACTATTTCCAACATTGGACTGAAAAACAAAAGAAGTTTATTAAGACACTTTTTATTATTAGTGTCTTCATGCAGAAGTAACTCTGGTTTTCATTTTACTTAATACCATTACTCTGAGATTGGTATATAAAATGTATGTATTATATTTATTGAGTTATTTTAGAATCATACATATATACAACTACAAAATCAGTCATCATATTCAAAATTTACTTTTAATTTCTGTTTATAAAATACCTAAATTAAAAACAAACAAAAAACTGTATGTAGACAAAACAAAGAGACTACCCTTACCCAATATTTTATCTTTGCAATTTAAATAGAAATAAAGATCAATCACTTTTGGAAATTCTCTGACTAAATGGAAACTTTTTTTTGTTCTAACATCATCTTTAATAAATAATTTAGGCCAGAAAATACAATAATGTACATATGTAAGTATTTTGGATTTCATAATAAAACAAAAGACCGTAGCTTTATTTAAAACCTGATGAGATCAAATGCACACTGAAAGGAACAAATAGCTGTTACAGTGGGGAACATTTAAACCGTGGTTCACCTTTAGCTTAAGATTCTAAATCTGCTATATGGGCGGTTCAATTGAATTTCAACAAAGATTCATGGTTGAAGTATGCGTTTAGAAACCAATGATTTTTTTGTACTTTGGCTGTTATATTTATTATATTTAGAATAAATACGTAAATAATCCTTGCATTTTTTTTTTGTAATGAATAAATAAATACATTTTTGTTTGATGTTCTTTTTTCCTTTTATAGTAGTTTTTCGGGTCAGGGTCCTTTTTTGGCTCTGCGGCAGCACTGGCATGACCAATAATAGAATTTCCATTAATAAAATTTATCATAAAACATAATTGAAACAAAACTTATTTTATCGCCTCATAGGGTTTTTGTAAATTTTTACATTGATGGGCTAGCGTACCCGAGATAAATTCTTCCGCCAGAGAAATGCATTTTTAGGAGAGGGAAGCGAAGTATGAGGAACGATACGGAATTAGGCTTGGGTAGTTCGTGAACGAACTAGTTCAGTTAAGTGAACTTAGTACAAGGTTTCTAGTTCAAGAGTTCACTTAATTTTCTTTGAATGAACACAATTTCTAGGGTCTACATTCAAATTTCTCTTTTAACATTCCAGTGGAACGAATGAGCTGATCTCTTCGGTCTAGTCGGGTGACGTTTGCCTCGTCACACTATCAAAAAAGTTATTGCGTTTTAAATAAATTTAACATAAAATAATTAAACGTGCCTTCACCAAGTTGAGTAAAATACCATAAAATAGACAAACGGAACAGTAACATAAGAAGCCAACCTAAATACATCTATTCCCATGCTCCTAGTCTTGAGAATATTAATCATCTTCCACAAGGCAGAATGCTGTCCCGTAACTAAAGCGTCCCTAGGGATCGCATATAACTGCATCTCGCTAAGTGTACACGCTGCTCCGTCCGCTAACTAACGACCGAAATATACAGTTCCTGGAAACAGGAACAAACGGAACTGAACCCCGGCCCGTAAAGAAAAGCAATATGCCCGGTATTAACAACGGACTATTTATATAACATTTATCTGCAGCAACCAGTGCAGTTTTTTAACCTACATATATATCCTATTCGCATAGGAAAATGTAATACATTTCATTACATAGCATAGTGTCACTTTGTTTTAAAATCATTTCGCCCTACGATCACTTCGCAGTTCTTTATTTCCCTTTTTACTCTTTACGCATTTCCGGCCGAAGTGAAATGAGTTATTTAGGTCAAGGTTATCTCGCCAAAGGTTTATTTCACATTTGTTTGTTATTATATTAGAATCTATTGACATTGGCGTCTAACAAAAACTTTATTAAAATGTATTTTTGTTCATGTTTTCTTAAGTGTTTCTGTTTAATGAAGGAATTATTTTATTTAAATAAAATATTCAAAATCCCTGTTTATTATAATCTCACTAAAATCCCGGTTAATCCGCGCTTAGCCCGATTTGTGTTTTGATAAATGTTACACAAAACACTGCATACACCCAAACTCGACCCTAACCCAAATATTATAATTGGTCCAAGCAGGGGGGCCGTATGTCATTGTTCCCGTGAATTTTAATCCTTACATAAAAAATGAATAAAGACGAAACACACGTTGGTGGAGTAATCGAAATCGAAATGAACAAAAAATTAAATAATCGAAAAAAAATTAAACCTGATGAGAGCAAATGCACGCTGAAAGGAACAAATAGCTGTTACAGTGGGGAACATTTAAACCGTGGTTCACCTTTGACTTAAGATTCTAAACCTGTGATATGGGCGGTTCAATTGAATTTCAACGAAGATTCATGGTTGAAGTATGCGTTTAGAAAACAATGATGTTTTCGTACTTTGGCTGTTATATTTAGAATAAATACGTAATTAATCCTTCCATTTTTTTTTTTGTAATGAATTAATAAATAAATTTTTGTTTGATGTTCTTTTTTCCTTTTATAGTAGTTTTTCGGCTCAAGACCCTTTTCTGACCCAGAGAACTGGCGTGACCAATAATAGAATTTCCATTTATAAAATTTATCATAAAACAGAATTGACCAAAACTTATTTTAGTCCCTTATAGGGTTATTGTTATTTTTGCATCACACCAAAAACATAAATGTTAAAAAAGTAGCCAAGTTCTTTTATATACAACAACCATTGCGTAAAAAGTCAGCCGTGAAAAGTAGTGAGATCTAAAAGTACGCCAAGTTCTAAGTTTACTAATGTAATGTTAAATATCAAATATTTTAAGTAGAGTAATATGGAAGAACCTCAAAATTATCAGAGAAATCTGTTACTTATTGATTACTGATTTAAATTGTGTTGGTTTACTTGGCAAATTTTCTTTTATTATAACAAATTACTCAATTTTGAAATGAAAATTTGCCAAGTAAACCAACACAATTTAAGTCAGTAATCTTTAATTAACAGATTTCTCTGATAATTTTGAGGTTCTTCCATATTACTCTACTTAAAATATTTGATATTTAACGTTAAGTATTTTACACTTAGTCCAGGAATAAGTCCTAACCTCCCCTAGTCCATGTTTATTAATTTGGGTGTTAATATCTATTAAATATAGCATTGCTTAAAAGTATCTTTAGCTACTTTATTATCTACGGGTGTGGGTCTGGGTTATTTTTTAACACGTTTTACAAGAACCCCACGAGATACAGGCTTGCAATTATTAGTAATAAGCTTGACAACAGAGGGTATTTATGTACATAACCCAAATCACTTTAATTTCACGAGGTGAACCATATGTGTTATGAGCGATAGTAAAACACGGCTTTTGAAACCGAAAAAAATCAAAAACACAAAGGATTAAAAATCACAATTGTGTGAAAGCAGTCATAATTGATAACTGCAATTTTTGGAAAACAACGATAGTGTTGATAAAACTGTCATTAATTGAGTAACCGAACCCAAATGCAAAACTGGAAATTTTGAACCCTGTTTATATGAAAGAGAATGCTGAGATTCATCTGAACTGGTCAAATGCTTTTTTAAATTAAAATGATATAATTCTGCTTTCACACAAGAAAGCTGCAACTGGGAGTTTGTGGGCGAGAAGGGCAAAAAGTAAGAGGAATGAAAATAATCTCAACGACCAACGATTTAAAGGAAAACGTCAAAAAAAAACTCCAGCAAGTGGTTACCCTGTTTGAAAGGGGACTAAGAGGAATGATCAGATTGATCAATTTGAAAATTACTTGATTCAAAAGGTGTGTATGGTTTCTTTTTTGTAGTAAGAAGTGTAACAAAGTCAAACTACAAGAGTGGGGGAAATTTTGTAAGTTTTTCAACAAAGTAAACAAACGCAAATTGGCCACTTTTGCTTATAAAACGTCAGTGGACACAACGAGAGAATGTACCGATGGGCATAATTGAATGAACACTCCAGACAAACCAAAAATAAACTAAAAACATAATGGAAAAAGAGAAACACAACAAGCAATACAAAGAATAGTGCACACAACAATATTCTATAGTATAAAATGAGAAAAGACTTGATAATTCCACTGAACAGATATTAAAATTTTCTTCTCGATTATTTGTGTTTTCCTTACTGCGTTTTTTTCTTTATTCCTTTTGGTCTCTAGTTTTCAATACAAACATTTTATTCTGGTTCCCAAATCATGAACTTTTAGCTCAAGTTCTCACATCTTTCGAATGTGCCCATCACTACATCAGCAAATGACAGAACAATCCTGCCGTCTTGTTGCTTTGATAGATTTTGTATCAGTGGGGACGTTCACTCAATTATTCTCAGCAATCTGGAATAACTTTCTATTGTTGTAATGCGTGCAAAACCACATCTGATGAACAAACAGCTGCTCAAGAAAGCTATCTTCAGTTATCCCAAAAAAAATTGGAATAACTAGCTATCCGAGAACAAATGTATAGAGCCATCTGACTGCCAAATTCTTTGGTATGCGTTTTGCTTTGATTTTTTGACAGCTTTCAGCTAACCTATCTGATTCGTCCACAGATATACTCCGATAGCTTGGTATCCGAGAATAAATGAGTGAACGCCCGCAGTTACCAACAAAAATTCTTAAGAATTGGGAACTTCTCAACATAGGGGAAGTTTTTCTCCTCTACTTTGACAGTGTTTGTAATAATTATGCTTATTCTGCCACATCTTTTATCCTGCTATGAATTTTCTGTTATGATGCATAACAGATCTCCACCATAAAAGATATTTAGGCCTATTCTGCCACATCTGTTATTCTGCTATGAATTTTCTGTTATGGTGCATAACAGATCTTCACCATAAAAGATATTTTATAATTGTTATTCAGGAGTTCGATCTTTTATAAAAGTCTGTTATGTAACTTCGAAAAAGAAACATTAATACGAACAGACCTAAAATCTGCTATCAAATTATCAGCTGTAGTATGTAATTAAAAACTCTCGGCAGTAGCCACTGACTAATGAAAATATTAACCTGCGCAATTATCGTGTTTTGTTTCGCGTAGATAAATAATATTTAATCTTTGTAATTTGTCCGTAATAGTTCCTGAATTTATTATATCCAATATAAAAAACTCCGGCAAGATAAGCGACACTTTCTCTTACGTTTTATCCATCAAATGTGTTCTGTGCTTTCGTGTATTGAAATAATTACTTTGAAATTATTTACATGTTTGTTCTTGTTATTATGTATTTTAATAATATTTTGTTATATCTGTCCTTTTACGAACAATTCATTAACAAAATAAAAGTTTTTACTTCATATATTTAAATCTTTTATGATAAAAGTAACAAAAATGTGTCTTTTATTCTTTTATGATTCATAAAAGATTTCCATAACAGATTGTGGCATGCTGAATACCAAAAATGCAGTTCGTAAAAGACTTGTTGAGAATTTCGAAGTTTTGACAGCTCATTAGCAGATTTCTTAGAAGATTTCATAGCAGATTTAGCATGCAGAATACCAAAATTATAATTCATAAAAGATTTTTTGACAGCTTAAGCTTTTGTATGAAAATTCATAACAGAATAGCAGAATAACAGAATAAAAGATCTCGCCGAATAGACCCAATTTTATAATTGGTATTCAGGAGTTCGATCTTTTATAAAAGTCTGTTATGGAACTTCGAAAAAGAAACATTTATGCGAACAGACCTAAGATCTGCTATCAAATTATCAGCTGTAGTAAATAAAAATTCTCGGCAGTCGGCACTGATGAAAAACAATAAATTAACCTGTGGAATGATCGTATTTTGTTTCGCGAAGATAAATTTTTGTTTTCTGTAATTTTCCATAACAGTTCCTGAATTTAATATATCCATTATAAAAAGTTGTACAAAATGCACACCGGCAAGATAAGCGACTAATTTCTTATGTATCATCCATCAAATGTGTTATGTGCTTTAGTGTATTAAAATAATTTAGTATTCAAATTATTTACATATTTGAGTTTGTTATTATGCATTTTAATTATTTTTTGTTATATCTGTCTCCTTTTAAGAACAATTCATTTACGAAATAAAACTTTTTACTAAATATATTTAAATATTTTATGATAAGAGTAACCAAAATGTGTCTTTTATTCTGTTACGATTCATAAAAGATTCCATAACAGATTGTGGCATGCTGAATACCAAAAATGCAGTTCGTAATAGATTTGTTAAGAATTTCGAAGATTTGACAGCTCATTAGCAGATTCCTTAACAGATTTCATAGCAGATTTAGCATGCAGAATACCAAAATTATAATTCATAAAAGATTTTTGACAGCTTAAACATATGTACGAAAATTCATAGCAGAATAACAGAATAAAAGATCTCGCCGAATAGACCCAAATATTTTAGAGTACAAATTCACAAGATAACAAACAGACTTAAAAACTATTTTTTTTTGACAAATAAAAATCGTTTTTGTTTAGAATAATTTTGAAGCAAACAGTTCTAAATACCGATGACATATGTCATTTTTACGTGCACCATCCGTGAACAAAAAACAACGAGAAATAAAAATATAAACCTGATAACTGAACAAAAAGATTTTTAGTGACGAATTTTTATTCTGGAATACCCCTCAATATATTTTTTTTTTGTTTAATTGTGTATTTCTATTTTTATTCGAATCAACTATGAAGAAAATCCCGCTTTTATCAAATCTGTTCTCACGCTCCCGATCTAGCGCAGGAACACTAGAAACAGATGCAGAGCCTATTGATGATCCACCGGAAAACAGAAGACGACAATCGAGCCTAAACGACGGATCTATGAATTCTAGAGACCTAAGCGCTGCTCTGCACATTCAAAATCAAATGGCCGAGAGTACAGAATTAGCACGTAGAAATTCAAATAGTCAAGTTGTCCAAGCACCAAATAATGGAAACACACCAACAACGATAACAAACAATCAAATGGCTGTTCAGAACACACAAGGACAAGTTGTAATGCAATTCTCCAATGTGAATGGCTTGCAGTTCGGATCGAATTATACATTCAATAGCGGGAAACTAGATCCAGTATTGTTGCAGTCTGAAAACTCTTCAAAACCAGTGCCAAATAATAGTCGACCCCGACGTACAAGAACAATCGAAGCAATGATGAAGTCCTCCGAAGAACTCGATCATAAAATGATGGTTGTTATATCAACGCATCTAGGAGAAGGCTGGAAAAATGTGTTGAGGGATCTTAAATATACAGACGGACAAATAGAACAGTCAATAATTGATAATCAGATTCAAGGTGGTGTTAAAGAGGTGAGAATGTATAAGGTTATTCTTATTATATATAAACTGTAAACCCCGGATAATTGCTTCACATTAAATGTCCCACCTTAATAGGCACTTTTTTTATGCAGTTATAAAAAAAAACCGCGTTAGTGCACATAGGTTCTTATCTATATATTTACATATGGCTAGTTAAGTACAGAACGGATCCAAGTAGCATTTCGTGATTATTCAGATAATGAGCCAAACGCGTTTGCTTTATTATCACAAATGTGGCTAATGTGTTTACTACTGTTTTTTTTATGATAGATATTAATGTAACTTATGTCGTTTTTATTTGGCAATCCGGAAGCCTACCGGACTCTTTTGAAAGCGTTGACTTGGGAAAAATGACAGTTCTAATTCTGAAAAGAAGAGAATTTTGCTTCTGGATTTGAAATCAGAACCAGAAGCACTCACACATTCATATACTTGAACGTCAAACTCGACCGTTGTCATTTTGTGTATCATAACTGTGCACAAACATTTTTTTTGAATTTGAATATTCTCACGTACACAATTATTTTCACACATATAATCTCATTTAAATTCAGAATCGTCAGAATCACATAAAAGTCTTCAGTTGGGATCCCGGATCAGAGAAGAATTCCGGATTGCCAAATAAAAACGATTGGCACATTCAATATTGACGAAGTTTTTGACAATTTTATGAACTTGGATCACTTCTGCTTTTAATATAAAAAATATACACTATGGAACAGAAATGAAGAAAATGAGCTTTTATAGGAAAATATCTATATTAATAAAAATAACAATGCCATAATTAGTCACTTTCATTTCCCTTCGTTTGGTAGCACATCGTCCTCATTTTCTGCCGCATTGCTCCTTCTATTTAGGTGTGGAATATAAATTGATCTAAGTGACTTGTGTAGCTTTAGATTACCTTAGCAGTAACTTTTTCTTAAATAAAAATTGATCCAAGTAATAACAACCGACTTGGATTAATTCTGAACTTATAATCAACAGTGAAATTATTCAAGTAACATTCAAGTAACTATCACATCTCCACTAATAATTTATATGTTTAACGCAATACAGAAATGTCAAAAAGTGGAGCACTTGGATCTCTTTTACGTTAGTTGAATTAATGTTTTAGAAGTGCAATAACATACTTAGCTCAGTTTTTTTTTTTCAAAAAATGTTACTTGGATCACTTCTGTTCTTAACTAGCCATATATGTACAAAAATTAAAACTAAAATGTTTGATTAAAAAAAAACATTTAATTCAAAATAGCTTTTACCGGCCTTTACACCTCAAAATTTGCGTACTTGGAATCATCAGTTGGCTAGTGAGGCCTTACCAATACGCCCTTTTTGTCTAGTTCAGTTTTCTTATAGATGGATTTTTTGACAAAAACCCAATGGGGCATATTCATAGTCGCTGATAAACCCAGGTTTTACTAAACTACACTTTAAGTCCAATTTTGGCTCAATGAATACAGACTGATCTTACTTACAAATTATTGGTTTTATATTTTTATAAGATTATTAACTTGTTTTACTACACAAATGAATGATAAACTTAAAAAAAATAGAATCAACGTCCGAAAATTCAACTAAACCTAGGTTTAACTTAGACACAGTTTAAAAATGACTATGAATACGTCCCAATGTGAATTATATCCAACAATATTAAAGTCTTTAATCATTAAAATTAGAAGATTTTGTCCTGGGCATATTTAATTAGCAAGGTGTTTTGTATTATATTTAATCGGACTGGTTGAATTATTGATTCAAAATAGATTTAAACGGCCTTTGGTCTACGAACCATTGTAGTAGATTAAGATTATTAACTTTGTATTTATGAATTTTAAAGCATAAACCAAAAGGAAGCGTTAGAATAAAACAAACTGTTTCATTTTATTAGCTTATTTCAAATGTGTACTTAAAATAATTTTTCTCAGGTAAATTTCAATAAAAGTATACAAAATAATAGACAATAAAGTGGGAAAGGTAGTCAAGCGGAAGGTGCAAATAAGATGAGTTTTAGATGAAAGAATCCCCAGAATTTTGGTTCTAAAATTATGCGGGTTAAGCACTTTAGCGAGAGGCACTTATACGGGTATTAGTGTATACACAGTGGTGGCCATAGAGTTAGAAACAAAACTAGATAATAATAATAAAGCGCATAACTTTCTACAAGAACGCCTGTTGAAGTTCACAATTGATTTTATTAATACTAAATGTACTTATTATCATTTTTAAGAACTTTTGAAGAATATAGGTAATATCATATATCCACAAGAAAAAAAACATTGATTGAACCCAAATTGCCTCCGGCCATACAATTTGAAACATACTAATAAAATTGAAATTTCGCTTGGAACCTTGAATTTGTAGAATGTCCCAAAGCTCTTTAATATTTTGGAATAGTTCGTTGGAATTTCGATGTTTCTTAATCTTTAATCCTCTCTCCACATTTGCCCACAAGTTCTTGATAGGATTCAGGTCCGGACTTTGAGCAGGCCAATCCAAAATATTAGTGTTTGTCTCCCCAAACCACTGCTTAACAATCCTTGATGTGTGTTTGGGATCGTTATCGTGCTGGAAAATAAAACTTAGGAGCATGTGATCAAACGAATAAGGTTCCATAACATTTTCCGTAATATTCTTATAAACTTATTGGTCCATTCAACCATCTATTCTTATTGACGGGCCCACACTACGCTAAGAGAATGCCCCCAAACCATTGTGCTTCCTCCTCCATGCTTTATAGTTTTCAGAGTGTATTTTGTTTTGGATCCAATTCTTTGCTTTGAGGGCGTCTGACGTAAAGTTTGCCGCCCGAACCAAAAATGTTGAATTTTGATTCATCGGTCGAGAGTATATTTTTCCAAAATCCCATAGGTTTGTTCAGGTGCAGCTTAGCAAAATTCAATCGTCTCTTGAGATTTTTTTGGAAACGTGTGATTTTCATCTTGCAATGCATCGACGAAGCCCATGTGCCAAGAGCCGACGCCTTATGGTTCTAGCTGATAGATTTTGACGTATTCTAGGAGTAACAATCTCTTTTATTTTACTAGAAGTCAAAAAAGGAACGCCTTTACTGATCCGACAAATTAGTCTGTCTTCTTTTGGTGTCGTTTTTCGAGCTATTGTCATTTTTATAGGGTTTTCGAAGCTTCCAGTTCTTTTGAACACTTGTATTGCACCAAAAACTAACTTTTTTGAACAGCAAAATCTTTTATCTAAGGAATCCATTTCCACGTTTTTGTTCTGATAGCACTGTACAATAAGTTTTAGGATTTCTGGAGTACATGATTTATTTTTACCCATATTTTCACTTTTTAGGGATAAATTCGTTGTAAAAAATGAAGAATATACTGAAACAATAAACTCACAAAAAAATAAAGTTCAATTAAAAACAAATTCAGGAACAATATTGTCGTTTCTAATTTTCTGTTCAACGAAAATTTTTTTAAAACAACGGCGTTTTGATATTAGTTCATGTTAAGGAGAGCACATGTTCAGACCACACGTGATACCGATCAACGAATAACGGTGCTAAAAAAAAACAGTGGGGTTTAAAAAGAAATTCTGATTTGATAAAATATGTTAAGAGTTATTGGCGCAAAATTTTAAAACAACCTATTATTAAGGCCTTAATACGATACTAGTTAGCAATTTACTATATACATAGTAGTCTACTAATTTTTTATACATTTTAAACCTTTTGTTAACTAGTAACTTGCTAATGAAGCAGATAGCAAAGTATTTGTTGGGTTTGAATTTTGATTATATGTTGATAGAAACCCAACATGTGCTCTGAATAAGCATTCGATGTTTATATTTTCATCATTTTAACTTCATTATTTACAATAGTAAAAAAATTGACACCATTAGGACTCGAACCTGTGCCTCCCGCGTGCCGATATAAATACTATCAGAATGCCATGTGGATTTAGTACGATACTAAAAATTTAAAGTAGCCATTCGGTGATTTTAACTTTAGTAAAATGTTAATAAGATTAAAATTAGCAAAATCCTCTTTTTAACCTAGTAAATCATATTACTAAATCGTTTAAAATTTTGCGCCATTGTTTCTAATTGTTTGGCCACCACTGTATATTAAGGAAAACTTACAAGAGCAGAAACTTGCGAAATATATAACAGATTGCCCAATTATAATTGATTATTTACATATTTAAATTCTTTGAGGTAAGAAACAGTCAACAGAATAATGGCTATAACATTCAAGATCGATAATGGTTTTATTTTAACTAGCTAATATCTTTGCTAAGCGACGGCCGCGAGGGTGATTAGGCTACCAATTTATAATAGGTAGTTAGTCATACTGTATTTATTATTGCAAATATTCACTTTAAGTTAAGTACCAATCTGATTATAAAAGGAAAGTCACAAAACATCAAATCAGAAATTTTTAAAAAAATTGAAATTGCAGAAACCAAGATCCTGAATCTTCTGTATTTTTTTTAGGCTAGCATATGTGGGAACCGCCAAATAACTTTTTTTTTTTTTGAAAATGGGCGCAAAACATCGAGTGTAGCTTCGGCTGTGTGGCACGTAGCGCCGTCCTGTTGAAAGCAAATATTGCCAATATCCTTCTCTTCAATTTTTGTGAACAAAAATTCGTTCAACATGGCCCGATAACGATCGCCATTGACTGTAACGGCCACTCCTTGCTCATTTTCGAATTATGCCTCTGGACCAAAATCCGCACCAAACAGTGACTCGTTTTGGGTGTATCGGCTTTTCAATGTATGCGTGCGGGTTTTCTGTGCCCCAAATGCGACAATTTTGCTTGTTTACATACCCGCCAAGATCAAAATTAGCTTCATCTGAAAAGATGATTTTTTTGGCAAAATCGGCATCTTCTCTAAGTCGATCGCAGGCCCACTTAGCGAGCGTTGTTCAAGCGTATACACAACCATATTCGTTCAGCGGAAGGATACAACTAATTATCTAACTAATAAAAATTAATCAGATATGAGCTAAGTGTTATCATTCACGAAATAAGCACTAGTTGAAAAAAAAGTTAGATGGCGGAGCCGTTATTTCTAAACTCAAACATTGATAGACCTCAAGATCGACTAATTTGAAATTCTTAGCAACCAACCGCATTTGAAACGCTATTTTCCTTCCATACGAAAAAAATGTCAATTGCCCCCAAAATTATTTTGTCAAAAACGGTAAAAAGAGTTCAACACTAAATGGGCGTTATCGTGAATAAAAAATTTCCTTGGAAATTTTGTCTCCAATTCGAATCTTGGGAACGTTAATGATGCTCAAAAGTTTCCTTCAGAATATATTGATATCGGGAATAAACTTTCTCAGGGAATTTTGCTGTCATTTCTACGATTTTTTGTTCGAATTGAATTTATTCGGTGGGAGACTTACGATCGCAAAAAAAAATTCGATGGAATAAAATTTTCCGTGAAAAAACGAAATTTCCTGGGAGATTACCGATAATACCCATATTTGTCCTAAAAAATGAATGAAAGCAATAACATTTTAAATGTATGTGAATGGTTGATTTAAAAAACATGTTAAAACGACAACCTAAGATCTCGTAGCTTTTTTTAAGAAGCTTATTTCTCTAACAAATTTAGAACGCCATCAGATAAGTATTTGATTTTTTTTTGTAACTTTAGATAGTAATGTTTTCATTAGAACAAATAAAACTCACATTTATTATTTCTCCATAGGTTATATATCAGTTATTATTAGGATGGACTAATAATGCTGAAGAAGGAGAAGCTACTCTCGGAGTAATAACTCAAATCCTCTGGAAATCGAACCACCGAGAGTGTGTATATAAAATGAAAGAAGCCTGGAAATTGAATAATTCACAACGAACCACATAAAATAAGTTACAAAATCAATTCCGACAAAATAAAAGCAACTTATTATACATATATATACACGTAAATATATATGCATACATATAAATAAGTCAACGCTGTGTTAATTTACAAACTGCAAATACTTGCAGATACAGCTTTTTAAGAAGAACTAAAAGCATTTGCATTTTGAAATTTTTTTTTGGAAATTTTTTATTGTCTTTTACTATTAATATTTAAATTTTCTAAAATGTTGTTAAATTCCTAAATCAAATTATTTTTATATTGATTGTTTATTCTCTAAGAAAATATTTTAATAAAATATATTTTTATACAAATTTATTATTATTTGATACATTTTTATTTACAAAACTCCAATTTTGAAAATGATGATTAATGCCGAACGTCGATTTTTGATAAATATTCTACCACTGAATAGTAATTTTGATATTATTTTTATATGTCAATACATCTTACCTTTCCAATCTGATTTTGAGAATTTAGGTTTGATTTTGATTTTTTCTCTTTGTACAGGTAGAGTAGAGCGAAGAGCAAGGCTGCGAAATTCATCAAAGAAAGAGCACAGAGTTCGAGAGGGGAGCAAGTATGAAGCCTAGCCAGAGTGAAGAGCAAGGAGCAAGATCAAAGTGGAAGTAAACAACCAAGAGCTCCTTCTTTTCTTCTATTTAAATATTTTTCTTTTGCGAATAAAAATGGATCATAACGGACAGGTATAGTTAAAAATCGCAACGATGAGAGCGAAGAAATCAAACATATTTGAAATTGCTGCTTTGCTCTCTTTTTAACATTTTGCTCCATCTTCGAACCACGCTGCACTCTGTGTGTTATCCTTTTACTACAGGTGTTTGATTTTTGCGCTTTGCTCTTCCTCACTCTCAGCACCACCCTGTTTTTACATGAGTAATTAAAATAACAATGTCCGTTGTACATTTTCTTGGATAAACTACAACAAAATTTATAATAATTCTTTTATTATTTACATTTGCATAAAATAGAATTTTTTTAAAATTAATTAATTATACCCTATTTTATTTACACATAATCTAAATTGAGTAAGTAATTAAATAAATAAATACGTATATGCATACATATATATATTTTTGTATATAAAATACAAAAGTGCAGTTTATGCTCTCTTCAGACCTCAACCTTCCCTAGAAAAAAAAAACTAAGCACGCTCATTTATTATATCAGTCAGTGCAGCAAATTATTTTCCACTATTTTTTTAAAACCTTAATCTAAGCATTAGTTTGATTTTTTGCCGAATTAATTTATAAATCGGTAACTGACTTTCTCCTTACGTATTTAGCAAAATAATCTGGACGCCAGCATTTACAAGAGCCTGGTATCAAGAACCAATCATAATACAGTCGTACTTGGAAACAGCCAATCTCGTCTTGGCCATCGCAATGCTGGCTTGGATCATTCGCTGTAGTTGTTCCATCTGATGCTGACGCTACACCAGCTCGCTTTTGCAGGTATTGTTGGTAGGCCTGAAAGTCCTGAACGGATGGAGCAGCTGTAGTTGTGGAAGTTGCTGCAGAGTCATCAGCACTGGGATAGAAAATTTCAGCAACTAAAAGGCTAACCCATCGTGGTGATGAGAGACATCCTCCGTCTAAATAATGACAGCGCGACTGGATGCAACGGGTCACCTCAACCGTTTGGGTAAAGTAGCCTTCGTATGGAATTTGGACAACATAGCGCCATGAACCTTGGTAATTTTTAGCAAATACAGGCGTGGCATATTCTACTTTAGCAGGGCAAGGTGTAGGAGGTCCTTCATATCGAATCGGACCGTTTTCTTCACGGCGTTCAGCAACTGTAGGTTGCGTTGCTCCAGAGTCACCTTGAATAGCACGATAAAGAGTGCAAAAGCTGAAAATGTTTCATAAAGAATTCTGATTCCACTAAATATTTCTACTTTTACACTTACACTCCGCCACCATCACAGAATTTCCTCGATTGGCGGTCTTGGTGTTCAACTTTTTCTGCTTCACTATCATCAACGTCCGAATAGCTGAATGCTGGTTCACCAGTACTTCTTCGATTACGCACATTAGAATTGTATTGCCTGTCAATGTTGTTTTCTACAGTTTCAACCGGATCGTCGCGAATTATCTGGGTTACTTTTGGCAAGGTGTCATCAGCTTTTAATACTGGCAATGTCTTCGATAAAAATTTAAGGGTCTGATTACGTATTAGTTCACTAAACAGCAAAAATAAAAAAAAAACAAGCAAATAAAATAAGAAAACTAATTTTTAAAATGCCAAAACTACTCGTACTTACAATGGATAAGGTTCTCCGAGTACATTTTGCTGCAATGGATTCCTTGGAATCTCACCTTTATTAAGATCTCCACAGATGTTATTTACGGTAACTGAAGACTTTTTATTAGTGGCATCGGCACAATCAATGTTCACGTGTGTGTATGGTGGTGGGCGAACCTTGGGCGGAACAGAGTTTGGCGATTCCACAAATGCATAATAACTAATTTTTTTTTATAAATTATGTTTGTTAGTTTTAGATGGGACATAACATATTATTTACTTACCCCTCTGGTGGTTCTTCATATTCAGGTTGCACTTGAGATTTTGCTATAAGAAACAGCATGCAAAATATTTTCTATAAAAAAAAAAGAAAAAAATGTTTCATTTTGTGCTCTATATTTACATAAATATATAACTATCAATCCCAAGTCATTGTTTTATTTAACTTTCATTACTATAATGGAACGAGTACTGTGCGTCCTTCTTTATTATTTGACTTATCTGTTGTTTGCTTAAAAGTGCTTTGTTTATAAAAAAAAAAATATATTAAACTGTTTTACCTAACACAATTTTTCACATTCCATTGGCCGATCGGCATGTTAAAGGTGAAGGTGACCTAATTGAATACAATAAGATACTTTCTTCGATAAGTTCTCAATTTCTCTTTGCCTTCATTCATAGCCGCATTCTTATGGATTTTGAATGTTATGATCATTTCGTTTTTACATACTAGCATGGAAAGGGAATTTGGTCATATTCATTACTTTGTTTATTTTTAAATTGGTGCTAAATTGTTAAATATTTACAGCATATGTAGTACATACATATGTATGTACATGACAAATTAAACACTGTATTTAAAATAAGTAAGTAACTTTAATTAATTTATGAAAAAAAAACAATCCATTTTAATACAATCATAAAGCTAACCCTGTTATCCAATGAAATTTTACATTAGTATAAAGACTGATTTAATGATTGTATGTATTGTTTGTCTGGTGTTGTCTCCATGTTTAGGAACAATTAAAATGCACAACTGGGTCGCACGTAATTGTCTTATATTCGATCACATCGTAAGTACAAGTCCTTCGTATAAACAACTAAATATATGTTTAGTATTTTTTTTATTACTTTATCTATATAGAAAATTTCGTATATACAAAATTTCTAAAAATGTTCCTCAAGTACATAAGCTATAATTTGAAATTTGAATGATTTCCGTATAAACATTTTTATCGAAATACGGACACAATTTTTAGAGTCGTTTTCGTGAAAATTATAAGCCACCCCAAATTGCTTTTTTTTGTGACCTGTAAGCCATACCATAGCAGTTGGAAGGTATATAAATGTGGTAGATACCGTTACTTATTGACCGGAATTCCGGTTAGTACATGTTTGAAGAAAGCGTTTCATCGGCTTAGGCTGTAGATTAACCTAGATACAGACACATAGACGGAATTGCGGGACCGACTTTCTTGGGGTTCTCTATCATCGTAATGTAAAGTTTGATTAAAAATCTCAAGTTCGATTTTTTTCCAAATCGAAGGCGATAAAGTTTAATGACATATTTATAAAGAACAGTTAGATACAGGCATTTTTTATCATGGAAGGGCGGTCTATATCCCCTCAGTTCGGTCGGGAGGGGCAATTGTTTACAAAAACAAATAATTTAAATGGAAAAAAATTATTTAAAAACTAACAGCAATACCTGAAATTATAATATGCACTTTTTTTAAGGTCTGTCATCTTGTTTTTAAATCAAGTAATATCTATAATTATTTCTGAAATAGTTTATAACTAGAAAAAGAAATAAAGTTTGTATTGTAATTATTCCAAATTTAGAGACTATATAAAACATTTTTTTATTTTTTGTTGTTGTTAAAAAAAAACAAAACGGTGTTAGATTTAGTTCGGAATCATCTCAATTTCGTGAAAATATTTGTTTAAATAAATTCAACTCCATTCAGGATTTGACTGTTCGTGTTTGTCGTAGAAATTCTTAGATTTTCGTTGTTTTAGAGAGTACGGGAACCCAGTTTTTTTTACATCTCTTGGGGTTGTCAAAAAAACCTAGGTCGATCCTATGTAAAGTTCAACGAGCGAACCTATTATATGGTAGGTGCCGTTAGTTATAAAACAAAACCTTACATTATTTGCAAAAATAGAGTTTCTAAAGGTATCTTAAAAGTAAACAAAGTAGATTTTACTCATTACTAGGCGTGTTATTTTCTAAGCCCCGGGAAATTGGACGAAAAAAAAGATGATTGGGATTAACATGAGAATTCTCGGGCTTAGCTTTTGGAGAGGATAAAACTGTGCTAGCAAATTCTTTTTCATTATTTTCATTCTTTCAAATGGAACACTGCTGCCAAGCTTTCTCAAAAGCCTTGTCACCCAATTATCCCGGGGTTTGGAAAAAAACGCACCTATTAATTCATTAAGGCGGCGTAAGCACACTCTAATGCCGAATTCCAAGCAGATCTTGCGTTTTAAGCAAAATTTCATAAGCCTTTGGCCGTGTGTGAATTGCGTTAAAATGTTGGTTAAATTTTGTACCTTGGTTAAAATTTGACACTAGCGTGGTGAATAAAATGGGTTAAAATGTAGGCAGCTGTAGAGCAGGCTAAATTTGCGGTAAAATTCAACGTTTCTCAAGATAGAGTAATTTGTAACTGTAAGCGATAACCGAAAAGAAAGATGAACTCCAAAAAGTCCAGATCTACTGGGAAACCATATAATAAATGTAAGTTTTAATTAATTGAAAAATTAAATTACATTATTATTTTTGTTTGTGTAGGGTCTCAAGAGGAAAAAAACAAATATTATAATCCGTTGATATTTTAACAAATATAAAATAATTAATTAAAATACTCATTGTATTTCATTTTGCAAATTGAATACAAATAGATTGATTTGTCAGCTTGTCAAATTCTTCAGCTGTGAAAACTAGTGTTTACATACTAAATCAACAAACTAACCATAATGGGAATTGTTTTGAAAAGATTTGGAATTGTTGTTTTAAAATATTAAATTAACGATGTAAAACCGAAACATATTAGTAAAACTGAGAATTCGTTACTTTTTTCGTGCCAAATTATTAACTTTATATCTTCTAGGTCAGATTTTGGGAAAGAAATTAATTAACTTGAACAACAACAAAAAATGTTTTAGGGAAATTTCTTCAATCTCGAAGGAATTTTAGCCAAAATAGTGTTTTAATAAATCCCTTTTATCGCAATTCACACAGCAAAAAGTTAAATTTGATTCCACCACAAACCAAACTTCAAAATTTAACCAAGGTAGAAAATGTAACCAACATTTTAACGCAATTCACACACGGCCTTACACTCAAATTATTTTTTGGAAATTCCTTACAACAAACAAATGGTTGTTTGGAATTCTACATAAAATAATTTGGGTTTATTAATGTAGTCTTCCATTAGTGAATCCAAATTTTACTCTAGATTTTCTTCAATTGCAATGGAACATGATTTCAAATTTGATTTTTTTTCGTTATTGTATTTGTGTAATGTCGTGTTTTTAAAATTGCTATCGGTGTTGATAAATCAACAAAATATTTTAAATGTTTAATTTTTCAACAAAGGAAACATTTAAAATGAATGAAATTTATTTGGATGATTATATACATATATGTATATATCATCGTCACTTATGATTATGATTAATGGGGTTTTCCTTTGGTAACAAAAATTAATTTTGTTCCCCTTCAGATATGTCACAACACAGATTTTTACAATTAAAACCTTCCAATGGGAAAAAATCAGGTTCCAAGGACACGAATATACACCAATACCGTCATCAAAAAAATCAATCTGAAATAGTATATACCATTCACACCGAAAAAAAATCAAATTTCCGATTAAAATCTGAAATTACCAAAATAAAACCCCATACGAATGTGTTTCTGTTGGAAACAAAATGATACTTTTGAAGAATCGTTTTTGTGAGTTCATTGCAAGACATAATATCGTGGTTTTCCATTAGTAAAATAAATTGATATATTTTACATCTAGATCTGTCAAAACACCGATTTTCCACTATTCTGTGTACCATTGGGCATAATAAATTGATTTATTTTTGAATCTAGATCATTTTTTGCAAAACTCGATTATTCAATAGATTTACCCTACTTTGCACCAATAAAAATATAATTTTCTGCTGTCAGCTTAAAAAATGGTTTTGAATTTGTATTTGTTTCGAATGTGAAAAGTTAAACAAAATATTTAAGGAAAATTAATCCAAATACAAAAATGGAAGCCGTTTTAAATGAACTGTTACCAATTTCACAAACACGAAATTACACTAATACAAAGTAAGAAAAATCAATTGGTATTGTATTCCATTCGCCACGAAAAAAATCTGAAATCTGAATTTTGATTGGCGAAAAAGATCTGCAAATGTGATCTATATTCAAAAATAAAACAATTTATTATGCCCAATGGAACGCAAAAATTCGAAATATAGATGTTTTGACAAACATTCATCCAAAATAAATTGACTTACATATTTTACATTCGATGACATAATTAGTATTATTGGATTGCCTGCGCTAAGTAGTTCCCGATTAAAAATGGCATACAAAATATAGATATGTTTCTTTTTGTTGTTTTCACTAACATGTGTAACTATATTTAAACACTTTTCTTGCGAAATTTAAATCTCATTTGTGAAGTGAAAGTATTAAATGTGTGTAAAGTATTTAAATCCCTATTCATCAAAAGGCTGAACTATGAACTTTACACTCGTACGTGGTATATACTAAATTTAAACGTGCTGCACGAAGGCGCAGTAAATTTCAAGGGTGATTAACGATTCGTTTTGTGCATTCTTCGGACACATTCCAATCCAAACAATATCTACAGTTGTGCTAGTGTTTATGTGAAAAGCATTCATGCCTCGCAATGGAGGTTTATTGTCTTCGTAAATAATGGTGCGCATCGAATTTTCTATTGATCTTTTTTAAGAGAATTTTCATTTTCTTCGTTTTACTTTCTTTATTCTCATTATTGCATTGTTGAGATGAAGTGAAATCAAGAATTGAAGAAATGAAATTATGTTATAGTTTATAACGACCAATGAAATAAATTTCCTCGGCAGTGAACCTCTCGTAAATTAATGACCGTTTACATAAATAAATTATAATAATCTGCATAGCGGTCAATTTAAAAAAAAAATATACCTATTGTGTAGTATATCTATGTGTACCGGTTCACTTTCAAATAAAGTGACGTATGTCGTTTTTATTTGGCAATCCGAAAGCATTCCGGACTCTTCTGAAAATGTTCACTTGGGAAATTTGACAGTTCTGATTTTGAAAAGAAGAGAATTCCAAACCACCAAAGATTTTATATTTTCTGAACATAATCGAAATATTTCTAAACAAAATATGTCAAAACAAATCTTTCGTTGTCACCAAGATTTCATATACATACTTCCCATGCACGCTATTTTTTGCAAGTTCCTTACAACGAACAAAAAGAAATCAATCTGAAATTGATTTGAAATGGTTGTTTGGAATTCAACAACAATCAAAACCAGAAGCAATCACACATTCATATACCTGAAAGTCAAACTAGACTGTTGTCACTTTTTGTATCATAATTGTGCAACAATCATTTACATATATTTGATTTTGATTAGTACGTAAAGTACACAATTATTTTCACATATACAATTAGATTAATGTGGTTTTCCATTGGTACAAAAATCAAATCCGTTTTTGATACAAATCTTTCAAAACATGGATTTGGACAATTAAATCCTTCCATTTTTTTGATTCTGAATCAAATTCGCAGATTCGTATTTTTTGTCGAATCTACCCCTCTTTCACTAACACTACTAAACACAAGTGCAATTGGAAGCGTTAATTTGACATCTACCAGTTTTACTGACGCGAATATAAGCCAACACCTTAACAAAAAAAATTAAATCCAAATAACATTCCATTTGCCACGAAAAAAATCAAATTCCGCATCAAATTGTTCACTTACCAATGGAAAACCACATAAAATTCAGAATCGTAAGAATCGAAAAAAGGTGTTCATTCGGGATCCCCGATAGCAGACAGATTCCGGATTTACAAATAAAATCGCAGTTAGTTTATAATATATTATAATTGAATTCCAATCCAACATTAAAATTGTTTAGGTTTTCGAGATATTAGAACAGTGTTGATTTATTAAACATTTAATTTGGTACAGTATTCTTTCTTTGCTTTGAATACACACATGTTGCTTTAAGCAACTGTTGAAATCAAATGTCATCCCCAATTAGTCTACATTCCATATCAAACTTTGGATTGTAAGCGTGTGAAGAGGTCTTCCGTAAAGTTTGCATAGGGTGCTAGTCTGTATGTATGGGTTGTATTAAAAAGTAACGGGCTTTAAAGTATAAAGAAAATGTTATAAAATTTGCACGGAATTGTTTATGAATAAATCTTTGGGTTTGAAATAATAAATTTTGTATTTAAAATGAAAATAATATCATAAAACCACAATCCCTCCGGCAGTTTATGTTCCTTTATATAGTTTTCTGTTTGGGGATTATTATTTCTGTTTGTGAAAGTGGAAAAAAAGTTTAATATTTTTCATTTCCAAGAACAAAACAAGAAGTTTTATCAACACTTTATACGAATTTTACATGAGCATCTGTTGAAATACATAAACGTCAAAATAAAGTTGTGATATTGGCTACATTCAAAATACGTAGTAGACTTGAAAGCTAGTCAAGTTTCTGGCGAATGGCCACTTCACTTTCAGCAGGACGTAGTCGATTTGAAAGCTAAACAAATTCCTTGTTGTTTGGCAGCTGGCCAATTGGCAACCAGAAACTTAACTACTCGTATGTATCTTTCAAGTCGACTACCTCTTCTGAACGTGGCCATTATAGGCTATGAGAAGGATAATGCATTGATAACGGTGTGTTTTTGTTTTCCATTGCTAATGGAAATCAATTATTTTTTGATAATATGTGCAATCAAAATCGGTTATAACGACCTTCAAAGGACATACGAATTTAGTCGTTATAAGCGATAGGTCGCTGTAACCGATATCAAGTAAATTAATTTCTTTTAAAGTAGAGACCATTTTTTTTATAATTTATAATTCTTATTTATTGTTGAGGCACATACGAGTATGAACTAGTATATATGCAATATACATTTACAATTTATTTAAAAAAATGGAAATATCTAATTGTTTAGTTTTTGTTTTTATTACCTTTTTTTCAATTAATTTTTCCATTAATATCAGATTCTCGGTGAAATTGTTGTCACCAATATCATAATAAAAAGAATGTTCTTAAAGTGCGTACAGAATTCAGTGGGCTGATTAGGGAATACGAAGCGAATCGTTTTTAATTCGATATCTCATTTTCGACTCGCTTCGTTTTGATCAATTAACGAATTCGAAGCGAATCGTAATGCTACTTCCAAGATTTCCAGATAATTGACAGCTGATTGCCAGTGAATATTTATTATTTCAATCAAAATCAGTTGTGTTTTGTCCGATGTGCATTAACTTTGTAATAAAATATTTATTTAAATAAAAAATGAACTCAAATGTTATTTATATAAATGCTTAAGATGAGGAAGAAAAAGTATCTTAAAATTCAAACTTGAGAAGAAAATTATTAAGAAGTGCTTCTTCACCTGTTGATATTCCTTGCTTCAAGTCAGTGTTTTTACTTAACGTGTTTATTATTTGTTAAATTAGCTGTATTTTATAAAAACTTGGTTCGATAAGTTGTTTCGCCTTTCAAAAGAAACATTTAAAATTGTCTTGGATGAAATAAAAGACAAATATAGACCACAGAACAACAATGGGACACCACCAATTATTAAATTAGCTGCAACATTGAGATTCCTTGCAGACGGATCATACCAGAAAGTGGTTGGGCAGGATAAAAACATTGGAATGGCGCAACCCACAGTATGCAATTCAATGTCCGAAGCACTAGACATATTGCAGAGAACGTTGTATGTTATGTCCTTTGGCTATCCCTTCCTTTTACCTCATAAATTCGATGAGCGGAGAAAATTTTTGCTGGTTGGTGTCTTTGGCGCCTACACGTTTATTACAAAAAAATTATTGTTTATTTCTGTAGTTTGTTTTTATAAATAAAAATAATAGTTAAACTCATATTTTTATTTATTTAAATGAAAAAAAAAACACTAAAATCACTTTCGACCGTGTCGATAAACCAATCCGCCAAAGAAACCCTATCGAAAATGCACGCGCTAATAATTGAAATGTCAAATCAAATTCGCTTTCGATTTCGAAAATAGGGCAAATGTAAAGCGAAAGAGACGAAAGCGAAAACAGTAATATCAAATCTCATTTTCGCCACCTAAAACGATTCGGTTCGTATTCCCAAATCAGGCCACAGAGTATCTTCGATTGTTGACGATAAGCTCTAACATGCATATGTATCCAAAATTCTTCATACAACGCATCTACAGATAAACAGATTACCGTTTAGAGAAATATGCAGTCGCATCAACAGCTGCGTCGGTTTTAGTCGTAATAACCAATATTTTAATTAAAAAAGGAGAAAATCCGGTCGTTGTAACCGATATGTCGTTGTAAGCGATGTCGTAATAAACAATTTATTATTCAATGGGACCTAAGAATTTGGACGTTATAACCTATACGTCGTTATAACCGATGTCGTTGCAACCGATTTTGACTGTACATATGTACATATTTCGGTTTCTCAGTGATAACTGGCAGTTTGTTATCATTAATTTATTTCACAAGAGAAAGAAATTACTAGATTCACAAATGCATTATATATGCAATACCATGAACAAAAAGGAAAACTCCAATAATTTCTTCCCGGGTGCAAATACTCTTTTTACGTCTCAATGTCTGATATATATATATAATTCTTTATATGATATTACATTATTTCGTATAGCAAGTGCACAAAAGTAAGGAAAAAAATACATTTATCGACAAAGGGATTGCTTATTACATTGGCGTATAATTTTAAACGATTTAGTACAATATTAAAGTAGTTTAAAATTAGCAAAATGTTAAGTAGTATCATGGCTAAAATCTTACGCTAGGTTATAGGTTAGGTTACAGTGGTGTGCTAGTTAATTAATGTCACTGAAGAAGAAGTCTCGTAGAAGTCTTCGTCTGTTAGACAGCACGGGGCATGTGCATAGGAGATGACGAACATTTTTCTCCTCCTGCTCATCTAAACAGCTTCTGCAGAAGTTGTTTGCGAGCACGCTGAGTCTTGCAGCATTTCTACCTATAGGCTTTTTTCTGTTTTAGTTCAGAGCAGTCTGAGTTGTCAAAAAATTTGTTTGTATTTCTTTTTAACTCAGAGCATGCGGAGCTCCAAATGTGTGTTTCTTTTTTCGTTCTGAACATGTGCAGATCGCACTCGACGTGCTCGAACATAAATGACTGAGCATGTGAGTAAAATGATGAACGCACCAAATCCCATGTGCCAAGAATTAAAATGTGAAGAAAAAAATAATTAGATACATATGTTGGCGAAAGAAGTTGATCGCTTGTTGATTTTCTGTATCTGGCGTGTATCAGTGTACAAAAAGGGTAGGTATTGGTTTTTATTGTTAAAAATGAAAATGTATTGTGATTTGCGTGGTCCAAGTGTGTTTAAAAACCATATGAGTGGTTCAGAGCTCGCTCTGGTTGGAACAAGTTCAGTGCATAATCTATGTGTTCGAACTCTGTTCAGTGCTCTGTTCTGAACGAAAAAAGAAAAATGCCTATTTAGGTCCGTTTGCTGACAGGAAACATACATATTTATGTTGAACTTAAAACGTTTATGAGCTACTTTTTCCTCTGTGTAAACTGTCACATAAGCGCTTAAGCAGAAATTAAATGCCTATGTTATGTTTTGTGTATCAGTAACAAAGATAATCGTCAAGACCACACTTATTAACAACAATAATCCCTTAATGTTCAGCTAACTTTTTATCTATGGTTACCTACATTAAAACATCATCGGAATTTAGAGATACATAAATAATAATTTGCTTAGCTATGTTTAATTACCCTTTCAAAACAACAATTTCTAAAAAAAAACAACTAAAATGATGTTGATTGCAATCACATCGACATTTGTGTCTTAAATATTAAGCATTCCAGCCAAATTTCAAATTTTCACATTTTTTATATTATTCAAAATTATAAAAATGTAGAAATGAAAACAAAAACCCTTATAAATTAAACAATCTTAATGTCCAATAACATGCCGTGGGTGAGTTAATAAATATTCTACTCATACTCATTTGTTATAAATATAGAATTAACATAAGAACACCAAACAGAAAAATATGGGTCAATGTATTTGAGGTCAGATTTAATGAGGTTTGTTTGTTTATTCATTTGAAAAATTCCTATGTGTGACGGCGAAAAGCCAATCCTAAAAGTAGTGTGCACTGGTCGCTGTTTATTCCAATTTCTTTTCATAATCGCACACTGAAATATTCGCTCTTTTACTTCAAGTTTTTTTTTTGTTTGTGTGAATACATTTTTATAGAATAAAACCACTCTATATGCTATAATCACAAGCTCTTAGCAATTAAAAAAGAATTAAAAGAGGTTCTTCCTACTTAAATCATAACTGTATGCTATGCAAAGTTGAAGAACTGGTAGGTGCAATTATACATGAGTGTAACGGAATATCTACCTTAAACCATTTAAATGGGTTTGTTTTAACTATGTTTTTTTTAATAGCAAAACGAAAGAGCTGAGTTCCGAACTTGAAAACAAAAAAAAAACTTGAAACTTACCCAAAAAAATATGTAATCCATTGTTTTTTTTTTTGTACAATCACAACAGTTTCTACTGCTTGATGAGATACGTTTAGTTTTATCGCTATTTTAATCACACACCGAATTTATTTTATTTTGAAAATAAATTCCACAAAAATTTAACTAGTTCCACGCACCGCAATAAGAACGCTTTACTTCAACACTTTGATGTGAACTAAAAATCCAAAGACAATGATCCCAACATTGGAGCTTCGCTACTAACTACTGCCACACTGTTTGCTTATTGGCGGAAAGACAAGAAAACTTCATCATTAAGATCATCGCCTCTTTATGAGTCGCCACCAAGTTTTCAACTCTTTTAAACTATTCCTTCCTTCTCCGCGCCCTCTCTGGCCATATATTATTTCGTAGAGCAAAGAAAGACTTCAAGAATATTCTTTATTTTCTTGTTTTCTTCCCATCTTCTCGTTTTCCTTTCAACGACGACGCGACGATGGATAGCTAGTTGGATGGACAGCACTGCGTGTACTGTGAAAGCTAAAACTATAGAATTAAGCAACGTTCCCATATTTTGCCATTGATATTAATGCTTCATCGTCAAGGTAAGTCGCAGATAACAAATACCTTGCTCCGAGAAATGAAATACAATAAGTAGATCGTTTTAACCACAAAAGAAAACCTCTTCCTGTGTCGGAAATAGTATTGGCAGTCGATTCTAAACATGTGTTTTCAATGCACTCAGCGCCATCGCTGCGGCCGCCCGTCGCAGTCTCACCACCTCATGTTATCTCTAAGTCGTTTTCCAATTATTGGCCATTCTTCTTCTGCATTCGGTGGAAATTCTGTGCAGAATGTTTCTCTTCTGGTATTCATCTGTACCTAATGGGCAAATGAACAAGACCTGGTCGTGGAAATCGACATTATGGACATGGACACTGGACATGACCGCATATCAATTTTTAGAAAATAAGATCAAAGTCAATGTCTACAACAGTTGGTGCAGCGAACTTGTTTAATAATAATAAAAAAAAAACATATTCGCATAACATTATGTAACGGTTTTGACTTATTAACAAATGTATCTAATAAATTGTGCCATATATAGGCTAGGCACATGGGAGTTGGTACAATCTTGGCAAAGTGTGGTAATAAATTCTTATTTCTGATTCTCTACGCGTAAAAGAAAGTTTCCTTACAGAAAGCACAAAATGACTTCTTTATTGGAAGTGATTTAATATTAGGTATAAGTGTTTAATTTTATAGACAGCTCGTGGTAAAGGTTGTCGAAGGTGTGTGTTGTGCGCGCGAGTATGATTATGCGACAGAACAAATTTAAAAATATTTTCTGATTTACTTTTATCATGATTGGTATGCGTTATTTTACATTTATATATGTATATATGTATACGTAAATAGGTACTACAGGTAAGTCATTGGAATTAGAACACCCGACTACCGCTAGATTTGAAAATTAATGCTACGCATTCTTAATATGGAATGCAACAGTAGGCATATGTATATGTATTTTGTTTTTGTATTGACCTTGTCAAGCTTTAAATTTGTTAAGTATAATCGAGTACCGTTATGAGATTTTCAATACGCGAAGTATGTAGATGAGTGACATTTCTCCGAAAGTCGCTTAGAAATTAAAGACTCAATTATTTGTTACATATAGTTAAACTATATTGACCTGGAATATTATAATATGTACTATAAATAAATTAAGTTCTACTTCTTTTCTTAGTGTTTACCATGAACTATGATTTCCTTTTTGATTAATACGTTCAGGTAAGCTTGTTGTTTCTGCATACATTAATCAGAAATAAGCCAAATCGTTAAAGTTGTCTCGAATCAATTGAGAGATTAATTTTATCTATATGTACCTATAAGGTAGGTTCTTAAGAATTCATTTAAGGGAAATTGCAACAGGTATTTGGCAGATATGTATGTACATATACGTATACATTGTACGAGTGAAGCAATTTTCTTTCATCTAAAAGGTCAAAGAATTAGTGAGTGAATCGAAGAAACAAAAGGGTTTATTTCGGTTGTCTGTCATTGATCGATAACCGATAACGAGCGATTGTCAAAAAAATTACAATTTTCGGAAGTTGCACTTATGACACAAATAAACAAATGATATCTCGTTCTTGAAAATAATTTGTAAGTAACGCCAGAGAACCACACATTTTTGGCGATCGATTTACAGTGCAAATAATACAAATAAATTAAAAAATTAAATAAATATATTAGCCGATTCCACCCATCTACCTTTAATGTTTATGGTGTTGAAAAGCAAGTTGTGTTATCTAATAATTAAAACTTAAAATATGTTTAAATTTAATTAGTGCATTTGTTTTATTCTTCTGCACAATCCACAATTTCTAAGAATTGTATCCTCTATTTCTGTGTGAAAATCAACTGTCCGTTTTAAAATAACAAATTGCAGCCAAACGCTAATCCAAAATACAAGAAATGCTTCAGATTAGTTATGAGCGATGTTCATCGATGTTAGCAAAACATCGATCATGCGATCAGTTGAGATCATATTAACGTCAGGGTCCCAATTCCGCAAGCGTGAGTTTTCTATGTGTACACAGAAAGTTGCGTTCACATATGTACATTTTTCCGATTCCGAAAGGGTGCGATGCATATTTTTTTGACAGATAACGTATACACAGATAGGCAAATTTGTTCACGCATATTTTGAGGGTGAATAATTTTTTTGCATGGAAAAGCATTCACGGCTTCGGAATTGGGTCCCAGAAAAACTATTTGCGCAGTCATTTTAATATGCGTCAAATTGAAAAAAAATCTATCTCCAATTGAAAGTTCACGCGCTGATTTCCAGGTGGCGTGATTTTTTTTCGATTTGACGTTCAATGTATTTCCCATAAGGAAAAACCAAAAAAGGGTCTGAAAAACATTCATTTTACTAATTAATTTTATGTCAACGGGTACCCGTATTATGAATGTAATATAATAAGAATACATTTGAGTTTGTAAATCAAGAAGAATATATATCAAAACTTAATTTTAATTTGCTTTATTTTGCAGATAAAAAATGCAAACAAGCCCGAAGTGGTTATTTTTTTAAATGAGCTCATGTCGTCAGTCAAAGTGATATCATGTGCGTAGTATGGGGAGGGGGTTTAAGAAACTAAATTAAAATAGGAGTTAAGGAATGTCTATGTTCCCATATTTTATAAAGCAAAAGCTCAATATGTCAAAATGAGGGAGGTGGGCCTTGGACAAATAAACATGACCCCTTTCACACAAGGAAACTGAGTTGCCGGCAACTGGGAGTTAGTTGGTGAGAAGGCAAGAAGTAAGGGGAATGACAAAAATCTCCCCGGTCAACGATTTGAAGAGATTTTTTTGACATTATGCTTTGAAATATTCTTAGGTTTCCATTTTGACTTCTGTATCTGATAGATGTCAAACATATTTTTTTTAAAGGGAAATTGTTTCCTACAATTAAATTATTACATTTACCAAACCAAGTGAGCTACTTAAATAAATTCATTGTGAAAGAAAATTTCAAGTTTTAATTCTTGTAGGCAAGGCATTTAATTCAATCCATCACGAGTTGGTACACATTTCATACATACAATTATGCGCCTAAACATGGAAAATCGACAACAAAAACGCACGGACCAACTAAGCTCTCAGCTTGTGGCTTCATCACATTTGGTTTATAATGATGTTCCTGTATTGGCGAGCAACAGCAGCAGCAGACAGCACCACAGGTATCAGTCATATCATCCAGTCAGTGGCTTATGTGTCCAACTGTACCAATAAAGCTTCGGTGCATTCCAATAAGTCCAATATAATCTTCCCATCATCACTATCATGTGTTGGATGGCAAGAGAAACGCACAACAAATCAATTTTCTCCTGGTTCATTGTTTTTCCGTGACCTTTAAATATATTAATTTAGCAAACCATTATTAACAACCACAATAAAAAAAAACAACATTTACCTACATAATCGCACCAGGTTTCTTTATTTTTAATTTATTTGTCTAAAAATAAGCTGCGGTTAATTTATAACTCAAAATTGTGTAGAATTTTCCAGCCGCGAAGCAAATTCTTTGTTTACAAAAAGCGAATGTCAAATCAAAAGCAATACAAAAAACGAGCAACTCAGTTTCCTCATCAATATCTTCGTGTGAAAGCTACAAGGCAATTAAAGGAAAACGTCAAAAAAATCTCCAGCAACTGGTTTCCCTGTGTGAAAGGGGGCCATGTTTTTAATATGGATGTAGGTATTTGTATTAATTTAAGGTTATATACATTTCTTACATTTTTTTTATTAGCAGAAAATTGATGAAATCATTTGTCGTTTGTGAAATTAATTAATATAATTCGGTTTTCTACAGAGAACTAAAAAATATATCTTATTGAATAAACATAAGCATTTGGTATATTCAAGATATAAATAATATTTATAAGAACACAAGGAAACTGAGTTGCCGGCAACTGGGAGTTTGTTGGTGAGAATGGAAAGAAGTAAGGGGAATGAAAAAAATCTCCCCGGTCAACGATTTGAAGAGATTTTTTTGACGTTATGCTTTGAAACTTTTTTCTTAGGTTTCCATTTTGACTTCTGTCTCTGAAAGATGTCAAACATATTTTTTTTAAAGAGAAATTGTTTCTTACCACAAGTATCAGTCATATCATCCTGTCAGTGGTTTAAGTGTCCAGCTGTACCAATAAAAATTCGGTGCATTCCAATAAGCCCAATATAATCTTCTGTGTTGGGTCCAAGATTTGGATGGCAAGAGAAACGCACAACAAATCTGCACACAAATCAATTTCGTCCTGGTTAATTGTTTTTCCGTAACCTTTTAATATATTAATTTAGCAAACCATTATTAACAACCACAATAAGAAAACAACATTTACCTACATATATAATCGCACCAGGTATCTTTATTTTGAATTTATTTTTCTAGAAATAAGCTGCGGTTAATTTATAACTGAAAATTGTGTAGACTTTTCCAGCCGCGAAGCAAATTGGTTGTTTACAAAAAGCGAATATCAAATCAGAAGCAATTCAAAAAACGAGCAACTCAGTTTCCTCGTCAATATATTGAAGAAGATATTGATGAGGAAACTGAGTTGCTCGTTTTTTGTATTGCTTTTGATTTGACATTCGCTTTTTGTAAACAAACAATTTGCTTCGCGGCTGGAAAATGCTACACAATTTTGAGTTATAAATTAACCGCTGCTTATTTTTAGAAAAATAAATTCAAAATAAAGAAACCTGGTGGGATTATGTAGGTAAATATTGTTTTTTTTTATTGTGGTTGTTAATAATGGTTTGCTAAATTAATATATTTAAAGGTCACGGAAAAACAATGAACCAGGAGAAAATTGATTTGTTGTCCGTTTCTCTTGCCATCCAAATCTTGGACCCAACACATGATAGTGACGATGGGAAGATTATATTGGACTTGTTGGAATGCACCGAAGCTTTATTGGTACAGTTGGACACATAAGCCACTGACTGGATGATATGACTGATACCTGTGGTGTTGCCTGCTGCTGCTCGCTAATACAGGAACATCATTATAAACCAAATGTGATGAAGCCACAAGCTGAGAGCTTAGTTCGTCCGTGCGTTTTTGTTGCCGATTTTTCATGTCTAGGCGAATAATTGTATGTATGAAATGTGTACCAACTCGTGATGTATTGAATTAAATGCCTTGCCTACAAGAATTAAAACTTGAAATTTTCTTTCACAATGAATTTATTTAAGTAGCTCACTTGGTTTGGTTAATGTAATAATATAATTGTAGGAAACAATTTCTCTTTAAAAAAAATATGTTTTACATCTATCAGGGACAGAAGTCAAAATGGAAACCTAAGAAAATTTCAAAGCATAACGTCAAAAAAATCTCTTCAAATAGTTGACCGGGAAGATTTTTTTCATTTCCCTTACTTCTTCCCTTCTCACCAACAAACTCCCAGTTGCCGGCAACTCAGTTTCCTTGTGTGAAAGGGGTCCAACCGATGATGTTGTTATTCTCGTTGAAAGGTTGTTTTTTTTATCATTTTCCATTTTAAAAGTAAAGCATTATACTTATCAATTCCGATTTATCTTACGCTTGATTAAGAATCTTTCATGCTTTATTAGTCTATTACTGTCAAAATATTTATACCTGTTCATACAAAATTAATCAGAAAAAGCAATATTAATGAGACCCTCTTTTGGTTTTCTCTTATGGGGAAAAAAAATGCTATCTCCAATTGAAAGTTCACGCACTGACTGCCAGGTGCCGTGACTCCATGCGTCAATATTTGGGATTCAACAAGCGTAATATTCAATTTTTTGACAGATAAAGCATACACAGGGGCCCAATTCCGCAACCGTGAATGCTTTTCACACAGAGTACACAGAGAAAACTCACGCTTGCGGAATTCGGCCACATATAGTCAATTTTATGTGGTTTTCTTTTGGTAACAAAAAGTAATTTTTTTCCACTTCAGATTTGTCAAAACACAGATTTTTACAATTAAAGCCTTCCAATGGGCAAGCAAATCAATTTATTTTTTGATCGGAAATCAATTTTGCAGACCTGGATTTTTCGGCAGATTTACCCCTTTTACTAATACCATAACACCATTAGAACATTTAACAACCGTCATTTTGACAAGATTTTGTTTTCAGTAATTATGTGAATAGTGAAATAAGGTTGCGAAAACATACATACATTTTAAAACAATAATAGAAATTGTGTATTAACAATTGTCTAATTAATTAATTTCGGCATTCATTTTTTTTAACATTGAAATCGCTTCGTGTTACAAAAGAAAAAAAACTCGAATTAAGAAACATTTTTCGAGTCATTTGCAATCCGATACCTTTGCTGGTTCCACAGATACGAATATACACCAATACCGTGATAAAAAAAAATCAATCTGAAATTGTATACCATTCGCGACGAAAAAATTCAAATTTCCGATCAAGACCTGAAATTACCAAAAGAATCCCCCATTAATATAGTTTAATTTTTTGCACGGAAAAGGATTCATGCTTGCGGAATTTGGCCCCAGGGTGAATTCAAGTATTTAAAAAAAACTCTTTAGAGCGACCCTTGGATGATTTTAGGGTTCAACGAACAAACCTAGTGTTTCTTAGACAATTGAGATACAAAAATGAAAATTATAGAATAAGAAAAAGAAGAAAAGGCTTTTGTCACATGTACATTGTACGTGAGTGAAGCAGTAAAATAAATACAAAAAGGAATCTAAAGGTTCGTTCGTTGAACTTTTGCTATGGTCGACCTAGGTTTTGTTAACAACCACTAGAGTAATCGCACATTTGTGATTATTTTATGTTGTAAACAGGCTGACAAATGTAGATTTCGAAGTTATTTCTGATGAAAATGCGAAATTACACTTATTGAAGGGAAAATTTGTCTTCCGAACAGATATCCTTAATTGCATTTGCATGCACACACTCACACCTGCGAGTGTGTGCGTCCTTCTGGTTTTGATTCTAACTTCAAATCCAGAAGAAAATTTCTCTTCTATCCAGGAGAAGAAATGTCTATTGATACCAATCGAAAGTTTCAGAAGCATTCGGAAGACTTCGGAAGCCTTCCGGACGACCAATCGAAAAGGCCATAAATGTGTCTGAGCTAAAAAAGAAACACAGATCTTTTATTGACAGCTGAATTCTTTACTCGGAGCTAAAACAGAAAAACGCCAATTAGGGATGATCGATGTTCATCTATGCTATTGAAGCATCGATATTAAAATAAGAAATCGATGATTCAATATCAATGTTGAAGGAAGAAAGAAAAATCCTTCAAAACATCGATGTTTTCGATTCGGTAATTATTAACATCGATGTGAGGCTTCGATTTTCAAAATCGCCCATACTTACCTAAGACCTCATGTGACTTCGACGTTTAATCATTTACCTCAAATTGCCCCAAATAAAAACATTAGAGGTATTCACGATCTGGTGTAACAAGTCTTGAAAAATTGTAAATTTTATTTTTTACAACAGACTTTGAACACACCTTTACTAATATGTAGCAACACTGAAGCAAATGTCAAAATCTGTTTCACATTTGTCCTGAATATCTTATAGCTAGTTTCATTCAAATTTCAAAGATCTCCTCTCAAAATGGAGATTTGATCTTTTCAATAAAACTTTTTGCCCAAATTTAATTGTAGTATTGGCCGCGTTCGGTGGAATACCTTAAGCAATCCGGATTGATTCGTGTTGTTGTAACGCCTAAGGAAAAACCATATGATGAACTAAACAATATGTTGTCAAACCAAATCTCAAGCTACCCAAAAATAATTATTAATTTGAGGAACAGCTGATTCAAAACTTCAGATTTGTATGCAATACAATAGACTTAACAGAGAAAGCTACCTGGATCGCTCGAAAAAAAACCCGCTATTGAGGTATATTGGCTAGCCTATCGGCATTGCACCGAACGCTTCCAATGCACACATTTCTGAAAAAAACATACCTTCATCATCAGATGATGAGGAAGATGAAGACAAAGCAATAAAAAACTCCACTAAATTTATAAAATTTAAATTATTAACTTCTTCCGTCTATTATTTGTTTATTTTTTAGTTTAATTTTTTAGCAGGCACTGGCACAATTTCACAATAAATTAATAACAAAGTAGTTTCCATTTGATGTTTGACAGAAAAATAGTTTTACGTGTATGCGTGCATTCAGATCAATTCTGCCTAACCACCAAAGATAAGATCTTTCGTGTTGAGTCTGATCTTTGGTCCTTTTGTTGGAATGAAACTCTAAAAATTCAAAAAGATGAAATCCTTTGTCAGAAAGAGCAGATCTTTTCTTGAATGAAACTCGCTATTAGTTTGTGTTAAAAAAATTTTACACTCTTGTATTTTTCTGTTACAATAGAGTTCGGTTATAATAAAAGTGTAAGGCTTTGGCATTCAGTATATTTTGTTGTTGTAGTGCAAAAAAAGGTTCACTTTTACAATGATACAAGACCAGTTACATCGGATCGTGAATACCCCTATTAAGTTTCAAAAAAAAAAAAAACACCGAATTTCTTTATCAGGGTGAATTCAGGTTTTTCAAAAAAGCTTTAAGGCGACTTAAGGGGCCCCAAAGAACAAACCTTAAATCTCATCTGTCAGCCTAGCTGAAAGAGGTGTTGAGATTTTTAGATTATGAAAATAGTCAAAACTAGACTAACTTACAGCCCTAATCTGCTATCCGATCCGATCGAATCTTTCGATTCACGTGAATATTGCACACAATGTTTTACTATTTATTTCAAATGTATTCAGTTCTGAATTTAATTGTTAAAATGTATTTTTTTATCGAAATGTATATACTTTTGGGAATAATTCGTTTTTTCCGTCGGATAGCAGAATACATGTATTTACGTGAACTTTTAACAGAATAGGGATGTTAATAAAAAAAGTGAAATAAGTGTTTCTACTAAACAATTGGAATATTTTATTTAAAAAAAACATTATTCTGCGTTAAATAGTGTAAAAACATCTATAATAATGGTAAAAAAAAAAGTTTTCATTTCCACACAAAGTAATTTGGAGTGATTTTGCATAGGTAAATAAAATACACTTATTCGAATAGTTTTTAATTGATATTTAATGGTATTTTTTGTTTAAAATGAAAATAAAATAATCTCATGATGTTTTGTCTGAGATCTGTCATATTAGAAATTCCCGTACAGGGACGAATTAGCTTTAGTTGATGTCACGGCGCTCAAAACCATTCCGAGTCCATAGTGCAGAGTAATTTTTTGTTTGGATATAAGATATGTATTTTAAATAGAAAATATTTTTAAGTTATTTCTGCGGTCGTTCGTCTATTGTGTCGGTTTTGTATCTTCATCAAGAAGTGTTTATGATCAGTTATGTTGAATGCATTTAAGTGAAAAAAGTTAAAAACAAATTCTTTCTTATCAGCTAGTAGCCGTCTACCTTCACTCCGACCCTGTGGCAAAGCATTTGTTTATATGTAACTCTCAATAATTATGAAAAATACTTTAGCTTTACTTTGGTGTGTGTGCAATTGCGTGTTTCAAGCACATGTAGGTCCCTCTCTGTGACCAGGATCCCGGATCAAAAAATCGATAATTTTGGTAAAATAAACGAAAACTTATCCGCTATCAAAGAGTACTAATTGTCTGGTTTGTTGTGTTTTCTTTTGCTACCACCTCTACTTGGTATATTAATTTGTTTTAGGAACAAACCAACTTTGCTATATTGGATGGATATAAACGCAATTCGCATTACAAAAAAATCACATTTTGTTTTAAAACAATTAGAAATAAAAATGAATGATCTTTGTAATGATAAGAAATAAATAAAATGATTTTTAAAAAACAAGTCTTGAGAAATGCCAGTTTATAACAGTTTTGCAACAGTTGTTCGCCCTTAAGTATTACAATATTGCAAGGTCGTCTGGGAAGCTGACGCAAAGAACAAATTTTTACCTTTACGCAGCCGCATAAAGGCTGAGTTCGTAATTGTAAAACTTCCGCAATACTGCCAAAATTGTGTTCATAAATGTAAACAAACAGCATCGGGTCTACATGGGCATGGCAACAATTGTGTTCATACAAGTAAAACGACGGTCAATTTGCGGTCAAGTTGGCAGAGGAGCAAATGTGATCATTCTTTTTAATTAAATTTATAGAAAATTTTTATTTGTTTGGAATATTCCTTATTAATATCGTCCTAAAGGTTTTTCCTTCGGTTTTTTAATTTTTTTAATGCTGCCAATTTTTGTCCCACGTTTTCAAAAACGCTTTCTTATGTGAAGCTTAGAACAATAAGTTTTAAAATATTTTTGTTGAAAGTCGTTTTTAAAATGCATGTACTACAAATCAAATCAAAAGCTTCTAACATATAATTTATATTTCCCATTTTGTGAAGTTTTGCTATTATGAACTCATTTTGAACAAAGTATGTTGAATGCACACACGCAGTTGTAATTGTGTTCATAAACGTATTTGTGCATAATATAGGCAAGGCATGGGCACCAAAGCCTGCAATTACGAACTCAGCCAAACTCAACTTTTCTACATATTACACTGTTGACATTTCTCCAGACACGGCCTTAAAAACATGGGCGCAAAATTTTAGTCGATTTAGTAATATGTTAAATCATTTTTAGTATGATACTAGGCTAAAAAGAGGATTTTGCTAATTTTAAACCAGTTTAGTATCGAACTATTTTCTTAACATTTTACTAAAGTTAAAATCACAAAATGGCTACTTTATTTTTTTAGTGTCGTACTAAATCCATCTGCCACTTTGACATTTACAAACGTCAAAAAGTTATGTTCGCTTACTTTTTTGCACTATTTTAGGCGTGTTTAGTTCTAGTTTATTAAGAAAATAGATTTAGTATGGTGCTAGTTAAAGTGTTTAAAATTAGGAAAATATTAGTAAAGTTCTTTAGTATTAGCAAACTGTTAAGTAGTATCGTGCTAAGCCCTTAACATCAGACTGTTTAAAATTTTGCGGCATGTATTTTAGTATTTAATGTGGCAAAATCCTTAATATTTTTGTTTTTATTTTTTAGAGATGTGTCCATATGTACCTATTTACAAATATTAGTGAAGTGGTTAAAAATAAATGTTTTCAATTTATCATTGTACAGTATATCAAATACATATTACTATTTTTTTTAAATTGAATGCTTTGCTGAGGGATGGCATGACGTATCCAATGAAGGTTACTACTTGCTCATGGAACTAAACATATTTGGGTTGGATTTAGCGGTTGTACTTATGTAGGTTATGGTTGTGATGAGGTGAATGTCTACAATCGATTAATGAATGAACTCTTACTCAGTAGGACAGCCATTAGAAAATCAAAGTCCGCTTGTCGTGATCTAAATAAATCTGGAAGAAAACACAACACATACGTTACCGTGGTTCACCTTTGAGCTGATTGAGATTTTGATTTTTTTCCCGATAATTGTGCTCTCAAGTTGGCCAGAGCACGACACTCTTCAATAATCGATAAAACTAGTATTATTATGGTTTGGATGCGACTGTGTAAAACGATAATTGCTTAATTTTAACAATACTCGTTTTGTCACATGTCAGTCGTACAGATTTCGATTATATATGTACATACGTATTTATAATTATTTCTACGATCAGCCGTTGATTATTTTTTCCTGTCTATCTGCTTAGCTGTGAAAATGTAAATAAAAAGAAAATTATAAATTATGAGTGAAAATTGATTTTGAATAGATTACTACTCGTATTTATATTATAAGCCGCCAACACAATTGTACATCGAAGTAATGGATTTGCTAATTGCTTTTTTGGAAATCACCCCGGATGTTGCGAAAAATTATTTGCGTAATAGCCTAGGCAAGAGAAGACCACAGTTGTTTTGCAATACATATTTTAAAATTGGTTTGGATGTTTAGGCATGAAGTTAGTTGGACTTCCCAAGTTTTTTTTATTGGTTCGTTTTGCTAAATACTTCGTTCGTTTGTAAGTGTTGTTTGGATGCGGCTCTGCTGACAATATATCTATGCATCCGTTCTAGTAAATCATTATGTGGTTTTTCATTGGTAAATTTCAATCTACATTTTGTTCTGTAAAATTTGGACTCTTGCAATCCCTTCACAGATCTTTATCGAGCCCAATGGAACATTATTTCAGATTTGATGTTTTTTTTGTTATTGTATATGTCGGTGATATTGCTACCGGTGTAGCTGTTTAAATTGTTTATTTTCATTTCACTCAAGTTTTAATAAATGAGCAAAATATTTATTTTTTTTTTCATGAAATGAAATAAAATTATTTTGGATGATTATTGTCACTAACTATAAAGGATGTGTTTTTGTTGGAAACATGATACTTTTGGAGAATCGTTTTAGTGATTCTAGTGCAAAAACATAAATTTACCCATCTGTCAGCTGAAAATTGTATTGTATTAGTACAAAGAGGGGTAAATATGTAAAATAGATTTACGAAAATGATCTGGATTAAAATATAAATCAATTTATTACGCCCATCGGCGTTTTGGCAGCATTGATTTAACATAAATGTATGTATTTTACCAACGGAAAACAACAATAATCAGGTCGATCATTGCAATCGATCGGAACGGATTTTCCTCCGATTTATATGAATTTTGTATTGGTGTATATCTTCTTATTGTCACATCGCAACATACTTGTGCTCAAATACATGCATCGCGGTATGTGTCTACATCGTTTACAATTCGGTTGCCATGAATCTTCCGATCGGAACTTTTCTCCGCCCACAAACTATTGAAAAAGAAGTAATTGATATGAGTAATCTTACCAAACAACAGGAGATCGTAATCAGTTTTCACTGTACCCATCCTAATGCTGTGTGGCAGGTAGGCCATGAGGAATGTAAGTCGCTTGAAAACAAAAAACAATGGCCGCATTTAAAAATTGAACCATAGATATCCGGTAAGGTTGGTGTTTATATAATCCCGTGTAAGAACAAATCTGATGACAAAACAGCTGCTGTCTAAAAATAAATCTCAAGCTATCCGAAAACGTTGGTATATTTTTATATAAATTTGTTATGCGACCAATTTTTTAACGTAATTTGAAGATTTATATTTTATATATTATATATTTATATTATATGGTATACATACATATATGTATTTATAAACGGTAATTTTTTAAGAGCTTGGTTTTTGAAAATTCAAAAAAAACACAGAAACTTGTAAAAAGTGAATGAAATTTTTATTTGGATCGATAAATCAATTTCTGCCATTTACTTTTTAAAAATAATTTCACTTAAATGTTGCCCGCGGCTACGCTTCAGGTGGTCCATTCTGAAGGTCCAATTTTGGCAAACTTTTTCACACATTTCGGCCGGAATCTCAACAATGACGCGTTCAATGTTGGCTTCCAAGGCAGGAATCGTGTTTGGCTTGTCCCCATAGACAATAGACTTAACATAGCCCCACAAAAAATAGTCTAACGGGGTCAAATCACATGATCTTGGTGGCCAATTGACTGCGCCAAAACGTCAGATCAACTGCTCACCAAATTCGCCTCTCAATTGATGCATGGTTTCGCGTGCAGTGTGGAATGTGGCACCGTCCTGTTGGAACCACATGTCGACCGAGTTCAATTCTTGCATTTTCGGCAAAAAAAAATCTGTTATCATCGAACGGTACCTTTCTCCATTGACCGTAACCCTGCGGCCTTCATCGTCCTTGAAGAAGTACGGCCCAATGATGCCGCCTGCCCATAAACCGCACCAAACAGTGCATTTTTCGGGATGCATTGGTAGCTGCTGAATTAACTCTGGCTGCTCTTCACTCCAAATACGGCAATTCTGCTTATTCACGTATCCATTTAGCCAAAAATGAGCCTCGTCGCTGAAACGGACGTAGCTTGCGAAACACATTTTTCACAGAGCACGAATTTTGATAATAAATTTCAATAATTTGCAAACGTTGTTCAGGCGTAAGTCTATTCATGATGAAATGGCAAACAATACTGAATCGAAATGTCAAATGTTCGTGGAATTTGTCATGTGTGATCTGTCAAAAATATAAACGTCAAAAACCAAGTAGCAAAAAAATCACCCGTTATATAAGTATATAATTCAAATTGAATTTAAATACAAATAAGAAACTTTATTTCATCTTATCCCGACCGCGACGTTTCGTTGTTATTCAGAACTTCTTGAGCGGTTGTTAATTAAAAATGTACATTGTTATGTTTTAAATGTCTTAAAAAGAGATCAAAAATCGATAAACTATTTAATAAATTATCATTAAAAGTAGAGAATAATGCCGGATTTACACGAATGGCAAAGTTGTCAATATTTCTTCCAAAAGAATGGCAAAATAATGACAAAAATAATTTTTTAATGACATTCATTTACACGAGTTCAATTAATGTCAGATTTCTATGATGGCATTATTTTGACAACATTTATTGGCAAGGATAGAATTTTTGTATTTAAACTTCTGCCTTAAACGAACCAAAATAACGGGATTTTTTGAAATTTAACACCCAAGGCTAGAAATAAAAATGGAATCAAGAACTAATGTGGATTTCGTTTCAATAAAAACATTGATCTGTCGTCGATCCGCCGTCAATTTTTTTCTGAAAATCAGATTCGTTTCAAACTAAAACCAATTTTGGTCAAGAAAAACAGATCCGCGTTTAATCTCTGTTTGGAGACGGATTGAAAACGGATTTGTACAGTGATTATTACATACAATACAATATTTGTTTTGAAGTTTCTCAATTGTTGGGTTGTCAATTAATTTTTATTTTGTGGCAGTGTACAGAAAAAATAAGGTCTGATCCACACTCTGCCAATTGGCACAAATTGGCATCAATTTCTGCCAAAACCTGTTCCAGACTTACAAATTTGGTAGTTTTAGGCAGAAGAGAGCGCTCTTGAGAGAGTAAAATATTTCCCCTTCCTGACAATTTCTTGCCAATTCATGCCCAATAAATTTTTTAGGCAGCAATTTGTGGGCAGAAAATTTACAATTGTCAGACTGACGTTTGTCATAAACGAAATAAAAACGTTTCGTAGTTGTTGTGGAAAAATATTTTTTGAACAAATAAATTAATTTAGAAACACTAAAATACAAAAAAATTAGTTTGAAGAGAAAAAATGTGAATTTACAGCAAATAAAGAAATAAAAAAAAAACAAATGTGACAAATGACGTTTAAAAATTGGCACAAAATTGTCCTAAAGCTGTTCCAGACTTTTTCGGTCTTTATTTCTCATTGAGAGAATTTTATACCCACTCTTCAAGTTTTGACAATCTGCCAATTTCTGTCCAAAAAAAGGCTGGATCAGACCTATAAATTAATATTACAGTCTTTTCAAATCAAATTTAACTTTTTGCAACTCAAAACAAACTTTTTGCAAATGAAATTTAACTTTTGCAAAACAAATTAAACTTTTTGCAAATCAAATTCATGTTTTTGAAAATCATATGGTCTTAAATAAATTTGAATTTATATCTGTTTGTATGTCCAAAACATAATAATGTGAAAAGACTATATTAAAAAAAAATATTGTTAAAAACTTCTTGGAAACAAGTGCAAGTGGATTTAGTAATTTTCCCGCGGCGGAATCAGAAAAAAAAGCAATAATGATGTATTAACGAATTGAAGATTTGTTTTTTTTTTTAGAGCAGGCAACACACACAGTCACAAAAACAGATTAGATCCGTAATCGTTCGTTTCAAAACAAGAAATTATTGGTTTTAGTAGCGAATCATATTTATTGAAACAAAATCGCCATCCGGGGCATTCATGATTTTATAAGATCAACAACACTTTTGTACAAAAGGAAAACAAATATTTTGTCTTTTCCCAACATATTTCAAATTATACAAAGTGTTCCTGCACAAAAGTAAAAGTTAAAAGCGGTCTAACTTTTACTTTTGTAAAATTTCAAATATCAGTTAGGATTGAGCAGTGTTGAACAAAACATTTTTACTTGCGATTATAGGCATTCATACATATAAGGCAAGTTATGCATTCGTCGAAAAAAAAGTTTTGAGATAACAATCAAACATGACATTACGACGATAGCGAAGACGAAAAAAGATGGTCTAAAAATTCTGTATGTCTGTCAATCTGTCTGTATGTATGTATAGACACCTACAGCCCAAACGGGTGGTGCGAATTGCTTCAAACTTGGTATAGAGTTTTTTAGGTATTATACAGAGGGGAAATTGAATTTTTTTTAGCTAAAAAAATAACGGTACCTGCCATATAACCGTTATGTTTAAACCTATTTTTCTCGGAAACGACTCTCAACGCTTTTGATAAAAAAAAAATCATTGCGGCTTTTTAGCTACGACCGATCATATGGTTGAAAAAAAAAATTAGAAAAATGTCTAAAAACGGTACTTTCCATAGGACCGTTTTTTTTTTGCTTTCGACTATCTCATAAACGGCTCAACCGATTCTTTCGAAATGTATACACATATATAGGTTTAGGTTGCCCAAATTATACCACGTACCAATATTTTTAATTAGTATTTTTTTGTATTTTTAAATCATTAAAAAAAATCATTTTATATTTCTAAAACTACTTATTAATTTTTTTTTTCAAAAATTATATTTATATGTATTTATTGAATACCTATGAATTGGCGTTTTTGATTTTTTTTTTAAATGTTTTCAGTCTTAAAAAAAAACTTTTTTTCTCAAAAACCGCTCCACAAGTTTTTAAATTTATCTAACAAATAAAATGGCGTACTTTTTTTGAACTTAAATTAGTTGAAGTATTTATTTCAGAATTTTGAATTATTTTTTCTTTGATTAAGCCGATTTAATTTTTTGTTTTTAAGTTTATATTATCATATTTAAGACTGTCATACCAATTTTTTTTAGGAAAAAATTAAAGATATTTTGTATACATAAAAAATGAAGTAAAAAACTGCTTTAAATATATATTTAGATTTTCAACAGAAATCTTTTGCATTCGATGTGATCGAACATAAGAGCAAGTTCGTGCGATCCAGTCGTGCATTTTATTTATTTTGTGTTGAATGTGTTAAGGCTTAATAAGTGTGCTGAATGTAGTTAAGCCTTAATAAGATTTGACATTTAAAATGGGAATTTGCAAATAAAGAATGAGCAAGTTCATTTTTTTTCTAGAATGGCATAATTTGGAAAATGGCCTCAGTACATTTTATGCCAAATTCTCTGTGCCAATTTTTTTTGGCAAAAATATTGCCAGGCTTTAGAGAGTTACACGATAAAAATAAAAATGGCTATAATTTGACACATAAAATGGCAATTTGCCATTCGTGTAAATAAGGCATAATAAATTAAAAAGACAAACAAAAATTATCAGAGTGTAGTTGAGTGTCAGGTACTTATCTGATTGGTATATTTTTGTATACCATGAGAAATGTTGTTGGCAATATATGTATATATATATTTATATATGTATATATTAGTTATCATTGAAACTTGGTTGTTGTTTAAAAGATCTTTCATAGCCAAATGTAATTTTGAGGTTAGATCTGATCATTTAAAGAAAAACTGACATGAGAACAGGAAAATAAGGGAAAACAAATCATTTTTGTATTGCTCATCTGTGGTATTAACAGTCAAATTTTGTATAACTCATGGTCTTTTCCGTAGATTCCCATTTTGGGTATGTTTGGATCTAAGATTTTGTTTCACAAAGAAGTTTGTTTGGTGTTATGTAACAATTCATCAAATTTTTGTAATCAAAAATTTAAAGCAAATGTTCGTTGGACGTGATTTGCTTTGCAAATCTTCCTTTCGGAGTTTGGCCTTTGAAACGTTCAAATGGAGAAAGGATACGCGACATTTGTAAAATCTTTGATGTAAGAGAAGAAGTCAGTCTTTTGATTACAAATTTCTCACGTTATCAATTGAAATTCTCTGTAGGGGACGAAAATGAAACAACAGTACGCGGATTCCAAAAAGTGCGAGGGATCGCTTATGTGGGGATTTTGTATTTTCGTATTTCAAGGGAATAATATTAATAGGTTCATCCAATTCATCCATAATAAATAAAATGCACGACTGGATCACACGTACTTGCTTATATGTTCGATCACATCGTATGCTAGATTCTTAATAGAAACGGCTAATTATATTTTTAAAGTAGTTTTTATTATTATTATTTAATTTGTTTCTAAAAAAATTGTTATGGCAGTTTTAAATATTTAATAATACACATAAATTAAAAAAACAAAACTTAAAAAAAAAATCATCCACGTTTTCGAAATATTGAATTTTCAAAAATCCAAAAAAATATTTTTCGAAAATTTTGCACCGAAGGACCTGGGTCCACCTATGTAATCTATCCATCTATAATAAAGTTGTTCGAATTGGCAAAATTTAAAGTTGCAAATTCTTTATTAAAGCACTTATTTATTAAATTAGAACAAATGTACATAGTAGGGCCCCTGCTACATACAAATTTTGATCGAAATTCGTAGAGCCGTTTATGAGAAAGTTAAAAATAAAAAAAATGATTGTATGCAGGTACCGTTAATAACATATGTAAAAGAAAAAAATGACCAAAATGTATACTCTACTAAAGTAGTGCAGAAACTTTTTTTTCAAATTCGTTTCGAGATAATAAAGATGTTAGAAAAAATTATTTTTGGGGATAAAAACAAAACGATTCAAAAATCTATTTGAGACAATCACCTAAAACGCTTAAGTACCAAGTTTGAAGAAAATCGCTTCAGCCGTTTAGGATGTAGATCAATCTACAGACAGACGCAATTGCGGGACCCACTTTTTTTGTGATCTCCATGATTTCATGTCAAGTTTGATTAAAATCTCGAGTTCGATCTTTTTTCCAAATGCAAAACTTGCCCTATAGTATACCTACATATATCGCAAGTAAAAATTACTTGCAGACGAATAGGCACACCACGCAAAAATATTTAACTAAAGAGAAATGTAAGTTTTATTACGAAATTAAATGTAAAAATATGTATTAAATTTTAATTTTCAAAGAGCAACCAAAATAATTACAAACCGCATTTCATTTATTTCAAAAATTGCAATGACTATTGAATCTATTTTTGATTAGCAAAAGAATTAATATATCTTAAGATTAACAACAACAATTTCAATCGGTTTTTCTTCCCATATTTTGACGTAAGTCAGACAACTTTAAATCTCCAATAAAGAGTTTCTGTAAGGCAATGCTGTTTTGATTTCGTTCGTATTCGTAGCATATATTTTAAGGAAAATTAAGATTTACCTTCTTGGCTAAAAACAAGTCGTATGGCTACCGTTATTTTTGTCTTTAGAAAAATCAAAAAACGAGTTGATATTTTACACAAAAAGCAAAGTAAGTTTGAAAAAAATCCATAAACGCGTATAGACTGTAGTTTCGCGGCAGACAGACAGAATTGGAAGCTCCACTTTTTTCGCTATCATTGTAATATCAAGTTTCATCAAAATCTCTTGTTCTTGTAATGTATTGTATGTATATCGCAAGTAAAAAATATGCAGATTTACCTTTTAAGCTCTCGCGGTTATTTTTTGACATGGTAATTTTATTTTTTATTAAATTAGACTTAGATTATAGTTACCATACTATAATCTGAAAATTGTTTGTTTGTTGCTGTAAAATAGTCGAAAAAAAAACCCTGTACACATTATTTTTTTTTAATTTCAACATTTTTATAGCTTTGAAAGTTTCCTTGAGTTTTGTTAAGAGTTACGACTTTTGCAAGGAAGTAATGTACATAAACATACGCATAAAATCTATACACGTAATATCGAATATGTTGGACACAAATGTATTGAATCGTGTTAAACAGCAAAAAATATTAAATGCCATTAAATTAGAAAACAAACAATGAAGGTACATCTGTAGCGTATTTTCCATTTACATAATATAGATTAGTAGGTGTAATTCATTGAAGCATTTAATGATTTAAATAAAAGTTAATAATTATGGCATCCAAGCTAGGGATCTTTTTTTCACAAAATGATCTTACCACTTTTGTCATCGTCATGGGGAAAAACACTTGCAAAACACTCTAGCCAACTAGGCACTAACCCCAGTAAACACTTGTATTGCTCTTTACTTGTTTACCAATTAACTTCACTTTGTTGCTGTTACTATTTTATGCACCCAGAATGTCTGCCACTCCGTCCGCGCACACACAAATCACCAAAATAAACAAAAAAAAAAAAAAATAAACAGTATTTAAATTTTGAATCAACACAACAGACAAACTCTCAGAGAGAATAACAGTGAAAGAACAATCCAAAACTCTGATTATTTTTAACTTTATTCATGAACTTTATATCCGATATATTGTATCTTAGAAAGAAGCACATTATGTATTTTAATTTAATAATATTCTCTCTGTTTTCTTTTCACATAACTACACAATAAAACTATAGTTCTCTTCGGTAATTGCAAAAATCTATCATTATTATGATATTAAGACAAAAAACAATTGCATTTTTTTTAAATAGATATAAAAGAGAATCAAAAATGTTTGTGTTCTTGTTCTTACATCTCTTCATGCAGATGTGTTTGATTATTTTATTTTTTAACTGAAACTTGTAATCTTTGTCATGTGCTCTTGTATGTATGGCAATTAATAAGAAAACAATGTAACATTTGCAAAACCTTTTCAAGTAAAACAATTTTGTAACAAATGCTACATGGCGTTCTGATACTGCCCAAGTCGGGAGAATTGAATCGAAGTGATTGAAATGTCACACACTGGACATTCTGCACTATTTATTTGCACTGCACACCGTTTTTATCAACATGAACAAAAAAAAATTTAAATAACAACAAATTTTGATTTTGAATTTTAAATTCAAAGAGAAATTAATATTTGGCGGCATTTTAAATTCACAATCTCTCACAAACTAGCTTTCTGAATCGTTTGGAGAAGAAAATTCGACTTTCTCCAAATTCCACTTCTGAAATTTTCACCACTTATTATTGTTAAACAAAAAACATTTAAATTAATTTAGATTGCAATTTTTTTGCATGCAATATGATCTTCACTTTTTTTTCAATCAGGATTAAAACTCTGAGAAAACAATCAATAATGGTTTGAGGAATACATATATATTCCATCCAAGAACAGAAGCACATCACGTTTTTTTGATTGAGAGGAAAACTACGTAAATTTTGTATCGAAAATTTAGCACATCATCTAAATCACAAGAACATTAATCTTTTTTTCTTATTTTTTTTTAATTTGATTTTTTTTTTCACCACGATACCATTCACCTAAAAAAACGAGCACAGATTTATTTTAATGTTTTCGTTTTCTGATCGAGATTTGCAAAAAAATGGTAAGTTTAACACAATCATTTTAGAGAAAGAAAAATATTTTCCTGTGAATTCTTGGTCGTGGATTTATGGAAACAATTTCAAACAGGAATCGTCGGTCATTATTTGAAGTCTACTCACTAAACTGCACAATCATAATTACGTACTTCTTTTTTTTCATTTAAGATTAAGAACTTTTTTTTATAGAATTTTTTTTTTCACAAACATTCACTTCTTGTTGATGTAATATAATATTAATATTATAGTACAATTTTTAGCAATTATTGCTATATGGTTTATATAAATTTATAAAATAAATGAAAAAATACCGTTAAATATATGAACTTTTCTACCAACTACTTATTTCTCCACATATTAGAGAATTTTGTTTTTTTTTTAATCTGTCCCACATCATACAAGTGAAAGATATCTGAAATGAAACAATTATTAAATTAGAATTACTGAGTAATGGACTCAATAAATATTTAAAAAATTCAATAAAAACTACAATTACCTATGTCTTTGTAATAATTTAAGCAGTTCCTCCGCGTACCACCACAATTACTAAATGATCTTCTTTCAGACCATCCTCGGTGACACTGTGACATGTCCTTTTCAAAAGTTCTGTGGAAAAATCACATGGTGGGAATGCATACAAGACGCCTGTGGCTTCTGTCTCTTTGTTGAGAAGCGAAATTACTCCAGCGGCTTCCTTTTGTTTTAAATATGATACCAAATTGCGAAGCGGACGTGTTTGTACACCTCCAGCTGCATCCTCAGCTGGAACAGCAGAGGTTGGAGCAGCCAATCCTAGGAAGATAGCATGTGAAGATGATGAAGTAATTCTCTTTTGCACGTCTTCGAGCTTAGGTGGATCTAACCGCAGACGTTGTGTTATACGTAAATTGTGCTTGCCATCTTCGTCACGCATTAGAGAATCAACAATATCAGAATCGCCATCAGTGAGATGGAATTTGGCAGGAAAGAGAGAACTTTTAAGAATTAAAGAGCCTTCCCACAAAGTGCTGCATTTCCGCGAAATGTCTGTGAGAGTGCGAGCAGCGCTTAGAGCGCCATTGCGTCTTGAAGACGAATCTGAGTCAGAATCGGGACTGCGACGTCTGGGTGAACGCGATCTTGATCTATCAACACCGGGTTCCCGTGATCCTGAACGGGCTCTGTCAAATTCTCCGGGTGGTGGACGACGCCATTCCTCTTCTCCCGCAGCGACTGGCGGTGGTCTGTGCACATCATTATGATAGCCACCACGATACGCCCCCCGCCCGCGATAAATTCCACGACCGCGATGTCCCCCACGGGGTGGGTATGGATGATGAAAGTGGGCTGGTGGATGGTGATAAGGTGCCATTTCATCATAGTGCGGGTCATGATAGTCATATTCTCCGCGTCTAAATTCACCACCCTCTTCATATGGAGCTGGATTGGATGTTTTGGCTTTAAACGTAGCAGATACTGCACCTGCAATTTCTGAGAAATCAGTTCTCAGGCGTTTTCCCGGACCACCTAGTGGAAAACCACGCATCTCCTTCATTGCCGTTGTTGCCGCTTCGACGGTCTCATACTGAATGTAAGCACAGGTGTCGCCCTTCTGATATTCAATTTTTTTTATGGCTCCAAAACGATCAAATTCGCGCTCCAATTGGGTGACAGAAGTCCACGCGCCCAGTCCTCCGACCCAAATGCGAGTTGCTGGTGTAGCCTTGCCATAACCAATTTTACATTGGAATTTCCCAATATACTGTCCGGAAAGTTCAAGCTTTGCCCTGTGTGCCATATCAAGATTTTGATATCTCACGAATGCAAAGGCATTCCCAGTGCCAGGTGGCGGACGCTTAATATCAATATCTTCAACGATACCATACTTTCCAAAGATGCGACGTAATTCCTCATCCGATATATTTACCTCTAGGTTTCCAGCAAAAAGAGTTCGCGTAGCGAGCGGATCATCTTCAGGTTGAACGTGATGCAAGTAATTGGGAAATTTGTCTTTCTTACTCTCTTGCTTCTCATATGGGATATGAGGCCTTGGTACCATATGCCGTGGCATATAGTGGTGCGGTGGTGGATGCATGTGGGGTGGCACGTGGTGCATTGGGGGTCCACGTGGTGGAAGATAATCGTGATGCACAACTGGGCGGAATTCTCTAGGATGATGCATCGGCCCTGGCGGAGGTGGTCCATAACGATCATAAGGATCCATTGGAGGGCGGCGTCTTTCTGGCGGCCCAGGGTGTGCTACTGGTGAGCGAGCATAATAATGACGATCATACTCCGGCGGTGGAGTTATAGATCGCGGACGAGCCCGGTATTCGTTGCGCGATGATGACTCATAAACTGGCTCCACTAAAGCAATTTTGTCATAAAGTATGACTCTTGGTTTATGATGCTTTGCTTCGCGAGCATCTTCAGGTGTGCGGAAGCATACATAAGCTACTCGTTCATCTAAATCATGAGATATTCTTATACTAAAGTCGCCAAACTTCTTATAGTCCCTATAGAGAGTTTCCTTGATGAAGTCATCAGAAGCTTTCGGATGCAATGCACTCACACACAAAACTTTATAGGTTGGCCTATCGGCTTGAACGCGTACATAATCCTCGCGATGCGGCGACATATAACGTCCTCGTGGGCTTGGCGAACGAGCCATGCGGCGGCGCAGACGATCAGGCGACATACGCTCGTCGGAACTTCCTCCATTATCGTAACGACCCATACTTCCTCTACGTTTGTTTCTTGGTGAATCGCGCGATGCGCTACGTTTCATATTATGAATTTTAACAGTGATTCGATCAAGTTCAGCCTCCCGATTACTCATGAGCTGAATTGGCAACGATGATGCGAAAAATTGAACTTTTAATTGATAATGTTACTGCATAAAGAAATCAATTTGTATTCCTGCAAGAAGACAAATACATAAGATATTATTATCGGATAGTTTTTTGATATGCTTATATGTAAATATACACTGCCGGTCAGTAGAATAGGTTCACTCTGAAAACAGCAAAAAAAAAATGGTCTGAGTAACAAAATACACGCTGGTTGCCCTCGATATATATATCTCCACAAATAAAGGCTTCAGCTGCAAATCTTTCAACTGTTAGAAGAAGAGGCATTAAAAGTGCATCAAAACCTTAACGTATGGCCAAAAACAATTTCAGTTAAATCCTCGAAGAAAAAGGAAAAAGTCTGGATTTTTGCTGCCGTTCCATAATGTGGAAAAGGGATTGTTGTTGGCAACGTTATAAATCGTGAGAAATGAGTTATGATTTGGGGTGCAACTTTTTTTTTACTTTGGAACATTTGACCTTGAATTTCCACCCTTTACCTATTCATACAAAAGTATTGAAAGGATTTTCCAAAGATCAATAATATATTCGGATCTCTCAAGATAACTTTTGAGCAGAATTCCGCCTTAATTCACACCGCTGGATCAGTTTCAGTGTGAACAGAACAAAATGATGCCAAGACCTCAATGTTATTGAGAACGGGTGAGGATGGCTTCTTGCTAAGAAGAAAATGTCACGATAATAGTGGGGAAATATACATAGGTATGGCTAAACGTGGCAGACTTGATACATAAAGGTAATGATTGTCACTTGTTTATGACATTAAAGAGTCAATCTAAGCAAATTAATTTTGCACATTTAAATGTTCGGTCGTTTCCCTCCCTCTACGAAAAATTTTCCCATTAGGCAATATAATAAATTTTCAATAAATCAAAAATATTTCGATAAGATAATTGGTAAAGTAGGTATAAATAAATACAGTAATAAATGTTTGTGTTGCTTACAAGCCACGAGAAAAATAAGCTCTTTATTGATGGTTACAGGGTGTTACCTATTCTATTAATCGGCAGTGCAGGTATGTGCCAATAAGGAATTAAATTTTTTATTAAGCATTATTTATAAGTACATAAGAAGATAATATGGAGGTAAACCCTAATTTCTTTTTACAAATATTATAGGCCAATTCCAAAAAGCGCGGAGGATCGCCGTTAGTTGCGCTTTTGTATTTACGTATTCTAAGAACCTATTCGCCGTCATAATAAAATGTATTTAAATATTGAATAAAATGAAAACGGAAACAACTTTTTGCCCGAAGCAGGTGTTGCTCTCAATGCGATCTACCGCAATGCTTGCGATCGGGCTACTGGATTTTGGTTTTTAACCAATATTTGTGTTATGTTACTTAGATGGGTATTTATTTTTTACAATTTTATCAAAAAAAAAAAAATACGAGTAATTATGCCTTTCTTCGGCTGGTGGCCAAATAAAAAAAATTAAATAATTTGTTGTTCCAATTTTTTATTAAACGAACAAATTCAAAATATGTATTTTCAAATTTTAAAGCAATTTTAATTGAAATATATAAATCCCATATACATATATGTTTGTACAGTCGTGTGCAAAATAATAGGTGTGTACTTAAAAAAAGAAGAAGTAAGAAAAATTGTAAATGTTGGGTTGGTCTAAGCAGCTGTTTTAATCTGTCGATTAGTGGTTTTAGTTGTTTTTCTGGATGGTTGGTCCATTTTAAGGTATTTTTGAACATGTTTTGAGAACAACCAACCAACCTGTCTCGCGATTGTCTTAAGTGTTTCCTTCACTTCGAAGCTTTTTGATAATTTCTCTTAACTGATGAGAACAATGTGATTATTAGTCATACAAAAAATTATAACTTACTTCTCTTAATTTAAAACCAGGAAATGAGAGGATTAGAATTATAACGGGTGATTTTTTTGCTACTTGGTTTGTGACGTTTATATTTTTGACAGATCACACATGACAAATTCCACGAACATTTGACATTTCGATTCAGTATTGTTTGCCATTTCATCATGAATAGACTTAGGCCTGAACAACGTTTGCAAATTATTGAAATTTATTATCAAAATTCGTGCTCTGTGAAAAATGTGTTTCGCAAGCTACGTCCGTTTCAGCGACGAGGCTCATTTTTGGCTAAATGGATACGTGAATAAGCAGAATTGCCGTATTTGGAGTGAAGAGCAGCCAGAGGCAATTCAGCAGCTACCAATGCATCCCGAAAAATGCACTGTTTGGTGCGGTTTATGGGCAGGCGGCATCATTGGGCCGTACTTCTTCAAGGATGATGAAGGCCGCAGGGTTACGGTCAATGAAGAAAGGTACCGTTCGATGATAACAGATTTTTTTTTGCCGAAAATGCAAGAATTGAACTCGGTCGACATGTGGTTCCAACAGAACGGTGCCACATGCCACACTGCACGCGAAACCATGCATCAATTGAGAGGCGAATTTGGTGAGCAGTTGATCTCACGTTTTGGCGCAGTCAATTGGCCACCAAGATCATGTGATTTGACCCCGTTAGACTATTTTTTGTGGGGCTATGTTAAGTCTGTTGTCTATGGGGACAAGCCAAACACGATTGCTGCCTTGGAAGCCAACATTGAACGCGTCATTGGTGAGATTCCGGCCGAAATGTGTGAAAAAGTTTGCCAAAATTGGACCTTCAGAATGGACCACCTGAAGCGTAGCCGCGGGCAACATTTAAGTAAAATTATTTTTAAAAAGTAAATGGCAGAAATTGATTTATCGATCCAAATAAAAATTTCATTCACTTTTTACAAGTTTCTGTGTTTTTTTGAATTTTCAAAAACCAAGCTCTTAAAAAATCACCGTTTACAACAATTTTTTGCACAGCGAAATTTAAGAAAGGTAATCATTAAAGGGACAATAAATCAAAATCAACGGCTGGATGCATGTAAACCAGCAACAAGAGGATACAAGAGTGGTGCGACATATTTTATAAGTCAATTTAGCAGCACTTGTTTCACTCTTTCTTCAGAAAACTAAAGCTTTCAAATATTCTTTTTCGCACCTATTATTTTGCACACCACTGAATATATTAACCCAATAAAAGTCCCTAAAAATCAGAATACTTTGGTACAATTGAATACTGTTTTTTCCAAAACTAATGCCGCTTTAGTTAAACTAATGATGAATATCAAATCAGAAACACGTCGCTTATAAAAAAACTTAATTTGTATAAATGTTGTGATACATAAATAATTAAAAACTTTATTATACTTTATTATTAGTGGACAACTGTGGTTCCCATGACATCCAAGGTGCAGTGTACCATTGCGGCTGGTCTGGAATCAATACTCGATAGACGAAAAGTAAGAAGTGCTAAGGGAATTTAGGCTGTAGTTTGGCGGTACTCCCCCGAGTAGATGGACCATTATGAGGCTGTTGAACATGTTTGCCAAATCTGGAAGCAGCATCGAACAAAGACCGTATCATCGAGATCCCAATGTTCGGGTTCAGGATACAATCGTGGCTGTTGCATCGGCAATACAGGCAAATCCAAGTGTTTCTACTCGAAACTTATCGGCCCAAATTTGAGTTAGCAGACGGTCAATACAACGGATACTTCATGATGACTTAAACTTGTTTCCTATAAAGTCCAAATTACAAGCAATTTAAACCCTCAGGATTTGCCTGTTCGCCTGGAATTTTGTGGAAAAATGATTGTAATCGCCGAAGAATACAACACATTGATAAATTGTTTGTTCATGTCTGATAAGGCCCATTTTGACTTAAACGGCAATGTTAACAAGCAAAATTGCCGTATATGGAGTGAATCTAATCCAGAAATGCTCCATGAGAAGGAACTGCACCCAGAACGAGTCACTGTGTGGTGCGAAGTTTCATCAAGGTGTATTGTCGGGCCATACTTCTTTGAAGAAAACGGTGTAACACAAACTGTCAATGGGGACCGTTATTTAAAGATGTTGAAGGAGTTTTTTTACGCAGAACTTCGCCGAAGACGTATCCCTTTCAGCAGGATTTGGTTTCAACAAGATGGAGCAAGTGCACACGTAGCCACACAAGTTATGGCGCAGCTCCAACGAAACCCAGGAATTTGACTGAATTGAAGCAGTCCATTAAGACAATAATTGAGGCGATGACAAAGGTCATAGCGGTCTATCATCTTTAAAAACCATTAGTTATTTTTAATTTTAACAATATGCCTGTAAGACCCAAGGTCTTTTAAATGCAACCTGAATTGCACGGCACTAGTTTAGCACAGTGGATTTGAGAACCAGCTATTGACTGTCTCATTTCATCCAATTAAAATTGGAGGTATAGAAAAGAATGCGCCTAGCGTGGGGATCGAACCAGACGTCTAAGTTAGCAATCAAGCACTTTATCCACTGCGCCATTGCCACCCACAATTATTTATTTAAAATAAATTTATTTAAAATAAAATTTAATTTTTAATATAATAAAAAAAAAATAATGAAATACATTGATTAAAATAAGTTATTTAAATTTCTTATTGTAGCACAATTCTTGGGTCACCCTGTAAATAACAAACATCAATTAGATCTAAGCAATTGAGCAAATTCTAAAAAAAAATCTAATCTGGTACAAACTGAATTTGCTTCCCTGATGCAATGAGAAACCGTTTCATTACCACCATAATTTGATCTATGAAATTGCTCGTAAAAAGGAAAAATCTCTTGAGTTATAAACAGGAATATGAAGAGGTATAAGTGAAAGAAGTTGTGCACATTTAATATGAGTTAGTATGTCTCTAATAAGCATTATCGCAAAATATGTACATCGATTTACCAAGTTCTGCATACCAAATAAGAGACATCTAGTACGAGAGATCTAGTTTCCAATTAATAGAATATGTTTCACGCACAACAATTCGCTAACTTTATTACTAAATATTTTGATTCGATAGTATATCATACATACATGGGTTAGATTAGCAAAGATTCGCTATTTGTAATCCGTCGGTAATCAAATTCGATAAAGTTTTGACATTTGAAGCGAGCTAAATTTAAGCGAATATTCGTAATACAAAATTAGCGAATTCGCAAGATTTTAAATAAAAAAAGAAGTATGTATGAAAATTCAATTAGGAATATTTTTAAGTGCAAATATTCCCATCTTCACACATTAGATTATTTAGTGGGCAGAGGAAAGCATTGTATCGACCAAAAGCGTCAATTAATTTTTAAAAAAACTTCGAAATGAAGGCAAAACTTACAAAGAAATAAAGTTGCTTTTGGGGTGCTCTGACCAGATGATCGCTAACGCTATAAAATATAAAGAAACATCCGAAACCCGAGGTCGAAAATGAAAAACATCTTTAACAGACCTCGCCGCATTGTTCGCTTATGATCCTTTTGCTTCCTCTCAGATGATCCAGGAAGATCTCTGACTGTCAATAAATTGGGTTACTATAAGAAGGCGATTGTTAGAAAACAATTTAGCCGCTCGAAGTCCACGAAAAGTGCCCATACTGACCAAAAACCATGTGGCAGCGCGCCTACAGTTCTCAAAAACAGAAAAATGGCGAAACATTTTGTGGACCGATGAGACGAAAATTGTTTTATTTGTTGAAACTGGTTCGAGGCAATACGTTCGACGTCCAGAAAATTCGGAATATAAGCCCCAGTACACCGTTAAAACTAAATATTAAGCATGGAGGTGCTAAGGTGAAGAGGCAGTTTTTCTTACAGTGGTATTGGCCCCATACATCAAATAGTTGTTGGCACAATGGATCAGCGGGTTTATATGGATATCTTATGGAATGTGATGCTGCCTCATGTGGAATGGAATATGTCAGAGTCGCCTAACATTAATCCTATAGAAAATTATATATGGGCAGATGTCAAAAAAAGTGTTTCGCAGCGGAGACCTTCGAATTCGTGGCAACTGTGGGATGCAGTTCAGGAAGCATTTCATTAAATATGAATTCAGCGCTTTTGGACCCTAGTCAACTCACTAGGTCATTCGTCGAACTTTACTCAGAGTTGACAACCCCAAAAAACACCCGACGGCAATTCATTTTATTTTGCAGAACAGCAAGTTAAGTCATTTAATAATTAAAACTTAAAATATGTTAAATTTAAGTTCTTAATAATTTTGTTTTGCATGTCTGTTTCTGAAAATTAATTTGAGAATTTTTTATTTCCATTTTGAAAATAACAAATCAAATCTCATGTGACTGTGACTTATTCATTTGCCTCAACTTACCCCAGCTAAAAACCTAGATCTACTTCAAGGTGAGTTGAGGGCGACCCTAGGTTTAAAAAAACACAGAATTTGTTTATCAAGGTGAATTCAGGTTTTTTAAAAAAAAACTGTGTAATATACCTTAGGATCCGCAGACAATACAAGATTCATAAAAGGAAATACCATTTCTAGTATTGTAGTGGGGTATTGATTGTTTTATTCTTGGTATTAAGTTTCAGCACTTTAAAACAAAAATCATTTCTTAAGTCGCCTATTGTGTACAATCAAAACTACAATTGGCGTACCGACTACAATCATTGGCACCCATTTTTTTAACCAATTTATTTGCACCCCTCATTCACTAACGATTCTTCCAAAAATTATCAATCCTATCAAGCCAATTTCATTTTAGTCATAAACTACTACTTATTTCTCACATTTTTACGTCTTTGTTTTGATATTTTAGTTCTTCAGTCGGTGTGTGGTAGTTATTGTTAACACGGTTTAAAAAGTAAAAAAATTGCAACATTTTGTGTGTTTTTGCTAAGGACCTAAGATTTGGTAATCATATTATATACAAAAATTATGTTTTTTAATATCAGATAATAATAAATTATTCGTATTTAACTATTTTTTCAAAAAAATAATTGATCCCAAAAAAGAAGGGGTTCCAATTATTGGCACTCGTGTGTTCTATGGAACTTCAGTCAAAAGGTTTATGAAGCGAAAAAACTAAATCAATATTTGAAATCTAGTAACCTACTAATAAATCAATAAGCTTTTTTAATTCTTTAAATAATTATACCAAAAATTGGATTTAAGAAAATTCCCCTAGAAAAATATAATTTGCAGTATATAGATTTATGCTGCAAATTCTATTAGAGTCGGTAGACATCGACCAAAAATATTGCGTCTTAGAAAGATACGATAGCATCTAACTGATGAGCCCAACTATCGTGCCCGGGCGTAACGCATTTTGGACTATAGGTCACAAAATATTTCAATTGGCTTTAATCCACACAGTCCACAAAAACAAAACAAAAATAATATGTAAATATTGTTTGCGTTTTCTTCGAATATAATTTAAGAAGCTGTCCATTTGTTTTGTTAACTTTCCAAGACATCTTTCAATTTTGCCAGTCAAAAAAAATTATATTGTAATGCTATTTTTTCTACCGCTTCTAAATACTACAAAATACTGCGTTCTACTCTGCAGTTCCGATTGAGCACAAATTTTTCAAAAGTACGCCCAGGACCCGCAACAGTTTTAACTGAGGAAGAAGAATTGACCATTGTTAAATGGCTAAAAATTTCTCAAGAAAAAGGATTTCCGAAAAGAAAAGAAATATTCTTTATGCTGTCCAGGAATTTCTACGGGAAAGTTAATAGAGAGCTCCCCTTCGGTAGCTAGGCAATACCAGTAAAAGGATGGTTTAGAAAAACAAATGTTGCTTGATATTTACAACGAATTTAGACAGGAAAATGTTGTTTCGCAGACCAGCCTAAGGAGTGGAAATCATATCAGGAACTTATTTGCGAATCCAGTCGAAGAAATAGCAGAAAATACAATTCGTAGTGGACAGATGTGCTTTTCCTTTACAATGTGTACAATGACCAAAACAATTGGAACTGTTAATATGTGGTATAAGATATGCAAAATATATAAGAGAATATCATGCAAAATTTTGAAAAAGAACTAAAATATTAAATTCTTCCAACTTTTATCAGTTCTCTCTGTATTACGAAATATTAATAGATCTTTAGTTTTTATTTCAACTTAAGGGGCGACTTTCCATTAGGGGAACACTCGTAGAACTTTGATTTTTTTTACAGTGAGCTTGGGGTCTCTATGGAACAGCTTTATAATATTATGGTGAGAAAACACTGTTAAATATGATTAAAAAATGTTTTAATTTCCGCCTTGACCCCAACCCAAATCATATAATTGGGAAGGGGGATTGCAGGAGGGCAACATATCCCCCTTACCCGCCGACCTTTTTGTATGCCGTGAACTTAATTACAGAAAAACTTAACACAAGTAGGTTTTTATCTACATAAATTGAAATTTGTGATATCAAATTGGTTACTATAAGAAATAATTTCCCGTTTGCTTTTATTTAATATAAACATTTTCAAAAATGGTGCCAATGGCGCAGTGGATAAAGTGCTTGATTGCTAACTAGGACGTGTGGGTTCGATCCGCACGCTAGGCGCATTCTTTTCTATACCTCCAGTTTTAATTTGATGCCGCCCATGGGTTAAAATGAGACAGTCAATACAGGGTTCTCAAATCCACTGTGCCAAAAATAAGTGCCGTGCAATTCAGGTTGCATTTAAAAGATCGTAGGTCTTACAAGCATATAGTTAAATTTAAAAAAAATACACTTTTACGTTGACGTTTAAAATATGGCAAACATTGTTGTGTAAATCGTTCCCGTACTTTTGTAAAACTTTGTTGTGCTCTGAGAGATTGTTAACCCCAATCTTACAAAAATGACAGTCTTCACATTTTTGTGCACAAAGCACGGGAACACACTTACTTACATATTTTGGGCAGGAATTGGCAATAAATTGTCAGGAAGGCGAAATATTTGACTCTCTCATGTGCGCTCCCTTCTGCCAAAACTACCAAATTTGTAAGTCTGGAACAGTATTTGACAGAAATTGGTGAAAATTTGTGCCAATTGGCAGAGTGTGGATCAGACATATTTCCCCAAGAAAAATGCACATACCATACAGAAGTTGCATATAGTCATATGTGGATTGGTAAACAACTGTCAACACAAAAAAAGTTGTCGGTATTCATCATTTGCATAAATTTTGTATGAAAAATGAAAACTTTAAAAATTAATTAAAAATAGAAAAATAAGAACAAAAAACAATTCTGGATTTCATTTCAGAATCGAAAACAGAATCACAAATACACTCACATACAATTAAAATGTCAAAATCATCGGGTTGATTTGTTGTGTAATTTCAATGTGTTTATTGAATTTAAACCATTTTTTCTGGTAAAATAACATAAAAAGAATTAAGTTATAATTATTATTGATACAAGAAAATATGTATCTAAATTGAAATCAAGTGTTTTGGAAATTATTTTTAGCCGATGTGATGTTTTTAAAATTTAATTTTCACAAATACAGTTATACATACAATTCAGAATCAGTCAAATTGTTGTCGGGTGTTTTATTGGGGGAACGTGTCCTGGACGGCCAATCGAAAAGGCCATTACTTCGTTTTTATATCACTTTGTCCCCTTTTACACAGGGAAACCAGTTGCTGGAGATTTTTTGACGTTTTCCTTTAATTGCCTTGTAGCTTTCACACGAAGAAACTGGCACCAAGAAAGACCCCTTTCACACAAGGAAACTGAGTTGCCGGCAACTGGGAGTTTGTGGGTTAGAAGGGCAAGAAGTAAGGGGAATGAAAAAAATCTCCCCGGTCAACGATTTGAAGAGATTTTTATGACGTTTTGCTTTGCATTCCAATTAGCCCAACAAAATTTTCCCAGTTTCCTCCTCAGTTTCTCGGTGCCAGTTTCTTCATGTGAAAGCTACAAGGCAATTAAAGGAAAACGTCAAAAAAATTTCCAGCAACTGGTTTCCCCGTGTGAAAGGGGACAAACTGAGGAGTAAACTGGGAAGATTTTGTTGGGCTAATTGAAATGCAAAGCAAAACGTCAAAAAAAATCTCTTCAAATCGTTGACCGGGGAGATGGTTTTCATTTCCCTTACTTCTTGCCCTTCTCGCCATCAAACTCCCAGTTGCCGGTAACTCAGTTTCCTTGTGTGAAAGGGGACTAAAATTCCTAATGATTTTTTTTTCAAAGCAAATGTAAGCAAAGTAATTGAAACACATTTTGATTAAAATACTGAATAAACGAAATGCGAAACGACTAAAACGAAATAATACAAAAACGAGACGAAGAAGAATAACAAACCATATCCCTCCACCTTCTATATTTTATAGTATACTATCTTTTATTTTAATAGAAAGAAAGAAAAATAGAACGCTGGAAAATTTGGCATTGGGCATTTCATAGCATACTATTTCGATTGCACAAATGTCGCGAAGGAATACGTATCGCTGTGTTCTTGCTCTAGAGGCATTACAAGACTTAAAAACCTTCAACAAAAGGAACTAACCAAAAAAAAAAAAAAAAACAAGGAATTATAACAATACCCACCAGCCACAAACGCTAACCTCAAAGTGAAAATGGCAGCCAAATAGTATACTATCGATAGATTACTGAGCTGTGCAATGTCTAGTATGAATTTTTTTTATAAAATGCTGTTTGTGGTCTCCATGAGCAATTTTCATAGAATGCGACCTAGCTTACTAGAAAATCTAGATCGTGGAGACTCCATGTAAGGGTGCCAACAATTGTATCCGTTACGCTAGCTATTTTGTTTTCTCCTTTTGTACTGGAAGCTATACGACTTCTGTATTTCTGTACATTTACATGAGCAATTTTTGCCATTCTTTACCAAAAGACGTTCACGTATGTAGGGACCTACCCAATGTTTAATGATTTTATAATTAAAAAAAAAAAAAAAAATTGATGCTAAGATTAGAGTGTAGTGAAGATATCGAAGACAACAACACAAATATTACTTTCAAAATTTTAGGGATACATACCTACTTATTCAAAATTACAGGCCCCGAACAAGTGTCCCTATGTACTTTATCTACTGTATATACCATGTATATACAATATACATAAGGTAGGTACACCTTTCTTTCTATGCACCTTCCTTCTAATTAAAATTCACAAAACTCGCACTTCAATATTATTTTAAATCTTCAAAAAACCACATTTTATATCTTAATTATTAATAATATAACTTCGTTTAATAATACATAAATTAAAAAAAATATCAAAACCAAAAAATTCCACTCGAAGTTAAAATGGCGTCACCATCAAGCATACACACTGCACAAGTATTCCAAAAGAATAAAATCAATTTTATAATAAAATTACAAACCACACTCACCATTTAATTAGTTTTATTAAATATTTTAAACAAAATAAAATATTTTAATATATTTAATTTAATAAATTAAATAAGTGAAATTCACAATGTAAAACCACCGCAGAAAATTGTCTTTCCACCTTTTCATTCGTCCGAAAAATAAAATAAAATTTATATATACATATGTGTAATGAAACTGCCAAAATGACGAAAGATGCCGGCTCAAAGCCCATGGCTTGTTTTTTTTTTAATTCGACTGACGGCGAAAGCAACGAGTTAAGACGACGATTACACTTATATTCCCTAAGACAATGTTCACATTGCTCACTTATTTAGATATGATATCTCGACTACCAAGAATTAATTTGAATTTTTTGTATTGAGACAGTTGCTTTCTTATTCTAATTACAATTCTTACATCTATTTTAACATATTCATCTGCCTGCTCTTTCCTTTGTCTTGTATAATGACTATACAATGTTTGCCTCATGGTGGTCAATTTTTGATATCTGCTCATAACAGAGTGTTTTGCCGGATTTACACAAGTTACAAATTACCATCAATTCATGCCATTAAGTATTTACACGGTGTAAAATAATAACTAGGCGTGTTTTTTTCTAAGCCCCGGGGAAATTGGACGAAAAAAACGATGAGTAGGATTAACAATTTGCATGGTAAATCCAACAACAACTAATCCCCGGGGGTGCTTAGAAGAACAGCTGTAATGCAAGAAAAAAATAAACATCATTGTTTGCCTCATCCTCATTCTTCTAAAAATCATCGGGTTGATTTGTTTTGTGTAATTTCGATATATTTATTTAATTTAAACTACTTTTCTATTAAAAAAACATAAAAAGAACCAAGTTAATTATTATTTATACCAAAAAATGTGAATCAAGTAATTTGAAAATTGAAATAAAGTATTTTAGAAATTGTTTTTAGCCGATGTGATTTTCTTTTAATTTAATTTTCACGAATACAGTGGTACATAGAATTCAACTACTTGAAAACTACCCCATTCGTCGGTCACTGGTGACATGATATTAGTGAACGAGTTGCTTATTCGGACGGGATGCTCAGTTCCTATGTCTTCTCAGAGAAACCTTTGTTTTGTTGTTCATTCAATTCTTGTTAATTGAACGAATATCAACTTCAGGAAATGCTTTTTTATTTAATAATAATTTTACAGTCAAGTTTTAATATACCTATAATAAAAATAAACGCAAAAATGAAAATCGCTGTAGAAGGTTGTGCTTATGGCGAGGTGGAAAAAATCTACAACACCATAGAGGCAATACAAAAGCGGAAAATGTTAAAATTGATTTGTTGTTGTGTTGCGGAATGTATATTAAAAGGTAGGTTAGGTTAGGTTGACATGGCCGTCAGGAAAACAACTGACACACTTAGACCAAATGCTCAACCAAACTGTTGAATTCAATTCAAACATATGTATGTCCATTAAATGAAACACTTTTTTTATTTATTTCCGAAATTTAAAGCTGCTTCTGCAGTGCTTAAATTTTCCTGTTAATTTAGTTTTATTCAGGTTATAATTTTATATTTCAATAATAAGTTTAAATTTGTACAACTTACGTTTAGTTTTTTCTTTATTTTAGTATGTTCTTTAAATTATAATTAATTCTAAGCTGCTTAATACTTTAGGTTTCTCCTTTACTTCATGGAGGCTAAGTTTATAAGGAATGTAAAAATGAGGTATGATTCTTAAAGAAAAGGCGGGAGTCGAAACGTAGGTGAAACGGATATATACATTGATTTGAATTTAAGGTTGTCTCGCTTTAGTTGTCAAACTCGAAAGTTCGGTGAAGCCAAGTTCGCTTACACCACGAAAATTTGTTCCATTGTCGGAATATACCTCCTTCGGCATTCCTCTTCTTGAAGCAAATCTCTTAAAACCTAATATACAGGAATCGCTGGAGAGACTGTGAACTATTTCTATATGGATTGCCCTTACAGTCAAACAGGTGAGCAACATGCCCCATCTTTTTTCCAAGTGTCTTCCGACCTTTACATAGAGTGGCCCGAAGTAGTCCACTCCTGTGTAGGAGAATGGTCTCATAAAAGGTTGAAGTCGGGCATACGGGAGTTCTGCCATGCGTGGAGGCTGTGGTACTGCTCTTTTATTTTTACAGTGCTGGCATTTTTGCTGAATTTTCTTTAAAACCCGTCTTAAACAAGGAATGAAATAATGCTGGCGTAACTCGTTGACTACAGTTTCGTTAAACATATGATGAAACTTAATATGATATTCATTCACTATCAGTTGAGTAACTAGATGGTCATTCGGAAGAATTATAGGCCTTTTTGCTTCTAGTGGTATGTTTTTTATGGCGTCAATACGTCCCCCGATGCGAATCACTCCTTTCTCATCCATGTAAGGTGAGAGTTTAAAAAGAGGGCTGGATTTGCAGATACTAACCACCTGTTGCGTATCTGTTGCACTTGTTAAAGTTGCATGTTCGTTTCTAAAGCTTTCTTTTTGGCATTGTATGTATAGGAAATTTTTAGCTGCTCCTATGTCATCAGGTATGATCAGAGGTGGGCGATCTTTTTTCCACCATTTAAGAACGAATACCTTGATGAATCGCAACATATACATAATTGTTCTAAGAAGTCGTTTCCATCTTGAAAAACGGTTGTAGTCCACTATATGTGTGTGTGTGGCCTTGGAGTGTGTATAACACTCCTTAATCTCCTCGCATCCTTCATCGGAAGTTACAACTACGCGACTTTTTGGAAAATTTAGAGGGTTTTGGTATAACAAATCTGGTCCTGTATACCATCTGCCAGAAGAACTGAATTCGTAATTGCTTTTATACTTTGACGCATCGTCAGCAACATTTTCTTTACTAGGAACCCAATTCCAATTCCTTGCCTCTGAATTTTCAAGTATTTCGCCGATTCGTACAGCTACAAAGCTTTTATATTTTTTGTTGCTCGATTTTATCCAGCTAAGGACCACTTGAGAATCTGTCCAAAAGTTTAAACTCTCAAAGTGTATCGTGTGACCGCTTTGAATGAAGTTGGAGAGTCTAATTCCAAGCACAGCCGCTTCCAATTCTAAACGGGGAATTGAAAGGGTTTTTATGGGAGCTACCTTCGTCTTTGCACTAATTAGTGAACATTCTACTGTATTCTCATTTGAAACTCTTATATACGCTACGGCAGCAATGGCTTCCTCACTGGCGTCCACAAATATGTGTAATTGAATACAACTGCCATCTCCTATTCGTAAATTGGTAAGGTATCTTCTATTAATAGAAATACCTTTTACTTTTCGAATCAGACTCAACCACATTTTCCATTTTTCATATTGTCTCTCTTTGATATTCTCATCCCATTCCACCCCTGAGCGCCAAACTTCCTGCAGGATAATTTTTAAGATGATAGTAAAATTTGCGATCAGCCCCAATGGATCAAATATGCACATGAGTGCTCTCAAAGCCTCCCGTTTTGTAGGTATGCGTGCACCGCTCATGACGTCTTGATGCATTTTGTTAGCTTTGAATGTAAAGATAAACGTATCAGTAACTGGAGACCACCACATGCCCAAAAGTTTCTCGAACTCACTCTGAGAGTTATCAGTAAACATCTTACTAGATCGTGAATTTTGTGATGAAATGGCATTCATAACGTCGGTGGAATTTGAAATAAAATTTCGGATTTCGAAACCAGCTTGCTTGTGAATGAAAGTCACATCTCTTGTCAGGCTTATAGCTTCTTCTTCTGTATCTGTACTATCTAAAAAATCGTCCACATAGTGGTTTTCCAAAATTGCCTTTGATGCTCTTGGATATTGCATCTCGAATTTTTTTGCATTTTTGTTTTTAATGTATTGTGCACAGAACGGTGAACAAGTTGACCCAAATGTCATAACTTGCATTTGGTACACCTCGATATCTCTAGTTTTAGCATTTCGCCATAAGAAACGTTGAGCGTCTCTGTCTTCCTCAATGATTTTTATTTGGTGGAACATTTCTCGTATATCTCCCGATATTGCGAACTTCCTTTCTCGAAATCGAAAGAGAACCGATGGTAATTCCGGTACATTATCTGGTCCTTTCATTAAAAAAGAGTTAAGAGACGTTCCATTGACCTTCGCTGCCGCATCCCAAACTATTCGTAGTTTATCTGGCTTATTGGAGTTCGTGACAGGAAAAATTGGTAGATACCAAACTCGGGAATTAGGTCTATTCACCTGATCTACATTAAGTTTTATCGCATAGCCCTTTTGAACATATTCTTCTATTTGGTTATTTAATTTGTTTATTAATAACGGCTGGTGAGATAGTCGTTTTTCGAGGCAGTGTAATCTTTTCTCAGCCATCGCCCTGGTGTTTGGCAGGGAAATATTTTTATACTTCCATAGCAGGGGTACGGCATATCTATCACCCAAGAAAATTGTTTTCTCTTCCAATATCTGCACTGCTTCATAATCCTCGTCTGACAACGTTTTCTTCATCGGTTTAGTCCCCAAGCTCTCAAGGGTAAAGTACCGCTTCACTATATCATGAATGTCCAAATCGATTTGGTTTTGGCAATCGCAAAAATGGATGTTTATATTTGCCTCTAAATTGTTTGAAGTTTCAATAAATTCTGAAACTTCACCAAAAATAGTCCATCCCAATCTGGTTTTGATGGCAGCCGGCTGAGATTCCTTACCCTCTCGTGTCTTAAGCGCTGTGGCTAGTCTGCAATGCTGCATACCTAACAAAATTTGCGGCTTCGCATTCTGATAAGGTTTTATTGGAAGTCCTTTTAAGTAACTATACTGCTGCGTCAAGCTCCCTAAGTTCACGGATTGTCTCGGAAGTTCTAGGGACTTAACTGTATGCACATTTGGGAGCAAGTATTTTCGTTTCGCGCCTTGTGCAGATATCTCAAACGTTATTCTCATTGATGACTCTTCAAGACGATGAGTGTTGGCAGTCCACTTTAAACACAAAGGATCATGTTCACCTCTAGCATTGAGTGCAATGGCCAGCTCCTCATCAACAAGGGTCACTGACGACCCATCATCTATAAACGCGTAGGTATCAATAAAGTTGTTATTAAAGTGTAATCTCACAGGAACGATTTTAAAAAGTATAGCCGAAGTACTTGGGCGAAAAATTGTGCCACTGTAATAAGCGTTGCCCTGGCTGTCACGGCTTGAAGCCGGTTGATTTGCGCTTATGTCGCTACTGTACCTCATCTTTAGTTGAGTTTCGTTATTATGAAGAAGTGCATTATGTCGGTAGGTGCATCCATTAACACCACATAATTGTGAAGATAGGCAACGACGACTCCCATGACGACGCAAACAGGTTCTACAGATGTATAGCTGCTTAACTATCTTCCATCTGTCTTGAAGACTCATTTTTGTGAATTTGTCACATAAAGCAAGTGTTTTACAATCACGTTTGCAGGCCAAGCATTTGCTGTCATTTTCAGACTTTGTTTCTTGGTGTATGTTTAGGATTGCTTTTGCTTTTCTATTCGTTTTTTGATCCAAAGCGGAGGGAAGTGTTAACGTGACTTCTGATGCCGCTTTTGCCAACTGAGCAAGCCAATTATTAAAAACTTTTAGATCCACATGATTCACAGTTTGTTTAAAAACGCCCCAATTCAATTTGAATTGCACGGGCAGCTTATCGACTAGTTCTTGTAACAGGCAAGGATTATTTAAGTGAGCGGATAAGCCGGTCGCCTCCATAGTGCGACACATGTTATCTACTTCAAGTGAAAAATTTACCATTGTTTCTAATTTTTCATACCTTGGTCCAGGCTCATTTCTTATTCTATCTAAGATCGATTTTATTATTATCTCAGGTCTACCAAACAGCATAGTTAATGTTGAGATTACTTGGTCGACATGTTCTGGGTGAAGCAGCCTGAATCGCACCGCTTCCAAAGCTTTACCTTTCAGGCACCGTTGGAGTCGAAGCATATTCTCATAGTTACTAAAACCACAAGCCTGTGATGAATTTTTCCACCAACTGATAAAAAGTGGCCACTCTTCTGGTCTGCCGGAGAAATTAAGTTGATCTTTAGACATAACTTGCCTCGCTGCGATCTGATATTTGTTTATGGTTGCCTCACCTTGCGTTACGTCTTGGATCTTACTTAGTTCTCTATCACGTGACTTGCTACCAAGCCATGAGTCGTGGAAGTCAAATTGAGCATTTTGACTTTCTTTGTCACATCTCTCATTTTCACGTCTCTCGTCTGGAAAATTGGTTTTGTCTACCCACTCTTTAACACGATTTCTGTTTACAGACTGAAATTCAATGGAGTCTTGTTCATCATCAGATGTCAACTGTTCGAGGATGGCATATTTCTTATCGATGTAATCACGATCACGTTTTTCTTGGAGCTTTCTTTCTTCTTCTAGTTTTTGTAATTGCATTTTGACTATCTTAGCACTGGACGTCGTCTTAGAGGACTTGCTTTTCGCTGGTTTATTTCTAATTTGACCTTTGGTATAGGCCACGCGAGTACATTGGTTTGGCGAGTCGTCATGAAGTTCTATGGACGTAGCATGATTCGATGTTGATTTTTGAGCAGCGCCTTGAGCAGCCACATTTTGTTGAGAAATTGAATTTGTAGTTACTTGTTCCTTAGGAGGAAGGCAGGTTACGCAGAACCAATCTTCATTCTCTACTGTTTGTGTTACGCCTACACAAGTAAAGTGGAACCAGTTTTCGCAAATACCACATTCTACCATTGGACCCTGACTATCAGGGGCAGAACATTTTTTACAATTCTGAGCATAAGATGACGAAGTTGGAGGAACATTGTGAGTTTTTGACCTAGCACTACGATTACGAGATTTTGATTTATCTGGCATGCTGACTTACCTTGTACCAGGATCGATTGTGGAAGACACAGATGATGAAGCGATGATGGGAAGACTAATGATGTGAGGATGTTGAAGGCTTGGTGATAAACAGATGTCCTGATGATGTTGGATGATGTTGAAGATGCTTGTAGTACTCCGACATGGGCAAATCGATAAAGGCGCTTGAGTGCTTGTTGGTTAGGTTCCAACACGAGTTTGAATCGAATGTAAAGCTTTCGTCTTAAACGAAAATTTAAGTTTATGTTGAATTCAATTCAAACATATGTATGTCCATTAAATGAAACACTTTTTTTATTTATTTCCGAAATTTAAAGCTGCTTCTGCAGTGCTTAAATTTTCCTGTTAATTTAGTTTTATTCAGGTTATAATTTTATATTTCAATAATAAGTTTAAATTTGTACAACTTACGTTTAGTTTTTTCTTTATTTTAGTATGTTCTTTAATTTATAATTAATTCTAAGCTGCTTAATACTTTAGGTTTCTCCTTTACTTCATGGAGGCTAAGTTTATAAGGAATGTAAAAATGAGGTATGATTCTTAAAGAAAAGGCGGGAGTCGAAACGTAGGTGAAACGGATATATACATTGATTTGAATTTAAGGTTGTCTCGCTTTAGTTGTCAAACTCGAAAGTTCGGTGAAGCCAAGTTCGCTTACACAAACCAAACAAAATTGATAATTATCTGACATGTCAAAATGTCAGTTTTGAAGTTTCAATACATTTTATCGATAACTTAGTGAAAAAGTTTTTGGTATCACAGTTTTTATCCTCTCCAATAGCTAAGCCCCGAGAATTCTCAGGGTTTAAGCTAAGCACCCCTGGGGATTAGTTGTTGTTGGATTTAACATGCAAATTGTTAATCCTACTCATCGTTTTTTTCGTCCAATTTCCCCGGTGGAAATCCACCGGGGAAATTGGAATGTAAATACATGACTCCATTACAATGTCAATATTTAATGCCAGTCTTCCCTGCCATTTTTTTAATGACGAAATCAATGACAAATTTTCAAACCATTTACACGATTTTGTCAGTATTGTCAATAAAATGGAAGAAATAATGGCAACTTATCACTCGTGTAAATCCGGCATTATATATATACTTGCGTGAGGTGTTTTGCAAAATGTACAATATACTAATACTAACTTAAAAACTAAATAACAAGAATCAACGGGCGCTTGCGTTGTTTAAAAGGCTATTATTTTCTCTTTTTGTTATTAATTTAAGTTAAGCGAGATCGCTCTAGTAATTTGAGTCTCTTTAATGAAAAATTTTATAAAATTTTTTAGTTCAGAGCAGACTCTGACTTGTCAAAAATATGTGTTTGTTTTTCTTTTTCACTCAGAGCATTCAGAACTCCAAATTTTTGTTTTTTTTTCGATCGGACATGACTGATCATGTGAGTAAATTGGTGAACGCATCAAATGTTATGTGTGTCAAGAAAAAAAATGTGAAGAAAAAAATAATCAAATACAATTATTAAGTTGTACGAAAGAAGTTGATCGCTTGTTGATTTTCTGTACTGGTGTGTATCTGTGTACAAAAAAGTGTAGTTTTGTGTTAAGGTGCTTCCATATTATGCCGAACGATTCCGATTGGCCTATGCCGCGCCACTCATTCTGGTCGTGACTTTCGGTTTTCTTTCATGGATCCATTTCGTTCGGTTAGAATTTAGTTCGGTTTCGGCATGGACCAAAGGCCGAAACCGGATAAACCTCAGAAATGAGATAATCTTATCTCCGCAGAAATGAAGTTTCAAAGTTTGTATCGGAAAAATATTCCGCAAAGCAGATAAATTTATCTCACGAATTTGTTGCAGAAAACGTAGAAATAAACCTCAAAAGGGAAAGTTATTTCTTATTGCAAAGCAGACAATTATCTCGTTGCATGAATACCCTTAATGAGTAATACTAAGGTATTAAATATATTCTTAAAAATATGTGTCAGGAGAACACTATGTCCACCCATAATAGAATTGACTATAACATTTGGGCTTATTTTCTAGGCGAATCAGATAGGTTAAGGTTAAAAAATAGAACAAAACGCATACCAAATGAATTTAACGGTCAACTGTTCTATACATTTGTTTTTGGATATATAGTTGTTCTAAATTTGTTGGGATAACTCAAAATAGCTTTCATGAGAACAGCTGTATTTTCATGCGCTTTTGCACGTAGTACAAGAGAAAGTTATTCTAGATTGCTGAGAATACTTGAATGAACGATCCCATATTGAACATATATTGTGTCAATTTTTTTAGGCGGCCTCTCCATTAGAAATATTAAGCACAAATAAGTCGTACCAAGGTTACTAACTTAACAGAATGGACGCGCGGTCGATCTCGCGGCACTTCAAAAAATGCTTTGTAAATCAAAATCGTATTGTATAAATCTGCTGTGTGGAGTCTTTTTTTTGATCATGCGCGTCAAAAGTAATTGTAAACAGCTCCACAAGCAAGAGCTTTCATGATAAAAAAAAATCAGTATCTGTAGCCATGTTGGCAAAATCATGTAAAACTAAAAGTGAGAGCAATACATTATAGCCTTCTATAATATAAATATTAATATTCAATAACTTAACTAAAGCAAAAAATACATTCGTATTTCAATTGATGTTAAATATAACTTTCTACTATAGACTCAATAAAATAACTTATGTCGATTTCGTTTCAACAAAAACATCGACTTGCCGTCGATCCGCCGTCAATTTTTTTCTGAAAATCAAATTCGTTTCAAATTAAAACCAATATTTTTTCTTCAAAAACAGATCCGTATTGAATCTCTTTTTGGAGACGGATTCAAAACTGATTTGTACACAGATTCTCACACACACTACAACATTTGTTTTGAAGTTTCTCAAATTTTGTTCTGTGAATGAAGTTTTTATTTTGTGGCAGTGAATTTATTATGTACATATTCGTTTAAATAAATAGACATACATTAATATTAATTGGAACTGTTACCAAAAAATTGCTTGCAAGTGCAATAAGAAAGAGTGCAAATTGATTTAGGAATTCCCCCGAAGCAGATAACCCAGGTAAAAAGATATATGTTCGTACATGGAATTGGTAATATTGCATTTATTTCACCATAGATGTGCCTTTTTCTTTCGGGCGGCTTCCATCAATCGTCGAATGGCCGGTTTTCCCAATCCACAACGTCCAAGGTCCATTGGTTGGACATAATCGAAATTTTGGGGAAATAAATTGCAAAAAAACAACAACAGATGAGACAAGAAGACGACACCGAGTAGAGTACGAGACCAAGATTAAATTTGAACCTTTCAAAGAAGTTAAATTATTATAAATGTATAATAGCTTGATGGATTTACTTACAACATCTTCATCATCTTCTGAATCATCCGACGAAGACGGATTAATGATTAATGAATTAATAAATGCTGAAATCATGGTCCTGCAACAACTTATTTCGAAAAACAAGACGCATTCAGTCTTAAACTTCATGGAAGAAGTTGTCTACAATTATACGGACGAAGAAGTAAACAATTATTATATTCATATACAAAATAATTGAATTAATTTTTTATTTTCAGTTTCGAAAACATTTCAGAGTCAAACGCAGAACAGCTGAAATCCTAACTGAAAAGTTTGGCAACTCAATATATTTCAGAAAAAGGCAAAACAATTCAGGAAGGAAGGCCGTGAGCTTTGAAACGCAATATTTGGCATTTCTATGGTAGGTTACTTAATTAGTAAAATATAATGTTTGTTTTAATTGTTGTTCTTTTTTCCTTTTAAGGTTTGCTGGAAACAAAAACACCTACAGAGAAGTGGCCAATCTGTTTAACATATCAATTTCAAGTGCGTATACATTCCAGTCGCGATTTCTGGAATTTTTATTTGAAATTTCACCCAGCCTTATTAAGATGCCGTCAACAACTGCTGCAAAGGAGGAGATTAGCCAAGAATTTGCAAAGGTAATAGACTTGGTTTAGAGTTTTATTGTATATATTTTATTTTATGTAAATTTCTTTATAATAATGTATGTATTTTGTAAAAAAGCTTTCAGGGTTTCAAAATGTGATAGGATGTATTGATGGATGCTATATGTACATCCGAAATCCAGCTCACAAAATCCGCTCAACTTATGCAAACCGCCATGGTTTATTGTCCATCACAATGCAGGGCATATGTGATGCAAACAAAAAATTTTTAGATGTTTTCGTCGGTGCTACAAGCAAAATCCACGATTCGAGAATTTTAAAAATTTCAAAGATCGGAAAAGATATTGCCAGAATTTGCGAAGGGAAATATCACCTTCTTGGCGATGCAGCATATCCCTTACGAGAGTATTTACTTACTCCTTATCGAGATTATGGTGATTTAACCGACCAGCAAAAGAAATACAACAAAAAACATTGCCAAACAAGGGTTAAAATCGAAAACAGTTTTGGCCTGCTTAAGCAGAGATTTCGACAGCTAATAAGGTTGGATTACTACACTGTCGGGCGAATAGCTAAATTTGTTTTAGGGTGTTGTGTTTTACACAATTTGTGCATCGATGAAGGCGATTTATGGGCGGATATTACCGATAATACTCAGCAACAAGCCGTTACAATTGAAGGAGGTAATGCACGTGACCGGGACGATGAATCTGTTTTAGAAGCAATTCTGCTTCAAAAGGGGGAAATAAAAAGGAATGCCATCACCGTATTAATGTAATATATATTATTATTATATATATATTATTATTATATATTATATATGTATATTATTATTAAATATTATATATATATTATATTAATATATTTTAAGCACTAAATGGTTTCAAAACTGTTCTTATAACCTGAGAAATAAATGTAGGTACAAATTATGAATTTATCAAATTTTTGTTTTTTTCATCTATAAATTCGATTAAATCACAATAATGACTGGGTTGCTCCTTTGCTCCATACATTATCGTTCCGTGTGTGTGTGCACCCTTTTGCTTCTGAATGGCTTTCCACCCAATTGTTCGCTCACCGATTAACGTAGGAACAGCAAGTATTAATCAGTTTTTGGGCAGTACAATTATCATGTTTAAACGTCAATTTTTTTGAAAACTGTTTCAGTGAGAGAACATACAATTCTTTATTTGATTACAGAAAGCATAATGTAAGTATGTATATACATTTTTGTTTAGGTAATAATATAGTAGTAATTGCAGTCAGTCTCATTGAGCATGTGATATTTTTTTGAAGTTTGAAGCAATTCGGCCCACCCGTTTGGGCTGTAGGTGTCTATACATACATACAGACAGACTGACAGACAGACTGACAGACATACATACAGACGGACAGAATTTTTAGACCATCTTTTTTTCGTCTTCGCTACCATCGTAATGTCATGTTTGATTGTTATCTCAAACCTTTTTTTTTCGACGAATGCATAACTTGCTTTATAGTACCTATAATCGCAAGTAAAAATATATAGCTACCTACCAGGTGACGTGGGTGTTTCCAAATTTTCTAAAAACCATATTTATTTAAAAAAAAAACTAAATAACGTAGGTAATAACAAATAATAAATTTTATTTCTTTAAACAAAACAATTTTTTTTAATTCATAAAAACTTAATTCTTAAAAAGAAATAACATAAATAACTATAAACAAAAATTCATAATGAAAGAAATGAATCTTTGTTTTGAAAACGAATTAAAAATTATTTTTTTGTTAACTCTTCCAAAATTTGGAGTTTTTTGTTGTAATATGCCTCTTTCTTTTCGGCCATATCTTTTTTTATTTTAATAACTTCATCCAATTTTGCGGAATTATGCAGTATTGTTGCAAGCAAGATTTCTGGAATATTTTGCCTTTGGCGGCGTGGTTGTGTTGAAGATGTTGAAGATGTTGAAGTAGAGGATTGTGTCGCAGTCGACGGTTCTCCACTTAACGACAAGTCCCTATTTGGAGCAAGCAAGTCTGATTTAGATTGCATCACTCCTGGCGATAAAGCCGTGTCGATGAGTAGGGAGTCATCTCGTGCCAAGATATTATACATTTCCTCATAGTACTCAACTTCTTCCAGCACGGAGCCGCTCGTATTGTTGTTGTCATATGCTTTTTTTGTTCTCTTGGTTATAACTTTATACCTGGTTTCAACCTGCTTCCACGACAGCTGCGTTTGAAATCTTTTACGAATTTCGCTGGCCAAGTGGCACCCCATAAACTTTTTGTTACAGAATTTTTTTAATGGTCCAACAGAGCCCATCATATTTCCGTACAAATGAAGCAGGAACCTGCTTTGATCATCCCTCCATTTAAATACGGAGACATTATTATAGCTGTTATTTATTAGTTCTGTTGGTGGTGGTGCTTCTGAAGCTGTTGTTCCTGCTGCTAGTGGTACTGCTGCTGATGGTATTGCTGCTGGAGGTACTGCTGCTGTTGGTGTTACTGCTGGAGGTACTGCTGCTGCTGTTGTTACTGCGGCTGCTGGTCGTACTGCTGTTGTTGGTGGCACTTTTTGTCCATCTATTGATGTGGCTGGGGGTACTGCTTCTACTGGTTGTGATTCTGGTGAGTATTCGGTACTACAAAGACCGTAATATGCTGCAACTTCCTCAAATTCAACTTTAACTATTTGATTTGCTGCAAAATAACACAATAAATAAATTTTTATTTTTTATTTCAAAGAAAAGCGTGCTTACTTATAGTACTCTGGATCATAATATTTATACTATCCAAAAAAATTGGGTTTCCACTGTGGTCACACACGACATCGTAATCACAGAGCTCAATAATTGTGCTCTCGTTGTCCATATTTCTTTAAACTTTTGTTTTTTGTTAAATGTAATCGCTAAAAAATAGCCACCAAAGCTCGTAGATACGAAACAACGATTTGATTTTGTTTTTTTTTCTTTATGGCTGTCAAACGACACACACACAGTCACAAAAAGAGATTCGGTCCGTAATCGTTCTTTTCAAAGCCAAAAAGTATTGGTTTTAGTAGCGAATCCTAATTATTGAAACGAAATCGACATTAAAAAAAATACTGGTTTCCGTGTGAATGGGGACTAGATCGAAATCATAACCTAGCAACCATAAGGACCCGAAACCTATGCTTTCATTTGACATTTGCCTACAAGCTGAAACACGCACAAAAGTAACTTTTCCGTTCATCTTCCAATAGACACATTGATAAAAACGCACACAAGAATCTTTTCTGTTTATCGTCCTGTAGACACATGGACAATACAGCCCTAGTAATTTGTTTTGTTTTTCGATTTCCCATTTATTCATGGATAGAGTTTCAAAGTTTTGGGGGGAGAAACGTACGAAGGTTTCGAATCTTATTATGGCTTATTTGTTGTCAAAATGTTTGGACTGCTATTACACAAAAACTTATGATTCGCGACTTTTTTCCATTATAATGAGTCCGAAAGAGAAAAAAATCGTGGCGGAATAAAATTGCCCTTTGAGTCGTGGGCCAAGATTTTGGCGACACACTTTTGACGTTTCTCTTCACACTTATTTGTTATTGGAGCATACGCTTCATTTCATATCCTTTCGTGTGCGGGTAATATTCACAGATGAGCAATACGGAAATGGGAAACTTTCATTCGATTCTATTAATATTTTTGATAATTATTATAAATACTAATTTCAAACAAAAAACAAACGAAATTCGAAGTAAAAGAAAACTGTCAAATTTGAGTCTTGACTCTAAAGTCATGTGTGTAATAGCGCGCGTCCCAGCGTACGAAATTTCAAAGGAGAATTCGAAGAAGAGTCGCGAACCATAATTTTGTGGTGTAATACCAGTCTTTGTCCTAACAAAAGATTCTCTATCAAACTTTTGTGCCGAGCTGAATTCAGTCATTCTATAAATTCCTTAACCCTTAAACGCCTTCACATTTGTCAAGTTAATTTTGACATTTTCGAAAATACACCATAAAAATAAAAAAATGAATATAAATGTAAACATTTAATTAAAATCAATTAATATTTCTCCAAGAACAAAAATTAAATCCAAAAAACTATGAGAAAATACCAACAACTACTTCTCCTTGTGATCTCTGTCATCAGTATAATAGTCCTCCTTAGTTATAAAAGCGAGAATAATCGTTTAAAGTACATTCTGCATGTGGTAAATTTCTTTGGCCGCAAGGATGCTGCACTGATGATGCGTTTAGAAAACGCCACCAAAGATGACGATTTCAATGATTTCGCATATCCATTGCCTGTGTGGCAAAAAATTGGTGACTCCTTTCATGCCTACTCCTCATTCTGGCAGCGGAATGAACTTATGGCCGGTGGCGAAGCCGTAGTCCTGGTCACTGGCAAGAAGTCTGCGATAATTAATTTTAAATGTGCTCTGCAGTACAACAACAACAGAATAATCACTGGCAAATTCAAATTTTTTCATCTAGACGAAAGTGAAGCACCCACAGACAAAATAGATTTTTTCTCTTATAAATTTCTATGCAAACTCAGTCGAGACTTTGGCGTTCCAGAAAAACTCATCTTTACGGAAGTTGCCAGCAAAGTCAGCTACAAGTTGCTATTGCGTCATATTAAACCACAAATTTCCCATGGCATGCAAATAGCCACCATTTGTCTTAATATGGCAGACTTCAATAAAACTATGAGTTTCGCCACGAAGACCAACCTGCTGCAGTTTTTCTTCTACCATCAAACCATTGGAATAGATCACTTTTTCATTTACAACGGTGACGCAGTGCCATACCAAATCCGCAAGGTTCTCCGTAAGACGAGCGTGAATCTTAACTACTTCCCTTTCAACTTTCCATTCGCACAAAACGATTCAAAGAAAATACGAAAACTAATTGAAACCGACTGCTTGATGCGCAACACCAATGGAGCCAAATTCACATTCCTATTAAACATCAATGAATTTTTTTATCCAAACAAGAAAATTCAAGATAATGGCTCTGTCCTACGATCGCTGGATCACTACGATCGTGATATTAAGCGATTCGAATTGGCTTCCTTTGGAGTGTGTTTAGACCATAAGAACAAACTGCTGATTGACAACACGCTTTACGACCCTGAATTAAAATTTAATCACAAACTTTATGTGTACAAGCCAAGTATGCAAACAGAGAGTAATAAGAGTGTAACTCTGCCGCTGTCCCTTGCGCTCAGTCATAGGTATGTGGATTGCTTTAGTACAAAGGATGGTTTCTACGATTGGAGAAATTCTTTGCGACAGGATTTCATGCAATATCTGGAAAGTGTTAGAACTGAAATTGGATTCCTGTTTTAATGGAATGGCCAAATACTATTTTTCTTTTAAGTATTGACATTTTTTTTGTTAATTAATTTTGCTAATAAATTTGTATTTTAAAATAAGAGACAAATATACCTTTTTTGTTTTGAATCAAAACAAGTTACACTCGTGTTTTGCATTTCGAGAGAAATTGATTTTCAATTACATTCAAAAGAAAATTCAAGGGTGCTCTTTTTCGAAATCGCTTGACTTTGTTATAGATCTGGTGTAACAAGTCTTGTAAAATTGTAAAATTTTATTTTTTTACAACAGACTGTGCACACACTTTTACTAATCTGTAGCAACACTGAAGCAAATGTCAAAATCTGTTCTGAAATATCTTAAGTTTGTATTAAAAAAATTTTACACTTGTATTTTTCTGTTACAATAAGGTTCGGGTATTGTAAAAGTGTAAATGGTAAGACTTTGATATTCAGTATATTTTGTTGTTGTAGTGTAAAAAAAATTGCTACACTTTTACAATGATACATGACCAGATACATCCGATCGTGAATACCCCTATAATTTATTTATAAAATAAGTGAATTTGTTACAGCAACAGCATATAAATGCATGTGGTAAGTGTTTTAAGTGAAAACAAAAGATCAGAACTCAAATATTCATGCTCATTATGGGTGTTAGGACTTGTTCGCATTATTAATTTCTAGCCAATGCTGGTGGGTAAATAGCTAAATGTATGTATAACTTTATAATTTAAGTGAAATATTAATAATATTCAAGTGATTTTTAAAGATACATATATATACATGTATGAGTTCCTACATAGTATTTATATATGTATATGTATGTAGGTGACGTAACAGTGACGTACGAAAAAATACTTAAATATAGTAATTTTAACTATATGCCTGTAAGACCTAAGGTCTTTTAAAAGTAACCACCGCCTTAGTTAGAAGGAATAGAAAGAAAGGAAAAAAATTCTTGTTGGCACAGTGGATTTGAGAATAAGGTTTTCACTATCTCATTGAAAATGAAATATAATTATTTAGAAATAAATGGATGATACACATAACAAAATCTTTTTAGATTGCTTAGTTGTTAAAGTTGGAGGGAAAAAAAAGATGCAATTATATAAAAATATGCCACATATCAAAAAAATTCAAAAATCTTTGGAGCGGTTTTTTTAAGAAAATAATTTTGTATTTATAAACATTTGTTTTATTAATTTTGAAGTATTTGGGGGTTATCGTGAATAAAAATTTTCCTAGGGAATTTTGCTGTGAATCCATGCGATTTTTTGTTCGAGGGATATATTATTTAGTGGGAAATTCACGATTGCAGGAAGAATTTCGAATTAATAAAATATTCCGTGAGAAACGAATTCCCTGGGAGATTCCCGATAGTTTCCATTATTAATGTACATACAAAATTTTAATTTAAAAAAAAATCAGTGACTGGTTTTTGAAAAATCGATTTTTCAAGAAAAAATGTATTTATTTTTTAAAAATCAAAATAATATTTTTTTGAAAATTTGAGTACATGCAGTTTTGATAACACTTCTAGGGAGCGTTTGCAGACAAAAAAAAATAATATGAATCGGTTCAAACTAAATTCTTGTAGCCGTTTTTAAGAAATACATTTTTTAAGATTTATATGGGAGGTATCGTTTTTTTTTTTTGTTTTTTAATTTAACTATATGCCTGTAAGACCTAAGGTCTTTTAAATGCAACCTGAATTGCACGGCACTAGTTTGGCACAGTGGATTTGAGAACCAGGTATTGACTGTCTCATTTTAACCCATGGGCGGCATCCAATTAAAATTGGAGGTATAAAAAGAATGCGCCTATCGTGGGGATCGAACCCACACGTCCTAGTTAGCAATCAAGCACTTTATCCACTGCGCCATTGCCACCCTTATTTTAGAAAATGTTTTTTTATCTATTTAAGAACACCAAATACGAAGTTTAAAAAAAAAATCATTGAATCGTTTCAAAAAATTCGAGTTTTCAAATTTTCAATTTTTTAAATTAATTTTTTTTTAATTTGGTGCCTCTTTCTGGGAGGTTTTGCATAAAAAAATTCAAAAAAATCTAATGAACCATTTTCCAGAAAATCAAAAAAATGCTACTACTAGAGGTATGAACCAAAAATGCCCATTTTATTGCAAAAAAAAATAACAAATACCTTCTCCCTTCATTAATGAGCTGATATTTTTTTTATAAAAATCGTTGGAGCCGTTTTTGAGAAAAATGAGATTTTTCTTTTTTGGTAAAAAAATATATGGCAGAAGCCGTTATTTTTCGTCTTAAAAATATTTTAAAGTATGGGCATATTACCGAAAAAAACAATATGTACCAGGTTAGAAGCAAATCCATCCAACCCCTTACGCTGACTCGAGAACAGACGGAATTGTGGGACCGATTTCTTTGGTGTCATTCATCATCGTAATGTTAAGTTTGATCAAAATCTCGTAGCTCGATTTTTTTACGAATCTATAACTTGCCATAAAGTCACAAGTAATTAATTTTTAAAATTCACACTCAAATATTGTATTTAAAAAATGTCACTAGTATTTGTCTGCAGAATAATTTAAGTAGTATTACACACTTCAAAACAATTGTTAAAAAAAAGAAAAATCTAGAAAGAGCTTGCGGAAAACGTGCAGTTCAAAGAGATCTTATAGTCCAGATTTTATTGCTACAATTGAATTCTATATAATGTATCTAATTTAACAAAAAAAATTGAAATGAACTTAACAAAAAGTGCGTATTGGTAAGACGCTCACCAGCCAACTGATGAGACCAAGTGAGATCGCCGGGAAGAAACGCAATTTTGTGTACTAAAGGCCGTTAAAAGCTATTTTGAATCAATAATTCAACAAGTCCAATTAAATACAATGCTAAGTCTTCCACTTGGCTGAAAATTGTCAGTAGTATATAGAATTGTAGAATACAAACAAAAAAACACCTTAAAAATACATATTTATCGAAATTCAATGTTTTTGAATGAACAACAACAACTTGAGTTAGCTACCACCATGTTTTTTTTGTTCTTATTATTTTTGGCTGGAAATATAGCTATTTTCCCACTTACCATGTCGATCATCAGATTCCTTCGTTTTTCTACTTTTTTCATTTTCATTGAAAAACTTGTTATCTTTCTTCCTCTAGCGAGTATTGATTCCAGACGAGCCTTACTGCAACCACCAAAACAGAAATATTTAATTAAACTGGGATTACTCAGTCAATGTAATATGTCATCGGGTGCAAGACCAAGCGCTAGGACTTGATTGTAAAAGTGGTATCAACGCAAGTGTTAGCGTTCTAGTCAACAATTGAAAACATATTTCGTTGACAATATCAAGACGTGGCACAATTGGGACAGATTTTCTCGTCAGATTCAATGCGTTGACCGATTCCATTGACCGTGTAATTCTAGCTTTAAACTTCACATAATCTTTATTTATTTATTTTGAATACAGTTACATTTATATTTTTGTCCTGCTCACGTAATGAACCGTAATGATTACACATATAAAAAAGCACTAACAGTTAGAAAAGAAATTGAAAAAAAAACTGTTCAACATTAATAAATTATTATAATGTTCGATAGTGTGAAGTTATTAAACCAGTATAAGTTGAATGTTTGCGACCAGCACTTAATTTGCATGCTTTATTTAAAACGCTGCATAATAGCAGCATTTTTTAGACCAGCTTTTTCAATGGTAGCAGTATCATCATCGATTTCACGGGTCGGAAATGATGATACCAAAATAAAAGTTCGATGGGCATATTGTGGACGTGCGCTAAAAATGTAAATTCGTTATATATAATGTATGTAGATAATCACCTTTAACTACTTACGTTTCTATAAACTGACGAATATCACCTACGGTGTGTGTGAGATTAAATTGAGACGTAATCCTTGAACCGTCAGCTAAGCGAATTTGCAACTGTGTAATAGGTTCGCTGGTCTTTACTTTAAGTTGCTCCTTAGCCTTATTTTCGTTGCCTTCATTAGTAGCTCCATCCTCTGGAGTGTCGACAACGTTTGTTTCTACTACATTAGGGGCTGGGCTGTAATACACACATTAAGTTTTATAATCTTGATTTATATATGTAGCAAAAATTATAATAATAAATACCTCCCCAAGGTGTGTCCTGAGCCCTTGAATGTCTGAACTTTTGTTACTTTCCTTTTGAAGTCTTCCTGTCGGTGGTCTTCAACATCAACGCTTACCATACTACCCATTTCCATCAGTTCAGATGGTATTTCACTACAAGATAAAAAAAAATTTTGTTTTGTATTTAAGGTTAAATTAGTTTTAGTATTTAAATAAGCAATATTTTAATTAAATATCATCAGATAGTGTTGGGATGAGACGTGTACAAGGAGCAAATATTTTCTACAAATCTGTAACTATTATGAACCATGACATATTTGACTATATTCAAGACTGTATTATCTCTATGCTAGTGACAGAATGATTATAGCTTCGTTAGGCAACTCGACCGATACCAAATAAATATGTAATTGGAGGAACATCATAGGGTGGAGTTCTGTCGCCGCCTGTTGCTTTTAGTTATGAACAATATCTTGTTAAGCTGAGGTATAGTGGTGTGAAACCTTAATCTGGATATCAGGACACAGTGTCATTAAGGGTAATGAGCGAACAGACGATCTGGCAAGACAATGATCGGCCCTTCATAGCTCCCTTGCAGAGATCGTCTCTATTCCAATCGCTACTATGAAGGTCAAAATTCATTCAATTTTCCTCACGGAGTCACAAATGATGAAACAATTTAACCCACTGTACGATATTTAGAATGATATGGCCCACCTACAATAAATCCCGCACAAATGATCTCTTTTGCAGACCGAGGCAGGACATATCAAGAGTAGTCACTACTTGCACTGGACACGGTCGTTGGGTAAGCACGCAGCAAAGCTGGGTATTCCCACAACAACTATTGCCGTAGTTGTAAAAACCATTGAAAAGGAAACAAAGCTTCAATTCCTCTGCAAGTGTCCCGCTCTTGTCAGACTAAAACTCCAGTTCTTTGGAAGTGTTGTGCCCATAAGTCCACTCCTAAGACATGACCTACTGACTCTACTGCTGTCGAAATACCTTTAATTACGAAATAGGTATTAATCGCCATAACAGTTTTCCGTTACACATAATGTGACGAATCGACTCAGTACAAAGCCCTACTTCCAGAATGCAACTCTTCAGTAGGTCAAAGCTGAGTAATGCATTTTGGAAGTAACCATAGGTAGATTATAGGTACATAGGTCTCTTGAACTTCGAATGAGTCGAACAACAACCACCAACCGAGGTAATTCAGTAAAAAACAAACAAAGGTTACCTTTCTGATCTAAAAAAAACTATCTGATACAAAAATCAAAAACCTAACCTCGTTCCTCAATCATGGGAAATGGCTCTAGCGACGCTTCACTTGATTGGTTCCTCTCTCGTTTTCCGAACATTCTCTTTTTATTTAGGTCCCTTAGAGTTCTGGGTATCAAAACGACGCTTTCCAGCGCTAATTGGGTCCAAGACCCGAGCTACCTATGATACGGGGAGAATATTGTTCCCAGCAAATGAGAATCAGAGAAGCTCCTAAAAAAACCAAGTATGGTACCAAAAAGTAGGCCAAAAAGGGCAGGTAACATTTAGTCACTTCAAGGCCGCATTAACTATGAATGTACATTGGTTTGGTTTCGTAGCAAACTCAAGATTAAAATAACTTCTAAAAAGCCCGCACAATGCAAAGTATTTTTTTAGTTGAATTAAAAAAAATATAGGATCAATAGCTAAGATGAGTTTTAATATACATATGTACTAGGTCCACAGACAAATAGTCTTACCCCCTCATAACAGTTTCCAAGAACTCCTTGTTTTCAGGGTCGTCATAGAGCCTCAGTTCACCATCGTTAATCGAGAATCCCTGACTCCAAAGCTTCAAAACCACAGATTGTGATTTTTTGTTGTCATTCTTTGAACCAGCACTAACCACTGCATGGTCATCTTCCGTTTGCCCCAAACGCAATCCAATTCCCCAGCTTGCACCTGACGATGAAGTAGATGGTGCTGAATGCTCGTGAGCTTGTTCATGAGCCTGACGGAACATATCAGTAAGTTTTTCGCGAAAATTCTTGCGCTTAGGTGGCCCAAGAACCTGCTGACCAGATCTTTCCGAGCCGCCAGCATAGAAAGCCTGTCCTTCTTCGTCACTCGACGAGTTCTGAGACATGTTGTGAAGTGTTGCAATTCTAACAAAATGCAATGAATATAGGTAAGAAAAATTATATTTGCGGAAAAAATATACATACTTTGGTCTGGTAGTTCGAGAACTTCCATTTTTTTTATTCGATTTAGAATTTGTCTTTTCGTTAGTTTGCTGCGAGGACCCGGTTCGACTGGAATTTGTTGGTGGCATAGAATCATCGTCGTCTTGAGCTATTATTTCATCATTCACATCCTCTGTGTCGGCTGCATTGCTCAAGTAATTTGACAAGGCATCCTAATTGCGGTATTATAAAAACAAATTTTTATTTAACTCGGGATATGCATTTTAATTACATTGCACTTTTGTATAAGCCCAAACATAACCTAGAATAGTCTTATGAATTTTTACCTGTAATGCCCAATTGCAGCTTTCCAAATAGAATTTAGCAGATTCGGTTGTTGCACCAGTTATTTCGGTAAATTGTGCAATAAGTTCATCGTTGTTGGACATTTTTAATTTTACTTTAATATATTTTTTCTCACACGTCTGGCTATGTTGTTTTTAGCGAAAACAAATTTCTCCAAAATTTATATATAGTTAGCACTGGTAGAGGCCACAAATGTTTTGTTATGTCAGTCAAGCATGATTTCAGCAATCCAGCACTATGACTAACCACCTAAGGGGGCTATAACACTAGTATTCATTTTAATTTTTGTATTTATTTACGTGGTTTTACATTGGTAAAATAAACTTATATATTTTGAATCTAGATTCGTCAAAATACTGATTTTCTCCTATTTTGCGTTCCATTGGGTATAATAAATTGATTTATTTTTTGATCTAGATCGTCTTTACAGATCTAGATGTATGTGTTACATTGGACTAGTTAAATAGATTATCCAAAAGTATCACGTTGTTTTCAAAAAAAAAACGCCAAGACAAATTGCCATTATTTCTTCCATTTTATTAACATTACTGGCAAAATCGTGTAAATGGTTTGAAAATTTGTCATTACTTTCGTCATTAAAAAAAAGACAGAGAATACTGGCATTAAATATTGCTATTATAATAGAGTCATGTAAAGTCAAAATGATGCCATTTTGAATATGGCGCACCGCAAGGAAGAATGAACTTGCTCATTCTTTAATGGCAAATTGCCACTATCATTCAAATAATCATTATTTTGCGCTAGGTAAATGCATATCATTATTGATGTGATTTTGCCATTATTTTGCCAGTTTAATGGCATGAATTAATGGCAATTTGTCATTCGTGTAAATCCGGCAATAGTTGAAGTTGTGGTTGAAGTTAATTTATTGAGTCTTTATAAACGAAGGTTACATTTAACATCAATTGAAATACAGTGTATTTTTGTCTTAATTTACGTTATTGAATATTACACCAGGAGGCTATAATGTATGGCTCTCACTTGATTTTAATTCTATTTTGCCAACATGACTATTGTTACTGAACTAGTTATTAAAGCTCTTGCCCGTGGAGCTGTTTTCCAATTTCTTTCGACGCGCATAGTCGTTAACAATAAAATACCTAAAAATAGGGATATTCACGATCCAATATAAAAAGTCTTGAATAATTGTAAAATTTTATTTTTTTACAACAGACTTTGAACACACATTTACTGTATTTACACTGTAGCAACAATGAAGCAAATGTCAAAATCTGTTTCACATTTGTTCTGAAGAAGGCTAATCTTCATACATGAAGATGATCTCCATTTTGGTCTCCTCTCTCTATCGCACAAGTATGATTTTTTTATTTTGTTGCCTCTTTTTTTGCAGATGTCGATTCAGATGAAGATGAAGATACATGTAAAGCCTCCTTTAATTTGTGTTTAAAAAATCTTACACCCTTGTATTTTTCTGTTACAATAGGGTTCGGGTATTGTAAAAGTGTAAAAGTGTAAGACTTTGACAGTCAGTATATTTTGTTGTTGTAGTGCATAAAAATGCTGCACTTACACTTTAACAATGATACAAGACCAGATACATCGGATCGTGAATACCCCTAATATATACGAGATAATTTTTTTTTCTTTTGGTGTTAGAGCGAGAGCTCTGAACAGTTATTAAAATACATATATACATATTTCACAGGTTACATGAGTACGAAATCATGAGATTGAATGATTATATGTATAACACAAATGTTGTACATACATTATGGGCATTCACGATCCGGTGCAACTGGTCTAGTATCATTGTAAAGATGCAAAAGTGCAACCTATTTTTGAACCACAACAACAACTTACACTGACTAAGATTTTACAACATTTTTGCACTTTTGCTATACCATAACCGTATTGCAACAGAAAAATACAATGGTGCAAAATTTGCCTGGTGTCGTTGACAGTTTGGCAGTTGTCGTTTTCTGTCAGAAATGTTTGTGTTCAAACTGATTTTTCATTTTTACTCAGTTGCAATAGAATAGAAAAGGTGCGTTCTCGATTTACAGTAAAAAATAAAATTTCGCAATTTTACACCTTTTTGTTGCATCGGATCGTGAATACCCCTATTATGTTGATGGTTGAAAGAATTGATTTCACTTGTATCGATAAAGATGCTCAGCACAAATCCTTTCATCTGTCTGTATTGGGTCCTTGTGTGGACGAGGATTTATGGAGCGGTAGGTAGAATAGCAGGAATCCAATTGTTAAGTTATTTATTAATTTGCAGCTGGTGCGTAGGTGTTTCATTTTACTTGCTGGACTGTTAGGTATGTTCCGTAGTATATAACGGACTATGTTACAGGTCCTAACGGACTATTGTTTGTTGCGACTCCGGGGATGCTTCAATTACGGTACAGCATCATCCATGTGTGGATGAGGTGTGGTTTGGCAATATGTCGGTGAGAGACCTGGATCTGGGGTCGGATGTTCGTGGTTGGCTGCCTTGGTTACGACACGAGTAGCGCTTTTTAACCTCACTAATTGCTTAATCTTCAGGTCTCGTCACGTATCACTCTTTAATTATATATTTTAAATGCATTATTTTATGCCACTTTACTTTTTGCAAGAAATTAATTACGATTACTTCGCGCAGCACGTCCGTGCATAGCCGAAGCCAAAAGCCAACCTTCAATACGGCAATAGTTATACCAAGATTATGACACATAAAACGTCAAAATTAAACACCAACAGTTTTTCACATTTATCAAACTCAGATGGTAAACTTTTCCACACAAAATTATGTGGAAAGTTTACCATTTTTTGATAACGGTTTTCCATACACATTTTGGCAGCTCATTTACCACATTTACCATTTTACCACGTTTACCGCGTTTATGCGGTTTTCTGAATACCCTTATCATTAGGTCTGTTCGTTGAACCCTGAAGTCGCCCTAGGCTTTGTATATATAATCTATAGTAATATCATGTGGTGTCAACGTATGTTAGCCACCTAGTGTCCTTATCCACTAATTTCTCTCAACACTAAAAGTTGCGGAAAAAGTGTTTAATGTTGAGGAAATTTTCAGATTGGGAAACATGTATGTGAATATATGGTGGAATAATTGCCAATTGCGAGAATGGGAACATTATATAGAAAATGTTTAAGAGTGCGAGTGAACAAAAAATAGAACATTATAGGCAAAAAAAGCGGTATTTTTCGGTATTGTATTGCATGCATATACCTAAATATATATGTGAAACATAGAAATAAATTTTTGTAGGTGTAGATACGTGGATTTGGTTTGGGTGTGTAGTTCCTTATGAATGAAAAAGATATTTTTTTGCTTAAGGGCGAGAAAATGGAAATACAATGTTTTTCTGTAGATGTGGATTTGGTTTGGGTGTGTAGTTCCTCATGAATGAAAAATATATTTTTTGTTTAAAAGCGAGAAAGTAGAAATACATTGTTTTTCTGTAGATGTGGATTATGTTTGGGTGTATAGATTTTTACGAATTCATTGTTATTTTTGTAGGTAATATCATTAGAATTTTGAATTTTTGTGCGAAATCCAGCAACGTTGTAGATATAACTACATAAATGTGGGATGTAGGTATGGTTGTAATGTTATTAAACGGTTGTCGGTTAGAATCAAAAAAATGTCAACAGAAAATCGAGAAAAAGTTCAAAAGCCTTTAACTTCTGAACTATTTTAGATAATAATTTTTTATAAGATAAGACTGTATGTACTACTAGGTATAATATACGTACATTTTTGGTTAAACATTTTTTTCTAATTCAGATTTTTTTGTAGTTATGCATATAGGTACATACATATGTACCTACCTATTTTTGCATTATTGAATTTTTGTGTAGGAAGGTATATTTCTAATAATAATACATATAATAATAATAATAATAATATTTCTAATCTAAATTTGAATTCTGATACCTATTTAGGGTAGGTATGATTATATACATAGGTACACAAATTTCCAAAAATCTTGGAGCGGTTTTCTTAAAATAATTTTTACTTGCAATTGTAGGTAGGTATTAAGGCAAGTTACATACATATATATGTTTTTTTTTAACAATCAAACATGACATTACGATCATAGCGAACACCAAAAAAGTGGGTCCCCCAATTCCGCCTGTCTGTCTATCTGTCCTCGAGTCTTTAGCCTAAACGGTTCGGTAGATTTGCTTCAAACTTGGTACACATATTATTTTTTCGGTAATAAGCCTACACGTTTTTCTCATTTTTTTAAGACGACAAATAACAGTAGCTCCCATTCATTTTTTGGCCAAAAACAAAAATCTTATTTTTCTCAAAAACGGCTCCAACGATTTTGATTAAACAAAAACAGTTCATTACTGAAGGGAAATGGTACCTTTTGATAATTTTTTTTTGGAAAAAAATTGTTATTTTTGGTACCTCTAGTAGAACCATTTTTTTTTGGTTTTCGATTTTCTCGGAAACGGTTTATCTGATTTTTTTTTTAAATATTTACGCAGAAGCTCCCAAAAAGGCTGAACACTATTGTAACCAAATTTTTTCAAATAAATTTTTTTAGAAAATAATTTTTTTTTTGAAAACTCAAAATTTCGAAAACGACTCAATAGATTTTTTCGAAACTACGTAGGTATTTGATGGTTTTCTGACATTATCTTGAATAGTTAAAAAAAACTATTTTTCTAAAATAAAAAACAACGGTACTTTAAAAACAGCTCCTAGAATATTTATATAAAATGTTGTGTTCTTATAGTAGTACAGTCCATTTTCAAATATAAAAATATTTTATTTTGCGTACTTATTAACAGTACTTCCCATAGAACCACTTTTAGTTTTTATTAACACACTTTAATATTTTCGACTTTATCGCTATTCGATGGGCCGATTAAAATTATTGTCCTAAAATTATTCTTGCTAAAAGTGTTAATAAAACTGTTTACTCAAATTTTCAAATACGAGTTTTTCGATCTTTAATAAATAAATATTTTTTTTTTTGGAAAACCGAATTTTCTAAAACTAGTCAGTGATTTTTTTTGAAATTTGAATTTTATATGTATATTAATAATATCTTCAAAATGTCGTTCCAATTATTTTTCTACAAATGTTTTTAAAATTTTATACATAATAAATTAATTTAAAAAAAAACCGCTTCAACGATTTTTGACATTTTTTTTATATATTCTTATTTATCCAGGAATTCAAATGACATCTTTGTTTTCCATCAAACCTTAACAACTAAGCAAATGAAAATATTTACATTTGGTATTATCCATTTATTTTTAGTCGATAAAAAATGCGTTTTTAATGAAGTTTTAGCGTCACATCGTTTTGTATTGTAACAAAACTTAGCTTATCTTTGATGTTTAATATTTTTTTCAAAAATGTTTGTCTTCTTTCAAATTTCATATTAAGAAAAACATTAATTAGAAACTTCACTTTTGTCAAAAAAAAAACTTTTTGAAAATTTTTAGCCAATCAAAAAATATAATGTCGATTTATATAGCCTTTCCAAATTAAATTCACGTTTTTACAAATCAAGTTCAACTTTTTGCAAATCAAATTCACGTTTTTGGAAATTAAATCGTTTTAAATAAATTTTTATGAAAAAAATGTCAAACCATGTCCATAACAACGTAAGAAAGCAAACATTTTATTACATGAAATTCAAATAAAATAATTGCATATTAATATGCTATAGACATAAAAACAGAAAAATTCTTTTTTGAGAAAACAATGTAAAACAGATAGGTATGTAGGTACAAATATACAAACAAAAATATATTACCATATTAATTCGATGCTGCTGGTCATTTATCTTGGTGTGGAGGTTAAATCACAATCACTGCAGTCAAGAGTCCAGCTGTTAGTTATTCCCTTATCACAATTGTTATATTTTAAGATACTACACAAATTATAAGATACTGTTTGATGTAATTTAAAAGGCTGTATGTATTTATTAAAAAGAACAGCTGACTTTTAATTGTACAGGCTATACTTCCAATAAATTCACACACCTTTCTTTATTATTATTTAAAAAAACACTTAATACAAGCACGTATAGTATACGTACGTATATATAGAAAAAAAAAACAAAAATATATGTTCATTCCACATTAAAGATACCAAAGAAGGTATGTAAGTATGTACATATATAATTATTGACACTTCACAGATTTTATAATATGTTCATAACACTTAAAATCAATAAAATTCCATTTGCAAATAGAATTGCATTGTAGGTGTTTTAATTATATCTAAATTTTATCCGCAAAATTCACACAAAATACTACCTACAGCACAAACTGAAATTCACAAAACAATTATGTAGGTATGTAATCTGTCCATATTCAACTGGACATTTTTCACTATTTCATTATTATTAAGATGTTATTTTTCTTATTCTTACCGAAAGACCTTGAAACACCTTGAACTTAAACTTAAAAAAAAAATTGCCAAAAATAAATCAAAACAAAACATAACAACAAAACGAAACTAAACGTAAAATTCACACACACGCACTGAATATTTTTCTATTTACTTGCAATTTATCTGTTGTTTGTCCTTGATATGACAAAAAAAAATATAGTTTTTAATTAACTCTGTTACTCCTTTATTAATATAGGTAATGTACATAATATACCCTGCTCTTTCTAAAATGGTGTGTATATTCAAAATGTTGCGACAAATCTGACAATGTTGCTAATTTTAATGTAGAAACTAGCGCCCTCATGCGTCCTTATCCATCGTAAATAAAAGCTACCTCATAGTATTACTATAGGTTATATATACAAAGCCCTAGGGTCGACCTAAAGCGTTTTTTGAAAAACCTAAAGTCACCCTGATAAACAACTTCGGTTTTTTTTTAAACCTAGGGTCGCTCTTAACTCCCTCTGAAATAGAACTAGGTTTTAAGCAGGGGCAACTTGAAGTTAAGGAGGCTTTACATGGATCTGCATCTGCAGACTTGAAGAAAAGTAGAGCGGGCCAATAATATAAAACAAACATAAAAGTAAGACAGGGTACACACTAATAACTTACTCGAACTCTGCTATAACTTTCTTGGCACATCTCACAATCACATGTTCTTATCGTTCAGGTATGTAGTTTTGAGAAGAAAATTTTCGCTATTTTCGTTGTTTTTAAGCAAACTGAGGTGAAATGGTAAAAAAAAACTTTAAAATTCGTTATCTGAACGGAAAAAATTATGGTGTAGATGAAAATGCTATAATGAAGATGAACATGTTCATCTTCACTATAATCTGCAATCTTCAGGTTCGTACTTCCTATAATCTTCATACATGAAGATGATCTCCATTTTGGTTTTCGCTCTCTATCGCACAAGTATGAATTTTTTATTTTGTTTCCTCTTTTTTTGCAGATGTCAATGCAGATGAAAATGAAGATGCATGTAAAGCCTCCTTAAATGGATAAACGTCAGCCACATGATATCTGAGGAATGGGCGATATTGAAGAGAATATCGAGTACTCATTATCGATGTTAATAATTAAGAATCGAAAACATCGATGTTTTGAAGAGTTTTCCCTTATTCGGTCTTTTTTTAATAACCATGCGTGCACTAAAGGGGTTTTGAGTACCCTTAAAATGACCAAGCACAGTGTGAGCGTTAGGAAAGTGGGGAAGGATATTAAACGAGATACCGATACACATTGGTTTTGAATTTTTGAATATCAAAATGGAATGAGAAATAGAGCAGTGTAGGGCAATCCTCATTCGCGTTGGACGTCTAAAGAAAGAATCTCTGTACTTAACGGTACGTCCGAAGTTGGGCTCAAGGGTAAACTCATGCGCGAGTGTTACGGTTAAAAAATTTAAGGGGCTATTTCGCTAGAACATTGTTTAAAAAAAAAACGATAAAATAATGACAGACAAATAACATTTCGACGGTATTCAAGAGATGTAAGTGTTCCCACTATAGGTCTATCGCCAATCAGCTCTATTTTTAATTCTTTCCAAGATTCAAATGAGTTTTGGGAGCTCCTGCCCAAATGTGAGAGTTATTCTCCAGCTTTGGACAAATGAAGGAAATTTCTTGCATCTTCGAAAAAAGCCCAAACACTACAGCGTTTTTAGCGACATCAAATTTATGTTCATTCCACAAGAGGTGGTTTGTGATACACCTGCCGAGGACTGAAAACTGATCGGTTTCTTCAATGCAAGTGCCGCTCATGGATAGCGGCATGGGGGTGGTTTCTGCCTTAACGACGGAAGACAGCACTGAGTTTTGGAAGAATAAAATTCTACGCGGTTTTTTATTCCCCATTAGACAATGCTGTCGAGATCAGATTTAATGAGCTTATAATACGTTGCCGTTGCAGTTGAAAATCCGAAGAAAAACGAGGTGAAACTGAAAAGCTGAGAGTACTATCGTCAGCAAAACAATTAAGTGGATTAGAAATTATAGATAAGAGATCATTAATAAAAATGAGAAAAAGGGTCGGAGACAATAAGGAGCCCTGGGACACATCAGCATTTATTTTGTAAATATCAAACTTGAAACCGTCCAATACAACTTGTGTCGAACGATCCGAAAGATAATTTCTAATCCAATGAAGAAGATATTCATCGATACCAAATGCACGCATTTTCGATAATAGAGCTTTGATGCCAAACTCTATCAAATTTCAAATGCTTTTGAAATATCAAGTGCAATAATCTTACTTTCTCCACAACGATGTAAAGAGTTGTGCCACTGTTCGGTGAGATATACTATCAGATCACCAGTGGACCTATTGGTACGAAAGCCATACTTGGTACGATTGAACTTTTCTAAATTAAGTGGGGTAAGAGTGCGGATATATGTTTGCGGAAAGTTAACATCTATTAAATATCGCAGTGTTTAAAAGTATCTCTGCAAACGAAAGAAGTCCAAAACGGAAACATGGATTAAAAATCGCAGTGATGTAAAAGTAGTACTGCTTAAAAATCTCAAGCTGAAATTGCATCATGTTAAAGCTGAATTCACTCGACCAAAAAACCGTGCCGACACTATAGAACGACAAAGTAGTTCGCGGCGTGTGAAAGCGGTATGTGACAAATGACAAGGAAAAGGAAAAAAATAAAATGCACGACTGGATCGCACGAACTTGCGATGAACTTGAATTCTATTAAAAATCTAAATATATTTTTAAAGTCGTTTTTTACTCTATTTTTTAAATATTCAACTTTTTTTAATTTTTTTTTTCTAAAAAAAATTGGTATCACAATATTAAGTATTTAATAATATAAACTTAAAAACAAAAGATTAAGGCCCGTTTGCTGATATGAATCATAAATATTTATGTTCAACTTAAAACGCTTAAGAGCTACTTTTTCTTCTGCGTAAACTATCACATAAGTTCTTAAGTAGAACTTAAATGCTTAAGTTGTGTATCAGCAAACGGGCCTAAATCCGTTTAATCAAAGAAAAAATATTTCAAAATTCTAATTTGAGCTCAAAAAAAGTACGCCATTTTATTTCTTGTATAAATTTAAATTTATGAGAAAAAAACTTTAAAATCTGTTGCGCTGTTTGTGAGAAAAAGTTTTTTTTAACTTTTTTAACAATTTTTGAAAAAAAAATATTAAGCAGTTTTCAAAATATAAATTAATTTTTTTTAAATGCTTTTAAGAATACAAAAAATTTTAATTAAAAATATTGGTACGCAGTATAAATTGGGCAACCTAAACCTACATGTGTGTGAAATTTCGAAGGAATCGGTTAAGTAAAAAAAAAAAATGGTCCTATAGAAAGTACCGTTTTTAGACATTTTTCATTTATTTTTTCAACCATATGATCGGTCGTACCTAAATATCTGTACTGATTTTTTTTCATCAAAATCGTTAGAGCCGTTTCCGATAAAAATAGGATTTAACGTAATGGTTATATGGCAGGTACCGTCATTTTTTGAGCTAAACAAATTCAATTTCCCCTCTGTACAATAACTAAAAAATTCTATATACCAAATTTGAAGCAATTCGGCCCACCCGTTTGATTGTAGACTAGCGATTGATTTTTTTTTATTATGAACGGATTTGTAATTGTGATCGGATAATATTTTTTGATTAAATTAAGCACTTTTTTGTTTATGTGATAATTGGACTATTGTTTTTCTTTCTATATTTTGGGCTTTTAAAATTTACAAATGGCCTATTGTTTTTTTTTCTTGAATTTATTTTTTGGTAGTGGGGGACTTTTTGAGATGAACACAACACAAGAAATTATTTTTTTTTTCAACTTAACAAAGTTTTTAATGATAAGTTTCCATGAAAGCTATTACTGACGCCTAAGAGAATATTTCCGAAAAAAGCTTTTCGCCAGTAAAAAATATAATTTTCCCAGAAGGTGCATTCAATCTGTACATATTTACGTAGATAACATTAACTATTTACCTAATAAAATTTATTTTTAGAGAAGCTTTTGAAACAAATACTTATCTTTACATTTCAAATGTTCGATACGATGAAATAAAAAAGAATACTTTCTTAGAAGATAGAAGAACAGGGGCACCAGTACGTAACTTGATACAATCGAGTGTTCTCGATTGTATCGTTAGATAAAACTCGATTGAACCAAAATATGTACTTCCAATTCTCGATTGTATCGACAAAACTTGATTGCATCAAGTAACGTGCTGGGGCCCCTGTTCTTCTATCTTCTTTTCAATGATAACGGTGGAAATTCAACGACTTAGATGTTAGATGATTGGTTCATGTAGAGAGAATGGACATCAATGCATCGGCCCGGAAAATTTTCAAATCTAACCCATTTTTTTTAAACGAAACAAGAAAACTTAAAAATTAATTAAAAATAACGTTTGTTTAGGAAACTTTTTAATTTTTTTATTAACAATTACAAAAAATCCATTAAAAAACCACCAATCAATGTACAAAAACATAACAATTTAATTTAATTTATTATAACAACATTTTTTTTTATCTTTCTCTCTAAAAGATGCACATCTATTTATAAATCTCACAATAACATCACATCACAATTTTAATTTTTGTCGCTTTCCTGAAATATAGAAACAAAATTTAAATTCAAAATAAAAACAATATTTATCTAAAAACAATAAAGACAAATAAGTAAATAACACAATTTAAAAACCAATTTCAAATTAATAAAATTTGAAAATGTATATTTATTTCAGTTAAAACTTAAAAAAAAATTAGGTATATAATTTTACAGTGTGATGCCCTTGTTATTTTACGATAATGCTGTTAGTATTGAACAATTATATAATACCTTTACATGGCAAATATTATAGTACATACATATGTAAGAATGTAGGTACATAAATTAACAAATAAAAAACTTTATAATAACAAAAAAAAAATACTATTGTTTCACAAAATACTATACAAATTACTGTAATTTAATTATTTAAATAAAACTATGGCTGCTTAATTTTCACTTGTAATAATAGTACAGTGAATCAAATGATGATGGCTACAACAAATGTTATGAATAATGTAGCTGAACAACTACATAAATTGCCCCGATGCAGATATGCACAACACCAAATGGATTCTTAGCGAGACAATAATTTTCCCTTGAAATACATTTTAAATTTGTGCTATAAGACCGTTAGGTTTTAAAAAACATTATACAAAAAAATGTGCATCTTACCTGCAAATAACTATTCACTAACAGTGTCAATCCAACTCCTAGACCAAGGGCGACAAGGTGTGAGAAGTAAATGTTAGGGAATGGTCTCCGTTTTTTGATGAGCATTGAAAGAATAGAGGCTTTGCGGTCAGAGTAGGGTGGGTATCGGCCACTAAAATGTTTAAGTTTAACCAAATTATTATTTAAAATTAAGATTTCTCTTACGATGCCAAAAACTCTCCAAGAGGATTGAAATTTTTTCCTAGGCATGACTTTTTGTGCGTAAATGTATCGAATCCATATTTTCCATGATAAGACCCCATTCCACTATATCCAACTCCTCCGAATGGAAGTGTATCAACTATAAGGCGCATAAATAGATAGTTAACAAAATGTTCGGATTAAATTAAACGACAAGCTACTAGATAAGAAGAGTTAAAAAATAAAACAAAAAAAATAAATAACGAAAGTATGCGCTTATTTTTTTTTTTTTTTTAGAAAACAGTATCTAATGCTTTTAATTTAAGCAAAATATCAATTTAAACAAGAGTACCAGTACATACAGTAATTCAAATTTTATAATATTTTTTTAAAATTTTGTTGGCTAACACTATTTCCAAATTCTTAACAAAAACTAATAACAAGGCTTAGTATTTTCCATTTATGTTATATGTACATACATACATAAAACTTGTTTAAAATAATTTAAATCATGCAGCAAGCAGAAATATTCTGAAACCTAATATAATTTCTTTAAGTTTTTGAGAAATTAAATGGGAGTTTTTTTTTTAATGCCACCGTTCATTATGTATACGAATAAAAAACACGACAGTTTTTTTTTTAATATTCAATGATCTCATCAATTCTTAAGAACCAGATGTAAACATTTTTCGTTTTTTGAAATGTAATTTCTCAAAACCTAAAACATTTTATTTAAAAAAAAAACAACAAAGCACATACATACAGTCAATGGCAAAATTATTTGCCATTATTGTAACACTTAAACTATATAACTTACATGAAGCTACACAACTTAAAAAAAAAACTAAATATTATTGTTTTTTTTGTCTTCATTTTATTTAGACTTTTTAATATTCTCGACAATTAAACCAAAACACAAAATAAAACTTCTAACGGTATAGGCTAGAAAGTGGAAAAATTGTTGACACATCACTTAACACTGGCATAATTATTGGCACAAGTGCAATAAACTGCTAAGAGTTCGTAACGGGACTTTATTGAATTGACTTCAAGTTTTATCGATACACCTTGATATTGTTTGCAGTTTGGTGCCATCATTTCTCAAGACAATGGCTAACCAACGAGAACTAAGTACGGAGAAGCGCGCGGATATTGTTGCTGAGTTTCAAAACGGGTGTTTCGGTAATAGTACTTTCAACTTTATACAACTGCAGACGTAGATCAATTTTTTATTGCAAAAAAGCCCCCAACATGTCACCGAGCTAAGAGAGCATAAGTCACCGACTTATTGGAGAAATGTGCTTTAGATTAACGAGACCTTGGATTGTAATTATGGCCGAAAATCTTAATACTCAGGTCGTAAAACCAAAACCTCTGTGGCACAACCCACAAGACATTCCAAGGGTGGTAAAATCATGATCTGTGGACGTGTATCATATTGTGGAGTGGGACACCACTTGCAAAGTCAATATTCATAGGCTGTAACTTTATAATTCAAAAATATAATACACCCATAACTACATCCCGGATTATCAAAACTTTCTTATCAGAAGTAGGCCAAGAAACATTAAAATGGCCACCACAGAGCCCTGATTTTATGTGGTTTTCCATTGGTTTCACTAAGGTATACACTCATTCTGAAATCTAATGGAACAATGGTAATTGCTTCTACTCAATTCTGATGTTTTATCTTTAGGTGTGCGTGTCATTTACAATTATAAATTGATCATCTGTCATTTACGTTTGACATATGATTATGAATGGTTATTGCTCCTCGAGTGGATTCTGATTTTGAATCCAGAAGAGGATTTCTATTCTCAGAATCGTCAAAAGAGGATTTTTGCGACAATGGAATGGTGCCCAATGGAAAACCAAATTAATGTAATTGAAAATATTTGGCACCTGGTCAAATCCAGAGTTTCTAAAGAAATTGGGAGATTTCCGAATTAAACATGGGAAGATTTTAAAAAAGCTTGGAGTGTCATTGCAACTGAACAAATTCAACATTTGATATACTCAATTCCAAAAGGTGGAAGCACAAGTTATTAGGTAAAATGTCCCAGTTAAGTAACATTTTGTGATTATTAAAAATATTATAAATAAAATATGAATAAAAATAACTTATTTTTTTTTTTTAGTTATGCAGTTATTTTAAAGAAAATGCAAATATTATTGCCATCGACAGTATGTATACCTGATGTTGCATGTAATTTAATAGATTTTAATTTTTTGTTTTGCATATTAATGAAATTTCTGGGTATTCGATGATTCTAGCATATGAATGTGACGGGTCCAGAGAAAACGTTAACTTCAATATAAAATTAAAAAGAAAAATAAAAGAAAAAAATAACTTGAATTTTTTTCTCTGGACCCTTAATAAATTGTCTGTAAATGAATATATTTTATTTACAATACTGAAAAATTTACAATTCGATTTTACCGCACTTTAATTTTTGTGGAGAGAATACGAACTTCTTCTCAAGATGTGAAGTCAGTACATCTTGTTGGCCTAATATGCTCCGAAAATTTTGTTTCTTTCCAATTTGTATCTATATGTAATTTTTCAATAAAAAATCTATAGAAAATAAATTTTGATCTAAAAAGTGCTGCAAGCGTTCACAAATTGCAAACTTTACAAAACAAAATAATTAAATGAAACAAATATTACATTTTTATAAAAATGTAATGTAATGTAAAAACAAACAACTTAGGTACCTGCAGCGTGCATTAATGTTTCATTGATGCTAAATCCACCACTCGTTGTATTTTTAAGGAAATTCTTAATGTTTGACTTTGAATTATCAAAGACATGTATTACCAATGGTTTCTCCCTATTTATGGCGGTCATCATTAAAAAATTGTTGTTTATAAATTAGCATTATTTTGATTAAAGCTTATGAACAAAATATGTATATACAACAAAAAAATGATATTTATGAACATATAATGTGAGTGAATTTTGTGTGTTGTGTTGTGTACTTAATCTTTTTTTTAATGTTTTTTTTTTTTTTTTTGGTTTTACTAGCATCGTTCTGCATTGTTTTATTTTTTCAAATCATCTTTGTCCTTCCATAACACTATAAGATTGTTCAGTGACGAAAAAGTTATAACAGAATAGAACAGAACAGGACAGTACAGAACAGATTCGTGAGAAACTTCAGAACAAGATAGAACAACTTAGAACAGTCAGTCATCTGACAGAGAATATACAAAAAAATTATTGTTGTTTACCTACAATTCAAGTTCGTTTATTTTTGCATAGAAGTTCTTAAAAATAATCTGAAATGGAGTTGAATTTATTTATTTTTTCATGAAATTGAGATAATTCCGACAGGGAAAATGATTTATCAACTAAATGTAACACCGAAATATTTTTTTTTTAACAACAACAATTCGTTTTGACAGTTCTCACAAATTTGTTCTAACCTGTTCTACCTAAAAAGCAAGTGCAGAAAATCCTGTTCTAAAATGTTCGAAACTGTTCCAAACTGACTCATTGAACACCAAACCAGAACAGTTTAGAACAGAAAATTTCTCATTGAACAGCAAATTCCTGTACTTTTTCTGTTCTAAAGTGTTCTAATCTGTTCCAAACAGCCTCATTCAACACAGTGTATAAACACAAATAAGAAATATTTTAGGAACTTCCACCAATTAATGCTACGTTTTCACCTAAAGATAATCCGGTTTAAATTGAGAAGATTAAAAATTAATCTTCAAGTGTTTTCACCAGTAAAAAAAGGTTAGTTTGACGTTTTCACTATGAATTGTCATTCAAAAGTCAATACAACAAGACAAAAACAAAACAAAAAAAATTGGGAAGAAGAATAATAATTTTGGCGCAGTGAACAAATTTAATTTCAATAAATAAAAATGAGTAATAACTTTAAAATATTGTTATCCCAACATCTTGCAGCAAATAGATATATTTACATAAATACTGTATCGCCTTTACACTGTTTTCGTTTTTATATATTTGAGAAAGAACAACTTCAAAGTATTACTGTAGGATAGCTAAAACATTTTCCATTAAAAATTCGAGGCACCGACCGCTTTGGTCTTTGTAGCTTTATTACATTTTTTATTTTTATACTTATTTATAAACAAAAACAGAATTTGAAGGCAACTTCAGATTATACCAGAAAAAAACAAATTAAATAATGTTGGACAGTTTTTTTTGTTCAATGTCAATGGAGAAAATATGATATTAGAATAGACGCGTTCTATGAAATAAGGTTTGTTTCGTTTGAGAATCTTCTACTTCGAAGAAGATTTCAATAAGATTAATTTCAAATCTTCATTTAAGGAGATTAAAATTTGTATGGGAAGTCTTCAAGATTTAAAAGATTTCAAAGAGGATTTATGATTAATTCACTTAAATCTGGATTAAGTGGTAGGTGAAAACGTAGTATCAGGTATTGTTGTTGTCCCTTGCCCTTTACTTAAAGATAACGTCCTCGGTAATATTTTCAAACATCGTCGAAGGTGGTAAAACACTTGAAATTGCAAACATCACAAAACGAAACAATTAAATGAAACAAATATTACATTTTTATAAAACAAAAAACAAACAACTTAGGTACCTGCAGCGTGCATTTTTCATCGTCATCATTAAAAAATTGTTGTTTATAAATTAACATTATTTTGATTAAAGCTTATGAACAAAATATGTATGTACAACAAACAAAATGATATTAATGAACAGATAATGTGGCTGAATTTTGTGTGTTGTGTTGCGTACTTAAGCGTTTTTTAATGTTTTGTTTTTTCTTGGTTTAACTAGCATTGTATTTTCTGCATTGTTTTATTTTTTCAAATCATCTTTGTCCTTCTATCACACTATATCTCAGTGTATAAACACAAATAAGAAATATTTTAGGAGCTTCCACCAATTAACAGGTATTGCTGTTGTCCCTTGCCCTTTACTTAAAGATAACCTCCTCGCCAATATCTTCAAATATCGTCGAAGGTGGTTATTAATTTTAATAAATATAGCTCGAATGACGTTTAACAGCATCCTCCTAAATCATATGACCAACTCAGTGCAATTTCAACCTGTATAGGGCTTTACGAGATATAAAAAAAGGTAATCGGGCCTATCACGCATTCCATCGTAATCGGAAATTTGTTACGAATCCCGTAAAAATATATCACAGAATCCATCGTAGTGGAAATTCTCATACAAATTGCCGCTACGATCGGATTTAGCGATAACTTTTTCGGGATTCGTAGAACTTTCCGATTACGATGGAACTCGTGATAAGGCTGAATGTTGTCCAACTATCATCCACCAGTGAGTGAATCGGGATAGTTTATTCAAAACCTTCAAGCCCACTCACCGATACGATTGGTTTACAAAACGCCTGCTATTAGTTTTAATAAATGAAGCCTAGTTTTGTGTATACAAACTATTGAAGGTATAAGAAAAATTCATACTACTTACTATATAATGGGAAAATGATATCGTTCAGAAGAACATAATATTGTTAGATTGTTCATACTAGCGGAACCTTCACAAATGTTTAAGAAGCTTCAATTGTATTGCGGTCTATGGAGCCTCCCATTTAATACCAGCAAATCAAAAGTAATGATCTTTCGAAATTGAACAGGTAGAGAAGAGAGATGGTTATGGAATAATGTCGTATTCGATTTGGTGAAGGTATCAAATTTTCTTTTAAAAAGCACCTGCAGGCAAAACAAGTGGAATCGAAAAAAGCCATCAACTGTAACTGGAAGGGAGTGCTGGAAAAGAAATATGTGGTCCTATGTAATTTAAAATTTTTGAAGCGGTGATGAGGTCGATATTATGCTATGCAGGATAAGTATGGGGATATCTTCAATATGAAGATTTAGAAAAGCTGTTGATATGTTTCAATAAACATTTATTTGGGATTCCTGGAAACACACCTATATGCTGTATTTTGGAGTCTGTTGTCTCGTAACTTTATACTTTTAGACTGAAGATGTATTTTAATTACACGCGAAAAGTAATGTCCCTCCCAAATGGTGGACTACCCAATACAATTGCGAGACAAATTCTCCAGGGGAAGTCACAGTTCTTCGTAGAATGGTCACGTTTGGAGATGCTACATAATATCCAGTTACTGGGAAGTAATTGAAGGTCATGGGATGCAAATTTTCAAAAATTAGAGAAAAGAAGAGAGCATAAAAGTTTCGACAGTGAGCGAGATATGTACAAGATTCTGTTCTGCAGCACAACCTTGGCGACAATAACTACTTCCACAATAAGTTTTCTTTAAAAACAATCTCAACCATCTCAACAAAACCAGAGGGGATCTTATTCGGTAAAATTATTGTCCAGAACCATATCCTGAAGAAAATACACAATGCGTTTTTCATTTGGTAGAGATTTGTCAAAATTTTATCATTAATCCGAAGTGCGATTTGGGGAAAACGCGTGTTTACCCTAAATGAAACTATTGATGTTTTAAATGAAGTGGAATGGAATGTTCAAAGTAGCTTCGTCCAAACAGCGATAACATAATATAGAAACCAGATTTTGAATGAATCTTATTAAGTTGTGTCCTAATCAAAAATTCATAGATATAAATTCATTATAAAATTTCCATCAACTATGCAATTTAAATTAAACGGGCTTTTTGTTTTATTGAAATATATGTAAAAGTTAAATTAGGTTTAGAAAAAACTCTTTTTTTCGGACTGGCGACGCCCGGTAGAAGCCAATACTTTAATGCTGTGAAGAATTTAAAACTATGATCACTTAAAACTGTTAAATAAAACCACATTTCTACTCTACTCTACTCTCTCTGTACTATTATTGCTAGTTCCTTTTCTGTTGATTAGTATTGAATTATGCTTTTAAATAATTATTTTCACAGTTTTGAATTATTTGGTTTTCAAAATTTAATACATATATGAGTAAATTAGTTATAGGTTTTATAAATTTAAAAAATCTATCTATACCCATATAATTGCTAGGCAGCATTCTTTTCTATAGCTCCAATTTTAATTGGATGCCGCTCTTGAGCTATAATGAGATAGTAGTAAAGACTTAATTCTGAAATCCACTTTGCAAACAAAAATTTTTTCTTATCTTTCTATTCCTTTTAACTAGTGCAGTGCAATTGTGGTTGAATTTAAAAAGACCTTTGGCCCTACAGGCTTATGGTTCAATGCTATTCTTATTCAATGAAACTAAAATTTCGAATATATAAATACAGTCTTCATAGCGTTAGAATTCTGAAGAAACATAAATCGTTGCGCTAACAATGTAAGGCATAATATGTATGTAAAACTATGCTATGATTTAAGCAGCATTGGTTTTATGTTCCGCGTCTTTTGTTGCTGATAGTTTGTGTGAATTAAACTTGTTGTAAATATTGTTTGTGTGTACATTATATACATATATCTTGTTATTCAATCCAGTTTGATAATTAAACTTAGTTTTAACACAACTGTCAATATCTAATTACAATATTATGACTCTTCATTTAAAATCTACTTTAAAACGTAGGTACATAAATTCCACACAAATTAACTGTACAATATACAAAAAAAACTCCATTGATTTAAATACGAGCATGCCACAACCAAACCTAGCAGCTAAGTTCTTAAATAAAAGTTTAAATTTAATTTATTCAAATAAATACACGATTTACAGTAGGGGTGTTTGTTTATATTTAAAATATTCGTATTCAAGCTCAAATCACCAAAGAAGATATTCATATTCGATAGCAGAATATAATGTATGTTTGTTAAGGAAATTTAAAACTACATAAGTATACGAATGTTATAGAAAAGATCAATATATATTTGTATTTGGAATTGTACGAGCAAAGAAGTACAAATTGTTTTTCCATTGTATACAAGCCATTTTACATAATTCCAAATTCTTACCAGTATAATGCATGATAGTTTCATTCAAACATATTCCTCCCGATTGTGTTCCATGAACAAAAAGGTCTTGTACTTGGTTATCCGTAGAGAATATATACGCAACCAAAGGTACCTCTCTACCATTCGTAGTTTGTTTTTTTTGTTTGTTTGTTGTTGTTTTTATATATAAATAAATTTTCCAATTAAATTAAATTTTGAAATTTCGAAAAAAATTAAAATTTAAAATCAAAGTATTTGTGCTGTGTTGAATGAAATAGATGCGGCACGACGACGAACGGCACAAATGAATGATTTTTGTATAAAAAACACAGAGATTGTGAAGATGATTTTACCTGGAATTTATAAAATTAATTGCATCATATGCATTTTCTATATTGTATATGGGCAAGATGGGACCAAAGATTTCCTCCTGCATTATGTCATCATCGGGGTTTACATCAGTCAGAATTGTTGGTTCGATAAATCGCTCTGCAATATCATAATTTCCTCCAATTGCTACTTTTCCAGATTTCATCAGTCCAAGAAGGCGTCTATAGTGAAGATTTATACAAATATTAGATGAAATTCGTTTTAATAAACTAGAATAAAATAAAAACTACTGAGCCGATTTTGCTGAAATGTTCAATGATAGTATATATTAAAATGTAGACAAAATTGTTCAGATTGAACAATTGTAAAGTTATCTCCCTGTATTCTTTGGGATTTTCGTTTTGGTACGATTGAACTTTTATAAATTAATATAAATTAATAAATAATTAGAGAATTGAATCATTATTTAGGTCGTTGTGCACTTTAATTGGATTAAAATAGGATTACTCGATGCGATCCCACTAGACGAGCTGGATCGAATTGAAAATATATATATATATGTATACCTGAACCGAGGAATTGAAGAATCGAATTCACATAATATGTAATAATAGTGTTTTTTATGTTCAGATGGTTTCCATGTTTTTTTGGCTCATTTCATTTTGTGTAAAGTCAGAATGTCACTTCAATTCTATTTTAATTCAATCTTTCGATCCCGTGAGGCCATATACCTGAATCGAAATATTAATTCGAATTCGATTCCCCAATCCACCCATATAACCGAGGTAATTGTAATAAAGCTTTCTTGAACCCAAAAAAACTGTGCCTGTAATTTATTTAAGAGGCGCCTACTGACATACAACGTTTTTGATATTTTAGTTTTCTACTAGTTCAGCTTTGCTAGAAAGTTGACTTTTAGCTTGAAAGCTTGTAATAAGTATGTCTTTGAAAGTTGAACTTTTCTAGTTTAGTAAATTTTCAATAGATATCACTTACTAGACATCTATATACGTTTTACTTACTGGAAATTATTGGCATTAATTATCCTACATAGATCGGGGCTGTCCTTTGGGTTTTCTCCATACCATTCCTTTAATACATCTTTGGCTTCAACAATGAATTTCTCCTGAACTTCCTTTGAGCACAAAATATAATCTGGAGCAATACATGTCTGTCCAACATTGATTAGCTTTCCCCATAGAATTCGTTTAGCGGTTATTCGCATGTCTGCGCTTTGGTCTATGTAACAAGGACTACCAATTTTTTTTTTCATTAGGAATTAAATAAGTTATTATGTTTTCGAAATCATTGCATACCTCTTTCCTCCTAGTTCTAGTGTGACGGGAGTTAGGTATTTATTGGCAGCAGCATGGACAATTTTTCCTACTCTCGTTGAGCCGGTATAGAAAATATAATCAAAACGTTGTTTTAAAAGTTCTGCAGTTTCAGCTGGGCCGGCCGTTACAATTGGATAGCAGTCCTATATTTAAAACAAATGTTAAAATTTTTAGGTAAGAAGTTTTTTAACTTTTTTAATATTTTTTTTTAAAACTAACATTATCCAAATATTTAGGTACTGTTTCGGCCAGGAATTTAGCACAATTAGCTGAGATCTCACTGGGTTTGATTACGACACAATTACCAGCTGCTATCGCAGATGCCACAGGTACTAACAATAATTGTAATGGGTAATTCCATGCACCAATAACTAAGACAACACCAAAGGGATCATTGTAAATGCTAACGTCATCCAGCAGATTAATAAATGATTTTGAAGGCTGAAATGTACATAGACAAATTTGAATATGTATTAGAAAACAAAATTAAATTATAAATGTTTTTGTTAACCTTTTCTGGTTTCATCCAATCTTTAAGATTGAACAAAATATTATTTACATCGTTCTTAATTTGTTCTGTTTCAACAATAGTGCTTTCCTGTTTGTGACGGCGTAGATCAGCTTCCAATGCGCTTACCATATCAGACTCATGCTCTTCGTACATTTTGAGAAGTTGTTCCAATTGTTTTTTTCTGTAAGTAACACAAATTGTAATTTATTAATAAATGGTTCACTTGGTTTATAGTAGTTGGCTTTTTTTAGGGCATAATAGATCTCAAGGTCGCAGTGCAACAACCTCATAGTAATATTCATATAGTTTGAATTGATGTACCCCATGACGTATGTGGGATATTTTTTCATTGAAATAAATGTTCATATAAAACAACGTTTATTTTTTGGTTGGGCAGCTGTTAAAACATTTTCTTCTAATCAGGAGTTTTATTACAAGACTTCATTCCTTCACTTCAATTCAAGAATTTTTAGCTGATAGTTATTTACCATTTCAACTTTGAAATGAATTGTTTGTTAAAAATAATAGATGTGTTCCTGTACTTTATGCAAGAAAATTAACAAAATTAAGGCGTGTTCGGCAACACACTAAAACTACGAAAAATCTACGAATTTCTACGAAAAAACAGTCAAATTCTGTTCCCGTACACCGAATTTTCGCAATTTTTCACAGGAAAGATTGAAAAACACCTTTTTAAACCTACGAGGAACATGAGCATGATTCCAAGGAGTAATGCGCCATAATCTGTAAAAAACTACGAACATTTTGAGGCAAAAACTAATAAGCATTTTAAAGAAATATCCGACAATTTAACATTTTTAAAAGAAAGTTTTTAATTTGAAAATGATAACTACTAGACAGATCTGGCCAAAAATGGATCTAAGACGTTACAAATGTGTGTATTCTTTGAACTTACTCTTACTGTTTGCTGCAAAATTTAGCAATAACATTTTGCCTTTCTACTTTCAGTTAAGTCCAATTGAATGATATGGAGCGCCCATTAGAGAGTGAAAAACTACGAACATTTTGTTTAGAAGAACACACCTAAAATTTTCCACAAAACTTTAACCCCCCGTTTCACAGTGCGGTTTTGAGCTCCACTTTTGGTTAAAGCTTCAGATCAACAATTTATTCGGTTTCACAGTGTCGTTTAAGCCTTGAACTGAGTTCAATTTTTAGTTTAAGTTGACCGAGATTATTCTGCCATTTAAGCTTCAGTTCAGCGTTTGTTTTTTTTTTCAGAAAATTTTATGAACAAAGTCCGGTATTTGCACAGCGTGTGTTTACCCCTGCGTCAATGAACAAGAATCCAAATGGCTGACGAATTTAAATGGAGCAAGGAAAACACTTTCAAGCTTATTTTAAATTACTAAATGAACCCCATTTTCTACAATCCTTGTCTTTGTCATCCGGAATACCTATATAAAAAACTTTGCTTTCCATTTTTCTTTTAAAAATTATTTTTTGTTCAATATCTGCACTGGGCAAAGAAGATAAAATAAAAGACAGCTGTCAAATAAGAGCGCAGTACTGAAAATGAGAAAAAGGTTTCGTGTAATAACACGCGCGTTACCGTACCGAATAGAAGTTCAAAAGAAAATAACCAAGGCTTGTGCGTTACAGTCACGCGCTGTGTAATACCTAACAAAACAAAATTGTGGATTTACCATAAATCTTCTAAATTTTGAAGATTTCCCATACAAATTTTAATCTCCTTAGACGAAGATTAGAAATTAATCTCAATGAAATCTTCTTAAAATTAGGGAATTATTTTCTCAACACACCCCAAACAAACTTTATTTTGTGGAACGCGGCCAGAATACGCACATCCAAATGTCAATTCTCCATGTGTGTTAGCAAGAGATAGAGGTATATAGAAAGTCAAAATAATCTCTGTTTTCTATGGTTAAAACACTTTAAGATTAATTTTTAATCTACTTTTTTTAAACCGGATAATCTCTAGACGTAGTATTATCGACTTGCTTTAGTGATTTTGAATATTATTTTATATATTATTCTCGTTGTTTAGCGCGTTTTTTGTGTCAGAGAGAGAAAGGAAGGACGAGGCAAGAAAAATGATGCCAACTATTTTCATAAAATATAGTTAAAATAAGTTCAACTGATCTATCTGAAGATCGGATTTCACTGTAAAACCGGACAAATTAAACCAAACATTTAAAATCAGTTTAAGGTTCAGTTGATCTTAAGTTTAAACTTCCAATGTGAAACTGGGGGTAAAGGATTTATTTTTATAATTTCGGAGATTGTGTAGGCATAATGAAATTTGTATATTTTACCAAAAAAAAAAACGGGTTGCAGAAGTGAAAACTTGAACATTAACGTTGTGCATTTTTGATATTTTGGAATGTTCAAGGAATAATTTTGCACGAATTGCTTTAAAAGTACTATCATTTAAATGGTAAATATAATATGTTTTTATTGCGCTTTCGTACACGAACATGACATGACATGATATTCTTCTTGTGTAATTTTATGCAATATCAAGAACTTGTTTTTTCGTTCTGCCTAAAAACAAAAAGCCCACAAGTTAACACAAATAAGGTTTATTTCTTTATTATACTATTTTCTCACCGAAGCGAAATCTCGGATTTCGTAGATTTCAGCCCAATTCTTCGCTTACGCCATATATTTTTGGGATTTCGAAATCCGAGATTTCGTTGAAATCACAATGAAATCCAATTAACGATGCGGCCCATTCATAGTGAACGAGTTCATTTTAAACTTCACCATATTTAGGTAAAAAGCTTTTTATGTGCAAATTACGATCTCTCACTCTAACAATAAGCAGATAAAAAGAGAGTTTGAATTTTTATTTGAAAAAATGGCTTGGGTTAATGAATTAGATAAGCAGAAGTGGTTGTTGTTTGAGCTTTTTGAGAGGCGATATAGTAGATTAGGAGATGTGAACACCAATTTGAAATCTCGAAAGCTTCCTGCTGAAATCGCAGATTTCGCTTCGGTGGGAACATAGTATTGCTTACATTTTAATTAACAATTTCTTTAAAAAGAAAACACTTTTCATGTTGTTGTTGCAATTTTTAAATAAAAACGAAAAGTAAGGAAACACATTTAAGTTGTTTCTGACTACATACTTGCCACATTTAACAAAAGAAATAAGATGTGGTGGACTCAACATTTATAAAAAAATGTTTTCACGAAATAGAGTTTAATTTACATGCATTTGTCATTTTGAGCTCCACCAAAAGAACAAGGAGATAAATTTATTATTATATTGGCTTCAATCATTTGGTTTTCTTCTTCTTAAATTGTAAAAGAGAGTTTTATTCACAATACTTCCCAAATTCAAATTCAAATTATTCGATCAGCTGATTTTTAATTTAACAATCTTGCTGGAGGGGTAAAAAAGTTTAAGAAATGTTAAAAGCTCTGGCATTTTCGTGCCAGAAAAAAATTAAAGAAATTAAAAAATTTTGCTTGCTTACAATCAGAAGATGTAGGCGACTTAATAGTCTGTGATTGGCCAGCTGTCAAAGAATTTCCCTTCAATTAATGTGGTTTCCATTGGTAAGATAAATAAATTTGTTTCGGATCTAAATATGTCGTGTTTTGACATATTTAGATCCGAAATAAATTAATTTAATTTATTTCGGAATTCACGTTTTTGCATTCCATTGGGCATTATAAATTTATGATTTATTTTTATATCTACAGGGAGGCGCACGAATCGTGCTACAAAAATAAAACGTAATTTTTTTCAGTGTGTGTAATCGGCTTATTTTTTTTTATTTTATAGGCTACTATTTAGATTTTTCAAAATGAATGCTTGGGATACTGAAAAAAGGATTTGGATAGTGCAGCGATACCATTCTTTGCAGTCCGTCATTTCCGTCTAAAGGAATTTAGGCTGAAGTTTGGCGGTACTTCCCCGAGTAGATGGACCATTATGACGCTGGTGAACATGTTTGCCGAATCTGGAAGCATCGAACGAAGACCGTATCATCGAGATCCCAATATTCGGGTTCAGGATACAATCGTGGCTGTTGCATCGGCAATACAGGCAAATCCATCCAAGTGTTTCGACTCGAAACTTATCGGGCCAAATTGGAGTTAGCAGACAGTCATTACAAGGGATACTTCATGATGACTTAAACTTGTTTCGTACAAAGTCCAAATTACAAGCAAGTGAAACCCTCAGGATTTGCCTGTTCGCCTGGAATTTTGCCGAAAAATGATTGCAATGGACGAAGAGGACAACACATTGATAAATTGTTTGTTCATGTCTGATGAGGCCCATTTTGACTTAAACGTCAACGTTAACAAGCAATATTGCCGTATATGGAGTGAATCTAATCAAGAAATGCTCCATGAGACGGAACTGCACCCAGAACGAGTCACTGAGTGTTGCGCAGTTTCATCAAGATGTATTGTCGGGACATACTTCTTTGAAGAAAACGGTGTAACACAAACTTTCAATGGGGACCGTTATTTAAAGATGTTGAAGAAATTTTTTTTTTACCCAGAACTTCGCCGAAGACGTATCCCATTCAGCAGGATTTGGTTTCAACAAGATGGAGCAAGTGCACACGTAGCCACACAAGTTATGGCGCAGCTCCAACGAAAATTCCCAAACAAATTGATAACCAAAAAACTGCACTCTCCGCTGGCCCCCAAGGTCACCTGACCTGACTGCACCAGACTTTTTTTATGGGGTTATGTCAAGCAGAAAGTGTACAAAACGAAACCCAGGAATTTGACTGAATTGAAGCAGACCATTAAGACAATAATTGAGGTGATCCCAATTTCAACTCTTCAGGCCGCAATGAACAATTTTCTGATCAGGTGCCGCATATGCCTGATGAGCGTGGAGATGATTTGCGGTCTATCATCTTTAAATTTAAAAACCATTAGTTATTTAAAATAAAATTTAATTTTTAATCCAATAAAAAAAAATTAATGAAATACATCGATTAAAATAAAAGTTATTTAAATTTCTTATTGTAGCACGATTCGTGCGCCACCCTGTAGATCATTTTTCCAGATCCACAGATAATTATATCTACAGATATCACATCAAATGTGCCCTAACTATTTTCAAACTCATTAAATTCAAACTAAATGCATCATTATCATTATTTTTAAAGATTAGATTAGACTCTTTTGGTCTAGTTGTTTTTGGAATGCGAATAAAAAGACTTTATTCCACTCTTTACCGAGCGTTTCGTAAGTTTTTCTTACTTCACCAGGGGTTTTATTTGTTTAATCTGTTAACAATAATTTACAATGATATTATTTTATTTTAAATAATTCGTCAAACTCATACAACAACATTATTATTATTAAATTATCGAGTTAGCTATTTTTGTCCCTCTACTTAGAGAATCATTCTTCGAATTATGTTATCAAATGGAATATTTCTTGGACTTTCACATTTTCATTATCAACATGCTGAACCGTAATTACCCCACTTACCCATCCTGTATAATAATCTGAATTAGATGAAAACAAATTCAACTAAGAGTTTAAACAAAACAAAACGTATTTTACTTTAATTCTTAGTGAGTCATACAACTTCTCACTAGCTATAGTCAATATTAATTAAATCAAAAACTAACAATCAGAAAATTGAGAGTGACAGGGATGATGTTGCAGCACATTATAGTTTTGTTAATAATCGGTTGTTGACTTATTTATTGACCTTGATTTTTTACAAATTTTATGCAATTCAGACTCCACTCGCATTAAACTTGTTTAAAAGTTTTCATTAATTTATTACTGAATATAATAATGCAGGTAAATTTTTTAATTTGAAAAAAAAAACAAGAACTTTACTGTTCTCTAATTTAAATGAAGGTGAATATGTATGTAGATATACCTACGAGTATTATTATTTTTATTTGCATTACAAGGTTATCGTGATGGCACGTGTTTATTGAGCACTGATACTTAATTATTCATCAGATAATTACTGCTTGTTTGTAGATTACTTTTACAACAAGATGAATTAGTGTAATCTATATCGGAATTATAAAAAAAATAATAATAATAGTAATAATGACAATTACCGAATGTCTGAATGAGAGACAGACGTTTTTGTTAAGATTGCTAAGCAACAAAGTGTTTGACCTTCAAAATTCATTAACTTTATTATACCTATCTATGTTTATTATGACAGGAACAATAAAATGGCTTCATGCCGGCAATGTTGACCTTTAGCAATGCTTGAAAGCAACATTAAATAAATTTTAAAAAAAAGAATGGACATTTTTGAAATTTGGAACTAAGACAGTTATCTTAGATTTTAAGACTATAGGAAATTAATCATTTTGTTTATTGTCGTCATAGTTTTGTGGTTGACCAAACAAGCACATCACCACACTATAGAAGATTTGAATTATGTATATACTGCTCCCAACAAGATTGATAGATAATATTAAAATGAATAAATGAATTTTTACATCCAATGAATCATCATTCATCATTGCAGTACTTTCGGTTTTAACTTCAAACACAAAGGGAATATTATTTGCATACTTTCGCTATTGTTGTTTGGAGACTTTTCTCCTTCTCCTTCTGTTTAAACTCTTTATTGTTATAACTAAGCGATTTCGTAATTTAACAGGGAAACATATTTGCAGCTGTACGAGTATATCTCATTGACAATCTAGATAAACAAAACAATGTTTATTTATTTATTTCAACAATTTATTTTTAAGAATGTTTATTCTTTGTATTTTTAGTTCCTGTTAAAAGTTGGAGAGTACATAGTTTCCATATTCAATATCGCATATGGACCGAATGAAGCGTGAAAGTTCAAAAAAGTTTTCCCATTTTTTTAATGTGAAAGAAACGCTTGCGTTAATTAATTGGGAATTATTTTGGATTAATTCTAGTGTATACAGTTCGTCAAGCCGTTGAAAATAAGAAAAAAAAATGGTTGTATGGCAGGTACCGTTAATAATAATAAAATGTGTAGACCAAAACTTAACCAAAATGTAGAATATACCTATAGTAGTGCACATATTTTTATTTTTTATATGCTAGAACCGTTTTTGAGATTATTAAGATGGTAGAAAAAAATCGTACAATGTCGATTTATATCCCAAATGCCAAAACTTGCCTTATCCTGTCCTTTGAATTATAAATAATAATACATACCAAAATTTTCGAAAGATATTTTTTTGGATTTTTGAAAAAAAAAAATGTTTTTTTTTGATAATTCAATATTTTGAAAACGGGTGGATAATTTTTTTTTCGAAATTTAGTTTTTAGGTTTATATAATTAAAAATTTAAAATTGTAATACTTATCTTTCTATTGAAAAAGAATTAAAGAAATTTTGTATGTATGTATATGTATATAAAAAATTAAGTAAAAACGGCTTTAAAAAATATATAAATTTTTAATAGAAATCCAATCGTGTACTTTGTATAATATAAATTTGACAAACTATACTGTTTGCCAGCTGATTTTGACTACAATAGCCGTGTTTTATTGGGAAATTTATCCATCGTAAATGTATCCGTTGTAGTATTGTACATACAATTCGCTACGGTCGATGAAAAGCTAAAGTAGAATGCTACCGTGGATAGATGGTTAACGTTTATTCGAGTATCGATTTGATTTTGTTAGTACGATTGATTCAATTGAAGCCCGATGGATGTGTTCATGGAGTAGTTATAATTATTAATTTCCATTCGTAGGACAAATCGATCTTTTTGATTGCATTTTTCTTCTTTTTTTTGTAGGTGGGCAGTCTAAAATCTTAGATAACTCCATTTTTTAATAAATATATAAGCTGTTCTTCTGAAAACTTTTTCCTTTGTACTATTAAAAAGTGTAAGTAAAAGTTTCTCGCATTCTTTGCTCAATTATTTTCAGGAGCAAGTCTAAAATTCCACCTATATCTACAATTTTGTATACCCCTAACGTCAATTGATCAATTTTAACAAATTTCGATTTCCATTTTGAAAAAAAAAAATGAATCTCTATTGACTGAATTCAGTTTTACTTTCATTTTTGACTAACTAATACCAATTATCGTTTTGTGTTCAATTTTTATTAGTAATTATAAATAAACGGAGTTTGGTGAAAAAAATCATCTTTGTATTTAGATCTACAAAAAAGCAATTTTACAAGTTTGGATAAGTGGAAATATTGATTTAAGGTAGATCCGCACTGGGTGGATCGGCACCACAGAGAAACTGCTCAACACTGCTCTGTAAAATATTTATTCGTATGGAATTCTATGAGCTATAACGCACTACGCGGGAACTTAACTTCACAAAATGTGCTTTTTGTTCACTACTTGGATGTAGACCATGGACGGACTTCGCTTCACTACATGGACTGATCGTACATTTTTGTGATCCCATTGTTTTTTTTTCTGGACATAGAAATGGCAAAATGTTAACTATTTGTTCCTTACTCCGCCTATGTTTAATTATTGAATTGAAAGCAAAACACAATCAGAAAATAAATTTGTAAATTGATTGATTGACTTGAAGAATAAAACTCTGTCTAATCTATCTATCTATCTACTCAGAAAATAAGTAAAAGCATGAAATTTAAAGGGGAAATGTAAGGGGAGTGAACAAATTTTAACTACGTGTAGTGTTTTTTTTTTTTTTTTTTTTTTAAATTCATTTTCATTTCATTTTAACTTATAACTATCTTAAAGCTAGACAAAAATGTTTAAAACTAGCCTAATTATCAATACTACGTGTAGTGTGCATTCAAACCAATTAACATTAAAAGGAAACAAACAAATCTCCAGCAATTTTGTTTCCTCGTGTGAACGGCATAGACTATTTTTAATGCAATCCAAAAAATTCCCTGTGTAAAAATGGACTTTGGCCATAGTTTATGAACAAACCCATTCACTTATTATTTCCTTTCTATTGATGCAAAACGAATGTTCGAATTTAAAATTGATAATGGAGAAAAAAAGCAAACAAAAAATGGTTTTCAAACATTAATTAATATTAGTACGTTTTTCGTTTTCTTTCTATTTTATATATTTAAAAGTATATTATTGGTCATAATTTTGATATTTTCTTAATTATTCTTTGCACAAAACTCTTTCATTGCTTGTGATAGCTGTGCAGGGGTACCATTCGAACAAAATTAAAAGAAAGGCTACGGCCGATGCGTTGTTTTGGGTATTACTTATGGGGTTTTCGTTTGGTAAATCTATATTTTGATCTATAAATTGATTTATTTCGTAACGATTCGAATATATATATTTATATTTATTTATGTATATTTGTGTCTTTGAACCAGCTATCGGTATCAGCTGTCTTATCAAGCTGATGGCTGTCAATTCTAATGCATGGTGGTGTTAGTAAAAGAGGGTAGATCTGCAAAATTGATTTAAAATTAAAAAAATAAATCAATTTATTTGGCCAATCGAAGGCAAAAATTGTCAAAATCAGTTGTTTGACAGATCTAAATCAAACATAAATTGATTTGTGTTACCAAACGATAACCACATTACTGTAGAAGTGGTATCGAATCCAAAATGGAGTCCCTTGCTTGAAGGGAGCCTTTCAAGCAAGCGAGCCCGTTTTGCACCCGAAACCACATCATAAACGGACTCAAAAACGGACCCGAAACGATTCCAAATCGGATGAAATTAGTATTTGAAATTAGAATCACCACGGGACCATTATGTGAATGTATTGTGACAGAGAGATTTATTATTTCACCATACTCAGCTCCTTCAACTCCCCACTCGATTATCGACTGGTCCCTCTATTTCTTAGTTCATAAAAAAAATAATCTTGACTCTCGTTCTTTTTTTTTACATGCGTACACAGAAAATTTGTTAATATGTGTGACACTAATTTTTTTTTTTGGATTCTAGAGTGAACCGAAAAATTTGGGTCCGTGTTTTTATTGTAGGGCTACGAACAAAGTTCGAGATTCATGAAAGTCATCGGAACTACCAACTTAACAACAACAATTCGATGATCGAATAAATGTAGCAAATCTATGCAAAGCAGACTTTTGGTTTTACTTTTATCGAAAGCAGGTTCTTGTATTTGTAATGTGTGTACATTTAAATTCTGTCGTGTTGCGGATATCTTTTGTCAACAAAAAACGGCTATTGTTTTGCACGATATTCGTGGTGGGAATCTATACATATTTTCGACGGGTTAGTTCACAGTTTGATAAAAAAAAACTAAACGTCAAACGTGAGATAAACCTGTTATATTTTGATTTAAAATCGAGCACGATTTGAATTTGTGTATCCACGAAAACCTTTTTTGGGAAAAAACTCTTTGCTATTGCAGATAGTGAACCTATTCTATTGACCGTTAGTGTACGTATGTACATGAATTTGTGTGTTCCATTGGCCTTTTTCTAGATATATAATCAGTTATATAATCCTGCAATCATTCGTGACCATAGTGGAGGCGGAGTAAACACTGCGATTTAAAATAGATATTGACTTTATACAAACTCCGTGTGTGTTAGTTAAGTAAAGTTTGGTGAGTAACTAACCAATTAAAAATAAAACACTCAGAAAATAATTAAAACCATGAAATTTAAAAAGCTATAAGTTTTTTGTTTTTTTAATTTCCTATACAGACACACATTGCAAAAGGTATTGACACACCTGCAACTTTTTAGTATAATTCATTCTATAATAATAAATAAAAAGTATTTTTATAACATTTGTTTTATAAAATTTGAAAAAAAAAATATGAAAATTTTATTACCAATAAAAATAATTTAAAAATCTGATTGCGCATGGATGTAGCACCAACAGGTTACTAAACAAATTAGTTTATTCCATGCAAAACAAGCTTAAATCAGGGATGAAGAACTATGTCATCCAGCATTTTAAAGAATAAGTTAATTTTAAATTGCGCCAATAATTTTGCCTTATATGATTCAATCTTAAAAACTGTTTATTAAATCAACTCCCCAATAAAAATATCTTTTATTTATTAATATAAAATGATTTACTGCAAAAAGTTGCAGGTGTGTAATGTCGTTTTTATTTGGAAATCCGGAAGCCTTCCGGACTCTTCTGAAAGCATTCACTTGGGAAAAAATGACAGTTCTAATTCTGATAAGAGAATTTTGCTTCTGGATTTGAAAACAGAATCAGAAGCAGAAGCACTCACACATTCATATACTTGAACGTCAAACTCGACTGTTATCATTTTTTGTATCATAATTGTGCAACAAACATTTTTTTTGAATTTGAATATTCTCACGTACACAATTATTTTCACACATACAATCTCATTAAAATTCAGAATCATCAGAATCACACAAAGGTGATCAGTTGGGATCCCGTATCGGAGAACAATTCCGGATTGCCAAATAAAAACGCCATTAGTACTTTTTCGGGGTGTGGATTATAAAGAATGTAAAAAAAAACATGTCTATTTAGATAGTATATCAGTGATTTTGGTTTTAGCATCTTTTTTTGCGGAATCCAATATTTTTTAAATGTCTAATGTACATACATAAGCGGATAACATTACGTAAATGAAATCGAATCAATATTTTCTAAAACCGTTCGATTTTTAGATATACTTCATAAAAAGCTGAACAAACTTGGCTTGCAAATACAATTACATTACATATTCAGTTTTAAGAAACGAAAAATATTTTATAAAGCAAATATGTATTTTATTCTGTTTCTAGCTCGTTTAGATTTTAATAGATCATATGAGTTTTATTACACACATTTGCAAGAGTGGCAAAATTCCAACATTCTGTTATTTTATATACCAAATGCGATTATGGTATGTCTTATGGCAATAAGTAATTTCCTCCATAGGTCAAAAGCTGGGAAGTAAACAAAATTAGTTTGACATAAATTTTTGGAGTAAAAAAAAATTAACAATTCTTTGAAAAATAAATTGATGTTGTTGTTGTTGATTCGACTTCTGGCTTCCGTCATGAACAGACGGGGGTTTACTCCCTCGTCTCATTAGCAAAAAAGTAACTGTCTTTTATAATTTAATTCTTGCTATAGCAGTAAAAAGTAACAAAATTTTGTTAAACTATCATAAGTAACAAAATAAGAGTGAACCGTGCTGAAATCATGAAACAAATATAAGGTGTCCATTACGTCCTGATAAAAGCCGAAGTGTCAATCCGTAACTGTCATGTTTCACACAATCATCACTCCTTGACCACACATCATCCACGTATGGATGATGCTGTACCGTAACGGAAGCATCCCCAGGATGAATAATGCTGTACATATCAGTCATTGCCTACATCATGATGGAAAATTGCCAGTCCCAGGAATGGCATATAACTCAAACGAGCACATCACACATCGTACATGGACGATGCTGTACAGTAACAAAGAATCCTTAGGATCCGCGCATTAGCCGCCCATAACCGACAAACGGAATTATCCGTTAATCAACTACTGCTCATAACAGTTACCTATAACTACATGGAAGCAAGCGTCAGATTAGCAAACAGTCTCAACATTCCACATTTATTTCGCATTATGCAGAAAGGACTCCTCCTCATCAACATACTTTACAATTCTATAAATTCTTCTGCCATAAAATTGTGTAAAAAAAAACACAAATCGTGCTCAGTCAAAAATGAATTCCAAACAATATTATAACCTTTAAAAAGTTAATTTCTATAACTAATTTTTTAACATTAGTATAAAATCACATGTCTTATTTAAAGTATATAGTGCGTTTGCACTCTCGCTCATTTATACGTTAAGTGTATATATGTTCATGTATTTACGATGTAGAGTTCTCGCTCTATCTTAAAATGAAATGTTAAGCATAAGTGGTTGTATATACGCCACAAGTTACCGATACACTGTATCTGTGGAAGAGCAGTTCCACTACTTAATTATACACATTAGATGACAACACGTCACAAGTTACTGATACACTGCTCGTGAGCAAAGCAGTTCAACTATACAAAATTACAACGACCAAGAGGTGAGCAACTACATTACAGACAAAGCAGGCAATACTTAATAGCCGCAGTATAATATCCTAAAGAAATCGAGAAACACACACCTTTGTAAAACCATTTTATAAAAGACTCAATAAAGAAAATCAAATCAAATCAAAATGTTGTTGTTGTTGTTGTTGTTTAAATGTCAACATTAGAATGAGAAAAAAAAACAACGATAGTTTCTGGATATGCCCAATATAAGACAAACAATAATGTTTGGGTATCTATGGACATAATCGTATGATCACTCGAGACATATCTACATATATATACATATGTACATACCAAAACCAAAGTAAAAAAAAAACTGTTGCGTACCCTGGACTCAAGGCTGCGATGTGTAAGCACCTTGAATAAAGTACGTTATATAGAAAAGTCTATATATACTACAAATCTTAGGTACACATGACAAGACACATAACTTAAATAATATTTGTATAATATTCACCAATCACATAACACATAAGTGTTTTTCGAAGTTCAAAAATGCGAACCACAGGCATAGTCAAACTGTGAAACACTTTTCGAAAATCAATCGACAGAGGACTCATTGCAACTCAAACTTTAAATTTTACTCTCTAGTCTCAACGCACGCAAAATAGTCTTATACTACGTTTCCACCGACCACTAAACCAAGATTTAAGTAGATTTAGCTAAATCTCCTACAAATCTTGAAGATTTACCATACAAGTTTTAATCTTCTCAGATGACGATTTAAAATAAATCTCATTTAAATCTTCAATCGAACTACCCTACTTCCATATCGAAATGAACACATCCATCGGGAAAGTGAATTTTTCTCTTCGGTTGACACAGATGAAGCTGCCTGTCTCACTTCTACATCATAAGAGAAAATGAAAAGATATATGCATTTTGAACAGTGCTGTCAAAATTAATCTACTTTTGGAGCGGTGGAACCACTTTTTTAGATTAGTAAATCTACAAGAGATTAAAGTTCGGTGGAAACGTGGTATTACTTCAAACAAAAAATAAAACGTTCCAGGTAGTCCGATAAATTTCTTCTTAATCATTTGAAAGGTTTCCTTGCTATGCCAAATGTTTTATATTATTGAATAATGCTACCTACTAACTTCCAGCTTTTTATCAGCAAATTGAACCTCACCCTTTTATTTCCCAAAAAGAAAATCCCACGCACATTCGCCAACCTTGTTTTTTAAAATCCCTTATCAAATTCCCCAACCATTTTAAGAAATGAATGCTTGAGATGCTTCTGTAACTTAATTCCCAATTTTACCCCTGCCGAGAGCTTAATGTTTTACAGATAAAAAATTTAAAAAAAAACAGCGCACAAGACAAAGAACGGGGCACAAAATAAAAATATGCTATAAAATAAAATAAGAAACTACTCAAGAATTCCAATGAACAAATGCTTATTTGTATATTCTTTCATTGAAACTCATCATTGAAAACCTTGACTTTCAATTTTGAGGCACTTAAACAAATAAAACTAATGTCATTTTGGTACCAAAATGAAGATAATAAGATATATAATATTTCTTTCTTATAAATTCACTTTTGATTCTTCAATGATGGAAAGCGTTTTCAATGATCACCCTAGTGCGACGTCATGGCTCAATTCAAACAAACCTACTGATATAATCTTTTTTATTTACAGCCAAGTTAAAGCGATTTCTGCCGCAGTTACAGTCGAAGCTTGTAACTAGATGTCGCGAAGAGCTGAAAAATCTTGGCACGCGACATAACATTAGACTCTGCTGGGTCCCGGATCACAGTAATGTACCGAGCAACCAGAGAGCTGTTGAGCTGGCGGAGAAGGGTTCAACACTTGATCCTACTCAAATAAACCCTTCGATTAAACTCCCACTCTGTGTCACAAAACATCATTGGAAATAATATTCTTTCAAAAATCAATTAAAGATGGAATGGGCACGACACCTGTGCCAAAACCAGTAAACTGTGGCCCTACTTCGAAAAGAACAGAAAGTATTACCCACATAAACAAGAATTCCCTTCGAACTCGTACTCACCGGACACAATCTTCTAGGCAACCATAAAAAGAAAATGGGGCTAAGCAATGATGACCAATGCAGATGCTGCAATGACGAAGACGAACATGAGGACACCTCTCATTTTTTTGTGTCAATAATCAGCACTTTGTCATATAAGGTAGCAAATTCTTGGGCAGTATTTTCTTCAATGGCTTAGAAGAACTCTCGAATCTTTCAGGCAAAAGCCTACTGAACTTCATAAAAATCTCTAAATGATTATCCATAGAACTCAAAAAATATTTTTTTTTTTTTCAACTAAAAACGGCTTCAACGAATTTTATAAAAAAAAATCAGTTAATTAAAGAAGGTGTACATTTTGGTAATTTTTTTTTTTTTTGAAAAAAAAATGGTTATTTTTGGTTTTCGATTTTCTGTAAAGCGGTTTATTTGATTTTTTTTATGCAGAAGCTGCTAAAAAAATTAAACACTAATATAATCCAAAATTTCTGAAAAAAAATTCTTGTGAAATTAAGAAAAAAAATTTTTTTTTTGAAAACTCAAAATTTAGAAAACGAATCAACGGGTTTTTTTTTTGAAACTTAGTATTTGTTATTTTTTTGACAAAAGGTATCTTGAATAGATAAAAAAAACTATTTTTCTTAAATAAAAAACAACGGTAACTACCATACAAATGATAAAAAACGTAAAAAATGTATTTCTCAAAAACGTTCCAAGAATTTATAAAAAAAACGTGTGGGTTCTTTAATTAATGCAGTCCTCTTTTGAGTAAACAAATATTTTGTTTATATTTTGGACTTTCTCTCTTTGGATGAACCGATTCAAATTATTTTTTTTATGCAAATGTTCCCTAGAAGTGTTATTAAAACTGCATACTCAAAAAATTGGTTTCTCGATTTTTAAAAAAATAAATAAAATCACTGATTTTTTTTTTAATAAAAATTAAAAATGTTTTCAGTTTTAGAAAAAAAAAATCCAAAGATTTTTGAATTTTTTGTTGAATCATGTTTTTTAAACAAACTGTAACAACTAAGCAATCTAAAAAGATTATATTATATGTATAATCGATTAATTTCTACCTCATTATATAACATTTTACACATTTTTGCATACGTCACTGAATAGCTACATACATATATACAATATAGGACCTCATACAATTATATATATGTAAATTTGATAGTGGAGATTTTTAACGTGTTTTTTATTTTAATAAATTAAAGATTTTATTTAATTGACTAAATGACAAATTTGTGTATATGTATCTACAAAAATCGCATGAAAATTATGTACATATATTGCATCTAAATTATAAATTAATATGCATATAGCTACCCACCTATATGCTTCACTTTCATTATTACAATATAAATATTTACATATCTAGGTTCCATCTATGTAAAGGGTTATCCACTTTGCGGTTTCAAAAGTATAGGGCTGGAATTCGACATATGTCAAACTAATGGCGATTTATTTGGCAATCCGGAATTCTTCTCCGATCCGGGATCCCAACTGAACACTTTTGTGTGATACTGACGATTCTGAATTTTAATGAGATTGTATGTGTGAAAATAATTGTGTACGTGAGAATATTCAAATTAAAAAAAAATTGTTTGTTGCTCAATTATGATACAAAAAATGACAACAGTCGAGTTTGACGTTCAAGTACGAGTATATGAATGTGTGAGTGCTTCTGGTTCTGATTCTGATTTCAAATCCAGAAGCAAAATTCTCTTCTTTTCATAATTAGAACTGTCATTTTTTCCCAATTGAACACTTTCAGAAGAGTCCGGAAGACTTCCGGATTGCCAAATAAAAACGACATAAGTTGTTAAAGCAATTTTTTTTTTGAGTTGAAAGTCTGACATTAACGAAAATGGATCTCTTAAATATCGCACAACGCATACCAATTTTTAAAACCCACTACAAAAATGGTGATTATGCCACGGCCACATATCGTGCTTTAAGAGGAGATTATGGTTTACATAATCGTCCAACTACGCAAGCAATTAGCAAAATTGTGAAGAAATTTGAAGTGACTGGATTGGTTACAGATATTGTAAGGCCTGTGCATCATTGTTTCGCTCGTAAAACTGAATATATCGCTGCTGTAAATGAAAGTGTTGCCGAAGACCCGAATGTGTCGATTCCTCGTGGATCTACACCTACATCCATATAAAGTCCAGCTCACACAACAACTGAAGCCAGCTTACCATTCACGACGTCGTTGACACGTCGAATGGGTGCTTGAACAACAGGCGGTGGAGGGCGATTTTTCGAACAAAATTTTCTTCAGCGACGAAGCACATTTCTCACTCGGTGAGTATGTTAATAAACAAAATTGTTCTATTTGGGGTTCTGAGAATCCTCAAATAATTGAAGAGAGGCCATTACATCTACAAAAAGTCACTGTTTGAGGCGCTCTTTTGTCCGGAGGTGTGATTAGACCTTACTTCTTCGAAAACGACGATGGAATTCGGAGCGTTATCGTCATATAATAACCGACTTTTTTATGCCTGCTATTGAAGAATACGACTTGGTTTCAACAAGACGGTGCTACATGCCACACAACTCGAGCGAATATGGTTTTATTGCAAGACATTTCCTGGCCGCAAGATTTCTCGTCGTGGCGGTATCAACTGGCCACCAACATCATGTGATTTGACATTTTTTGTGATGCTACGCAAAAGACCATGTTTATGCAGATAAACCTTTAACTATTGAGCACTTGAAAATCAACATTCGTCAAATTATGGTTGAGATACCGCCCAATATGTGTCAAAAAGTGGTCATTCAACAATTCGCGTGGTGGTAATTTAAATGATGTAGTGTTTCACACATAATGTGAAGGTTCAAACTTTATAATAAAATAGAAATATCATGAAAAAAATATTTTATGTGTTTTATTTACGTTTACTTCTGAAACCGTAAAATGGATAAACCATTATATATGTACATATTGATATTACTCTCCTAACTTATGCAAGGATAATATTAATTATAATTTAGGTTTAAATATACATTTGTAGAAAGGCAGGTACCTATGTAACTATTCCCTGATTAATCCATTCAACAATTCATTATACTTAAAATCAAGGTAGTAGTACCTACGTAGTCTTCAAGCCTACCTAATGATAACTAGACTAGATACCTACTAACTGCGTCAGTGGTTAGCTACAAGAGCAAATTCTTAAGATCCAGTCATGCATTTTATTTTCCACCTACGAATTCACAAGATAACAAACAACAGACTAAGACCCGTTTGCAGATACACAACTTAAGCATTTACGCAGAGGAAACCGTACCCCATAAGCGTTTTAAGTTGAACATAAATACTTATGATGAGTATCAGCAAACTGGCCTAAATATTGCAGAAATATTGGGCCCTATTGCTGTTGTCGATTGTCGGTCAATATTCGATAACGAGCCATCAACTATCGACAAAATGAGAAATCGGTATTGTGGTTGTCCAATCTATCGAAAATCCGATCGCTCGTTGTCGACCACATTTTTGTGAACGGCGAGGTCTATTAAACAAGTTAAAAATTGTATCGGAAACAAAATGTGAGTGTTTTTAATAAAAAAAAATTTTGTTTATAAATAAAATGGTTTTAATTATTTATTTTTAATGCAGGCCGAAACAAGTTTCAACGAAAAACAAATAGAAGCTCTCCGTGATCGGTTACGCAATACCGATTCAGATATCTGTCGATGGTAATGATCGTTGAAAGAGCGGTCGCTAATCGACAATCGCAATAGGGCATTAAACTGTAATACAATTTTTAAATACAAATGTATTCTGATTATAAAAATAATAAAAACAAATATTATCATGGATTTTATGGATGGTGTTTTTTTTTTCATGAGGTCATCTCTTACTTTAGTTTTGGGCAACAATGTATGTATATGCATTTCTTTAATTTACCGTAAAAGGTTGGTTAGCTAAAATCATTCTCTTAACCTTGTATGCAATAGGTATTTTTATTTGTCTTATTCTTTTTTTTTTTTTTGGTAAAATTGTTGAAAAAAAAATCCAAAGTTAAAGAAAAGTAACGTAAAACATATATATATTACTAGCACACAACTAGGTATTTATACTGGCACGTTTAAATAAATATACCTAACTTTGCACATAGGTATATACTTTATGAAATAACAACAAGAAGCTGAATAAAGATAGAGAAGTAGTATCAAAATATATAGGTACCTACTCTAATTCAACGAATGACCTTTTAATTAAAAAGTTTACTACATAAAATACGTTGATGTATGATACCTTGAGGTATGTACACAATTTTGGTTTTGCTGATCTTAATATTTTTTTTGGTCTTTGGTTAATGTTTTCATTTGGAAGTGAAACAAGTTTGTATTCTACATGTAGGCATAAACAACACTATTTTGTAGGCATATAGGTATACCCACATAAATATGTTTGACAAAATTAAAAAAAAAAAGATAATACAAAATGACAAAACGACAAAGCCGGTTCTGAACTAGATGGTTAGACAGTTGTGTATTACAAATATACAATAAAACAAATAAAATAAGTTACGAAAAAGGAACAACCCAACGACAGTTTGCAGAAAGTTTAATGTAAATAAGTAAAGTACGTAGGTAGGTAGGCATCTAGTACCTATGTATTTATAATATTCTTTTATCTGTAGGTCGTGCGTCGTATGTATTTACCTGTATTATTTATTCTTCAAACAATAATTAAGTGTAATTTACCGAAGCAATTTCACTCGAAAGTTTATTTGTTTTTTTTTTCTGTTACTAGGTATGTTTACTTATGGTATTACGAAATTTATGAAGTTTATAAATAGGTAGGTAGGTAGATACATATTATACGTTCCTACCAATAGAAGTTTGGAAAAAGTAAATTAAATACAAAAAATAACATAAAACTTGGTTGAAACTTACCGAAATTCATAGCTTCTAGTTTTTCCACTTGTGAACGCCGTTCTGGCTTTCTGCATAACCTGCATCGGTTCATATAAAAAGTAAAACAAAAATTAAAAATGGATTAAGCAATCAAAATGTTGAAATAGAATGCAATTTATGTTTTAATTGATTTATGTACTCATTACTTACATCGTCGTAGTTGGCCATTATGTCCGACTGATGATGATGATTACTATCTGCAATGGAATTTAACGTTAAATTACGGACGGGTGAATATTCACTGAATAAAATTTCAATGTAATCAAAACCAAATCATGAGCACGCACCGACAAACACAAAAAAAAACCCGTACAATTAATAATTTTTTTCTAATCAAAATCTGAGACTGGTCGGTCACTCAATGGTCAGTAGAGCAATTGGTTTCTTGTTTCTCTATTGGGTTAGAATAAAATATGAAAAAAAAAACTAAAAACTAGTCGAGTTGGTTGGGTTAGCGAAAAGACGTTATAATCAAAAGCAGTGTTTCATCTAATTCTTTGTAGTTATGTAGTAGAAGTAATAAAATGAATTGCACCTTTTTGTTATTGAATTAAACTCTTGCTTATTTATTCTTTTATTTATCTAATTAAAGCTTCTCAATAAAAAAAAATGTAAAATGCGAAAATTAAAATACAACCGAACAGTAAGAAAAATTTCCTCAAACTGATGAAGATAAATGAACTTAATTCATTCTCAGCTCAGCTGGTACAAAAAGTGATGTGTATAACTGGAAGAGCTTTTGCCAAGAGATGTCAAAAATATATTTGTTTTTATTTTAATTTTGTGACGTTTCTTATTCCAATATTTCCCTGTGTCGCGTAGGTCGTTGGCTGGATTCACTCTTAGGTGTCTGTGCACACGGTCGAATTATTTAAATACTTTTTAATGAAATTGGGATCCTTTATCTGGGTTATATCAGGTTATGTGGGGTCTGAACTTAAAATCGTTAAATGAACATTATAGGCTACACACACATTCAGTTTAATGAAACATTATGGAATATAGAATTTTCGTTTTTCGTCTAATTAGTTTGTTCTAGTAGGATACTATCAATTAAATAAAAATATCAATTTAAATATTCATATAAAATAAAATTAACAATTGAATAAAAGCTAATAAAGTAGATTAAAAATAAACAATAATTTAAAATAATTAGATTTTGGAGATTTTTAACGTGTTTTTTATATTAATAAATTAAAGATTTTATTTAATTAACTTAGAACACAAATTATTTATTTATTGCTTATATGTACATTCCGAAAGCTATGCTTTTATCGTCATAAAGCTCTATTTAAAATGTCATTATATTTAAATAGAGTTGTTTTAAGTCAATTAAATAAAATCTTAACTTTAACTATAATTTCATTAATATAATAAGGGTATTCATGTAACGACGGAAAACCCAAATAAACCTCAGAAACCAGATATTTTTTCTCCGCAGAAATGAACTGTCAAAGTTTGTATAAGAAAAATATTCTGCAAATCATATAAAATTATTTCATTAATTTGATGTAGAAAGAGAATATATAAACCTCATAAACTTATTTCAAAGAACATCTGATTATTTTCCACATTAACTCAAGTATTTTTAATGGTGTGTTCATGCAAACGCTTGGCGGAAAATTCTTTCTGCAAAGCGGACAATTATCTCGTTGCATGAATACTCTCAATATAAAATCAAAATTTTTGTACAGAAAGTCCTTTGAATTCTATATAATAATTTCCACACCAACATTTTCGAAAAATAATTTTTTGGATTTTTGAAAAAAAAAAATCAATTTTTGATTATATTTTTAATGTTCCTTAAAAAAGATATGAAAAATCTGTAAGGGTCTATCAAGAATAAACACAACAAATGCCAGTAAATTGTTTAACCGTCTACCGCATACACACCCATATATGCACACATGTTCTGCAATGAATTAAAAACGAATTTCAATTAAAATGAAATAACGTGTTCTGCATTTCGAGTGGACTCAACTCCTTCCAATTCACTTCGAATTCATTTTCGAACTGTCAAAATCACCTGTTACAGACAATTTGTATAAAAACGGTTCATGTTCGGAATGTAGAACACGAATTTTCATATTCAGAACCCTAACATAACACATCCGGAGTGAGCTATTTACAAAGTTTATTTTATGTGGAATACACAACATATAAAATGTGGAATACAGAACATCTAAATTCACTTTCGTTCCTCAAATTCACAAAAAGTGAAATACAGAACATGTGCGATGGTTTACCCTATTCTAAATGTTTTTTTCCCGTTATATTGCACTAGTTAGTCAAAAATTTAATTTACGATGGAACTTTATTGTAGTTTACACTACATCGTTACGTATCACCCTATAGAGCAACATGGCAGCCAACCGAACACACGAATACTTTTCATCGCATCTGAAAGATATAGTCGTTGCAGAACCAGTTCTGGTGGCTCTCTGAACAGCATCATAATATTTAAAGTCGTTGAAGTTAGTATATCTTGGCCGACTTACATAGATTTAGGGCATTAGGTATAGGGAACAGTCGGGGTGGCACCAAAAAAAATTAAAAATATGTATGTATGCGGGGGCATACGTGCATGTATCTGCGTGTCTGTACATGTATGTGCGTACGTATATGTATGTGCGTATGTACATGTATGGGTGGGTTGCATGTTGTTGTGTGCATGCATATAAAAAACAAACAAAAAAAACGCTGCTGTGGCTGTTCTAGTTTTTAAGTAGTTTTAAGTATTATTAGGTATTTTAAGTATTTTAAGTTATTTTTAGTTAGTATAAGTTAGTTTTTATTTAGTTTTAATTATTTTTAATCTATATTTAGGTTTAGCTTATAAGTAAAAAAAAAAAAAAAAAAAAAAAAAAAAATTATACGAGTAAGAACCAAGTTTTTTCTGTAAAATTTTCCTTGAAAAATAAAATAAAATAAAAAAAATTAGATTTAATTAAAATAGTTTTTAGGTCGAAAGACATTAGTTCTAAGAGTTATTGTTTAGTTTAGAGCGCCCGTAAAGGGCCAGTAAATTAGTTGTAAGTTATTGATAATTAGGCTAGTTTTAAACATTTTTGTCTAGCTTTAAGATAGTTATAAGTTAAAATGAATTTAAAAAAAAATAAAAAAAAAAAAAAATACAGTCGTTGCACATTCAATTTACAAGATCTTTTTACTGGCGTCGCACACAAGGTTGTCTTTTCCAAATTGGAACGAGTTATTCTTTTACTAATAAATATTCAATTGCATCAAATATATAAATATATAAATAAATATATATATAAATAAATAATAAAATAAATATATATTCGGTTCATCCACTGGCACGGGATAATAATTCCTAATAAACTTTCTCTATTTTTTTTATAATATAACGGGTTTGGTTATCAATATATTAGGCACGCTCAGTGCCTACCGCCCCCTTTTTTAAATACTATGCAATGATCGTATTTGAATGGGCTAACATCGAAGAGTTATGGGACGCGGTTGTCTTTTTGGGGGTGAGGAACTTGAATGCAGCGGTAGTATTTTCGAAATATGTCACATGTCATTGTTTTTAATAAATTTGATTGAATCTTTGTAAGCAAAATTGCATTACTAAGTGTTTACTATACTTGTATGGCGAAAATATATTTTGCCTTATATTTCAACGAAGAACGTAAGTTTTAAAACTGGTAATCCGTTGAATAATTTTTATACTGCAAAGCGGTATTGCATATAGACTACTGCAATTAATTTAATTATAAGATCTAGTAAGATATATATATAAGGAGTTGATTGCTTTTATCCTTACATTAAATGGTGTATATCTAAATGCCTTTTATTGATTTCTCCTAGAGCTTTGGGGGCTCATGAACTCATGAGCCTCCCTCTAGAGCCGCGCTTGCGAATTGCATGGTGGTTTATATATTTGTTGTTGAAAAGCCAAATAGTTATGTCTTTGGTAGTATTATATTAGAAATGGCATTGGTATATACATACCTTTTCTTAGAAAAAAAAATCCAAGAACTTGTTGAGTGGAACATGAATGAGGTATGAGAGTAGATAATTTATTTTAGTTAGTCCCAAAAGTAAGTGTCGGAAGAAATTTCAGTTCCGAACAATTTCTCTCCATTAAAAAAGACAAATAATTTTTGTATATAAATTTTAAGAATTAGTTACTTTTATTTAAACAATAGGTATTTAACATTTTTACCCATTTCAGTATAAAATACTCAGCCCAATTCTAAATATTCCCCGGAAAATTACTCTCCGGGAGATGTATTCTCCCGAGAGTAGTATTCTCCAATTATGAATTCAACGGGAAACTATTTTTCCTTTGAAAAGCTGGAAAGAGAATTTTGAATATTCAAATCAGCTGTTTGACAGCTATGAGCGCTTAATTACTTGCTGCATGTTCTGCAGCAAATATTTGAGGAGCAGCTGTCCTGTCCACAATAGATGTGTAAAGTGTATAAAACAACTGAAGAAAAAAGAAAAGTTTTGTTCGTTGTTTTTTATCTCAAAAATAATTAAAATTTTGTTTATATTTTAGTTGCATAAAGTAAGAACTTAAATTTTTTCTCCACTCTCCAACAAATGTGTCAGAAAAAACGAGCGCCAAATGGGAAATATGGTCCCTTTTTTGGCATTTAGAATGTCTACTTTTCCCCGAGTATTTCTTCCCATATTCGAAGTTTGTTACGAATAGCAGAAAGGGAAAAGGGAAACAAATCATTGTAGTTTTTTTGTTTGTAATAAGAGAGTAGGGAAAAGGAAAATATTGCCCTGGTAATTGTCATTTAGAATTGGACTAATTAATTTACCTATACATACACATTAATATTACATTCTGAAAAAAACTTTGGTCACTTTTTTTCACTATGAAGTCGTTTTAAGTCACTTTTTCACAATATAAATAAATACCTTGAGTATTACGCAGTTTTTTTGCAATTTTAAGGCCCATAGGTAAGTGCAAAAATAGTGTCCGACCATATTTAAAATCTATCTATGGCGACTGAGTATTGTTCAAAACCGGTTTCTTATCGAAATATGCAGAGACGGAAAATCAGGCCAGAGATTTAAATTTCGCATTTTCAGATACCAAAAATGATGAGTACCCCATTTGAATGACATTAATCTTTTGCTTTGTTTTTTCGCGTAATATTTTTTTTTAGATTAAAATAAAATATGATACAAAATTTGCCGCCCCTACAAGTTGCCGCCCTAGGCTCGAGCCTCACGAGCCTAGTGGTTAATACGCCAGTGTTCCAATCGAACAAGGTAACACTAGATTCTTGATTCTAAGTTTCAATGTAATTGAATGTGTACGGGAAGCGCGAGAAAACGAAACAATGGCCTCGTTCGGTGCGCGGCCGATAGGCTATCCAAGATACCTTTGTAGCGGATATATTTTCGAACGATTCAGGTAGCTTTCTTGTTATGTCAGTTGTATTGCATACACATCTGAAGTTTTGAATCAGCTGTTCCTCACATTTCCAAACGAATCTCAACGAATCCAATTATTTTTGGGTAGCTTGAGATTTGTTTTTGACAACATATGTTTAGTTCATCAGCAGATTTTTCCTTAGGCGTTACAACAACACCAAGCAATCCGGATCGGTTAGGTTGCGCCACCGAACGAGGCCAATGACATGAAAATATAGGGATGGGCGATGTTCGACGAAAAAAATATTGACGTTTCAACAACTTTGTTGTTGAAACTTGTTAAACATCGCATACTAGATTTAGGATCCACATCGACATAAAATAAGCTGAAATCTTTTGCAAATGAACCCATATGCTTATAAAGGTTCGACCGGCCTCGACGGAACTGCACTCCAGCGGAACTACGCTTCACATAGACTATTTATCAGAAATTGTATATTCCATTGCCGCTTAGTGCTATATAATACAGTATATAGTAGCTCATATACAAGAAAATGGAAAGGAAATCAATAGATGTATTTTGAATTTAACGTAGGTAATATTATTTTTTAATAAAATGCATTAAATAAAACATCGATATGTCTGATTCGATAATTTCTGACATCGATGTTGTTTTTTTCGATTTTAATATCAATGTTTTACAATATGGGTGGCAATGGCGCAGTGGATAAAGTGCTTGATTGCTAACTAGGACATGTGGGTTCGATCACCACGCTAGGCGCATTTTATACCTCCAATTTTAATTGGATGGCGCCCATGGATTAAAATGAAATTGTCAATAACTGGTTCTCAAATCCACTGTGCCAAACTAGTGCTGTGCAATTCAGGTTGCATTTAAAAGACCTTGGGTCTTACAGGCATATAGTTAAATTCAAACAAAAAATATCGTTCATCCCTACACGATATTATTGACATTTATTTCGAAATTCTGAAAATACAGCTCATCACAGAATAGCTGTTACCGAAAATTTAATTTCAAGCTATCCGAAAAACATTGGCCTCATTCAATAACTGAACTTTGGCTCTCCGGATAGGTTGGTGTTGTTGTATTCCCATGTAAGAAAACAGCTAATGATAAAACAACTTCTGCCAAAAAAAATAATAATTTTAAGCTATCTAATCTATAGCTATAGATCGGATATTGAATAAGTCCATTGATATATACATTTGTATCCAATAAAAAATGTACTACTTAACCTTTACAATTTTGGTTATTTAGAAACTTAAATGGATACTAACCTATTTAAGAGTATCGTAATGATATCTGAATGAGACCATACATGACTGACAATAGGTTTGTTCGTTGACCCCTGAAATCGCTCTAGAGTTGCCTGCAAGGGGTATTTATAAAACTTGAGTCACCCTGTGTTTTTTTTAAACTTAGGGCCGGCCTGATTTTGCCCTGAAATAGACATCTAGGGTTTTAGCTGGGGCAAGTTGTGATAAATCAATAAGCTGCCAAAGTCGCAAGAGATCTGAAGTGGAGATGACCGACATTGACAAAAACATCGATGTAACATCAACAAGTCTTGCGGTTGTCTAGGAAACCTGGGTTGACCCTGGGTAAAGTTCAACGAACGAACTTAAATGGGTGACACCAAGTAGCTGACCGTTATTGAGATTTTGATATAGAATGGCTAGAAACTGAAAAAGAAACAACTAAAATATTAAAAAGCAATTCGAGCATATTCAAATGAATTAAGTGGCCGTCATTTGATAACCTTACCCTAGAATTGTATTTGTGCACTCGCAAGAAAATGTTAAAATGCAAGGTATAGTTAATTTATTAATTGCTTTTCTTGTCTGATTTCCATATGTGAACAATCTGATATCCATTGCCAGGGTAAACGTCAATCTTGGTCATATTATATTTCCAATTAAAAAAAAAGTAGTCAGGTTCAAATATAACTGCACACTTAAAAAAAAGTTCGAAGGCAAAATTGTTACTTCATAAATTGTAATTTGTTGTTTAACTGCAACATAAATATTAACTACAATTAAAAAACAACTATAGCTAATAACTCCATTTCGTTCATGACATTGACGTTGGCTCAAATATGTACTCATATTAATTATTGTCAATTTACAAGTCAATCTTAAAGCTAATTCTATATTGTAAACTTTGCAATATTATTATACCAAGGCTTAAGATACTTTATGGCAATAACTATAATTTGTTTCAAAAGTTAATGATCGAATCTGATTAGTGCTTTCTGCATAAATTTGTTTTATATTGCAATTTTTATTGTTTAATTATTATTAAGTATAGGCATAATGCATAGATAGAGGTATATTTAGTGTAGGAACCTTGAACTGATAGCGAGAACTGATATTGAAAACTGCACTTCAAGTTAAAATTATGGTTGGTTAGAAGCAAACCACGCCCGAATACACTCAGTTTTGAAATTCTACTAAAATAATAAAATGTTAAAAACTGTTTTTTTTCGAAGGATCTTACTTTAAAAACAAACACAATAACCAAAGAAGAAACAGAAAGTACTTACAAAATAAAGCTGATAAGATAAATTGTATGCATTAGGGTGGTGCAAAAAAAAAATCTATATTCGGTATTTATATGTATGTTTGTGTTTAAATGTTCGACAAAAATCCATTTTTAAATATAAATTTAAAACAAAATAAAATGCACGAAAGTGTCGCTATTGTATTCGATCACATCCATCTTAAGCGCAAGATTCTTAGTAGATACAAACATTTAAATATTGTTTAAAAGTAGTTTTTTACCTCAAAAATATTTTTTTATATAAAACGAAGTCTTTGAAAAGACGTTTAAGTATTAAGAAATGGCTTCAGCTGAGCTTAGGCTCTAGATCAGATAGACGGAATTACTTTTTGTGTTCTCTATCATATTCGTATGATCAAACGAACTCTCCGTCTAAGTTTATATTATGATTCGGAACGGTAATTACCATGGTTAGCTTCGCTGTGCGGATTGGCCTCGTTCGGTGGCATCCGGATTGCTTTGTGTTGTTGTAACGCATAAGGAAAAACAGCTGATGAACTAAACATATGTTGTCAAACACAAATCTCAAACTACCCAAAAATTATTGGATTCGTTGCGATTCGTTTAGAAATGTGAGGAAAAGCTGACTTAACAGAGAAAGCTACCTGGATCGCTCGAAAACAAGCCCGCTACAAAGGTATCTTGGATCAAAGTACACATAATAAAGGTAATATGGTATATTCCGGTTGTTATTTTCGTTCAAGTTCGCGCATGTGGCAAAACCCAGAGGAACTCGTGTAACAATTGGCACGGGCTTAGGCTTAGGCATGGGCCAAACTGCTAGTTGCAATATCTGTCACTGCTTCTTTTAAATAAGAGATATAAATTCCTGTTACTGAAATAACAATTATGAAAAAAAATTGTCAGTGAAATAACAATTTTAATAAACTATTTTCCACTACCATTTTTAAATTAATTATTCATCACTTTTTCATCTATATTCAGCTGTTTGGTTTGATCAAAATACAAATTTAGAAATTTCAAATGATATTATAACAGTTATTTTTGATCTATTGTTACCTCTAACTGAACACATCGTACTGAAATATTGACCCATCCCTATTTGGATGTGAAAATGTCAAAAATGAGTGTATGTGCCAAATCTCAGAGACATTTTTTTCAAATATGACAACGGAATTTTTGAATTATGACAACCGAATTTTGACAACATGCGCAATATATTACCTTATTATATGTGTACTGTGATCTTGGATAGCCTATCGGCCTCGCACCAAACGCAGCTATTTTGTTGGAAAAGGGCCTGCTTGTACTTCATCACATTTGGTCAGCAAGCAAAATTTTCATTACTGCGTCAACCACAAATAAGACATAATAAGATTGGAAACCTTCGTACGTTTCACCCCCTAAATCCCATTTGTTTACATTGTTGCATTTGTAGCTTTGAAACTCTATCCGTGAATAGATGGGAACTCGAAAAACAAAACAAAAACAAATTACTAGGGCTGTGTTGTCTATATGTCTATAGAAAGATGAACAGAAACTTGTGTGCGTTTTTATCAATGTGTCTAATGGAAGATGAACGCAAAAGTTACTTGTGTGCGTGTTTCAGCTTGTTGGCAAATGTCAAAAGACAGCAGAAGTTTCGGGTCTTTATGTTATTAGCTTATGGCATCAACACTCACATATTATAACTCAAAGAAAGAACTTTCCTCGCCTCGTCTTCTTTTAAGATCCTGCTTTTTTCTGTGAATATTTATACATTTATACAGATTATAAGGTAAGGTCTTATACATGTTGTCAAAATTCAGTTATTATTAGGTTAGGTACTTGCAAAGATTTCTGATTTTTGACACATCCATAATTAAAAGGTCTCTGAATTTTGAGACATTCGCCAACTAAAAACTCGAACGCAAATAAAAACTCGAAAGAACATACCTCGTAATCTTCTAGTGCGACTCAAAATACCATACAAGTGAAAGATATATAAAGGATAGGAAAGATGTGTTGCGCGATGTTCTGAGACTAAAGCTGGTTGTTGTCTCAGATTTATCTCCAGGGATGGCGGCTGAACTAATGCGGAGAAAATTACCGTGTCTTATTTATTTATGTCTCTTATAATTCGCAATATTTTAATTGTTTCGTTGCCATATTGTATACCATATGAGTATACTAGCTTACTCAATCACATGTTGTTAGTGTTATGCCTGAACAGCATGTTATGAGTAAACCAGCAACTCATTTTATGACAATTTTGAGTATTGGTTTTTAATGGAATATAAGAAGATATAGACAACGGCAGGAGTCGAACCTGGGACCAAGATGTTGACAGGCGAGCACACAACTATCGCGCCACGGCCACCCCAATTTTAATATTTAATTGTGTAACAGTAAACTAAATTATAATAAAACAATCGTTTTAAATTTTATATTATTTTTTTGCGTTATATTAATTATGACCACCCTACCATGAGTACATACATACATACATATATTATATAAATTACATATGTATGAACGACATTTGCCGATTTCATATAATAAACATAAATATGTAGCAGCTTTCTTAGTGCACAACAAAACAATTCGAGCGTTATCTCTAAAACAACATTATTAGAGTATATGTAGGTATATATGTGTGTATGAAAATTTAATCTATACACGTATTTTTTTACGATTTAAGCGATAAGAATTGATACGTTAAATCGACAAAGTTAGACATAAATAAAATTAAACACGTAATCCCTTTAAATGTTCTGGAATAGTTTTTCTGCTGGTAATTGACTATACCAAGTAGCTTTTACATTTTCACCGAAAGTTAACAGGCCGCCTTCACAGGCAATGCACGATTGCAGAACTATGAAAATCCAATGGAGTCCCAAAAATCTATGTCCATGCAGCGACATGTCGCAAAAATTACTTCTTAAACAAAACGTGAGCGCAGTTCAAGGCTTGACAATAATTTTCCGTTTCATGTATGTATCGGTTATTTTCATGTAATCACGTTTCATTGGGTATATTCAAAAATCGAACCATAGATATCAGCATAGTTTAGTGTTGTTGTAATCCCATGTAAGAACACAGATGACAAAACAACAGCTCAAAATTTCAACTTTCGTATACTGTTGTTTTTTTAAATTATTTTTATTTAATATTAACTTATAATTATCTTAAAGCTAGATAAAAATGTTTAAAACTAGCCTAATTATCAATAACTTACCACTAATGTAGTGGGCCTTTACGGGCGCTCTAAACTACACTATAACTCTTAAAACTAATGTCTTTCGACTTAAAAATTCTTTTAATTAATTCTAATTATTTTATTTTTATTTTTATTTAAAGAAAGACAAGAAAACTTATTAACAAAAAAACTCGGTATCTTATCATATATTTATTTTTAACTTATAAACTATACCTAAAGCTAGACTAAAAATAATTCAAACTAGATACAACTAACTTATACTAACTAAAAATAACTTAAACTACTTAATATACCTAAAAATATATAAGACTACTTAAATCTACTTACAAAATAGAATAGCCACAGCAGCAATTTTGTTCTTCTGCTTCACCCTATCCCTTCGGTCCCGATCGGAGACAGTCCTACTGAACCACAGGCGCTCTTCTCCACCTTGGGCGATAACGTCTCAACCATACATAAGTCGCATATCTACAGTTTTTCGGCTGACGTGGTAGATGATCGGAACCGCCATTCTATCCTGTATCAGCCCTCGACTGTCTAAATAGAGGAATGCCTCGGGAGGGATGTAGTCACTTAACCGCGCACTCATAAAATATTCATTATTGGGGTTGTAAGCCCCAAAAATTACGCTGTTTGTTGAGAACATCGCTCTTGCAATGTGACCCCGAATCAGCTTAAACAAAAAATTATCTTTTCTGTTTATGTTGGCTCGGCTGTATAGAACCTAGTTGGAATAATATCGTGTGTACTCCGACTCTGGTGTTCTATGTAATTAATCCAAGGCAACGTCTAAGACACTGCCTCTCAAACACCCGAATCTTTTCCATTTGAGTTGGGGCAACGTTGAACCACACAGGGCATTCATAGGCAATCATCGGCAGGGCCATGTAGCAAATTACCTTCACCCTGCTGTCAAGACGCCAGCTATAAAACAATCGTTTTGTCAGGGCAAAGGCTCCCCTAGCCCTGGTCAGAGCAGCACCTATATGTCTGTCGAAATACAAGCACTGATCCAAACAGATGCCAAGGTACTTTACTACACTTTTACTCGCCAGTGGATGTCCATGTGGTCCTACGATCACCAGCTTACGCCAGTTATTTCTCTTATCCCTTGAGGCGCTAGACAACGGAGTCCTAAACAGAATAGTTTCTGATTTCTGGAAGTTGATTTTCACAATCTTTTCGAAGTCACTCTGCAAAAGATTTTTGACAATCTCAACTGTAAGAGCTGTTCTGTACGCAATTAGATCGTCGGCGTACGCAATTGCCTGCGTTAGACTACCTATCACATCGCTGGTGTAAATGCTGAATAGAATCGGCGAGGCAGGCACCCGTACACTGCTTTTTAGATTTGTTCCATTGGATATCAGAAACCAATAAGACGCGGCGTGAATTGTGTCATGTTCCGCCTTAAAACCGAACTGATTATCCGGGATAATATTTTTGTCCTCCGCCCATTTGAACAGGACTCTATTAATAACCTTTTCAAATACTTTGCTGATACTCGCAAGAAGACTTATCGACCGGAGATTCGCCGGATTGGAGTTGTCCTTTCCCTTTTTTGGGAGAGAGTGCACCACAGCTGACTTCCACTGCACTGGATAATATGCATTATTCAGCGTATTATTAAAGAGTGTAGTATAAATGTCAACTGCTTCTTGAGGCAAATATCGTAGTACAACGTTGGATATACCATCGACTCCTGCTGACTTCTTTTTATTTAATGAATCGAAGATGATCTGGATCTCATTCTTGGAAATTAACAGGGGACTGGGCCCGTTTCGGTCGGCGATTAGGGCGTTTGTTAGATCTTCATCATTAAACCCGGTAAAACCAAGGTTCTCAGATCGCCATTCGGTTATATCGTTGCGGAGCCATAAGTGATAAAGCAGAGCTCTGTTCTCCAGGTCATGATTCAGGCGAATGCTAGCATTAACCTTGTACACTTGCTGAAAAGCAGCCCCGCAGCCTCCACTTTCTCCTACGGATCTTCGGTTATATAGAGGTTATCGTCCAATACGGCGTCCTCTGGGTATATGCCTGCTGTCAGAAGGACGTCTCTGTTCTCTGTCGTCCTCTGAAGCTTAAGACACGGAAGATTGTTTTGATCTTTTCTTCTAAATATCTTATTAGTTTTTGGGAACATAATCGGGTCGCTATAATTAACCGCCCGAATTTTATTGTCCCAAAACAAATTAATTGATAACCTATATTTTTCTTTGATCAATTGGTTGATGTTTTCGATCGACGATTTCAGTGTCCTAACCTCCAGATCTCGTGTGTCAGTAAACCGTCTGTACAAGCGTTTTAGTTTTGTCAGTAATCCACTTTTTTGTCTGTGTAGTGCGTCAATGGTCGCGTTACGTTCTTTGTATTTCGGTATTGTCCTGTTTTGTCAGGTTCCTGTCAATTGGTGCCGATATACCATTCAAACGTATTTCGGTCAATAAGACGTTAGAGAAACATGGCCAACGCACCTTATTGTAATTGTAAGTATGTACAGGTACATACTCCTCCAACTCCATAAGCTGGTTCGGAAGTTGTATTACGGCGGCGAGTCCGCAGTGGTCACTGTCGTACTCGATCGTTCGTAAACAATTTCTTGGCCGTTGTCCCACAGTCTCCGTAATTGTTAGTCTTTCGTCTTTCAGCAATAGATCCAGATAGGCACCGCTTCTTGGAAACGATGGCCTGTCTGTAGCGAGAAGTTCAATGCGATAGTCAAGGTTGTATTGACCCATCCAATCATACAGATGGTTACCTCGAGTATTTTGTATTTGATTTCCCCAATCTATATGTTTGGCGTTCAAATCACCAGCCTATATGTAGTAGTTCTCTTCCGAGCTCAATCTTAAGCATTCAAAAAGCTTTTCAAGCTCTATTATAAACTGAGTGGGCTGAGGTGTTTCCGGTGCATAGGCAGCGATCACATACATTCGCTTCCCCTGTTGCAAATGAATGCATATGATGCATGCCCCTAACGTCCGAAATTTTCGCACATCAGTCTTATTTATTAATGACTAATGCCTTTACGAATAAAGATTGCGGAGGAGTTGTTCGGTCTCTTCTTACGATATTGTAATTGTTGTTAGTCAATTTATGTTTCTGGTTAAGCTTAGTTTCGCTAGCCAAAAGCAAATCTGGACTTAGGTCTTTAAAAATTGGAATAAATTCGGTCTACGTTCGGTCCTAATCAGTGAATTTACATTCACCGCTAGAATCTCAAAGGGTCTCTCCTGCAGCGCGCCCTTAACCTTTAAGTAAGCTCACTAAACAGAGTAGGGATGATCCACCCTAGTCGCCTGCTCCCTGATCTGGTTTTGAAGGCCTGTCAACTGGCCCTGAATGGCCAGCAAAATGCCCATAATATCAGCCTGTGCCGCCAGCGCCTTAGGTATGGGGGCCTGTCGGGCTACCTTTCGTGTAGGCTGTACCGTATTACCCCTTCCTGACGCCATTTGGGCGTAAGAAATTTGGGGTTGACGGGCGTTGTTGTAGGAGGGTGCACTGTTGGACGCTTTACCACCGCTGTGTGCTTTGCTGCTTTATTTTTCTTTATTAGCTGAAACGTCGGGCATCCCCGATAATTAGCGGGGTGTCCGTCGCCTCGACCTATCATCCTATCTTCGACCCGTTCCTTCCCTAACTTGCATTCATCTGCATTGTGTTTCTCTCCACACTTAACGTAGTGACTGCATTTCGCAGTTAGCTGCGGCGTGGCCGAACCTTTGGCAGCAAGAAGTAAGGGGAATGAAAAAAATCTCCCCGGTCAACGATTTGAAGAGATTTTTTTGACGTTTTGCTTTGCATTCCAAATAGCCTAACAAAATCTTCCCAGTTTCTTGGTGCCAATTTCTTCGTGTGAAAGCTACAAAGCAATTAAAGGAAAACGTCAAAAAAATCTCCAGCAACTGGTTTCCCTGTGTGAAAGGGGGCCAACAATAATTTCCAGATTTTTGGTCTCTGGTGACGTCAATAAAAAAAGACAAAAAGAAGTGTCCTAATCTTGCTTTCATTGATTTATGGTATTGGCCAAAAATAATACGTGAAAATGCGTCGTCCTTACACGATGCAATATTATTGCAAAATATTATTGCCTTCCTGCAGTTTATTCTGTATTCTCGAATAATACAGAACTGAAACAGGCGCGTACACCTGTGCCAACTGAAGCGAAAAAATTCACTTTCCCGATAATTGTGTTCATTTCGATATGGGAAATGATTTCGATTTGTACATTTTTTGACCCCATGAAGATTGGAATGAGATTTATTGTAAATCTTCATCTGAGGAGATTTTTTTTGTATGGTTAAATCTTGAAGATTTATAGGAGATTTAGTTCTTATCTACTTAAATTTCAGTTTAGTGGTAAAAACCAGCCCTCGAATTTCACTGATCAGTAATCATAGAAACTATAAGAAAGAGATCTATTGCAATTAGACAAATGTGAGCATCCCATTTTCGTGTTTAGTGTGACCAACTGCTTTCGAATAGAGCACTACACAGGAAAATTCCTATTGGCAGTGTATAATGATACCTTGTCGATACCTTAATGCATATAAATTAATTATAGATATATATGTTTAGTTTAAGTTTAATTGTATATTAATGAAAATCTTTTTCTAAATATAATAATATTTTTCTTAAAACAAGAAATCCAATAAAAATTTTAAATCTTAAAAAAAGCTCAAGTTATGCGGAAGTTAAGGTAGATATAGTATTTATATTATTATTATCATAGGTAATTGTTAGATGGGCAAATTTTGATTTGAACAAGTGATTTTAACTATTTATCACTGTAATTCTAATTATACTTATGTATTGTAATATACACAACTAAGATCATACATTACCCTTTAACTATTGTAATTATTGGTAATAAGTCTTTTAATTTTAATTACAATACCATACCATACCAAAACAAGTTATGTTGACGTAACCAAATCCAACTTTCGATCTTATTTTAATTAGAAATCATTATTTTGTATAATTAGTAGATACTCTGTTATAAAAATAAGTGTTGGTACGTAATACCTATACCTATTACTTATTGAAGTGATGTCTGAGGAAATGTTTTTAAATACTGTGAACTAACAAAAGCTGTGTTTTATCGCCAATAACCTTTATGGTTCACCCCGTGAAAATAAAACGATCTGGGTTATGTACTTAAATCTGTTCGCCGACTTTAATATTTGCAAGACCAGATAGTAATCCCAATAGAAACCCCTCGTGTTGTTTTTGTAAAATGTGTTAAAAAATAACCCAGACCAGATAATAAAACGCAGATAATTATTATAGTCACCATGATTATTTTGGCGTAATGATTATGTCGTTTGTCACTGAAAGTGATATTATGTTTTTACGAAAAAAATTATCTATGTTTTATTGTTAAAAAGAGCGTAAAGTAGGGTACACATTATCGAACCTGCGTGACAGTTTTGCTCACGATCGATAACGTATACACTTGCATGATGGCATGACACGCATGTAGGATTGCTCACAAAAACTTTTGATATTGCCTGTTAGTCAGCGTTCTTGATCGATGATGTGTATGCAAATCATTCATCGAACAACATTTAACAAGTATTTTTGTTGTTAGTTAGTTCATTTTTGAATCTTCGTCAGTTTGGAATAAGAAAAATTATATTTTGATGTGTTTATTAAGGTAGATCTTGGATTGAAATGAACATTTTGTTTGGCGGACGGACAACAAAGCTGATAAATGTGTACCCGAAACTTTTCACGCATGTTCGATATCCTACAAGAATTTTCCGCAGGTTCCATAATGTGTACTCTTCTTAAGACTAGATCTATTTTCACTCATAAATCTAAGCCATTAGATGTGAAGCCTGAAGCGTCGACATTTAAAACGTTTTAGCGACTGTTATGCAGAGGTATTTTTTTTTATATTAACATTTTTATTTTGCTGTAATTATTCTGACATTTTTGTTTTATTTTGTTCTTTTCTGTTCTTGTGATCTGAAGAGTGAAACATTATTTTTTTCCAAAACAAAAAACCTCTGAGTTGAGAACGAAAAGAGATTTAAATCAAACTTGACATTTCGATGATAGAGTGCACAAAAAAGTGAGTCCCGCAATTCCGCCATTCTGTTTGTTTATAGGTCGACATAGGTATATCCTAAGCCGATTTTGTTTAAATATTTTTTTTTGATTTCTTGAAAAAGAATATTTTGAAAACGGATGAAATTTTTGAAATTATATTTTCAAGTTTACATTATGAAATACATACTTAAAATTGCCATGTCAAAATTTTTTTTAGAAACAAATTAAAGAAATTTAGTTTCTTAAAAAAATTTTATTTAAAGAAATGACTTTAAGAATATATTTAGCAGTTTCTACTAAGAATCTTTTGCTTAAAATGTGAACGAATATTAAAGCAAGTATCAAAAACCAAATTATATATGAAATCAAATAAGCAATTTTCTTATAAAAAAAATGAAATTAATATAATAACCTTTTTATTTCTAGTTCCTATTTTGAGTTTCAAAGGCTATACAGGTACATTTTTCAGAGCACTAACATGAAATACTTCTTTTCTTTAGAAACATTAAGCAAAATTGCAACTGCTTAATGTTAAGTAAGTCATTCAAAACATCGATATCAGTATTATGTGAGTGCATCGCATCGATGTTAAACATTTAAAACATCGATATCTGTATTGTGTAATTGCATGTTGCATCGATGTTAAATCATTAAAAACATCGATATCTATATGGTGTAATTGAGAAGAAGTCGATAGTTCTTCCTTTAGTCCAACAAAAATTGGCGTTTCGTCCCGGCGATCTCACATGGACTCATCAGTTGACTAGTGAGGACCTTTGTCAATACGCAATTTTTGGGCCATGGGCAAAAAACAAAAATTTCCAATTTAATGATTAGGAATTCTAGTCTTGTTGGATATAGTTCACACTAGATGTTCTTCATGAAATCTATGTAAGATGAACTGAACTTGGCAAAAATTGCGTATTGACAAAGGTCCTCACTAGTCAACTGATGAGTCCATGTGAGATCGCCGGGACGAAACGCCAATTTTTGTTGGACTAAAGGCCGTTAAAAGCTATTTTGAATCAATAATTCAACAAGTCCAAATATTATAGTGCTAAGTCTTCTACTTGGCTGATGTATTTCAGTAGTATATAGAATTTGTATTATTAAAAAAAAACTTCTTAAATATACAATCCGTTGATATTTCAACAAATATAAAATAATTAATATAAAATATGTACTTATTGTAGTACATTTTGCAAATTGAATACAAATGGATTGATTTGTCAGCTTGTCATATTATTGTCAGCTGTAAAAACTAGTGTTTATATACTGAATCAACAAACTAACCATAATGGGAATTGTTTTGCAAAGATTTGGAATTGTTTCAAAATATTAAATTAACGATGTAAAACCGAAACGTATAAGTAAAACTGAGGTTTCGTTAAATTTTTCGTGCCAAATAATTAATTTTATATCTTCTAAGTAGGATCTTGCGAAAGAAATTAATTAACTTGAACAACAAAAAAAATGTTTAGCCAAAATAGTGTTTTAATATATCCCTTTTAACGCAATTCACACAGCAAAAAGTTAAATTTGATCCCACCACAAACCAGACATCAAAATTTAACCAAGGTAGAAAATTTAACCAACATTTTAACGCAATTCACACATGGCCTAAGGGTATTCATGAAACCGGGTAAACTTTTCCACATCGTAAAATGGAAAAGTTTACCACGCACATTTGATGAACGCACTTATAAAAATCAACTTGCGCAAATGTGGTAAATGATTATTTTTTCTTCCTGTACTTTAACTTGACTAATAACAAAGTGTTATTACTCTCATTTAAAATGTCTGCCAAAAATAATAAGACCATTTTTTGGTAAAGTTCTTCCATACAAATTTTGGCAGCTTATTTACCACATTTAGAGAGATAGAGAAGCCTAAAAAAGGCAAAAAATGTCTGTCTGTCAGTCTGTCCGTCTGTATGTATAACGAGCTACAGCCTAAACGGCTTAAGCGATTGCCTTCAAATTTGGTATGTGTGATTCTTTTGCCATTCCTAAGAGGGGAAATTGAAATTTCATTTCTAGGCTTAAAAATAACGGTACCTGCCATATAACCATTTAGGAAAATCTCACTTTTCTCGAAAACGGCTGCAACGATTTAGATAAAATTTTTTGATAATTTTTTTGTTGGCAATAGCTATCATCTAATTTGAACCAAGCTTACCGGTCTAAGTCTATTAACGGTACCTTTCATATAACGGTTGTTTTAATGTTTGGCTTTCTAGGTAACGGTACATTGGATTTCTTTCAAATTTCATATCTGAGAAGATCTAAGTAGCCTAACTAATTCTAAGTATCAACATTTTGTATAACTTTTTTTTTCTAATTAAAATTAATTTTTAAAACTTTGTTTTTCAAAAACCAATATTTTTTAAACTAATCAAAAAAAATAATTTTAAATTTTATAATCCAAGTATATTAATAAACTCTAAAAAACTGCATACCAAAATTTAAAAAAAAAATTGTTTTCAAAAAACTAAAAATAAAAATCAGGATTTCATAAAAATCCGTTCCACAATTTTCGAGATACTTTTTTATAAAATGTTCATGATCCGTTGCATCTAATGGTGTTCTTCGTTTTTTCGGAAAAACCGATTAAGTTTAAAAAACGATTTTTTCCTACTTATACACCATTCCCTTATGTGTGTATGTATGTACATATTTATATTATTACCCCCCTAATTTACATAATTAAAATCCATTTAAATATATATTTGTAGGTAGGTACCTATGTTATCTACTATTCCTTGAATCATGCATTCGACAATTCATTATTCTAAGAATCAAGGCAATCTTACCTACATCGGCTTTAAATAGGTTAGCTACCTACCAACATCGTCAGTGAATAACTCTAAAGCTGTTAGCTAGAGCAAGTTTGTACAATGCAGTCGTGCGACAAAGTTTATTATTTTACATTGTGAATAAAATCCTTTATCTGTTAACAAAATGACCAGCTAAAGCTTCTGACAAAACATTTTATTGCTCACTTGTGTACAATCTATGATACCAATGACATCTGGAACTACAGCAATTTGAAAAAAAGTTTGCTTTGGTTTTTTGAAGCTCTTGAATCATAGACGGGAATTTTACAAAATAGGGTAGCTGTATTTACCAATGTTCTTACAATTCGAATTAGAATTCTACTGACTTGAAAAATTTCATTATTTATCATATAAATATATTGCTTTGGTGGACATTTCTTGCAATATATATCAGGGCTGTTAGTGTTAGAACTTGTAAGTTTTCATAAACTTGCAATTCTCTTTTGTACGGCTGTTCTTGAATGCTAAGGATATTTTCTATGAATAATTCGTTTTCATTGTCAAAACGATATCGTGTGTATAACTCTGTAAAATTTAACTCCTACTCGGTTGCTGTTCCTGTATATACTTTTATTTTTTTAACTGGTGTCAGTCATAGTTTCACCTACTATAATAATCAATACCTGTGTTTTATTGGGAGTCTATCCAAAGAACTGTAAGTAATTCGCAAAAAAACACATCGACCGTAACCTTTCTTTTAGTTTTGTAAGAATGTTACCCCTGCACAGCTATCACAAGTAATGAAAGAGTTTTGTGCAAAGCAAAATTAAGAAAATATAAAAATTATGACCAATAATTTACTTTTTATTATATAAAATTGAAAGTAGAAAAACCTTTGGTTTAAGATTCAGATCAAAAATTTATTCAAAATTTATACAAAATTGTGTATTCAAATCTTATCGAGTTTTTATAGTGATTTTGAATATTATTTTATTTATTATTCTCGTTGTTTCGCGTGTTTTTTTGTGTCAGAGAGAGAAAGGCAAACGAAGTTCAACTGATCTAAAGAGCAGATTTCACTGTGAAACCGGACGAATTAAACCAAAAATTTTAACTTAGTTTAAGGTTCAGTTGAACTTAAGTTTAAGATCCCACTGTGAAATTGTGGGTTAATGTTTCAAAACCATTTCTTGTTTGCTTTTTTCTCCATTTACATTTGTAAATTCGATCGTTCATTTTGCATCAATAGAAAGGCAATGATAAGTACATGGGCTTGTTCGTAGACTATCGTCAAACTCCCCTTTTATACAGGAAAATTTTTTTAATTGCTTTAAAAATCTCTTGTACTTTCACAGAAGTATACTTAATTTCTGAGTAAATAGATAGAGGTTTATGTTTCAAGTCAACTTACGAATTTATTTTTTGAATATGTTTTGCTTTTAATTCAATATTCACTCAGCAGACTTCAATAACAAAACTAATAAAATAAAATAAAATAAAAAGATAAATTTCCCAATAAAACAGGGAATGTCAGTTGCCATTAAAATTGACATTTTGCTTTAGTTATTAGAAATAATTGTTTATTGGCTTCTGAATTAGTAGAAAGAATAGAATGAATCTCTTTTTAGACTTTCAGAAGATTTACAAATAATTTAAAATTAAATCACAGGTTTTTCCGAGGTTTTAGCTTAAATATAATGTACATATCTAAAAACAACTAAAACTGGAGGTTTGCTTAAATATATCTAAGTAAGAATTTAAAAATTAAATGCATGACTGGATCGCACATTGTAATATTGTATGCAAAAATTGCTATTGTAAGAATCTAAATATATTTTTAAAGTCGTTTTTACTTAATTTTTAAATACACATTTTTTTTTAATTTTTTTCTTTAAAAAAATTGCTATAACAGTTTTAAATATTCAATAATATAAACTTATGAACAAAATTTCCAAAAAAAATATCCATCCGTTTTTTCAAGTATGGAATTTTCAAAAAAAAAACATTTTTTTTTCAAAATTCCCAAATTTTTTTTTTTGAAAATGTTGGTAGGTATGCAGTATTATTTAGAATTCAAAGCAGTGGCATATTAACCTCTAGGCTCGTGAGGCTCGAGCCTAGGGCGGCATTTTGTAGGGGCGGCAAGTTTTGTATGTTATTTTATTTTCTAAAAAAAGGAAGCAAAAAATAAAGATTACCTAATGACATTCAAATGGAGTAGTCATCATTTTTAATATCGGAAAATACGAAATTTAAATCTCTGGCCTGATTTTCTGCCCATTCTTGTAAAGTCTGTTTGCGCGAACGGTTCGAAAATACATTATAACAAATCGCCCGATAAGAAATTATTGGCTACTTGTTCCTTGTTACAGTTGCAAGATGTATTATTACGCAATACGCGTAACACATGACAAATACTCGGCCGCTAAATCAGAATAAGCCAAAATCGTTGAGTTTTTCTCACTTAACCTGATACGATCAAGATTTACATTAATTTAATGTTATGGAAACCTCACGTAATTTTCTTTATTATATAAACACTATTTAAAAAAGAACAAAATGTTAAGTTCTAAAACTCTTAAGAATAATAGTTATATGTAAGACGTTTTGTACCTTAATCTACAATAAAACAAATGAAATAAAGCGTACCGATTAAGATATTTCTTTTTATCGGTGCTGTTCGCAGTTGTTAGTAAGTTTAGTTCAAAATGATAGCAAGGAAACCAAAGATAGATTTTAAAGATTGCCGGTCACGTTTCTCGCACCTTAAGAAAGCAAAAAAAACTGCGTTTTAGATGATCTCGTCGAGGGTCGAGCCATTAACAGATAAATAATTCCCTATTTTCCTAACGCTGAACATGTGCTTGAACATATTAGGTGTGTTCGGTGTCTTTTTTTGTAGTAAGAAGTGTAACAACTGCCAAATTTCAAGAGTGGGGGAAATTTTGTAAGTCTTGCTACAAAGTAAACAAACGCAAATTGGCCACATTTATGTATAAAACGTCAGTGGACACAAAGGAAGAATGTAGCGATGGGCATAATTGAATGAACACTCCAGACAAAACCAAAAATAAACTAAGTAAATAAAAGCCAGAGAGAAACACAATTCGCAATACAAGGAATAGTGCACACAACAAAAATATTCTATAGAATAAAATGAGAAAAGACTCGATAATTCCAGTGAACAAATATTAAAATTTTCTTCTTCTCGATTATTTGTGTTTTCCTTACTGCGATTTTTTCTTTATTCCTGTTTGTCTCTAGTTTTCAACACGAACATTTCTGGTTCACAAATAATGAACTTTTCGCTCAAGTTCTCATATCTTTCGAATGGGCCCATTACTCACACCAGCAAATGGCAGAACAATCTTGCCGTCTTGTTGCTTTTACAGTTTTTGCATCAGTTACCCACAAAAATTCGTAAGAATTCGCAACTTTTTCAACGTAGGGGAAGTTTTTCTCCTCTACTTTGACAGTTTTTGTAGTACTATCTTAGAGTTAACAAACAGCATTTTGTGAAAATTTGTACAAATTGTTACGAATTCGTACAAATTCACAAGATAACAAACAGACCTATTAAAGGTAGTTAAAATCCCTTAAGTGCGCGCACAGTTATAAAAAAAACACTCGTTTTGACTAACCGCGGATTCAGGGGTGATACTCAAGATATTTTGTTATATAGTGAAAAAAGAAATTACAATAGACTTTATAATGAAAAAAAAGTGTTCAAAATTTTTTTCAGAACGTAATATGTAGGTAAATTAATATTTTATACTGAAATGGGTAAAAATGTGAAATATCTATTATTTAAATTAAAATAATAAATAATTAAAATTTATATTACAAATTTCTTGTCTCTTTAAATGGAGGGAAATTGCTCAGAAAGTTGTTTCCTACAATTACTTTTGAGACAAACTAAAATAAATTATCTACTCTCACACCAAATTCAAGTTCCACTCAAAAACGTCTTTGATTTTTCATAAGAATAAGTATATATGCCAGTTTTAATATAATACTACCAAAGTCCTATAACTATTTTTGTCTTTTCAACTAAAAGTAAATAAACCACCATGTAACACGCCAGAAAAAATAAATGGAATTAAGATATACACCTTTTAATTTAAGAACAAAAGCAATCAACTTTTTATATACATAAGGGGTATTCACGATCTGGTGTACCAAGTCTTGTAAAATTGTAAAATTTTATATTTTTACAACAGACTGTGAACATACCTTTACTAATCTGTAGCAACACTGAAGCAAATGTCAAAATCTTTTTCACATTTGTTCTGAAGAAGACTTAGTTTGTGTTAAAAAAATCTTACACTCTTGTATTTTTCTGTTACAATAGGGTTCGGGTATTGTAAAAGTGTAAAAGTGTAAGATTTTGACATTCAGTATATTTTGTTGTTGTAGTGCAAAAAAATGCTACACTTTTACACTTTTACAATGATACAAGACCAGATACATCGGATCGTGAATACCCCTATACATTATATTTTACTAGGTTTTATTATTAAATTAATTGCCACAGTTTTTCGCAATACCCCTTTGCCTTAAAAAAATATATGACGGGTTTCCAGTTTTAAGACTTAATAGGTTCGTCGTTGAAATATAAAGAAAAATATATTTTCTCCATACTAGTAAACACTTATTATAAACAAATGACCTCGAAAATACTACTAATCAGTTGAACTTCGTTTAACTACATTTTATGAAAACAGTTGGCAGCATTTTTCTTGTCTATAGTCCTCCCTTTCTCTCTCTGACTCAAAAAAAACACACGAAACAACGAGAATAATAAATAAAATAACTATAACAACTCGATAACATTTGAGTACACAATTTTGTTTTGTTCATAATATTTTCTGAAAAAAAAAACAATACAAACGCTGAACTGAAGTTTAAACGGCAGAATAATCTCGGTTAAATTAAACTACAAGTTGAACTCAGTTCAATGTTTAAACGACACTATGAAACCGAATAAATTGTTGATCTGAAATTTAAACCAAAAGTGGAATTTGAACTCGCTCTGTGAAACTGGGGGTTAAGGTTTCATCATCCGTAATGAAATCACTACCCAAAAATTATTTTCTTGATGTTTCTTTAGTATCGGGCAACTTCTAACAAAATGTAATATATCCTCACGCTCCGCCATATTGCAAATGTTGCAAAGTAGTTGTAGTTTTTCGTGATAAAATTCAAATTAAGAAGTTCACCTCTTAGCCGGAAAATGCTTGAGATTTGATCAATGGTGTAATCATCTCGGAAATAGTTACGCTCATTAATGTTATAGCTCAATTTACTGCAGATCATTCGGTGTAATAAATTGTTCCACAAAAATATCCTCAAAACTGGTCCAACTATGCGAAATGAGCTTGAAAACCTGGACATTAACCATAGAATCAATTTAGTCTAGGTTCCAGGAAACATTGGTATCGAGGGTAATAAGCGCGAGGACGAGCTGACCCGGCAAAGATTGTCCCTTCCAAAATTCTTCAAGTTTTCTTCACGGAATCCAATAAAAGATGGAATGATATGGCCTACTAATAAATTCCGCACAAACGATCTCATTTGTAGACCAAGGCGAGACATAGCAAGGATAGTCGCTACCTGTACTGGGCACTGGCCCTTGGGTGAGCACGCAGCAAAATTTGGTATTCCCCGTAACCCCCCCTACCTGTAAAAACCAGATGGAAAACGATACAGTTCTTCACTTCATCTGCAAGTGTCCCGCTTTGGCCAGGCTAAGAATGCAATCCCTGGGAAGGGCTTTCTTTTTTTTTATCTAAAATCTCTTTCCTTAACGGGGCGAAATGGATCGTCAAAAAAAACGTTCAAGCCCGTACGAGTTCTTTGGAATCAAACGTCGCTGTGTGGGTCTAGGTGCGCGCTTAGACCGCCATTTTATCAACCTACGTAAGACTATTTAACTGTAATAATTGCAGCGCAATAAGTTCAGTACAATTCAAGGCATTTAAAAAGTATGTTTTAGGTACTTATGTAATTACATAATTTATAGTTTATTTAATATTTATAAAACTTTGCATATACCCAAAGTCAACAAAACCAAACCTTATATTTGGCCAAGTATTGGAGTTCTTATGGCGGACGGCGCCATGTAAGATCCACGCAACACCGTCGTAATTTATTTAAAAATTCAGGATTTTTCGGGTAAAATTTACGGCGGAAAAACGTTACGATGGATAACGTTACCCGGGAAATTGTTACATGGAAAAATGTCCGATAGAAAAACGTTACGCGGGAATCTGTTTTGCGAGAAAATATACCCAACCATATATGTATTACCTTGAACTTGAACGAAAATGGAAAGTCGGGAGATTACCTTGTAATATGCGTACTGCGTGGTCTGTTACCACAACACCAATGCGGTGGTGTGAACTTACTTGTCCTGTATTTAGTATTGACTTACCAATTTCTATAATGGCTACATTATCTGGAGAGGACATTTTTTTGGGAGCACCTTAAAATGAGAATATGCATATAAATAAGAAAAATTAAAACGTAAATATAAACACAAAATGCGAACCCTTTTCATTTAACGATGGCAGAACTTCTATCACGTGGCTGTGAAGCATATTTATTTCTGGTGTGATATCAATGGTTGTATGCTGAACTTCACCAAATACCCGCATGCTTTTGCTTTCATTATTATTTCCGGTCGGCATCTTGTCTCCTGAAAAATAAAATAATTATTTTTGAAACTGTCAAATGAAGAACTTTTTAAAAATCTATAGTTAAATCATGGCAAATATTTTGTAGCGCTGATTAAGGCCCGTTTGCTTATACACAACTTAAGCATTTAAGTTCTACTTAAGAACTTATGTGACAGTTTACGAAGAGGAAAAAGTAGCCTTTTAAGTAGAACATAAATATTTATGATTCGTATCAGCAAACGGGCCTAAATAATTTCCACTGTGATCCAATCATTCTCAATAGTTCAGTACGGCTAATAAAATAATAAACATAAATGTGTCCGAAGTAATAATGTAATGCATCCAAAGTTTGGCTCAAGTAAAAGTAAACTATTAAGACGTTGATTATAAATGTAAATTTTTTTTATTTTTAGCCCAAAATAATTTTGAAATTAAGCTATAAACACAAATTCCCACCGCGGCTGGATTTTTTTCTTTTTCTTTTTGTTTTTTTTTTTTTTTGTATATCTCTATTATGTTGGGTAGAGACTCTCTTTCAATTTGCACCTATAATGGGTTTTCTGTAAAATCAGTCATTAAAATACTTTCGGATGTGCGTGAAGGGTTCAAAATTTGCTTGACTTCCTAAAGTTCGTCTTTGATGACGCATGTGTCGATGTCATTTGCATTACTGAAACAGGGTTTAAGCCCGAAGTTCCCAGTGATGTATATAACATTATTAATTATAAATTGTTTAGAAATGATAGAATCACTGATACAATAGTTGGAGGAGTTGCAATTTATTGTAAAGCTACCCTAACGTGTAAAGTCTTAAAAAAATCAGATGATAAGGGCATAGAATATCTTTTGGTAGACATAGCTGATGGACACACTAAGTGCCTTCTAGGAGTTGGTTACAATCCAAATAAAAGTTTTTCTCCTGAACCGTTATTCGCTGCGCTACATGAATTTTCCCTATCGTATGAGCACATCATCATCTGTGGTGATTTTAATGCAGATCTTCTTGTATATGATTCCCGTGCAAATCAACTTAGGGATGAAATCGCAACAGCCGCACTTACAGTATCTAACTCTTATGCCACCCGTTTTGCTCCTAATTCGACTCCTAGTCTTCTTGATTTGATGATGGTTTCTGATCTATCACATGTCCTTTTACAGGACCAATTGTCATTGGATGGTATAACGGACCATGATTTATTGTTTTGCACGTACGATATTGAATTTTCGCAAGTGCCTATACCCTGTACTTTCCAATTAAAGATCTTAAATCCATAAATAGTTATGAGCTACTAAATGATGCCATCAACTACCCCTGGAATCAGTGTCATGCTTTCTCTAATGCTAATGATAAAGTCAATTATTTTCAATCTTTAATTTTTGAGCTATTCGAAAAACATGTTCCAATTAAAACTGTGTCAGTGCGTAGCAGGACCTGTCCTTGGTTTACAACTGAAGTAAGTAATGCGATCAAAAATCGTAGAAAAATGTATGCAAAATGGAAAAGTAATCCCTCTGATACAAATTGGGAGTTTTTTTGTCACTCACGCAATAAAGCTAATTTTTGGAATCGCAGAGCCAAAAAACGTTTTTTTATGTCCAAACTGGATGCTAACCAACCTTCTCGAAGGCTATGGAACAATCTCCGTTCCATTGTAATAGGTAAAAAGGAAACAGCTCACACTTTTCCTGACCCTAATATCCTAAATAGGAGTTTTATTGAATCCGAAATGCCACAAGAAGACTTTTTTCCCAATAATGAAGCTTTTTACGCTTCAACAACAGAATTCCAATTTGAGGTGGTCTCGGTGAACGAGGTTTTTGATTGCTTGAGAACAATTAAGTCCGAAGCAGTGGGAGAAGATATGGTACCTATTAGTTTTGTTAAAAAGATTGTTAGGCAAATTTTACCTGCTTTAACTCATGTGATAAATTTCTGCATTACAACTTCCTCATTTCCTGCCTGCTGGAAGCTAGCTAAGGTAATCCCGGTAGCTAAAAACAACAACCCAAGTTCCTGCTCTGATTTCCGACCGATCAGTATTTTACCCTGCCTGTCAAAGGTGTTTGAAAAAATTCTGGCAATACAGATCTCCAGTCACTTGGAAAGGTTTAATTTGCTTACCCCATTTCAATCTGGTTTCCGTCCTCATCATAGTTGCCAAACAGCAATGATTTAAGTTCTTAATGATGTTAGGATTCAGTATGACCACAACAATGTGACTGTTCTCTGTTTGCTGGATTTTTCAAAGGCGTTTGACAGAGTGAACCATCAAATACTTTGCACTAAATTGAAGAGCTACTTTGGCTTTCATGATAGAGCAGTAAGTCTTATAAAAGACTATTTATTTAATAGAAGGCAAAGGGTAAATGTAGGCCAAATTATTTCCGATTATATGAATCTACGGATGGGGGTCCCACAAGCCTCTATTCTGGGACCCATCCTATTTTGCCTATTTATTAATGATCTACCTGTATGCTGATGATGTGCAAATTTATTTATCTCGTCCAATTGGTTTGCAAGAGGATCTAATATGTAGAATGAATGAGGATCTCCTCGCAATCTTCAAATGGTCCCAAAACAATGGCCTAACCCTTAATCCATCTAAGTCTCAACTGATTGCGATTTCTAAGAAACAGATTAATACCTTACTTTTACCTCCCGTTTTTCTTTCACAGGTGAAGCTTAAGTTTATGAGCTCTGTGAACAATCTTGGACTTAGGATCAACACTTTTCTCTCGGCTGTAAACCAAGTTAATTATACCATTGGAAGAATTTATGGCGGATTACGTAAGCTTTGGCTATTTTCTAAAATAACTCCTATAAATACTAAATTAAGGCTTGTTAAAACACTGCTAGTTCCACTTATTGACTATGCTAATGTTGTTACTGCAAACTTGATTCTCATTCTCAGCATAAACTTCTCGTAGCATTCAATGACATGCTAAGGTACATTTATGGAATTCGGAGACATGAACACATATCACATTACCATAAATTGGTTCTGGGGTGTTCTTTTCGACAATTCTTTGATGCAAGATGCTGCATCTTAATGCAGAAAATCATGCAACTAAGAAAACCATCCTACATTTATGATAAACTTCAATTTACCCACTCCATCAGAACTTTAAATCTTGTATCGCCCTCACACAATTACTTGAATTCTTCACGACTTTTTATGGTTTACGCAACCAAATTATGGAACTCTCTACCAGTAACAATTAAAAAAATTATTGTAACTACTAATTTTGAGAAGGCAATAAAACTTCACTTTTCATAAACTTAAACCTACAACTAATTGGAGGGGGAGGGGGGTAAGGACAGGTTATGAAAGGGAGAAAATGGTTGACATACAAATAGCAACATCGAAAACACAAATTGTAATATATGTAAATTGTTAGGATAACACAGGCTTCTTTCTTTCTTCTTTCTTTATTTTGATTTATAAATATTAAGTAATTAATATTTGTTATAGTAGGCAATTATATTTAAGAATACTATTATATTATTGAATTTAACCATAGTGAGGTACTATAAAAGACTAAGTCTTACTTGTACACCAAATTGAAATAAAATTGAATTGAATTGAATTGAATTGAATATGTTCGCTTACTTTTTTGCACTATTTTAGGCATGTTTATTTGTAGATTATTAAGAAAATAGATTTAGTATGGTGTTAGTTAAAAAGTGTTAAAAATTAGGAAAATATTAGTAAAGTGCTTTAGTATTAGCAAACTGTTAAGTAGTATCATGCTAAGCCCGTAACATCCGGCTGTTTAAAATTTTGCGCCAATAAATCTAATCTATCTAATCATAATGTATTTTTGTAATTCAGCATAAACGGAAACGTCATATCGTGTTATATCTTGTCCTCAGATATTATGATATATGTATGTATAGATATAATAAATTTCTTATTTCCATTCCTTTTTCGTTTAAACTACTCCAAAAGACTACGTTTTGATATTTCGATAAATTTGTTTTCAAAGTCATTCACCTGCGTTGGAATATCTATCCGCTGTGACAATTTGTTGCCAAATTCTGCACAATAAAATTTCACATAAAAAAATCTACATAATATTATAAAATGATATTAAGAAATTTTGCAAATATTTTTTAAATACTCGGTGGAAAATGCCTTCTATAACTCTGGCTATATCAAACACAATCTGATATTTATTTAGGACGAGACTAGAGAAATGCCAACAGTTTTAAAACTGTTTGTGCTGCTGAAACAAACAACTAATTTCCGGAAGTCGAATGCCGTGCTAACCCTACGGCACCGTATAAACTCTACTTTTATATCACACTGTTGGCATGTCCCGAGTCACGTCCATTTATTTATTTAACATTTTTCATTAGAAAATTTCTATTTTCATGTCATGTAATTTATCGTTTGAATTGATTGCTTTTTGATTATAATTACTGATTTTAAGTATCTACAATAATGTGTACATATATATACTTTTATAATTCATTGTGAATAATGTGCGAACTTGCAGCTGGCAATGACATGTTCTATTCAAAATATTTCCTGTTTGCAAATTAATTGACCCAATAAAAACTGTCTTTAAAGTCTTCAAACTTGACAAGAAAATCGGAAATAAAAACATTTAACTATCACATTTCATACTAATAAATTTATAATTGCCTGATGATATGTGATAGTGAGGGCGAGTGAATTATTTTGGATCAGCGTAATACATACGTTGATGAAACCTTCTTAACACACCCACGTATAAATTCCATAAATCAATGGGGGCGATCACTCACTTATTAGATATGTTATCTCGGATACCAAGCTATCGGGGTATATCTGTGGACGAATCAGATAGGTTAGCTGAAAGCTGTCAAAAAATCAAAGCAAAACGCATACCAACGAATTTTGCAGTCAGCTGGTTCTATACATTTGGTCTCGGATAGCTAGTTATTCCAATTTTTTTGGGATAACTCAAGATAGCTGTCATGAGAGAAGCTGTTTTTTCATCAGATGTGGTCTTGCACGCATTACAACAACAGAAAGTTATTCCAGATTGCTGAGAATAATTGAGTGAACGTCCCCAATAACTAAGCTTTACTTTGGTATGTGTGCAAGTTCGTGTTTTGTGTAAAAATCTGGATCTATGATTTTGGTTCCGAAAAGAGCACGAAAACTGGTCCGGGATCAAAAAATACAATAATTTTTTATAGTTTATTATATCACTACTGTAAAATATAAAAACGAAATTTATAAAGATAAAATGTAAAATTTAGATTTGACTTTAGAGAAATTTCAAATCTTGTTAGTGTTCGTAAAGTAGATAGATACGAGTATGATCTTGCAAAAAATGCAAAATTTGACAATTGAAAACTGAAAATTTTCTTCAAACTTACTTTGATGTTTTTGAACAAAATTTAATTAAATAAATCCGGTAAATTAAATTAAAGACTTTTATGCAGATAGCTTTAAAGGAAGTGACTCGGGACATACAAGCAGTGTGACAAAAAAGTAAAGTTTATGCGGCCCGTAGGGTTTAAAGTTGCATTCGACTTCTGGAAATTAGCTGGTTTAATTTTGCAGCCGCCAATATATATTTAACAATATAAAGGCCGTACAACTGGTATAACTGTTATAAATTAGCATATCTCTAGTCTTGTCCAACTTTAAATATAATTTCTTCACATCCAAACAGAAATTGTACTCTTTACAAGATTTGTTTCTGAGCCATAATTAACTTTCGGACTTTTACGATTTTGGAAACTGAAAAACTAAACAAACATTATAATTGGAATACTTATTATGAAAAAATCAGTTTTTTTTTTGCTTTATTCAAGACGGCGGTTTTGTTTGCAGGCAAAGTATATGTATGTGATGTATATACGTACATATATATGAATATCTATGATATTTTCAGATAATTGAGTGCTGGCACTATATTTCACTAACAATCATTTAAATGGGGCGCTATTTAAGTTTCAATTAGTTCATTTGTAAAATTATATGACAGTAGTTCGAGCAGACACTCAATTATATATTATATATTATATATTATATATTATATATTATATATTATATATTATATATTATATATTATATATTATATATTATATATTATATATTATATATTATATATTATATATTATATATTATATATTATATATTATATATTATATATTATATATTATATATTATATATTATATATTATCTATTTATATATTATATATTATACATTATAATATCTTTAATATTGCAGTTTTGTACGCAAAAGACATGTTTATCTTTCACATTTCCTGAAAGTAGATCAACGCCCCCTATCCCGGCTTTAGGCACGAGAATTTAGTAAGTAGTAAGTAACGGGTGATTTTTTTGCTACTTGGTTTTTGACGTTTATATTTTTGACAGATCACACATGACAAATTCCACAAACATTTGACATTTCGATTCAGTATTGTTTGCCATTTCATAATGAATAGACTTACGCCTGAACAACGTTTGCAAATTATTGAAATTTATTATCAAAATTCGTGCTCTGTGAAAAATGTGTTTCGCAAGCTACGTCCGTTTTTTTTCCGCTCATTTTTGGCTAAATGGATACGTGAATAAGCAGAATTGCCGTATTTGGAGTGAAGAGCAGCCAGAGGCAATTCAGCAGCTACCAATGCATCCCGAAAAATGCACTGTTTGGTGCGGTTTATGGGCAGGCGGCATCATTGGGCCGTACTTCTTCAAGGACGATTAAGGCCGCAGGGTTACGGTCAATGGAGAAAGGTACCGTTCGATGATAACAGATTTTTTTTTGCCGAAAATGCAAGAATTGAACTCGGTCGACATGTGGTTCCAACAGGACGGTGCCACATGCCACACTGCACGCCAAACCATGCATCAATTGAGAGGCGAATTTGGTGAGCAGTTGATCTCGCGTTTTGGCGCAGTCAATTGGCCACCAAGATCATGTGATTTGACCCCGTTAGACTATTTTTTGTGGGGCTATGTTAAGTCTATTGTGTGAAAAAGTTTGCCAAAATTGGACCTTCAGAATGGACCACCTGAAGCGTAGCCGCGGGCAACATTTAAAATTAATTGAAATTATTTTTAAAAAGTAAATGGCAGAAATTAATTTATCGATCCAAATAAAAATTTCATTCACTTTTTACAAGTTTCTGTGTTTTTTTGAATTTTCAAAAACCAAGCTCTTAAAAAATCACCGTTTAGTAGTGAGCAAGCACACGATGATGAATATAACATCTTAATACATAAACGCAATTTAGTGTCTGCATGAAGTTACAATTCCTCTAAGCGCGAACATGTTATTCATAAAAGTTAGATTACATTTAATAGAGGCATTTTAAGCTAAATAAGTTTGGAGGTTTTATGAATATAAATTTACACAGCGCTGAAAATTCTTAATAAATATTTATTTACTGCGACGTACATATTCAACCATTCAGATGTGTTTTAATGCACTTTTCGAATATAATAAAGGGTATATGGTATGGCCAAGAATTTAGCTTAAATTCCAGCCGAGAAGCTCAATTTTCGACCACTTTTTGCAGCAACTGGGCAGTATGTCAAAAAATAGTCCAGTCGGTGTTAAATCGCATGATCTTGGAGGCCACACCAAAGGTTTCCTTCAATAATTTGATTGTTTCCTTAGCTCTATAAATAGCATCTAGCGCGCACTGTCTCATTGGAACAAAAGGTCGTCCACATCCACATCCTGCACCGATTCAGGCACGAAAAAGTAATTAATTATGGCTTTATAGCGTTCCCCATTGACTGTAACATTAGGCCGGTTTCATTTATGAAGAAACGAATCCCTCTGCCCATAGAGCATACCAAACAGTGACTTTTTGAAGATGTAATGGCTTCTCAATAATGACTTGTGGATTATGATCACTCCAAATACGACAATGTTGCTTATTAACGTACCCATGTAACGAAAAGTGAGTTTCATCGCTGAAAAAAATATTCTTGTGAAAATCGGGATCGGTTTGCCATCTTGTTTTGGGCTCATTCACCGAACGTGCGACGGGCTGGGTAGTCGTTCGGCTTCAATTGGCCAAGCTATAACCATATTCTCATTGCAGGGGATTTTCATATTAATCTGCTTGATCTTAGAAGGAGTTACGTTAGTAATTTTTACAGTAGCTTAACCTCACTCAACTCATTTAGCTCTAATGTTAGCATACCCACGTATTTTACACTCCTCGATCTGTTGCTCGTTAATCAACCTAATAAAATAAATTTTTATAGTCAACTGGAAGTACGTGGATTCTCTAAACATGATTTAATAATCATTTTTTATGATCTAACTGTAAACCGATCTGAAGCAGAAACTATTTAGTTTCGAGATGTCAAGGCCATTAACATGGAAGCTATGTTAAGGCAGGTAGTGAGTACATATTGGGAGCATGTGTATGTTCTACAAACACTGGAAATAATCTTTTTGACTTGTGTGTTCCGATTAACACGATAACTGTTCGGGATGGTGCTTGCGGTTGGTATAACCACAAAATTGAAAATCTTATTTGCAAACGGAATGCAGCTTACAAACGATGGGAACGGTTCAGGATACCATCTTTTTACGAAGAGTACAAAAATCTTAGAAATCTTGTGAATTACGAAATAAAAAAACTCCACGAAAAGATACTATAACTCAAAATTCGAGAACATGCCGCCTGAAAAATTATGGAAAAACATCAAGTCTCTAGGAATATCAAAAAAAAAGACAGAAAGATAATTTGGCAGATTGTGAGATAAATGAACTCAACAAACAATTTGTGAGTTCCACCTCAGACGTAAATGCAGGTTCGATGCTAAACGTTTCCAATGCTTTGAATGATTATGGTGAGTTTAGTTTCTGCAGGGTTGAAGAGTTAGACGTTTTTAAAGCTGTCCATGGGATAAAGCCAAACAAAATTGGTTTGGATTGTTTGCATCCGAAGTTCATAAAAACCATTTATCCGTTCATTTCAACTTATCGCACGCATATATTCAATTCAATCCTCACAAGCTCTACCCTAATATCTGGAAAATATTAAAAATTATACCTGTTCAAAAGAACAATACAACGAACGCTATAGAGAATACAGGCCAATAGAGATATACAATTTGTCTCAAAAGCGTTTGAAAAAGTAGTAAGCCAACAAATCTCAACTTTTCTGTTAACAAAACAATTGCTTTCTCAAACGGGATTTCAACCATAGTTGTTCTACTGCTTTGCTCAAAGTGGTTGATGACATAAGGATAGGAGTCGATAATGAGGGGCCTACTACCTTGGTGCTCGTTGATTTCTCGAAGGCATTCGATTCCGTACCCCATAATATACTGTTAAGTAAATTAATCAACCATTTGTACTTTGAAAGATCTGCGGTGAAATTTATCGAACAGTATTTAACAGGTAGAACTCAAGCGGTCTCAGCGAATTCCAAGCTTTCTAATTGCATTCGAACTAAATACGGCGTACCTCAAGGATCAATCCTGGGTCCTTTATTATTTTCTGTTTTCATCAACGAGAGATAAATGAAATGGTAATGTATGCTGACGATGTACAAATATACCGCAGCTTTCCTATTGGCATGTTCGAAGATGCTAAATTATCGAATCAACACAGATTTGTTGAGTGTGGTCCGTTGGGCTGAAGAGAATGGGTTGCGACTGAATCCAAAAAAATGCCAAGCCATTGTAGTAAGCAAAAATATAATTGATACCTCCTGTTTGCCCCCAATAATGCTATGTAACGCAGTGGTAGCATATGCACAAACAGTTAAGAACTTAGGCATAATTTTCAACCAAACTCTCACTTGGAAAGATCACATCTCACACATCCTTGGAAAAACATATGGCGCACTCCGAGCCTTATATGTGCTAGTAATTGTTTACCAGTTTACATTAAAACTCTTATTTTACCGATACTTTTTTAAGGACGCTTAATCTTCTGCTGCGTGGATAGTGGGAATCAACGGAAATTACATGTTTCATGCTATACATCGAAAAGTTAGTTTTTTTTGCGTTCGGAAAGAAGCCGAATTCTTATCACGCCATGCTTCAACTACGTGGTTTACAAGCGACAATTGTTCGTTTATGCTGCTGGTTTTTAGAACATCCTACCGGTCGAGCTAAGGAGGATAGGTGACTGCAGTAAGTTTAGAATTGCGGCAAGAAATTACATGAGTCGCCAAATTCATTCTTAAATTTAAATGTTTGCTTTATGTTTAAATGTAAATAACTAGTTCATAAATTTTAAATTAATTAAATTAATAAGATTAACATTAAATTAAATTAAATCATACTAATACACAAATTGTAACCATATTGAACTTAGCATTTCCTAAAAAACAATGTTTTAATATGCTAATTGTTGTCAAAGAAATTAAAACACAAATACAAATGGCAAACCAAACTGAGCATAAATGAAGCGACAGCTGTCAAAAAGACCAACTCCGAAAAAAACTATTACCATATTGAAAACCAGACCACTAAAAAAAAACACCCTTTAAAAAGGATAAATATGTAAATCCATCATATAGAGTGTGTTTCTTTATTTATTCCGAATATGGAATAGAATGTTTGGAAAAGACGAAATGTTTATCCAGAATATCTAGAATGGAATGAATAAAGAAACAAAAATACTATCCGGAATAGAAAAAAAAGAAAAAGGTGGCATCAGCCGTTTGAAAGTGTTATGATGACAAAAAAAAACAAGTATCTCTATGCGATATAGTATAAAATATTATTGATTTATTATTTAATGAAAACTCGCATTTAATTTAATTTAATTTATATACATAAATATTTATTTCAAAAATAAAATATGAAAAATTTTTGCTCATCCATTTTGTTTTATTACTTGGTTTTCGCCTTTATCCATTGTATATACATCTCTATAGTACTACTATGGAACATGAAAATTGGGTTTCATTTTGTATGATCCAGATGTCGTCTGTGTCGCTGTTTTCAGCTTTGCAGAGATTAGTTTGTTGACGCGGGCAGAGGAAGATAGGGGAAAAAAGAAGAGTTGAGGTAGTTTAATTTCGTTTCCTACAACATTGAGGAGTATAAGAGAGAAAACCAAATGTGATTTCTTTTTTGACATCACATGTTTTATTTTTTTATCTATTAAGTGGATGAGGCAAAGAGGAAAACAAAGTTGATCATTCATATCACAAATAAGCCATAATGAAGATTGGAAACCTTCGTACGTTTCAGCCCCCAAAACCCATTTGTTTACATTGTTGTATTTGTAGCTTTGAAACTCTATCCATGAATAAATGGGAAATCGAAAAGCAAAACAAAAACAAATTACTAGGGCTGTGTTGTCTATGTGTCTATAGGAAGAGGAACAGAAAAGATTCTTGTGTGCGTTTTTATCAATGTGTCTATTGGAAGAGGAACAGAAATGTTACTTGTGTGCGTGTTTCAGCTTGTAGGCAAATGTCAAATGAAAGCAGAGGTTTCCGGTCTTTACATTATTAGTTTATGATTCATATACGATTACATTTGAAGGTACTTTCATTGTATATACATTTCTATAGTACTATCATGAAGAGGAACGTCCGGGGAGCCACCTGGTAGAATCTGTAAGAACTACTATCTTGGGCTCATGTGGAAAATGTGTATATCCTAATTGAAAACCAAGAGGGTGTAAAATGCATATGCTTCAACATTTTCTAAAGTTAAAGTAAGAGAAAGAATTATACCTTTTTAAGTGAAAACCAAAAGGGAGAAGAATGCATATGCTTTAACATTTTCTAAAGTTAAAGCAAGAGCAAAGAAAATATACCTTTTTTGTGTAGTTTTCTTTCCTCACATTAATTTAAAATTGGAGAATCTACCTATATATGTAAACGGTGATTTTTTAAGAGCTTGGTTTTTGAAAATTCAAAAAAACACAGAAACTTGTAAAAAGTGAATGAAATTTTTATTTGGATCGATAAATCAATTTCTGCCATTTACTTTTTAAAAATAATTTCACTTAAATGTTGCCCGCGGCTACGCTTCAGGTGGTCCATTCTGAAGGTCCAATTTTGGCAAACTTTTTCACACATTTCGGCCGGAATCTCACCAATGACGCGTTCAATGTTGGCTTCCAAGGCAGCAATCATGTTCGGCTTGTCCCCATAGACAATAGACTTAACATAGCCCCACAAAAAATAGTCTAACGGGGTCAAATCACATGATCTTGGTGGCCAATTGAATGCGCCAAAACGTAAGATCAATTGCTCACCAAATTCGCCTCTCAATTGATGCATGGTTTCGCGTGCAGTGTGGCATGTGGCACCGTCCTGTTGGAACCACATGTCGATCGAGTTCAATTCTTGCATTTTCGGCAAAAAAAATCTGTTATCATCGAACGGTACCTTTCTCCATTGACCGTAACCCTGCGGCCTTCATCGTCCTTGAAGAAGTACGGCCCAATGATGCCGCCTGCCCATAAACCGCACCAAACAGTGCATTTTTCGGGACGCATTGGTAGCTGCTGAATTGCCTCTGGCTGCTCTTCACTCCAAATACGGCAATTCTGCTTATTCACGTATCCATTTAGCCAAAAATGAGCCTCGTCGCTGAAACGGACGTAGCTTGCGAAACATATTTTTCACAGAGCACGAATTTTGATAATAAATTTCAATAATTTGCAAACGTTGTTCAGGCGTAAGTCTATTCATGATGAAATGGCAAACAATACTGAATCGAAATGTCAAATGTTCGTGGAATTTGCCATGTGTGATCTGTCAAAAATTTAAACGTCAAAAACCAAGTAGCAAAAAAATCACCCGGTACATACATATGCATGTATAAAGATTTTTGGAAGAATTGTATCCCGTTCGACCTAGTTTTGGTTTTGGCATTATTATAATTATATATATAGGTACATATGAGTGGATTAAATGTTTGCCGTGTGTTCGTTTTGTGTTAAGAAAAAAAACAGTTTTTGACCTTGATTTACTGCACTTTTCGTTGCGGCAATAAATTTGTTTGAAAATAAATTTGTCCGCTGGTTTGTTTTGAGTTTAAAAATTCAATTCAGTTTAATTGTGTCCGTATATAAGTAATTGAGTTGTGATGAGTGTAATTCAAGCAATTTTTAAATACCTACCTACCTATGAATTTAAATAAACTCTTTTTGTGTGATAAAAGTGTTGTGGCATTGAAGATAGGTAGGTATGTACTTATGTATGTACCTTTAATAAAATATTTAAATACCTACAATGCTTGTGATTTAAATTCAGGTTCAGACCGTATTGGATTGAAAATTAAAGAGGTAAATGAAATACTACCAACGTATAAATATTATGTATTCTTATATAACCATATTAAAGCAATAAATTTACGTTTTTCTAATATGATACCAATGCAGATAGGTACCTACTAACATTTAAAAAAAATAAATCTTATGAGATAACTTTTTCATTTATTTTATTTAATACGTACCTATACCTATCATTGGGAATGCATTATTTTTTGCATTTGTGATTAAAAAGAATGTGTATAACTTTTTAATTCCGAGATACTACCTGTTTTGGATTCGTAAAAAATTTAACTCGAGATTTTGATCAAACTTTACATTACGATGATAGAGAACACGAATGAATTGGGTCCAGCAATTCCGTCTATCGGTCTGTCTGTGAGTCCACCGCCTAAGCGCGTGCATAGATTTTCTTCAATCTTGGCAATAATAATGCTCTTTCGGTAATAGGTATATGTTTCTTGCATTTTTTGAGACCAAAAAAACGTTACATTTTATTATGCCAAAAAGTTAAATCATGAAAAAAATGAATGGATTAATGAAGGGAAAATTTACTTAGTAATCGTTTTTTTTTTCTTTTTGGAAAAATGGTTATGGTTCACGATTTTCTGGAACACGGCTTATTTGATTTTTTTTTAAATTTTATTATGGAGAAACTCCCCAAAACTTAAACCAAAATGTTTCAACAAATTTGTTTAACTCAATATATTTCGAAAAAGACTTGATTGATTTTTTCAAAACCTCGTATTTAATAGTTGTTTGACATTATCTTGAATAGGTACTTAAACAAAAATGTTGTGCGGAAACAAGAAAACAACGGGTACCGTTGTAACACAAATGCTAGAAAACAATATGATAAAACAATATGTGTGCGTTTTTAGAATAGTGCAGTCCATTTTTAAGCAAACAAAAATATATTTTATTATTGATTTTTTTTTTAATTAAACTATCCGAATCATCTAAACACATATATTAATAACATTACTACTTTAAATTTGCGTTTCAATTTTTGTCCTATATACAGACATGTTGTTGCTATTTACGTTACTAAATACCTACATATTATATAATAGGTACCATGTAGGTTATCATACATTTAAATGTACATATCTTTAAAAATCACATGAATATTATGTATATTTCACCAATCATATAAGAATATGTATATGTATATAGCTACCTACCACTTACATCCTTCAATTTTATTATATAGTTACTGTGAGTGTCAAAAGTGAGTAAAAACCGTAAAAAATTGAATAATATACAATTTAATAAAAATAAATAATCATAAATGGAATTTCAATTATATAAAACAAAGGCTTTATTAATTAGCAGTAAATACAAATAAAAATTCAAAATAAAACTAGTACATGTTTCACTAATAAAATATAAAAAAACTAAATAGTTATGGCGGTGGAGGTAAATCTTTCTTTTTACATCACTTCAGATTGTAAGCTGTAGTTGTGTTTAAAAGCTTAACAGTAGTGCAAAATTTCAAAGGTAGTTGAAAACTAAAAAAAGCTTAAAAGCTTAATAAAGAATTTAGTGAACAAAATGTAAGAAATACAGTGAAACATGCTGGTGGTTCAGTGAAGGTGTGGGGGTGTATGGTTGGATCTGGGGTCGGAAAACTTGTCTTCATTAAAAGAACAATGAATAAGCAAGGCTATCTTAACATTTAAAAGAATAACGTGTAACCGAGCGTAGACAAATTAGGTTTGCTTAGCAATTGGATCTTTCAACAAGACAATGATCCTAAGGATACCTCGCGGCTCGTTAAAGAATGGTTGCTTTATCGAACTCCAAAACAGCTCGATCACCCTCAGAATCGCCGGACCTAACTAATTTTAATTCTAATCAAAACGTTAGAGTTATCCATGCATATAATGTTGTTTTGAAGGCATATCATTTTTCAATACATTTTGATTTTCCAAAAAAAAAATAATAACGTGGATCATAACAACATATAGGTTCGTAACGATTTCTTTAAATTTACTATTATATTTGTAAATCTAATAAATTTCAATATTATTGCACATCGCAATATTACCTAATTACCTAATTTAAAACAAATTATATATCTTTTGAATCTGATAACTCGAAAGATTGATTTTGTACTTTTGAACCTATGTACCTATATTGTTTTGACCCAACTCAATATATAATTTATCACAACACTCGTAATGACTTTATAAGATCGTATTGGAACCTTCAAATGTTATCGTATATGAATGATCAACTTTGTTTTCCTCTTTGCCTCATCCACTTGAAAGATAAAAAAATAAAGCATGTGATGTCAAAAAAGAAATCACATTTGGTTTTCTCTCTTTCGTTGTAGGAAACGAAATTAAACTACATCAACTCTTCTTTTTCCCCCTTTCTTCCTCTGCCAGCGTCAACAAACTAATCTCTGCAAAGCTGAAAACAGCGACACAGACGACATCTGGATCATCAAGAAGAACCCAATTTTCATGTTCCATAGTAGTACTATAGAGATGTATATACAGAGTGTGTTTCTTTATTTATTCCGGATAAGGAATAAAGAAACACTCACAGAGTGTGTTTCTTTATTTATTCCGGATAAGGAATAGAATGGATGGAAAAGACGAAATGTTTATCTAGAATATCCAGAATGGAATGAATAAAGAAACAAAAATTCTCTCCGGAATAGAAAAGAAAAAAAGATGACATCAATTAGCTCTTTAAAAGTGTTGTGATGATGACAAGAAAACAGATATCTCTATGGAAAATAGTAAAAATAAATTATTATTAATTTATTAATTCATGAAAAGTCACATTTAATTGTTATTTATATATTTATTTCAATAATAAAAATATAAACAATGTTTATTCATCCATTTTGTTTACTTACTTGGTTTTCGTCTTTGGCTGCTGTCATTTGTCTTGCTTTCATATGAAAGGGTTATTCCTAGAATATTCTTTTCATTCCGTATTTAATATGGAATAAAAAGAATGCATTCCAAACATTCCGGAATGAATAAAGAAACAACAAAATAGTTTATCCGGAATATTCCATGGAATAAAGAAACGCAAAACTTGTATTCCGAATATTCTGGACATACCAGAATGAATAAAGAAACACACTAATAATAAAGCTGATCATAAACTACTAACGTAAACCCGAAACCTCTGCTTTCATTTGACATTTGCCTACAAGCTGAAACACGCACACAAGTAACTTTTCTGTTCCTCTTCCAATAGACAGATTGATAAAAACGCAAACAAGAATCTTTTCTGTTCCTCTTCCTATAGACACGTAAACAACAAAGCCCTAGTAATTTGTTTTTGTTTTGTTTTTCGATTTGCCATCTATTCACGGATAGAGTTTCAAAGCTACAAATCCAACAATGTAAACAAATGGGTTTTGGGGGGTGAAACGTAGGAAAGTTTCCAATCTTATTATGGCTTATTTGTGAAGCTGATCATGTTCATTGCATGTTGTTCATATCTTTATATCTAAGTAATATAAATTTTATATTTTATATCCTCCTATATTTTGCACAAATTAAATTAAGGCGTCCACAATAAATTATGTTATATGCAAATTGACGCGATTGCGATGAAAAAATAGTTGACGGACTGTTTTGGAAGATTTGTTTCATAAATACAAATTAATACAAAAATATATCATAGAAGGAATTATAGTATATTATAAAATTGTAGAGTAAAGTGGTTTTTTCATTATTATTACTCGTAGGTATAAGATTAATTTTATCTTATTATGCTAATATAATAACATCAATTTTATATTTTCTTTTGTTTTTTTGACAAATTGCCTTCCATTTTAATGTATTTTTACAATAGCATTGACGTGAGCAGATTTTTGATCGCCTTTTTATCGAGCGATCAATGCCAATCAATGCAATCGGCTTACGCATAATTTAAAAGGGCGCACAGTGAGGGTTTTTTTTTATAATGTGGGTTGGATTATTCATAAATAAACATTTTGCGTTTCTGTTTAAGACTATGTTTTCTTTATTAATTCCGAAACAGATGAAATTTACTCTTTTCATTTCATAAATAATGTGATGCATTTTAGTGCAATTTACTTATTATAGTCTCATTTATAGCAGGTTTGCACAACGCAAAAAAAAGACGACGTCCTTCACCGCAAGTATTATGCTAATGAATTCGTTTAAAAAACGATTACTAAGAATAAATAAAATGCACGACTGGATCGTACGAACTTGCTCTTATTGCTAACAACATTTGCGGCTGTTTAGTAGGTAGGTAGTCTAGTTGTACTATGCATGTTTAAGACCGATGTAGGTAAGATTAACTTAATTCCTAGTATGATGAATTGTCGAATGGATATGTACATATATTTAAATCTAGGTTATGGATTTTAATTACTCGTATGTAATTTAGGAGAGTAAAATGTATTTACATATATAGATAGAACCTAAATATGTAAACATGAATAATAATAAAGTAGAAATAAATTGATATTACAACTAATTAAATGTTTTTAGTTTTTATACTGCTAAGTTTTATAATTTGAGGGAAAACAAAGATGCCATTTGAATTCGTGGATAAATAAGAATATATAAAAAAAAAATCAAAAATCGTTGGAGCGGTTTTTAAAAAAAAATAATTTTCTATGTATAAATTTTTTTAAAACATTTTAAGAAAAAAAACTGGGACGCCATTTCGGAGCTATTATTACTATACATACATTAAAAATTCAACTTTCACAAAAATCAGTGGCTGGTTTTTGAAAAATCGATTATTCTTCGATTTATTTTTTTCAAATTTTTAACAATTTTAGGGAGCATTCTTATAAAGAAAATTATTTTAATCGGTTTATCCAATGTTGAGAAAGTCGAAAATATGAAAACTCATTCTGTGGGTAGTGCCATTAAGACAAAAAACATTTGTTAACTGTTTTTATTTTTATAAAAATTCTTTGAGCCGTTTTTGAGAAATACATTTTTTTCTTAAGGTCATTTTTTAAGCATTTGTATGGGAGGTACCGTTGTTTCTTATTTTAGGAAAATATTTTTTTTAACTATTCAAGATAATGCCAAAAAACTAGCAAATACGAAGATTAGCAAAAATCCATTGCGTCGTTTTCGAAATTAAGAGTTTTCAAAAAAAAAAGTTTTTTTTAATTCCAAAAAAATTTTTGTTTTTGAAAAATGTTGGCTGTTTAAACTTTTTACGAGCTTCTGCGCAAAACATTTTAAAAAAATCGTCGAAAACCAAAAAACTGGTACTACAAGAGGTACAAAAAATAACCAGTTTTACTTGCGATTATAAGTACTATAAGGCAAGTTATGCATTAGTCGAAACAAAAAGTTTTGAGATAACAATCAAACATGACATTACGATGATAGCGAAGAAGAAAAAAGATGGTCTAAAAATGTTGCCGTCTGTCAGTCTGTCAGTCTGTCAGTCTGTCAGTCTGTCAGTCTGTCAGTCTGTCAGTCTGTCAGTCTGTCAGTCTGTCAGTCTGTCAGTCTGTCAGTCTGTCAGTCTGTCAGTCTGTCAGTCTGTCAGTCTGTCAGTCTGTCAGTATGTCAGTCTGTCAGTCTGTCAGTCTGTCAGTCTGTCAGTCTGTCAGTCTGTCAGTCTGTCAGTCTGTCAGTCTGTCAGTCTGTCAGTCTGTCAGTCTGTCAGTCTGTCAGTCTGTCAGTCTGTCAGTCTGTCAGTCTGTCAGTCTGTCAGTCTGTCAGTCTGTCAGTCTGTCAGTCTGTCAGTCTGTCAGTCTGTCAGTATGTCAGTCTGTCAGTCTGTCAGTCTGTCAGTCTGTCAGTCTGTCAGTCTGTCAGTTTAGGGCTTAGCATGATAGTACTTAACAGTTTGCTAATACTAAAGCACTTTACTAATATTTTCCTAATTTTGAACACTTTTTAACTAGCACCATACTAAATCTATTTTCTTAATAAACTACAACTAAACACGCCTAAAATAGTGCAAAAAAGTAAGCGAACATAACTTTTTGACGTTTGTAAATGTCAAAGTGGCATATGGATTTAGTACGACACTAAAAAAATAAAGTAGCCATTTCGTGATCTTAACTTTATTAAAATGTTAAGAAAATAGTACGATACTAAACTGGTTTAAAATTAGCAAAATCCTCTTCTTAGCCTAGTATCATACTCAAAATGATTTAACATATTACTAAATCGACTAAAATTTTGCGCCATAGACTTTACCACACTCACTACGTTTTGCAAGTTCCTTATGTCAAATTCCAAACAACCATTTCAAATCGATTTCAGATCGATTTTGTTTTGTTTGTATGTTGTAAGGAACTTGCAAGAAAATAGCGTACGTAAAAATTCTATGAAATCTTGCTAAAAACGCAAGATTGTTTTGACAGATTTTGCTTAGAAATAATTGGATTGTGTTCAGAAAAAAATCGAATGTTTAGTTGCTTGGAATTCAACATTACACAAAACAAAACAATCGATCTGAAATCGATTTGAAATGATTGTTTGGAATTCGAAATTACTTTTCTAACCCTGACAATACAGTAAACTGCCTATTAATTCATGTAGACAAAACGAAAATGTTCTTAAAATCTTATGATGCCGATCATAAAACTCATTCACGCAATAATTAGTACCCAAATGTTGTATGTTTAATTAATACAAAATTATACTAGGTCGTAGGTACATACCTATGTATGTATGCCTATTCAATTTTTGCGTAAAAAAAGGAAACTAATGTCTCAGGGTCAATCAAGCAATGTATATCAAGCATTTTAACTAATAGGAACATCAGCAAATACAATACACGTTTTAGCTAATTAAATATTTATTTATGTGCAAATAATATAGACATTCTACAAACGTACATTTATTTATAAAAATTCTACATAGAAACAAATATTTGTTTCGAAAAGTGGAGAATATTCCTTGTTGAAGTTTAATGTTTTAATGTAAATGTTCTTATCTGATATTACTTCTTATTCAATTTCACTACTTTCTTCTTATGGTGACTGACAGTTACTTTTTTTTAACTTTCAAATTAACACTTTTAACAACTCCATTAACAACAAATTAAAAATTTTTTATTGCACATTCCCGGGGGCATTGTGCTCTCTTGCACTAGTTTATAATTATTATAATTGTTTTTTTTTTTTTTTTTTTTGGGTTTTACGAAAATAAATTACATATCTGCATTCAAGATACGGCGAGTTAAGTTCGTTTTGTTTTACGGATTAGGTAATCGAAGACAAAACAAACACAATGCAAGTATGACACTGCAGAGTTCATACATTATACTTTTTCCCCAAAAACAAAGCGATATTTTAATTAGCATGCACCACAAAACGTTAATAGAGGAGCTGTCTATCAATCGCAATGCATCGATACAATAATTCCAAGGAGGTTACAATGAAACACTATGTTAGTAAAGGGGAGACAACAACACTTGATTGTAACAATCGCAATACTAACCACACCAATTTCCAGCCAGGTTCACGTTTTAAAATCAAAATGTAATGACGATATTTCATTCGAACTATTCGATAAGGCGATTTAAACACGCACTATACTTAAGATATGCAGTTTTAATAAAAACAGAGTCCGAGCTTTGTGATTGAGTGAAATATGTACAACGAACTATCACTATAACAAAAACGGACGGACGAGCGGACACGACGCGACGTCTAGTCGTTTCAGTGGCTCTAAATACAATAATATACGTTCAAGCTTAATAAATCCAACTGAAGAACTTAAGCCCCAACCAGGAGGGTGGGGGTATGTATCACAACAACCCTGTATAGAGTACAAGCTGGTTGTCATAATGCTCCTCATTGCACTGTAACCTTTGATACATTAAGCTTAAAGGGATTGTCATTAATCAATTTAACATTAAAATGTGAATTAACAATGATTTTGTGTTGGTTTAGCTTGAATTTGAAGGTAATTTAAGGGCGATGTATGCATTCGTAAAATAATGTTTGAATTTAAGATTTTTATCGAACACGACAATACGATGATATCTTATGTCGAATTCCAAGCAACCAAACATTCGATTTTTTTCTAAACACAATCGAATTATTTCTAAACAAAATCTGTCAAAACGGATCTTGAGTTTTAGTAATGTCGAATTCCAAACAACCATTTCAAATCGAAGGAAATTGCAAAAAATAGTTTGCTTGTAAAGTCTATGAAATCTTGCTAAAAACGCAGCATCTGTTTTGACAGATTTTGTTTAGAAATAATTCGATTGTGTTCAGAAAATAATCGAATGAATGTGATTGGTTGTTTGGAATTCGACATAAGATTTCATAGACTTTACACGCTTGTTATTTTTTGCAAGTTCCTTACAGCAAACAAAAAAATCAATCTGATATCGATTTCAAATGTATATGTGGAATTCGACATTAATAAAATAAAATCCACAACTGTATACAAGATTGACAGTAGGAGTAGATATCATAGCGACGCAAGACCGTAGTCAATACGGTAGATTCGGGGATGTTCAAAGATCGAATACAAGATTTTTAAAAATGTATATTGATTATATAATATAGGGGGGGATAATAAGTACTGTCATAATTTGAATTAATAATTTTTCCACATGACGTCAATGTTATTCTGCATATTGACATTTATGTTGTAGCTAGATAAATTAGTTGACATTTGATAACACGTAATCGTAATGGATCGATATCGATTATAGGTACTATAAGGCGAGTTATGCATTCGTCGAAATAAAAAGTTTTGAGATAACAATCAAACATGACATTACGATGATAGCGAAGACGAAAAAAGATGTTCTAAAAATTCTGTCCGACTGTATGGCTGTCAGTGTGTCTGTATGTATGTATAGAAACCTACCGCCCAAACGGGTTGGACGAATTGATTCAAACTTGGTATATGGAGTTTTTTAAGTATTGTGGAGGGGAAATTGAAGTGCTTTGTTTAGCTAAAAAAATAACGGTATCTGCCATGTAACCGTAACGTTAAAGACTATTTTTCTCAGAGACGGCTCTAACGATTTTGATTAAAAAATCAGTGCAGCGTTTTACATACGACCCATCATATGGTTGAAAAAAAATTGTTTAATGTCTAAAAACAGTACTTTCAATAGGACCGTTTTTTTGCTTTCGACTATCTCATAAACGGCGTACCCGATGCTTTCAAAATTTCACACATATACAAAATTTCACACATATACAGCATCCTTTGGGGGTGGCCGTGGCGCGATAGTTGTGTGCTCGCCTGTCAACCTCGTGGTTGCAGGTTCGATTCCTGCCGTTGTCTATGTCTTCTTATATTCCATTAAAAACTAATTCTCAAAATTGTCATAAAATAAGTTGCTGCTTTGCTCATTACATGCTGTTTAGGCATAACACTAACAACATGTGATTGAGTAAACTAGCATACCCATAAAGTATGACAACGAAATAAATAAAATAATGCGAATTATAAGGGACATAAATAAATAAGACACGGTAATTCTCTCCGCATTAGTTCAGCCGCCATCCCTGGAGATAAATCTGAGACAACAACCAGCTCTAGTCTCAGAACATCGCGCCACAAATCTTTCCTATCCTTCTTTCTCTTCTTCACCAGATGCCCGCGCTGTGTTAAAAAAAAACAAAAAAAACAAAAAAACATATAAAGGGTATTCATAACCCCTTGAGCGCGTGCAAAGTTATAAAAAAAAAAATTAGGTCGCCCAATTTATACTGCGTACCAATATTTTTTCTTAATATTTTTTTGTATTTTTAAAAGAAATTTAAAAAAATTTTATTTTGTAAGCTGCTCATTAATTTTTTTTCAAAAATTATATTTACAATGTATTTGCTGAATACCTATGAATTGGCGTTTTTGAATTTTTTTTTAAATTTATTTCAAAAAGTTAAAAAAAATTTTTTCTCAAAAACCGCTCCACAGATTTTTAATTTTTTTTTCTCATAGTTTAAGTATTTATTTCAGAATTTTGAATTATTTTTTCTTTGACTAATCCGAATTAATTTTTTGTTTTTAAGTTTATATTATTAAACATTTATGATTGTCATACCAATTTAAAAAAAAAAATAATAAATAAAGAAACTTTGTGTATAAATAATGACTTTAAAAATAATTTTATCAAAATTTTAAATAGAAATCTTTTGTATACGATGTGATCGAACATAAGAGCAAGTTCGTGCGATCCAGTTGTGTATTTTATTTTTAACACCATAGAATTATTTATTTCTAAACAAAATCGAGTTTATGCTGTCATTTGGTATAAATCTTGAGTTTTAGCAAGATTTCATCGACTTTACAAGCACACTAGCAAGATCTGACATTTCTTTTGTGTCAAATTATAACTTTTTCATTTGCTCGCATTAATAATTGTTATTGTTTCCTTAAAATTTCAGCTATCAATTAGCAACTGCGGGGACAAACATTAAATCTTTAAAGTTCTTTAGAATATTTGCAAATCAATTTAAAATAATTGTAAGGAATTCGGCATAACAAAATGGGAGCCAGTTCACATATTTATATATGTATGTCGTATTTATAACATCATTGTCACATTTTATTAGAACATTAATTCGAAGAAATTTTAAATATTTTAAATACATATAAAAACGCGAAAAAACGACATTTGCGTTTTGTAACGTTATTTTTTCTTAAATGGGTTATAGCTATCTTCTAAACGAAAATTTAAAAAAAAGTAAAGTGTCCAATTATTTCTTTACATAGAATCCCATTATACACACCTAGTTTGAAATGAAATATCGTCCGAACGAATTTACCATTTAAGAATTAAGTATAGATATGGACACACAATTTGACATTACAATCGACTTTGTAGACAATATTTCAAATGCCAAACATTTTGCCACAGTAAACCTACAGTTTGGCTCGGCGTATAGAACTTGCGACCAAGTCGTATACTTTAAGCTCCAATGGACTTAAATAAAATAAAATTAATTGCGAAGTATTAAAAAGAAACGCCTGAATGGCAAGATGAGCATGTGATTTCTCATGTAATCAAATCAACACTATTTTATAACATAATAAACAAATTTACCTAAATTATTTGTATTCATCTTGGTTTAAACATAAGTCAATTAAAAAACTATTAGTATACAACGCCTTAAGCACACATTTTCAGGGTTAATAATTTTCATTTAAATATGTACTAACAATTTATACATAACCTAATAATTAATTAAAGGAATTTGGAATATGAATCTGATTATTATTACACATATGTATATAAGTTAGAAAAGAACTGGGTTTGATTTATCAAAGTACGATATACGAGGGTTGTTCGATAAGTCAGTGACTTTGAAATGAAAGAATGGTCTTTTTTTTAAATTCATTTTATTTTTCAACATCGTCTCCAACAATATTCCAACATTTTTAACCCTTCCAAAAAATAAGTCTTATTAAACTCTGCAAAATATGCATTTGTTGCATCAATAACTTCATTATTTGATGAACATATTTTTCCAACTAGACATTTCTTAATATTTGGAAATAGGAAAAATCACATGGAGCCAAATCCGAAGAATAGGTTGGATGAGGTATCAGTTGATAGCGCAATTCAGCTAATTTTGCTTTTGCTACTGCGGACGAATGTGCTGGAGCATTGTCCTGATAAAACAGAACATTTTTCTTTTCCATGTGAGGCCGCTTTTCAACCAATTCTTTGTTGAATCTATCCAATTAATTGGCATAGTAGTTCCCGGTAATTGTTTTTCCGTTTTCCAAATAATCAATGAAGATTACACTTACACCGTGGGAATTCCAGAAAACCGTTGCCATAACTTTTACCGCCGACACACGGAACCATTTCTGCCTTTTTGCGTCCACGTTTACCTGAAAAATTCCACTGGATCGATTTTTTTTTCTTTCAATTCAGGTGTCTAATGGTGTATCCAAGTTTCCTCAATAGTTAAAAAACGCCGAAAATTTCATTTGAATTGCGCTCAAGGAGTTCCAAGCGCACTGCTCTGAAGTTGGGACCCGATTACGTTTTTGTTCACTTGTTAGCAAACGCGGCACAAATCTTGCCGATAGTTTTTGCATGCCCAATGGTCAGGCGGGATCCGAATAACGCTATCATTTGAAATGGCTAAAATGTTAGCTATCTCACGAACTTTTATCTTGCGATCTCTGACACAATATCCCTTATTTTGGTGATTATTTCTTCAGTTGTGACTTCATTTGGGCAACTTGGACGCTCAGCGTCTTTTGTTCCCATACGACCACAAGCAAATTCTGTGAACCACTTTCGGACCATTCCATGCAAAGGAGCAGATTCTCCATAGTATTTTTTTAGTTTTTCCTCAGTTTCCTTAATGGTTTTACCACGAAAAATGTAGTGCTTATTAACAAGCGAAATTCAATTTTTCCCGTCTTTTTATAACACAACTTAGTTTGTAGAATTTGTAAGACGGTTAATAATTTTACAGATCTATTTGAATTTTTTTTCTAGGTCTAAAACAAAACAAAGATGGCTGAGACAAAAATTCAATGCTATTTGGGCGACATATATCTCTAAAGTCACAGACTTATCGAAGAGCCCTCGTAGTGCCATACTTTTTACAAATGTGATCTCACGTGTTTTAAACAGGATATCAAGAATTTCATGCCAAATGGATTAAGGAAAAGAGACAAGTTTTAAAGACAAAATGTATTCATTAAAGCTTAAATAAATTTAAAATTAAATTTAGGGACAGTTTGCATATCATAATTTGTTAATTATATCATTTTCTGCTGTTGAGATTGCGATACACTAGTATACTTTTTAAAATTTTGTGTTTAATTCAAACAGGCCTGGTTTTTTGTCAAGCCCGAGCATTTTTGAATATCGAAGGTGCGTTTAACAACGTTAAAACTAATTCCATTAAATCTGCCTTGGAGAAGGTTGGAGCTGAACCCGCTATTGTAGATCGGATATACATATTCCATGCTGAATGGTAGGATCATAAAATCAGAACTTGGGGACACTATTGTAGAGAAAACAGTTACAAGAGGTACACCACAAGAAGGAGTAATCTCATATCTTCTATGGGTCCTAGTAGTAAACAACATTCTTACAAGTTTTAAAAACAAAGGAATTAGAACAGGGGCTTATGCAGACGACATAGTAATTTTGATATCGGGTAAGTACGTTACCACCATCAAAGATATAATAGAATCTGCGCTTAAGGAACTATTCTCGTGGGCAGAGCAAAACGGTCTTAGGGTTAACCCCGCTAAAACTGAACTAGTTCTGTTTACGAGGAAAAGACAACTGGAGGACTTTATACCTCCTAATCTGAATGAGATCCCTCTGAAACTTTCCACATAAGCCAAATATCTGGGAGTAATCCTAGACTCTAAGCTAACTTAAAAACGGAATACAGAGGAAAGAATGAAAAGAGCACTCTGCGCCTTCCACACATGTAAAAAAAACCTTTGGAGCACAATGGGGCATGCGACCGCAAGTCACCTATTGGATGTATACAGCGATCGCTCACCCCATACTTACCTACGGGTCGATTGTTTGGTAGAAAGCTGTAGAGAAAGATAGCTATCTCAAAAACCTAAACAAGGTACAGGTACGTGGGAATAACGGGGGCATGGAGGTCTACACCACAAGCAGGCCTGGAAATCAGGTCTGGACGAGTACATACGGTGCACAGCGGTCTTGGCCGCTTCGACTTAAAGACGCGGGTTCTTGGAGCATAGTACCAAAGGTCATATATGGATCTATCAGGCAAATATACGGTAACATGGTGAACTTGATGTGACCACTGACTACTTACCACCGAATATTGACTTCAACAGAAATTTCACTATGGTAACAATGCAGGAACTGTCAAGACGCTGATGAAATAAACACATGCTCTGCGACTGTCCAAATCTATAAACAAATCGCCTCCGACACTTCAAAAACAGGTTTATTGATGAGCTAGACGATCTAGTGTATATATCAATGGCAAATATGAAAAAATATATAGAGAGTACGGGCTGGTTCGTAAATGAAGCAGTCTCCATGAAACATTAGTTAGGAATATCTCCGTGTGAAAGGCGATCACAATGGACCAATAGGCTTCGTGTACGCAGCAGCCTCTGAGCTGCGCACGCCCCTCCTAACCTAACATAACCTAACCTGTCAAGCCCGACGAAAATTGGACCAGACCCGTGTTGGCGCAAATTACATACTACTTTGTTATCGGTAATTTGTACAGTCATATCGATTTTTTGGTAATGGATTTGTTAAATATGTCGTTCATTTCGTCCAATTTTTTTGGCACTAATTTTCAACTTGACAAGTACTTGCCGGGCAAGAGAAAAATCACAAATTCTTGCAAATTCTGTATATTCTAGCATCCCAATTTTACAAGCGTGAATATTTTTCGTTTTACATACATGTCTACACAGACATTATCTGTGTGTGTAGACATGTCTGACATCATCGAACCCTTTTGAAAAAGGAAATATCTACATATGGGTGTACGATTTTCTCTAGAGAAAAACTGTGCTACCGGAACAGTTTAAGTCTTTTTCATCGAAAATTTTTATGGAAATTGATGGTCACGTTCAGAATACAGTGCATTCAATGAACGCAAATTTGACGAAGAAATCTTGTTAATGTTTTACACATCATATGTATACTTATGTGTATGTCAAACTACAAACTTTTCTTCAAAAATGTTCACAATTATTTGATTTGATCTTTTTGTTGCAATGAAAACCTCAAAATTCAAAACATCAAATCTTTTGACAGACAGAGCAAATTTTTTGTTTAAAGAAAGTTGCTATTAATTGGAATAAGGATATTTTTCACAGCTGTCAAATCAGATACTCGAAACTTCCTTATGCCGATTTTTTAACAACTATTTCAAATAGATTTTGGAAGGTTTGGCAAAAATAATGTGCGTTTAAAATTGATGATTGAAATTGATCAAATTAACATAAAATCGATATTGCTTAGAAATAATTAGATCGAATGTTTTTTAGGGAATTCAACATTAATTTCAAGCTCACTACCTCTTCTGAACGTGGCCAATGACAGTTACTTTCTGTAATGGCATAGCGTCACTGTAGAGAAGTGCTAGTATCGCCTCTCGCGAATAATCGTTAAACGAAAGGACTCTAGGTGTCACCACTCTCGTCCCTCTATATCTAGATGATAGTTCTAAGGTTTTTATAAACAAATGCAGTTCAAGTTTATTCTAAACTAAAGGACTATTCAGTCTTCACATAAGAGTAACCAACGACCGACGAAAACAATTTCTTTATAAATTCTAAACAAAATTGTAGAAATAGGTATAATTTATATTAATGTTTAGACACACAAATTTACTTTTTAATCGCCAAAATAAGATAAATTTGAGAAAAAATTATTGATAGTCGCGAATTGCATCTGATTGTTACGAACAGTCAAACTGTATTGGCGTTCCAAAAACCATCCACCCTTCGACTAACTAAACTTGTATTCGTGAAGAGAAAAATTTAAGCCATGTGAACGAAATGTCAAAATGGACTAATATTCGTTAATTCGCTTGTCGTCGGTCACTCTCGTGTGCATAATACTCGTACATACTTAAATGTCTGTTTCTATATACATATTAGTTTAATTTTATTTTCGTATTTCCATGTTTAAGGAAATAAATTCTTTATGATTTAAAATTAATCAATGACATTGAACTATTCAACCAAGTTCATTATACCCTGGTAACATAAGCAGCATCACCTGAATTCACGTCTTTTTAAGAAAAGATTATTTTTAAATCACAGTTAATTTTCGCAATCGCATAACTGATCGAACAAAAAACAATTATGTATTATTTTTTTTGCAATATCAATTCAAATGTTATTGAACCTTTATTCAAATCGATGAGAACTGATTTAATAGTAGCGCAGGTATTACTAAACCGTATGCAAAGATGCAACAAAGCCAACAAAATCACCTGCCAATTGTTTACACATAAAAAATAAAACTACTTTTTTTAATTTTTTTTCGTCTATACCGACTATGAAGTAGACTGACTTGCAATTTGCATTTGTGATTTTTTATCTTATTGACTTTTAAATTAGGGCAAATAAATAAACTTGACGCCTGTACATACATACATAATAAATATAAAAAAAGTTTATTATGCATAAGCTTCGCTAAATTATAATTTAACTTAAAGCAATGCAAATAAATCAACAAAATTTGCACCTATTACAGATCAGTCGGAAACACACGGTACATGATAATGGCCAAGATATACCAAGATGGTCAAAAAATGATTGATTAGCACAGAAGGCCTGAAGGGTTATTTTTTTTTAATGAGGCAAGGTCGATTCTTCAATTTATTTATGATTTGTTTTTTTTTTTTTTTTTTTTTTTTTTAATATCATTACTCTTCTTGTTTCAATGCATGTTGCCTCAATTTGAGTGTCGCGATTTCCTAATTTATTTTGAATGCATTGTACAGTGGTTCCAGTGGTATGGAGTTCAGCATTTAATTTAATAAAAACTGAACATTGGGCCAATTTTAATTAAACCTTCACTAAATTCCAAAGTTTTCTTTTCAATATAATTCCAATTGAGTTTTGCCCAATGCGAACTGCGAACTGAGAATAACCTTTTCAATAGGTTTTGAGTATCTGTCACTAGCAAGTGAAAATATACGTTTTCCGCTTTCTTTTTTAGTTACATTAAAGGTTAAGGCTATGAGTTTTGAAGTTAATTATAGGTTCATTGGTTGAACTTTACCCAGGGTCAAGTAATTTTTTTTTGACAACCCCAAGAGCTGTCAAAAAAACCTTTGTTTTTCGGTTCTCAAAAAAACACCCGAGGGCCATTAATTGTACGTTGCAGAAAAGCAAGTTATGTCATTTAATAATTAAAACTTAAAATATGTTAAATTTAAGCTCTTTAGTGCATTTGCTTTGGCCATAGCACAATCCACAACTTCAAAGATTTCTATTTGCATGCCTGTGTCCGAAAATAAACTTGAGTATTTTTTTAGTTTTCAAAACGAGAATTCAGAGGGGTTGGGGGGGAAGCGATGTTCATCTATGTTAACGAAACATTGATGTTAAAACAAAAAATCGATGATTCAAAATCTAGAATAAAGGAAATTCCTTAAAAAAATCGATGTCGATAATTATTAACATCGATAATGAATATTCGATATTTTTCTAAATTTCGGTAATCCCTACTTCAGATCTCAATTGACTTTGACAGTTTATTCATTTACTTCAACTTACCCCAGATAAAAACCTGCATCTTCTTCAGGGCTAGTTGAGGGCGACCCTAAGTTTCATAAAACACTAGGGTGATTCAGGTTTTTCAAAAAACGCTTTGGGAAGACTTCAGGGCTCAACGAACAAACCTAATTTGTGTTTTTTGTTTTGTATAAGACTATTACAAAAAATATTTACACTCCCGTACTAACAATCGATAACAGATGAAATTCACACTGATAATGCAGTCTTATCCGGGGTAAGAGTTTAAGAATGCGGACCGGAAATCGAAGGCCTTACTTTATGAACGAGGCCATTGTTTCGCACATCCATTTCGAAATTTGTTTTTTTATTAGATAAAAATTAAAGTAAATCCTTCAGTTTCGGCGCTATATCAGAATGAATTCAGCAAATTTGCATTAATTAATGTCATTTTGGCACTTCGGAGTTACTCTTTTCCCACTATTGTTACTCTAGAAACGTTCGATTGGCTGTTCCGAGTAACGTTTTCAGAGTATTTTTCTATTCTCCACTAGGTGAAATCAATCAACCAAGAGAAAGAAATGAAAGAAGGGCTAAAAACTTGAAGCAATATTTTACCAATGCTGAACCTCATTTGTACAAGTAACTCCGATTTAACTGAGCTACTGAAAAACTGTCGTTAATTATGTCTTAAAACGATGCTTCTATATTCATGTTCACAGCTGTAAATCACCATTTATATTAGGGGTATTCACGATCCGATATATCTGGTTTTGTAGCATTGTAAAAGTGTAAACAACAAAATATACTGAATGTCAAAATCTTACACTTTTACACTTTTACAATACCCGAACCCTATTGTAACAGAAAAATACAAGAGTGTAAGATTTTTTTAACACAAACTGAACCTTCTTCAGAACAAATGTGAAACAGATTTTGACATTTGCTTCAGTGTTGCTACAGATTAGTAAAGGTGTGTTCACAGTCTGTTGTAAAAAGATACAATTTTACAATTTTACAAGACGTGGTACACCAGATCGTGAATATCCCTATTGTAACAGAAAAATACAAGAGTGTACGATTTTTTTAACACAAACTAAGCCTTCTTCAGAACATGTGAAACAGATTTTGACATTTGCTTCAGTGTTACTATAGATTAGTAAAGGTGTGTTCACAGTCTGTTGCAAAAAATAAAATTTTACAATTTTACAATACTTGGTACACCAGATCGTAAATACCGCTTTTATTTTTGTTGTCAAATTCCCTTTTTCTCATTTATAAAATAGTCAAATGCACTTAATTTGGTACTAGTGGATAGGAATTTAAACATAGCGATGACTTTGCAGATAAACTTTATGTCATACCACTTTATTTTCTATAAATTTCGGCAATTTCAAATATTTTAATAATTGAATAATTTGATATAAGGAATGCCTCACTTTTACCCAATAGAATTAAAGAGAAAAATATGTATTGCTTCTGTGATTTAAAATTCTCTTTTTTTCGTGAGTGGTGGTTGGAACATATTTATGTATTTGTCACTTCTGTTGTTTGTATTATTTTTTTTCAATTTATAAAAAACCGAATGCACTAAATTAGGTATCACTCTTTAAATTGTAGCTGATTTGATCGTGTTTACAAAGAAGTTTTGTAAAACTAATTTGGTCATATCAATAAAGGCTGCTTTCATAAATGCATGGTTGCGAAATTCCGACAAATGCATAGCATTCATAAATGCAAATGATGAATGTCAGAGTTTCATAAATGTAAAACGCAAATATTTGCAGCGCAAATATAGGGTCCGTCAAATAACTTTTTTTTTTGAAAATGGGCGCAAAACATCGAGTGTAGCTTCGGCTGTGTGGCACGTAGCGCCGTCCTGTTGAAACCAAATATTGCCAATATCCTCCTCTTCAATTTTTGTGAACAAAAATTCGTTCAACATGGCCCTATAACGATCGCCATTGACTGTAACGGCCATTCCTTGCTCATTTTCGAATTATGCCTCTGGACCAAAATCCGCACCAAACAGTGACTCGTTTTGGGTGTATCGGCTTTTCAGTGTATGCGTGCGGTTTTTCTGTGCCCCAAATGCGACAATTTTACTTGTTTACATACCCGCCAAGATCAAAATGAGCTTCATCTGAAAAGACGATTTTTTGGCAAAATCGGCATCTTCTCTAAGTCGATCGCAGGCCCACTTAGCGAGCGTTGTTCAAGCGTATACACAACCATATTCGCTCAGCGGAAGGATAAGACTAATTATCTGTCAAATCAGACATGAGCTAAGTGTTACCATTCACGAAATAAGCACTAGTTGAAAACAAAAACGTTAGATGGCAGACCCGTTATAAAATTTCACATGCATTCCGATTTTTTTCTTAAAGAAAGACACAATATGATGCAAACGGTGGTACACCTCCCTTACTGTTCACATCTGTCCAAATTTCCACTACAAAATTCAAAGTTGAACACAACATTAAAAATATACATCAAAATTGTTTCTGAAATGAAGCAAATCAGAGAAAGTATTCATAAATGTCATTAAAATGCATAATGCATGCATAAACAAAGCAACCATGCATTTATGAAAGCACCCAAAGAATTTTTGATTTTGTTCAAATATTCTATTTGAAAATTTAATTACAAAACCTTATTGAATGTGCGAAATTTTGGCATGGGTCTTCTGTTATCCTTTAATCGTCCTAAAGATCTTCTCGTCCTCTTCCTCCGACGGAAAATTTAAAATAAAAAACATTTTTTTTTTCATGCAAACGTTTATTTATGTGAAAAAGTTGAAAAAATTATTATAAGTAATATTTTAAAATCTTATACATAATACATAGATTCAAATTAATTTTAGATACAAAAGTATTAAAATATTCAAATTACAATACATATGTATGTATGTCATGTTATGTCAATTTAAAGGACAATCGTTCCTTTAAGAAAAGAAAACTTACATGTTATAATATTATTATTTTGTACTTATGTATGTAAATATTGGGTTGTCAGGATTTTTGTACAATTGTTACAAACCCAACAAAAACCCATTATTAATTATTTCTTATTCTAGAGAAAAATTTGTACTCTTCGATTGTACTCTGTATTACACATATTGTAATCTTGTATATGCAATATGGCATCATGTTTAAGCTTGTATCTTTTTGTATGTAGTAATATATTTCATTAAATATATGAGTATAATATTTGTGTAGTATAGTTTTTTTTTTTTTTTTTGATTTTAGAAAAAGGAAGAATTTTGTTTTAAATTCAAATCTTTAAATCTTATTTATGAAGAAATATGTATGTTTTATGTTTTTGTTTTTAATTTGTATAATACAAAATATTTAATGTAATTTCACATTGTTTTGGATTTTATTGTTTAAAATATACAAAATTTTAAAAATTTCGGTCAATCTTATAATTTATTTGTTCATAGTTTCAATTTTGTCTTCAAAAGAACATTCGAAACTATCGAATTACTTACACAATCACTTCTGATATTATTTCGAGAAAGTATACTCCTACGAGTATGTGTGGTAATTTCTGTTTGTTTTTTTTTTTAATTGTTTAGTTTATTTCATTGAAACAATTTCAATAAAAGAATTTCAGTTTTTTCTTGGAATATAGTCACAGAATAATTATATTTTTCAAATATTATTTTATAATAAGTATTAAATTTGTACGTTTTATATTAAATGAAAAAAATAAAAAAATGGAAAAATTACAACAAAGTCATATACCCTAATTATTATTTGTACAAATTTCGACAATTTAAATATATTATAAATAATATATAAGAAAATTTGAAAAAAAAATTAAAGGGTATACAACAATGCAACAGAGTTTAGATGTATCTTGTTCAAGTTAAGCTATGCATTTGTATACTGTAAGCGTATAATGATTTAACATTAAATTAAAGAAATAAAATTATTATAACTAAAAATACTCAGAAGGTAAAACTTTATTATTTGAAGCCTTTGGCTCTTAAAAAAATATAAAAAATTAAATCTTGTTTTATTTAAATTTACAATTTAATGGCATTCATTTAGAATATAATGACCAGATATTAAGTAAAAATTCTAGCATGTATTTTTTTATCATTTATAATGAAATTTGTATCTGGTTGGCACCAGTAATCACAAACAATTTTTTTTTTATGTTTTTGAAATTTTATTTTAATTTAAATTTGAATGGCAATAAAATAATTGTAAACAAAAATTACACGAAACAGAAAATTAAAATGATGAATGTGATAAAAAAAGTGATTTAATAAAATGGGGTTAGTTTAATAAAACAAAAATATATATATTTGTTTAAGTGAATATATATTGTGTTTTGTGAAATGTTTAAATTATTCTTAAGGAATATTGAATGATATAAAAATAGTAAATGGCTTTGTGTACATTTTGTTCATCAAATTTATTTTGTTTCTTATTTTTGTATATCTAATAATACAACTGATTTTATTTTTTTAATGAATGCATATTTGTGATATAAAGGTCAGCTTAAGTTTTTTTTATAAAATTATTTAAAATTTTATGTAGTTTTTACCAAAAAGTTCAGTTATTGTCTAAATCATGCTTTTACTTTGCTCTTAATTTGCGAATAAAAATCCTTACCCCCAGTTTTACAGTGCGAGCTTAAACTCTACTTTTGATTTAAACTTCAGATTAACAATTTATTCGGTTTCATGGTGTCGCTTAAACCTTGAACTGAGTTCAATTTGTAGTTTAAGTTAACCGAGATTATTCTGCCGTTTAAAGTTCAGTTCAGCGTTTGTATTGTTTTTTTTTTTTAAGAAAATATTATGAACAAAATAAAATTGTGTATTCAAATGTTATCAAGTTGTTATAGTGATTTTGAATATTATTTTATGTATTATTCTCGTTCTTTCGCGTGTTTTCTTGTATTAGAAAGAGAAAGGGAAGACGAGGCAAGAAAAATGCTGCCAACTTTTTTCATAAAATATAATTAAACGAGGTTCAGATCAGATTTCACTGTGAAGCCGGGCTAATTAAACCAAAAATTTAAGCTCAGTTTAAGGTTCAGTTGATCTCAAGTTTAAACTCCCGATGTGAAACTGGGGGTTAAGAATCTAATTTTATTAAAACGTTTTTGTTTTTAATGTTATGTCTTTTTCGATTGGATTTTCGGAGTATTCTACGCTATTTTTAATTTCAATATTTGCAATCTAATATGAAAATTTTTTTTATTCACAAATTTACGCAAACATACATGAAAGTATTCGTCACAAAAAATGACTTCTTCAAGCAATTAATAAATTTAAAAAAAATTATCCGACTGCAAAATTTTATTTTTACTCCCTTGTTAAATCGAGAACAGAAAAATACTCCGAAAGCCTTGCTCGGAGCGGAACAGCCCATCAAACGTTTTTGTAGCAAGAGCAGTGGAAAAAGAGTTATTCCGAATAGCCAATCGAAATTGACCTAAGTTAAACATAAATACAGTGTACTTGAATGACAAATTAATATTTAAGTTGAACTTTATTTTATATGTTTTATTTTAGCATTTAAGGTTTAAGTTGATGATGATTCGGAAATTAATTTCTTTTTGGTAAAAATTGTTGATTATTAATTTAGGCGTAAATTTGAATGAAAAATTGATTTTAATCAAAACCGAATGATTTTCCAATTAACGCTTTTTTTCAATTTGATCAGGTATATCCGATTTTTTTTAGTCTCAATGCATGTGATTTGGGGAATTTGATTTTTTTAAATTTTCAAATGACCTTTGTATGGCTTGGAAAGTTGGCATAAAACAATTCATGTTAATTTTGTAAAGATTTTTATTAATGAAACATAACAACGTTTCGAAAGATTATAGCCCGATAGAGGCAAACCGTATACAAAATCGTAAATCACTTGTTTGATTGGTTTGTAAAAAATCCATGCGTATTGCTGTAATGAGACTTTCTGCGCACATTAAGTAGTGTCACTAAACTTATTACACAATACGTCGTAATATTAGATAAAACACTAAATAGTTTAATCCATAATATATTAGTCCAATAGTTTGCAATATATAGGACATTTTGTACAAGCAAATTGAAATCAAACTTGATTGTCTATATTTTCACTGCCGTATTGAAAGGTACACTCAAGCTCCATAAATTTTGCACACAAGCGTTTAAGCAATAATAAAAATTGCTGGTACATGATACTTGCTTACTTGTGTCAGTATAAATTTTCAAACATTCAGTACTCTATGTACTTGTCTTGTTTTGACATGTGTCATTTTAGAATTAATTGACATATTTTTGGCATCTGTCAAGAGATTACCCGCTTTAGGTAAATATTTTACGCAATTAAAAGCATGGGATGTTTTTCTTAAAAAAAATTATTTGACATTGCAACTTGGTGCAGGTCAATTTAAGGTTTTCTTTTTTGTAAAACTAATTTTCTTAACCCTAAAATTAGGTTTTCATTTCTTAAGTTCATTATGAGTATGTATATAATAATAAAAGAAGTTTGCATGATTTAAAACGAATGGTGTGTTAACCTCCTTACATTATATGAACAAATTAAGCCTCCTCAACTTTACGAAATTGAAATCTTTATAGCAAGCTAACTGCATGTTTTTTTTTTTATTTTTGAAAAAAAAACTAGTTTTCTTTAAAAAAAAACTTATGCCAGCAAGTTACATATACAAATTTAATTTTTCTTAAATATTGTGTTATATATTTTGTGACTATGTTTCAAATGTTTTCTTTTATTTTTTTTATTAATTATGTAATTTTAAGACTTTTCCTCTTTAATTATGTACATGAAAACAAAAAAAAAATGTCACAATTTAGAATTTGATATCTAATTGTGTATAGAATTGTTGTTATTTTTTTTCATCTGGAAGCTACACATAAAACAATATATATAAACACGCCGCAAATACTTACTTACATATGTAGGAGTATGTATTAAATTTGTCAGTCACAAAATATTTTCTTCATTTGTATATAAAATATTGCATGGAGTATTTTAATTATTATTCATTTGTATGTATAATATGCATATGGCATATACATATAATATATAATTAAGAATAATTTATATTATCGAACGCACACAACATTTATCTATAATTGCCTGTAATTTTCTAATAATATGTTTTTTTTCTTTGTTTAAATTTAAATATATCTTTATACGCTACCATTTATTCTTTTGCACAAAAATTAAATTTTAACATAAAAAAAGTAACATATAATAGTGTTATCAATGTAAATTGTATAATTAACTATATATGAGTATGTAATTTATTGAAACCTTTTTCTTGTATTAAAGTCATTTATATTTACATATATATGTATGTATAAAAAAAATTAAATAAAATTTGTCTACAGATTTTTTTTTTTGTAAAAAAAATCTCTTCGAGATCTACACTAACCCTCATTGGACATGCATTCATAATGCTTTTTTAAAATATTTTTTTAAGAGAAACTACTCAATAAAATAAACAAAGAAAAACGTGCACAGTATGGGTCACAAGTACAGCTATACTTTTGCAACTAAAGTGAAATCATTTACATTATATTAGTTTTCTTAAATTTAAAAAATAATCCAATAGTTACTGCTTTTTAGTACTTAAATTAGCTGGTAAATTAATTCAAAACACTAAGGTTTGATTACCAGGTTATTTTGTAACTACTTTCTATTTAGAATATTATGTGCGATCAAAATTAAGAGGTAAGAATACGTCAAATGCATACCTTGATAAAAAAAAAGTCGCACGATCTATTTGCGAGCACACGCGGACTGTCCCAAAAGAGTGTTAAGCTTAGACGATATGTTCGATTGTAAAAACAAAATTAATCCATATATTTTTCTTAATTTAAAATCAATTTTGCTAATTTAAATTTTTTCACCTCACAACAGCTGTCAGTTTTGCCATGTGTGTGAACGTGTTTTCTGATTTGTTATATATTGTAGAAAAGCAATCAGAAATTTACCAAGTGAACCCCTTGTAAGTTTGAACACAATAGTTATGTAAGTTATAGTTATCGATTGGCTGTTCGAAGTTACTATTTTTGCTCCGAATTTTCAAAATTTTACAAGCAATTGAATATAAGGAGTGAAAAAACGGTAACTCCGAACAGCCAATCGAAAACGACATTAATAAAATCGTAACTCTCTTGCGAATTCCTGGTATACACTGTTATCTATTTAATAGGTATATCACGAAAATCCTAAAAAGTTCCCTGTGTAAATTTAGATTTTGATCGAAAAAAACCTTTGTTTATATTAAATGGAGTCAAATTTCATTTTGACTTAGTTTTCTAAGTTATTGTATAGGTAGCAAATGTCAAACTGACAGTAGTTGTCATTGTAACTAATGTACAGTACAAAAAGGGGTAAATACGCCAACAACAAAAAAAATCCAGGTAACCAAAATTATCCTTTTAATTTAAAAAAAAAATACTTGTTTGCCCATCGAAACGCGGCAATCTATCAAAATGGGTGTTTTTTTTAGAGATTTGAATTTAAAATAAAAATTATTACTGGACATTTTGATTAAAATAAATTTTTGACACAATTAAAGTCAATACATTAATTGACAACTCATCAGTGGCTCCATATTGACTTAAAAACTTTTTTTTTACGAAACAATGGCGTTTAGACCCGAAACTAGGAGACTCTACTGTCACTGAAAAACGTAGCTTTTGTCATGTTTCCACATTTGTTGACCGTTTAAATTAGTCTCAATTGGTGTCCCTCGTTGAATATGACAAATCCAGCTGATGTTTAAGGTCGATATTATACTGTCATTGAGGAGTATTATTATCAAGATTACAAAAACTAATATTACGTATAGTTTGACATTAGTAGCAATGTCACTTATACATATATAATTTGCCAAATTTTGTGCAAACAAATATGAAAGTGCAAAATCTGAAAACAATTTGAACTTGTAAAGTAATACCTAAAATAATGTATCTTCAACTTAAATAATAATTAATTTTGATTAATTGATATGAATAGGATGTATTTAGGAACAAAAGAAATTCATATTGATTTGATGTATACTTGTGATCATAACTATGACAACAAAAAAAAAAAAAAAAAAAAAAATAAAATCCTAAATTATAAAATGTACCTATTGCTGCGAAAAATAACGTGCTCATAAGAATAAATGCATTATTTTTTTTTTATTTTCGTTTAAGAATTTTTGTGCTATATAGTCCTAGCAATCCCTTAAATTACAGGAACTATTCTACCGTTGCAAAATAAAAACAAAAAAGATTTTACTAAATAAAACAAAAATAAATTGTTTGTCCATTAATATTTTAGTCGTATGTTTGTTTGATTTTGTTTAAGAGGACAACATGCATCTAATATAATAGTAAGGTATAATTATCATTATGTATAGGTACACAAGTATTTATTTATAAGTAATAATTATTTTCCTTATATATCTTAACCGTCTGTAAATGAACACATCAATTCCACAATTCCGTTTAGTGTAAAATTGTACTAAAATGTATTTTCATTTTTACGCGTTTTCTTGTCAAAACGTTTAAAATGCATAATATTGTATCTTTAATTATTATATAAGTATATGTTTAGTTTAAACATATATAATTTTATCTATCTTTCTATATCTATCTTCCTTTCTCGTTTTTCTTAAACTCAATGTTTGAGTTAGTAAATTGTTTTCTTCAAATCAGATTTGATTGTTGCATAATAATAGATTTTTGTTTTTTTTTTAACTGTCTTCCACAATCAGTCTTAAAATTTTAAGTCTTTACAATTTTTTTATTCGACGACAACAACCGATCGATTTGTATTTTAAAAAAAAATATGAAGCTTCTACGTAAAAATCAGAAGTTAAAGATATTGTATTCTTAAAAAATATTATATACTCTTAAAGAGAGTAAGTAAAGTATTGTGTATCTTTACATCTTTCTAATAAAAAGATTAGCAGTATTCATCAAATTGTGGTAAATCGTTGATTATAGGTGTTTTTGGAACGTTTGATCATTGTTTTTTTTTTCGAATGAAATGTGTTTTGTTTGATTGTGTTAATTCTTCGTTGAAGCTTCGTTAACACCCGATCTTTTATGTTTTAATATTTCATTGAGACAAATTATATTTCTAATAGACGTGGACAAACCGTTTTTGAGGATTAGATCCTTCTTTGGAGTCGGGTGAGAGTTCAATTAAGAATACAACTCTTCCATCTGGCATGAGGGCAACATCGCAAGTGCGATCTTTCTCATCCAGAGTACATGGCATTTGCGGATTGACAGATGGACGGATTTCAATCTAAAAATAAAATAGAATAGATTTAAACTTATTAACAAGTATGTAACTAGATTAAAAGGAGTAAAAATTTTTTATGCCAACAGTTATAACAGTTTACCTACACCTCAACTTCTCATAATTTAAATGGTGATAAACAATTTTTAACAGTTATAAATTGGTATGCCACTTACGATATTTTGTCGCTGCGAATAAGAATTTTTCAATAGATAAATTTAAGAATTTTATAGCTCAAAATAGGTGGTGTAAGCTTAGCTCTCATTTAAAACATTTTTTTTTAATTATTATTTCCTTGTTAATTTTATTTTGTCAAGAAGTTTACTCGACAGCAGACAGCAAACAGCATGCTCTCCAACAAAAAGCACAGTTATTTCTAACTGGTTGTCATTTTTAATCGAAACAAACGCGACAAGAAGTTCCATTTAAGAAAAGTGTCAGCAATGCACTGACAACAACAATTCCAGGTTCTGATCCAGTCTGTGATGAACAATTAAAATGCATTGGTTCTAAAATAATAACGGCCACTGATACTGGTAACGTCTCTGGTGTTGGGTTAATCTCTTGCATGCATACATTTTGCCAAGCTCTTCAATGGTCTTTTTGACTGGTCGTCCGGAAGACTTCTGAAACTGTTCGATTAGTATCAAATAATGACAGTTCTTTTCCTGGATAGAAGAGAAATTTCCTTCTGGATTTCAAATCAGAATCAAAACCAGAGGCACGCACACACGCACCCACTAATTTCAAACTCGAATTAAATGTCAACCACAATGTTGATATTAACATTTAAAAAATAACATCAATTATCGAAATTATCGAATCAGAAATATCGATGTTTTTTTAATGCATTTTTTTTAAAAAATCACGTTCAAAAATCGATTACAAATTTAATATATGTATTATAATTTCAAAATAACTTCATTATTTTGAAAATCGTAGCAATTTTTTGTCGTAATTAACGTACTAAGCGGCAATTGAACTTCATACAATTTCACATACATAGTTGTGAAGCGTAGTTACACTGAAATGCAGTTCCGTTAAGTGCAGTCTAATCTTTATAAGCATAAGGTCATTGACAAACGATTTCAGATTATTTTAAGTTTTGAAACTTAGCATCGATGCTGTGATCGATATTTTTTTGACTAACATCGATGGACATCAACATTGCGTATCCCTACATTTTTATGTCAGTTTTGTTTTTCCCACCTTACACATACACTCACATTTCGATTCAGAATCGAGTGTTAACTTGTTTGATTAAAATTCCGGTTCGGAGATTTCTTCCGGATTACCAATCGAAAAGGACATAAATTACATTTAAACACGTTCAGATAAGTTCACTTCATAAGTGGATCGAAAGCTCGAGTTGAACTAATTTGGGATAATCAACCCATTTGGGATAATCAACTCATTTTTCTATTATTTGATTTGAAAATATGTTGAGATGTTGGCGATGGAGTATTCATTTAATGTCAAAGTCACATGAGATCTGAAGTAGTAATGACTTATATATCGTATGGAGCTATACGAGTGAAGGAAATGCTATACGAAGAGAAGACAATCGATACAGCGTCACTCATACTACAACAAAACTTAACATGTTCAACCGAAAAACCATCATTTTTTTGACAACTCTTGGGGTTGTCATAAAAAACTTGGGCCCTTAATACAAATTGGAAATTGGATGGACCAATTATGATTTACGATAATGGATGCATGAAAATATTTGCCAGATAAGATCAAAAATCTATTTTTTTAAATTGCATACAACTTCATGCCTTCAATCAATATTACAGCTACATAAAGTCATGTGTCAAAACAATAAAATATGAGAGCCAAAGGGAGCCGAAAGAGCAAAGAGTAGGGTTTAAAAAAAAAACGTAACGATAACGAGGGATTTGGAACGATAATGGTAATTCTTAATACGCGGCCTGGGTGGATCCAGGCCAAACAGAAAAACAATGTTTTAAATAAATGAAAAAATAATAAATATGATTTATGATACTTACATCCCACAAATAATCCATATTAGGACTAAAAACAATGACGCGTTGATTCTTGGAATCAGCGACAATAATACGCCCTTCATCATCGCAACACAATCCTGATGGTCGATTGAATTCCTGAAAACCACAGCCTTCTTGACCTTTTGCTGAGATAATCTAAAAAGGAAAAAACATTTATATTAATGAGATATCAATCCGAAGGCCAATCCACAAATTAAAATCAAACTGGTTCAATCCGTCAAAAATTGAGGAGGCGAATCCAATTTGTTTGTTCTAAACATATTATCTATCATCACTTACCTCATTTACATCCGGATCGATCAAATACAGGCAGTGATTGTCAAAATCGGAAACAATAATATTTCCTTGAGGAGTATAACATATACCCCTTGGTGCGGCAATGCTCTTGCTTGGTCCATTATTATCGAAAACAATTTGACGAATGAAACGACCCTCCGAATCAAATTGCTGAATACGATGATTGCGCGAATCAGTAACTGCAATTTGGCGTCTAGAATTAACAGCCACATCCCACGGATACTGGAATTGACCGTATTCCTTGCCGAAAGTACCGAACTTCGAAAGGAACTTTCCATTTGCCGAGAACATTTGAACGCGATGATTGTCCTTATCAACGACAATGATGCGATTGTCACAATCAGTACAAATTCCAGCTGGTAAGTCGAACTCTGCGTTGCCGACGCCTTTGCGGCCAAACTTAAATTTGAAAGTTCCATCTAGATTGAATACTTGAACGCGATTGTTGCGACGATCAGATATCAAAATATTGCCCATTTTATCAACACAAAGACCCCACGGACGGCTGACTTGTCCGTCCTCATGCCCTTCAGTGGCAAATGACAGTGTCAGAACATTTGAGTTACGAACCTTAGTGTGGTCTGCACTTCCAGCAATGCACTGGGTAATTCTAGGAGCTCCAAACTGAAGAGCTGGCGAAGTGCGCAAAAGGTTGATTTCCCAGTCGAGACCTGGATTTGGAATGCGTTGTGTCAATGGTGTTGGCATGCGGTAGCTTACGTCACGAAGAATAGGACGACGCGAAACAGGGGTCATTGCAGAAAGTACTGCAGGAGATGCCAATCCGGATGGGGCAGGGCCTGGAATTAATGGCCCTGATCCTGAATCAACAGCAATAGGTACATTCTTGTCATCGACAATTACAATACTGCCTTGATTACGGATGTCACCCAAAATAGTGAAATCTGGAGGAACAAATCCAAAAAGCTCATGACGTGGCTGAAGATCTTTGAAAATAGCAGCAAATTGTTCCAACTGACGTTGGCCATTGGTAATCTTGAGAGCAATTTCCACTTGTTGCATGATATGAGCATTTTCGGCGGCCTTTTGTAACATGTCGAATGTTTCAGATAAACCGGAAAGAGTAGATTTAAGACCTGCCATTTGGTCATGCAGCAAAGCCAAACGTCTCTGGCGAAGCTTCTCGACATAATCCAGCAAAAAACGTTCACGATCTTCAATGGCAATCATGAACTGCCTGAAAGATTTCCTGATACTGTCTGCCAATTCAGCACAATTTCGTTCAATGAGACGAATGAATGCCAATGCTCTATCAATGCTGCTCTTAACGCACTTGGTGCCCATGCGGCTACTTTCAACGGCTAGATCAATCTTTACGTTGGCATCCTCGACAAAGCTTGGGATTGAGGTGTAGTCGTGGTCCTTATGCTCTCGAAGTGTACAGCATTGGCATACCAATTTCTTGCAATACTCGCAAACGTAACGATAGATTTCGTTGTGCAAATCGCAATTGAAAGCCGCGACTGGAACAATAGTTGACATTCCCGCAGTTGATGCAGATCCAATTGGCGATGGGAATGAGATCAATGAATGGTTTGAAGACAAAGGACTGTTGCGATGTTCACGCAAGCAATTATTACACATGAATTCGTTGCAATCAAGGCAGCGGGTGGATGCATTAGATTCACATCCTGTACCACAATTAATGCTCGAATTGCTCGAGTTGCTTGATCTCGGTGAATTTCTTCTTGAATTTGGACCAATTGGCTGTGGCAAAGGTTGTGAACTATACATACCGTTCATAAGAAAGTCATTATGAACTGGCGATGGCCTAGAAAACAAGTTATTATTTTTAATTCAAAACTAATGATGAACAAATTTTCAGAACTTACTCTTGTGCACTTTGAAGAATAGCGGGATTCAAATCCCAAGCAGGAAATGACTCTAATATTCCCGCCAAAAGAGTTTCGGTGGATGAAGTTGTACTGGAAGGTGGGCCGCCATTATTGCTGCCATGTGGAAGATTGTTATTCGTTACCAATTCCATTTTGAAAATATATTGGTTCTGTAAAATTAAAAGAAAAAAATAGTCAGTAAGGAAAGTTATTTATAAACCTGAAATAAAAAGCTTATAATAACAAATACAAGTAAGGCCTAGAGATAAGAGGAATCGAAAGACTATCGCTATGCAATAAAAAAAACCTAACAATATCATATATGTACAAAAGCCGTAACAGAAGGTTACGCAAAAAGATTCCTGTTCCTTTATAACACTAGATCTAACCCTAAATAGTTAAAGTAATTAAGCTTAGGGCTTAGGATTAATGGTGAGAATAATGATTTTAAAAAAAGTGATTTTACTTCATTAGTAAGAAAATAGATACTGGGAAGAAAGGTAGGCAATTACCAAAAGCTAAAAAGAAATTCTTAAGCTGGCAAGGACTATCAAAGGAACATCGTGGTAGAGTCGCAGTCGATGCTGAGAATATATGGAAAAATCATTTCCCTAAATCGAATTTCCGCGTAGGTACATAAATCCCAGCGACATAAATATCAAATTAGTATTTTGGGCCTTATGTCTCTCCTCGGTGGGACATAAGTTCGAAATAAGTTTGCAACTAAAGTCCCTGGGACTTATGTCCCTGCGCCTCGAATTTCACCTAGAAAATCTAGATCGATAACTTCATTTCCCCGCCCTCGAAAGACGAAGTGGTAATAGCTATAACTAAACTTCAGACATTGCTGTCGAGCGGTTCAAGGGCTTTTCTGACATATTGCCTGACGTAGTCAATTTTTTCAGTTTTGCTGTCAAATTGAATGAAAAAATTGTGCATTAGTGGTCTCACTTTTTACTGCGTACAATTTCTGAGATGCCATTTTTATGAACTGACCATATTCAATAAGTAAATGACTCTAGGCAAATTGTAACAGTTCTGTTTATAAAAGTATTATTAATGTAGTCTCACAAGGTTAGAATGGCTATCGATTTCCGGACATTAGTTGCTTTTTCCATCAGCCTCCCAACCGCGCGAAGAACTGTTATTGTTTTATAACTGTTATAAATGTGCATTTCTCTGGGTTTGTACTTCAAAAAAAAACTAGACAGCTCCAGCAAGGTCAACAACATCGTTGCTGGTGCATTGCCGACAAATGTTCCACTATTATATTCAGTGAATAACACATAAAAAAAAAAAAAAACTGCATGGAACGTGTAAAAGTTTTTATTTGGTACTAAATGCCATATAGTTGAAAATCGCCGTGCTGTCGACAATGTGTTTGAAAAATATTTGCTGCCCAGCATTCTGCTTGCTGTTGATCATGCTGGTTGAATCTGTTTTACGTATAAGGCCGTGTGTGAATTGCGTTAAAATGTTGGTTAAATTTTGCAACTTGGTTAAAATTTGACACTAGCGTGGTGAATAAAATGGATTAAAATGTAGGCAGCTGTAGAGCAGGTTAAATTTGCGTTAAAATTTAACGTTTCTTAAGATAGAGTAATTTGAAACTGTAAGCGATAACCGGAAAGAAAGATGAACTCCAAAAAGTCCAGATCTACTGGGAAACCATATAATAAATGTAAGTTTTAATTAATTGAAAAATTAAATTACATTATTATTTTTGTTTGTGTAGGGTCTCAAGAGGAAAAAACAAATATTATAATCCGTTGATATTTTAACAAATATAAAATAATTAATTAAAATACTTATTGTATTTCATTTTGCAAATTGAATACAAATAAATTGATTTGTCAGCTTGTCAAATTCTTCAGCTGTGAAAACTAGTGTTTACATACTAAATCAACAAACTAACCATAATGGGAAATGTTTTGAAAAGATTTGGAATTGTTGTTTTAAAATGTTAAATTAACGATGTAAAACCGAAACATATTAGTAAAACTGAAAATTCGTTACTTTTTTGTGCCAAATTATTAACTTTATATCTTCTAAGTCGGATTTTGGGAAAGAAATTAATTAACTTGAACAACAAACAAAAAATGTTTTTAGGAAATTTCTTCAATCTTGAAGGAATTTTTGCCAAAATAGTGTTTTAATTAATCCCTTTTAACGCAATTCACACAGCAAAAAGCTAAATCTGATCCCACCACAAACCAAACTTCAAAATTGAACCAAGGTAGAAAATTTAACCAACATTTTAACGCAATTCACACACGGCCTAAGAGATGAACATAAAAACAAACAATAGCTTTGTTCAGTGAACTGTTCTGTGCAGTACAACTTTTTCCTGTTCAGTGAGTATTTTTCTGTTCTAAATTGTTTTTCACTTGATGTTTAGTAAAATGTGCTATTAGAACAGAAAAGAAAATGGATTTCTTGTTCTGGCTTTTGAGCAAGATCAAACAAGAATATAATCGTGAGAACTGTCAAAATTATTATTTTTTTTTGTTTTGTGTATTTTATGGTTTGTTTACTTTTGGTTTATGGGAAGAGTTAATAGGCTTATTATGTACTATTAATAAAATTAAATCACAAATTGCATTATCAATAAGAGAAAAAGAACAAAAATTTCATTTTGTGTGATTATTAATTTTTTGACAAATGACGTTTAATTGCCCGTTCTAAGGTGTTCTGCATTTTCTCTTCTAATCTGTTCTGTTCAGTGCTGTTATGTTCTGATCTTGTATTGATGGAACATAGGTAATGCAAGGAACTGGGCAACGAATAAATATTGAAAGTGGGTGAGTACCCTTAAAGTAACAAATTTTACAACATTCACATTCTCAGAGGATTATAGAACCCATAATATACAACCGGCGGAAATTGGTTTAAAATAAAATGAACGACTGGATGCACGTACTCATGCAAAATATTCTTAATAGAAACGGCTAAGTATATGTTTAAAGTCGTTTTCTACTCAACTTTCTATATACAAAATTTCTTAAAATTAAAAAAAAAAAAATTTGGGACGACAATTTTGAATATTTAATAATATAAATTTAAAAAAAAGCCAGAAGAAACCGTCCCCGTTTTCGACACATTGAATTTTCAAACAAAAAAATATTATTTTTTTTAATAAATCCAAAAAAAAAACTATTTTTCGAAATATCTTAAATGCAGTATAATTTAGAATTCGGAAAACCTTCCGTATACAAAATTTGACCGAAATCTGTTGAGCCGCTAATGAGAAAGTCGTTAATACTTAAATATGTAAAATAAGAAGTATTTTTTTATAATACAATTCTTTTATACATACTACTGAAATTAAAGAAGCCAAGTATCGGACTTAGCATTATATTTAATTAGAATTGTTGAATTATTGATTCAAAAATCCATGTTAGTTGAACTGAACTTAACAAAAAGTGGGTATTGGTAAGGTTTTGGTGTTTTCCATTATCGTAATGTCAAAATTGATCAAAACCTCGAATTCGATTTTTTTCCAAATGTAAAACTTGTCCTACAGTACCTATATCGCTAGAAAAAATGACAGCAGAAGTTAACGACGCCATTATAGAGAACAATTGACATTTCTACCATATTTAAACTATCGGTAAAGCGATATCAAAGAGGTATTTTCTCGCTTCCAGTTTTCGTCCAATTTTCTTTGTGCTTGGGAAAAACACGCCTAATATTGAATTAACGAACCAAATTCTTATGAAACTTAAAACTTGTGTCAAAAAGGTATTCTTAATTATTTTATAGGTTTTCTTTAGTGAGCGTTATTTAATGTTAGCAATTGTATGTGAATAATATCAATGAAAACTGCCAATGAGTTCATTTCCTTTGGGATTTTCCTGAATGGTACAGGGAGCGCCAAACATCACGTTGCTGTTGTAGTTTTTGTTCGTATACATTATATATCTACTTACTAAAATAGTAAAATGCGAAAATAAAAATAACGTATATAATTGGGAAAATGAAAATCTCTCCCTTCTTTAAGAGGGGTGATATACTGTGCAACATGCTTTTAGTACAAAAGAACTCTGACATGGGATGATGATATTGGGATGTGAGGTGAAAGCGGTCGCCTCCCTTTTCTTTTTGTTGTTTTTATAGCCCGAATATTTATGGCTTGCCTTTTTCAGAAACTTAGGCACGTTTGTCAAAGGGAATTATTTTGTAGAAAAGAAGAAGTATTATTGGAAAACTAAGTAACACAGAAATAAACTTGGGGTGTCTACTATACACCATACCTAGATACATATAATATAAATGCAATTTTGGGGTCTTGCAAAATTAATCGGCGTTGGTTTGGAATAGAAAAGATATAAGGTATAATTTTATAAATTGTACCGAAGGGTGAGTTTTGAATGGACAGAATTTCGAAAACAGCAAAATTAAGTATTTTGGCGTTAATTCCATGATTAATGTATGACATTTTTGTGCACATCCAATTCGAAATTAAGAAATAATGCATATGGCATGTTGAAATTAGATTTATTGGTTTAGATGCACAAGATTTAACATTTTTGCAATTTAAAGGCGTGTTTCTTCGGGACAGAAGAGTTTGTTGGTACTGTTCAATTCAGTATATGATGTGGATATGGTTGAAATTCACCTATCTACAGTATGTATATGGCGACAGAATATATTAGAATTATTTAGTTATATTGTTTCGTATTTTGCGATAGTAATTTTGAAAATCAAGTATATACGCATTAGTTCATTAGACCTAGATACGTACAATAGTCGTCATAGCATAAAAATGAAATTATCTAAGCATTTTGTCAATTTTTATTCTGTAAAGTGCAGTCAATACCTCAGTAGCCACTTTGTTTTTGAACGTTCGCGGTAGCTCTTTCTGTCAAATCAGTTATATTGCATATATATGTAGTTTTGAATTAGCTTTTCCTCAAATTTCCTAACGAAAGCTTGAGATTTGTATTTGACAACAGATGTCTAGTTCAACAGCCGTTTTTTTTTCTCAAAGGCATTGCTTGGCTATTCTATCGAACGCGGACATTCTATTTGTCCTTTATCTTTTTATTATTGACCTTTGGTTTTGACAACAAAGTATTCAACCATAAAAATTATTAAATTAATTTATATATTTTATATACTACATTAAATTATTGACTGTATATCAATATTTTTTTAACTCCCGATACTATCGGAATTTTGAATTATCGATGTATAAGGAACACTATACTAAGGTATTTTGTCAATTTGTTTTCTGTAGAAAATAGTACTCTTGCAGTTCAAGCGAAACAAAAGCTTAAAAAATCGTTATAGCATTTTTTTAAATATTTTTTAATGAACACAATATAATTTGAAAAAAAAATATAAAAATGTTTTCGGGATATTGAATTTTCTAAAACAAATGTTGACAATTTTTGTAAGTTCATAAAATATTGTTTTTCAAATTGCGACATAAAGGGTTTTCCAATATGGACTTCCGAAGTTTGACAGTTGCTAGTTGCCATACTGTTGACTTTCTTGTTCTGACTTTTCTGTTCGAATCCGTTCTGTTTGGATGTTTTCATCACTGAACAAGGCTGTTAACGTAGTACGATATACTACGTTTCCACAGAACGTTAAACTCTTGTAGATTTACTTAATCGTAATTAGTGTTTTCACCGATCCAAAAGTATATTCATTTTGACAGCACTATTCAAAATGCAAATAGTAATTCATTTTCTCATGATGTAGAAGTGAGATAGCCAGTATCATCTATGTCAACCACAAATAAGCCATACTAAGATCGGAAACTTTCGTACGTTTCACCCCCCAAAACCCATTTGTTTACATTGTTGTATTTGTAGCTTTGAAACTCTATCCATGAATAGATGGGAAATCGAAAAACAAAGCAAAAACAAATTACTAGGGCTGCGTTGTCTATGTGTCTATAGGAAGAGGAACAGAAAAGATTCTTGTGTGCGTTTTTATCAATGTGTCTATTGGAAGAGGAACAGAAAAGTTACTTGTGTGCGTGTTTCAGCTTGTAGGCAAATGTCAAATGAAAGCAGAGGTTTCCGGTCTTTACGTTATTAGTTTATGATGTCAACCGAAAGGAAAAATTCACTTCCCGATGAATGTATTCATTTCGATATGGGAATAGGTTAGTTCGATAATGTATTCGAACTACGTAATCGAACTATAATCTATTAGCCCTATGAAGTATGAAGATTTAAATGAGATTTTGGTAAACCCTCAAGATTTTAAGGAGTAAATTTCGGTTAAGTGATCGTTGGAAACGTAGTATCCACAAATCAGTTGTTTTTTTTATTGCATTCACTTCGCCGGTGAACATGTGGCGCATTCTTTCACCGGCGAAGTTGTTTCTTTTTGCAAGCACAGCGTTCAGAGCTCCGAATGTGATTACTTTTTTGCACTCGATGAGCTCAGGCAAGATCATCTGAGCATGAGCTCCCTGAGTTAATTGCTGATAGAATATGTCATGTATTTCAAGAACGAAATGTGAGAATAAAAATCCAAATAATTTGAAAGGCGGAACAAATTGGCAGTATTTATTTTTAAAAATTAATGATACAATAAAATGTGCATATGGATGTAGGTATGTATGTTAAGTTCAATACCAACTTATTCCATTTGGGCTACAAAAAGCGCTGAGAATGTTCGGTGCATCTTATTTTGGGAGAAAAGCTATATTATGTATGGTTTTCCATTGATAAATTCAGATTTCAACCTAATTTTAATTTATATCTTTGATCCCAATGGAACATGATTATAGATTATATTTTGGTTGTTATATTTATAGTTATACCCTACGTCTGTGAGTAGTGAGTTGGGTACAACATATAAATTTGTCAAGTTGACGACTGAAAATTGTATTGGTGTTATAGTAAGAAGAGGGGTACATTTGCTGCTAAGTCTAGATTTTCAAAAATAATCTAGACTCAAAAATAAATCAACTTATTACGCGCAATGGAACGTAAAAGTAGGGGAAAATCGATGTTTTGACAGACTTGTGATTTGTGACTATATTTTGGTATGCTCTTTTGGATTTTTGATTTTTAAATGCAAATAAAAAACTTTATTCCATTAAGGTACCTGAAACAAATTTGAGATATAAATGTTATTTCTTGTCTAATTTCATATTTTTTTTTCTTTTTTAGTTGTGCTTTATTTCATTTTGTTATTGATTTCTAATTGATTCAGTTCTGTCTGGACATTGCAATACGGTGTAAAGTATCGAATGAAGTATGATTTAGTACAACAAAAATGGAATAGTAAATACAGTCACAGATAATTTAAAAGTATTGGTCAAACACATAAGACAAAAAATGATTTATTTAACTAATGGAAAACCACATTACACGCCAAACTATAGATATTTGTTATCGATAGTTTATATGGAAATGCCAATTTATTTTGTAATGGCGTCGCTGATGTATAGTTGTGTAAGTATTTGTACACCTAAGCGAAACTAACAAACATAGCAGGGTTTTCTTTGCTTTAAATTATTCTCTAATTATAAAATACACATATTTAAACATTTCAAACATATAGATACATACAGCTCTATTTGTGTGAAATAATAATTTAAAAAAATACTAAGCTACTTGAAGAACAAACTGTACCAATTTATGAGACCCACAGTTGAGTTCATTTATTTATTATTGCTTAGAAAAGATATTCATTTGATTTTCAAGATTTCTAAAAACTTGAAAACTAGAGTGACTATTTCAACGACATGGTTTTGTTCCCAGTTAAGTAGGTAGTAAGGTAGGTACCCATATAAGAATCATAACAATGATCGAGACATGAACCCTGCATCCTGTCTACCTGCCAATAGCCTTCGTATGCATTTAATGCATTTAATGTGTTCGCTTGAATTTCAACAGATGCTCCGTAAAATTATATTATTTTCTAAACCTTAGAAAGGAAAGGCAGATGTTTTTTTCATTAACGGAAAAAACAGGACACTTTGTACATATAGTATAGGTGCATATTGGAGTCCTTTTATCTCTTATGCGTTGAAGATGAGTAGGGAGGGATCTAACCTACTAAAAATAATGCTGAAGAGCAAAAACAAGCATTCCATTGCAAGTGTTATATTTCATTCCGATTTGAAGCAATACATTTTTTTCAAATGAGAACTTTCTTTTACACAACTTACTCTGTGTGAAATACTTATATTTTGTTAATTTGATTCAATTGGTTAAATTAACATTTGTTTCCTCTCTAGTTTTAAAAAGATTTTAGGCCCGCTCTCCCTAACAAAAACATTTTAAATCCAATTTTAAAATGTTTGATTTTCAAAATGCTCGTACATAGGTCTGTGTTAAGTTTTTAACAGAATTATGCATATATGTTTGGGCGCAAATTGAAGTATGTCAAATATAGGCACTGAATTGATTTTAAATGGGGGGAGAGAAACTTTTAGGAACGTATCTATGTAAAATCAATCCGGAAATCTCAACTCCTTCCAGAGATTTTTTTTAACGAGTCTGCGTTGTTTGTTATAGATTCCCTAATCTATCCCCATTTCTTCACTCTATGACATTTCTACACCACTATAATATACCAAATTAAAAGGTTGGTACAAATTTTGACAAATTTTATCAGGTCTATGATGTTTTTTTTTGCGGGGGGGGGGGGGTGGGGGGATGCTGATTCTGCAGAAAACGCATTTATATGCTAAGGAAAGTGTGTGTCTACGAGTATAAAAAGGTCAATCACCTTAAGTTTCACCAGAATCTAACTTTCTATTTCGAAATAAGGTAAATTGTGTACGAAGCCAAACCAAAGTTGAAAACCAGCCACAACCCCCCAACCTAAAAACTCAAAAGCAACCTTCTTCTAAAGACCATCTTTTCGCTTATTCTTTCAATAATCTTCCTCCCTTAAATATTATTATATTCCTTTTACCTCTATACTACATTTTATACCTCTAATGGGACAAGCAAATTTTGTATGCTCGTCCTGACTTGTAGCACAGGCTGCAAAGACAACAGCTCGTAACACTAAAGCGTCATCAAACAGTCGAAACCTCGTATAGGTATTATATTCAATCAAATATAAAATATTACTGATGAAGGAAAAACAGTCATTAGTTGTCAATAGAAATTTGAGAGTGACTCTTGGCAATTAATTTTTATTAATATAATATTAAAAAGCAATTAAAATTATTTTTGCATATCGATTGCTTAATTATTTAAATTTCAAACTCACGTCAAGAACCAATTTATTTTGTGTACACCTACAATTAATTATTCATTAAAATTTAACTGATGCTGTACTTTAAATGGCTCAATGAATATATATTCAAACGGTCATGAAGATGTTCCTGAAACTAACGGATATTCATTGAACTAATCAAATTATTTAAATTTTCAATATAAGACATATCCATTTATTAATCATTGTTTCGCTTAATTGATTCGATAATATTAATTTATTAACTGATATAAAACACATTCGCTGAGTTAACGAACTGACGAACGGAAGAATGTGAGTACGTTAGTTGTTGTTGCTTTAAGTGCACATTTGTTTCTTTAAACAAATGTAATTGGCTGGTTGCTAGTGATCAAGTGTTAATTAAAAGTAAGAAGTTTTTCATTGATTTTAAGACATTTGTGTAAATAAATTTTGCACAAGTTATTTTATATAAAACAATGAAAACACAAAGAAATATTAATGAATTTTTTGTCAAAATCATTAAAAAATGGGTAGCACTATCAAAAAAAATCAAGTCGCTCAAGATCTTTAATTCTAGGTTTGCGAATTGATTTTCATTGAGACGAAAAAACCATACAAAATCGAAAATGTTCAATGTATGTAATTATTCATTCTATTAACGATTATTTCTTTAAATCGATGAAAAATTAGATTATATAATGAATTTTAGAATTGTATGACAAATATTTGTTTTCGTTGTATATTTTAATTTTTTTTTTATATTTCCTTAATATCTAAGACCACAAATCGAATTGGCGTATTCGCCTTCGCTATCGCAATCCCTATCTCGTTTTTTTTACAAACGTCAAAATTCTCCATTCTGATGAAACTGACATTTAGGACGATTTATCCAAGAGTGGTTTAAATATTTGAACCGTGATTCAGTAATTTTAATTCCCGATTTTGGCGGATTAACTGGGGTTCAATTATGTGATATAAGTCAAATACATGCTTGACCCGTCGTTGAATGTGAGTTAATCCACCGAAAAATGAGTTAAAATTGCTGAACCGCTCATCAAATACTTGGCCCTTAGTGTTATACAAATACAGAATTACATATACATATGTGACTTAGTCAATATAATCAAAGCGATTATTGTAATAAAAATTGCATTATACATTTCAATATTGATCACAAACTTTTTTAAATATTAAAAAATCGCCAATTAGCTATTTTATATTAATAAAAAAAATAAATGTTGCTAGCATGTATCTGTCAGATTGAGCAAAGTAAATATGGTGTCACTTTTAAGGTTGGCTTATTCGTACAGTGTATCGTTCTAGTTTAGGAAAATTAGATTTTAAAAATGTGACAAGTCCATGGTTAGCCTATTTATTTGGTTTGAAAAATATCTATATATACAATCATGGCAATTTGATTTTTGAAGCAATTTACTCAATTTTGATTTTAATGTAATACAAAATTCGAATTTTCAAATTTACTCACACACACGCACTAGCGAACGATGGCATTTTAACAAAATGGTTTCTTCTTCTGTCAAGTAATCCGTCAAAAAAGATAATTTATGTGTACCTACCTTGGTATGTGTGTCTAGAATAAATTGCTAAATGGCACAATCAAAAGCTTTTGAAGGGACCAACAGAAAACTAAATTAATTTGTTCGAATTGTCACTGTTTTAGTTATACATAAATATTTAACTAATATAATAGAAATAATAAATACAATTTTAATAATAATTTATAATTTTAACAATTAGAAATCATGGAGGGATTTAAAATTTGTTTGTTAGCACATAGGGAATGACAGTTAGGGGAACGCTGATACAGTTTTTCAATGTACAAAAGTAATATTAAAGAACTGTACAATTTTCAAAACTAAACATCTTCATTGAGTATCCCAGAATAATTTCGAAATAATATACGATGTGTTGACTGTTTGGTGACAATATTCCTCAGAGTTATCAAAATAACAACAACAACAACAAACATAAAGAAAAAAACTTAACAAAAAAACACCCTCAAAACACAACACGCACAAATCAAGGGGGAAAAGTGCGTCTTGCGTAAACGCACCCTGGGAGGGTAGTATAGAAACTACGATACCTACTACGAATAAGAAGGACCATCAATAACACCCTTCTTGAACAAGTAAAAAGGAAAAAAGAAGAAGGAACACAAAAATAACAATAAAACACCACAAAATTTAACACTCTGTGGGGCTTTTTTTCTTCAAAAGAAAAAAATATTTTACCTTCAATTTGGTGTTATTAATAATATTAAAATATGTTATTTAATTAAATAATTAATATAATTTTAATTTTTACTTACATTCGTAATAATTAAAAACTTGATGCGGTCAAAATTTAAAAAAAAATTTAAACCGTAATTTGGTAATTTGTTGAATTTTTTTTCCTTTGGATTGTTTTGATTTTATATCAATTTGATTGATATTTTTTATCTCTTAGCGTTAGCCGAAAACAAACAAAACACAAACAACAAAATGATAAAAAAAAAACGGGCCACTTTAAAGTGTAATCGAAATATTGAATTTGAGTCTTATTCAGTTAGCGGGAATTTATTATTTAATTTATAGTTTGTATAAGAAACACATAATTAAACAAAAATAACGGAACTATTTTAGTATCATTTATATATGTGTGTGCTCTGTTAAATCATAGTGTGTTTATAACTTTTACTTTCAAAATGTTCATTTAGACTGATTTGAGGAATTTTTAAAACACCATGACACACCACCGACTCCACTACTAAACATCGCTCTCACTCAAAGTGGAAATGTTTGTATGTAGCATGTAATGTATTCGTAGGTAGGCTATATAGAATTTAAGAATCCGATATTTGAACGTTAAAGTCGAGGTTTATAATGGGAAAAAGTTCTACACTTCTTGGTTTTCCTTCGATGTAAACGAGTATGACGTTGATGTTGATGTTGCGTAGAATAGAACGCAGTTTGTCGTCACAGTTTTCGTTTGTTTTATATTCATCCAGTGACCCAATTAATATAAACGCCTGCTCTCGAAAGACTGCGTTTTCAACATGCGTATACGAAAAACGAGAGTGAAAACAGCATAACACGAAAACAACGCACTAAACACCGACGACAGAGAAAAATAACATTTAGGGCGAGTAAATTTAGACTAAATCATAAAACTTTGGAAAAAAAAAATTGAAAAAAAAAACAATATTCTAATGCAGGTTAGGTATTTGTTTTAAGTTTTGAAAATTGTTCCTTGTTTAAAATAAGATAAGAACGAAAAATGTTTTTATCATAAATACAACCGAAGTAGGATTATTTGATTTTTTGATGTTTTCCGTTTGACCAGAAGATTGCAATTGTCGACTGTCCTATGAAAGAATTTTTACTTAAATCATCGATGCAAAATTGTTTGTTTGAATCCCGAAAAAGTACATAACTATATTTTTATTTTTGAAGAAAGAGATAGAATTACATTATATAAAATGCAGTTTTTTTTTTCCTTTAATAATGTTTACACATAATCTATCTAATGATAAGAATGGCACTTCCACTTCTTCTCCTCTGCACTTTGGCCATGACACTGAATTGATTTTTCATGTGTTTCCCTTAGTTTAGCCTAGAATTTCCCGAAAATTCAAATCCAACTCCCAAAACCCAAAGTCCCAAGAAAGAAGAAACAAGAAAATACAAATGAAAATATAAACAACACCATCATCCCTTGAAAAAATTAAAACACACACAGTTGGCATCAGGCAAAACAACAACAAAGATAACCGCCCGCAATAAAGGGGAATTTTACCAGAATTATAGGGAATTTGTAATGAAATGTGTGTTATGGCCTTTTCGAGGTCGTCCGGAAGGCTTCCGAAGTCTTCCGAATGCTTCTGAAACTGATCGATTGATATCAAATGACAGTTCTTCACCTGGATAGAAGAGAAATTTCATTCTGGATTTGAAGTCAGAATCAAAACCCAGAAGCACGCACATACTCACACCCACTAAATGTCAAATTCAAATTAATTATTCATGTCATTGCTTTGTTTTGGTTTGTCTGAAATTTTGTAGTTTCAATTTGAATCTTTAGAGAATTGAAATTATGGATATCTGTTCAGAAGACAAATTTTACCTTCAATTTTACCTGTAATTTCGCATTTCCATCAGGAATAACTTCGAAATTTTCTACATTTGTGTCAGCCATTTTCACAAAATAAAATAATTACAAATGTGCGTTTGACATTTCCCGTGTTACACATAAACTCACATAAATTTTCAGAATCTAGTGTTTACTTGTTCGATTTGAATCCCGGATCGGGAGTCATTCCGGATTACCAATCATACATTAGTAAACGTTGTACGTCTGTTTATCTAAACTGAGACATACATATATATAAAGTAGTTAGGTAAATTCTTTTAAGACAAATTATAGAAGTTTAAATGTTGGTGGGAATTAGGTATGACATATCGACTGCTAAAATATCAACTTCATAATCTCGACGATCCAGGATCGATTATTTTATAATGGCGGTTTTCAAAATGCCGACAGTAATCGACGCTTCATCATCCGACATTTAAGTAATCTATATATTGAAAATCAATATTTTTTTTCCTTTTTTGTCGATTACTCGTTCATTATAAAATTGAAGGTGTTCGAGTTTGTACATCTGAAACAAATTTTTTTTTCTGTGACCCTGTCACTTTTTTTCCAATTTGAAAACTGTTGTTCGTATATAAATAAATAAACAAAACAAATCAACAAAATTGCCCCATCTCGAAATGTTTTCAATACAACTTTTTAAGGTAGATTTCAAGTGGAATTTGTACAAAACAAACCTAAAGGCCGCTGTAACCAGTTCATATTAAATTCGTTAATAAGGTCACATAAATCAATAACAAATATTTTACTGTATATTATCCTGATTTTCTGCTGTTTAGACAGTTGAAGTAAACGAAAACTAGATAGCAATATTGCTCACTTTGTTAATGACTAATATCGTTTTGAGCATGCATCTATAATATGCCCTTGAGCAGTTTTTTTCTTGATTTTCAAGTCCTTGTGTTCTTATTTATGTGTTGCAGAGTAAGGCTCCTGAACACTTTTTCGAAAAACTTATTTTCCCAATATTGCAAAGAAGTAAAATTTGAGTAGCACCTAGTTTTAAATATCATAACTCCAAACGACAGTTCCTCGTGTACACAGTGGGTCTCTGTCTGTCAAGCTGAGAAAACTTAACAACTGAAAAACTTTCGGAAACTCTTTAAGGATATACTTCAGAAGTTAAAATGATTCATTAATCAATACGTTCAATATACTCTAATCAGATTTCTCTTAATTTTTACTAAATCTTTTTTTATGGTATCTACTGTAAGTCCAATTGTTAACCTAAAATTGTACAAATTATAACTAAAATACTCTAAGGAGTGGTTATACTACTTATCTCAAAGAGTTCTAGTCTGAAACAAAAATGAAAATGTGAAAGGGCGGCACCAAATCGCGTATTGAAAAAAACACCACATAATTTTATGAATCTCTCAAAGTGACCGGCAACATTCACTAAAATAAAAATCTCAAATTCAATATTTTAAAGCATTTTCATCAAAATACTTTCACGTTTGACGTTTGCATCATTTTAATAAAACAATCTATCGATATTTGGTTTTTATTTCAGTTTTTTTCTGTACGGGGTTTTGTTAACCACTGACGCCATTGTATCATTTAATGACGTTTGTTCAAAATTGAAAATTTTGGTTCTACCAATTACCAAAATCATCATTCTTTTACTGTAACCAACACGATATAAATTCATATTATTTTATACCATTATAACTGTAATGAATTCAGGATAGTACTAAGACCGGTCTTTTAGTAAAAAAAATTTAGTTAAATACTTGCCCTCTTCGGTGGTCTACTTTTCTATTTCTTATTTTGCATTTTTAACAATTTTTCAAAGAATACAAATTGTGAAATTCCTCAATCTACCTACTATATAGGTTCAAATTATTAACAGATATAAATATGTATAACTATGTATATAAGCTAGGTACTATGTGTGGTATTGGCATAGATTTAAATTTACTACGCATACAGAGTCAGGAAGACATGGATATAAGGAAGACAGCCTGCAAGCATTGAGTTTGAGTAGGTATAAAAGTCGGGCGGCAGCATACCGAATTCATTTTCCTTATATAGATACCTTTCTCTTCTATAGAACTGTTGTTAGAAGAATTGGGAAAATCCCAAAAACATCTAACCCCTGTCTTTTTTGTTTATAATCAGTGAAACTTTCGAATCAAAGACTTTGTTCCATTTGAGTTTTGAACATACACAGCTGGATAGTATTTCGCGTACATAGTCCTTTTTTGCGTACCTGTTTGTTAACAGTGGTTAATAGAAGTGTTGGAACAGGTTGCGTTAAGAGATCTGTACCAGAACTTTAAGATGACTTTTTGGCATGAATTCTTGAATAAATACTAAATTAATAATTATGTATTCGACATAAACAATCAAAAGAAGTATTCTTAAATAATAATTGGCGCCCGGGTGCGAACGCTTTATTAGGATTTATTGAAATTATATTCCCTAAGTGCACACACTTGTTTTATATGAGTATTGGTGTCACTCTATCTGGCAAGGAAAATGCTTGGCAACAACGGTCTACAATACGGCGAATAAATGTTTCATATGATTAGTGCAACAACTATCATTTTGAAAATAAAATATTGATTGTTTTACTTCGGAAATAGGAACTATATATAGGGCAAGTTTGGCATTCGTACAAAAATCGAACTTGACATTACGATGATAGCAATTGGGTCTATATGCCTGTCTGTACATCGATCCACAGCCTTAATGGCTGATGCGATTTTCTTCAAATATGATACTTAAGCGTTATAGGAGATTGTTCCATTAACATTTTTATATCATTTTTTTAGACCCAAAAATAATGGAACCTATACATTTTTTACCATTAACTATCTCGTAAACAACTCTAACGATTTTGATAAAAAAAAATATTTGCACTATATCGTAAACAGCTCTAACGATTTTGATAAAAAAAAAATATTTGCACTACCAAAGGTATAGTTTATATTTTCGTTCCATTTTATGTATATATTTTGTTATAAACGGTGCCACCATACAAATATTTTTTAATTTTCGACTTTTTCATTAACGACTCGACGGATTAATCTAAATTTTTATAAAGAAGGTCCTTCTAATTAAAATTAATACTGCATACCTACTAAATTTTTCGAAATATAATAAAGTATTTGGATTAAAAAAAAACCCTTTTTTAAATTCAATACATATTTCGCAAACGGGCGGACGGGTTTATATTTTTAAATACTTAATATTGTCATCAAAATATTTTTTTTTAATAAAGGAATTTTGTTTATACACAAATTACATAAAAATAAATATATACTAAATATATTTAGTTACTAAGAATGTTGTGCTTACGATCTGATCGAACATACGATCAAGTACGTGCGATCCAATCGTTAATTTTATTTATTGAACATTACGATAAAATAGGTTTGTTCAGGAAAATGATACTCAACAACACTTTCATGTGAGCAGAATTCGTCAGCAAAATTTCTCAGTTTGATGTCAAAGTTGTTTTCTACGAAGACTATCGTCTTTTGGATGAAACCAAATCTGTGAGATCTCAGTTTTAAGACTTTTGCATAAAAACAACAACGACATTTTGCAATCTGACAATTGATTTGACAATCATTACTATCTACAGTTAGTACTGTGTTAAAACACCTGACATATATTTTCAATGGCGCCCGAGAACTTTTGTTTACTTAGCAATATAAAACAAATATAACATTTTGTTTGAAATGTATACTATATTTTATTATCTTTTGTGTGTCAAGGCACAAAAAATAAATAACATTTTTATACAGGCTGATTTATCATTTTTTAAACAACACACCTGAATTGCATTTTTGTTCAATTTTGATGTATTTATTAATGTAACTAAAGTCTATTAAGGTAAGCACAAACGACGAACATGCTCGCCGAACATGATTGTGTTTGCTGTGTTTTTCTTGTGTATGGGATAGACAGCAAGTCGCTCGCTGTTGGCGGAAAATTCCGATTTTTTCGTGTTCGTTGACTTCGATATTGGCCATGTATGGCCATATTTGCGAGCAAAGTGAAAAATTTTTAATGGGATTGAAAAAGTGAAAACTACAGAAATAAAGTTGGATAAAATAAATCACACCAAAAACATAAATGTTAAAAAAGTAGCAAAGTTCTTCTATATACAAAAACCTTTGCGTAACAAGTCAGCCGTGAAAAGTAGTGACATCTAAAAGTAAAATAAATAAAATAATTTAAGTAGAGTAATATGGAAGAACCTCAAAATTATCAGAGAAATCTTTTATTTAATGATTGATTACTGGCTTTATTTGTGTTCGTTTACTTGGCAAGTTTTCTTTTATTATACCTAATTACTCAATTTTGAAATGAAAACTTTCCAAGTAAACGAACACAATTAAAGCCAGTAATCATTAAATGACAGATTTCTCTGATAATTTTGAGGTTCTTCCATATTACTCTACTTAAAATATTTGATATTTAACATTAATAAACTTAGAACTTGGCGTACTTTTAGATCTCACTACTTTTCACGGCTGTCTTGTTACTCAAAGGTTTTTGTGTATAGAAGAACTTGGCTACTTTTTTAACATTTATGTTTTTGGTGTGATTTCATTACTTTTTACAAAAATTCTTTTTATCAGGAAAGGTGGGTGGAATAAACGCCCCTGCACGAAAAATTTCATAATTTAAACTTTTTCTTTGTAAAGCTGACTGCTCTAACATAATCCTGCACTAATCGGAAGTACTCTCAATATATTTAATATTAATTCTGTAAAAATGGGTATTTATCGCTATCCTATCGCTCTACCAATTTTCATCATTTTACGACAATTAGTAGTTCTCTACATAGTTTATATCAATTCTATGCAAATGGGCGGATGCCACGCCCCCTGAATGAAAAATCTCAAATCTTAAAATTTTACATTGTCATTGAAATGTCATCATTCTACGACAATCAGATGTGTTTCTTATAATTGGAATCAATTATATGCAAATGTGCATGAATTGAATGTTAAATCCCAAATTTTAAAATGTTGCCTTTGCTTGCGCTTTGAGGCATACCTCTGTAACAAATTTAATCAGTCCATGACGGTCAGAAGTGCTCCAAATAATGTATATCAATTCTATGAAAATGGGGGGGTACCACGCCCCTGAATTTAAAATCTTAAATTTCCGATTTTTTCATTTGTAAATACTAGAAGGCCTACCGTTGTGCGAAATTACAAGATTCTACAATGTCGGGTTGTGCTCCATAATTTTGATGATCTTTCAGTGAGTGAGTGAGTCAGTTACGATTTTTGCAGTCTTATATCTCGGGAACCACTTAAGCTAAAGAATTGAAATTTGGCGAGTCGCCCAAGCCTGGTGAGCTTAGAGTTTGAAGTTCCTGACTTTATTGGTAGTGAAGTTAGAGGGGGGTCGTAAATCGCCTGAGTTTGTTCATGTAAATAGGGTGTAGTGCCAGAACTTGTCTGGGCACTACCGTGCTCTTTGATCATGGTAAATCGCACATGTTAACACTTTGTTTGAAGTATCAGCTCAAAATTTTTGTTCGCCGTGTAGGGCCAACGCAAACGAGCAAGTTCGGCGAACATTTTCAGCTTACCGTTTTATTAAATTTACATTGTAAATTCTTTCTGAATGAAATTGTCACACTTTTGACATCCACTGTTTTTTTTTCACAGTCACATTAAAGAATAAATCAGCCTAAAGGATCAGACTTATCGATAGGCTCAAATTATTCCAAAAATGTACCTCTCAGATGAGGGCGGACATCTTCTTAATCTTTTTTTTTTTTTTCTTCCCCTGTTATATATATAAGCACTAACTTACCGCATCCTTTTCCAGGAAAGAATTCTTGGAAATGTTGCGTTTAGATATATATACATTGTGTATGGATGTATGTATGCATGTGCGTGGGTAAATAGAGTGTGGGCTCCGGCTCAGGGTCAGACTCAGTCATGCCGAGACTGCATGATATGATTTACTTAATTTGTTCTTTGGTTGCCGAAGAATGTTTGCTAAATTTGTATTACCTACGAGTATTGCATTGTAGTTGTTGTACTGGACCATGACATGAAAAAAGACCTGAGCTGCAATTCCCCGCAGTCAATATTGTTTATATATAATGTTGTTATAATTATGTGCATACTTACATATCTACTCGTACATACATATATGTATATACATCTTATAATTGCTTTGATCTAAGATATAGTTGGGGTGTGATTTATATTATAGGTATAATAGTTCGAAGGGTCTTAAACTATATAGTTTCATCAACATTTATGATAGTTAATGACGGCGCATAATTTTTGATGATATAGTTAGTAAGATGCTATAAAACATTTTTAGTAAGTACCTATGATTTCGCAAATTTTAAACGAGTTTATCATCGAAATATCTTTTACATTCTACATACTAAAGTTAAAATCACCGAAAGTTTATTTTACACTTTTAGCAGCATATACTTTGACATTTACAAACGCTCAAATGTTTGCTTATGGCTTTTCGATTGGTAATCCGGAAGACTTTCTCCATAATTTGGCGGATCCTGAAGTTTATCTATAACTATATTTGTAAAAATTAAATTTAAATAAAACACACGATTGGATCGATATCTCCGATTGGATCGTGCTTGATCTTTATGTTCGATCACATCGTATGCACAAAATTCTTAGTAGATCGGAACTTGTTCGAACAAGTTTCTTAGTAAAAACAGCTAAATATATTTTTAAAGTCGTTTCTTACTTATTTTTGTATAAAAAGACTTAAATTTAAGAAAATGAATATAAATTCAAAAACAGGATTTCAAAAAAATCATCCACCCGTTTTCGAAATACATATTGAGTTTTCAAAAAAAAAATTTTTTGTCGAAAATTTTGATTTGCAGTATGTACTGTTTAGAATTCGAATGGCATCCTATATATGTATGTATAATGATCTACGAGTAAATCCGTCAAGCCGCTAATGAGAAATTCGAAAATAAGAAAAATGGTTGTATGGCAGGTAACGTGAATAACAAAAAATGTTGGCCAAAATGTAGACTATACCTAAAATAGTGCACTTGTGTATTTTTTTTTAAGAGTCGCTTTCAAGATAATTAAGATAGTAGACGAAATTATATGGCAAGCACCGTTATTTATTTGGCAAACAAAAAAAAACTTTCAAGAATCTATTTGAGACAATTATCTAAAACGCTAAGTACCAAATTTGAAGAAAATCATTTAGCTATAGACCGATCTACAGACATATAGACAGATAGACGGACAGATAGACAGACGTACAGACAGACAGACGGACAGACAGACAACAGACGGAATTGCGGGACGCACTTTTTGGCGTTGTTTATCATTGTAATGTCAAGTTTTATTCAAATCTCGAGTTTTATATTTATTATATAATATTTGCAATAAAACAATTATTTTTCGTTAAAAATATATTTATTTATTTTCCTAATGGAAATTCATTTTTCGTGCCAGCTGATTGCCATTTGACACAAAGTGGAACAAATCATTCCAATGATTTGGGTTCCAATTTTCTCTCATCTCTCATTCCACTGACAGAAACGTGAACGAAAAACTTTTTCGTGTATGTTTCAATCAGGAAAACTTGATGGTAGACTGGTAGTGAGGCTCGCCAACTGACATAATCATGGCTATTAGTGAATTCGGCGAATGAGATATAGCCACAATTCAACTAATTTTCGCAATTGATGCTATTAGTGATTCCATAGAGAGCAAATTGAATAAATGTCGTTAATATTACCTGCAGCACCGACATTTTGTTCAACTTATTTGGTATTACTGAATCCTCAAACCTTTCGCACTCCATACAAACTTTCCCATTTTATTTCCGCGCCAATTTTGTCGCGAATCTTTGTATTGATTTTGTCTAAAAATCGTAATGGATAGCACGAAAAATGTAAGTTAAAATTAGAATATGTATGTATTTAATTCTGAATTTAAAAATATATACCTACTAGGTACTCGTATTAATTGTTGGTTATAATTTTCTGTTTTTAGAAAACGAACCACTAACTGAGACCAGTTTACGAAACTGGTGGGATTACCTGACATTGCCAAGAATTGAACCAATAAATTTCCAAAACAACAGTTTTGGGAAAACTTTAAAAATTCAGTAAACGGTTTGGGTCCTCCTTTTAAGGACTACAAGTCCTCAATCAAACAAAAACTTGCCCAAACAAGAGGTCAATGAATGCAACCAGTGATATGAAAGAGAAAATCATTTCCTATCGCCAGTTGACGAAGATGTGGTTCAGCTGTCCTGCTTAAAAAATTCTCATTTCAAAGTCTTCTGAAATATGAAAACTTAAACTTGACAATGCATCGGAAATATCAAATATATACCTAGTTTGGTAGCGTATACAAATCCGATTATTCCTTTGCGAATGATCCCGAAAACTAAAATAAATTGCAATAGTTTCCATTTCTATATTTCGATCAACAAAAATTACTTCAATGCTTTAGCTACAATTAACGATTATATAGTTCGGAAAATGGTAAGGTAGTTCAAGAATCGATAGTATAGTTCATTCGACGAGTTCACTAATTGAAATAAACGCGAAAGCGAATCAATTGCGAATGTCTTTAGCTTTCAGGGAGTAGAAAATTGCGAATTCACTAATCCGCAAGAATATCCCAGTTTGCTATAAACAACCATCAGGAAAAAAATATTCGTTCACATACTGTTTCAACTTTTCCTGATCGCTATTACCCCTATTACACGCCAGTATCGAAACACCTTACCGGCAAATCAATCCGATTCTGTATTACCGCTTTCACACGTCACATCGATCTATCATGTCGACGAAGTAGTTCTAGTTCGTTGTTGCATGAGCATTCGCACGTACATACGTCGATGTATAATTTTATGCTAAAACCAGCTGGCAAACGAAAGTAGATAAGGCGAAAATAGCAATATACGTGAATTGGAAAATAATTTTAGCAATAAACTTATTGCTGTTATACCCCTTTCACACAAGGCAACTTAGTTGCCGGCAACTGGGAGCTTGTGGGTGAGAAGGGCAAGAAGTAAGGGGAATGAAAAAAATCTCCCCGGTCAACGATTTGAAGAGATTTTTTTGACGTTTTGCTTTGAAATTTTCTTAGATTTCCATTTTGACGTCTGTCTTCGGAGACAGATCTATCAGTCAAACATATATTTTTTTAAAGAGAAATTGTTTCTTACAATAATATTATTACAACATTAAACCAAACCAAGTGAGCTACTTAAATAAATTCATTGTGAAAGAAAATTTTAAGTTTTAATTCTTGTAGGCAAGGTTTCCCGGCGGCTGTTCCTGTGATGATTGTGGCAATGCCATTGGCCGCATTTAATTCAATCCATCACGAGTTGGTACACATTTTATACATTAATTTTATTTACGTAGATTGCAGAATCATAATTCACAAATCAGGATGTCATTACCACCAGCTTTACTTAAACGATTAGCATCTCGAGGTCTCGTTAAAGGCTCAATTGCTGATGATTCTAGTATGTTACTATTTTATTAGCGTTCATTAATTTACAAATTAACATTCTTTTAATTTTTGATATAGGCCTAATTGAGGGCAAAGCAGATGAAGTTCTCGAAAATGAAGAAATCATTGCAGAAGACTACGATGAAATAGACATTGAGTATCCTTCGCAGCTTGATTCTTATGAACCCGAAAGGAGAATTGAAGAAAATTTCTGGATCGAGCGTATGAAATTGCGCATAGGAGAAGGTACTTCATCCGGCTGCAAGGGATGCCCAAACAAATACAATATTTATCACAAATGTAGTCTCTACTGCGTTACACGCTGGGGAAATGGAGTTTTAGAACCCCAGAAAAGTTATCTGAAGAGAAGAGCTCGACTTATCAGAAAATACCCACTTCCCAAAGGATGGAAAGAAATCTACGACTCCGGATGCGGGTGTTTCTATTACTGGAACACAGGAAACAACAACGTTGCATGGTTGCCACCATCTCATCCGAAAGCATTTATAACAAAGAGTGCAGCCGTCTTCAGAAGGCAGCTGGAAGAATTGGTTCCGCTTGATAACGAGGACGCTGAAGACAAAAGCGATAGCGAGCCCGGTTCAAGGTCTGCAGATCAAAATGAAACAAGTGCAATTCCATTGCAATCTTCCTTACAGTCGTCGTTGTCATCTAAAAATCACGCTGCTAACCGTTCAAAGATTGACTTGAGAAATCATCATACAATGGGTCCAAAAAAACATCGAAATCGTGACCTCGACAAAATGATTCGGCAAAAAGAAATAAAACGCTATCGCGATAAGATGTTAAGAAAAGATAATTTTCGCGACTAATTAAACCCAAGTCAAAAATAACAGAAACGGAAATAAATTGTTGAATAGTAATCGTCCACCAATGTATGAATTAATTCTTATAAAATGCAAGGCCATGAGTAAAAAATTATGCTCGTTTCAGAAGACCTTTTGAGAGTCGGGTAGTTTGCGATATGTCTGACTCATATAAGACCTTACTACTACTACAAACAATTTCAAAAAAAAAAAATTAATTTCAGAACAAATTTAATAAAACATTTATTAAGGTATGCAATTTATTAACATTAAATTTTTTTTATTTAACTTAAAATAGTTTCACCTGTAATATTCATTGTGTTGAGGAAAACTCCCATTGAGGTTGCTGGCCCAAAGTTTTCTATAGTATTAGCTACTTTGTTGCGCAGATTCCGTAATCGCAAAGATGCATGTACAAATGAAACTAAAATTGATTCTATTATTTATTGGAAATTAAAAAAATATATATACATACGTGAAAATGACAATAGCAATGTAAATAACGACCAGATAACAGCATTCAGACAATAAAGCAGTATATATCCGCATACAAGCGTTTGTTTGTTTACAAAAAGCGAATGTCAAATCAAAAGCAATTCAAAAAACGAGCAACTCAGTTTCCTCATCAATTTCCTCGTGTGAAAGGTACAAGGCAATTAAAGGAAAACGTCAAAAAAATCTCCAGCAACTGGTTTCCCTGTGTGAAAGGGGACTTAGCTCCAAAAATAGTGGCGCAAAATTTTAAACAACCCATTGTTAAGGGCATAACATTTTACTTGTTAGTAATTTCCTAAGTGCTTATTGATTGAATAACTATTTCAAAATTTTTTAACTTTTTCTAAACTAGTAAATTGCTAATTAAGCAGAAAGCTGGGCATTTGTAGGGTTTGAATTTTGAAGAACACAATTATTGTTGTTATGTGTTGTAAATTAATTATATGTTGATAAAAACCCAACATGTGCTCTAAAAAGTTATTAGTTATTTCTATTTTCATCATTTTAACTTCATTATTTACAAAACAAACAAAAAAAATTGTGCACCAGCAGGACTCGAACCTGGGCACCACGCGTATAAGACTGATATACTATCAGTTTCCATAATGGATTTAGCAAATTGCTAAAAGTTAAATTAGCCATTCCGTGATTTTAACTTTAGTAAAATGTTCAAATCGTTTCAAATTAGCTCAATCATCTTTTTAGCTTAGTAAATTGCTAAAAGTGGCTTTAACATTTTACTAAATCGTTTAAAATTCTTAATGCAACAGCGCAATCGATTCTTCTATAGGCGTTTTTCTTTTTTACGTCAGAGCAGAGTCTGAGTTGTCAAAAATTTGTATGTGTTTCTTTTTAACTCAGAGCATGCAGAGCTCCAAATGTGTGTTTCTTTTTTCGTTCTGAACATGTGTAGATCGCACTCGACGTGCTCGAAGATAATTGACTGAGCATGTGAGTATAAATTGCTGAACGCACCATGTCATGTTGGTCAAGAAGGAAATAGGAAGAACAAAATAATTAGATACATAAGATGGCGAAAGAAGGTGATCGCTAGTAGATTTTCTGTATCGGGGTGTGTGTCAGTCTACAAAAAAGGGTATGTTTTCTGTTATATTGCGATACTCTTTAATCGAAAAATCCCGTGAGTCAACAGAGAGGTTTTATTACTCGAAAGCTAACTACAATTTAAACGAAGCAAATTACTTTAACAGCAGTTTCTCATGCATTATGATCGGGACAATAAATAAGGGGAGCACTAATAAGCCTTACATATTCACCGCATAAAACTGAAGAAACTGGCAACTTTGATATGTGCAACCTGCAGGAGAGAGAAAGTATCTATCATTTCATCGGAGTATGCCCCGTGTTGAAGGAGCTGAGAAGATTTCACTTTGGGAAAAATACTCTTCAATTTGATGAAGTTAAAAAATATCTAAACAGGTTGAACTGGCAACTTCTGTTCAGCTACTATCAAAAGGCCAGCGCTTATAGAAAAAGCATAATCACAGAAAGCTTTTAAAATTGAAATTATTTAAAAATGACTTATTGTGATGATTTAACTAAACTAAAAGTCTGTTAAAAAAAAATTAATTTGTTTTTGCTAAACTAAAAGCCATTGCAAAAAAAATATTTATTTTGTTTTCGCTAAACTAAAAACCTTTAAATAAAAAAAAAATTATTTAAATAAAAACATAAATTATACATATTAATGTTAAAATTATCTTAAAATTTAAATTATTGTAAAATTTATCAAATGTCCTACTCAGGCAAACGACAGATATAGTCATGCCTTAATTATTCAATTGAAAATTCTTAATGATAACAAATGTTCAACTTTTATATTGAATAAAAATCTAATCTAATCTAATCTAAATCAAAAATTAAACAAACAAATTGTTGAAGTAAAAATGGGCGATGATTTAAAAATGCTTCTGTCCTAAAACTCATTGGAGAGTGTCACATCAATGACACATTACAAGGACCGTCTAATACTAGCTTAAGCTAGGTAAATTACAAAAACAAAACATCAAACCGATCGGTAAACCATTCCGAAAAATTTACATGCCATGTCGGCACACTATACTGGAACAATATTTATCGAAATAATGTGTCGGTATCTCCTTTTCACACACCAATAAAACCTTATCGACACTATGTATCTGTACGGTGTTTCGCGGCGTGTAATAAGGGTATATAACTGGCTTTTTAGTAAGGTGTAAGCAACAAAGTGAAAAATGGAAAACAGACAATTTGTCACCAAGTGAGAAATGGGTTACAATTTTCAAATACTTCTATGTAGAAAATGTGAAGTACGAAAATTTACTAAGACTCGTAGAGTTTTCACTGTCGCTTCCAGCTTCAAATGTCCCAACGGAAAGAGTGTTTCCAATTTCGAGTAACATTTGGACACCTGAAAAATCTCAACTAAAAATTGATACACTAAAGGCAATGGCGCAAAATTTTAAACGATTTAGTAATATGTTAAATCATTTTAAGTATGATACTAGGTTAAAAAGAGGATTTTGCTAATTTTAAACGAGTTTAGTATCGTATTATCTTCTTAACATTTTACTAAAAATAAAGCCACTGAATGGCTAATTTAAATTTTTAGTATCGTACTAAATGCACATGTCATTCGGATAGTATATCGGCTTTGCACGCGGGAGGCCCATGTTCGAGTCTTGCTGGTGTCATTTTTTTTATTTTTGTAAATAATGAAGTAAAAATGATTTTTTTGTTTATCCGATGGAAATCTTCGAAAGACACAGATTAATGAAAGATCGACAAATGATTTTACTTTCTTAATTTATATGTAAATCGCATTGGGGGAAGTTTAAAGTTATTACACTGTCCCATAGCTTTTAGACCATCAGCTCATGAGGCTTGTCTCTTCTTAATCTCCGAACATTGTCTCGACAATTTAAGACGGTTTCCATTTCGGAGTTGGTATGACTTTGCAGTCGCTGATTGTGTGGTACAGCGCGTTTTTTAACCACTTCTGTAACCATTTCAATTTGAAGGTCACGATGTAGATAGCTATTTCTTATGTACCAAGGGGCATTTATTATACCACGAAGGACTTTGCTTTGGAATTTTTGGATGGGTTCAGCATTTGTTTTCTTTGTACAGCCCCATAGTTGGATGCCATATGTCCAAACGGGTTTCAGTACTTGCTTATATAAAATTAGTTTGTTCTGGATAGATAGGTCAGAGTTCTTTCCTAGTAACCAGTACATTTTTCTGTACTTCAAGTTTAATTCTTCTCGTTTCTTTTTGATGTGCTCTTTCCATTTAAGCTTTGCAACCAAAGTCATTCCAAGGTATTTGGCGGTATTGGAGTAAGGTACTGCTGTATTGTTTATAAATATTGCAACATTGTTTATGTTTTTGTTACTAAAGTTTATAGGCGTCGATTTTGTTTCGTTTAATTTGATACGCCATTTCTGCGTCCAATTACTAACTTTATCGACAGCATTTTGCAATTTTAATGTAGCCTTCGTAACCATGATAGCGTTGATGTCCACTGGAATATCCCTTGTATATAACAGATACAGGGTTGGTCCTAGGCCACTTCCTTGTGGTACACCGGCTTCAATTTTCTTTAGTTCCGAGTAATTTTGGTCGTACCGTACTCTAAAGAGTGGATTCGTAACGTAGGATTTCAGTATTTCGTAGTACTGCCTGGGAAGGTCCCTATGCAGTTTGTACTCAAGTCCAAAACCTTGCCAAAGGCTTGATCAACATCTAAGAATATAGCCTTAGTTATACGATTCGAGCATGTTTGCTCACATAAATAAGTCGATAAGTAAAAAATTAATGATGTGGTCGGAAAGTGTAAAAGCGATTCCAGCATGTTTGCCCATATAAATAAGTCGATAAGTTAAAATGATGAAAATATAATCATCGAATACTTATTTAGAGTACATGTTGGGTTTCTATCAACATATAATTAATTTACAACACATAAACACAATAATTGTGTTCATCAAAATTAAAACCCTACAAATGCTTTGCTATCTGCTTATTTAGCAGTTTACTATTTTTTTTTTTTTTTATAACTTTGCACGCGCTCCAGGGATTATGAATACCCTTTATATGTTTTTAACACAGCGCGGCATCCGGTGAAAGAAGAGAGAGAAGGATAGAAAGATGTGTGGCGCGACGTATTGAGACGGTGTTTGTTGACTCAGATTTATCTCCAGGGATGGCGGCATAACTAATGCGGAGAAAATTACCGTGTCTTATTTATTTATGTCTCTTATAATTCGCATTATTTTTTATTTTATTGCGTTGTCATATTTATGAGTAGTTTACTCAATCACATGTTGTTAGTGTTATGCCTGAACAGCATGTAATGAGTAAACCAGCAACTTATTGTATGACAATTTTTAGAATTGTTTTTTTAATGGGATATAAGAAGACATAGACAACGGCAGGAATCGAACCTGCGACCACGAGGTTGACAGGCGAGCACACAACTATCGCGCCACGGCCACCCCCAAAGTTAACAAAAGGTTTAAAATTTATGAAAAGTTAGTAGACTACTATGTATATAGTAAATTGCTAACTAGTATCGTGTTAAGGCCTTAATAATAGGTTGTTTAAAATTTTGAGCCAATGTTGATAACAAAGCGCATTTATGACAATGATTGTGGAGATTTTAAGACTTTTTTAAGAAGTCGGGATAACATCTTAAAAAATGAAACACTGCGAAGTAAAATAGAAAAACGTACAGTTTCTTTGAGTTGAACTCTTATATTAAATACTAAAGTATTTATTTATTTTTTTTATGTTATAAGTATTTTTATGTTTTTTGTTAAAACTGAACTGATGTATATGTGATCTGAAATACAAATATTTTGAATAAATATCGTTTCTCCATATACTTGTTTTGGTTAACTAAAAGTTGTCCTCTTTTTTGCATCTGAAAAAATGGTCATCGTACTTATAGTACCTATGTGATGTACATATATCGCGATTAAAAACAGAAGAAGATTACTTCAGATAATAGGCCATTATAGTCTCCTGCCTAACAACGAGAAGAATTTTGAATTAGAAATCACTCGGCAATGCATGCTATTAAAAACTTTCCGATTGGTAATCCGGAAGAACTCTTTGATCCGGGGAACCTAATCAAACAAGTAAACACTATAGGTTTGTTCGTTGAGCCCTGAAGTCACCATAGGTTCGCCTTAAAGTAGGGCACATTATCGAACATGCGTGACACTTGCATGATGGCATGACACTAATGAAGGACTGCTCACAACATTTTTTTGATATTGCCTGTCAGGCAGCGATCTTGATCGATGATGTGTATGCAAATCATTCATCGAACAACATTCAACAATTATTTTTGTTGTTAGTTAGTTCTTGCCAGTAGGGAATGAGAAAAATAATATTTTGATGTGCTTATTGAGCTAGATCATGGATTGAAAATGAAAATTTTGTTTGGCGGACGGACAACAAAACTGATAAATGTGTACCCGAAACTTTTCACGCATGTTCGATATTCAACAAGAATGGCACGCACGCACGCAGCTTCGATAATATGTACCATACTTAAAGCGTTTTTAAAAAAAAAACCTGAAGTCATCCTGATGAGCAAATTCTATGGTATCTGAAACTTAGGGTCGCCCTGAGCTAGGTCTAAGGTAGATCTAGGTTTTTAGCAAGAGGAGAAACGGTAAACGAATAAGCTGCCAGTCACATGGGATCTGAAGTAGGGATGAACGATATTGAGAAAATATCGATGTAGTATCGAATACTCAGCATCTATGTTAATAATCATTGAATCGAATACATTGATGTTTTTAACGAATTTCCTTAATTTATTCCTCCGGAATCGAAAAATCCATGAGGGATCCATTATTATGGACATGGTCGAATAAAAAACGACATAAGCTTACAGTGTCCAGTAAAGAGGTTGCGCTATGATTCTTATGGCGTTTTCGATTGGCTGTTCGGAGTTACTCTTTTTACTCCGAATGTCCCCTATTATATAGGAACAAATTTGCCTTGCGCAAACTGAAGCGGTAGCAATCGGAACAACTTTGGTCCCCTTAATATTGAATACACCGCAAAAAAAAAAAATAATTCGTTATTGACGCTCTTTGTTTGACAGTGAGATATTGGGGCCAAATGGTGCTTGCAGCGTTCAATAAGATTAGCGAAACCGAAAGCAGCAATGGCACGTATTCCCAATCCACATATCGCGTTGATGTGTGTCCTTCTACCGAATTACATGAACAGCATCCATATTGTTATCGCGATCGGTAACGCCACCGCGTCGGATTGCGCGAGGCTTAAGTGTTCCCAAAATTTTTAAAAAGTGTTATTTTGACTATTAGGACGAAAATCTGCACCAAATGAATAATAAAATGAAATGAAAATAATAATAATAACCTTTTTCAGACTCACTAGACCGCGAATAATAATTTTGATAGCTTTACGATACACAGTGAACGAATTTTATCTGCCGTGGACCGAGCGTTTTTACCGATATGAGTCCCATTTCATGTATGGTAAAATCAAATCAATAATGATAAGCATTTAAACGGGACAAAATAATGGCTGTTTAATTGATAATGGCAATCTGCCATTAAAGAATGAGCAGGTTCATTCTTCCTAGCGGTGTGCCAAAATTTTCAAAATGGTATCACTGTGCATTTACATGACTCCATTATAATGGCAATATTTAATGCCAGTTCTCCCTGCCAGGAAAATAATGATACATTTTAAAACCATTTACACGATTTTGTCATTAAATACAATAAAATGGTAGATATAATGACAAATTGTCACTTGTGTAAATCCGGCGTTAGAGAGAGATGACGAAGACAGGCAGAAAACCTTTGTTTTCTTTATTATTTTCAGAATTTTGATCAGCAGAATTTTGAAAATCAGAATTTCGGCGAGCAGAATTTTAAAAGGCAGAATTTTGAGAAACAGGATTTCGAGAAGCAGAATTTTGTAAACCAGAATTTCGGCGACAGAATTTTAAAAGAAGAATTTTGAAAGCAGAATTTTGTTAAAAGAATTTTGACCCCGCCAGAATTTTGACCCCAACCCTTTTACCCAGGGTCGACTCATGTTTTTAGACAACCCAAATAGTTTTCAAAAAATCCTGTTTTTCAGTTCTCAAAAAATACGCGAGAGCCATTAATTTTATGTTGCTGAAACCCAAGTTATGTCATGTAATAATTCAAACTTAAAATATTGGCAAACAAAACAAATTCACAACGTTAAATGTTTCTATTTCTGCGTATGTTAATCAATTTGAATATTCTTTTAATCGTTGAAGAAAGGAAATCAGTAAATTTATTAAAAACGTCGGTGTTTCCGATTAGATAATTATTAACTTCGATGATGAATCTTCGATGTTACCATCGATATTTTCCCAATAACGCTCATCTCTACTTCAGATCTCATGTGACAGTTTATTTATTTACTTGCCTCAGCTAAAAACCTAGATCTACTTCCAAAAACTTTTTAGGGGCCCTAGGGCGACTTCAGGGCTCGAACAAACCTAACGTCGAAGATGCCCTCCTTTTCTACTTTGGCATCAAAATCGTCCACGGTCACGAACAAAAATATACTACATTTCTACCTACGGACAGAAACTCATTTTAAGTAGGTAAATAAGTTGCAACTCGTTCATATATGAAAGAACGGATTTAACCAAAAAACCATGATTGTGTTCTGTAAATTCGAAATTGGATAGTGTATACCTTCCATAAAATTCATTTATCGTATCAGGCATCACACCTTGATACATTTTGGAATGAATACTAAACAAAAAAGGATACGCACATTGGCTAACAAGTTTTTATTTTAAAAAAATAGTTATCTGAGCATGAAAATAACGTTTGAAATAAAAAGGGACAAAACGTAGGCCAATCGGTATAGTTGGCGGTTCTTTATCTACCTATTGAATTTCTAAAATTGTATGTACATATGTATGTATGTACAAAGGTAATCTGAAAAGATACTCCCTATTCAGGTTTTGAAAATCATAGTTCGGCTTATTGCTTTTTGTACTTAACATTTTCTGGAGTCTAGGTACCTTCAGACATATAATTATTATAATGGTACATACCTAGAAAAAAAACCTTTGAAAGATGCAGATGCAGTTTTATTTTTGCACTCTTGCATCCGGTTTGGAAACAATGCGCAGTGATGTGCGTGTCGCATTTCGCATCAATTATTTTAGCTGTAGGTGGTCATTGAGGGATTTTGAGCTTAAATTTAAAGGACTGTGATTTTTTGTTGTTTTCGGTTTGAAATACATACATATATTAAAATTTCAAGGAAGAAACATCTATTGTTTTTTTAATGAAAAGATTACTGAGAATTGAAAAAAGAGTCCTGCAAATCCTAAAGCCAGCTGTTCAACTGTACTTAATGCGAAAGATTTTTTTTTTGCACAAGGTTTTTTTTGTAAGACTTCAAAGGATCAAAATTTAATAAGAATTTCGTGTGAAAAAAAAATCTATGATTTTTCCAATAATAAATAAAGGTTTCTTCAGAAGGGTCTATTACAGTCTCCTGTCCAACGCTGGCAAGATTTTTGAATTAGCAATCCCTCGGCAGTGCATGCTATTAATAACGCTTTCGATTGGTAATCCGGAATAACTCTTCGATCCAAGGAACCCAATCTCGATTTTGAAGTTTAATGTGAGGAGAATGTCAAACGGGGGTGGCCGTGGCGCGATAGTTGTGTGTTCGCCTGTCAACCTCATGGTCACAGGTTCGATCCCAGTCGCAGTCTATGTCCTCTTATATTTTCCATTAAAAACCAATTCTAAAAATAAATGTCATACGAGTTGCTGGATTACTCATTACATGCTGTTTAGGCATAGAACTAACAACATATGATTTAGTCAAACTAGTATACCGATAAAATATCACAAGAAAGAAATAAAAAAATTAATGCGAATTATAAGGGACATACATAGATAAATAACACACGGAAATTTCTCCGCATTAGTTCAGCCGCCATCCCTGGAGATAAAATCTGAGACAACAACCACCTAAAGTCTCAGAACATCGCGCCACGCATCTTTCCTATCATTCTTTCTCTTCCTTAACCTCACCCTCACGCCCGCGCTGTGTTGAAACATTTAAAGGGTAGTATAATCCCTTGAGCGCGTGTAGATTATAAAAAAAAACTTGGTTCGTATTAAATGACAGCTAGTACCAACAAAAAAAATTCTCAAATATTTTTATCAAAATCGTTGGAGCTGTTTTCGAGAAAAGTAAGATTTTCCTTGTCGGTTATGTGCCAGGTACCGTTATTTTTAGGTCTAAAAATAAAATTTCAATTACCCCTCTGAGGAATGCCAAAAGAATCACACATACCAAATTTGAATGTAATTGCTTAAGCCGTTTAGGCTGCAGCTATTTATACATACAGACGGACAGACACTTTTTGTCGATCACTTTCTTAGCCTTCACTATAATCGTAACGTCATGTTTGATTATTAGAATTTTTTTACGAATGCATGACTTGCCTTATAGTACCTTTATAATCGCGAGTAAAAAAAGTTCAACAAATTGTAGCGTATATCGAAAATAGTGCACACACTTTTTTTTATCAAAATCGTTAGTCGTTTTCGAGATATTTTAGATGGTAGAAAAATTGTATGGCAGGTACCGTTAGTTTTAGAGCTTAAAAAAACGATTCAAAAATCTATTTTAGACAAACACCTAAAACGCTTAAATTCCAAGTTTGAAAAAAATCACTTCAGCCGTTTCGGCTGTAGTGAGTTGTACAGACAGACGGAATTGCGGGACCCAATTTTTTGGTGTTCTCTATCATCATAATGTCAACTTTGATTAAAATCTCGGGTTCGATTTTTTTTCCAAATGCAAAACTTGCCCTATATTGTACGTATATCGCAAGTAAAAAGAATATATGGGCATGGCAAGTTTCCGTCTGCAAAATAATGACATTTCATAAGAAAAGATAAATATATATTTATATGTATGTCGATATTGAATTGATAGAATTATAATTTAAGAAAGTTTTAAGTAATAAAAAGAAGATTGATTAAAATATAAGTACAAAATACATTTTTTAAAATTTAGATTTTTATAATTTAGGTAAGATTCCAAAAAGAAAATTTCTTCCAATAGGATATAAATACAATATATGTATAAAAGTAAATAAAGAGTTTTTTTGCTATTTTCATAAAAAAAATTTAACAGTCAAACATGACTGTTTTTTCGGTAATATGCTCAAACGTTTTTTAATTTTTGTAAGACGAAAAATAACAGTAGCTCCCATACATTTTTTTTGGGACAAAAACAAAAAAATTATTTTTCTCAAAAACGGTTCCAACGATTTTTATAAAACAAAATCAATTCATTAATGTATAATGTATATGTATAATTTTTTAAAAAAATGTTATTTTTGGTATCTCTAGCAGAACCATTTTTTTCGTTTTCGATTTTCTAGAAAACGGTAAATTTGATTTTTTTGAATTTTTTACGGAGAAACTACTAGAAATGTTAAATACTTTGTAAACCAAATTTTTTCAAACAATTTTTTTTTGGAAAGTAAACGACTCAATATTTTTTTTAGAAACTTTGTATTTGGTAGTTTTATGACATTATCTTGAATAGTTAAAAAAACTATTTTCCTAAAATTTAAAAGAACGGTACCTCCCATAAAAATTTTAAAAAACCTTTAAGAAAAAAATGTATTTCTCGAAAACGGGCCCAAGAATTTATATAAAAAAACCACAAATGCTCCCTTAAAGCATTAATATAACTGCATACCAAAAAAGACGTTTCAGGTTTTTTTTCTAAAAATGTTTTTAAAATTTTATACAAAAAAATTATTTTTTTAAAAAAACCGCTCCGAAGATTTTTGATTTTTTTTTTTTTTGGTGTATTCTTATTTATCCATGAATTCAAATGGTATCTTTGTTTTTACTGAAACTGTAACCACTAAGCAATATAAAAACATTTCATTATGTGATTTATCCATTTATTTCTACTAATACTATATACAATATAGGCCCTCATATTTATTTATGTTGTACCTATACATATGTATCTTTAAATATCACATGAATCTTATGTATGCATATTGCATCTAAATTAAAAAGTTATATGCATAGGTACCCATCCACCTATACTTCATTTTCAATATTATATGTACATATTTACATACCTAAGTTCCATCTATATATGTAGCTACATATTACCCTCGTAAATAATTAAAATTCATAATCTATATTTACATTTGTAGGTAGGTACGTAGGACCATTCCTTCAACTATCCATTTCACAATTCATTATACTAAAAATCAAGGTAATCTTACCTACATGGGCTTTAACCCTGCATAGGATAACCACACTACCTACCTACTAACAGCGTTTACCTACATTAAAGTTGTTAGCTACAAGAGCAAGTTCGTACGATCAAGTCGTGTGCATTTTATTTTGAATTAGTTTTGGTATATGAATAAATAGATGAATTACAAAATGTAGTTTAATTACAAAAGAAGAAACCAGATAATAAATAAGTTTAGGAGTAAAAAGGTTGAGATGATATACATAGGTAAATACATATATACATAGGTACATACATATATACATATGTACTTCAAAACTATTTCTTTAAGTCAGGACATGGTCACAAAATTTTTAAAGATTAGTCCGGCCTAGGGAACTATTCAATATGTCAATCAGTTGTGCTCCAGAATGGGCACTTTTCTGGAGATAAAACCTTCGAATCTATTGCAAAAAAGGAAAAGTGGCTATAAAATGGTAAACATGTTTTCATAAACGCAGAAAATCTGCGCTAGTAAAATCTTATTTCGTTTCTCATGCAATATTGAACGCATACTCCTACACACTGCAGAATCATGATTGAATGAATGGCCTCGTTCGGTGGCGCAACCTAACCGATCCGGATTGCTTGGTGTTGTTGTAACGCCTAAGGAAAAAACGGCTGATGAACTAAACATATGTTGTCAAACACAAATCTCAAGCTACCCAAAAATTATTGGATTCGTTGAGATTCGTTTGGAAATGTGAGGAACAGCTGATTCAAAACTTCAGATGTGTATGCAATAGAACTGACATAACAAGAAATCTACCTGAATCGTTCGAAAATAAATCCGCTACAAAGGTATCTTGGATAGCCTATCGCCCGCGCACCGAACGAGGCCAATACTGCAGATCCATGCTGCAGAATATGTTCAGTCAACACGAAGGCCTGTTTAAATAAATAAAATCTCAAAAAATAATGGTTGTGCAATCTGCTCGATCATGATGACATTTGGACTTTTTATGGAAAGTAGGACTGCAATTCAACTAGGTTAGCCCTACCGCAAAATCTGACTTTTTCCCCTTTCACACAAGGAAACTGAGTTGCCGGCAACTGGGAGTTTATTGGCGAGAAGGGCAAGAAGTAAGGGGAATGAAAAAAATCTCCCCGGTCAACGATTTGAAGAGATTTTTTTGACGTTTTGCTTTGCATTCCAATTAGCCCAACAAAATCTTCCCAGTTTCCTCCTCAGTTTCTCGGTGCCAGTTTCTTCATGTGAAAGCTACAAGGCAATTAAAGGAAAACGTCAAAAAAATCTCCAGCAACTGGTTTCCCTGTGTGAAAGGGGACTTTATGAACACGTCTTAACGCAGGATGATGAGGAACACAATTTAGATTTAAAATTTCCACTCTTGCTCTAAAAATAATGCTAATAGCTTTCACAGAAAGATATATTCTAAAATAACTAGCAGATTGAAGCCGGTGATTTAAATCTCTATATAAATCTCTTGTTGACCATTCGGATGCACGAAGATACATTTGTTAAAGATACATTTGTTCGTCTACTTTTGATATGACATTCGCAAATAGCTGCTGCCAACAATCTAAATTATTCTGTAAGATTTAAGGGACGCCATGGGGTTGTGCAAGGGCACTCCATTCTTTGAACGGCTTTTCACGTAAAAGGTGATACATAATGAACCTGTGAAGACTCTCCAGATTTTGTTATGGTTTTGATCAAAAAGTCGGAATTAGCTTTTAAGTTTCTGATATAAATAGGGGTGACCTGACTCAATGTGGATGGCACATGTTGGAGTCGAATTTGGTAGGCGAAACGCTTGAAAAAAAAATCATTTAAATGAGTTCAAATTTCTCAAAATATGTATAACCAAATGCTTAAATACTATAACACATACATGTATTGATGGTGGCTTCAAAAACCCGATACTTTGACCCCAAGTCTATATTTTGGTTTGCAAAGAAATTAGGCCACAATAACGCCTAGTCCAATTTTGGCTTCCTTACGCTTTTCCTTCACGTTTTGTAAAGCTTACATTTGCGGACATCAGCACTCCCTGATATTTAAATTCCTGTACGACGTCTATGCGTTCGCCATCCTGAAACCAAATTTCCTCCCTCAAAATTTTACTTTTTCGAGCTTCAAACACCATAATTTTTGTTTTTAGAGAATTTATCTTTAAGTCCCACTTATTACAGTACCTAAGAAGTTTGTTTATTTAGAGTAGAAGAGTTATGCACTTTGAAATGCTCCCAGGTAAGCTGTCATATATATCTTCCATAAAAAAAAAAAAAACAAGATAGGACTTCTCAAACAAGTCCATCCTAGGCTGTTGCATTGATTCCACACAGAAAATGTTCATATATCGAAAGGAATTTTCTAAAAATACCTAAGGAATCCACTTTGAATATCAAAGCTTGACTATTGACAGCGTCAAAGGCTGCTTGGAAATCAACAAAGCAGGAATATATTTTTTTGTTCCTTTGACTATATTTGCTGGCAATACTTGAAAACGCGAAAATGTGGTCAACGGTCGAAAATTCAGTACGAAAACCTGCTGGAAAAATGCTTAAGCGTTGGTGTGATTTTATCCACTTTGATAGCCTAATATATAAAATTGTTGCGAAAACTTTCCTAATTGACTTTAGTATTGATATAGATCTATAATTTTCGGGAAAACTATCATATCCTTTTTTCAATTGCAAAGACAACAGCTTTATTAAAACTTTAGAACGCACGCATTCTCAAACAAGTAATTATACACAGACAGCAAATTTTGTTCAAATTCCAGCGTAGAACATTAAAAAAAACTCTACAGGTATCCCATCGACACCCGGTGGTTTGCTTTTCTTCATTATACTTATATTATGCTTTCATTTCCTAAGTGTTTTTTCCATTCCTATGTTTGTTTTTTTTTTGTAGTACATTGTCCGCAAAAATACGCAACCAAACATATTTCGCTCTTCAAATCAACAATCCACAAACAAACAAAATTGGAAATAAAACAAATAAAAAATAACTTTTTATTTGTATATCAGTATTTATTTTTTGAAAAAGTGGATTATAAAAAAAAAACTAAAATTTTAAATTAAACAAGAAATTGATAAAAGAATAAACAGAGAAGGATCCTGAAAAACAAAACCATAACAATTTTAGCAGACCCTTATTGTATTTTTTCCCATAACAACTATTATTCCTTCATCCTGAATCTCTTTGAGAGCATCTTCGAATTGTTCTCGGGTAATGAGCTGAAATAAAAATAAGAATTCATCAGTAAAAGCAATTAGCATAAGCAGGTAGTTGAGGATTAAAGTCAGAATTCAATACCCAGAAATATTTTCAAGTAAGGAATTTGTATTCTTTGGTTTGCGAAATAAGGATCTACCTGTGAGATAATCCCTTTTTCAATATTATGATACAGTTTTGGGCTTAGAGTCATCTTTGTGTGTTTTTTTTTTTACTTATTTACTAAGAACCTATGTTCATCAAGGGATGTATTTAAACAAAATCTCATAAAAGAAGTTTCTGCCTTGCAATGAAATCTTAACACAAAAGCAAAACATTAGAATAGAACTGTTCGTGTTATTTGGAAAATGTTTACAAAATTTTTCGTTTCTTTGCTTATTTACAGCAAAACATGTTCTTTTATGATTATAGCAGATAAATAAAATATTTTTTTAGACCTATTTTGGTTGAGGAAAACAAGGAAAAATCAGATTGTAGGTTGTTTGCGGGCTTTGTCATAAATTATTTGAATTGATATTACGTGCAAATAAACAATACATAATTTTAGTTTTTGTAGAATCGGAAATCAGATACTGTTTTGTAAACATATATACGATTATCCATCTAATTCGAGGTTAGTCACTATATTTTAGATTGAATTTGATTTAAGATATCAAAAATAGAGAAGTTGTTGGTAACTTTTTAGCTTTTTACACGAACAGAAGTAGATGTTTCAAAATCTTCGGATTACAATTTAAATTTTACAACAAGGAAGAATCAAACGATAATTGTGAATTCTTCAAAAAGCCACAAAATGATAATGAAGAGTTTTTATTTGTAGTTTATTTACCTAATAGTGAAATTATGCGAAGTGTGAGCAATTGGGCTCATTCGGCTATTGGAAGTACAACGATTTCCCACACATCGCATGAAGAATTTCGAATGATCTACATTATATATGTACATTATGTATTTACATAATATAAAATGTATACATACATTGTATACATATGATGTGTATTTGATTATATTTATTTAAATAGAAATACTTACAATTTGAGAGGCCTCACGAATCTCATTAAACAACTTTTGATAAGGAATTGTTGGCACCTTGATTCTCTTCTTCAAATTATCTTTAATACTTGCAACAAGTTCAGCACGTTTTTTACGTGCTGCCGAAGACAGCCCAGTGGTAAGGATACCCACATCAATCTTACCAGAGAGTGGATCTGTTGCTGATTGTTTGAGCGCTTCACGATGCAGTCTAAATTAATTTAAATATGAAATTAACAAAAAAAAAAAAAAATATAACAAAAACAATAACTTACCTCCAGGCCTCTTCTACATCAACAACAGTTACTTCAGAGCCCAATCGGACTTTAGCATGAGCTTCGGACAAACGAATCAAACTCTCTAACTGGCGTGGATACGCAGATATTTGTCCTCGTCCAGCACCAACTTTTCGCATATCGACATATGCTTGAATTAAGCGCTGTTGAGCTTCTTCGGAAAGCGTTGGTGCAACGTGTTCACGAGCATAAGCAATATAGTCACGAAGTACACTCATATCCTAAATAACAAATTTTGTAAATAACTCACCGAAACAAAACAAGGAAACAAATTAAACTTACAAACATAGTATCCTCTTCTTCTTGCCTGGATACATAATACAACGAAACCAAATGCGATGCCAAACGACGATCAAATACTTCATCTTGTGGATCCAAAACTAAAAAAATTAAATCGAATCGCGAGAGCAAAGTATGTGGCAATTGGACATTATCAATAATGTTCTTATTCTTATTCCACTGTGATTCGGCAGGGTTGGCAGCAGCCAAAATCGAGGTTCGTGCGTTCAATTGACAAATAATACCAGCTTTAGCTATACTAAGTGTCTGTTGCTCCATGACTTCGTGCAGAACACTGCGAGTGGAGTCATTCATTTTGTCGAATTCATCAATGCAGCATATACCATTATCTGCCAAGACCAATGCACCACTAATAAATAAAAATGTTGTATGTTGTATTCATGGCTTTTTATGGAAATGTTTTATGCTTTAAACTTCAACTTACGTTTGTAACACCAATTGTCGGGTTTCTGGATCTTTTGTAACATAAGCGGTCAAACCAACCGCTGAGGAACCACGACCTGAAGTATACTGTGATCTTGGAACCAAATTGAAAACATATTGTAAAAGTTGCGACTTTGATGTACCAGGGTCGCCGCACAGAAGGATGTGTATTTCCGACCTTGAAAGAAAACGTTCATGAACTAAAAATATAAAGTATTTCGAGTAGATTTGCTCGCAAAGAATTATATTTAAGTATTCACGATGGAAATATATATTTACAAACTATTTCTACTTTTTGTAATCATAATGTAAAACATTCTGCGCTCGCAGAATTAGAATGTTAAACTACTAAGAATTCATTAATTGTAAGTACCAAGGCTTTTTTTTTTATAACTTTGCACGCGCTCAAGGGATTATGAATACCCTTTATATGTTTTTCTTAACACAGCGTGGTCATCCGGTGGAAGAAGAGAAAGAAGGATAGGAAAGATGTGTGGCGCGAAGTTCTGAGACTAGAGCTGGTTGTTGTCTCAGATTTATCTCCAGGGAAATCGGCTGAACTAATGCGGAGAGAATTACCGTGTCTTATTTTTTTATGTCCCTTATAATTCGCATTATTTTATTTATTGCGTTGTCATATTTTATGGGTATGCTAGTTTTCTCAATCACATGTTGTTAGTGTTATGCCTAAACAGCATGTAATGAGCAAAGCAGCAACTTATTTTATGACAATTTTGAGAATTGGTTTTTAATGCAATATAAGAAGACATAGACAACGGCAGGAATCGAACCTGCAACCACGAGGTTGACAGGCGAGCACAAAACTATCGCGCCACGGCCACCCCACTATATGAGTGAAATAGACAAGTGAGTCATCGAGAAACAATATTCTAAATGGTTCTACGGGAAGTACCGATAATAACTTTTTATGCAATTTTTTTTTGGCTAAAATAGTGCACTGAATGATAGAAGTACTACAGAGTATATGGATTTTGGATTCTTAAAAAAAACTCGCGATTTTGATAAAACTCGACATGATGATAGCGAAGACGAAAAAAGTGTTCCTTACAAATCTGCCTGCCTGTCCGCGAATTTACAGTACCTGGTAAACATTTTTACTTGCGATTACTACTCTAAGGGCCAAGTTTTTAATAGTAATTTAAGCAGTCAGTTAGTGCATATTCTCCAGATAGAGCCAAAATCAGTTTTTCAACAGTAAGATACAACTTAATCTAGGAATAAAGTTATGTGCTCATTTTAGAACAGAAAAAAGAGTTATCTGAGGAATAAAATAAATAGCTATTTCCGATGTCAAAAACACTTTGAAAACTCATTGCTTTGAAATAAACGTTATACAAAAAATAATTTCTATGAAAAGTTCGATACTCGAAATAAAAGTGACGTTTAAATTAAATTATTCTGTAGATTGTTTTTCCTTGATTGAAAAATTCAATGTTGTTATCTGGTTATTTAACAGTCAGGTAAGTTCATTCCTCAGGCAAATAACTGCCTATTTATCTGGAGATTGAAAAATCGGCTTAAAGGAAAATTATGCATACGTACAAAATATAAGCAAAATATTGTGTGTACTTTATACCTACGCCAAAAGTAAAACTTCCCTAATTTGAAACAAATTTTTCTTTCGTAATTCTATGTCAGCTAGAGCATATTTTCATCCATTCGACCATTCATTATACTAAGAATCAAAGTTATCTTACCTACATCGGCTTTAAACCTTCATAGGTTAACTAGACTACCTACCAACCAACTCACAGCGTCAGCGACATTTAAGTTATTAGCTACAGGAGCAAGTTTGTACGAAAAAGTAAGTTTAGTTAAGTTGTTAGTTACAGGAGCAAGTTCGTACTATCCAGTTGTCCATTTTATTTTTATAAGAAGTTTTTTTAATAATACAAATTCTATATACTACTGAAATACATCAGCCAAGTAGAAGACTTAGCACTATAATATTTGGACTTGTTGAATTATTGACTCAAAATAGCTTTTAACGGCCTTTAGTCCAACAACTGATGAGTCCATGTGAGATCGCCGGGACGAAACGCCAATTTTTGTTGGACTAAAGCCCGTTAAAAGCTATTTTGAATCATTTTATTTTTAGTCGAAAAAATGTAAATATATTTCTAAAAAACAGCTCCAACAATTGTTATAAACAAGCAGGTAATAACTAAATATCCTTTTTTGGAATTTCGTTTGTCAAAAAATGGTTATTTTTGGTACCTAGTACAACCATTTTTTTGTTTTCATTTTTGTGGAAAACCGTTATTTTTTTGGTGAGGAAGCTTACACAGTATTAAAAAAGAAAATTTAAAAAAAAGTTTTTTTTTAATAAAAAGTGCAATTTTATTTATTAAAAACTCAATATTCTGAAAACGATTAAATAGTTCGTAGTTTTTTTTAGCATTTTCTTGACTACTCGAAGAAACCATTTGTCCAAAACAAAAACAACAGTAGCTATTCTTGGGCACCCCTCTTACATTGATTAGAAAACTTGACTCTTTAGTATCAACCACAACCGCTTGCTTTCCATCACAGAGTTAGGAAAACAATAACGAGTTTTACAGCCGAATGAACGATAGTGTCGAAAGCCTTAGAAAAAATCTAAAAGTACTTAACACTTTACATGGCAGTCTAATATCATCATTAAATTCTAAGATGAACTCTTATTTGTTTTTGCAGAATGCTATCAAAACTTTGCATACTTTTGAAATTTCGAAAATATTTTTTAAAAAACCGATCCAAATATTTTTAAAAATGTTTTTGAATATATTCATATTTGTTCAAGAATTAAAATGACATAAGTTTTCCCTCAAGCAATAAAAGCTAAGCAATTTTGTAGTTAGTTGAATGATCATTAAAATGGATGCCAATTCATGTTTGTTTACCCTACGTGTCCATTGGCTTTTTCCAGCTTCTTCAGTTTTTTTTTAGAATTTATTTTTTATGGAGAATTTTTGTGGATTACATTTTATTTTACTATGGACAATTAACAAATAAAATTAAATTAAATTAACAAATAAAAATTAATTAACATTTCCCAGTAGTGGAACATAACAAATTAAAACTAGTATCACTTTGTATCACAGATAACTTATTTAACTAAAAAATTTTATTATTTCATTTATCCATTTACATAATTATGTTCCATTTTTAGTTATTTTTGCATTAAATTAACTACATACACATATTTTTGCTAGCGACGTTGCTGATATACATATGTATATAGTCGTAGTAGTAAAAGGTGATTTTATTGTTTCTTTAGGTTCAGTATTTGTATAAAGTTCAAAATTAAGCATTGGCTTTTCCCGCCAGCCGACATATATATATACCTTTAGAAGTCACATGAATAATATAAGGATTGGATCTATCATAAAAAGTTATGTGCATACCTACTTGCCTACTTACATCCTACCTAGGTAGGTATCTAAGTATTCCTTAAATCATCCATTTGACAATTCATTATAAAGGGTTATGCATTTCGGGGTTTCAAAAGAATAGGGCTGGAATTCGACATCTGTCAAACTAAGTTGCTAAACCAATTTTTTTTTTCAGTTGAAAGTCTGACATTTATGAAAATGGATCTCTCACAACGCATACAAATTGTTAAAACCTACTACAAAAATGGTGATTCTGCCACAGACACATATCGTGTTTTAAGAGGAGATTATGGTTTACATAATCTTCCAACTACGCAAGCAATTGGCAAAATTGTGAAAAAAAATTTAAGAGACTGGATTGGTTACAGATATTGTAAGGCCTTTGCATCATCGTTTCGCTCGTACTGCCGAAGACCCGAATGTGCCGATTCCTCATCGTTCTCAGGAATTAGGCGGTGGACGGCGATTTTTCGAACAAAATTTTCTTCAGCGACGAAGCACATTTCTCACTCGGTGGGTATGTTAATAAATAAAATTGTCGTAGTTGGGGTTCTGAGAATCCTCAAGTAATTGAAGAGAAGCCATTACATCCTCAAAAAGTCACTGTTTCCACGCTCTTTGGTCCGGAGGTTTGATTGGACCTTACTTCTTCGAAAACGACGATGGAACTACTGTCATCGTCAATTCGGAGCGTTATGATCATATGATAACCGACTTTTTTTTCCTGCTATTGAAGAATACGACTTGGAGAATAGAGAATATGTGGTTTCAACGAGACGGTGCCACATGCCACACAACTCGAGCGAATATGGCTTTATTGCAAGAGACATTTTCTGGCCGCGTAATTTCTCGTCGTGGCGATATCAACTGGCGACCAATATCATGCGATTTGACACCGCTGGACTTTTTTTTGTGGGGCTACGCGAAAGACCGTGTTTATGCAGATAAACCTTGAATTCTTGAGCACTTGAAAACCAACATTCGTCAAGTTATGGCTGAGATACCGCCCAATAGTGTCAAAAAGTAGTCGAAAATTACCTCAAAAGAATAGATCAAGCTTTATAATAAAAAAGAAATATCATGAAAAAAAATATTTTATGTGTTTTATTTACCTTTACTTTTGAGACCGCAAAATGGATAACGCTTTACTAAGAACGGAAATAAATTTACCTTTCTGGGCTTTAAACATACCTAAAGCGTTAGCGCCGTTTTCGAGGATAATTTTTTTTGTTTGGCACAGAACGATTTAAAAGCAGGCATATGGCAATCGCCTAAGACGCTTGACCTACAGACAGATAGGCGGACCAGTAATCGTAATCGTTAATTCAAATTTGATCAAAATTCGAGTACCTATGTACTTACATACATATATAACAAGTAAAATAAAATGCACGACTAGATCGCACGTATTTGCTCCTATGTTCAATCATATTATATGTAAAAGACTTTTAATAGAAACGGCTTAATGTATTTTTAAAGTCGTTTTTCACTTAATTTTTTATATATAAAAATTCTCAAATTTTTTCTAAACAAATTAGTATGAACATTTTAAATATTTAATAATATGAATTCAAAAACAAAATTTCAGAAAAAATCGTGCACTCGTTTTCGAAATATTGAATTTTCGAAATTTTAGAATTCGAAGGAGCTCTGTATAAACATTTTGATTGAAATCCGTTGAGCCGTTTATGAGAAAGTCGAAAATCAATAAAATGATTGTATGGCAGGTACCGTTAATAACAAACATTTTAAAAAATTGTTTGACCAAAATATAAACCATATTTAGGCCGTTTGCTGATCATAAATATTTATGTTCAACTTAAAACGTGTATGGGCTTCTTTTTCCTCTCATAAACTGTCACATAAGTGCTTAAGTAAAACTTAAATGCTCAAGTTGTGTATCAAAAATCTATTTTGGACAAACGCCTAAGCACCAAGTTTGAACAAAATCGGTTCAGCCGTTTAGGCTATAGGTCGTTCTACAGACAGACAGGTGTAATTGCGGGACCCACTTTTTGGTGTTCTCTATCATCGTAATTTCAACTTTAATTAAAATCTCGTGTTCGATTTATTTTTTTTTCCAAATGCAAAACTTGCCTTTAGCTATAGTACCTACTATATCGCAAGTAAAAATTATGGAGTTTTTTTTTGTAAAAAACATTAAAATCGTTATTTTTAATGTTCGCACATATTTTAAATTTTTCTTTTCTAAGTCTAATGGGGTTTTCGGTTGGTTAATTTACATTTTGATCTAGAAATTGATTTTTTTTCTAATTATTTATTTATTATTTTTTTCAGATTATTTTTATTTGCTATAGCATTGGTGTAAATTTATGTCTGTGAACCAGCTAGCGGTATCAGCTGTCTTGTCAAACTGATCGCTGTCGATTATGAAGCATAGTCCCCTTTCCCACAGAGAAACCAGTTGCTGTAGATTTTTTGTGACGTTTTCCTTTAATTTCCTTGTAGCTTTTACACAAAGAAACTGCACCAAGAAACTGGGGAGGAAACTGGGAAGATTTTGTTGGGCTAATTGGAATGCAAAGCAAAACGTCAAAAAAATATTTTAAAATCGTTGACCGGCGACTTTTTGTTCATTCCCCTTGCTTCTTGCCATTCTCGCTATGAAACTCCCAGTTGCCGGCAACTCAGTTTCCTTGCGTAAAAGGGGACATAGTAGCGTTAGTAATAGCGAGTTATCGTCAGACGATATCGTCTGAACTATAGTGATGCCTTTATTTGCTTCACGTAAGTCGATAATCGTCAAAACGCTATCGTCAAAATGATAGCGTTTGGACGATAGCTAAATAGGTATCGTCTTGCATTAATTTTGAGTAGTTTGTAGGTGACTGTAGTTGAATAATTGAGTAGTCACTGTAGTTTGACATCTTGTTTTTGTCTATCTGTTGCATTTGCATTCGGCGTAGCAATTTTCTTTTGTTACAAGGTGGAAATGAAAACGCAAGTTGGGAAAAAGTATAATTAATACGAATGCCAAAACAGTTGAGAGACAAATCGGGATGTTCATCCATATATCCAATTAAAATTCCAATCTGAGACTGTGTGGCTGCCTTTATATAAAAATTGATGTACATAACGGGTGATTTTTTTGCTACTTGGTTTTTGACGTTTATTTTTTTGACAGATCACACATGACAAATTCCACGAACATTTGACATTTCGATTCAGTATTGTTTGCCATTTCATCATGAATAGACTTACGCCTGAACAACGTTTGCAAATTATTGAAATTTATTATCAAAATTCGTGCTCTGTGAAAAATGTGTTTCGCAAGCTACGTCCGTTTTTTTTTCCGCTCATTTTTGGCTAAATGGATACGTGAATAAGCAGAATTGCCGTATTTGGAGTGAAGAGCAGCCAGAGGCAATTCAGCAGCTACCAATGCATCCCGAAAAATGCACTGTTTGGTCCGGTTTATGGGCAGGCGGCATCATTGGGCCGTACTTCTTCAAGGACGATGAAGGCCGCAGGGTTACGGTCAATGGAGAAAGGTACCGTTCGATGATAACAGATTTTTTTTTGCCGAAAATGCAAGAATTGAACTCGGTCGACATGTGGTTCCAACAGGACGGTGCCACATGCCACACTGCACGCGAAACCATGCATCAATTGAGAGGCGAATTTGGTGAGCTGTTGATCTCACGTTTTGGCGCAGTCAATTGGCCACCAAGATCATGTGATTTGACCCCGTTAGACTATTTTTTGTGGGGCTATGTTAAGTCTATTGTCTATGGGGACAAGCCAAACACGATTGCTGCCTTGGAAGCCAACATTGAACGCGTCATTGGTGAGATTCCGGCCGAAATGTGTGAAAAAGTTTGCCAAAATTGGACCTTCGGAATGGACCACCTGAAGCGTAGCCGCGGGCAACATTTAAGTGATATTATTTTTAAAAAGTAAATGGCAGAAATTGATTTATCGATCCAAATAAAAATTTCATTCACTTTTCACAAGTTTCTGTGTTTTTTTGAATTTTCAAAAACCAAGCTCTTAAAAAATCACCGTTTATTTACATTTATATCAATTTGTAAAAAATATAACAATAAAATAACTTACATTTTTGTCCAATTATATAACTTTATTTAAGCCAAAAACAAAACAATACACACAATTTTATTGACATTTACGACAGTCCATTTCAACTCAACAAAAGTTTGAGAGTTTCTGAAATGTTCCAAATGCTCTCAAATTATAAACGGTTGACGAGACGATAGTGGTTGAGTTACGTGAAGCAAATTAAAGACGATCTCGTCGACGAACATCGTTTTGACGATTATTGTTTTGAAAATTACGGAATGACCCTCCTGATCTTTGGTGGGTAGGCAGATTTGATCTGAATGCACGCATACATGTTAAACGTTTTTCAAATATCAAATGGAAACCATTTTGTTATTAATTTATTGTGAAATTGTACCAGTCCCTGCTAAAAAATAATAGACGAAGAAGTTAATAATTTAAATTTTATAAATTTAGTTGAGTTTTTTATTGCTTTGAAATGCGTGTCAGTTATTCAGCATTGGCCGCGCTCGGTGCAATGCCGATAGGCTAGCCAAGATACCTAGTAGCGGGTTTGTTTTCGAACGATTCAGGTAGGTTTCTCTGTTAAGTCAGTTTTATATACAAATATGAAGTTTTGAATCACCTGTTCCTCAAATTAATAATAATTTTTGGGTATCTTGAAATTTGTGTTTGACAACATATGTTAAGTTCATCATCTAGTTTTTCCTTAGGCGTTACAACAACACAAAGCAATCCGGATCGCTTTAGATATGCCACCGAACGCGGCCAATACTACAATTAAATTTCAACACAAAGTTTCATTCAAAAGATCAAATCTCCATCAAGAGGAGATCTTTGAAATTTGAATGAAACTCGCTGACTCTGACGAAAAATCCAGATCTGCAAAATTGATTTAAAATGAAAAAATAATTCAATTTTTATGGCCAATCGAAGACAAAAATTGTCAAAATCAGTTATTTTGACAGATCTAAATCAAAAATACATTCATGTTTTGTTACCAAACGAAAACCCCATAAGATTACTAATTGTCTTACTCCCTCCTGTTTAGTAAATTCATTCCGATTTATCCGCAGTTAAGTGTGGTAAAGTTTTTAAAAATTATTTAATGAAAGAATTGAGATTTCTTGGATTAAGAAACAAATAAATATTTCGACTCAAATATTCTTACTAGCCACAGCAAGAAGGCTTTTTGCAAAAATACTCGTAATCATTGATTTTACCTAAAATTTTGTCTTCCAGCAGTTACATGCTTCTTTTTAGTTCCACCAAACAACTGCAATAATATTCCCTTTTTGATGTCAGCATTTTCGTAGATTGATGGAGCTAAAGCTCTCGCAAGACGGTCATAGACGTCTGGCTTTTGGGAAAGTGTTCTTAACAACTCGATTCGCTCCGGAGGGAATATGTGATCTTTTCTAAAAAAAAAAAGAACAAAATTGACATTAAAGCTATTCTTAAAAATAAATTAACTTACCCATCTTCCTCTTCATATAAACGTTTGTTATCGACTTTCCTAAAATGAACTACGTCCACATGTGTCTTGTAGACACTCTTTACATTCCTAGCCCTATTACTTTCCTGCATGGGCATTGCGCGATATATTCCAGTTACAGTAACTCGATCACCAGCTTGAACTTTATCCACCAAATCATTATGAGCAAACAATAGCACATTGTGTGGGGTCTGGCCAGCAGCCATGTCATCAGGTGATTCTTGAAGTTTGATTAATTGCTTGTCTGTGAACTGCGATCGGTTATGTATCAACTGGAAACAATGATTCGTATTGCAGTTGGTACAAAGAGTTGGCTCAGCAATACGACCACGATCGATCTCCACAGACGTAAAAAATGAACAGATAATGCATTTAAAGAATGCCTCTCGCATCTCTGGGATAATATTCGATGACCGGATAACCATGCCGCTAATACTAATCAATTGATCGATATCCTCTGGATTTAGAGCACGCATACTGCGGGTTTTCTCTGCATTAAATGGACGGACTTGAATTTGATGCTCTAATATTGCAGCAGGATATTTTTCAAAAAACATCTCATTCACTGCCATATCGAATGTGGGAATAACTTCTTGTGGATAGCATATCAACTGACGATACAAATTCTCATCGTAGGTCTTCAAATGTGAACAATTAACATTGAGATAGGGTTCTTCCAGGGTATGAATTTCTTCGAGCTTTTGCAAGTACAACGGTTCGTTAACATCGATGTTTTCGGAAATTTCATCTTGTTCTGCATCTGGATCGATGTAACGCAAGAGGAAGTTCTTAAATTTCGTCTTGCATTGGCTTACAACGACATTTGTTCCCCAAATCACTAATTGTGGACCAGTTGATGCTTCGGATGTTTCTGATTGTTGTTCAGGAATTGGTTCGAGCTAAACAAATTGATTAAACAAAAAATCAAGCAATTAAAATAATTAAGGTAAGACAGTTTTTTTTACCAAATTTTTGAAATTGATTAATCTGTTAAGAAGGATTCAAATTAATTCGCTTAATTCAAGCATATAAATAATAATAATATTTAGATAACTTAAACAACTTAAACATCTAGTAATTGTTTTAACTTAAAACTAAAGAGTAGGGCATTAGGGATAGTTAGAGTAAGGTTTCTTCTAAGGGATAAGATACTATGGTTAAAATCGAGAAGTTGCTGTGCACTGTTGGCTAATCGTAACATTCCAGTAACTGGGTTAAAGTGGGCATAATTGGTACGGTGAGTAGGAAGGCGAAAGAAGGGGACAGATCTGAGGTTACGTGGATTGGTGTTAAAAAACAAAATAATTTAAGAAGTGGCGGAGAATCTATTACTCCTGCGATGACTTGGTGAACGAAAAGTATGTCTGCAACAGCACGACGCTTGGCAAGGGTGTTTAGGTCGATCAGTTGTAATCGATGTTCGTAAGGGGAAAGAAAAGAGGAGCAGACCATGAGAGGTTTCGTAAAACGAAACGGAGGAATCTGCGTTGTACGGCTTCAATTCTATACGAGTGGGTGGTTTGATACGGAGACCAAACTTGACTGGCAAGCTCAAGAATAGGTCTAACATATGTGGTAAAGATTGATTTTGTTAGCGATAATATTATCTATGTGAGAACGGAAATTGAGGTCTTTATCATAAAGGAACCAGAACGTCGTTCGGCCACATATGAAACTATCCAAATATTTAAGATTTCTTTTAATAATGCAACTTTCTAAAACATTGTTTATAAGAACAGCGATAAAATAATGAAAGACGTGAAATATTACGACGGTGTTCGAGAGATGTAATTTTTCAATTATAGTTCTATCGCCTAGCATTCTTTGTTTCGTATTCTACATGAGACTTTCAAATAAGTATTTTGGTAGCTCCTGCCCAAATATGAGAGTTATACTCGAGCTTTCCACTAAATGCTTTATAGAGCAGAAGGGGAGAAGAATTTCTGGCATCTTCTCCCAAAAAAGCCCACACTTACCTGCAGTTTTGGCAACATCGTATATGTGGTCAATCCACACAAAGTTGTTGATGCACATACCAACGACTGTAAGGTGCTCGGTTTCTTCAATGCCAGTGCCGCTCATGGATATAGGGATGGGTTCTGCTTTAACGGCAGAAGATAGTACTGTATTTTTGAAGCAATAAATTATACGCAGTCTATTATTCCCTATTGGACAAAGCTGTCAAGATCAGAATATATTGAGATAAACATTCGCTGCCATTGCAGTTCCACATCCGAAGAACAAGGAGGAATTTGAAAACGAATATGAAAAGCTGAGAGTAGTATCGTCAGCTAAGCAATTCAGTGGATTAGAAGTTCCAGATAAAAGAGATCATTAATGAAAATGAGAAAAAGACTTAGATACAAAACGAAGCCCTGGGGCATACCACACTTGAAACCATTCAATACAACTTATATTCAGCGATCCGAAAGGTAATTTCTAATCCAACGCAGAAGAGATTCATCGATATCATACGAATTGCACGAATTTTCGATAACAAAACTTGATGCCAAACTCTGAAATGATTTTGAAGTATCAAGTGCAATAATATTACTTTTTGCAATTCGTGCTAAGAAAGCCATACTTCTGGTCATTAAGAGGCTTCCGTTATTCAAATATTTCTTACTGATAAAGTGCCGTGAATTTTGGATTGCATTTAAAAGACTTCATGTCCTACAGACAATTTGTATGAGATTTTACTGTATTTAATTTTCTTGGCGAGTCTTGTTACGTGGATACTCTTTTTTTATTTGAAACTGGTTTACCAACGGCTTGCCTAACTATATCGCTTACAAGCTGACTTTCTATCCTAAATCTGTAATTATTTTGTTAAGGCTTAATCAAGACCTCTTACCGCTATTGGGATGAGGCTTCGGTATAAGTATTACCCATGTTTCTTATTATAGAAAACTCTTAGTTCGAATTTCTTAGACATGATACCAGATATTGAGAAGTAGTGGTTGTTCCATGTTTAATGTTCGGTTAGTGGTTGTTAGCTCTTTCAGCATTCAGTAGTTGTTTTCTGGTAAGTTTTCAATTATGATTTTGTTTTTTTTTTGACTTCGATATGTCGGATTGTATCAATACAATTTGTTGGTATATTTTCCCTGGGTAAATCATATGAATTCTCTTTTAAAACTATTAAATGTAGAAGGAAAATACACATATTTATCAATGCAATACACATTCTTGTTCTTTAATATAACATTATTGCAACACAATTTCTCTCTTGTAATATTTCATGTCTGAAAAAAAGCAATATGTTACAGTTCTTAATTTGATAAAAAAATAAAATATTTTATTTTAAATAATTTAAAGAGAACAAGTAAATTATTTAATTTTAGTGCTGATGCTTAACAAATTCATGCCCATGATACTGCAATAAATTTTTCTTCGTCATTGTGATCCGATCCGAATGCGTGAATAAAATCCAATTCATACAAAAAGGTGTAGAACACAAATATTAGATAAATGAACATTGAATAAACGCCCACACTCTTGCGCAAATGAAAATTCACTGTATATACAGCAAAACTGAAGAGAATATGATGAATGAAACTGAACCATAAGCCACTTTGCCCAAGATCACCCAATCGTGTCTAAAAAAAAGGTATTAAAAACCCAAAATTAATAAAAAGCCATATTCTTCTAATTGGCGGACAAAATTATTTTTTGATGATGTTTTAGTCGGCAGGAAAAATTGTTCGAAAATCAAATCGAAATTTAAATTAAACCCGAAAGTGGTAGTTTATGTATGGATATCAGAGGGTCAATTCCCGATCTGTGAAGATGTGAAGTGATAAATTTTATCACGCTTTCACGTCTAATTCGATTCTCGATTCGTGAAAAAGTGAAGTTAAATGCCAAACATTTTTCATATGATAATTTTTTTATCACAGTCAATTGTTTTGTGAAGAAAATGTTTCTAATCGAATATTAAGAAGAAAAACAGGATTTGGCACATGACAAGTAAGCAAGCATTATATTTATACACAAATATATTTTGGTTATAAGTTATATTTGTGTGTATTCGAGTAAATAACGAAATTGTTAAATCAACAGATTCACAACAGCCGACGCGACGATGGTGCTCATTCCCGCGACAGATCGTTGGAAACTACCCATTGCAAAAAAATGCAGAGAACTTAACCATATTTAAATGGCACTTATAAGTTGAGTGTTTTTCAAGAATGCTCTCAATTCGCGTATTAAATCTATGCATAAATGTTTTGGGAATCTATAAAGTTCAATTAAGTGCTCCTAGTTGTAACTTCGAATAGATTCTGCGCATCTCGAAGGGAAAGCCTCAATATCCTCACATGAAAAAATAATAAATCTTACTCAAAACAGAGATACTATTGAATATAATATAAAACATACAATTGTTAAGTACGACGTCCTTTATTAATTTATTAAACGAATTATTATTCCGGACATTATTCTTAAGCAAATTTAGAAACTGAAATGAAATATATACCTTTCCCAACAAAAAATCTAATCAGAAATGAGAGAATTTATCATTTAGTACTTTTTAGTACAAATTTTATCACAATGAGTTCTAGAATCGCATTAGGCGTGTGCGTGAAGTTGGAAAATGATAAACCTCTGTGAAAACTGAAATGATATTTTTTTTATCACTTCATAATTTCACAGATCGGGAATTGACCCCCAGGGGGTCAATTCCCGATCTGTGAAGATGTGAAGTGATAAATTTTATCACGCTTTCACGTCTAATTCGATTCTCGATTCGTGAAAAAGTGAAGTTAAACGCCAAACATTTTTCATATGATAATTTTTTTATCACAGTCAATTGTTTTGTGAAGGAAATGTTTCTAATCGAATATTAAGAAGAAAAACTGGATTTGGCACATGACAACTAAGCAACAATTATATTTATACACAAATTTATTTTGGTAGTAAGTTATATTTGTGTTAATTCGAGTAAATAAATAAATTGTATCATTTTGTCAAATAGTTAAACAGATTCACAACAGCCGACGCGACGGTGCTCATTCCCGCGACAGATCGTTGGAAACTACCCATTGCAAAAAATGCAGAGCACTTTACCATATTTAAATGGCTTTGGAGCGCACTTATAAGTTGAGTGTTTTTCAATAATGCTCTCAATTCACGTATTAAATCCATGCATAAATGTTTTGGGAATCTATAAAGTTCAATAAAGTGCTCCTAGTTGTAACTTCGAATAGATTCTGCCCATCTCGAAGGGAAAGTATCAATATCCTCACATGAAAAAATAATAAATCTTACCCAAAACAGAGATAATATTGAATATAATATAAAACCCACAATTGTTCAGTACGACGTCTTTTATTAATTTATTAAACGAATTATTATTTCGGACATTATTCTTAAGCACATTTAGAAACTGAAATGAAATATTTACCTTTCCCAACAAAAAATCTAATCAGAAATGACAGAATTTATCATTTAGTACTTTTTAGTACAAACTTTATCACAATGAGTTCTAGAATCGCATTATGAAATGATATTTTTTTTATCACTTCATAATTTCACAGATCGGGAATTGACCCCCTGAATAGAGTTTTGTCATATCTAAAAAAAATATATATATCATAATTTCCTTACAACAACAGTAAAACTTTTCTTATCAATGGTTCGAAGAAGTGTCGTCAGACCAATAGCAAAAATCATATCTAAGAAAAATGCAATCAAAAATCATCAGTTCGTTTTTTTTTGTCAATATATTACTTAAAAGTGGAGCCATAAGAAACTCAACTAGAGGTAGCGTTTTAATTTTCCAATTTAACAATGCGCGATAGACAATCACTTCTGCAAATAAAAATCGAATTAAGACTGGAGACACTTTTAAGGCAATCCTACCTGGAATCGTATTACCCCAGGCTAAGAATGTAGTTCCAATTACTGATCTCTTGATACCGAAAACATTTCCCAGAGTCACTAGAATCGAAAGCAATTCTGCAGCAAGGAAATGTGTTATCAACATTTCACAACAAATACCATATAATGCAATTGGCTTGGATTAAAATTAAAAAATTAAATTAAGATCCAATTTATGTAATGCTAAATTGCATACCAATTGATATTTCGGAATATTCGTTTTTGTCAAACAGAATACCATGATTGCCAAAAGAACACCAACTGCTAGACACGGAAATACATATTTCAATCCAATGAACTGAAGGATTATCAATGGAGATATTGTGAAATTAATAACCAGAAGCAATCTTGACCATCCATCGCCTGGCATCCTTAAATTAACAACAGGCACTAAAAGTTTAACTGGTATTGCGAAAAATATAAGAATCCTTTGCCATAAGCTAGCCTCAATGTACAACTCCTTTCGAAAAGGGCTTATGACCATTATGAACTGCTTGAAAATGCCAAGATTAAGTGGATTGGCATCTGATATAACCGGAAGTTGAATGATTTCAATTTCTTTCGTCAGCTCTAGACGCATTTTCATTTCTTCAGACATTTCCTTGTGATTGGATCCTTTGCGTTCTTCAATACGTTAGTGTTTAATTCAATTTTGAATGCCAATGCTAATGCCAAACATTTTACGATTTACCTTTTTGTTCCAGATTATGATGATAGTAAACAATACAACACAAAATCGGATAGAATACCATTGCGCATATGCCATCGAAAATGCTTGTATTCCTTTCGTATGAAATACTAAAGAGAACTAAAATTCCACATAAATAAGCGAATGCATCACGTTTGAAATAAGTTCCAAACAATGTGATTGGGCACAATGTAATCAAGATACCACCATGAAAAGCTCGAAGGTACAATGAAGTTCCTAGCATTTCGTTTATCAGCATCTCTGTATCACCATCGTAGAAGAAAAATGCAGATATGATATCTGGAATTCCGTTGTAGATGACTAGGATGGAAGCTCCAGCATTGTGTTCGCTCATTTGTAAATATTTCACAATACTCAGTACATTTGACATTCTAGGGAATTGCACATTATTAAAAAAAAAGAGGCTAGCAGAAACTTACGAATTAAGTGCTAATGCACACAGAGCTAAAACAAGTATTGATGATATAGAAAAAAGCATCAGAGTTGCTGAAGTAAATGATACATCGATGTAGTCAGTCATAACACAAAATATAAAATCAAGATATTTAATCTTGTTTTCAGCTTCATGACATGATGCAGTATGAGTAACAAAAGCGCAGATATCTTTATCCTCTTGAAGTTCTGACATAAACCTACAAGTCGCCTTCATATAACGATGCAGTTATTTAATTTTAAATTTGATTTTATAAAGAAACAAACAAACCTCATCGATTCCACGAATGTAATTTTTATGGGCTTCAAAATGAGGTGAAGAAGAATTCATTGTTAAAGAGTTATTTGTAGATTTTAAGGAAAACGTCAAGTAACTGACAACTGAATTAATTTTAAATTCAATTTCAAATTTTATTGAGACATTTTTTGTTTGAGTGTTTCTAAGTTAGTTAAATAGGCTTTTTTTGCTTACTTAGAATTAGTCTAACTTATGCATAAATGTTTATAAAAAGATTTAACGTATCTTAATTACATACTAATAAATAACTTAACTAGTTAAAGGGATGTTTTAGTGTTGCGCAACTAAACTAGAATACCTGGGAGACCGAGCTTTGCTTGGAATCTTACCAATTTGACATAACAACTTTATGTTATTAGTTATCGTAGGAAAAGTTATTGCTTGTATTAAAATAATAGACAAATAGTTATTTAAATATTCTTTTATATTAAATTTAAATATAATATATATTTTATACACAAGATTAGAAGAAGATGATTAAAACCGAAATCATATATTTTTAAAGGACTAATTTTGCATTTTTCAAAAAGCAGTTATTTAAAAATAGCAACTACAATCTATTACAATTTATCCCTTTAAAGTAGAAAAGCCGACAACATATTCTGGGAGCGGAAGTATAACAATAACATGAGCATGAGGGTTTATCCTTATAAGACCACAAATGTTTTCTTTTGAAATTCTAAGATTTTGTATCAATTTTTGCATTCTTAACAACGAAAATCAAATTGATAACCCATTTACCCTCTACGTATGATAGGCTTTGCTCATCCTCAATAACATTTATATGCAGTTTGAAATTTCAATCTTGAAGACAAGAAGCGTCTAATCAGAACCGAAAAATTAACATTTCTTGGCAACCCTTCATGGGTTGGTCATCCAAATCGTTAGAACCTTTTCCCAGAAATTATAAAAAAGTAGGCGTGGCGGATTTAACTAAATCAAACTTTAATTTGTTTTTTCTTATTTATTTAAATAAACTAAAAAAATCTTTAAAATTGTTTGAGGCGTTTTCGAAAAACGAACAAATTAAAGAGTGGGTGTGTCAGCGATCGGATCTTACCTAAAAAATGTTTGATTTTTTTCTTGCCCTTAAAAACAAACTCTTATATGTTCTTGATAGTGTCGTGTTCAAGAAACCAAAAAATTATAAAAGAGGGAGTGTTCGCAGGCGGCCTTCACCAAAACAAATTTCCTAATGTTTGTCGTTCATGCAAATAAACTATGAAAATTTCATTAAAATCATTTGAGTTGTATTTGTATTCGATAGGCGGATTTTTTTTCTCGAAAAATCCAAAAAAATATTTTCGAAAATTTTGAATTTGAAGAATCTCTTGCATAATAATTTTTATCGAAAACCGTTGAGCCGTTCTCGAGATAGTCGAAAATCGAAAAACCTTTATATGGCAGGTACCCGTTAATAACATTTCCATTAAAAAAAAATTTATTGACTAAAATGTGGGCAATACATACTATAATGGTATATTGATTTTTTTTATGAAAATCATTCGAGATAATTAATATGGTAAAAAAACTTGTATTGCACGTACCGTTATTTTTTGAGGTATCAATTTTTTTTTTTTGAAATTGAGCAACTTGAAACAACTTAAGTTGTTTTTTTGTTGTTATCTCGGTGAGGACACCAACACAATCGGTATTATCGGAGCGTTCAAATAAATTAAAAACGACGAAGAGAGACGCCAGTGAATGTAGAATTGCAGCGAGCCGCATTATGCTGACCATGATGGATTGATGGATGATGATTTCCGCAGTGATTTCAGCCGCCAAAAATTAGCATATCGATCTTTTAAATTTCGTCATTGGAAATCAAATCGCCCATAAGTTATATTTTTATGAAATCGAAATAATTTATTGCATAACATCAATGTACCGAAACTTTGTAATGGAATGAGCGTATTTCATTGTGAAGAATCTTAAATCAAAATGTGATTCAAAGGACGATTTTGAAGGGAAAATTCATCTTATGTAAGCGTCTTTCGCTATGACAAATTAATAAGTCGCAAGGACAATCGCTGGATGTTCATGGCATCAATCTTAAATTTCCATGTATCGCATATGGCCAATTGCATTTAGAGCGTTTACATGTAGTAAGCCGCACGCCTTATATGTGTATGTGCCTGAGAATAGAACTAAAATTGTATGCAATTTAATGAAAAAGCGAACGATTTTGCTGTTTGATTGAAACATATTGACATTGTTATACTTCAGTTATTTGCATTATATCTAAAAATAAAATGCACGACTGGGTCGCACGTACTTGCTCCTATGTTCGATCACATTAAATGCAAAAGATTCTTACTAGAAACGGCTAAATGTATTTTAAGTGGTTTTTCACTTAATTTTTATATATAAAAATTCACAATTTTTTCAATTTGGTATGGAAATTTAAAGACAAAATTTCGGAAAATAATCGTCCCCGTTTTCAAAATTCTGAATTTTCAAAAAAAAATATTTTTTTTTTCAAAATTCAAATAAAAACTATTTTTCGAAAATTTTGAAATGCAATGTTTAGAATTTGAAGTAATTCCTGTATAAAAATTTTGATCGAAATTCGTTGAACCGCTTATGAGAAATTCGAAAATCAATAAAATGGTTGTATGGCAGGTACCGTTAATAACAAAATATTTGAAAAATATTTTTGGCCAAAATGTAGACCATATCCGAAGTAGTACACACACCAATTTTTATTAAAATCGTTGGAGCCGTTTTCGAAATAATTAAGATGGTAAACAAATTTGTATCGCAAGTTCCGTCATTTTTGAGGCTAAAACGACGATTCAAAAATCTATTTTGGACAATCGCCTAAAAAGCTTAAACACCAAGTTTGAGCGAAATCGGTTCAGCGGTTTAGGCTGTAGATCGTTCTACAGACAGACAGATGGAATTGCGGGACCCACTTGTTTCGTGGTCTCTATGATCGTAATGCCATGTTTGATTGTTATAAGAAAAAATTTTTTTTACGAATGCATAACTTGCCTTATAGTACTTATAATCGCAAGTAAAAATTAATTACATCAAGCACATTGGCATTATTATTTTTGAATTTGAGTGAAACGCCTTCCAGCTAGTCTAATAATAAATTAATTTTCTTAAAAATATCAATCCATCGCTAAGTTTCAATAAATTTACTATAGTTAACGCTTTAACCTGACAGGCAACTTATAAAGTAATTGTCATTCAATTTAATTTTAAACAGATTATGTCAAACCATGCTTTTGTAAACAAAATCCTGAATTCTGAAAATTATTTTTTCTAACTATAACTTTTTTTTAAAAATAAAATAAGTAAAACTAGCATTCAAATACTATTAAGTCCTAATAAAAATAAAACATGTTCAGCGGATATATTTCAAACAGGTTTCTAACCTATAATAAGTTTCAGTAAAGCCGGCTCGTCAACCTGAGAAAAGGCTTTTTCAGAAGCCAAAAACATGGAAGCGTAAGCCGAAGGCGCACGAACAAAACCTCATAATTTATTTTTATAGAAGTGGAATTGAAGTCTTAAGACAGAGTCCGCTGCCAGAGTAAGCTTAAGAGAATTTTTTTAATGTGCAATAGTTTTCTTGGTCGAGTATTTTTTTTTTGTGCATTTCCCGGGTTCTAAGGGATTTAACATTCTTGTTTGGTTTTCTATCGCGACCAGGTCGCTGAACTGAGTATATATAAATTCGCTTGCTTTCCCGCTTCATGGGTTTCAATGAAATTAACACTCTTTTTGAGTATCTAAATAGGATCGCAGATATTCTTCCTTTGTAAAATCCAAATAATCGGGTGGGACATAAGTCCGCAAAGTTTTTTTTTATGGAAATATGCCCAACTAAGTACTAATTGGGAAGCAGGACTATGCTGCCGGTGACCGCCATTTCTGCCGTTTTTGAACCTACAATTTCAAAACATTCTCAAAAACTATAGTTAAATCAAATTAATTCTTGCAATTCAAATTGTACTTTTTCCAGCGAAATAGCCAGTTGCATTCCTCCCCCTTGGCTATTTGCGCGTAATATTCGCGCTTCTAGGAATGCTCACCAGTTTACCCTTGAGCCCAACTTTGGACGTTCCGTCAAGTTCAGAGATTCTTTCCTTAGCCGTACAATACAATGTGCAATGCTTTACATGACTCTATATTTTGCGTACAATTTTCAGAAATTCAAAACCAATTTGCATCGGCATCTCCTCTTAAGTCCATCCCTATTTTCTTAAAATTGGCACTATGCTTGATCATTTTAAGGATAGTCAAAACTCTTTTAGTGTGCGCACAATTATAAAAAAAATAAAGAGATAAAAACAATTGGTGCCCTCCCTCGATAGTTCAACTGAAGCTGTATGAAGATATCTTTTAAATACTCTGGGTAAATACCCTATTCGATATGTGCCCTAATGCAAGCAAGCACTGATTAGAGATTCAGGTTTCACAACAAGTTGATTTAATTATGAATGTCAGACGCAAATATTCCGTTTTGTATTTATTTATGTGTGTATATATGTATATATTTTTTTCAAAATGTTTGGTTTCAAATACGAGGAAGATATTTGTGCGATTTGTCTCGAGAGAAAAAGATTTCCAGAATTTCTCATTTGTGGACATTCCTTCTGCAGACCATGCATCAAGGAATACATGACATATCAAGGCATATGCAAAAAGTGTCCTCTATGTCGGAACAAATTAACAAGAAAAAGAGTAAATTTTTTTTACATGCAAAATTGGAATAATTGAATATAATTTAATTTTTATTTTTCAAGAAACAATCACAACGGCTTTACTATTCAACTATCTGTTTGTGTCTCCTTCTACTTTGCTTTGTGTTAATTTATTTGTAAAATTTATGAAATTAAATTAAATTAAAAAAAAAAAAAAAAAAAAACTTACCGATTCTCCACCAACTGCAACTTGCCTCATTCGTTTGTCGGTGCGTATGTCGGGCCGAGCACGTACTGGAGTTCCTCGAATGCCGGATCGAGGAGTTCTTATCGACCCCATTGAACTGGAAAGAAAAAAAAACAAGATTGAAACTTGGGAGTCTTAGTTTAATTAGTATTCCTCACCTGGGAGTGCCATAATTTAAGGGTGAACTCAGATCAATATCACTCATATTAATGGGCGCTGCACGGGCTGGGCTTGTTGGAGGCACACTGACCCCTCCTGGTGATGTTGGCGGCAAACTTACATTGTCTGAAGGTACAGCTCGAGCACCCATTCGCATAGGAGTCTCTGCATCTTGGGCAGAGGTTCCTTTGAAATATAAAAATTTATAAATGTAAGACTTAACTCAAAATGTTTGTATAATGCTAAACAACAAACTTCTTGTTGGAGTCCTCTGGCCGCGGTTGACATTTCTTCCTGGAGTTCTAGCAGGACTGGACATTTTTAAAGAGGTATTTCTTTTAACAATACTACAAAGGAATGTAATTAATTGGACTTGTGTGCTTTTTCAATTAAATTACAACTTAAAATCAGAAATATCCGACTAATAAAATGTTGCTGATAGCCGTTCTCGTTACAAAATAACAAACTTCCATTTGCACGATGGTCTATGGTCAACAAAACTGGCGCGAAAATTTTGATTAGTTTCAAATTCCTACTGGCGACGAAAGCGCTCTTTGATAGGTGAGCGATGGCCTACACAAAAGAGTACTTTTTTATTTTTAATGTCGATTTCGTTTCAACATAAACATCGATCTGCCGTCTATCCGCCGTCAATTTTTTTCTGAAAATCAAATTCGTTTCAAATTAAAACCAGTTTTTTCTGGAAAAACAGATCCGTATTGAATCTCTTTTTGAAGACGGATCCAAAACGGATTTGTGCACAGATTCTTACACACACTACAATATTTGTTTTGAAGTTTCTCAATTGTTGTGTCGTGAATTAATTTTTATTTTGTGCCAGTGTACAGAAAAAAGTAAATTAATATATTAAAAACTAAAAAAATTGTTAAAAACTTCTTGAAAACAAATATTAAAAAAGTGCAAGTGGGTTTAGGAACCCCCCCGCGTCGGAATCGGGAAATTAAAACGAAATAATGATGTTTTAACGAATTTAAGATTTGGTCCGTAATCGTTCGTTTTAAAGCAGAAAAGTATTGGTTTTAGTCGCGAATCCTAATTATTGAAACGAAATCGACATAACAAAAATACCTATAATATTAAGGTGACCATACACAATGCGTCGTTCCATTAGCTAAAAAAATCCTCTTCTCTCGAGAAGCACTTATACACTTACGGTGCGTTTTTTTGCAATCCCCGGGGGAATTGGTTGAAAAAAAACCACCAAGGCGCTTAGTGAAACACTTGGTAGCACTATTAATTTGCAAGATGACATTTGAAGAACAGCTGTAATGCAAGAAAAAAATAAACATCACTGTTTGCCTCATCCTCATTCTTCTAAAAATCATCGGGTTGATTTGTTTTGTGTAATTTCGATATATTTATTGAATTTAAACTACTTTTCTATTAAAATAACATAAAAATAACCAAGTTAATTTTTATTTATACAAAAAAATGTGAATCAAGTAATTTGAAAATTGAAATCAAGTATATATTTTGGAAATTGTTTTTAACCGATGTGATTTTCTTTTAATTTAATTTTCACAAATACAGTGGTACATAGAATTCAACTTCTTGAAAACTACCCCATTCGTCGGTCACTGGTGATATAATATTAGTGGTCGAGTTGCTTATTCGGGCGGAACGCTCAGTTCCTATGTCATTAGGAATATAGGTCTGAGCAAGAGCTGACGACGATCAAGAAGATTGAAGTATGCCAAGGATGTAGCAGAGAATCTGTATTGGCTTGCTCCCGTGTACAACAAAACGCAGCCGAAAACAATCTTCTCAGAGAACCTTTGTTTTGTTGTTTATTCAATTCTTGGTAATTGAACGAATATCAACGTCAGGAAATGCTTTTTTATTTGAAAATAATTTCACAGTCAAGTTTTAATATACCTATAATAAAAATAAACGTAAAAATGACAATCGCTTTAGAAGGCTGTGCTCATGGCGAGTTGGAAAAAACCATAGAGACAATACAAAAGCGAAAATTGATTTGTTGTTGTGTTGCGGAATGTATATTTAAAGGTAGGTTGGCTTAGGTTGACATGGCGTCAGGAAAACAACTGACGCACTTAGACCAAATGCTCAACCAAACCAAACAAAATTGATAATTATCTGACATGTCAAAATGTCAGTTTTGACGTTTCTATACATTTTATCGATAACTTAGTTAAAAGGTTTTTGGTAGCACAGTTTTTATCCTCTCCAATAGCTAAGCCCCGATAATTCTCAGGGTTTAAGCTAAGCACCCCGGGGATTAGTTGTTGGATTTAGTATGCAAATTGTTAATCCTACTCATCGTTTTTTTCGTCCAATTTCCCCGGGGCTTAGAAAAAAACACGCCATTATACTCATATTATGTCCGTTTGGTAACTAGACATTTTCACCAAGTTTACGAAACTAGTTTTTTTTCTCCTATGTGTTTTGACAGCAAAATGTGAAAATTCGTACAAATTCGAACGAATTTTCAAGTTACCAAACACACCTAATGTGTCAAACGTAAGCGCAACATCTGATTTTCTATTGGTTCCTTGGCTTTATCTTCATCTGATGATGTTTTTTTATTTTAAACAACACACACACAAAGATAAAACATCAAAATTGAGTTGAAGCAATTAGCACCGTTCCATTGGAATTCAGAATGAGTGAATGCCTGATACTGTGGCTTCACTTGCAATATTTGATACAATGGCAATTGAAATAAAAATATTGTGTGGGCATTTTATTGCTGTCAATTTGAATTTCACGCATTTTTAATTTATATTTGTACTTTGTATTTTGAAAGCACATTTATTTATTTGTTTTTGCTCTGGAGTACATTTTTTCACGCACACTACTCTTTCAAAATAACGACAAGGCAGTCACGCAAAGACATTTTGAATTGTCACAATATATTGCAGTGGATGTGTAATGTCGATTTCGTTTCAATAAATAGGATTCGCTACTAAAACCAATACTTTTTTGCTTTGAAACGAACGATTACGGACCGAATCTCTTTTTGGGACTGTGTGTGTTGCTTGGCAGCTCTAAAAAAAACAAATTTTCAATTCGTTAATACATCATTATTTCGTTTTAATTTCCCGATTCCGACGCGGGGGAGTTCCTAAACCCACTTGCATTTTTTAATATTTGTTTTCAAGAAGTTCTTAACAATTTTTTTTATTTTTTAATACATTAATTTACTTTTCCTGTACACTGCCACAAAATAAAAATTAATTCGCAACACAACAATTGAGAAACTTCAAAACAAATATTAACCGTGTTTTATTGGGAAATTTATCCGCCGTAAGTTTATCCGTCGTAGCATTTTACATACAATTCGCTACGGTCGATAAAAACCTAAAGTAGAAGCTACGGTGGATGGCTGGTTGACGTTCAGTCGAGTCTCGATTCTGATTTTGTTAGTTTTGTTGGTACGATTGATAATTGAATTGAATCTCGATGGATGCGTTCATGGAGTGTTATAATTATTAATTTAAGACAAATCTATCTTTTTGATTATTTTTTTTAATAGTTCGCCAGTTTATATATCTCAAATCTTAGATAACTCCATTTTTTAATAAATTATAAGCTGTTCTTCTGAAAAGTTTCTGACTTTTACTATTAAAAACTGTATTCTATGCTCAATTATTTTCTGAAGTTCGTATAAAATTGCACCTATATCTGCAATTTTGCATACCCCTAATGTCAATTAATCAATTTTAACAAATTTTGATATCCATTTTGGAAAAGAAACCAATATTTATGGAATGAATTCCGTTTTACTTTTATTTTTGACTAACCAAGCCCAATTTTCGTTTTGTGTTAAATTTTTATTGATAGTTATAAATAAACGGAGTTTGGTGAAAAAAATCATCTTTTTATTTAGATCTACAAAAAAGCAATTTGAGAAGACAAACCGCATTGAGTGGAACTGCACTATAGAGGAACTGCTCGACACTGCACCGCAAAATATTTATTCGTATGAAATTCTATGAGCTATAATGCCAGGCGCGCACATATGCAACTTACAATTTTGCAACAGTTTTGTTTCTAAAGTGAATACTATGAGAGTGTGCGCAAATGCAGTAACAATTCAGTCCGCGATTCGAGCAACTTAAAAGTTTGTGTTTTGGCACAAATCGAACGATCGCCCCAAATAAGTTCTTCAGTTTGAATCACACCGAACTATAATGTAACTGCGCGCACATTAAATCAATACGTTTTCTGTGTTTATTGGTTTATCTCGTTGATTGATTTTTAAGTTGCTTATGTGCGCGATCATCGTTCAATTAGTGATTAAACTATTTCGTTTCCGAAAAAATGCATGTGCGCGCCTGGCCTAAGCGCACTAAGCGGCAACTGAACTTCTCAAATGTGCTTTTTCCTCACTGTTTAATGGACATTGGCCATGAACCGTATGTGCTTCACTACATGGACATGGACTGGGCGTACAATTTTGTGATCCCATTGTTTTTTTTTTCTAGACATGTGCATGGAAATTGCGAACCAAATGTTAAATATTTGTTCCTTAAACCGCGTATGTTAAGTATGATCTCTGTTGAGTGAATATTGAATTGAAAGCTTAACATACTCAGAAAATAAATTTATAAATTGACTTGAAAAATAAAACTCTGGCTATCGATCTACTCAGAAAATAAATAAAGGCTTGAAATATAAAGGGGAAATGTAATTGGAGTGAACAATTTAAACTACGTTGTAGTGTGCGTTCCAAACCAAGAAACATTAAAAGGAAACAAGTAAATCACAGGCACATTTGTTTCCTCGTGTGAAATGCATAGACCATTTTTAAAGCAATACACAAATTGGACTGTGTAAAAAGGGTCTTGACCATAGTCTATGAACAAAGCCATTAACTTATCATTTTATGTCGATTTCGTTTCAATAATTAGGATTCGCTACTAAAACCAATACTTTTTGGCTTTGAAAAGAACGATTACGGACCGAATCTCTTTTTGGGACTGTGTGTGTTGCTTGGCAGCTCTAAAAAAAAAACAAATCTTCAATTCGTTAAAACATCATTATTTCGTTTTAATTTCCCGATTCCGTCGCGGGGGAGTTCCTAAACCCACTTGCACTTTTTTAATATTTGTTTCCAAGAAGTTTTTAACAATTTTTTTTATTTTTTAATATATTAATTTACTTTTTCTGTACACTGCCACAAAATAAAAATTAATTCACAACACAACAATTGAGAAACGTCAAAACAAATATTGTAGTGTGTGTACGAATCTGTGCACAAATCCGTTTTGAATCCGTCTCCAAAAAGAGATTCAATACGGATCTGTTTTTGAAGTAAAAGTATTGGTTTTAATTTGAAACGAATTTGATTTTCAGAAAAAAATTGACGGCGGATCGACGGCAAGTCGATGTTTTTGTTGAAACGAAATCGACATTAGTCCTATTGGTGCAAAATGAATGAATGAAGTGAATGAAAATTTAAAACCGCAATTGCAGAAAAAATGAAAACAAGAAATAGGTTTGTTACATAAATTAAATATTGGTACGTTTTTCTACTTTCTATTTTATATGAATAAAAGCTAATTATTGTTCATAACTTTGATATTTTCTTAATTTTACTTTGCAAAAGACTATTTCATATTTCATTACTTGTGACTGCTGTGCAGCGGTACCAATCTTACAAAAATAAAAAAGCTACGGTCCATGCTACGGTCGATGCGTTTTTTCGGGAATTACTTACGGTACAAGGATAGATTCCCCATAAAACACACCTATTGTAGTGTGTGTAAGAATCTGTGCACAAATCCGTTTTGAATCCGTCTTCAAAAAGAGATTCAATACGGATCTGTTTTTCCAGAAAAAACTGGTTTTAATTTAATGTAAATGACATTGCTATTGACAAATCGCATCCATTGGTAATATTCAAGGCAATGGCATAATGCGAAGCAATTTATTGCATTAAATATTGAACATTGAGCCTCTGGGTGAGTGAAACCAATGAAAAAGCACATTAGAGAAACAATACTACTACACCACACATACAAAAAAAATAACATCGAAATTGAGTAGAAGCAAATAGCACTGTTCCATTTAATTTTATAATGAGTGAATAACTGAGTGGAACGAAATGCAAACGGCATAAACGTACCTTAAATTTGTAAACAAAACTGAATTTGTGAAATGTCGAAATCAGCTGTTGGTGTGCGGAGTTCTTTTCGGTGGAGCGGTTGGGTGGAATTTTGCTATTGAAATATCCTCGTAATTTATCTTTGCTGCAGATCACATTTACAAAAATGAATACAATTACAAAACTGTCTCTCAGATGTCAGCTTTTCCGCCAGTTCAAGAACCATTGGAAAATAACCCCAATCTACCTTGACAAGAGAAAAGCATTTAGCACTAAAGGAAAATCCTGGCAATGGTTATCCGCAACCCGACCTACAGAGAAAACCATTGCTTCTAGGAATTATTCTAGCAAAAATAAACCTGATAAGCCCAACTGCAACATAGGAACCATTGGTCATGTTGATCATGGCAAAACAACTCTTACCGCAGCTATTACAAAAGTTCTATCAAAGAAGGGTCTGGCTGAATACATACCTTACGATAAAATCGATAGAGCTCCTGAAGAAAAAGCAAGAGGTGGGTACATAGTATTATAATGTATAAACAACAATTGCGGACTTGAAATGCTCTCAGGTATCACCATCAATGCCTGTCATATTGGTTATGCAACTGAATCAAGAAACTACGCCCACACCGACTGTCCTGGCCATGCAGATTATATAAAAGTAAACTGATTACATCTTCTGGTATTGCTTTCATTTGTAAATTTCCCTTAGAACATGATTTCAGGCGCAACACAAATGGATGGAGCTATTATTGTGGTCGCTGCTACCGATGGACAAATGCCCCAAACAAGGGAACATCTGCTACTTGCCAAGCAAGTTGGCATACAAAAAATAATTGTATTTGTGAACAAAGCTGACTTAGTTGAGAAGGAAGTGCTTGAGTTAGTGGAGATCGAAATGCGTGAAATGCTCAGCGACTTTGGCTTCGATGGAATCAACAGTCCAGTTGTTTATGGTTCAGCACTATTGGCACTTCGCGAAGACCAATCTGAATATGGAGTTCCTTCAATTGAGAAACTTCTCTCGCATATAGACAATTTCATTCCGATACCAACTCGAGATCTGAAGTCACCATTCATTTTGCCAATAGATAACGCCTTTACAGTATCAGGAAGGGGTACGGTAGTTGTAGGCACAATTAAGAGGGGCACAATCCAGAAAAATGATGAAGCCGATTTGCTGGGATTTAATCAGAATATTCGAACAACAGTCAGTGATATACAAATCTTTAAAAAGAGTGTTCCACAGGTTCGTTTGTCTCCATTCTTAGGCTAGTTTTTTTTTTTGTTAACAAGACTTAGTTTTCTATTCACAGGGTGTAGCTGGGGAGAATGTTGGAGCATTACTAAGAGGGGTTAAAATTTCACGTGTTGAGCGTGGAATGTTATTATGCGCAAGTGGATCCCAAGATATTTCCAATCAATTTGAAGGATCTATGTACTTGTTGTCACGAGCAGAAGGCGGGCGGTCTAGGCCACTTATGTCAAAGTATATCCAACAATTGTTCAGTACAACGTGGAATGTTCCAGCAAGGATCGATTTAAGTAAAAAAAAATGGTTATTATTTCACTACTTTACTTATGTATCATTTGTTTGTTTATAGTTCCTTCTAATGGAATGATGATGCCTGGGGAACATGGAAAAGTTTTGATAACATTGTTTAGAAAAATGGTGATGACACCGGGACAGGCTTTTACAATTCGGGAAAATTCAATGACAGTCGCAACAGGCATAATAACAGAACGAAGGACATCTATTAATCTGCCGCATAATAAGTTGTCAAATGTTAGAATAGAAGAGGACAACGCCTAGTCAATTATTAAAAAAAATATAGGTACATTAACTAAGTGTATTGGTGTGTTTTAATTGTATTGATTTCTACTACAGACCTATTAAGTCTGTGGGGGGAACCCTAGCTTCAAATGATTCCTGCGTGTGTTTTAGTTCCCACCAACTCTTACACAACATTGCTTCAGTTACAATAGTCTGCATTTTCGAAGCATACGACCAATTCACTCTACTCCCAAGGTATTGAAAGCTCTGTATTTTCTTTATAGTTAAGATGCTTCCGGCAGAATGTCCGAGTCTACTTGAAGTATTTTGATTTTAAAATAATTAATTAAGTACTATGCGAAGAGTTTTCAGAGTGGGATGCAATCCACTCGATTTGCCAGATTCAAAGTTAAGGCGGGAGTTTGTTCTCAAGGTTTACCTCGATAATTGTTTAATTAATTTAGAAAATTTTATCGAGAAAACAAGTCGATATTTATTTAGAATCGACAAAAAACAAAATCATTTGGTACTCCCATATTGTAGATTAGTGAATGCATGCGCTTCTTTGCAGAAAAAGTATACCAAAAAGGAGTTTGAAACGACCATGTCGTGGGTCTAACTCAGTCTTCCTTTTCCGAAGTTCTCACTGATGATATCTTGATAATATTCGAGTCGAAGTCTCGAAGTTATGCTCAATTTGGATTAACATTCAATAGGAATTGTTTTATGAGAAATTTTCCCTTGGAAGTTTTTTCATTTAAAAAGTATTGCTGATACCATTTTTTTGAATAAGATAAATGTTTCCAGAGAAAAGTATTGCCGAGTATGAATTTCGTTTTCCACGAAATTTGACTAAAACTGTCACGGAATACATTTTCAAAACAAAAAATTGTACTTTCCGTTATAATTATTCTACTATAGGCGTTTTACCTTTTTTAGTTCAGAGAAAAAAAAAGTTGTCAAAAAATGTGTTTGTTTCTTTTTCACTCAGAGCGTTTAGAGCTCCGAATGTGTATTTCTTTTTGGATGATATAATGAAAATGTATTCTGGTTTGTGTGATTCAACTGTGTTTAAAAAACAAATCGCAGTTTTCAGTGCTTGCTCCGTTTGAAATAAGTTCACGACATACTCTGTGCACTCAACCTCTGCTTTAAACGAATAAATAAAAACTCCTTATAATAACCTCCAATTTTCGTAAATTCATTAGAACTGGCACGCACGAGTTCATATAAATGAATTATGAAAATATTTTATTCAAACGTTTCTGCACTTGCAATTATTAGCATGTGGTTTAAATGTTTCAAATGTAAAACACATTAGTTAAAAAAACTTTTTTGACTAAAAACTTAATTTTATCAGAAGTTAGTTTTAATAGGTAGTACAATTTCCATTTAACGAATAAACCTATGAAATATATCTTAATTTTCCCAGGAAAATTTATTTCCGATGCACATAAGTTTTGAGTGATATTTTCAACGATTTAACTTTTATAGGTTTTTTTAGTTCAGAGCAGAGTCTGAGTTGTCAAAAAATTTGTTTATTTTTCTTTTTAACTCAGAGCATGCAGAGTTCCAAATGTGTGTTTCTTTTTTCGTTCTGAACATGTGTAGATCGCACTCGACGTGCTCGAACATAATTGACTGAGCATGTGAGTAAATTGCTAAACTCACCAAATGCCATGTGTGCCAAGAAGGAAAATGTGAAGAAAAAAATAATTAGATACATAAGTTGGCGAAAGAAGTTGATCGATTGTTAATTTTCTGTACCTTGTGTGTGTATCAGTGTACAAAAAAGGGCAGGTATTGCTTTATATGATTAAAACTGAAAATGTATTCTGATTTGTGTGGTTCAAGTGTTTAAAAAACACATCAGTTTTCAGAACTCGCTCTGTTTGGAACAAGTTCAGTGTATAATCTATGTGTTCGAACTCTGTTCAGTGCTTTGCTCTCAACGAAAAAAAAAACGCCTTATAATTTCGAATAAGAGAAACTTTCCCAGGGAAGTTTTTTCCTATAATTTTGTCTATAAAATTTACATATATTTTATTTTTCTGTTGTGAAGTTCATGACTATGTTTTTTGGCATGAATTTAGGTTGCTTTTTTATTTTGATTCTGGACCAGACTTCTACGGATTATCACTAAATTTATAATTGCATAACTTATGGTAACGAACCTTAGTTGATAAAATAATGGGAAGAGAATCCATGTCTCTACAAATCAGAGCATTTTTATCCATCGTCTCTAGCCATATGAAAGTATTTGCATCAAAAAAACTGCGGATTTTTTTAAGAACAAAAATAAAGTTTATTAATTGATTAACTGATCACATCAATTTATTCAAAAAATATAAATCAAAAAATTCAAAAACAAACAATCCTAAAAAAAAGTGTGTTTAAAGGAATATTTCATACTGAACGTATAATTCGTTTTCAAAAGTCAAACAAATTAATGTGTATGATTAAATAAATTTATTTAAATATGTTCAACGAGAAAATCGACTTTAGCCAATTTGTATAAATATATTTTCTATTTTGTTTTTAAGTACATATGTATGTATGTATGTATATATTACTGTTTTTATAGTCTTGCTATTTATAACAGTTTTATTTTAAATATTAAATCTTTATTTGTTGGTGAAGAATCATCACTAACGTGTTTTAATAACTTACATTCTTATAAGCATCGTCATTATTTGTATATACTCTATGTATATCAGTGGCGGTCATGAAGAACTAAATAAAAATATTACACAAGGTTATTTATTTAATAATACATTCTTATTTCACAACCACCAAGATATACATAATATATTTATTTTCTTAAAATTATAAATAAAATCTACATTTTCGATGTAAAAAAAATTACGGAATTATTTCAAGTTTGACAAATAATCGAATCTTAATATATTTAAATGGCAATACAAAATATTAATTCTTCTTCTTCTATTGTAATTCTTAATAACATACAAATGATAATTTTTTTTTTGATTTAAAATTTAAAACGATATGCATACATAATTTAAATTACAGTTATTGGATTTTTTAATGGGGAAAAAAAACAAATAAAAATTAATTAATAACCTTTCTTTCTTCCATTCGCATCCACTTTTTTTATATTTTACAAGTTAGTTTTTGGATGTAAAGAAAATTGCTGCTTAAAATTTTTGCAGAGCTTACGGTATCAGGTGATCATAGCTGTTGATCATTTAAATGACGGAAGAGGGTGAAACACATTGATTTTTTTTAATGTCTGAAGAGCCAAATTTGGATTTAAAACAAACAAATTTGTCGAATATGTATATAACCTAGCGTTCCATGAAACGGAATTGCATCACACCTTATTTTTTTAAAGAAAACTATTGCACGCGGTCAAAGGAAGTTCCATAAGGTGGTTGAAGTACGGACTTTAAAAAAAATGGTCTTAATATAGCAAAATTCATCAGATAGCTAGTTATCACATGGAAATTAAATAAAACCACTAAACTCAGATGAAGCGTACTTTCCACAAGTCCTGGTTTATAAATCAATGCGAAGTGAAGCAGAACTATAATATAATCTAATCAAGATCATTATTGATGCTTCTTTGTTTAATTTTTACCCATCAGCATATTTTTTTTTGTTTGTTTTTTGTAATTTGACTATATGCCTGTAAGGCCTAAGGTCTATTAAATGCAACCTGAATTGCACGGCATTAGTTTAGCACAGTGGATTTGAGAACCAGGTATTGACTGTCTCATTTTAACCCATGGGCAGCATCCAATTAAAATTGGAGGTATAGAAAAGAATGCGCCTAGCGTGGGGATCGAACCCACACATCTAAGTTAGCAACCAAGCACTTTATCCACTGCGCCATTGCCACCCACAAACTATGCAACTTTGCAATAATGAACAGTTACCGCTCAAAGTGATGTCAAAAGTTTGCGTTTGTGAACGTTCGATGTAAATGATTGAGCGTTTGGATGATGTATTTGGGAATTTACCCCTAGTTAAAAGCTTTTTGAATCCAACACGACTCTGCAGTTAAGCATTTGATCTTTTCTGCGATTAATTTTGCCGAAGGAACATTACATTTACATTTTAGATTGCAAATTGTATTGTCGTTTATTACAATTCTTAAGCCGAATTATGTTTCTTTTATATAGATTTTAAGTTAACATTTTTAACAAAAAAAAAATTATACATACATAATATAAAGATGTTTATTTATTTAAACTTAACTGGAATGCTTTTAATATCACATATTGTTGTTTATCATCCTTCTTTTAACATTTTAAAAGAATATTTTTAGAAAACATGATTTCAATCATTTGTTTTTGTTCTAGAGGAAAAAGTTTAACTTTCTAAGGCATTTCTTTAGGCAATCGTATCGTTTCATTTCTTTCTTACACATACATACATATCAAATAGATCATCATTATAAATAATTTTTATAGTATTCATTTTTCTCACTCAACTTTTAGTACAGTATTGTATTTCTTTTTTTAATTTACTAAATTTTTCTATTTGCATTTAATTTAACTAATTTTTAATACTAGAATTTATTTATTACATTATTAAATTTGTATTTATGTATAAATATTTGTTTAATACATCTACTCATCTAATAAGGAATAGATAATTTTATGTTGTCGACGATTTAAAAAAAATCAACACAAAATAAATTGGTGGTAATTCGAAATTTAATATTAGATATTAATTCTAACAAAATAATAAAAATATAAAGATAAACAAAAATAATTTAATTTTAAATAACAAAAAAGAAATATAATCGTAGGTTAATTTTCTACAATGTCAAGGAGAGGTACATTCATTTGCACTATTATCGTAAACTACATCAAACGGAAAAATATGTTTTTTTAGTACATACTTAGTTTAGTAATATAATTGTATGTAAAGGTTCCTGGTAACACAACAATCAACAATGTACAAAATATGTTTATAGTGAGAAAATGGCAACAATCTTACAATATACATAATTATATTAAATTGTAATATATTTTTTATCTTACGTGTATACGATAGAATCGTACGTTTATTTTTTTGTATTTATTATTTAGCGTGGAATATACACATGTATCTAAGTTATGCTATTTAGATCTTTATAAGAATTTCATCGAGATGCAGTTGTTTGGGGATTTCTATGTCTTCAAGTTTTACATCACTGTAATTGTAAACAACCTTGACTGGGTGGATGAATTCTTGGTCCATTGTAAATTCATAATTTCGTGGCTGTTTAAATAAGAAATAATAAAATGTTTTTAAGTTTTAAATACAAAGTTTTCTGCTCATTAGAATAAAATTGCGTGGACAATTTTTGTTGATCTTAACAAATATAATTTAGTACATATTATTTGTGTTGCAAACTCTGCCCAAAGCTTACAATTGGAAAATTACTTTCCAGACGACTTAAAAACTTGGTAGTTTTGGATATATGAAATAAAATGTTGAACAAATAAATAAATTTAATAATACTAAAAAAAAATACAAAATTATTAATTTAAATAGAAAAAAATGTGACAAACAAAAATATAAAGTTTAAAAATGTGCCATTCCAGACTTTTTGTTAATTTTTTTCTTTATGAGAGAATTTCATCCCCAATCTTTAAAATTTGATAAGCTGCCAATTTTTTACCAATAAAAGGTGAGCACCTTACGGATGTACTCTGTGACTCTATTTTGCATTGAAATTTCAAAATTGAGTCTGACTACTTCCACAGTTTCAAGCATTCGGTATAGGAGACATTATAACTTGATGATGATACACATACGATCTCAGATTGAAAAAATAAACTTTTTCGTTTTATTCAAATAGATTTGATTTTTGCTCAAGCGGCATACATACTAATTTTTTCATATATTTTGGGGAGCAATTCGAGTTTTCTACCAACGTATCGATTTTCGAAAACGTAATCCATGTCAAAAATGCAATTTTTTTTTTATAATTTACACGCGCTCAAGGGATTATGAATACCCTTTAAATGTTTCAACACAGCGCGGGCGTGAGGGTGAAGTTAAGGAAGAGAAAGAATGATAGGAAAGATGTGTGGCGCGATATTCGGAGACTGTAGGTGCTTGTTGTCTCGGATTTTATCTCCAGGGATGGCGGCTGAACTAATGCGGAGAAATTTCCGTGTCTTATTTATCGATGTCCCTTATAATTCGCATTAATTTTTTTATTCTTTGTCATATTTTATCGGTATACTAGTTTTACTCAATCACATGTTGTTAGTTCTATGTCTAAACAGCATGTAATGAGTAAGCCAGCAACTCATTGTATGACATTTATTTTTAGAATTGTTTTTTAATGGCAAAATAAGAAGACATAGACTACGGCAGGGATCGAACCTGTGACCATGAGGTTGACAGGCGAACACACAACTATCGCGCCACTGCCATTCCCAATTGCAAAATGTTGTTAAACGTATTGATGCTAGTTTGCATTTACTAAGTAACTTGTTATTCTTGTAATTGAAATTAAAAGAATACTCAAATTTAATTAATAGTAAATGTAATCTTTTGAAGTTGTACATCGGACGATTCTGTTCAAGTAACATGCACTCCAGAAGAGAAATTGAAACAAATGTAAGGCCCTTGATATTACAAGATATAACTATTTGATTCTTGCTTTAAATGTCCACAGCATAATTGTGTGGGAACCGACAACCACAGGAAATTAGGTGACTCTTAATTTTACCGTACTTCTAAATGGCTTTAATGTTAAGTTTTATTCAAATTTTCACTAGTATATACTTCATACAAAAAAAAAAAAAAAACAAGTAAAACAATATTAATTGTATGTCACTTACCTTATTGCGATTATTGAGCTTATCAGTTAGTTTTTCAATAAACGTACTGCTTATTTCCCTTTCACAATCATCCGAATTGTATGATTTTATCATCTAAATACACACAAGAGAAAATTATTCTTTCGCATTGAATATTATTACAAAAACGGATAAATTTACCTTAAGAACTTGTGCAGTGGTAAGCGAATTACATAATTCATATACACTATCTACATCCTGTTCAGTTTTCCTTGACTGCAGCAATTGTGAGACATCAATCAAAGGTGCCAATGGTTTTGTCACATCAACCGACTAAGAATAACAATGTAGTACTAATAGTAAAATTCCTTAATTTGATCTTACCATTTTCTTTTCCCGAACCCAGTCTTCTAAACAGGTAACATTATACCTAATTTTCATACCTGTTTCCCACATGCAAATATCCCCACGCAACATAAGCGTGTTCATTGCAATCGCACAAATATTATACAACAACTGATAGAATATTTGTTCGGTATAACTAATGTGGAGTCCAAAAAAGTGAAACTGCTTGTAGTAGTGTTCGAGTTGATTGACAAGCAATCTTGGTGCTGATACCTTGGCATGTTCGGGTGAACCGTCCAACGATATAGTTCGGCGATTACCTTGATTCTGTCCATTTTTTATTTCATCGTGATCAAGAACAGCCGGCACCACGAATTGCTTTATCAATCCCTGAACTTGTTTCACTAAGCTTTCATATAGACCCACAATTATATCGTATATAATTTTGCGATATTCCGAGAGATCAAAGTTATTTAGCAATTGCTGATTTTGTTGGGGAGTATTTAAACGATTATATTCTTCAATATTGCCATATTGTTTAAGAAGGTTATGGAGTCTAAAAAGAAATATTTGAAAATTTAAAAATGCATTAAAATAAATATTATGATATTGTTATTTTAAATTACGTTAGTGAATTAACCAGCCATAGGACACGATTTTCGGTAGGACACGGGAATTTATGGACTTTCTTCATATGATTTACAAACATTGCCAATAGTTTCTGGACATTGTCATCGCTGTTTAATAAGTCAGTGTATCTGTGAGAAGAAAAATGAAATGCTGATTATTTCAGTTTAACATAAATACGATATTCTTACCTTATACACATGAATAGAATATAAGCAGGTAAGCCTGGCAATAAGCCAATAGCAACACGAGGTGTTAGACCAATTATGAGCCGTTGCGAGATCTTATCGAGATCTCCCTTATTATATTTCAGAATTCCTGTAAGAAATAAATTATTTTTAACATAATTACAATGATATGAGTGTTATATTTACCCTTATAATGATGAGTTTTCTTCTTCACCACAGACGCCACAACCTTGGATTCATCTTGATTCGGAGTGGCACTCGATATGCCATGCTCACGTAGTCGCCGAGTTAACGTATGTATATTACGTTTTGCATCTTCGTATTTTTTAGTCAAAGCATTCATATCCTCCTATAAAAAAATAATTTTTTGAAAAGGTTTTTATTTAGTGGATTTTTTTTACAAAACCAACCTGTAGTTTTGTGTATTCCATGTATGACTTTTCTAACTCATATCGTAAATAGCGCTCATTTTGACGTATAGCCTCAATATTAGCTTCATCGAAATCTTCGACACCACTTTGTAGAATGGCTTGAAGGTGAGCTTTTTCATTGCGTAATTCATCAAGTTGTCGCGATAGTTCTCCTAAGTGGGCATTGTTTTCTTCGGTCAGTGCACTGAGTTCTGATTCCAGTTGTCTAAAACAAAATTATTTTTATGATTATTTTATATACATGTATGTATGCGGGTATCTAAAAGTATTTTTTTTTTTTTGGGGAAATTATAAGTAATTGTTTTTTTTTTAATGTTCTTTGTTCACTGAATTTCATGAGTTTATATGATACAAAATTCAACACCTATTTCTTACTTACTAAAGGCGAATTTTGCAAAAGCTTTTATGATATATTATGAAGGGATTTTCACCTTCACCATGAAATATTATTGCACAGTACTCGGTATTGCGCAGTAATATTGACCATTTAAGGTCTTCATTGAGCAATAATTTCGGTTTGGCCAATATATGGTGGAATGTTAAAAAAATTTAATATATTTTGGAACTTCTTCTATATTCAATATAATTGCAATGAACCAATACAGAATAAACTGCAGGAAGGCAATCGCCATAGTGACGACGCATTTCACTTAATATTTTTGCCTAATATCTTGCCCAATATTGTGTAATGTAAGGCCCGCATTTGAAGGTATATTATTGAGCATGTCATAGCATAGCTGTATTGTGCATAGCGCCCCGATTCATATAAATGAAATTTTTGTTTACTACATTTTGGACAATATTTGTATGAACTGTCTATCTTTAAGTATACATAATTGTTTCATTGATAACATATTAACATCTCTAGGATAAGAAATAACCCAAACAAATTTGGCTTGACATCTAGTAGAGAACCAGTGCATGTTTTTGATCGACAGGAATTAAAGGGACCTACAACTCCTTGCTAAGGTGGTAAGAACGTATTGAATAAATACAAGAGATTCTCTTGAAGAATTTGTCACTTCCTCGAGGTGGAATAGGCTGGAATTCTAACGCCACAGGCTAATACTTTTTCCCAAATATTCCTTTAAGTACACGGTAATAAATCTGAGACCAGAAGGTACATAAAAGGATTTTGAAGGCCAATAAGAAAAGGTATGTGTATTTTTTTAATTACTCTTAGTCAGTAAAATATAATTAATGTATGCCATTTTATTATACTCGTATCAGTTATTTCTGTCTAGAAATAATAAAGAAAAAATTGTTTGAAATCAAATAAAAAAATTGAAATATTTACAAGATTTTCGAAAGCGAGCCATTATAGCCCATATCCATTTTTGTATGTTTTGTTTCAAAATATGTTAAGTTACAATATATGTATAACATTTTTGCCTATACAACCAACAAAAAAGAAGAGATTTATGAAACAAGTATTTGAATATATCTGTTTAAGACGTAATGTGACATTATGAATATTATTTGCTTAAAAATAGAATGAACTAATGTGATGTAATGTAAAGCATAGGCAACAATCGTCTAGAAATGTTACTAAATGAAACAAAAAAAAAGATTCGGATAAATGTCCCATTTTGCCATAAAGCTAAAAAATGTAATTTATTTAAATAATTTCGTATTTTGCACGTACTGATATAAAATATTTGCCTGATTGATAGTAAGGTTTCAGCTTATTTAAAGTTGAAAATGGCCTCGATCGATTTATTATCCAAAAAAAAGATTTCGATCATCACACGCACGAACATACACGAACTATCCATTCCTCGATGTCGTATTGGAAGAATTGTTGACTATTTTTTACTTACAATTTCAACCCTAAGGTTTACATAAAATTTCATGTGGTCTACGCTTTTATATTCTATATCCTGCTATAGTTTTCATTAAAACAAATATTTTTGAACCCTAGAAAAACTTAACAGAAGGTTCTAAATAATTCTTTTTATTTAATCTCTGTATAATTGTATTTTCTTTTGATTGTTCGACGTTTCAGGTAAGCTATCATCAACATGTGAATACAAATTTATGAACCCTCTTTGAGCCCTTCCATATTTTTATTAACTAGATAAGTCTTAAAGAGTAAGTTTACTTAAGGTGTATACAATTATAAATGGCAGTTACCATTATTTAAACATATTTAAGGACAAAAACAAATTTGGAAGGATTGTCAATAAACCATTAATTAATTGCGCATACCTGTTGACAAGCTTCTGTGCTTGGAAAGCTTCTAGAAGCTCAGAATTTTCTTGGAAAGTATTATCTGGTCGCGCTGGTTTAGCACCGCCAAATGATTTTAAAGACTGACTCTGCTGTTGTAATACGGCCTTAAGCTGTATACATTCATCCCGACGCCTTTTAAGTTCTTCTTGAAGAGCACTTTGTTGAGCTACACCAAAAAGAAGAAAACATTAATTTCCTTAAATTATATAAGAGAAATCTTGTATTACCTTCAAGTTCTTGCATTTCAACACCACGGTTTATACTATTTCGTAATAAACTATAGTCATGACGTATTTTTTCATTTTCAACTTCTAGCTCCGTAACTCTGGAAATATATGAAAACATTTGTTATCTGAAACATCCACCATTGGAAGTGCTTAAGCAAACCTTAAAGAATCCTCAGTAGATTTGTTTTTGTTCATCAACTTTTCCATTTGATCCACCAAGATCTTGTTTTTCTTTTTTTCTTCTTCCAAAATACTTCGGAGTTTCAGAATCAAACTGGTTTGTTCGCTCTTGGGCGTTGATGTCACTTCTAATGGCAAAGTTAAAAAACAGTAAAACAACAAAACTCTTTTTCTACTAAAAACGAACCAATCTTTGCAAATGATTCCATCGATGACTGATTGTTACTATCAAAAGTTAATGCTTGATTAATTCTCTTCGGTTCAAGTGTATTTTTGGCCGAGGCATAACCAAAGTCTTCTTCATTCTGACTCGATGCATTACTCAAAGATCTTGTATGATTTGAATATTCTGTAGCGTTTCCATTTCCCTTTTGCAAACGACTTATTTCTTCCTTTAACATGTAGTTTTCTCCTTCCAAAAAGTCCTTGTCTTTCTTTGTACGTTGATAAGCTTCGTGTACTTCATTGATATCAACTTCTGACAGAATTCGCGAACGATAAAGTGAACTCTTCTCCTCTTTCTTTGCCAATTCTATCATTTCATCAACCTGTTTGCGAAGTTCTTCATTTTCAATTCGCCATGTTTGCTTTTGTTTAGACCACTCTTCTTTTTCGTGATCTTTCTCTTCCAGCAGTTGCATTTTTTCATCTCGTTCTGTTTCAAGTTGTTTGTCGAGCATCAATAAAGCATTCTCTTTGTCTTCAAGCAGCAATTTCAATTGTTTCAATTGATTTTCGATGTTTTTCTTCTGATCTAGCTGGTTCCTAAAATAAACATAAATAAACATTTTGTAAAATTTTCTTAATTCCGAATGATAATAGAGCAATATACTTTAAAACAGGAATAGCTGTTGTTTTTAGCTTTAACTGTGTATTTTCCTTGTTTAACTCGTCGATTTTCTGTTGTAATGAAATGATTTTGTTCTCGAGACCTTTGTACAAATTTTGAATGTGGGAAATTGTTTTGGCTTCGGCCTTCAATTTCTTGAAAAGACGACGAGCCAAGAATCTTCTTATGGCCGACTGACAAACGACAATGCTATGCAGTTTTTTATTATAAGCCTGACGGGCCAAATAACCTCGACAGAAACGCTGTATTTGAGTCGCCCTATGGTTGTCCATCGCCATTTTGAAACGCTGTCGAGCCAACATTCCTCGCGCATACTGTTGAATTCCACAAACAGAAAATCGCAGCTTAACGAACCTCCGCCGGCACACATAGCCACGTGCGTATTTCGATATGACGAGCGCTGCTCTTGCCTCTCGTATAGCTCTTGCCTTCTTTCTAGCCATGTAGCCACGAGCAAAGGTCTGTATACCAAGTACAACTCTCTGAATTCGTTGATATCGCATGCGATATACAAATTTTCGAACCACAGACTGCACGGTGATTATGTATTTCTTCCGAAGATTCATACGAACTTGCTCTAAGTAAGCCACTTGTCCAGCTCTAAAGAATATTTGTGTATTTCCAAAACGATACTTCTCCTCATCGTGAATCCATTTGCTAACAATATTTTCGCATGAGGTCTTAAGATCGCTTTTGTTGAGATGCTTTCGATGGCAAAGTAATTGGTAACGAGTATAGAAATCGTGATATGACCAACGAGATGGAAAACCTGCTGCAGATATTCGAACTGTCTCCAATACTCCACATGCTCTTAATTGTTGAACTATTTTTGACGCTTCCCATTTGAAGGCGATCTTTTCGTCATTTGGCTGTAAATTATTGAAATCACTAGCTTATTTGTCAATATCTAATATTAAAGCTGAATGTCTTACCTTTATACATCGAACGTAATGCGGTGTTGTGGAATGCAATGTTGAAATAAGCAGAGACAAGCTGTCCCGAAACTGCGAACCAACTGATCGTTTATGCTGTTTTGATGGAGTTACCTAGGAAAAATAATGTGCGAATTTAGTAACTTAAATAAAGAGCTACATTCTTTAAATAATGTAAGACCCGGGAAGAAGCAATATATTTTTATTATCATTTTTATTATTAAAATGAGGAAACAAATCTTAACTAACTTACTGTGAATGACTTTTTAATAAATATGGTTTATCGGTTTTCAATGAAAAGCAATATAAAGTTAAAATGATAGAATTAAAATTATAAACGGTCACAGTCCATAGGTACAATAAATGCTTTCATTTGTACGTTTTTAATTAAATCTTGATTCATATCGGTCATACATATAAACGGAGGACTATTGTGGTTGGTTAAATTGTTCAGTTATCAATGAAGCTGATTTATTTGATTTGTTGATACTTTTTTGTGCAATCTTCTTTGTTTTCTTTCGTCTTCAAGAATGGCGGAATGAACTTAAAACGAATTAAGTAAGATACCTAATGATTTTTTTTTTGGTAGATAGACCGATATGTATAAGCGCACTATCTTTCTAACAAAGCATCTTGGACCTGTGAACAGTCCACCGGTGAAAAAAGTAGATGTCATTAGGCGGCAGCCAGCCTTACCTCCCAATAGCAAAAAAATGTTTGCCGCTGAATGCTATTGACTGGGATTACATGAAGCTTCGAAAAAAATCGTTTACAATGCTTAATCTCTTTAGAAAAAACAAGTCGGATTTCTTTTGATTTGGCCTCGATTTATATTTCAGACCTTAATGATCCTATTACAATAACTGAATTGCGAACAACTCAAACCAGCGGGGCTGAACGGAATTCTAACAAAATTCTACAAATTCCACACCATCTTTTTTTAAATTTCCTTCTTGTTTTTCTTAATGCTTTTTGAAGAGGAAGAAATAACTCAGTCATTCCACAAGTCAAATAACATTTACCCAAGTAATGTACTATAGGCTTATGAGATGGGAAGAAGAAATCAAACTGCTAAGTATATTTCAGGCTGGTTTTCGTGCCTTAACAGCCTAAAAAGGTTCATCGAGAACAAACAAAAACTTTATGCCTTCTTTGTAGACTAAGCCAGCGTTCGATTCTGCGAACAGAAATTCACTGAGCTGTATAAACTTTCAACTAAAGGTTTATCCACGAAATTTCTAAGCTTCTTGTCACTAAAAATTGCGCTACAGTGTCGAACGTTAGCTCCATAACTGCCTTCTTTCACAACCACAAGGCTGTCCACTAAGCCCAATAATGTTAGCACTATTCATTGATAATGTGTCTTGTGAAATTCCTGTTGGTGTTAGGTTTGGTGGCTTGCTAATTAAGGTTCTGCTTTATGTTACCGAGCTTTTTATTTCGCCAGGCAGCTACAAATCAATGTTTTAAAACAGATTTTGTGATACATGGGACTAGAAAATAAAAACCTCAAAATCTACAATTCTTATTTTTGGTTCCATCTGTGGAAGGGAATTCCATCTAGACCCTGGGTGCTTGTTGTTTCCCACTTTCTTACATCGATTTCTGTTTACTTCGTTTATTGTTACTACTTTTTTGTATCACTTTGTTTTTCAATCATTTCGTCCTACGAACATTTGGCATTTCTTTTTTCCTTTTTTACTCGCTTTGCATTTCCGTTAAAAGTGCAATAAGTTATTTAGGTCATGGTTATTCCGCCAAAGGTTTATTTCGCATTTTGTTAGTTATTAGACTCTATTGTCATGGGCGTCTACTATTTATAAAACATTATTAGAATTTATGTAAATTTATTTTTTGTTTATGTTTTGTTAAGTTTTTTTGTATAATGAAGGAATTATTTTATTTAAATAAAATATCCGGTTCATTATAATCTCACTTTTTAAAATCACGGTTAATCCCGCTCAGTCCGATTTGTATTTTGATAAATATTACACCAAAAACTTTGCATACACCCAAACTCGACCCTGCCCCAAATCCTATATTTGTCCCAAGAAAGAGGGCATGACCCCCCCACTACGCATTGTTCGCGTGAACTTTAATCTTTACATAAAAAAAATATAAGGAAGGACAAACAGAAACGAAGAGTCAACCAAATGACTGCTTTTTTACTGCCGAAAATATGGACACCGAATATTATGTTTATTCGCAAAACATTGCTAACATATTCTACATGAACAGAGTTATAATATGGAATATGTTGGTTAAGCTATAAAAAAAACACCAAAGCTCCCAGCTGGATCGCATATAAGCGCAGTTTTTTTCTTCAACACGGAGTTGATGTATTGGAGATAGCATTAACCGATTCAAAATAGCTTTTCACGGCCTTTAGTCCAGAAAATTTGCTTTCATAATGGCGAGCTCAGTTGCTCACTGTCAGCAGTTGACAGTGAAGGCCTAATCAATACACAATTTTTTTGTAAGTTCAGTTAATCTTACATGAAATTTTTTACCAAAAATCAATGTGAACTATGTATATCCAACAAAATAAAAATTCTTACTGATTAAGACCATTTTTAAGACAAATCTTTCGCGGATGACGAAGTTCTTAACCATGTAGACTGGAATCAGAGTATCGATTATCGTCTGTTTTACTTTTCTAAAACTTTAAAACAAATAACATTTAAATTTATATTTTATATTGCAATAAACTGTATAATGAGTTATTCTGCATTTTGTATGAAATATAGTCAATGACTAGAATATAATGTATATAAAGTTATCATAAAACAATGTAATGCTTTACATGCAGGATAAGGGAACCATCAAACCACATATTTTAATTATATATATCAACACAGTTATTAGTCTATACTACTTGTAAACATGCCACAAAAAAAAGTATAACTAACTCGTTTACGTTTGTCCACTGGCAGCTAAAACATAAGGATGAGAGAACAATATACAAAATATTACAATAGAAAAACAAAAAAAATACTCTAGCAAATATATTTTTAGAAAAAAAAATACTTACCACTTGCTTTGATGCACTAATAACCACCCTTCCACCAACCGCCGTAGTTTTCGCTTCGCTTAACGTGTCTGTCTCCTCTAGTTCCATTAATTGTTTACACAAAGCCATTTCAGATTGCGCGACTACATTCACCAATTCCTTAGAAACTGTATCACGATTTTTCTCCAAAAATCCATGAACATCATATTGCACAGTATCCGAAAAATGTTTAACAAGAAAACCTTCAATATACAAATTATTATAAAATACGCTTATGGGGTTTTGAAGAACTGCCTTACTTGTTTTCCCGAACCTTGGTTTTTCAAAGTGCGGGAACTTCGAACATTTTTCTATAAGTTTTCCAGCCCATGATTCATCGGATCCTTTTGGCATCTATTTAGAAGAAAAGTTTTTGAATATAACTATAAATATATCATAAAAAACTAACCCGGCATTCCTCATCTAGCAGATCGAGAACTCCCAACTTCGATTCGATCATATCGATACAAGGTTGATTATCATAGAAGTCAATCATAGTCCAAACTATGCCCTCTTTTAAATACTCCTCTTGTTCTAACTTAAAAACATGTTGATTAAATTGCTGCTGAAGTTTCTCGTTTGCATAGTTGATGCAGAATTGTTCAAAAGAATTAGTATCGAATGTCTCGAATCCATAGATATCTAGAACCCCAATAAAACAACTTTGTTTACGGCCTGAATTTAGGCTTTTGTTTATCACAGCGACTATGTATTGGAAGAGTTTAGAATAAATGTGTTTGGCTAATGCATCTTTAGCTGATTCAGCTGCGGCTATGTTATTAGGTATTAGGACATTTTCGTTGTAAGACTCAATTTGACGTGTTATCAACCATTTCCGCAAATCATCTGCTTTGATTTTTAACATGTCACCAGTTACATGCAATGGCAAGTCATTCGGCTAGAAAAAAAATGGGGAATGTTTATATGCGTTGGAATATATTATTTCCATAATTTACCATTATATCACAGGCATCAGGATCGATCTCATCCGAGTCCTTTTTGTATTTGCTTACAAATTGAATATTACCCAAATGTAGTATACCGGCAAGAATTTTAAGTATTTCCGAAATCTATTAATAATAAGTTTAAATAATTTAGTGGAACTTCATATATATGTATATACATATGAAACTAACCTGTGTTGTGCCAAATCCCAGTATGGCCATTGCTTGAACTGTGTCTTTAAAAAGATTAACATCAGAAACACGTTCAATATCTGGAGATTTTCCTTTGTTTAGGAAATTGAATTTGTCTTGATGATCTAAGTGAGAATTAAAAAAAAAACTAAATAATTAACATTTGTGCAGCTAAATAATATTTGACTTGAGTTGATTTTAAAATAAGTAAAGGATTAATATCATGCAGGAACTTTAGGATTTGCAACAACAAAACAAATTTACCTAACATCAACTCAGGATGTTGCTCTCTGGCTGAGCATAACTGGTAAAATATATGGTAGTTCCGTTCGCCAAGGGATTGATATACAACACGCGACTTCTCCAACAAATACGTTTGCATAGTGGCTCCAGTCAAATTCATAACTCCCATATTGTTTTTAAATAACAATTTCGTAAACTTTCCAAACCTAGAGCTGTTGTCATTTCGTGTGGTTTTTGCATTGCCGAATGCTTCCATAATTGGACTCGATTCCAATACTTTTCGTTCGACTTGAGTCTCCGACTCACTGCCTCCAACAGCTGCGAAATACCTCATTGCATATTTGGCCGAAACTGTTTTTCCAGCTCCAGATTCGCCGCTCACAATGATGCTTAAATCACATTTTTCACGTTCCAACTTTGTGTACGCTTCTTCGGCAAGAGCAAATATATGTGGCTCCAATTCTCCAATTGAGTGTCCACGATACGCCCGTATAATGTCCGGGCCATATAGGGGCAGGTTGGCATATGGATTTATTGCAACCAATATTATACCACAATATGTGTAAATGGACTGTCGTTCGCGGAAGCGCACTTTCAAATTATGAAGGACAGCCGGCTCGTGAAGGTATGACAAAGCTGTTAAATCTTGTTGCCCTATAAGTATAGTTGGATTACGCAACGGTGGCAAATCATTTGCGGATTTAATTTTAATCGTTATTTGTTGACGACCAGCATCTTTGTAGGCGTTTAGTTCCTTGCAATCATTTGTGTAGTCCTGTTCTAATACAGCGCCTTCCCACACATTTTCTTCGTTTGGTATCCATATTCTGGCACCCTGTAATAGAAATATTACTCTATGAAATTGATTGATTGTTTTAAAATCCAAAAAATTTAAATTTAATCCAGCACCACCAAATAGTGCTGCTGATTTTCAGTTTGGATATAGATGTTTGACAATACTAAACCAATAAAATGAATAAATTAAAAACTAACTATTTTTGGCGAATTAAATATAATCTTGGAATTATTGGAATATTTTTAATTGTGATATATGTAAGTACGAAAGGGCATGTTACGCTTTTGAAAAAAAAAATTAAACTCGAGATTTTAATCAAAATAAAATTTCTCTTATGAACGAGTATGTAAGTCGTTTTACTTAATATTTTTCTTGTGGTACATATGTATATGTAGGTATTAAAGGACAAGTTTTGGATTCGTAAAAAAAAAATCGAACTCCACATTACGATGATAGCGTAGGCCAAAAAAGTCGATCTCACAATTTCGTATGTCTAATAAAAAACCATTAAGAATTTTTTTTCTAAAAACGGCTCCAATAAATGTACTAAAAGAAAGTGTGTTCTTAATTTTGAGTAAAAAAATAAAACGACTGGGTTGCACGTACTTGCTCTTATTCCTGCTCTTACGTTCGATGTCCAAGATTTCTTAGTACAACCAACTAAATATGTTTTAAAAGTAGTTTTTTTACTTGAATTTTATAAACAAAACTTCTTTGATTTTTTATAAAAAAAAATATTGGAATGGCAATTATAAGCATTTGACAATAAAAATTTCAAAACATAATTTCAAAAAGAAATCGTCCACCCGTTTTTGAAATTGTGAATTTTTTTGAAGTTAAAATTTCATACGTATATTAATAATTACTTTAAATTGGCAATTCACACTTTTTTCCCCAAAATGTTTTCAGAATTTTATAGTTACATAAAAAAATATATTTTTTTAAAAACCACTCCAATGATTTTTAATTATTTTTATTTATTGTTAAAATCACATGAATAATATGTACATTGCACCTATCATATGAAGTAATGTGCATATTTACCTACCTATGTATGTACATATTTAAGTATGTACATCCTACACTTTCATTCTAAGTTAGATCTATGTATGTATGTATGTAATACCTTCATAATTTTTGTAATTAAAATATATAACATTGCTCGAATTGAAGGTATAGGTACCAATTCAGGGAATAGAATCATCCATTCAACAATTAATTATACATACTAATAACTAAGGTAAACTTTGAATACAACATTAATTTTTAGATACATTAAAGTTGTTAGCTACACAAGAGCAAGTTCGTACGATACAGTCGTGCATTTATTTTGTAAATGATAATTTTAAGTACTTAACAATATATAAATTGAAAAACTTAATTTCAAAAAAATCTTCCACCTGTTTTTGAAACATTGAATTAAACATTTTTTTGTTTTAATAGAAAAATATATTTTTCGAAAATTTTGATATGCGGTATTATTTAGTGCACAGAATTTTTACTTGCGATATAGGTACTATAGGACAATTTTCGCATTTGAAAAAAAAATCGAACTCGAGATTTAAAAAAAAAACTTGACAATTCTGTGACAGAGAACAAAAAAGTGGGTCCCACATTTCCGTAATAACAAAACATGTAAACAAAAATTTAACCAAAATGTAGAATATATGTACATGTACATACATATTATAGTAGCAAACATATCTTTTTTTAAATTAAAATCGTTAAAGCCGTTTTCGAGATAATTAACTATAATGGTAGTAAAAATTGTATGGCAAGTACCGTTATTTTTGGAGCTAAAAATAACGATTCAAAAATCTATTTCAGACAATCACCTAAATCGCCTAAGTACCAAGTTTGAAGAAAATAGCTTTAGCGTTTAGGCAGTAGATATTTCTAAACGGTGATTTTTTAAGAGCTTCGTTTTTGAAAATTAAAAAAAACACAGAAACTTATAAAAAGTGAATGAAATTTTTATTTGGATCGATAAATCAATTTCTACCATTTACTTTTTAAAAATAATTTCACTTAAATGTTGCCCGCGGCTACGCTTCAGGTGGTCCATTCTGAAGATCCAATTTTGGCAAACTTTTTCACACATTAACATAGCCCCACAAAAAATATTTCACGTATCCATTTAGCCAAAAATGAGCCTCGTCGCTGAAACGGACGTAGCTTGCGAAACACATTTTTCACAGAGCACGAATTTTGACAATAAATTTCAATAATTTGCAAACGTTGTTCAGGCGTAAGTCTATTCATGATGAAATGGCAAACAATACTGAATCGAAATGTCAAATGTTCGTGGAATTTGTCATGTGTGATCTGTCAAAAATATAAACGTCAAAAACCAAGTAGCAAAAAAATCACCCGTTATATACAGACAGACAAACAGACAGGCGGAATTGCAGGACCCACTTTTTTGGTGTTCTCCATCATCGTAATGTCAAGTTTGATCAAACAATCTAGTTAGATTTTTTCCAAATGGCCCTATACTACCTACATACATATATCGCAAGTAAAAATGACTTATCAAACTTCGATAAGTCGAACTTCGATAGCTCGAATATTTGATAACTCGAATGACATTGGTTGGCAATAGCGCGAAGCCTGAAGTTTACATGTAATTTTTGTTTGATAACTCGAACGTAATACGAAATAAAAAGTGTAGACGTAGATATTAACAGTGCAGTGTGAAGTTTTTATTAAAAGTAAAGCTAACGTGTATATGTCGTTAAACGAACTTTAAAAACATCGTTTGAAGATAAATTTAAATTATTAAAAGAGGTGGAGAGTGGTCAAGAATGAAGGATGTGGCTATTAAATATAGCATCCCGGCAAATCCAATCGTCAGTCAAGTATAACAGAATATTTTAAATAATTACAACAACTGTACTTATTTTATTCGCAAAGAATATTACGTAATTTATATTAATTTTCTGTTTTACTTGATAACTCGAAGTCTAGATAACTCGAATTATTTGTTTAGCAAGTGATGGTTCGAGTTATCAAAGTTCGACTGTATATTTAGCTGTCTCACTAAGAATCTTGGGCATATGATGTTCGGACATAAGAGCAAGTATGCTGTTCCAGTCTTGCATTTTATTTATACTGCAATACGGAGACGGTAAGTCAATTGGGTATTAGAATTTTTTTTTGAAGAAGAAATTCTTAATTCCAGTTGGATACGAATGTGTTCTTTCAACTATGTACACACATAAGTTGTATACCGGTAAGGCATTACAATGATAGGGAAAACAAAAAAGGTAAAATACATCTTAATTTATTTTATTAAAACCGCAGAAACAGTTTTCAAAGAAAATACAGTAATGTATAATATATATATATGTGTTCCGGTAACTGCAGCCTTCGCAGCAACACTTTAACTCCTCCTGGAGCATAGGGCAGCAACAGATTCCCTCAATCTCTCTCGGTTCACGGCATGGTGCCTTAGCTGAGCCCACGAATGAAAGTTAAAGGACTAAGCTTCATTAAGTACAGTTGATTTCCATGTTGTTCTTGGTCTACCAACTCTCCTTACACCCTGAGGATTCCACCCGAAGGACTGCTTTGCTATGTTCTCGTTTCGTTTCCTCAGAATATGGCCAATCCATTGCCATTTTCGTTGTCTAATGTCAAGATCTACCCTTCTCTGGTGATTCCAATCCCACAGCTCAACATTTCTTATGATTTGTGGCCATCGAATCTTGAGAATGTATCGAAGACATCGATTGATAAAAGCATGTAGCCTGCCCGAGATGTCGGCGGAGCATTTCAAGGTTTCACAGGCGTACAGGAGGACGGATTTCACGTTGAACTCGAAGAGTTTTAGTTTTGTGCGTACCGTTATTATGCTGGAGTTCCACACGGGAGAAAGCAGTCCAAAAGCACTACGAGCTTTGTTTATCCTGCTGACAACATCAGATTCCGTTCGAACATCAATTGATAAAATACTGCCTAGGTAGTTGAACTGCAAAACCATCTCAATAGTTTCCTGTCTCAGAATAAAATCCTGTTGAGAGTTGCGACCGGTCTGCAGCATTTTTTTCTTTTTTAAGTTGATATTTAAGCCAGCCATCTCGCCGTTCGCTTGCAGCAATTGGCACATTTGGTCCAAGACGCCTACACTATTTGACATGAAACATATATCGTCAGCGTAGTCCAAATGACTAAGTTTTTCGAATGGACTCCATTGAATGCCATTTCTCTCGTTTGTGCCAACTGTGGCAGTCAGTACATCATCTATTGACAATAAAAACAAAATTGGCGACAACACGTCTCCTTGTCTTACTCCTTGACGCACCTCGAATGAATCGGAAAGCAGCACGCAGCACCTTGCATTATTGTAAGACTCCTTAATAATAGCGACTAGCTCCTCAGGGATACATCTCATGATAAGTGATCGCCAGATGCATTCACGATTTACCCTGTCGAATGCCTTTTCAAAATCGACGAACATAAGATATAGAGGCGACTGGTACTCAGCTGATTGTTCAAGAATGATCCGCAGGGTGTTAATATGGTCGACACAAGATCGGCCACTGCGAAATCCAGCTTGATGTCTCTTGAGTGTTGACTCTATCCTTTCTATTATCCGCTCGAGAACAATAGTTGCCATTAATTTTGATAACACAGAAAGGAAGGTTATACCACGCCAATTATTGCAATTTCTAAGATCGCCTTTCTTTCGTATCTTAACAATTACACCATTCTTCCAGTCTTTGGGGTAAGTAACGTTCTCCCAAACATTCTGAATTAGTGGAAGCAAAATTGCTGCCGTTGTTTCAGGATCAACCTTCAAGAATTCGGCTGGTATGCCATCAAGTCCAGCGGCTTTGTTTGTTTTGAGGAGAAGAATCGCATGCTTAACTTCTGCCCTGCTTGGAGGGCCGGTGTCAATGCTCCTAGAAGATCTACGCATGTGGACCATTTGCGGTTCATCATTAACATTCTGGACGTCGTTGAGCAGTGCGCAGAATTGATCCATCCACCTTTTAAGCTGATCTTCCAATGTCATCAAGAGATTGCCGTTTATGTCAAACACAGGGCGGGATATGTTGTTACGTTGCCCAACGATTTCCTTGGTGATTCTGTACAGCTCTCTTGCGTCCCCTCTCCCTGCAGCATGTTCGCATTTTCCGCAAGCTTGTTCAACATTGCCCTTTTATCGCGTCTCACACAGCGCTGCACTATTTTATGAGTTGCTCTATACTCATTCTGCAGATTTATTTTCCGATTCGCAACATTTTCGGCAGTAATTTTTGCTTCCAATGATCGCCGGTGTGTGATTTTATACCAGGTGTCTTGGGATATCCAGGGATCTCTAGATCGTATTTGCGTCGGAACAGTTGCGGAGCCGATTTCTATGAAAATATTCTTCACTTGATCCCACTTTTCGTCAATATACAAATTATCGTTCACAACCATGTTCGACGCTGCTTCCATGAGTTTAACAGTGTAGTTGCGACAAATGTTAGGATCAGTTAAAGCGATTGTTTGAAATCTTGGTCTCCGTGCCGTTACCTCTGGGTGTCTCTGGACAGCCGCTGTTCGAACCTGCAGCGTTGCTAATACGGGGTGGTGGCCACTACCAGCATCAGCTCTACAAACATTCCGAACATCGCGAAGTGATTTCCTCCAACGTTGCTGAATTATGAAGTGGTCAATTTGGTTTTTTGTTCGACCATCAGGAGAAATCCATGTGACTTTGTGACAAGTCTTGTGCGGAAATAAGGATCCACCAACTACAAGCTGACGAGCGTTGCAGAAGTCGACGAGAATATCACCATTTTCGTTCCTTTGACCTAAGCAATGTTTACCAAGAACGCGTTCAAGACCAACGTTGTCCGGACCAACTTTGGCATTAAAATCACTTTGTAGGAGCATAACATTGAATAATGGTTATCTTACGAACTTTGGAGCTAAATCGGGCCGTCATAAGCCTTCCCGAAATTGGATTCCATGATATTAGACTTTTGCTAGCTTCCTTAGTTAACATAATACCCACACCATTCAATCTTGGACCTCCCACGTTCTCATCCTCACCAGAGTACAGCATTCTCGTCAGTCCTGAGTCAGCACTATATTCAGCTTTCCCCCTCCACTTCGTTTCACTCAGACCCAAAATACTGATATTAAATCTTAGCATTTCACGGTCAACTTGTTCGTACATTCCCATCCCGTACAAAGAACGAACGTTCCATGCTCCAATATTTGTACGTGTTTTGTAGCCAAAAGTACTTTTCCTCGAACCGGAAATATTTCGGGAATCTGTTGTTGATTCATTATTATTTATAGCGTCTCGATTTCCGCTGCTACATGATAGATTCCGCACCGCCAAATCCGATGTGCGGTTTACTGCAGTTACAACTACAGGAGGATTCGCCAAATTTTGGTTACCCCTTGGGGAATTAATACCGTTTGTTGTCATTTTCTCATGCATAAACTTCCTTCGTTCCGCCGGTGGTGTTTTCCCAGATAAGATTAATAACATTCTAAGCCAAGAGTTCGACAGGCACACCAGCCTTTTGGATGGTCGAACACATGCTAAAAAAACAGGCCACCCACTTTGGGACACAGACGCCTTTCGTAGCCACCCAATATAGGATACAGACGCTACTTGCTGCTACCGTTGGCCTTTCACTATAGGCTCCTCCGCCACCAGACTTTCATGCCGTTGATCGCAACTTGCGATTCATCCGCCTTTTAGGAGCTTTTACCAACCCAAGGACAAGAATCGTGCTCTAACCAGCAGAGCTAGCTTGCTTGCTTATACCGGCAATGCATAATAGACTTACAAAATTGTAGGGTTGGTAACTTTAATTTTAGTCCAGGTGCCCTTTTAAGATATTTTTAAATTAGTTTTCTTCAATAATTTTATGATTACGTATTAATTCTTTTTATGATTACTTATTTAATGGTAATGTTAAAGAAGACCTTTCTATTGTATAGCGTTTAATTTGTATGTTTCCAACCTAAAGTAACCTGGTAATCATACAATTTAGAGCCCAGCTATGAGAACTATCGTCTCTGAGTTGTTAAAAGGAAATTAAATAAGAATACACGAGTTGATTCATTAATTTTTTAAATTTGGAAAGGATTTTATAGATTAATTATTTTTTCTTAAAAGTGTAAGGGTATCAGGGATGAGATATGTCGACGATGATTTTCTTATACTAGTGATGATGATATTGACTTCAATCGTCAATACGCAATTGGTAGTTTTCAATGTCTCGTTGAGATTGAAAATGTAATAGTTGTAAATGAGTGCATTGACAATTGACCTGGCAGCACGGTCTGCTTCCTCGTTGTCGCGTTTATCAGTATGACCGGAAACCCACATTAGTTTGATGATTAGTATTTTTTTTAAATGATTCTTTATTTCGCGTATTATGTCATCATCATTGTTTGTGGATTGTCGTTATTTTATAATACTGATATTCTGCCAGAGCAGATAATGATTTTTCTCCGCGGAGTTTTCGTACTGTTGTTATAACTTGAAGAATACCAAATGCCCCAGCCGTAAAAACTGATCTATCATCTAGTAGAATATCTATTTTCAATGTTTCTCTTAAGTTTCAGAGACTGAAATGATTTCTTGAGTCGATGAACCTCTGGTAAAAAATAACAACATCCATTTAGAGGTTTGAATTCGATATAGGAGAACTGGGCGCGATAATGATTGGTGGTACATATTATTTGATTATCTATCGATTTGGATTTAATTGCCAAGAAGGGAATGAAGGTTGGAAATTCTTATGTCTTCGTTTTAGTTGAAGTTGTAGTAATAGATTCGATGGAATTCGTTTTAGACATTTTTACTTGTGATATATATGTACTAGGTACATACATATGCATATGTATGTATATAGCAAGTTATGGATTCGTAAGAAAAATCGAACTCGAGATTTTGATCAAAAACGGAAACGAAAAACGTGGGTCCCGCAACTCCGTCTGTCTGTCTTGCCGTCAGGAAAACAACTGAGACACTTAGACCTTAGATAGATCCATTGTGATAAGAACCGCTTCAAATTTGGTACGTGTTCTTTTTCGGTAATATGTCCACACATTTTTTTCCATTTGTTTTTAAGACGAAAAATAACGGTACCTGCCATACATTTTTTTTGATAGTCAATAGGAAAAATCTTATTTTTCTCAAAAACAGCTTTTTACGATTTTTATATAAAAAAAAAATCAGTGTATTAATGAAGGAAAAGGGTACTTTTGGTAAAAAACAATTTGTTTTTATTTTTCGACTTTCTGGAAAACAGTCATATGAATTTTTCAAAAAAAAAAAAAAAAAATTATTAAAAAAATTTTCTTTTTTTTGAAAATTCGAAATTTTGAAAACGACTATGGAATTTTTTTCAAGCTTCTTCGTATTTGGTAGTTTTTCGACATTATCTTGAAGTTAAAAAAAAATATTTTCATATAAATAAAAACAACGGTACCTCCCATACAAATGTTTATGAAACCGTTAAAAAAAAAATTGTATTCCTCAAAAACGGTTGCAAGAATTTTGATAAAAAATTGTGTGTGTTTTTAAATTACTGCAGTCCACTTTTAAGAAAAAAAAAATTACTTTGCGTACTTATTAACGGTGCTTAACATTTTTTATATTTTTGACTTCTTCTCTATTGGATGAACGGATTAAAGAAAGTTTTTTTTTATAAAGCTGCAAATTGTTTTTTTTTTTCGATTTTTAAAAAATAAATATTAATATTAACAATTTCATACTTCAAAATGGGGTTTCAATTTTTTTTCTAAATATGTTTTTAAAATTTTATACCTACATACAAAATTATTTTTTTTTTAACCGTTCTTTCTACTCATTGTCTAGGAATTCAAATGGCATCTTTGTTTTCCCTCAAACTAAAACAACTAAGCAATTTAAAATTAATTTATTATGTGTATCATCTATTTATTATTTCATTTTTACGCATTTTTGCGTAAGTCACTGAATACCTTCATTTACATATACTATGTAGGCCCACCTACATTAGTATACATACTACATATACCTATGTATAATATTAATATTAAGTATTTGGCACATAAATTATAAAGTTATTTACATATATTTTAGCTACCTACCCAGCTACACCATTTAGCTTAATTATTATATGTACATTATTTACATACCTAGGTTCCATCTACTCGTATGTACATAGGTACATATAACTCTACCAATGTAACTATTGCTTCCATTCAGCAATTCATTATACTAAGAATCACGAATCACATCTTTCCTATCATTCTTTCTCTTCCTCAACCTCACGACCGCGATGTGTTGAAACATTTAAAGAGTAGTATAATCCCTTGAGCGCGTGTAGATTATAAAAAAAGGTAGACTTTAACCTAACTAACTAGACTACGTACCTACTAACAGCGTCAGTGGTTAGCTACATTAAATTGTTAACTCCAACAACAAGTTCGTACAATCCAGTCGTGCAATTTATTTTTTAAACTTAAATAAAACAACTTAATTTTAAAAGAAATCTAAAAAAATTGATTTCTGACTTTTAAAAAAGTTACGGGTAGCAAATTTATGCCGCCGATGGTTTTTTTAATATTTCTAAATTTTAAACACTTTAAACAAAATGTACGCCCTAATCTGCACGCCCTAGGTTTTTGTCTCTTATCTTATACAAAACATTTGCCTACAAATGATCAATTTGTTGATAGCCGTTTTAACAACACATGTCTGTATCATATCAGTAAGGAAATACAGAGAAAACAGACAACAAAACGACGTCAAACAGGTGCTCGCTTTTTCTTACGCGATACGCCTCCAGTATTAAAACAAAAAGTTAACAAGTCCACATAACCTTAATTATTTTCTCTCTGGAATTACATCATATTCTATTTTTTTATTTCGGTTCGGTGGATTTGCTTCAAACTCGGTATATATTGTTATTTCGGTAATATGCCAACACGTTTTTATTATTTTTTTAAGACGACAAATAACAGCATCTCCCATACATTTTTTTTTGCCAAAAACAAAAATCTTATTTTTCTCAAAACGGCTCCAATTTTTTTTATTTTATATTTTTTTTCTTTTTTTGAAAAAAATGTTACTTTTGGTACCTCTAGTAGAACCACCTTTTTTTCGGTTTTTGATTCTCTGGGAAACGGTTAATTTGATTTTTTTGAAATTTTTTACGCAGAAGCTTCTAGAAAGTTTAAATACTATTGTATGCCAAAATTTTCAAAATCACTCAAAACATTTTTATCGAAACTTAAAAACGAATTTTTTTTTTGACAATATCTTGAATTGTTTTTTTTTTTTTAATTTGCACGCACTCAAGGGATTATGAATACCCTTTATATGTTTTTAACACAGCGCGGGCATCCGGTGAAAGAAGAGAAAGAAGGATACGAAAGAGGTGTGGTAAGAAAAATTATTTTTCTAAAACACCGGTACCTCCCATACAAATATTAAAAAACCGTTAAGAAAAAAAATTATTTCTCGAAAACGACTCCAAGAATTTTCATAAAAAAATGTGTGTGTTCTTAAATTAGTAGTCTACTTTCAAGTATAAAAACATCTTTTTTTCGTACTTATTAACGGTACTCCCTATAGAACAATTTTTCATATTTTCGACTTTCTCAACATTGGATGAACCGATTAAAACAAGTTTTTTTTATACAAATGCTCCCTAGAATTGGTAATAAAACTGCATACTCAAATTTTCAAAAAAAAAGTTTTTCGATTTTTAAAAAATAAATAAATTTTTTTTTTGAAAAATCGGTTTTTCAAAAACCAGTCAATGAAGTTTTTTCGAAATCTGAATTTTATATATATATTAATAATATTTTCAAAACGGCATTTTTTTTTATATTATTCTTATTTATCCAGGAATTCAATTGACATCTTTGTTTGCCCTTAAACTATAACAACTAAGCAATATAAGAACATTTAATTATCTGTATTATCCATTTAATTCTACCTTATTATTATTCCCTTTTTTAGGTATTTTTGCGTACGTCACTTAATACTAGGCCCTCATACATTTATATATACATATGTGTCTTTAAAAATCACATGAATCTTATGTATGTATATTGCACATAAATTATAAAGTGATATGCAATGCATACAGCTACCCACCTACATCCTTCATTTTCATTATTATATTAAGGTACATGTTTACATACTAGGTTCCATCTATATATGTATGTATGTAGATACATTCTACTCTGCAAACATACGTAATTAAAATCCATAACTTAGATTTAAATATACATTTGTAGGTACCTATGTAACTATACCTTGAATCATCCATTCGACAATTCATTATACTAAGAATCAATGTAATCTTACCTATATATGCCTTAAACCTGCATAGGATAACAACACCTAACTAACTAAACCTAAATGGTTAGTTACATTAAAGTTGTTAGCTACAAGAGCAAGTTCGTACGATCCAGTCCTGCATTTTATTTATTTTTTATAAAAATCGTTATGAGTCGTTTTCGAGATAATTAGGATTTACCTTGTTTGCTGTTCATTTTTAAGCCAATTACCTAAGACGCTTAAGTACGAAGTTTAATGAAAACCGCTCTAGCCGTTCAGGCTGTAGATCGGCCGACACACAGACGGAATTATGGAAAACACATTTTTATATGTTCTCTTTCATCGTAATGTCAAGTTTGAATACATATTATTTGCAAATGTAAAGCTTGACCTAAAGTACATATGCATATACTTTTGTACATACATATTATAGCTTGTGGAAGTTAAAATGAAAACTAAAGTTCACGAAATCCTTCACAAGGAATAAGTTGATACGCTTGTATATATATATATGAGAATAGTGTATTTATGTAGGTATAATGTCCTTAAAAACATTTGTGTGTGCCTATAACTAGTACCTACATAATCTTTTGATTTAAGAAGTACATATCTGATTAAAAAAAAAATAATTTGGAAAAAAACAGACAGAAAAACACCTACACATTATTGCAATTTTGTTTAATAAAAATAAGACTGCCGCAACAACACTATACTAAGCACAAAATGAAAATAAATATGTATCTAGGTATATGTATATTATAGATAATGTAAATATGTAATTTGTATTTAATTTCTGGTTCAGGAAATACCTAAATCGATACGTCAAAAACACAAACCGAGATATCAAAATGACCGGCTTTTAAAAATATCTATCATATTCATAATTGGATTTCTAAAGCACACCTTGGCCTTTCCACTATACAACCTAATCGTGTGGAAAGTATAAACAATAAAAATACAGGTATTTTATTTTAAATAAATTACGTACGTACATAAATACATAAGTATGTATATATATGTTTGTACGTCTTTGTAATATACCTAGCTAAATAAATTTAAATTTATTTAGTTATTTTACGATTATTTAATTAAAGTAAATGACACCGATATCATTCGCATAATCTAACAAGGCATTGTAATATTAAATTGCATTTCTCTTATAAAATCGATCACCGTAGATAATGCTGGTTTAATTAGTCATGTTTTAAAAATATCTAATTGAAAAATTTCTACATTGTTATCAGTAGTCACCTTAACAGAATTTCAAATAAAACAATTTTTTCATATTCGAGAGTGAAGCTATTTTTTGATGGTTAATTAATTCATATCCATACCGCCAAACACACATTTAGTTTGTTTTACAGTGTGCTCCACCAGTTGTTTAAAGATACCTACACAATATAAAAAAAATTACCAACCGATGATCCCCTTTTACTATACAAATAGATAGAATAGATAAGTAGGTATTATGCCAAAGTTAATAAAAAAAATCAAATGCCAATCAAATATAAGTAAAGTGACTTGAATGCACAACAAACAACAAAAAACGCTAAACCTGCAAAATAAAGTCCAAAAACCTGTCGACCACAACTTTGTTCTTCGTGGCAAAAACAAATACCTATTCTTTGTTTTTCTAAACGAGACTCAATAAAATTCCTGAATCACCCAAAACACACTTAAAGCAACAACAATACAACACTGTTGGCAGTAAGTTTATCACCCCAACAATACAACCGGGCGCCCCAACCAAACCACTTATCAATGATGAATTCCCAAGTAAAAAAGAACGCTAGATTGCAAAACCAAACGAAGGAAGACAACAAAAAGGTTGCTTTTTGGTGTTCCCTTGTCCCAATACAAACTTTTGTAATTGCTGACACTTAAATATATGATACATAATGCAAAGGCGAATAATAAACACCGTTGAATGTGAATCAATTCGTCCGTTAATTTGGCTATAAGGCCTTCAGGAAAAATTCGATAAAACAAAAACCACCCCCTTATCAATAAGATTGTTAGATAACTATGCAAAATTGACTTCAATTCAATTCAAAGGCAAGAGCCCAACTTTGAAAGAAAAAAAAGCAACAAACATTTTTATCTGAAGAGAATCTTTAGTGTGCAACAATTTGCAACATAAAATTCCAAAAGGAATCCATAAAAATACCTTCACATAGAGCATCTCTTCGCTACTTGACATGGTTGTTGTTGTTGCTGATGGTGGAGCTGTTGGAGTCGCTGCTGCAGTTGGGTGTCGATTTTTCCGTGATCAATTTTTTTTTACCCGAATTTCACACGATTCTATTTCCCGTATTTAAATTGATTAACTATTTTTTTTAAGTTTTTCATATTATTTGATTAGTAGATTATAAATTTTGCAGAAGCCAGTTAGAAAAATATATTGAATTTATATTTAATATAAACGCACAAAAACTAAAAAATATATTTCAAACAAAAAAAGCTCAGACGACAAATTTTTCTTACGTCGACCAACAACGTAGACGAAAAAGTAAAAACCTATTCCCTTTTTCTTTATGCAAGTGGTTCTTTTGAATTCTGACAGGCATGTGTATTTTTTGGCATTTTGCTTTGTTTTTGAATTTTTGTAGTTGCAGTGGCTGTGGGTGAAACCTTTCTGTATGTGTTTGGTTGTGTATAACAAAACATGAAAAGGGTTCAGTTCAGAGGTACAAAATACAACCTTTTGGAAACAGAGCTGCCTCTCAGTACTATCGTAGGAATATACTAAGCTGTGTTCGTTTTAAGATTGAAAAATAAAAAAAATAGCCATGTTTTATTGTGAATCAAGCAATGAAAGAATTTTGTGCAAAGAAAAATTTAAAAACTATAAAAATTATGACATTATTGAAAGTAGAAAAACGAAGTAATATTAATCAATATTTAAAAACCATTTTTTGTTTGCCTTTTTTTCCATTTGCAATTTTAAATTCGAACATTCATTTTGCATCAATAGAAAGGAAATGATAAGTGAATGGGTTTGTTCGGTCAAAGTCTCTTTTTACACAGAACAATTTTCGCATTGGTTTGAAAATCGTCTATGCCTTTCACACGAGGAAGCAAAATTGCTGGATATTTATTTGTATCATATTAATGTTTCTCGGTTTGAACGCACACTACATACACGTATCTTAAATCGTTCACTCTCCTTACTTTTCCCCTTTATATTTCATGCTTTAACTTATTCTCTGAAGGCGTTTATCTTTTTTCCTTCAGAACAGCACTGAACAGAGCATAGAAAAACTATACTAATTATTTTCTCTATGGAACTCTGTTCCATCCGTGTGTTACTGGGAAATTTATCTACCATAAATTTATCCGTCGTAGGCTTTTACATACAATACGTTATGAGCCGTGTTTTATTGGGAAATTTATCCGCCGTAAGTTTATCCGTCGTAGCATTTTACATACAATTCGCTACGGTCGATAAAAAGCTAAAGTAGAACCTACGGTGGAACACTAGCCGTGTTTTATTGGTAAATTTATCCGCCGTAAGTTTATCCGTCGTAGTAGTTTACATACAATTCGCTACGGTCGATAAAAAGCTAAAGTAGAAGCTACGGTGGATGGCTGGTTGACGTTCAGTCGAGTCTCGATTCTGATTTTGTTACGTTTTGTTGGTACGATTGATAATTGAATTGAATCTCGATGGATGTGTTCATGGAGTGTTATAATTATTAATTTCATTCGTAAGACAATTCGATCTTTTTGATTCTTTTTTTTAATAGTTGGCCAGTTTATATTTCTCAAATCTTAAATAACTCCGTGTTTTAATAAATTATAAGCTGTTCTTCTGAAAAGTTTCTGACTTTTACTATTTTTACTATTGTATTCTTTGCTCAATTATTTTCTGAAGTACGTCTAAAATTCCACCTATATCTGCAATTTTGCATACCCCTAATGTCAATTAATCAATTTTAACAAATTTCGATTTCGATTTTGAAAAAAAAAAATCAATATCTATGGAATGAATTCGGTTTTACTTTTATTTTTGACTAACTAAGAGCAATATTCGTTTTGTGTTCAATTTTTATTGATAGTTATAAATAAACGGAGGTTGGTGAAAAAAATCATCTTTTTATTTAGATCTACAAAAAAGCAATTTGAGAAGACAAACCGCATTGGGTGGAACTGCACTATAGAGGAACTGCTCGACATTGCGCCGCAAAATATTTATTCGTATGAAATTCTATGAGCTATAAGGCTAGGAGCGCACATATGCGACTTTCAGTTTTGCAACAGTTCTGTTGCTAAAGTGAATACCATGGACTTATATGAGAGTGCGCGTGCAGTCCTTGATTCGAGCAACTTAAGAGTTCTTCAGTTTGTATTACACCGAACTATAATGTAACTGCGCGCACATCGAAGCAAAATATTGTATGTGTGTTGGTTTATATCGTTGATTTATTTTAAGTTGATTATGTGTGAGATCATCGTTCAACTATTGATTAAACTATTTCGTTTCGGAAAATTGCATGTGCGCGCCTAGTCTAAACGCACTAAGCGACAACTGAACTTCACAAAATGTGCCTTTTCTTCACTGTTTAATGGACGTTGGTCATGAACGGTATTCGCAAAACTACATGGACATGGACTGGGCGTACATTTTTGTGATCCCATTGTTTTTTTTTCTGGACATGTGCATGGAAATGGCAAACCAAATGTTAACTATTTGTTCTTTACTCCGCGTATGTTAAGTGCAGTCTGATGAGTGAATATTGAATTGAAAGCAAAACATACTCAGAAAATAAATTTGTAAATTGACTTGAAAAATAAAACTATAGCTATCGATCTACTCAGAAAATAAATAAAAGCATGAAATATAAAGGGGAAATGTAAGGGGAGTGAACAATTTAAACTACGTTGTAGTGTGCGTTCAAAACCAAGAAACATTAAAAGGAAACAAGCAGATCTCGTCAATTTTGTTTCCTCGTGTAAAAGGCATAGACGATTTTTAAAGCAATACAAAAGTTGTTCTGTGTAAAAAGAGACTTGACCATAGTCTATGAACAAACCCATTCGCTTATCATTTCCTTTCTATTGGTGCAAAATGAATGTTCGAATTTAAAATTACAAATGGAGATAAAATGAAAACAAGAAATAGGTTTGAAACATAAATTAAATATTGGTACGTTTTTCTACTTTCTATTTTATATGAATAAAAGCTAATTATTGTTCATAATTTAGATATTTACTTAATTTTACTTTGCAAAAGACTCTTTCATTACTTGTGACTGCTGCGCAGGGGTACCATTTTTACAAAAATGAAAAAGCTACGGTCCATGCTACGGTCGATGCGTTTTTTTGCAATTACTTACCGTACAATGGATAGATTCCCAATAAAACACACCTACTGCTTGACGCTGACGAGTCTCGAATTTGATTTTGTTAGTTTTGTTGGTACGATTGGTAATTGGATTGAATCTCGATGGATGTGTTCATGGAGTGTTATAATTATTAATTTCATTCCTAAGACAAATCGATCTTTTTGATTCTTTTATTTTCTTTATAGTTTATATTTCTAAGATCTTAGATAGTTCCATTTTTTAATAAATTATAAGCTGTTCTTCTGAAAAGTTCCTGACTTTTACTATTAAAAATTGTATTCTTTGCTCAATAATTTTCTGGAGTACGGCTAAAATTCCACCTATATCTGCAAATTTGCATACCCCTAATGTCAATCAATAAATTTTAAAACATTTCGATTTCCATTTTGAAAAAAAATCAGTATCTATTGAATGAATTCCGTTTCACTTTTATTTTTGACTAACTAAGACCAATATTCGTTTTGTCCGCGATTCGACTTATTTAAAAGTTTGTGTTTTGGCACAAATCGAACGATCGCCCCAAATAAATTCTTCAGTTTGTATCACACCGAACTATAATGTAACTGCGCGCACATTAAATCAATACGTTGTCTGTGGTTATTGGTTTATCTCGTTGATTGATTTTTAAGTTGCTTATGTGTGTGGTCATCGTTCAACTAGTGATTAAACTATTTCGTTTCGGAAAAATTGCATGTGCGAGCCTAGACTAAACGCCCTAAGCGGCAACTGAACCTCACAAAATGTGCTTTTTCTTCACTGTTTAATAGACGTTGGCCATGGACGGTATTCACTTCACTACAAGGACATGGACTGGGTGTACATTTTTGTGATCCCATTGTTTTTTCTTCTGGATATGTATATGGAAATGACAAACAAATGTTAACTATTTGTTCCTTACTCCGCGGTTGTTAAGTGCAGTCGGATGAGTGAAAATTAAATTGAAAGCAAAACATACTCAGAAAATAAATTTGTAAATTGACTTGAAAAATAAAACTCTAGCTATCGATCTACGCAGAAAATAAATAAAAGCATGAAATATAAAGGGGAAATGTAAGGGGAGTGAACAATTTAAACTATGTTGTAGAGTGCGCTCAAAACCAAAAAACATTAAAACGAAACAAGCAAATCTCCGGCAATTTTGTATTCTTGTGTGAAAGCCATAGACGTTTTGTAAAGCAATACAAAAATGCCCTGTGACCATAGTCTATGAACAAACCCATTCACTTATTATTTCCTTTTTATTGGTGCAAAATGAATGTTCGAATTTAAAATTACAAATGGAGATAAAATGAAAACAAGAAATAGGTTTCAAACATAAATTAAATATTGGTACGTTTTTCTAATTTCTATTTTATATGAATAAAAGCTAATTATTGTTCATAATTTTGATATTTACTTAATTTTACTTTGCAAAAGACTCTTTCATTACTTGTGACTGCTGTGCAGGGGTACAATTTTTACAAAAATAAAAAAGCTACGGTTCATGTTACGTTCGATGAGTTTTTTTGGGATTTTCTTACGGTACAATGGATAGATTCCCAATAAAACACACCTATGGTCGATAAAAAGCTAAAGTAGAAGCTACGGTTAATGACTGGTTGACGTTTATTCGAGTCTCGAATTTGATTTTGTTAGTTTTGTTCGTACGCTCATTGTATATAAAACCTATAGTACTTTTATGGAGTCGATTTTTTGTACAATCTTGTGGCAATGTGACGGCGCTAGTGTAGTGATAAATTATACTTTGGAGACTGAAAAGAAGAAAGAGAGGGTCCTATTTAACAGTTTTGACAATATTAGTGCGAGTAAAAGAGATTACCAAAGCAGCATTGTCCGCCATTGCTACGAAGCGAATTGAGGGAGAAAATAGAAAAAAGGGAATGTTTCTATGTGAATGTAATTTACGAATAGCTTTTGGTTTGAAGGTATTATATCAGTGTAGGTTATTTTTCCTACAATTTTGTTCATGTTTGCATTATTGGCAAAAAAATGCTTACTGATATTTGTATATAACCTTGAAACAAGAAACCTATTCGTAAAAAAGATGTTTCAAATCTTTATTTAGGAATAAGTTTCTTGTTTCAAGTTCAAGGACGTATGTCAAAAGATGTAATACTTAGGTTATTTATTTACTATTCTCTTTTTGAATTGTAGGAAGGTTGCAATTCGTAAGTTTTTACTTGCGATATATGCAGGTAAGTACTAGGTATATGGCAAATTTTGCATTTGAAAAAAAAATCGAACTTGACAATACGATGATGAAGAATACCAAAAGAGTGTGTCCCGCAATTCCCTTTGTCTAAAACGGAAACGGCAGAAGCGATTTTCTTCAAACTTGGTATAATTACCTACCAACGACCTACCTGAGTAGGTACTTATTTAAGTGTCTTAGGTGATTGTCTAAAATAAATTTTTGTAGGTACAAATTGGTTCGAAATTAAGTTATTTTGTACAAATTGGCTCGAAATTAACTACAACTACAGTTTTATTTTATCAGTTTTAATTTTATCAAGGTCTAGTAGTGAAGGTAGCAAAAAATTGTTTCTTATGAAAATATGTCACAAGGTTTTTTCAATTTGTTAAACTTTTATAGGTATTATGAAGGAAATATTTTTTCAATAACATTTTACGAAAAAAATTTAATACTTAGGTAAAATGAAATAAAATAATTTTTAAAGGAAAAGTTTATAGGTACCTATCAAATAAAAAAAAATGTTTTTTTCCTTAAATTCATTTTTATTGTATTGATATGTAATATTATGAAAATATAGACAGATAGGGCCTTTGTATAGGTATAAGACTTATAAGATGATTTTCTAACGCAACATTGCAGGTAGTATTCACTATAGGTATATCAACATAATTATGCGAGATATGGGAATTGTAGGCAAGGTTGCAATATCATCTGTACTGATGAGTGATGACATAGCTATGTAGGTTTTGTAGGTAGGTAGTTAGTTATTCTTTTGCATTATGAATTAAATAAAAAGATTATGAATCGTGTGGTGTAAGTATTTATGCATTTAAATAGTTATATTATTATTTTTCTTATTCAGAAAGACACAATTTTGAACATTTAAAAAGTTGATACCTATCTACATTATATAAAATATTTAGGTAGGTATAGCGCAAGTTTTGGATTCGTAAAAAAAATGTAACTTGAGGTTTTGATCAATCTTGACATTATGATGGTGAAAACGAAGACGAGAAAAAAAGTGGATATAATAGCCGTGTTTTATTATCCCGAATAACCCATATGGTTCACCCCGAAAAAATAAAACAATCTGGGTTATGCACTCCCTTAATTAATGAACTAATTTTTTTTTCTGCAAAAATCGTTGGAGCCGTTTTTGAGAAAAATAAGATTTATCTTTTTGGCCAAGAAAATGTATGGAGGATACCGTTATTTTTCGTCTTAAAAAATAGAAAGACGTGTGGGCATATTACCTACCGAAAAAACAATTTGTATACCTACCAAGTTTGAAGCAAATCCATCCAACCATTTAGGCTGTACACTCGAGGATAGACAGACAGACAGAATTTCGAGAACCACTTTTTTTGTTCTCTATCATCCTTATGTCAAGTTTGATTAAAATGAAAGTCTCGAGTTTGATTTGTTTGCAAATGCAAGACTTGTCTCACCTACATACATATACCTATCGCAAGTTTAGACTCAGTTGTTAACAAACCAATTTAAATATGTAGTTGGGAATACCTCTAATTATATTTATATACCCACTTACCTACCAATATGTATACTTATAAGAAAAATGTAACGAATATAAGAAGTATATGTATGTACCCATAGTTACCACATTAATTTATTTTTAAATTTAATTCTGCCGATTTGTTAATTAAAAAATATGGAAACTCACAAATTTCTAAAACCTTGCAAAAAAGAAATTAGTATGTATGTACCTATAGCCATGTTTACTACGCTAATATATTTTTATAAGTTTTGTTCTGTCTATATTTGTTAATTTAGTGCAATTAGTACCTGAATAGTCTAGATGAAAAATCATCTATCCCAAAAAAAGGTTTGTCCTTCCAAAACAAAATTGCTTGGCACTTTCAAAATTCTTTAAAACTTTATCAAATCTTTCCCAAATAAAACCATTTACCCATCGCCTCGCCAAAACATTTGTGTTGCTCACAAAATTAAGTCAGATGGGTACCTACCTAAAACTACCTATGTACCTATCCAAATTTTATTTAAACACTTTACATATTAAAGATACTTTCGATTTTTAGAACCGCTTATTATAAAAAAACAAGTTTTTATTTTGCATAGCTACATATAGGTGAATGTACCCACATCACTGATCTCTATAATACACTGGATAGTGTATTTCATACAAAGTATAACAGTTTTTTTGCCTCCAATTGAATTTGACAGTAGCACCAAAGCAATTGTCTATCTCGTTTCATTTATAAAAAGAAAGAAAGAGACAGATTACTCTTTTTCAAAAAAAAAATTGCCAAACAATTTATTTTTGTTGTCAGTTTCAAGATAAGAACTACAAACCAGAATAAGGTAATTTTCTGAAATAATAAAAATTGAAACATTTTTGTTTAATCTTCTTAAATTTTCAAGGTGATTGGGGACTTATTCGTCAAAAAAATGGGACAAATTGAGGAATTGAGTTTTAGTTCTTGATGAAGCTGATCGTTGCCTCGATATGGGATTTGATCAAACAATGAACGGCATAATAGAAAACCTTACACCAGAAGGACAAATACTTTTATGTTTTCTGTGAAAGATCTGGCAAGGCTGAGCCTGTACAATGCATTTTATGTTGCTCCAACTGAACAACAAACTGTCACACCAAACAATCTAAAGCAGAGCTATGTCGTGGTTAATCTTGACGACAAAATCACAATGCTGTGGTCATTTATCAAGAGCCATTTAAAGCAGAAATGCATAGTGTTCCTCTCCAGTTGCAAACAGGTTAAGTACATTTACGAAATCTTTTGTAAGTTACGTCCTGAAACAAGTCTGCTTGCACTCTATGAAACGTTCCAACAGGATCGCAGAGTTGCTTATCAGGAGTTTTGCTGGAAGAGTAAGCTGGTGTTGCTTGTATTATAGAGATCAGTGGTATGTCCCCTTTCACACAAGGAAGTCCCCTTTCACACAGGGAAACCAGTTGCTGGAGATTTTTTTGACGTTTTCCTTTAATTGCCTTGCAGCTTTCACACGTAGAAATTGATGAGGAAACTGAGTTGCTCGTTTTTTTAATTGCTTTTGATTTGACATTCGCTTTTTGTAAACAAACAATTTGCTTCGCGGCTGGAAAATTCTACACAATTTTGAGTTATAAATTAACAGCAACTTATTTTTAGGAAAATAAATTCAAAATAAAGAAACCTGGTGCGATTATATAGGTAAATGTTGTTTTTTTTTTTATTGTGGTTGTTAATAATGGTTTGCTAAATTATTATATTAAAAGGTCACGGAAAAACAATGAACCAGGAGAAAATTGATTTGTGTGCAGTTTTGTTGTGCGTTTCTCTTGCCATCCAAATCTTGGACCCAGCACATGATAGTGATGATGGGAAGATTATATTGGGCATATTAGAATGCACCGAAGCTTTATTGGTACAGTTGGACACATAAGCCACTGACAGGATGATATGACTGATACCTGTGGTGCCGCCTGCTGCTGCTCGCTAATACAGGAACGTCATTATAAAGCAAATGTGATGATGAAGCCACAAGCTGAGAGATTAGTTGGTCCGTCCGTTTTGTTGTCGATTTTCCATGTCTAGGCGCATAATTGTATGTATGAAATGTGTACCAACTCGTGATGGATTGAATTAAACGCCTTGCCTACAAGAATTAAAACTTGAAATTTTCTTTCACAATGAATTTATTTAAGTAGCTCACTTGGTTTGGTTAATGTAATAGTAAAATTGTAAGAAACAATTTCTCTTTTAAAAAAAATATGTTTGACATCTATCAGAGACAGAAGTCAAAATGGAAACCTAAGAACATTTCAAAGCATAACGTCAAAAAAATCTCTTCAAATCGTTGACCGGGGAGATTTTTTTCATTCCCCTTACTTCTTGCCCTTCTAACCCACAAGCTCCCAGTTGCCGGCAACTCAGTTTCCTTGTGTGAAAGGGGTCTATTACCCCTATTATTCGGCCAGTATCTAAATACCTTACCGGCAAAGCAATACGATTCTGTATGGACATTTAACTATAATATATGCCGATGTGGGGCTGTCCAAAATCAATCGTCAAAAAAATAAAAAAAAATGGTGAAAATGGAGGCTGATTTAAATATGTCTGTCCTACAACTCATTCTTTAATCATTTCTAACAGAATAGTTACTTCAAGTTGAAAGCAGACACATTTATAGTTTTCAGCCATCACTTAGTTCAAAACAATCTAAGCAACAGTCAAATTACAAAAGCAAAACAGCTAACCGCATCGGTAAACCATTCCGAACCTTTTTACATGCCATATCGGCACACTATACCGGAACAGTATTTATCGAAATACTGTGTCGGTATATCTCCTTTTCAAACGTCCATAAAAACTTATCGACACTATTACCGCTTTCACACGCCAAATCAATCTACCATGTCAACGAAGTAGTTCGTTGTTGCATGAGCATGCACACGAACATACGTCGATATATAATTTTATGTTTAAACCAGCTGGAAAAGAGAAAAGTTGTCAAATTTACTTAAAAAAAATAAATTATTGAAGTGAAAATGTCTGTACATCATATTATTTTCAAGAATTAATTAAGCAGATTAATATTTTATGAAAGAAAAAAAAGAAAAATGCAAATAAGATAACTTCAAATTATGAACATAAGCAGACAACAAAAAAAAAAAAAAACAAATACAAAACAGATACTGTGCCGGTGTACTAGTTCGCGATCCTTTTTACACGCCATGTCGACATACCACTTCGATCTCCAGAAATCGAACTGCTGTGTCGACACAGTTTCTTTTCACACGACCAAAAAACCGTGCCGACACTGTAGATCGACGAAGTAGTTCGCGGCGTGTGAAAGCGCTATATGTATCGGTGCAGTGGTTTGCGGCGTGAAATAAGTACAATTGTGGACGTTCACTCATGCCGGATTTACATGACTGACAAGTTCGCAGTATTTAATGCAAAAATACTGCTGTCATTAATTTAATTAACGACATTCGTTTACAAGAAGCTAAAATAATGGCAGATAAAAATACTGCCAACTGGCAGTTAAGAATGAGCAAGTTCATTCTTTATTGCAAATTGTCATTATTTGAAAATTGTTGTCAGTACTGAATTTACACGATGTTAGTATAATGCCACAACTTAACGAAAATTCTCTCTGGCAGTTTTTTAATGACAAATAAACTGTCACATTTTCGGCCATTTATACGATAACCAAAATAATGCCAAGATCTTGACAGTAATACTGCCAATTTGGTAGTCGTTTAAATCCGGCATCAGTTATTTTCAGCAATCTGGAATAACTTTCTGTTGTTGTAATGCGTGCAAAAGCACATCTGATGAAAACAGAAATGTTCTCATGAAAGCTATCTTTGAGTTATCCCAAAAAAATTAGAATAACTAGCTATCGGAGAACAAGTGTATAGAACACCTGACTGCAAAATTGATTTGGTATGCGATTTGCTCTGATTTTTTGACAGCTTTCAGCTAACCTATTTGATTTGTATGTTTTTCTGCTTTCTTTTTTATATGAATAAAAGCTAATTACTTTTTGATATTTTCTTAATTTTACTTTGCAAAAGACTCTTTCATTGCTTGTGACTGCTGTGCAGGTACCATTTAAAAATGGTAAGCTACGGTCGATGCGTTTTTTGGGAATTACTTAAGCCAGATATACACTTTTCAAAAGCATGGCGTGCACGTGCAAGTGTATTAGTGGAAAATTCACACGTATAGATTGGGTGTATGATTGAAGTAAAATCAAATCTTTTTGATTTTCCTTCAATCAAGCGTACTGCATTGAAAAAGTATATATGCAAGATTGATGATTGATCATGCATTATGTGGCTCATTTGCGTATAGTACGTTGAAGCAATAAGAATACAGGAAGCGGAGAATTAAAAAAAATGGAAACAAAATTTATATTGGAATTTAACGATTTAAGTATTAAAATAGGAAGCAAAAATTGTATGATGAAATGAACAAAAACAATCACTCGGACAAAATTAAAAAAATCTATTTTATATAGAAGAACGTCGCACCACACTGTGGATGTAAAAATTAAAGATTGAAGACTCATGCTTGAAGTGTGTATATACAACTTCAATCTGAATTTACTAATACACTTGGACGTGCATGTCATGAATTTGCACAGTGTATATCCCGCATTACGGTACAATGGATAGATTCCCAATAAAACACAGCTATTATTGAATTGAATGCAAAACACAAAGAAACATTAAGAGGAAACAAACAAATCTTAAGCAATTTTGTTTCCTTGTCTGAACGACTTAGACGGTTTTAATCACTAGGGGTATTCACGATCCGATGTTTCTGGTCTTGTATCATTGTAAAAGTGTAGAAGGGTAGCATTTTTGGCACTACAACAACAAAATATACTGAATGTCAAAGTCTTACACTTTTACAATACCCGAACTCTATTGTAACAGAAAAATACAAGGGTGTAAGATTTTTTTTAAACACAAAATAAGCCTTCTGTAGAACAAATGTGAAACAGATTTTGAAATTTGCTTCAGTGTTGCTGCAGATTAGTAAAGGTGTGTTCACTGTCTGTTGTAATAAATTTTTTTTTTTACAATTTTACAAGGCTTGTTACATCAGAACGTGAATACCCCTACTACTCCAATGCAATACAAAAATTTCCCTGTGTAAAAATTGACTTTGGCCATAGTCTATGAACAAACCCATTGACTTATTATACCCCTTTCACACAAGGAAACTGAGTTGCCGGCAACTGGGAGTTTGCTGGTGAGAAGGGCAAGAAGTAAGGGGAATGAAAAAAATCTCTCCGGTCAACGATTTGAAGAGATTTTTTTGACGTTATGCTTTGAAATTTTCTTAGGTTTCCATTTTGACTTCTGTCTCTGATAGATGTCAAACATTTTTTTTTAAAAGAGAAATTGTTTCTTACAATTTTATTATTACATTAACCAAACCAAGTGAGCTACTTAAATAAATTCATTGTGAAAGAAAATTTCAAGTTTTAATTCTTGTAGGCAAGGCGTTTAATTCAATCCATCACGAGTTGGTACACATTTCATATATACAATTATGCGCCTAGACATGGAAAATCGACAACAAAAACGCACGGACCAACTAAGCTCCCAGCTTGTGGCTTCATCATCACATTTGGTTTATAATGACGTTCCTGTATTAGCGAGCAGCAGCAGGCAGCACAACAGGTATCAGTCATATCATACTGTCAGTGGTTTATGTGTCCAACTGTACCAATAAAGCGTCGGTGCATTCCAACAAGTCCAATATAATCTTCCCATCATCACTATCATGTGTTGGGTCCAAGATTTGGATGGCAAGAGAAACGCACAACAAATCAATTTTCTCCTGGTTCATTGTTTTTCCGTGACCTTTAAATATATTAATTTAGCAAACCATTATTAACAACCACAATAAAAAAAAAACAACATTTACCTACATAATCGTACCAGGTTTCTTTATTTTGAATTTATTTTTCTAAAAATAAGCTGCGGGTAATTTATAACTCAAAATTGTGTAGAATTTTCCAGCCGCGAAGCAAATTGTTTGTTTCCAAAAAGCGAATGTCAAATCAAAAGCAATTCAAAAAACGAGCAACTCAGTTTCCTCATCAATTTTTTCGTGTGAAAGCCACAAGGCAATTAAAGAAAAACGTCAAAAAAATCTCCAACAACTGGTTTCCCTGTGTGAAAGGGGACTTATTTTCTTCACTCTTTATTTATTCACTTATGTGGTTTTCCATTGGTAAATGAAGATTTTGATGCGGAATTTGATTTTTTTCATGGCGAATGGAATGTTGTTTGGATTTAATTTTTTTTGTTAAGATGTTGGCTTATATTCGCGTCAGTGAAACTGGTAACTATCAAAATACCCGCTTCCAATTGCACTTGTGTTTAGTAGTGTTAGTAAAAGATGTTTAGATTCGCCAAAAAATACTAATCTGCAAATGTGATCCAGAATCAAAAAAAATATTAATTTTTGTTGCCCAATGGAAGGGTTTAATTGTCAAAATCCATGTTTTGATAGATTCGTATCAAAAATGAATTTGATTCCTGTTCCAAACGGAAAGCCACATTATTCTTTTCTACGAACAAACCCATGTACTTATCATTGCCTTTCTATTGATGCAAAATGAATATTCGAATTTTAAATTGAAAACTGAGAAAAAAAGGAAACAATAAATGGTTTTCAAACATTAAATAATATTAGTACGTTTTTCTACTTTGTATTTTATATATTTAAAAGTATATTATTGGTCATAATTTTGACATTTTCTTAATTGTTCTTTGCTCAAAACTCTTTCATTGCTTATTATAGCTGTGCAGGGGTACCATTCTTACAAAACTAAAAGAAAGGCTACGGCCGATTCATTTTTTTGGGGATTACTAACTTTACAATGGATATATTATCAATAAAACACGGCTTATTTGAATTAACATTTGGATGGATCTGCCATAATATCCTAATCAAACAGAAGCGATTTGTTTACCGCCAAAATAAACGTCATTCGTCAGAAACTGGCGGGGAAAAAGTAAACAAATGCGCGCTATTTTCGCTCTCCATTTTGCCTATGTTGAATTTTTTTGTCCTCCTCAACTAATTCATTTTATTTACGGAAACCGTGTTAATTATTTTATAATAGTTAACAAATAAATTTAATAAACCTGAAACTTTTGCAATTCTGGCGAAATGGGGGTTAAAGAAACTGAAAATTCAACAACTTTTGCCTGGGTTGGTAGTCAAGTTACTGGCATTCAAGTTCCTCATTTGGATCATAAAGAAGTTTATTTTTACAAGTAAAGATAATTCATGTTTTATTTTCGATGAAATTAATAATAAATTGTATTTTTTTTATAGAAAATGTGTATTTGGACCAATGAGCATTTCTATCGGTGACTTCGTCCTCGTATCGAACGCCGATGCTGCCGAGCCTGATACTGATGCTGGATGTGATATTGCAAAGATACTCTATTTGTATGAGCTCTGCGATATAAATTCAAACAAGGATCCTTGGCGTGCTGTAGTTCAATGGTATTCCAGGTAAGTTAAAAGCCAACCTTATTAGAATATTGATTTATTTATTAACAAAAAAAAGATGTTTTACTGACGACACGTTAAAAATAGCTATGAAAAGATTTGTTATAGCTAAAAACTTCTCAATTTTTCAATAAATCTTAAATAATATAACGGAATCCATAGATCTAAATGTATCCTTTTTCCAGACCTGAATGTGTTCCAATGAAATTTTTCGACAGAGACGATCTGTGTATTGATTTTAACATTGAAGTAATTGAAGAGTATCGGCCCTACGATCCAGATATCTCAATCGAAACAATATTTCGCAAGTGCTATGTCGTTACTGGTAGTTCCCAAAATTCAGCATCTGGATTACTACTAAAAAAGAAAATCAAAAATTGCCCGATGTTTGTGTGTCGATATAAATTTATTAAACTTAAAAACTCCTCCTATACGCTGGTGCCATTGGAATATTTTGAAGAAGAAACCTCCGAAAAACGTTCAGCGAGAAAAAGTGTATCACAACTTGGACAATCGGTGACTAAATCGAGTGCTAAAAAGAGACGCACACAGGACGTGGTCGTTGTTGATCGAATGGATGAGAACAAAGTATCACCAATTAAAATAATCGGCGGTAATAGTGTTGTTAAACTTTCTTCAAAGAAAATGACCTCATCCACTAATAAGGAAATAAATGCTAACTATTTGAGTTCCCCATTGACTGAAAAAAATTATTCACCAATAACTCCAAATCGCTCTAAAGCTCTGGCGGCAAGGCGGAATTTGAACATTAGTTTGGACAATGCAGCAGCTAATTCAACTGTGGATTCGGATATAATGAATTACTCCATTATCAAAAGCACTCCGGAAAGTGCGTCCAAAAATTTGAAAATTAAGCTGAGATTATCGGAAACGCAAAAAGGGTAATTTTTATATTAGATAAATGATGTGCTTTAAAAGTTTAAGCCGGTTAAGATATTAGAGAGAGATTAAACAAGCTAAAGGGCTATTGCGAAACCTAGAATATATCCGTGTAATTCGGCAGGCCCAAATGTTTATTATTATCAAAATAGGTTTTAACGGTATTTAGTCTACAAAATCAGCGATCTGACTGGGACTCATCAGGTGACTAGTGAGGCCCTTGACAACACATTTTGTTAAGTTCGATTCATCTTACATGTTTTTTTTTTTTTTTTTTGATAAAAACCCAATGTTAAATATACATACATATGTATATTTAACAATCAATTCAACAAGTCCGATTAAATAAAATACCAAGACTTCAACTTGGCTGTATAATTTCAGTAGTAAATAGAATTTGTATTATAGAAAAAAAAAACATGTGAGATAACTTAAACTTGAACTATTTATAATTGAAATTGTTTAACTTGAGAAAAGCCTCAAAAGATATCCCTTAATTTAATTAATTTCAAAAGTTCTCCGTATGCGTGAGAGAAAGGGAAGCCAGACAGACTGGCGCCGTAACGTAATAAATCGGTTTATCCCATAAGAAGTTATCACTTAAAAAAATGTTTTTTTTTTCAAAAAACCTTTTTTCAAATATTTTGGAATGCATTATTTAGAATTTGAAGAACCTCCCATCTAATAAGTGTAATCGAAATGTGTTGAGCCCTTTATGAGAAATTTGAAAATTAAAAAAAAATGTAAATGGTTGTATGTTACCGTTAATAAAAAATATATACCAAAATGTAGAATTTGCCAATAATGGTACACAGATTTTTTTTAAATCAAAATTGTTAAAGCCGTTTTCGAGATAATTAAGAAGAAGAAACAATTGTACGGCAATTACCGTTATTTTGGCGGTTAAAAAACCAAGTTTGAAGAAAATCTTTCCAGTTAGACTGTAGACGATCTACAAACGGACGGAATTGCGGAAAACTCTCATCGTAATGTCAAGTTTGATTAAAATCCTGATTTTTTTTAAATGCAAAGCTTGCCCTCACGTTAATATCAACGATACAATTGGACATAACGATCATAGATAAGAGAAGAGAGGTGGCCAGATTATATGCCACCAAAAGTCTTAATCTCTTTCCTACATATTATTATGTACACATGTGTAGTATATATGTACACATATATGCTAGAAAATCTACCCATCGTATTGGATATACCAACTCCATTTGTAAAGATCTAAGGATTTATATACATATGTATGTATACGTGTGTATACAATATACATAAGATACTGTCTTTCAACAACTTAATTTTCTTTTAATTTAATTGACACATTTGTAGGTATACTACTTGAAAACATCCTTACGAGTTTTCTGATGCATATATTTATATGCTTACGCTAGCACTTTTGTAGACGATGACTGGGGCAATAACTTTGTGGTACACTGTTTTTAAAAATATTGAATTTTTTCATCAACTTTTGCATTTATAATGTCAAAAAACGAATAAAAATCGAAACAATTTGTTCTTTCCCTATTCGTTCAGCGCTGAGATTGTTTCTTTCATTGTCATCGTTTTCTTCTCAAAGTATGATAGACGTTGAGGAGCAAAAAAAATTGGACATATACTTATGATATGAAAACAGTCTTCTTTGGCTTTCAAATTGCATAAAGTGCAAAATTGATAAAAACTTCCGTTGTACGGACACTTATTGAGAGCTAGGAGTTCGCATCTGGCTTTAAATATTAATGATATCTTCTTGTAACTCATTGAATCGTTGAAAAAGTTTCCTTCCATACGTCAAGCTTGAGTTGTGAATATATTATTCTGCTTTCTGAGTTACGTGCCTCTCCTATTAACGCAATTCTTACTGATGTTTCGTGTGCTTAATTGATGCGATAAAGCTGCTCCTTTAGATTTCTTAAGTTGTTTGGATCTAACGGCACTACTTCTCCACAAACTAGTCCTAAGCTTTCCCACTTAAGCGGACACCAGTCTTTGTTCCTCATTTCGTAAAGTTACCTTAAGGATGTAGTCTGCCTGAGACTTAAGGGTGGATGTGTAAAGCTTAGTAAGACCCGTTTCCAAATATAACGCATAGTTTGGTGTATTCAGTGGAAGGTTAAACAGCTTTTTCAAACAAATTCTATGGAACTTTTCTATCATATCGTGCTCATAAACTCCCCATACTTGCGATGCATAGCAGAGTGTAGATTTAACAATTGCACTAAATATCTTATATTTAGCAGATAGGATGATGCGCTCGTTTGTGAAAACAGTATTCCACGAAAGATTAAGCAAGCTTTGGGGAGCTTTGGCTTTCCCGTCAAGGTGCTTGGAGAAATCAATGGTCTTATTTAGTTTAACTCCCAGATATTTATACTCATCTGCTATGTCTAATTGGTTTCCATTGAAATACCAACTACGTGTGTTTTGGTTCCGGATAGATCTAGAAAACAACATCACTTGATTTATCCGTGTTAATAACGAGCCACCATTTGCTGCAATAATCGGCTAAACAGTTAATCATCAATTGGAGATTTTCGGGTGAGTCTGTCAGTAGCACTATGTCATCAGCGTATAAAAGTGCATTAACTACCTTTTCAGCAATTCTTGTTCCTCCTGGTAGATGCGTTACTACATCGTTGATAAATAGTGAGAACAGAAGAGCGCTTATTTATATATTGTAGGACACAGTCTTGTTATTTTTATACATATTCATGGAATATGTAATTGACTGATATATGCAATCTTGTCAATATTACAGTTTTTTTACGGTTATTGACATTATAGGAATCCAATTTTTTTTTACCAAACATTCACGTCAATATACTCTTATCATTTCTAGGTCCACCCCTTAAAAATTTAAAATTCTTTTAGTTGATAGTGCGTTATGCGTTACGTAACGAATCAGTTTACCCTCCCATAAAAAGTTATCACTTCAATAAATGTGTCTGGCCCAGGACATAATCTTCCAATTTTAATGATTAACATTAAATCTCTTTGAGAACATAAAAATAAAACGGTACAACAATATTTAAAATGATTCTTATAATCGTGATATAAATTTTAATTACAGTATTACAATTTCTTTTAATCCGCACAAGAAAGTATATATATTTTGTTCGACAATTTTTGCAAACATATTCAGTATTAGCTTTACTGTTTATTTTGTGTGTCAATAACCACTCCCAAGTACTTGAATTCAACAACATGATCTATATTTTCTGCAATAATTTGTACAACATTCTATTCCGTACTATCACTGATACACATTATATTTACCTACTTTGTTTTGCTTATTAATAATGACAATGAGCCATACACTTATGGATTGAAAGTGATTATTGAATTTCTCATCAGTAAACATATATGTATACGTATATCATTAATGTACAATAAGAACAGGAATGCCCCCAGCACCGATTCTTAAGGTACTCATGTTTTCACTTCATTCGCATCAGACACATTATTGTGAAGCGGAGTACGCTGCGCTGTGATCCAGCATTTAAATATGATTCCAATCATTTTAGTTCATTATTTTTGATTCCATATTTTGGGAGCTTTTCAAAAAGTATTTTACGATTAACAGTCTCGGAGGATCTCTTGAAATCCAAAAAGACCGTAATGACAATATTTTTGTTGTCCATTTCATTTTCCCGATTTTCTACTACTCATTTTAATGCGATTTCACAGGAGTATTCTGATTGTTTGTCCGTTATTAAATTATTCTCTTCAATTTTACGACTTGCCAAGGTCGATCATCAGATTTCTTTTGTTTTTCTAGTGGTGCTGGTCTACTTTTTCACTTTAATTAAAATTGATACGTTTTTTTTTTCACAATGGTTAGCATCTAAAATTAGTTTTTTTTTTTTTAATATTTTTCCATATTTTTTTTTTGCATTTTTGCTGATGAGTTAATCCTTTTTTGAATGAAACTATCTTTAATCTATCCTTTTATATACATTTCTGCTTCCATTAGCCTAATAGATGTTTTGCCGGATTATAGTTTCCGCTAGTATTTTGGGAAGTCTATTATTCGGTAGTACCAGGACTCTGGATATAAAAGAAAAGTGCAGCTTGAGGGTTGTCAAGAAAGATTTTGACAACCCCGTGGTGAATCATTTTATTTCTTAAAAACTACTACCGCGTAGAAATAATGGAACTTTTGGAAGTTGTTAGTCCGCTAAAAAATAACTACGATTTTTATATCAAATTGTAACAGCTATCTCTTTTTTTACACCACTGAAAAACCATTTTTCTTGATCTGCTTTACGGTCTCTATTGCGAAAGATAAATATTTCTGACTTATCAAGATTCACTGTTTAATGCAGTGAACAATGAAACTGTCTATAAGAACTTCAGATTACAAGGACTTCAGAGAGTATAACAATTTCGTCAGCATATAAGACTATGTACGTTGATTTTTAGAGCTTCTAGGAACATTCCTTTTTTTTCGATCAAACTTCAATTTTTGATTACAAAAGCTTCCGTTGGCTTCATAGATGCAGTCCTTAATTGCGTTTCAGCGATTTTCTATTGATGAAGATGTAAATATTCTCTTTCTTAAGGCTGTTTCGAGATTTTCGACATAGTGTGACATCTATTCTCATTCTATTTAAGCCGAAGATGGTAATTCGAATTAATTTCAATGTCACGGTCATTAAAATTTTTCAAAGAGAAAATAACGGGCATGTGGTAAGAAAAATTATCGGTATCTACAAAGGAGTCTTCATTTAAATACGCTGTATCATTTGATGGACAGCACTTATTAATTATTTTACATAATCGATGAAAGTTTAATTAATGCATCTACAAGCTAAAGGGATTAACAGATTGCATATTAGCTATAAAGAATGAATAGTATAAATTAACTAAAAAATATTTATTGTCTTAAAAATAATAATATTCTTAAATTTTTCTGTGGAGAGATTTAAATGAACATTATCATAAACTTCTTTGAACTCTAATTGACCTTGAAACTGGTTCATTCCTACCATAGTTCGTTCAATGACTTGACTCAAAAACAGGATCTTTCTGGCTTGGGAATATGGGCTGAAATTCCAATGCATTTTATTAAGCACAGTTGAGAAGGGTTCCAGATAACATCCGTGTATTCTAGTCTTACCAGAGAAATAAACAAAGAAACTAGGGTGTAAGGGTCAGAAAAATAAATGGAATACATTTTAACGAAACCTAACCATGAGTTAGATTTAACAACAATAGCTTCAATATGAGGAGAAAATAAAATGTTTTTCCCGTGGGGAGGTGTAAAACCTTCAAAAAGCTATATGAGGACCGAAAAACGCATGCTCATAGGAGTGTGAGATTCTTACTGCACTAAAAACACCACCTTCTCCCGATTGCAACTAAGTTGAAAATTATCTAGCAATTTATTTTTAACGAATTTAATTAGCGTGTTGCAGGTGGCGATAGTTCCTGCTTATACCGCGATTTTAAAGCGGATTCTCGTTTAGTGCACAAAATCAGAGGGCTTAGTTCTTCTTAATTCGTCTCATCGATAATTTCGATTATAGCACTATTACAGTGTTGTAATAGCCGTTTTCTATGATTTCGTGCAAAAATTTTTATTTCATCGCGAACCGAGGGAATCCCGAGATCTCTGTGGATATCTTCGTTTCTAATATACCAAGGATAATTACAAACGATCTTAGGAGTTTATTTTCAAATGTTTGTAAGGTATTTAAATTAGAATCTCGCGTGTAACCCCAGAGTTGTATACCGTAAGGCCAGACTGCTTAAGTACCTGCCTGTACAAAATTAGCTTGTTTTCGATATTGAGCTTAGAGTGTTTCCCGAGCAACCAGTACATATCTCTGAGTTTATTACTTAACTCCTCGCATTTCTTTTTAACATGCGGTTTCAATTTTAATTTCTAGAGTGATTCCGAGATATTTTGCTTCATTAGCAAACGGAACTTGAACCTATTAACAAATACCGATGATCTATTAATTTGTTTATACGTAAAACCTACATCGACTGATTTTACTTCGTTAAGCGATATCCCCCATGTTTTTGTCCATTCACTGACATTATTCAGAGCTTTTTGCAATTTAGTTTTTATCGTTTGGTCCAATGCTAGTATTGCAGTGTCGTCAGCAAACGTGGCTACGATAGTGTCTTCTGTTTGAGGTACATCACGTGTAAATAATAGGTACAATATTGGACCTAAGACACTTCGTTGTGGCCACTATATCTTTGAGATCCGAGTAATCGTTTCCATGTCTTACTCTAAAAAGTCTATTCTCTAGATATGCTTTTAGAAGCGTATAAAGTGCTTCAGGCAGACACACCTTATCAAAAGCTTGCGTCACGTCTAGGAAGAACAAATTTTCTTTTCTTCAAGAGTTTTCTCATTGACATCAGTGATCCTATGTACTTGGTCAATTGTCGAATACTCTCTTCTAAATCCGATCTGATGTTCAGGCATTAGGCGCTTTGTTTCTTTATTGGCTGCAGGCCCAGAAGTAAAATTCTTTTAAAGACCTTGGATATTACGGGCAGAAGCGAAATGGATCAATAAGATTTCTTATTATGTGATGGTTTTCCTGGTTTGAGAACCATTATAACTTCCGCTACCTTCCATTTATTATATAAAGACGATTAATTAACCCTTTGCATTTTGAGATAGTAATTAAGTCATATCGCGGAGCTTTCTTATACTTAAGCTTTCTTATTTCTCTACAAGGTTAACATTTCTTGTTATGAACCTGTATTTACATTTTCGTTGAGTCCTTGCCCATCAAAAGGTTTAAATATGTTCTCCAGGTAATCCGTGAAAACTTTTGCTTTCTCTTTGTCGCCTTTTGCCCATTCGTTTTGATCATTCTTAACGGGAGGCATTGGATTCTTTTCCAGCTGTCAAGCTTTCAAGATAATTTCCAATTTCATAATTTTAAAATTCTGCTATCGTCTTTTTTAGTAAATTACACAAGCGATTTAAATTTAGCTTGTGTTGAGGAGCTCGAGTTTGTTGCCATTTCTCTTTTACTAAATCATTTAGTAAAAAAAAAAATTTAGAATCAAAGAGAAGTAAAAGATTTTACTTTAGATGTTCTGTGAAGAGCCTTGGATTCAGGAGAATATCCAAACTCAAAGTAATAAGCTTTCTAGATAGCGAAATAATGAAGCATTTCTTAATATTAAGTTAATATTAAATTAAATATTAAATTACACCAATAAGCTACATTATCCAGATCCTTTTGACGTTTTAGACAATCATGTTAATTTTGAATATAATTTGAGATCATCGCATCGGCATAAATGAGGCATTTACTAAAGTAGATATAGTTGACAATGTCATCATTGAATATATGTAATAAATAGTAACTGGCCAAGGTGACTACCCTGAGGAACACCAGACGTACAATTAATTGATCTAGAAGTATAATAGAATATATTCTGTTTTCATAAATTCCATCAATTAACCAATCGTTATTTAAATCACCTTCAATAATAAGTTTTTTTTATCAAAATTCAAATTTCTTGTATCATAATTTTTTGATCGCCAATATTAAGTTCGAGACAATCCGATCCCTCACTGTTCTTGGCCTCGTGAATAACTTCAAAATTTTGTTCTTTTTTCATATAAATCAAAATACCGCCAGTTAAGTTGTAATCGTTCAATATTAATTCCGAATTATTAAGGTTCACATGTTAAAAATACATATAAATATATTTTTGTTTAATAATTGCAGGCCCAATGTTGTTACACGACGTTCATCAATGCGAAAATCAACTGACGAACAAACCGAAGATCTTAATTCATTTAGCGCAATGTACAAAGAAAGAAAACGATTGGCAAACGAGGACGTATCGTACGTAGACATTTATCATACTCCTTCGAAAAAAAACAAAGAAACTGACGAACCAACACAATCCACTAGAAGAAAAAGTATTTTGAAATCAGCCAGCAGTCGTGTTAGTGAGTAGTTTTGTTGAACTTTTGTTTTCCTAAAACAAATCATTTAATTTCCCTTTTAAATAAAAGCTGAAGGAACTCCAAAACGAAACATCCAACTTTCTAATATTGTTGAGAGGAGAATTTTCAAAAACGATGATGCTCTTTTGTCGACTCCCAAAAGAAGCCGCTCTAGAAAATCAAAAGATAATGATCAATCTGATGATGATTATTCAGCACCAAAAACTCCGACTCGTAAAAGTCCAGCAAGCAAACATACATCACCAGAATCCGGCCAAATGACACCTTCACAAAAACTTAAACTAATGCGTTCGGGCAGTTTGAAACCAACAATCGATAGTCGTCAGGTGTCCAAGTCTGACCGTCGCAAATCTGATTTACAAATAGCTCGCGAACGATTGCACGTGTCAGTTGTGCCCAAAAGCTTGCCATGCCGTGAGACAGAGTTCCTTAATATCTACACATTTCTAGAAGGGAAAATTCAAGACCAATGCGGTGGTTGTATGTATGTTTCCGGAGTTCCAGGCACTGGTAAAACTGCCACAGTTACTGGAGTTATTCGAGAATTACAACGTGTCAGCGCGGAAGATAGATTGCCCGACTTCGAATTTATTGAAATCAATGGAATGAGACTGACTGAGCCTCGGCAGGCATATGTACAAATTTATCGTCAACTCACTGGAAAAACTGTGTCCTGGGAGCATGCCCATTCATTGCTTGATAAGAGATTCACTACTCCAGCTCCACGAAGGACAACAACAGTGCTTTTGGTTGATGAATTAGATATCTTATGTAATCGAAGACAAGATGTTGTGTATAATTTATTGGATTGGCCAACAAAGTCGGCTGCTCGTTTAGTTGTTGTCACCATTGCAAACACTATGGATCTGCCGGAAAGACTTTTAATGGGTAAGAATTGCAAAAAAAAGTACATATATATTAAGTCATTTTTTCTAAATGTATTATAGGTAAGGTAACATCTCGTCTTGGTCTCACGCGACTTACGTTCCAGCCTTATTCACACAAACAGCTGCAAGAAATTGTTATTGGAAGATTAGGTGGTTCGGAAGCATTTAAAGGTGATGCTGTACAGCTAGTCGCACGGTAAGTTTAAGTATTATTTTTATTATTAATAAGACAGTAAATTGTATGCGGAAAACTGCCCCTTACATTGGATTTGGCAGCGACTTAACTGTTTTTCATTGCTTTCTTTTATTCAAGAACTTTAAGATAAAATACATTTAAAGTGGTTAACAAAGTCTTTGTTACTGTTTTTATATTTTAAAATCAAATGCTTACCGTTAAAATTCACGATTGGCGATAATATAATGCCAAATTGGAGCCATTAGAAAAGTTTTTTTACATTTCCCAAAAATTGCAAAATATTTGCACATTCGGTTTTCTATTTTTGCTTAAAAATAAATAACATTTGAAAAACAAAAATACATAGTTAGATAATTACGTAAAATTAAAAAAAAAATATATTAGTTCGACTTTTTTTGTTTAAAAATTTTAACTTAATTTATCAAAAACTGTACTTACGCATGTGAGCGTATAACCCTAGAACAATTATTTCATTTTCACGGTTTTGGACTTGATGCATTCGTATTGGCCCAAGAAAGTAAAGAAGGAGGAAAATCCGGAAAGACACTAAATGTGTTTCTTATAATTTTTACTGTACTCTAAAGTATTTATGATCGATTATTTGAAGTTTATTAATAGTGAGTTTCATTCAAATTTCAAAGATCTCCTCTCAAAATGGAGATTTGATCTTTTCAATGAAACTGTGTCCAAATTTAATTGTAATATTGGCCGCGTTTGGTGGCAAACCTAAAGTTATCCGGATGGCTTTGTGTTGTTGTAACGCCTAAGTAAAAACCAGATAATGAACTAAACCTATGTTGTCAAACACAAATCTCAAGCTACCCAAAAATTATTATTAATTTGAGGAACAGCTGATTCAAAACTTCATATTTGTATGCAATACAACTGAATTAGCAGAGAAAGCTACCTGGATCGTTCGAAAACAAACCCGCTACTAGGTATCTTGGCTAGCCTATCGGCATTGCACCGAACGCGTCCAATGCTGAATGACTGACACGCCAATTTCTGGAAAAAAACATATATTCATCATTAGATTCCTCATCAGATGAACACAAAGCAATAAAAAACTCCACTAAATTTATAAAATTTAAATTATTAACTTCTTCGTCTATTATTTGTTTAGTTTTTAGTTTAATTTTTTAGCAGGCACTTTTTTTTTTGTATAATCTACACGCGCTCAAGGGATTATGAATACCCTTTAAATGTTTCAACACAGCGCGGGCCTGAGGGTGAGGTTAAGGAAGAGAAAGAATGATAGGAAAGCTGTGTGGCGCGATATTAGGAGACTGTAGGTGATTGTTGTCTAAGATTTTATCTCCAGGGATGGCGGCTGAACTAATGCGGAGAAATTTCCGTGTGTTATTTATCTATGTATGTCCCTTATAATTCACATTAATTTTTTTATTCTTTGTCATATTTTATCGGTATACTAGTTTTACTAAATCACATGTTGTTAGTTCTATGCCTAAACAGCATGTAATGAGTAAACCAGCAACTCATTGTATGACATTTATTTTTAGAATTGGTTTTTAATGGTAAAATAAGAAGACATAGACTACGGCAGGGATCGAACCTGTGACCATAAGTTGAGAGGCGAACAAACAACTATCGCGCCACGGCTACCCCCAATTTCACAATAAATTAATAACAAAGTAGTTTCCATTTGATGTTTGGCAGAAAAAACGTTTTACGTGTATGCGTGCATTCAGATCAAATCTACCTAACCACCAAAGATCAGATCTTTCATGTTGAGATCTGATCTAGATTTGCTCTTTTTGTTGGAATGAAACTCTCAAAATTCAAAAAGATGAAATCTTTTGTCAGAAAGAGCAGATTTCTTCTTGAATGAAACTCGCTATACGTATACGCGCTTGAGAATAGGAACGAAAAATGTTGCGCGACAGTAAAAAGGGGGAATACTGAGCTTTGCATCATTGCAGTTTGATTGAAACATATGGACATTGTTATACTTCAGTTATTTTCAACTCGTTAAATTTAACCTTTTGTTTTCAAGCAGTAGTAGTGATTTTAGTCTTTCACTTTTTCGGGTTCTAAATTTTTACCATAAACAGTTTATCTTGAAAATTGTTGGCATATTTGGTGAATATTAGTTATTGTAAGAAAATGAATAATTATTTTCATTAAATTAAAGAACTTGAACGAAACAAAGTTCGTCGGGCAGCTAGTTTTATTTAAGAAATAATTGGAATGGCGTTTTAAGTGTTCGTTGTTTCTTTTTTTTTTTAATAATTTTGTTTCTTTAGTCCCTGCTAAACGAGAAAAACTGATCCGTCTCCCCATTCTCATGCAATTATGTTTAACTACATATTTTTCATACTCTATTTCTAGAAAAGTGGCAGCAGTATCTGGTGATGCTCGTCGCGCTCTTGACATTTGTCGAAGAGCAACTGAAATCGCCGATGCACAAGCAGCTGATCCTAAAATTGTTAATATGTTGCACGTGCAACAAGCTTTAAGTGAAATGATCTCAAGCGCCAAAGTACTGGCTATAAAGAAATGCTCTAGACTTGAACAAATTTTCCTTCAAGCTGTTGTAGCAGAGGTAAGAAAAAATAATACAGGCCAAGAATAAGTTGAAACTTTTTAGTTAACCTCGTATTTAATTTTTATTTAGGTCAATCGAACTGGAGTTGAAGAGACCAATTTCTTGGGAGTCTATTCACAAATTGAAACTATTTCTGCTTTTATGGGTGCTCCTGTTCCCACGCCGGGTAAGTAACAAATTTATACTACTCGTAATTATCATTTTTATCTTATTGTATTTCTATTTTATTTAAAGGGCTTGCTTTGAGGATTTGTTCGAAGCTAGGAGCTGAAAGACTGATCATATGTGAGCACTCAAGAACTGACATCTTCCAAAAAATATTACTTAATGTTAGTATGGACGATATTCATTATGCCCTCAAAGTTGATTCTAATTAGTTCATTATATTACTTGTTTTTATTTAAAAAGAAAACTGTTAACATACAATTTTTTTTACTGACTCGTAAATATAGGTTAAGTTTTATGTTTAAATAGTTTTAAAAAAAAATAAATCAATACAAAATCAACGTTATTTATAAATTTTTATATTTAAATAATTTTGTGTAACAAATGAAAGTACAAATTCGTGATAGAATAATGCAAATAAAAGAGTAATATTGCAAAACACTCATACAATACTTTTGGTGAAAATACTGTGAATATAAATAAATGATGTCGAAAGGCTATCATCAATATCAAATATACGCTTGTTGTTAATAATTTAATTGTTGCCATTATTGTTGTGACTAGATTGTAATTATTTCTATCAGAAATACCGTTTGCAAATTCATTAGCCTCTTTGGAAATAGAGATGTCATCTTGTTTTTGTGTAATATCCAGCAATAGATAAAGAAAACCAAAAATGTCAGCAAAATATGTATTTGCTGTAACCATTATTCCTACGAACAGTGGATTGTAGTGGGTAAGTCCAATGTATCCCGGATTGAGATCGATTGTCGCTAGACTGTTGGAGTTTCCCTAGAAAGTAATTGAAAATATAAATGCATTACAATTTTTACAAATAATGTTGCGCAGGTAGGGTAAGATAAGCTTTAGGATTTTTCTGAAAAAAAAAATCGCTTTCGAATGATGAAGGAAATTTGGGGTTGGTTTAATTTTTTAATTGTTGCAAATATAATTTCTATCCTGGAAAATAGAATGCTGGTGGCAATGAGCGAAGTGGGTATAAATGGCTTGACTTAGACGCGTGGTTTCGAGCCCCACGCTAGGCAGCATTCTTTTCTGTACCTATAGATATAATCGCAAGTAAAATCACGTTCCGAAGATTCGAATTGGAGAAAAATTTCCAGCGAAATTTTTAATCACGATAACCCACGATGTTAAATTAAGTAACTACAACTTGAACGAAAACCTACACAATCTTTATATATAAAAAAAATGGTGTCAAAAACGTATGACTCTAATGATCTCAGTTGGCATTTGACCATTTTCAATATACTTTTTTTTATGAAATATATGGTCGAGAAGAAGGTTTTAAGCTTATGTGCTTATGTGTATTGGTTTTCGATTTATGGCTGTTTGGTGAGCTATTAAAATTTAAAAATGATTACTAAAATTGCTAAATCTCATGAACTAATACACATAAACAGAAGCAATAAACAAAAACATGAACAAATATATATATTAAAAAATGTTGTCAAAAACGTATATCCTGATTTCGCTTTTGTTAGTTCAGCGGGTGTATTTCTTCATCGTTTGACCACTGAGTGAAAATTCGTGTTTGTGTTGCGTAAAAAATTAAAACGATTTCTAAATAATACGTTTTCAATACAATAATATGGTACGTCCACGTATTAATTTGGGCCGATCAACTCGGAAAGTTGAAGCTAGAAGAGAAGTCAGAGCTGCTCAAACAGATTATTAACGAACTGATGTTAATGCGGTTAATCGGAAGCGTAATGCCCGTGTGAAAGTTGCACAACGAATAAATTTGGTGCGTGGACTTTTGTGTGCAGTCATTGCAAGGCATTCAAATTTAAACAAGAAACTCTTGTATTGTGTTGTGCAAAGAAGTTTACGAGATATATATTAAATGACGCTGTGCTGCTATCAATAAGCGTGTTCCCGTACTTTGTGCACAAAAATGTGAAGACTGTCATTTTTGCTAGAATGGGGGTGATAATCTCTCAGGGCGCAACAAATTTTCACAAAAGTACGGGAACGCTTTGAACAACAATTTTTGCCATTTTTTAAACGTCATCATAAAAGTGTATTTTTGAAATTTTTTATAAAAGATTTGCGTGAAATTATTTCTTAAAATAACCAATTTGATGTCTCAAATTTCAATTTATTGCACGGATAAGCCCCACCAGACTATAAATTCCATTATTTTCAACTTTTGTAACGATACACTCTTGGCAACTGACAGTTATTGCTTTTTTCCTTCATTTGACAGTCTTCATAATTATGTCCAAAAAAATTTCTTGGACTAATATTTGCAGCCTGGGGAAATATTTTACTCTCTCATGAGCGCTCTGTTCTGTGAAAAACTACGAAAATTTGGAGTACGGGAACAGGATTTGACTGTTTTTCGTAGAAATTCGTAGATTTTTGCAGTTAAAGGTAGTACGGGAACGGACTTAATGCCACAACCCGATACATTGCGTTATACATTGACATAGGCTATGCGCGATTTGACAGGTGTCCTTTTCACATTATCATTTTCTTCTATTCAGCAAATGTGCTATTTTTCTTGCTGCAATTGATTCGAGTTTTGAGTATTATTACACTGATTCCGATCTAAAATTGAACGACGTACACGCCTTGCAATAATTAATCAGAATGTCAGTGATAATCAAACGCAAGAGGTGCGTGCAGAAGGTATAAATGTAGACCTGTCCATATTTCACAGCTTCGAACTGCACAATCACCACCACAAATTCGACAAAAAGTAATTAGAAGAAGAAAAGTGGTGAATGTAGACTTCAATCGCGCTGCTTTTGAATACGGTTGCGCAATCGCATTTACTTTATCGATGCTCCCGGTGGGACATGCAAGACATTCGTCATTTAATTGATTCTAGCAATAATTCGGCCAAGATCTCAAATTTCGTTGCATTATACATCATATGGCATTGCTGCCACACTGTTTGAAGGCGGTCGAACCACACATTCCGCTTTGAAGCTTGCCATGACATTTTTTCACGGTTGACAAACCAATATCGTGGACAATGACAGCGAAGTTGATGCGAGAATGCAAAATCATAATTTGGCATGAATGCACGATGGTGCATAAATGAGCTTTGGAGGCAATTGACCGAACAATGAAGGATTTACAAGGTGGTTCGAGATGATTTGGCGGGGATATGATATTGCTCATAGCGAGTTTTATTCAAATTTCAAAGATCTCCTCTCAAAAGTGAGATTTGATCTTTTCAATGAAACTTTTGGGTCCAAATTTTATTGTAGTATTTGCCGCGTTCGGTGGCGTATCTTAAACAGACCGGATTGCTTTGTGTTGTTGTAACGCCTAGGGAAAAAGTAGATGATGAATTAAACATTATCTTGTCAAATACAAATCTCAAGCTGCCCAAAAATTATTATTAATTTCAGGAACAGCTGATGCAAAACTTCAGATTTGTATGCAATACAATTAACTTATGGCGTTTTTATTTGGCAATCCGGAATTCTTCTTCGATCGGGGATTCCAACTGAACACTTGTGTGATTCTGACGAATCTGAATTTAAATGAGATTGTATGTGTGAAAATAGTTGTGTACGTGAGAATATTCAAATTTAAAAAAAATGTTTGTTGCACAATTGTGATATACAAAATGACAACAGTCGAGTTTGACGTTCAAGTATATGAATGTGTGAGTGCTTCTACTAAGGTATCTTGGCAAGCCTATCGGCATTGCACCGAACGCGTACAATGATGAATGACTGACACACATTTCTAAAAAAAAAAACATCTTCATCAGCAGATGATGAGGAAGATGAAGGTAAAGCAATAAAAAACTCCACTAAATTTATAAGATTTAAATTATTAACTTCTTCGTCTGTTATTTTTTAGTTTAATTTTATAGCAGGGACTGGCACAATTTCACAATAAATTAATAACAAAATAGTTTCCATTTGATGTTTGACAGAAAAAACGTTTTACGTGTATGCGTGCATTCAGATCAAATCTGCCTAGCCACCAAAGATCAGATCTTTCGTGTTGAGATCTGATCTGGATTTGCTCTTTTTGTTGGAATGAAAATCTCAAAATTCAAAAAGATGAAATCTTTTGTCGGAAAGAGTAGATCTTTTCTTGAATGAAACTAGCTATCAGTAAAGATTTTCGTCGAAGGCTTTCCGTCATCCCGAAATTTACTAATGCCAATGAATTTAATGCGTACTTGAAATCGTCGTCTTTGTGCCGACATGTCAAGAAAAAATAGAAAAACATTGTTTATCGTATCACTCTCTACTAATTTTTATTCCATTCAAATATATCACATTGGTAAATTTGAACTGTTTGTGTTTTTTTACAGCTCTGCAGTTCATTTGAAGGCGATAAATTGGAGCGAGACGAAGTTCGCCTAGTCCGCTAGTAGATTTATAAAATAATAATTAAGTTTCATTCTCAAATTTATATAGTTGTAATCATTCAAATTAATCAAATTAAGGGTTTTATAGCATTAAATATATATATATATCATATATTTCAATATTATTCAATCTATATATATAAATTGTCTGTTTCTCTAAAACACTGAATTTATTAAACCTAATTTACAATAATCTAAAACCTAATATTAAAAAAAAAAACATGAAGTAATTAGTTTTATTTCATTCGTATGTGCGAATGAATCTTTCGTTTTCGCAGTTGCATGAAGCAAATCGTTGGCACTTACGAAAACGTTTGATCGTATTGCGAGATACAGAATGTCACCTCTGGTTGCAGTTAAAAGACCATAGTTCTTACAGGCACATAGTTAAAATTAAATTATATTATTAGTTGTTTCCCGCTTGCTTCACTGGGCCCACACAGAAAACATGTTGTACATGCTGATGTTTCCAAGCAAAGCTTAACGTGTATTGTAATAAATATCTAGTGTTTAGGTTTTAATACCGATATTTATCTTTTAAAATATGTTATTTTCATTGGCTTAGTATGTATTGCAACATGCGGTACCGGCTATTTAAAAAAAAAAACTAATAGGATGTAGAGTAACTAGTAAAATAAGAAACAAGTATAGCACTATCGATAGATTTAGTAAAATAAATTATTTCGGCTAGAATTTTGTATAACTTACCTGATAAAAGTAAAACATCTTGCAAACACAAATAGTCACAACAGTTTTGTACAATAAAATCATTTGGGCATCTAGTTTTCTCCTTGATCCTCTCAAATTATCACATAAGCTAAATGTACATTTCAATAAAAATTGAATTGCAAAGACTAGAAACACATTATGCGGCTTGTGTAAAAGTGTTGATATCAACGTGAAAACTGTCAGATTTGTACCAAGTAATTTACACAAACGTGAATTATCCAGTTTATTGTTTGTTGTTGTACTAAATATCACAGGCAAATAGCTTGATGCTAAAATATATATCACACTCGTCCAATAGAATGGCAGTACTAAGAACGGACTGAAAGCAAAACTATTTTGAATAAAAAAAAAAACAGAATTTCAATTAAATGCAATCCACTCCCATTGATAAACTTACTTGAAATGTTTGGCATGAAAAAATACAACAGCATTGATGACACCTCGATAGCAGTATACCGACACGCAGGTTATAATGCAAGCTACCATTTGGAGAGGAGTGTTGAATTGATTAAGTTGATACAATATTAATAAAAGACCTGCAATATTAAGTAATTGTAAGAAGTAAAGTTCAAGGTATTGAAATAAAATATATTGACCACTTACTAACTACGAGAAACAAGCTTAGATATATTTTGTTATCTGACACAGCAAACCAATCGCCCATATCTGGTATTCGCATCCATTTATCCCCAGTTTGATTGAGTCTTCGCACGAAAACCGTTACTAGCACAGCCAAAAATGGTTTCGTCAAAGGACTCAAAATTTTAAAGAAAATCAAAATATCCCTTTCTAAGGAGGAGGAACTACTAAAAGTTATAACTTTTAGTCGCGTATTTGAGATGTTTTTCCAGAACAGACTTAATAAGAAGGTTGGTCCTAAGTAATACCATGTTTGATGTTCTTCTTCAATAAACGATGTACTACACAAGGAGAATATTTGAAAAAGAATTCCAAATGCTATAGAAACTGGAATGTCAAGATTAAACTGTAAAGAAAAAGATATTAGTTTTAACAATTTTCACATACACATTTTCTATTGTAAGAGCCAACTTACAATCGTACGATTTCTTGTCAGAAGTTTAAACAGTTCAAGGCTCAGTAGAATAATGACAAATACTGGAATAGTTGTCAGACACATAAGTACGATATTACTAGTGCGCACATACTGAAACACATAACCAATTGTGTTTATTGAAACTGCAGCAAGAAACACCCTGCCCAAATAAAGCATTGGCTCGCGAATCTTTTTGGAAAAATTAACCAAGGTAATACATGTCAAAAATACCAGAACTGTTGACTAAAAAAAAATTAATAAATAAATTGAATAAAGAAAGTTAAATATTTAATTCACCAAGCACGTTAAAGTAACTCCCAAAAAAATCATTCCAAAATCGAATCTAGTATAAGATCTAGCAAATTTTTGTGAAATTTCATTCGCCGAACGAATGTAATTTAGTTTGGCCTTTTCAAAAAGATAAGCACTTGTTGTATTCTGTTTTAATATATTTGTTAGATATATTGTGTGAGCATCGTTGGCAGTTTCATACCACGAAAAATAATCTAAAAAGTTTAAAGTTTTAAAACTGTTTGCAAAAATTTATGATTGCATTACCTTTCATTTCGACATTGTTTTTGCCATATTTAGCAATTGCTTTGTCGATAAGGAACTTTGTATTGTAATAAAGGGCATATAATTTTTCTTCAGGTGTCAATGTATCGATTAACTCTGGTATAACGACTCCTATGCTAGTTGATGGTATTGGAACATCAAGAAGTATCGATAATGTTGCAGCAATGTCCACTTGATTGTATTCTAATGTTCTGTAAATATAAAACATGTTTTTTTTTTTATAAATAGTTGAATTTGTTCAAGTTTATCCCAAATCCAAAGGCTAAGGCTGTAATTCCTTTTTCAAGTCAAGATATTGCGTCTTAGAAGGGTACGATAGCACCTAACTGATGAGCCCAACTATCGTACCTGGGCGAAACGTATTTTGGGCTACAGGTCATAAAAATCTTCAATTTGGCTTTATTCCACACAGTCCACAAAAACAAAAATATATTATTATTTGCGTTTTCTTCTATTCTATTACTGACCAGACCACGGGCATAACATACATTTAGGTGCAAGAATTTAACCAAATTCCCCTAAATAATATAATTTGCAGTGTGTAAATGCTGCAAAAAACCATCGACCGAAAAACATTGCGTCTTAGAAGGGTATGATAGCATCTAACTGATGAGCCCAACTATCGTACCTGGGCGAAACGTATTTTGGAATACAGGTCATAAGAATCTTCAATTTGGATTTAATCCACACAGTCCACAAAAACAAAAACAAAAATATATTATTATTTGCGTTTTCTTCTATTCTGCCAATATATATATACAATGAATATTCTGGAGGATTTATCGCAAGAAATAGTACTCGTGAGAAAAATGTTTTTAAGTGAAATAGGATGGGATTTAATCCACAAATTAAAATTACTACAATCCACATCAGTATTAAAAATGGTTTCAAACAGGGCCAAGTAAAGCTGAAGAATATAATCACTTGACCCGTGGGCTAAAATGACAAAAAAAAAAATTTAAAAAAACACTAAGCAACGCACCGGAAAGCTCAAAATCCAGCAACATTTTAACTAGGAGACATTTATTACCGAGTGCCTCGGGTTTACCTGCGGAACGAAAGAATTAACTATGGCCGATATAATACAGCTCTAGATGATTGAAAAACTTGAGGATTTGAAAATATTATAAAATAATTCCAAAACTTAAAAAAAAAACTCACTTATCATTTTTTGAACAATAGCGACCAGTCGCAATAAGTGGAATAAGCAGTTCTTCAGGGGAACTTCCACCGTGGCCTCCGCCATTTCTCATTCCATGATCAGCAGTCAAAAGCAAAAGTGGCTTTGGTTCAGTAATCTAAATTAAAAATTAAACATACCTTATGCCATTAGAGTGTTTACTTTAAAAATTACCCTTTTTACGAGTGCTTTATCGATGACTTCGACAACATCATCCATTTCTCTCAGTTTAAAAAATATCTTTCCTCCATTTGAACCCTCCATATGACCAATACGATCCAATCCGATATAATGCAATATAAGGAAATCCCAACTGGTTAAATTTGTCAGTTCTTTACGTAAACTTCTAGTAATATTGATGTCACCCTAAAATTAGTGTTTATCAGAAGGACATTTCAAAATGATGATCACGCTTATTAATTACCTCATTAAACTCTGTAAGGTAAAACGAATCGGTGTTTGGTTCGTATCTATGAAATATTTTAGAAAACAAATCAACCCATGTAAAATCGCCATAGAAAACTACTTTATCTCCTCGTTGGTGCAACTTATGGAGAATGGAATCCTCAAGTGGTTGCGAACTTCCCAGATTCAAGATTACATCTATAAAATTCGATATTGTTCCCGATGTAAGGCTCTTGATTCGGGGCAAGGTGACTGTGGGAATGCTTGCTTTTAATTGAATCTTACAATACCGGCCAGTATAGGGCATTAGTTCTGGAATAACGAAATCAAATCGAAGAGCATCAACAACCATCAAAACAACATTCGAATATTGTTTTTTTGGGCGATTTAAACTGTAATTATAAGGTTAATTTTATGATTGGAATATGTTATTAATATTTATTTGTTAGCGAAAAGAACCTTAAGCCATTTAATTTAGTTGGATGTTCCGGAGATGGAGATAACCCTGTTTTTTGGAAATCAACTGGATAGAATCCCATCAAGAAGAGAAAACATCCAAATACAAATGCACTTAGCAGGTAAAACAAAAACCAATCATGCTTATTCATATTTTATTTACAATTTGGTTTTATTATTTTACATTTCATAAAACATGAAACAAAAACAAACAATATTTTTAAGAAAAATATTTTTTTTTCGGTAAAATCAACCAATGACGATGACGTTCAAGGGTTTTCGTTGTTGCAACCAAACAGCAAGAAAACGCAGGTGTTTTTCAGTGATGCCAATAGTAGTTTATTTTTTGTGTATAACTGAACTGAAACTCAACTAGATTTCGACGAATTGAAATTAGATTGGGGACGTTCACTCAATTATTCTTAGTAATCTGGAATAACTTTCTGTTGTTGTAATGCGTGCAAAACCACATCTGATGAAAAAACAGCTGCTCTCATGACAGCTATCTTGAGTTATCCCACAAAAATTGGAATAACTAGCTATCCGAGAACAAATGTATAGAACCAGCTGACTGCAAAATTGGTTGGTATGCGTTTTGCTTTGATTTTTTGACAGCTTTCAGCTAACCTATCTGATTCGTCCACAGATATACCCCGATAGCTTGGTATCCGAGATAACATATCTAATAAGTGAGTGATCGCCCCCATTAGCAGCCTGATTCTCCCCAACATCAATGATACCTAATATCGATTTCGTTTCAATAATTAGGATTCGCTACTAAAACCAATACTTTTTGGCTTTGAAAAGAACGATTACGGACCGAATCTCTTTTTGGGACTGTGTGTGTTGATTGGCAGCTCTAAAAAAAAACAAATCTTCAATTCGTTAAAACATCATTATTTCGTTTTAATTTCCCGATTCCGACGCGGGGGAGTTCCTAAACCCACTTGCACTTTTTTAATATTTGTTTCCAAGAAGTTTTTAACAATTTTTTTTATTTTTTAATATATTAATTTACTTTTTCTGTACACTGCCACAAAATAAAAATTAATTCACAACACAACAATTGAGAAACGTCAAAACAAATATTGTAGTGTGTGTACGAATCTGTGCACAAATCCGTTTTGAATCCGTCTCCAAAAAGAGATTCAATACGGATCTGTTTTTTCAGAAAAATATTGGTTTTAATTTGAAACGAATTTGATTTTCAGAAAAAAATTGTCGGCGGATCGACGGCAAGTCGATGTTTTTGTTGAAACGAAATCGACATAACAAGTCACAAGCAGATGTGAAATTAATTTTGTGACTTTCGGATTCTCGTAAAAATAAGGAGGCTTTACATGCATCTTCATCTTCATCTGCATTGACATCCGCAAAAAAAGAGGAAACAAAATAAAAAATTCATACTTGTGCGATAGAGAGCGAAAACCAAAATGGAGATCATCTTCATGTATGAAGATTATAGGAAGGACGAACCTGTAGTTGCAGATTATAGTGAAGATGAACATGTTCATCTTCATTATAGCATTTTCATCTGCACCATAATTTGTTCCGTTCAGATAACGAATTTTCAAGTTTTTTTTTACCATTTCACCTCAGTTTGCTTAAAAACAACGAAAATAGCGAAAATTTTCTTCTCAAAACTACATACCTGAAATCTAAGCACATGTGATTGTGAGATGTGTCAAGAAAGTTAAAGCAGAGTTCGAGTAAGTTATTAGTGTGTACCCTGTCTTACTTTTATGTTTGTTTTATATTATTGGCCCGCTCTACTTTTCTTCAAGTCTGCAGATGCAGATCCATGTAAAGCCGCCTATAATCGAAATTGTGATCTACTTCAGAGCAGGTCACAACTCACAAATAGTTTGAGTTTAGACATTTCGATGCGACATTCGATATAATATTTTGTGAAACAATTTATTTTATATCCCAACATGAAGTAAACAGAAATATTAAACTTTAATTTGAGATGATAACTTCAGCATTGACTACCAGAGAGAAAGAAAAAGTGTCAGAGCATCCTAAATAAACACTTTACCATTAATCACATAATAGTGTGATTGCCTTTAGGTATTCTGATCATTCTATACAATTCCAGAACAAATATAAATCCTTTTACATTTTCTTGTTTAAAAACTAATTAAACAGATTCTCTTTGATGGTTGTTCATTTGTTTAAATAAATGTTATGGAGTCACAATAATCACAAGGGCTTGTGACTTGTGATTCGTCACAAGGGGGAGAATCTACCTGTAGGTATTTAGGACGGTATTCACGGACCGCTATTAAGTGGCTCTTAAGTTTATGAGTCTCATAAGTCATAACTTGCGAATTATTCGGGGGCGACTTTCCATTAGGGGAGCACGCGTAGAACTTTGATTTTTTTACAGTGAGCTAAGGGTTTCTATAGAACAGCTTTAAAATATTACGCTGAGGAAACACTGTAACATCCCCATTCTGCCGTTGTGATGCTCACAGGTCACAATTTTTTGTGAGGTTTCTTATGAGGAAGTCACAATTTCGTATTCTGTTGAGACCTTCATAAAAAACCTCACAAGAAAACTCACCATGGGAAGGTTTTATTTATTTATTTATTTATTTTATTTAAGTGATGGCGGCTAGCTGATTTGTCAAAACAAACATCAAAATAATCTGCAAGCAACAAAAGTGATGAATTACCTAAAAATTGTTTAAAAACATATGCAATAATAACAGTTCTATTTTGAACGGCGTGGAGTCCATTAAATTTGGTTTTAACAATTACAAACATTAAAGATAACACCTTATTTTGACTTCACTTGAGTCGATATACGAACGTTTAATTGTTTATTACAGAAAAATACACAACATTCAACAAAAACGAATTAAACAGTAACAGTAAAGTTATTGTTTGCAATAATTGTTGCTGTCTAACAAAAGCCGTGTTTTATTGGGTAATTTATCCAACGTAAGTTTATACGTCGTAGCATTTTACATACAATTCGCTACGGTCGATAAAATGCTGAAGTAGAAGCTACGGTGGATGGTTGCTTGACGTTTATTCGAGTCTCGAATTTGATTTTGTTAGTTTTGTTGGTACGATTAATAATTAGATTGAATCTCGATGGATATGTTCATGGAGTTTTATGATTATTAATTTCATTCGTAAGACAAATCGATCTGTTTGATTCTTTTTTTTTCTTTTTTTTTTAGTTGGCCAGTTTATATTTCTAAAATCTTATGCTACGTTTTCACCTAAAGATAATCCGGTTTAAATTGAGAAGATTAAAAATTAATCTTCAAGTGTTTTCACCAGTGAAAAAAAGATTGGTTTGACGTTTTCACTATGAATTGTCATTCAAAAGTCAACACAACAAGACAAAAACAAAATAATTGGGAAGAAGAATAATAATTTCGGTGCAGTAAACAAATTGAATTTCAATGAATAAAAATGAGTAATAACATTAAAATATTGTTATCCCAACATCTTGCAGCAAATAGATATATTTACATCAATACTTCAATCACCTTTGCAAGGTTTTCGTTTTTATGTATTTGGGAAAGACCAACTTCAAAGAATTATTGTAGGATAGCTAAAACATTTTCCATTACAAATTCGAGCACCGACCGCTTTGGTCTTTGTAGCTTTATTGCATTTTTTATTTTTATACTTATTTATAAACAAAAACAGAATTTGAAGGCAACGACAAATTATATCCGACAGAAAACAAATTAAATAATGTTGGACAGTTTTTTTTTTGCTGAATGTCAATGGAGAAAATATGACATTCGAATAGGCGCGTTCTATGAAATAAGGTTTGTTTCTTTTGAGAATCTTCTACTTCGAAGAAGATTTCAATGAGATTAATTTCTAATCTTCATTTAAGGAGATTAAAATTTGTATGGGAAATCTTCAAGATTTAGAAGATTTCAAAGAGGATTTATGGTTAATCCACTTAAATCTGGATTAAGTGGTAGGTGAAAACGTAGTATTAGATCATTCCATTTTTTTAATAAATTATAAGCTGTTCTTCTGAAAAGTTTCTGACTTTTACTATTAAAAATTATAAAATTATAAAAATATCTATTGAATGAATTCCGTTTTACTTTTATTTTTTGACTAACAAAGACCAATATTCGTGTATTTGTGTTCAATTTTTGTTGATATTTATAATATAAATTAACTAAATTAAATTAGTTTGGTGAAAAAAATCATCTTTTTATTTAGATCTACAAAAAAGAAATTTGAGAAGATAAGCCGCATTGGGTGGAACTGCACTATAGAGGAGCTGCTCGACACTGCGCCGCAATATATTTACTCGTATGCAATTCTATGAGCTATAAGGTTAGGCGCTCAAATATGCAACTTTCAATTTTGCAACAGTTTGGTTGCTAAAGTGAATAACATGAGAGTGCGCGCAAATGCAGTAACAATTCAGACCACGATTCGAGCAACTTAAAAGTTTGCGTTTTGGCACAAATTGAACGATCGCCCCAAATAAGTTCTTCAGTTTGTATCACACCGAACTATAATGTAACTGCGCGTACATTAAATCAAAATATTATATGTGTGATGGTTTATCTCGTTGATTAATTTTAAGTTGCTAATGTGCGCGATCATCGTTCTACTAGTGATTAAACTATTTCGTTTCGGAAAAATTGCATGTGCGCGGCTAGCCTAAACGCACTGAACTAAACTTCACAAAATGTGCTTTTTCTTCATTGTTTTTTTTTGACATGGACTGGGCGTACATTTTTGTGATCCCTTTGTTTTTTTTTCTGACATGTGCATGGAAATGGCAAACCAAATGTTAACTATTTACTCCTTACTCCGCGTATGTTAAGTGCAGTCTGATGAGTGAATATTGAATTGAAAGCAATCGGAAAATAAATTTGTAAATTGACTTGAAAAATAAAACTCTAGATATCGATCTACCCAGATAATTAATAAAAACATGAAATATAAAGGGGAAATGTAAGGGTAGTGAACAATTTAAGCTACGTTGTAGTATGCGTTCAGAACCAAGAAACATTAAAAGGAAACAAGCAAATCTGCGGCAATTTTGTATACTCGTGTGAAAGGCATAGACGATTTCTAAAACAGTACAAAAATTGTCCTGTGTAAAAAGGGACTTGACCATAGTCTATGAACAAACCCATTCACTTATCATTTCCTTTCTATTGGTGCAAAATGAATGTTCGAATTTAACATTGCAAATGCAGAAAAAATTAAAACAAGAAATAGGTTTGAAACATAAATTAAATAGTGTTACGTTTTTCTACTTTCTATTTTATATGAATAAAAGCTAATTATTGTTCATAATTTTGATATTTTCTTAATTTTCTTGGCAAAAGACTGTTTCATTACTTGTGACTGCTGTGCAGGGGTACCATTTTTACAAAAATAAAAAAGCTAATGTCGATGCTACCGTCGCGTCGGAGCGGAATTCTCTCCGATTTACTACGTATCGGAGTCATTTTGCTTGGAGGTAATTCTCCGATCGGCTGATCGGAAATTTTGTTCGACGAAATTCAACGAATGCCATTTGTATGCGATGAAGTACTTTTAATGGTTTTATTTATGACAGATAAAACAAAATATTCTCCGAAGTCCTCCGACAAGTTCTCGTTGCGAAAAGTATTTTCTTTTTAAAGAAATTGTTTATTAAAATGTAAGTAATGAAGAAATAAACCTTATGTACGTGAACTAGTGGGCTTAATAAACAAGTTCACAGCAATATGAAAGGATGATAAATCTGCCCAGCGAATATCCCGATATTGTATATCTAAAATAAAACAAGAAGAACACCAGAAAATGTGGCTGTGTTTTAGTTTTGAATACATCATATATTTTTTAAAGGTTTGGAGTGACACCATCAGACCGATAATTTGTTTTGTATTTGTGTTGAATCTGCTCCAAAACAATAGCAAACGCCTGAAGTTTATATCCATCGCAATGCGTCGTCGTATTTCTTTAAAATTTCTGAAATTGAATTTCCGACGAAGATGCGTTGCGGAGAAAACTTCGCTCCGACGCACGGTTACCTCGATAGGGAATATTACATATTGTACTTTCAGATTTATGCACTCGGGCATTGGTGTCGATCTAGTGCCATGTTGCTGAGAAAAGTCTTGCCGCAAAGATGACACATTCGATTTTAGACAATTCTATGTATCATGAGATTTTAATTTCAGTTCATTTGGAGAGCTGAAGAAATGTATAGAGATTTCTAATCGTGGTTAAAAAATGTACCTTTTTCCACATTGCTGCTTCACATTAGTTTCATTTAAATCATAATTTTGTTCATGGTTGTCTCGTACACTACAAGATATAAATTTTCTCTAACAATGTTTGCACTTGAAGAAATAACTCCTTTACGTGGCAAGTTTTCTTGTGGAAATCGAAATGAATTTCACTAAAAGTCGGCAAATATAGGCCGATAGATAAAAGTTGTATCTTGAATGACAAACGGATCATTCATATCCCTTAACTATCTTAGAATTCTGCTGCACTACAACTAAAGAGCCATTTATTAAAAAATCAATTAATGCAGTTTTATTAATTCTTACATTTATAGATGAAACTACTTCCAAAAGATGTATCAAAATCAAATTCAATTCCATGTTTGTTCTTTTTTCGTTTTTTTTTTTTTTGTATAGTTTTGTTTCACAGATATGTCAAGTAGGTGAGTTGTGATGTGCCAAGAAGCAGTTCATTATTTATTACACACGGATACTTATACTCAGTAGATTTATTGTTAAAGATAATAATTAAAACGGTTTTATAATGAAAATATAAGTTTTTTCTATTTTTAACATATTTTAAAGCTTGCAAAGCTCCACTTTCCTTTATGACACCGTGAATTTTCACACGCGGATACTTTTATTCGGTAGATTTATGGTCAAAAGTAATAAATATCACAATTTTTAAGCGAGAAAACTTTTATATAAATATTAAATTAATTTTTAAAGTTAACATTTTTCATACAAAATGTATGCAATTTATTACAGCGAACAACTACCTTTCTCTGTTTTGACAGTTCGTTACCATACACATATGAGTGTATACTACTTTGGTATGGTATAGTGCTATGAAATGTGCATTTTTTTTGGGATTTTTTGGGAAGTATATGTTTTTTTGTTGAATTCTTAAAGAAATTGTTTATATTTTCTGGGTATATTTCTGATCCCTCTAGTATTCAACAAACTGATTTTGACTGTTATTGTTTGATATTTAAACGGTTAAAAATGAGAATATTTATGAGAATTTACTATGCATTTTTTGTTTGCATTTCAAAATAATTGATAAAATGTTTGTAACAGGCTCCGGGTCAATAAAACACGGTGTTATATGGTGTACAACGTTTCGAGCATGAATACACTCTTCATCAGGCAGCAACGAAAACACAGTCACAAATTAAAAACGACGGACAGTAGTGGAAATATATTTTTTTTATAATTTTTATTTTTTAAACATATTTTTTCAATAACTGCGTAAAGGCCGTATAATTAATTCAAATTTTTGTTGCTGCCTGATGAAGAGTGTTTTATTGACCTGGAGCCTGCTACAAATATTTTATCAATTAAATATTGTAGGTCACAAACAAATTCCTATAAAAATAAATATTTCAAAATTATTAAAATGGCAAGTGGAAGTCGTCGCGTTTCAGAAATGTCGGTGTCTACGAGTGATAGTGATATTTATGGAAGTTCTTCAAAGAGGAGGAACATTAAAACTGAAGAAATTAAAACCTTCTGGTAAATTAAAAAAGTGATATAAATTAATAATTCGGCTATTTAAAATTTACATTTATAGGAACTTGGTGAAACTCTCTAAGAAGATTAGTGATGAGCCTTTGGCAATCGCATTTGCTCAAGAGTTGGGGTTGCTGCCTTCTATAAAAAATTGTAGGGTACATAGGAGTGCCATGTCAATTTACTCCAGAGAAAGTGGCATGGGTTTTTTTCCGATGCAATAAAGGTAGTTGCAAAGGAAAAAGGAGGATTTTTCGTACCATAGGGACATATAGAGTTTGATGGGTCTAGGACGCTTAGTTTAGTCAGAAATCGCGTTTAAAGATAAAAATATCCAAATTTTTTAAAATTAGTTTTTCATGTCATTCGTTACATAGATTAAAAGGTGGCACTTCCAAGATCACGAATATATAATTTTTAAGTCGCTAGGGCAAGTAGTTTAGCCGCAAATCGAATTTTAAGGGACAGACAAAGTGTAAAGTTTGATGGGTCTAGGACGCTTAGTTTCGTCAGCAATCGCGTTTAAAGCTAAAAATGTCCAAATTTTTAAAAATTAGTTTTTTGTGTCATTCGTTACATGGATTGAAAGGTGGCACTTCTAAGATCACGAATACATAATTTTTAAGTCGCTAGGGCAAGTAGTTTAGCCGCAAATCGAATTTCAAGGGACAGACAAAGTGTAAAGTTTGATGGGTCTAGGACGCTTAGTTTAGTCAGAAATCGCGTTTAAAGATAAAAATGTCCAAATTTTGTAAAAGTAGTTTTTCATGTCATTCGTTACATGGATTAAAATGTGGCACTTCCAAGATCACGAATATATAATTTTAAGTCGCTGGGGCAAGTAATTTAGCCGCAAATCGAATTTTAAGGGACAGAAAAAGTGTAAAGTTTGATGGGTATAGGACGCTTAGTTTAGTCAGAAATCGAGTTTAAAGATAAAGATGTCCAAATTTTTTAAAATTAGTTTGTCATGTCATTCGTTACATAGATTAAAAGGTGGCACTTCCAAGATCACGAATATATAATTTTTAAGTCGCTAGGGCAAGTAGTTTAGACGCAAATCGAATTTTAAGGAACAGAAAAAGTGTTAAGTTTAATGGTTCTAGGGTGCTTAGTTTAGTCAGAAATCGCGTTTAAAGACAAAAATGTCCAATTTTTCTAAAATTAGTTTTTCATGTAATTCGTTACATGGATTAAAAGGTGGCACTTCCAAGATCACGAATATATAATTTTAAGTCGCTGGGGCAAGTAATTTAGCCGCAAATCGAATTTTAAGGGACAGAAACAGTGTAAAGTTTGATGGGTATAGGACGCTTAGTTTAGTCAGAAATCGAGTTTAAAGATAAAGATGTCCAAATTTTTTAAAATTAGCTTGTCATGTCATTCGTTACATGGATTAAAAGGTGGCACTTCCAGGATCACGAATATATAATTTTTAAGTCGCTGTGGCAAGTAGTTTAGCCGCAAATCGAATTTTAAGGGACAGATAAAATGTAAAGTTTGATGGGTCTAGGACGCATAGTTTAGCCGGAAAACGCGTTTAAAGATAAAAATGTCCAATTTTTTTTAAATTAGTTTTTCGTGTCATTCGTTACATGGATTAAAAGGTGGCAGTTCCAAGATCACGAATATATAATTTTAAGTCGCTGGGGCAAGTAGTTTAGACGCAAATCGAATTTTAAGGAACAGAAAAAGTGTTAAGTTTAATGGTTCTAGGGTGCTTAGTTTAGTCAGAAATCGCGTTTAAAGACAAAAATGTCAAATTTTTTAAAAATTAGTTTTCCATGTAATTCGTTACATGGATTAAAAGGTGGCACTTCCAAGATCACGAATATATAATTTTAAGTCGCTGGGGCAAGTAATTTAGCCGCAAATCGAATTTTAAGGGACAGAAAAAGTGTAAAGATTGATGGGTCTAGGACGCATAGTTTAGCCGGAAAACGCGTTTAAAGATAAAAATGTCCAATTTTTTTAAAATTAGTTTTTCGTGTCATTCGTTACATGGATTAAAAGGTGGCAGTTCCAAGATCACGAATATATAATTTTTAAGTCGCTGGGGCAAGTAGTTTAGCCGCAAATCGAATTTTAAGGGACAGATAAAATGTAAAGTTTGATGGGTCTAGGACGCATAGTTTAGCCGGAAAACGCGTTTAAAGATAAAAATGTCCAATTTTTTTAAAATTAGTTTTTCGTGTCATTCGTTACATGGATTAAAAGGTGGCAGTTCCAAGATCACGAATATATAATTTTTAAGTCGCTGGGGCAAGTAGTTTAGCCGCAAATCGAATTTTAAGGGACAGAAAAAGTGTAAAGTTTGATGGGTCTAGGACGCATAGTTTAGCCGGAAAACGCGTTTAAAGATAAAAATGTCCAATTTTTTTAAAATTAGTTTTTCGTGTCATTCGTTACATGGATTAAAAGGTGGCAGTTCCAAGATCACGAATATATAATATTTAAGTCGCTGGGGCAAGTAGTTTAGCCGCAAATCGAATTTTAAGGGACAGAAAAAGTGTAAAGTTTGATGGGTCTAGGACGCATAGTTTAGCCGGAAAACGCGTTTAAAGATAAAAATGTCCAATTTTTTTAAAATTAGTTTTTCGTGTCATTCGTTACATGGATTAAAAGGTGGCAGTTCCAAGATCACGAATATATAATTTTTAAGTCGCTGGGGCAAGTAGTTTAGCCGCAAATCGAATTTTAAGGGACAGAAAAAGTGTAAAGTTTGATGGGTCTAGGACGCATAGTTTAGCCGGAAAACGCGTTTAAAGATAAAATTGTCCAATTTTTTTAAAATTAGTTTTTCGTGTCATTCGTTACATGGATTAAAAGGTGGCAGTTCCAAGATCACGAATATATAATTTTTAAGTCGCTGGGGCAAGTAGTTTAGCCGCAAATCGAATTTTAAGGGACAGAAAAAGTGTAAAGTTTGATGGGTCTAGGACGCATAGTTTAGCCGGAAAACGCGTTTAAAGATAAAAATGTCCAAATTTTTTAAAATTTGTTTTTCGTGTCATTCGTTACATGGATTAAAAGGTGGCAGTTCCAAGATCACGAATATATAATTTTTAAGTCGCTGGGGCAAGTAGTTTAGCCGCAAATCGAATTTTAAGGGACAGAAAAAGTGTAAAGTTTGATGGGTCTAGGACGCATAGTTTAGCCGGAAAACGCGTTTAAAGTAAAAATGTCCAATTTTTTTAAAATTAGTTTTTCGTGTCATTCGTTACATGGATTAAAAGGTGGCAGTTCCAAGATCACGAATATATAATTTTAAGTCGCTGGGGCAAGTAGTTTAGACGCAAATCGAATTTTAAGGAACAGAAAAAGTGTTAAGTTTAATGGTTCTAGGGTGCTTAGTTTAGTCAGAAATCGCGTTTAAAGACAAAAATGTCAAATTTTTTAAAAATTAGTTTTCCATGTAATTCGTTACATGGATTAAAAGGTGGCACTTCCAAGATCACGAATATATAATTTTAAGTCGCTGGGGCAAGTAATTTAGCCGCAAATCGAATTTTAAGGGACAGAAAAAGTGTAAAGATTGATGGGTCTAGGACGCATAGTTTAGCCGGAAAACGCGTTTAAAGATAAAAATGTCCAATTTTTTTAAAATTAGTTTTTCGTGTCATTCGTTACATGGATTAAAAGGTGGCAGTTCCAAGATCACGAATATATAATTTTTAAGTCGCTGGGGCAAGTAGTTTAGCCGCAAATCGAATTTTAAGGGACAGATAAAATGTAAAGTTTGATGGGTCTAGGACGCATAGTTTAGCCGGAAAACGCGTTTAAAGATAAAAATGTCCAATTTTTTTAAAATTAGTTTTTCGTGTCATTCGTTACATGGATTAAAAGGTGGCAGTTCCAAGATCACGAATATATAATATTTAAGTCGCTGGGGCAAGTAGTTTAGCCGCAAATCGAATTTTAAGGGACAGAAAAAGTGTAAAGTTTGATGGGTCTAGGACGCATAGTTTAGCCGGAAAACGCGTTTAAAGATAAAAATGTCCAATTTTTTTAAAATTAGTTTTTCGTGTCATTCGTTACATGGATTAAAAGGTGGCAGTTCCAAGATCACGAATATATAATTTTTAAGTCGCTGGGGCAAGTAGTTTAGCCGCAAATCGAATTTTAAGGGACAGAAATAGTGTAAAGTTTGATGGGTCTAGGACGCATAGTTTAGCCGGAAAACGCGTTTAAAGATAAAAACGTCCAATTTTTTTAAAATTAGTTTTTCGTGTCATTCGTTACATGGATTAAAAGGCGGCAGTTCCAAGATCACGAATATATAATTTTTAAGTCGCTGGGGCAAGTAGTTTAGCCGCAAATCGAATTTTAAGGGACAGAAAAAGTGTAAAGTTTGATGGGTCTAGGACGCATAGTTTAGCCGGAAAACGCGTTTAAAGATAAAATTGTCCAATTTTTTTAAAATTAGTTTTTCGTGTCATTCGTTACATGGATTAAAAGGTGGCAGTTCCAAGATCACGAATATATAATTTTTAAGTCGCTGGGGCAAGTAGTTTAGCCGCAAATCGAATTTTAAGGGACAGAAAAAGTGTAAAGTTTGATGGGTCTAGGACGCATAGTTTAGCCGGAAAACGCGTTTAAAGATAAAAATGTCCAAATTTTTTAAAATTTGTTTTTCGTGTCATTCGTTACATGGATTAAAAGGTGGCAGTTCCAAGATCACGAATATATAATTTTTAAGTCGCTGGGGCAAGTAGTTTAGCCGCAAATCGAATTTTAAGGGACAGAAAAAGTGTAAAGTTTGATGGGTCTAGGACGCATAGTTTAGCCGGAAAACGCGTTTAAAGATAAAAATGTCCAATTTTTTTAAAATTAGTTTTTCGTGTCATTCGTTACATGGATTAAAAGGTGGCGGTTCCAAGATCACGAATATATAATTTTTAAGTCGCTGGGGCAAGTAGTTTAGCCGCAAATCGAATTTTAAGGGACAGAAAAAGTGTAAAGTTTGATGGGTGTAGGACGCATAGTTTAGCCGGAAAACGCGTTTAAAGATAAAAATGTCCAATTTTTTTAAAATTAGTTTTTCGTGTCATTCGTTACATGGATTAAAAGGTGGCAGTTCCAAGATCACGAATATATAATTTTTAAGTCGCTGGGGCAAGTAGTTTATCCGCAAATCGAATTTTAAGGGACAGAAAAAGTGTAAAGTTTGATGGGTCTAGGACGCATAGTTTAGCCGGAAAACGCGTTTAAAGATAAAAATGTCCAATTTTTTTTAAATTAGGTTTTCGTGTCATTCGTTACATGGATTAAAAGGTGGCAGTTCCAAGATCACGAATATATAATTTTTAAGTCGCTGGGGCAAGTAGTTTAGCCGCAAATCGAATTTTAAGGGACAGAAAAAGTGTAAAGTTTGATGGGTCTAGGACGCATAGTTTAGCCGGAAAACGCGTTTAAAGATAAAAATGTCCAATTTTTTTAAAATTAGTTTTTCGTGTCATTCGCTACATGGATTAAAAGGTGGCAGTTCCAAGATCACGAATATATAATTTTTAAGTCGCTGGGGCAAGTAGTTTAGCCGCAAATCGAATTTTAAGGGACAGAAAAAGTGTAAAGTTTGATGGGTCTAGGGCGCATAGTTTAGCCGGAAAACGCGTTTAAAGATAAAAACGTCCAATTTTATTAAAATTAGTTTTTCGTGTCATTCGTTACATGGATTAAAAGGTGGCAGTTCCAAGATCACGAATATATAATTTTTAAGTCGCTGGGGCAAGTAGTTTAGCCGCAAATCGAATTTTAAGGGACAGAAAAAGTGTAAAGTTTGATGGGTCTAGGACGCATAGTTTAGCCGGAAAACGCGTTTAAAGATAAAAATGTCCAATTTTTTTAAAATTAGTTTTTCGTTTCATTCGTTACATGGATTAAAAGGTGGCAGTTCCAAGATCACGAATATATAATTTTTAAGTCGCTGGGGCAAGTAGTTTAGCCGCAAATCGAATTTTAAGGGACAGAAAAAGTGTAAAGTTTGATGGGTCTAGGACGCATAGTTTAGCCGGATAACGCGTTTAAAGATAAAAATGTCCAATTTTTTTAAAATTAGTTTTTCGTGTCATTCGTTACATGGATTAAAAGGTGGCAGTTCCAAGATCACGAATATATAATTTTTAAGTCGCTGGGGCAAGTAGTTTAGACAGAAAAAGTGTAAAGTTTGATGGGTCTAGGACGCATAGTTTAGCCGGAAAACGCGTTTAAAGATAAAAACGTCCAATTTTTTTAAAATTAGTTTTTCGTGTCATTCGTTACATGGATTAAAAGGTGGCAGTTCCAAGATCACGAATATATAATTTTTAAGTCGCTGGGGCAAGTAGTTTAGCCGCAAATCGAATTTTAAGGGACAGAAAAAGTGTAAAGTTTGATGGGTCTAGGACGCATAGTTTAGCCGGAAAACGCGTTTAAAGATAAAAATGTCCAAATTTTTTAAAATTAGATTTTCGTGTAATTCGTTACATGGATTAAAAGGTGGCACTTCCAAGATCACGAATATATAATTTGTAAGTCGCTGGGGCAAGTAGTTTAGCCGCAAATCGAATTTTAAGGGACAGATAAAATGTAAAGTTTGATGGGTCTAGGACGCATAGTTTAGCCGGAAAACGCGTTTAAAGATAAAAATGTCCAATTTTTTTAAAATTAGTTTTTCGTGTCATTCGTAACATGGATTAAAAGGTGGCAGTTCCAAGATCACGAATATATAATTTTTAAGTCGCTGGGGCAAGTAGTTTAGCCGCAAATCGAATTTTAAGGGACAGAAAAAGTGTAAAGTTTGATGGGTCTAGGACGCATAGTTTAGCCGGAAAAGGCGTTTAAAGATAAAAATGTCCAATTTTTTTAAAATTAGTTTTTCGTGTCATTCGTTACATGGATTAAAAGGTGGCAGTTCCAAGATCACGAATATATAATTTTTAAGTCGCTGGGGCAAGTAGTTTAGCCGCAAATCGAATTTTAAGGGACAGAAAAAGTGTAAAGTTTGATGGGTCTAGGACGCATAGTTTAGCCGGAAAACGCGTTTAAAGATAAAAATGTCCAATTTTTTTAAAATTAGTTTTTCGTGTCATTCGTTACATGGATTAAAAGGTGGCAGTTCCAAGATCACGAATATATAATTTTTAAGTCGCTGGGGCAAGTAGTTTAGCCGCAAATCGAATTTTAAGGGACAGAAAAAGTGTAAAGTTTGATGGGTCTAGGACGCATAGTTAAGCCGGAAAACGCGTTTAAAGATAACAATGTCCAATTTTTTTAAAATTAGTTTTTCGTGTCATTCGTTACATGGATTAAAAGGTGGCAGTTCCAAGATCACGAATATAAAATTTTTAAGTCGCTGGGGCAAGTAGTTTAGCCGCAAATCGAATTTTAAGGGACAGAAAAAGTGTAAAGTTTGATGGGTCTAGGACGCATAGTTTAGCCGTAAAACGCGTTTAAAGATAAAAATGTCCAATTTTTTTAAAATTAGTTTTTCGTGTCATTCGTTACATGGATTAAAAGGTGGCAGTTCCAAGATCACGAATATATAATTTTTAAGTCGCTGGGGCAAGTAGTTTAGCCGCAAATCGAATTTTAAGGGACAGAAAAAGTGTAAAGTTTGATGGGTCTAGGACGCATAGTTTAGCCGGAAAACGCGTTTAAAGATAAAAATGTCCAATTTTTTTAAAATTAGTTTTTCGTGTCATTCGTTACATGGATTAAAAGGTGGCAGTTCCAAGATCACGAATATATAATTTTTAAGTCGCTGGGGCAAGTAGCTTAGCCGCAAATCGAATTTTAAGGGACAGAAAAAGTGTAAAGTTTGATGGGTCTAGGACGCATAGTTTAGCCGGAAAACGCGTTTAAAGATAAAAATGTCCAATTTTTTTAAAATTAGTTTTTCGTGTCATTCGTTACATGGATTAAAAGGTGGCAGTTCCAAGATCACGAATATATAATTTTTAAGTCGCTGGGGCAAGTAGTTTAGCCGCAAATCGAATTTTAAGGGACAGAAAATGTGTAAAGTTTGATGGGTCTAGGACGCATAGTTTAGCCCGAAAACGCGTTTAAAGATAAAAACGTCCAATTTTTTTAAAATTAGTTTTTCGTGTCATTCGTTACATGGATTAAAAGGTGGCAGTTCCAAGATCACGAATATATAATTTTTAAGTCGCTGGGGCAAGTAGTTTAGCCGCAAATCGAATTTTAAGGGACAGAAAAAGTGTAAAGTTTGATGGGTCTAGGACGCATAGTTTAGCCGGAAAACGCGTTTAAAGATAAAAATGTCCAATTTTTTTAAAATTAGTTTTTCGTGTCATTCGTTACATGGATTAAAAGGTGGCAGTTCCAAGATCACGAATATATAATTTTTAAGTCGCTGGGGCAAGTAGTTTAGCCGCAAATCGAATTTTAAGGGACAGAAAAAGTGTAAAGTTTGATGGTTCTAGGACGCATAGTTTAGCCGGAAAACGCGTTTAAAGATAAAAATGTCCAATTTTTTTAAAATTAGTTTTTCATGTCATTCGTTACATGGATTAAAAGGTGGCAGTTCCAAGATCACGAATATATAATTTTTAAGTCGCTGGGGCAAGTAGTTTAGCCGCAAATCGAATTTTAAGGGACAGAAAAAGTGTAAAGTTTGATGGGTCTAGGACGCATAGTTTAGCCGGAAAACGCGTTTAAAGATAAAAATGTCCAATTTTTTTTAAAATTAGTTTTTCGTGTCATTCGTTACATGGATTAAAAGGTGGCAGTTCCAAGATCAAGAATATATAATTTTTAAGTCGCTGCGGCAAGTAGTTTAGCCGCAAATCGAATTTTAAGGGACAGAAAAAGTATAAAGTTTGATGGGTCTAGGACGCATAGTTTAGCCGGAAAACGCGTTTAAAGATAAAAATGTCCAATTTTTTTAAAACTAGTTTTTCGCGTCATTCGTTACATGGATTAAAAGGTGGCAGTTCCAAGATCACGAATATATAATTTTTAAGTCGCTGGGGCAAGTAGTTTAGCCGCAAATCGAATTTTAAGGGACAGAAAAAGTGTAAAGTTTGATGGGTCTAGGACGCATAGTTTAGCCGGAAAACGCGTTTAAAGATAAAAATGTCCAATTTTTTTAAAATTAGTTTTTCGTGTCATTCGTTACATGGATTAAAAGGTGGCAGTTCCAAGATCACGAATATATAATTTTTAAGTCGCTGGGGCAAGTAGTTTAGCCGCAAATCGAATTTTAAGGGACAGAAAAAGTGTAAAGTTTGATGGTTCTAGGACGCATAGTTTAGCCGGAAAACGCGTTTAAAGATAAAAATGTCCAATTTTTTTAAAATTAGTTTTTCGTGTCATTCGTTACATGGATTAAAAGGTGGCAGTTCCAAGATCACGAATATATAATTTTTAAGTCGCTGGGGCAAGTAGTTTAGCCGCAAATCGAATTTTAAGGGACAGAAAATGTGTAAAGTTTGATGGGTCCAGGACGTATAGTTTAGCCCGAAAACGCGTTTAAAGATAAAAACGTCCAATTTTTTAAAAAATTTTTTAAAATTAGTTTTTCGTGTCATTCGTTACATGGATTAAAAGGTGGCAGTTCCAAGATCACGAATATATAATTTTTAAGTCGCTGGGGCAAGTAGTTTAGCCGCAAATCGAATTTTAAGGGACAGAAAAAGTGTAAAGTTTGATGGGTCTAGGACGCATAGTTTAGCCGGAAAACGCGTTTAAAGATAAGAATGTCCAATTTTTTTAAAATTAGTTTTTCGTGTCATTCGTTACATGGATTAAAAGGTGGCAGTTCCAAGATCACGAATATATAATTTTTAAGTCGCTGGGGCAAGTAGTTTAGCCGCAAATCGAATTTTAAGGGACAGAAAAAGTGTAAAGTTTGATGGGTCTAGGACGCATAGTTTAGCCGGAAAACGCGTTTAAAGATAAAAATGTCCAATTTTTTTAAAATTAGTTTTTCGTGTCATTCGTTACATGGATTAAAAGGTGGCAGTTCCAAGATCACGAATATATAATTTTTAAGTCGCTGGGGCAAGTAGTTTAGCCGCAAATCGAATTTTAAGGGACAGAAAAAGTGTAAAGTTTGATGGGTCTAGGACGCATAGTTTAGCCGGAAAACGAGTTTAAAGATAAAAATGTCCAATTTTTTTAAAATTAGTTTTTCGTGTCATTCGTTACATGGATTAAAAGGTGGCAGTTCCAAGATCACGAATATATAATTTTCAAGTCGCTGGGGCAAGTAGTTTAGCCGCAAATCGAATTTTAAGGGACAGAAGAAGTGTAAAGTTTGATGGGTCTAGGACGCATAGTTTAGCCGGAAAACGCGTTTAAAGATAAAAATGTCCAATTTTTTTAAAATTAGTTTTTCGTGTCATTCGTTACATGGATTAAAAGGTGACAGTTCCAAGATCACGAATATATAATTTTTAAGTCGCTGGGGCAAGTAGTTTAGCCGCAAATCGAATTTTAAGGGACAGAAAAAGTGTAAAGTTTGATGGGTCTAGGACGCATAGTTTAGCCGGAAAACGCGTTTAAAGATAAAAATGTCCAATTTTTTTAGAATTAGTTTTTCGTGTCATTCGTTACATGGATTAAAAGGTGGCAGTTCCAAGATCACGAATATATAATTTTTAAGTCGCTGGGGCAAGTAGTTTAGCCGCAAATCGAATTTTAAGGGACAGAAAAAGTGTAAAGTTTGATGGGTCTAGGACGCATAGTTTAGCCGGAAAACGCGTTTAAAGATAAAAATGTCCAATTTTTTTAAAATTAGTTTTTCGTGTCATTCGTTACATGGATTAAAAGGTGGCAGTTCCAAGATCACGAATATATAATTTTTAAGTCGCTGGGGCAAGTAGTTTAGCCGCAAATCGAATTTTAAGGGACAGAAAAAGTGTAAAGTTTGATGGGTCTAGGACGCATAGTTTAGCCGGAAAACGCGTTTAAAGATAAAAATGTCCAATTTTTTTAAAATTAGTTTTTCGTGTCATTCGTTACATGGATTAAAAGGTGGCAGTTCCAAGATCACGAATATATAATTTTTAAGTCGCTGGGGCAAGTAGTTTAGCCGCAAATCGAATTTTAAGGGACAGAAAAAGTGTAAAGTTTGATGGGTCTAGGACGCATAGTTTAGCCGGAAAACGCGTTTAAAGATAAAAATGTCCAATTTTTTTAAAATTAGTTTTTCGTGTCATTCGTTACATGGATTAAAAGGTGGCAGTTCCAAGATCACGAATATATAATTTTTAAGTCGCTGGGGCAAGTAGTTTAGCCGCAAATCGAATTTTAAGGGACAGAAAAAGTGTAAAGTTTGATGGTTCTAGGACGCATAGTTTAGCCGGAAAACGCGTTTAAAGATAAAAATGTCCAATTTTTTTAAAATTAGTTTTTCATGTCATTCGTTACATGGATTAAAAGGTGGCAGTTCCAAGATCACGAATATATAATTTTTAAGTCGCTGGGGCAAGTAGTTTAGCCGCAAATCGAATTTTAAGGGACAGAAAAAGTGTAAAGTTTGATGGGTCTAGGACGCATAGTTTAGCCGGAAAACGCGTTTAAAGATAAAAATGTCCAATTTTTTTTAAAATTAGTTTTTCGTGTCATTCGTTACATGGATTAAAAGGTGGCAGTTCCAAGATCACGAATATATAATTTTTAAGTCGCTGCGGCAAGTAGTTTAGCCGCAAATCGAATTTTAAGGGACAGAAAAAGTGTAAAGTTTGATGGTTCTAGGACGCATAGTTTAGCCGGAAAACGCGTTTAAAGATAAAAATGTCCAATTTTTTTAAAATTAGTTTTTCATGTCATTCGTTACATGGATTAAAAGGTGGCAGTTCCAAGATCACGAATATATAATTTTTAAGTCGCTGGGGCAAGTAGTTTAGCCGCAAATCGAATTTTAAGGGACAGAAAAAGTGTAAAGTTTGATGGGTCTAGGACGCATAGTTTAGCCGGAAAACGCGTTTAAAGATAAAAATGTCCAATTTTTTTTAAAATTAGTTTTTCGTGTCATTCGTTACATGGATTAAAAGGTGGCAGTTCCAAGATCACGAATATATAATTTTTAAGTCGCTGCGGCAAGTAGTTTAGCCGCAAATCGAATTTTAAGGGACAGAAAAAGTGTAAAGTTTGATGGGTCTAGGACGCATAGTTTAGCCGGAAAACGCGTTTAAAGATAAAAATGTCCAATTTTTTTAAAATTAGTTTTTCGTGTCATTCGTTACATGGATTAAAAGGTGGCAGTTCCAAGATCACGAATATATAATTTTTAAGTCGCTGGGGCAAGTAGTTTAGCCGCAAATCGAATTTTAAGGGACAGAAAATGTGTAAAGTTTGATGGGTCCAGGACGTATAGTTTAGCCCGAAAACGCGTTTAAAGATAAAAACGTCCAATTTTTTTAAAATTAGTTTTTCGTGTCATTCGTTACATGGATTAAAAGGTGGCAGTTCCAAGATCACGAATATATAATTTTTAAGTCGCTGGGGCAAGTAGTTTAGCCGCAAATCGAATTTTAAGGGACAGAAAAAGTGTAAAGTTTGATGGGTCTAGGACGCATAGTTTAGCCGGAAAACGCGTTTAAAGATAAGAATGTCCAATTTTTTTAAAACTAGTTTTTCGTGTCATTCGTTACATGGATTAAAAGGTGGCAGTTCCAAGATCACGAATATATAATTTTTAAGTCGCTGGGGCAAGTAGTTTAGCCGCAAATCGAATTTTAAGGGACAGAAAAAGTGTAAAGTTTGATGGGTCTAGGACGCATAGTTTAGCCGGAAAACGCGTTTAAAGATAAAAATGTCCAATTTTTTTAAAATTAGTTTTTCGTGTCATTCGTTACATGGATTAAAAGGTGGCAGTTCCAAGATCACGAATATATAATTTTTAAGTCGCTGGGGCAAGTAGTTTAGCCGCAAATCGAATTTTAAGGGACAGAAAAAGTGTAAAGTTTGATGGGTCTATGACGCATAGTTTAGCCGGAAAACGAGTTTAAAGATAAAAATGTCCAATTTTTTTTAAAATTAGTTTTTCGTGTCATTCGTTACATGGATTAAAAGGTGGCAGTTCCAAGATCACGAATATATAATTTTCAAGTCGCTGGGGCAAGTAGTTTAGCCGCAAATCGAATTTTAAGGGACAGAAGAAGTGTAAAGTTTGATGGGTCTAGGACGCATAGTTTAGCCGGAAAACGCGTTTAAAGATAAAAATGTCCAATTTTTTTAAAATTAGTTTTTCGTGTCATTCGTTACATGGATTAAAAGGTGACAGTTCCAAGATCACGAATATATAATTTTTAAGTCGCTGGGGCAAGTAGTTTAGCCGCAAATCGAATTTTAAGGGACAGAAAAAGTGTAAAGTTTGATGGGTCTAGGACGCATAGTTTAGCCGGAAAACGCGTTTAAAGATAAAAATGTCCAATTTTTTAAAATTAGTTTTTCGTGTCATTCGTTACATGGATTAAAAGGTGGCAGTTCCAAGATCACGAATATATAATTTTTAAGTCGCTGGGGCAAGTAGTTTAGCCGCAAATCGAATTTTAAGGGACAGGAAAAGTGTAAAGTTTGATGGGTCTAGGACGCATAGTTTAGCCGGAAAACGCGTTTAAAGATAAAAACGTCCAATTTTTTTAAAATTAGTTTTTCGTGTCATTCGTTACATGGATTAAAAGGTGGCAGTTCCAAGATCACGAATATATAATTTTTAAGTCGCTGGGGCAAGTAGTTTAGCCGCAAATCGAATTTTAAGGGACAGAAAAAGTGTAAAGTTTGATGGGTCTAGGACGCATAGTTTAGCCGGAAAACGCGTTTAAAGATAAAAATGTCCAATTTTTTTAAAATTAGTTTTTCGTGTCATTCGTTACATGGATTAAAAGGTGGCAGTTCCAAGATCACGAATATATAATTTTTAAGTCGCTGGGGCAAGTAGTTTAGCCGCAAATCGAATTTTAAGGGACAGAAAAAGTGTAAAGTTTGATGGGTCTAGGACGCATAGTTTAGCCGGAAAACGCGTTTAAAGTTAAAAAAGTCCAATTTTTTTATAATTAGTTTTTCGTGTCATTCGTTACATGGATTAAAAGGTGGCAGTTCCAAGATCACGAATATATAATTTTTAAGTCGCTGGGGCAAGTAGTTTAGCCGCAAATCGAATTTTAAGGGACAGAAAAGTGTAAAGTTTGATGGGTCTAGGACGCATAGTTTAGCCGGAAAACGCGTTTAAAGATAAAAATGTCCAATTTTTTTAAAATTAGTTTTTCGTGTCATTCGTTACATGGATTAAAAGGTGGCAGTTCCAAGATCACGAATATATAATTTTCAAGTCGCTGGGGCAAGTAGTTTAGCCGCAAATCGAATTTTAAGGGACAGAAGAAGTGTAAAGTTTGATGGGTCTAGGACGCATAGTTTAGCCGGAAAACGCGTTTAAAGATAAAAATGTCCAATTTTTTTAAAATTAGTTTTTCGTGTCATTCGTTACATGGATTAAAAGGTGACAGTTCCAAGATCACGAATATATAATTTTTAAGTCGCTGGGGCAAGTAGTTTAGCCGCAAATCGAATTTTAAGGGACAGAAAAAGTGTAAAGTTTGATGGGTCTAGGACGCATAGTTTAGCCGGAAAACGCGTTTAAAGATAAAAATGTCCAATTTTTTTAGAATTAGTTTTTCGTGTCATTCGTTACATGGATTAAAAGGTGGCAGTTCCAAGATCACGAATATATAATTTTTAAGTCGCTGGGGCAAGTAGTTTAGCCGCAAATCGAATTTTAAGGGACAGAAAAAGTGTAAAGTTTGATGGGTCTAGGACGCATAGTTTAGCCGGAAAACGCGTTTAAAGATAAAAATGTCCAATTTTTTAAAATTAGTTTTTCGTGTCATTCGTTACATGGATTAAAAGGTGGCAGTTCCAAGATCACGAATATATAATTTTTAAGTCGCTGGGGCAAGTAGTTTAGCCGCAAATCGAATTTTAAGGGACAGGAAAAGTGTAAAGTTTGATGGGTCTAGGACGCATAGTTTAGCCGGAAAACGCGTTTAAAGATAAAAACGTCCAATTTTTTTAAAATTAGTTTTTCGTGTCATTCGTTACATGGATTAAAAGGTGGCAGTTCCAAGATCACGAATATATAATTTTTAAGTCGCTGGGGCAAGTAGTTTAGCCGCAAATCGAATTTTAAGGGACAGAAAAAGTGTAAAGTTTGATGGGTCTAGGACGCATAGTTTAGCCGGAAAACGCGTTTAAAGATAAAAATGTCCAATTTTTTTAAAATTAGTTTTTCGTGTCATTCGTTACATGGATTAAAAGGTGGCAGTTCCAAGATCACGAATATATAATTTTTAAGTCGCTGGGGCAAGTAGTTTAGCCGCAAATCGAATTTTAAGGGACAGAAAAAGTGTAAAGTTTGATGGGTCTAGGACGCATAGTTTAGCCGGAAAACGCGTTTAAAGTTAAAAATGTCCAATTTTTTTATAATTAGTTTTTCGTGTCATTCGTTACATGGATTAAAAGGTGGCAGTTCCAAGATCACGAATATATAATTTTTAAGTCGCTGGGGCAAGTAGTTTAGCCGCAAATCGAATTTTAAGGGACAGAAAAGTGTAAAGTTTGATGGGTCTAGGACGCATAGTTTAGCCGGAAAACGCGTTTAAAGATAAAAATGTCCAATTTTTTTAAAATTAGTTTTTCGTGTCATTCGTTACATGGATTAAAAGGTGGCAGTTCCAAGATCACCAATATATAATTTTTAAGTCGCTGGGGCAAGTAGTTTAGCCGCAAATCGAATTTTAAGGGACAGAAAAAGTGTAAAGTTTGATGGGTCTAGGACGCATAGTTTAGCCGGAAAACGCGTTTAAAGATAAAAATGTCCAATTTTTTTAAAATTAGTTTTTCGTGTCATTCGTTACATGGATTAAAAGGTGGCAGTTCCAAGATCACGAATATATAATTTTTAAGTCGCTGGGGCAAGTAGTTTAGCCGCAAATCGAATTTTAAGGGACAGAAAAAGTGTAAAGTTTGATGGGTCTAGGACGCATAGTTTAGCCGGAAAACGCGTTTAAAGATAAAAATGTCCAATTTTTTTAAAATTAGTTTTTCGTGTCATTCGTTACATGGATTAAAAGGTGGCAGTTCCAAGATCACGAATATATAATTTTTAAGTCGCTGGGGCTAGTAGTTTAGCCGCAAATCGAATTTTAAGGGACAGAAAAAGTGTAAAGTTTGATGGGTCTAGGACGCATAGCTTAGCCGGAAAACGCGTTTAAAGATAAAAATGTCCAATTTTTTTAAAATTAGTTTTTCGTGTCATTCGTTACATGGATTAAAAGGTGGCAGTTCCAAGATCACGAATATATAATTTTTAAGTCGCTGGGGCAAGTAGTTTAGCCGCAAATCGAATTTTAAGGGACAGAAAAAGTGTAAAGTTTGATGGGTCTAGGACGCATAGTTTAGCCGGAAAACGCGTTTAAAGATAAAAATTTCCAATTTTTTTTAAAATTAGTTTTTCGTGTCATTCGTTACATGGATTAAAAGATGGCAGTTCCAAGATCACGAATATATAATTTTTAAGTCGCTGGGGCAAGTAGTTTAGCCGCAAATCGAATTTTAAGGGACAGAAAAAGTGTAAAGTTTGATGGGTCTAGGACGGATAGTTTAGCCGGAAAACGCGTTTAAAGATAAAAATGTCCAATTTTTTTAAAATTAGTTTTTCGTGTCATTCGTTACATGGATTAAAAGGTGGCAGTTCCAAGATCACGAATATATAATTTTTAAGTCGCTGGGGCAAGTAGTTTAGCCGCAAATCGAATTTTAAGGGACAGAAGAAGTGTAAAGTTTGATGGGTCTAGGACGCATAGTTTAGCCGGAAAACGCGTTTAAAGATAAAAATGTCCAATTTTTTTAAAATTAGTTTTTCGTGTCATTCGTTACATGGATTAAAAGGTGGCAGTTCCAAGATCACGAATATATAATTTTTAAGTCGCTGGGGCAAGTAGTTTAGCCGCAAATCGAATTTTAAGGGACAGAAAAAGTGTAAAGTTTGATGGGTCTAGGACGCATAGTTTAGCCGGAAAACGCGTTTAAAGATAAAAACGTCCAATTTTTTTAAAATTAGTTTTTCGTGTCATTCGTTACATGGATTAAAAGGTGGCAGTTCCAAGATCACGAATATATAATTTTTAAGTCGCTGGGGCAAGTAGTTTAGCCGCAAATCGAATTTTAAGGGACAGAAAAAGTGTAAAGTTTGATGGGTCTAGGACCCATAGTTTAGCCGGAAAACGCGTTTAAAGATAAAAATGTCCAATTTTTTTAAAATTAGTTTTTCGTGTCATTCGTTACATGGATTAAAAGGTGGCAGTTCCAAGATCACGAATATATAATTTTTAAGTCGCTGGGACAAGTAGTTTAGCCGCAAATCGAATTTTAAGGGACAGAAAAAGTGTAAAGTTTGATGGGTCTAGGACGCATAGTTTAGCCGGAAAACGCGTTTAAAGATAAAAATGTCCAATTTTTTTATAATTAGTTTTTCGTGTCATTCGTTACATGGATTAAAAGGTGGCAGTTCCAAGATCACGAATATATAATTTTTAAGTCGCTGGGGCAAGTAGTTTAGCCGCAAATCGAATTTTAAGGGACAGAAAAAGTGTAAAGTTTGATGGGTCTAGGACGCATAGTTTAGCCGGAAAACGCGTTTAAAGATAAAAATGTCCAATTTTTTTAAAATTAGTTTTTCGTGTCATTCGTTACATGGATTAAAAGGTGGCAGTTCCAAGATCACGAATATATAATTTTTAAGTCGCTGGGGCAAGTAGTTTAGCCGCAAATCGAATTTTAAGGGACAGAAAAAGTGTAAAGTTTGATGGGTCTAGGACGCATAGTTTAGCCGGAAAACGCGTTTAAAGATAAAAATGTCCAATTTTTTTAAAATTAGTTTTTCGTGTCATTCGTTACATGGATTAAAAGGTGGCAGTTCCAAGATCACGAATATATAATTTTTAAGTCGCTGGGGCAAGTAGTTTAGCCGCAAATCGAATTTTAAGGGACAGAAAAAGTGTAAAGTTTGATGGGTCTAGGACGCATAGTTTAGCCGGAAAACGCGTTTAAAGATAAAAATGTCCAATTTTTTTAAAATTAGTTTTTCGTGTCATTCGTTACATGGATTAAAAGGTGGCAGTTCCAAGATCACGAATATATAATTTTTAAGTCGCTGGGGCAAGTAGTTTAGCCGCAAATCGAATTTTAAGGGACAGAAAAAGTGTAAAGTTTGATGGGTCTAGGACGCATAGTTTAGCCAGAAAACGCGTTTAAAGATAAAAATGTCCAATTTTTTTAAAATTAGTTTTTCGTGTCATTCGTTACATGGATTAAAAGGTGGCAGTTCCCAGATCACGAATATATAATTTTTAAGTCGCTGGGGCAAGTAGTTTAGCCGCAAATGGAATTTTAAGGGACAGAAAAAGTGTAAAGTTTGATGGGTCTAGGACGCATAGTTTAGCCGGAAAACGCGTTTAAAGATAAAAATGTCCAATTTTTTTTAAAATTAGTTTTTCGTGTCATTCGTTACATGGATTAAAAGGTGGCAGTTCCTAGATCACGAATATATAATTTTTAAGTCGCTGGGGCAAGTAGTTTAGCCGCAAATCGAATTTTAAGGGACAGAAAAAGTATAAAGTTTGATGGGTCTAGGACGCATAGTTTAGCCGGAAAACGCGTTTAAAGATAAAAGTGTCCAATTTTTTTAAAATTAGTTTTTCGTGTCATTCGTTACATGGATTAAAAGGTGGCAGTTCCAAGATCACGAATATATAATTTTTAAGTCGCTGGGGCAAGTAGTTTAGCCGCAAATCGAATTTTAAGGGACAGAAGAAGTGTAAAGTTTGATGGGTCTAGGACGCATAGTTTAGCCGGAAAACGCGTTTAAAGATAAAAATGTCCAATTTTTTTAAAATTAGTTTTTCGTGTCATTCGTTACATGGATTAAAAGGTGGCAGTTCCAAGATCACGAATATATAATTTTTAAGTCGCTGGGGCAAGTAGTTTAGCCGCAAATCGAATTTAAAGGGACAGAAAAAGTGTAAAGTTTGATGGGTCTAGGACGCATAGTTTAGCCGGAAAACGCGTTTAAAGATAAAAACGTCCAATTTTTTTAAAATTAGTTTTTCGTGTCATTCGTTACATGGATTAAAAGGTGGCAGTTCCAAGATCACGAATATATAATTTTTAAGTCGCTGGGGCAAGTAGTTTAGCCGCAAATCGAATTTTAAGGGACAGAAAAAGTGTAAAGTTTGATGGGTCTAGGACGCATAGTTTAGCCGGAAAACGCGTTTAAAGATAAAAATGTCCAATTTTTTTAAAATTAGTTTTTCGTGTCATTCGTTACATGGATTAAAAGGTGGCAGTTCCAAGATCACGAATATATAATTTTTAAGTCGCTGGGGCAAGTAGTTTAGCCGCAAATCGAATTTTAAGGGACAGAAAAAGTGTAAAGTTTGATGGGTCTAGGACGCATAGTTTAGCCGGAAAACGCATTTAAAGATAAAAATGTCCAATTTTTTTAAAATTAGTTTTTCGTGTCATTCGTTACATGGATTAAAAGGTGGCAGTTCCAAGATCACGAATATATAATTTTTAAGTCGCTGGGGCAAGTAGTTTAGCCGCAAATCGAATTTTAAGGGACAGAAAATGTGTAAAGTTTGATGGGTCTAGGACGCATAGTTTAGCCCGAAAACGCGTTTAAAGATAAAAACGTCCAATTTTTTTAAAATTAGTTTTTCGTGTCATTCGTTACATGGATTAAAAGGTGGCAGTTCCAAGATCACGAATATATAATTTTTAAGTCGCTGGGGCAAGTAGTTTAGCCGCAAATCGAATTTTAAGGGACAGAAAAAGTGTAAAGTTTGATGGGTCTAGGACGCATAGTTTAGCCGGAAAACGCGTTTAAAGATAAAAATGTCCAATTTTTTTAAAATTAGTTTTTCGTGTCATTCGTTACATGGATTAAAAGGTGGCAGTTCCAAGATCACGAATATATAATTTTTAAGTCGCTGGGGCAAGTAGTTTAGCCGCAAATCGAATTTTAAGGGACAGAAAAAGTGTAAAGTTTGATGGGTCTAGGACGCATAGTTTAGCCGGAAAACGCGTTTAAAGATAAAAATGTCCAATTTTTTTTAAAATTAGTTTTTCGTGTCATTCGTTACATGGATTAAAAGGTGGCAGTTCCAAGATCACGAATATATAATTTTTAAGTCGCTGCGGCAAGTAGTTTAGCCGCAAATCGAATTTTAAGGGACAGAAAAAGTGTAAAGTTTGATGGGTCTAGGACGCATAGTTTAGCCGGAAAACGCGTTTAAAGATAAAAATGTCCAATTTTTTTAAAATTAGTTTTTCGCGTCATTCGTTACATGGATTAAAAGGTGGCAGTTCCAAGATCACGAATATATAATTTTTAAGTCGCTGGGGCAAGTAGTTTAGCCGCAAATCGAATTTTAAGGGACAGAAAAAGTGTAAAGTTTGATGGGTCTAGGACGCATAGTTTAGCCGGAAAACGCGTTTAAAGATAAAAATGTCCAATTTTTTTAAAATTAGTTTTTCGTGTCATTCGTTACATGGATTAAAAGGTGGCAGTTCCAAGATCACGAATATATAATTTTTAAGTCGCTGGGGCAAGTAGTTTAGCCGCAAATCGAATTTTAAGGGACAGAAAATGTGTAAAGTTTGATGGGTCCAGGACGTATAGTTTAGCCCGAAAACGCGTTTAAAGATAAAAACGTCCAATTTTTTTAAAATTAGTTTTTCGTGTCATTCGTTACATGGATTAAAAGGTGGCAGTTCCAAGATCACGAATATATAATTTTTAAGTCGCTGGGGCAAGTAGTTTAGCCGCAAATCGAATTTTAAGGGACAGATAAAGTGTAAAGTTTGATGGGTCTAGGACGCATAGTTTAGCCGGAAAACGCGTTTAAAGATAAGAATGTCCAATTTTTTTAAAATTAGTTTTTCGTGTCATTCGTTACATGGATTAAAAGGTGGCAGTTCCAAGATCACGAATATATAATTTTTAAGTCGCTGGGGCAAGTAGTTTAGCCGCAAATCGAATTTTAAGGGACAGAAAAAGTGTAAAGTTTGATGGGTCTAGGACGCATAGTTTAGCCGGAAAACGCGTTTAAAGATAAAAATGTCCAATTTTTTTAAAATTAGTTTTTCGTGTCATTCGTTACATGGATTAAAAGGTGGCAGTTCCAAGATCACGAATATATAATTTTTAAGTCGCTGGGGCAAGTAGTTTAGCCGCAAATCGAATTTTAAGGGACAGAAAAAGTGTAAAGTTTGATGGGTCTAGGACGCATAGTTTAGCCGGAAAACGAGTTTAAAGATAAAAATGTCCAATTTTTTTAAAATTAGTTTTTCGTGTCATTCGTTACATGGATTAAAAGGTGGCAGTTCCAAGATCACGAATATATAATTTTCAAGTCGCTGGGGCAAGTAGTTTAGCCGCAAATCGAATTTTAAGGGACAGAAGAAGTGTAAAGTTTGATGGGTCTAGGACGCATAGTTTAGCCGGAAAACGCGTTTAAAGATAAAAATGTCCAATTTTTTTAAAATTAGTTTTTCGTGTCATTCGTTACATGGATTAAAAGGTGGCAGTTCCAAGATCACGAATATATAATTTTTAAGTCGCTGGGGCAAGTAGTTTAGCCGCAAATCGAATTTTAAGGGACAGAAAAAGTGTAAAGTTTGATGGGTCTAGGACGCATAGTTTAGCCGGAAAACGCGTTTAAAGATAAAAACGTCCAATTTTTTTATAATTAGTTTTTCGTGTCATTCGTTACATGGATTAAAAGGTGGCAGTTCCAAGATCACGAATATATAATTTTTAAGTCGCTGGGGCAAGTAGTTTAGCCGCAAATCGAATTTTAAGGGACAGAAAAAGTGTAAAGTTTGATGGGTCTAGGACGCATAGTTTAGCCGGAAAACGCGTTTAAAGATAAAAATGTCCAATTTTTTAAAATTAGTTTTTCGTGTCATTCGTTACATGGATTAAAAGGTGGCAGTTCCAAGATCACGAATATATAATTTTTAAGTCGCTGGGGCAAGTAGTTTAGCCGCAAATCGAATTTTAAGGGACAGGAAAAGTGTAAAGTTTGATGGGTCTAGGACGCATAGTTTAGCCGGAAAACGCGTTTAAAGATAAAAACGTCCAATTTTTTTAAAATTAGTTTTTCGTGCCATTCGTTACATGGATTAAAAGGTGGCAGTTCCAAGATCACGAATATATAATTTTTAAGTCGCTGGGGCAAGTAGTTTAGCCGCAAATCGAATTTTAAGGGACAGAAAAAGTGTAAAGTTTGATGGGTCTAGGACGCATAGTTTAGCCGGAAAACGCGTTTAAAGATAAAAATGTCCAATTTTTTTAAAATTAGTTTTTCGTGTCATTCGTTACATGGATTAAAAGGTGGCAGTTCCAAGATCACGAATATATAATTTTTAAGTCGCTGGGGCAAGTAGTTTAGCCGCAAATCGAATTTTAAGGGACAGAAAAAGTGTAAAGTTTGATGGGTCTAGGACGCATAGTTTAGCCGGAAAACGCGTTTAAAGATAAAAATGTCCAATTTTTTTATAATTAGTTTTTCGTGTCATTCGTTACATGGATTAAAAGGTGGCAGTTCCAAGATCACGAATATATAATTCTTAAGTCGCTGGGGCAAGTAGTTTAGCCGCAAATCGAATTTTAAGGGACAGAAAAAGTGTAAAGTTTGATGGGTCTAGGACGCATAGTTTAGCCGGAAAACGCGTTTAAAGATAAAAATGTCCAATTTTTTTAAAATTAGTTTTTCGTGTCATTCGTTACATGGATTAAAAGGTGGCAGTTCCAAGATCACGAATATATAATTTTTAAGTCGCTGGGGCAAGTAGTTTAGCCGCAAATCGAATTTTAAGGGACAGAAAAAGTGTAAAGTTTGATGGGTCTAGGACGCATAGTTTAGCCGGAAAACGCGTTTAAAGATAAAAATGTCCAATTTTTTTAAAATTAGTTTTTCGTGTCATTCGTTACATGGATTAAAAGGTGGCAGTTCCAAGATCACGAATATATAATTTTTAAGTCGCTGGGGCAAGTAGTTTAGCCGCAAATGGAATTTTAAGGGACAGATAAAATGTAAAGTTTGATGGGTCTAGGACGCATAGTTTAGCCGGAAAACGCGTTTAAAGATAAAAATGTCCAATTTTTTTAAAATTAGTTTTTCGTGTCATTCGTTACATGGATTAAAAGGTGGCAGTTCCAAGATCACGAATATATAATTTTTAAGTCGCTGGGGCAAGTAGTTTAGCCGCAAATCGAATTTTAAGGGACAGAAAAAGTGTAAACTTTGATGGGTCTAGGACGCATAGTTTAGCCGGAAAACGCGTTTAAAGATAAAAATGTCCAATTTCTTTAAAATTAGTTTTTCGTGTCATTCGTTACATGGATTAAAAGGTGGCAGTTCCAAGATCACGAATATATAATTTTTAAGTCGATGGGGCAAGTAGTTTAGCCGCAAATCGAATTTTAAGGGACAGAAAAAGTGTAAAGTTTGATGGGTCTAGGACGCATAGTTTAGCCGGAAAACGCGTTTAAAGATAAAAATGTCCAATTTTTTTAAAATTAGTTTTTCGTGTCATTCGTTACATGGATTAAAAGGTGGCAGTTCCAAGATCACCAATATATAATTTTTAAGTCGCTGGGGCAAGTAGTTTAGCCGCAAATCGAATTTTAAGGGACAGAAAAAGTGTAAAGTTTGATGGGTCTAGGACGCATAGTTTAGCCGGAAAACGCGTTTAAAGATAAAAATTTCCAATTTTTTTATAATTAGTTTTTCGTGTCATTCGTTACATGGATTAAAAGGTGGCAGTTCCAAGATCACGAATATATAATTTTTAAGTCGCTGGGGCAAGTAGTTTAGCCGCAAATCGAATTTTAAGGGACAGAAAAAGTGTAAAGTTTGATGGGTCTAGGACGCATAGTTTAGCCGGAAAACGCGTTTAAAGATAAAAATGTCCAATTTTTTTAAAATTAGTTTTTCGTGTCATTCGTTACATGGATTAAAAGGTGGCAGTTCCAAGATCACGAATATATAATTTTTAAGTCGCTGGGGCAAGTAGTTTAGCCGCAAATCGAATTTTAAGGGACAGAAAAAGTGTAAAGTTTGATGGGTCTAGGACGCATAGTTTAGCCGGAAAACGCGTTTAAAGATAAAAATGTCCAATTTTTTTAAAATTAGTTTTTCGTGTCATTCGTTACATGGATTAAAAGGTGGCAGTTCCAAGATCACGAATATATAATTTTTAAGTCGCTGGGGCAAGTAGTTTAGCCGCAAATCGAATTTTAAGGGACAGAAAAAGTGTAAAGTTTGATGGGTCTAGGACGCATAGTTTAGCCGGAAAACGCGTTTAAAGATAAAAATGTCCAATTTTTTAAAAATTAGTTTTTCGTGTCATTCGTTACATGGATTAAAAGGTGGCAGTTCCAAGATCACGAATATATAATTTTTAAGTCGCTGGGGCAAGTAGTTTAGCCGCAAATCGAATTTTAAGGGACAGATAAAATGTAAAGTTTGATGGGTCTAGGACGCATAGTTTAGCCGGAAAACGCGTTTAAAGATAAAAATGTCCAATTTTTTTAAAATTAGTTTTTCGTGTCATTCGTTACATGGATTAAAAGGTGGCAGTTCCAAGATCACGAATATATAATTTTTAAGTCGCTGGGGCAAGTAGTTTAGCCGCAAATTGAATTTTAAGGGACAGAAAAAGTGTAAAGTTTGATGGGTTCAGGACGCATAGTTTAGCCCGAAAACGCGTTTAAAGATAAAAACGTCCAATTTTTTTAAAATTAGTTTTTCGTGTCATTCGTTACATGGATTAAAAAGTGGCAGTTCCAAGATCACGAATATATAATTTTTAAGTCGCTGGGGCAAGTAGTTTAGCCGCAAATCGAATTTTAAGGGACAGAAAAAGTGTAAAGTTTGATGGGTCTAGGACGCATAGTTTAGCCGGAAAACGCGTTTAAAGATAAAAATGTCCAATTTTTTTAAAATTAGTTTTTCGTGTCATTCGTTACATGGATTAAAAGGTGGCAGTTCCAAGATCACGAATATATAATTTTTAAGTCGCTGGGGCAAGTAGTTTAGCCGCAAATGGAATTTTAAGGGACAGATAAAATGTAAAGTTTGATGGGTCTAGGACGCATAGTTTAGCCGGAAAACGCGTTTAAAGATAAAAATGTCCAATTTTTTTAAAATTAGTTTTTCGTGTCATTCGTTACATGGATTAAAAGGTGGCAGTTCCAAGATCACGAATATATAATTTTTAAGTCGCTGGGGCAAGTAGTTTAGCCGCAAATCGAATTTTAAGGGACAGAAAAAGTGTAAACTTTGATGGGTCTAGGACGCATAGTTTAGCCGGAAAACGCGTTTAAAGATAAAAATGTCCAATTTCTTTAAAATTAGTTTTTCGTGTCATTCGTTACATGGATTAAAAGGTGGCAGTTCCAAGATCACGAATATATAATTTTTAAGTCGATGGGGCAAGTAGTTTAGCCGCAAATCGAATTTTAAGGGACAGAAAAAGTGTAAAGTTTGATGGGTCTAGGACGCATAGTTTAGCCGGAAAACGCGTTTAAAGATAAAAATGTCCAATTTTTTTAAAATTAGTTTTTCGTGTCATTCGTTACATGGATTAAAAGGTGGCAGTTCCAAGATCACGAATATATAATTTTTAAGTCGCTGGGGCAAGTAGTTTAGCCGCAAATCGAATTTTAAGGGACAGAAAAAGTGTAAAGTTTGATGGGTCTAGGACGCATAGTTTAGCCGGAAAACGCGTTTAAAGATAAAAATTTCCAATTTTTTTATAATTAGTTTTTCGTGTCATTCGTTACATGGATTAAAAGGTGGCAGTTCCAAGATCACGAATATATAATTTTTAAGTCGCTGGGGCAAGTAGTTTAGCCGCAAATCGAATTTTAAGGGACAGAAAAAGTGTAAAGTTTGATGGGTCTAGGACGCATAGTTTAGCCGGAAAACGCGTTTAAAGATAAAAATGTCCAATTTTTTTAAAATTAGTTTTTCGTGTCATTCGTTACATGGATTAAAAGGTGGCAGTTCCAAGATCACGAATATATAATTTTTAAGTCGCTGGGGCAAGTAGTTTAGCCGCAAATCGAATTTTAAGGGACAGAAAAAGTGTAAAGTTTGATGGGTCTAGGACGCATAGTTTAGCCGGAAAACGCGTTTAAAGATAAAAATGTCCAATTTTTTTAAAATTAGTTTTTCGTGTCATTCGTTACATGGATTAAAAGGTGGCAGTTCCAAGATCACGAATATATAATTTTTAAGTCGCTGGGGCAAGTAGTTTAGCCGCAAATCGAATTTTAAGGGACAGAAAAAGTGTAAAGTTTGATGGGTCTAGGACGCATAGTTTAGCCGGAAAACGCGTTTAAAGATAAAAATGTCCAATTTTTTTAAAATTAGTTTTTCGTGTCATTCGTTACATGGATTAAAAGGTGGCAGTTCCAAGATCACGAATATATAATTTTTAAGTCGCTGGGGCAAGTAGTTTAGCCGCAAATCGAATTTTAAGGGACAGATAAAATGTAAAGTTTGATGGGTCTAGGACGCATAGTTTAGCCGGAAAACGCGTTTAAAGATAAAAATGTCCAATTTTTTTAAAATTAGTTTTTCGTGTCATTCGTTACATGGATTAAAAGGTGGCAGTTCCAAGATCACGAATATATAATTTTTAAGTCGCTGGGGCAAGTAGTTTAGCCGCAAATTGAATTTTAAGGGACAGAAAAAGTGTAAAGTTTGATGGGTCTAGGACGCATAGTTTAGCCCGAAAACGCGTTTAAAGATAAAAACGTCCAATTTTTTTAAAATTAGTTTTTCGTGTCATTCGTTACATGGATTAAAAAGTGGCAGTTCCAAGATCACGAATATATAATTTTTAAGTCGCTGGGGCAAGTAGTTTAGCCGCAAATCGAATTTTAAGGGACAGAAAAAGTGTAAAGTTTGATGGGTCTAGGACGCATAGTTTAGCCGGAAAACGCGTTTAAAGATAAAAATGTCCAATTTTTTTAAAATTAGTTTTTCGTGTCATTCGTTACATGGATTAAAAGGTGGCAGTTCCAAGATCACGAATATATAATTTTTAAGTCGCTGGGGCAAGTAGTTTAGCCGCAAATCGAATCTTAAGGGACAGATAAAATATAAAGTTTGATGGGTCTAGGACGCATAGTTTAGCCGGAAAACGCGTTTAAAGATAAAAATGTCCAATTTTTTTAAAATTAGTTTTTCGTGTCATTCGTTACATGGATTAAAAGGTGGCAGTTCCAAGATCACGAATATATAATTTTTAAGTCGCTGGGGCAAGTAGTTTAGCCGCAAATCGAATTTTAAGGGACAGAAAAAGTGTAAAGTTTGATGGGTCTAGGGCGCATAGTTTAGCCGGAAAACGCGTTTAAAGATAAAAATGTCCAATTTCTTTAAAATTAGTTTTTCGTGCCATTCGTTACATGGATTAAAAGGTGGCAGTTCCAAGATCACGAATATATAATTTTTAAGTCGCTGGGGCAAGTAGTTTAGCCGCAAATCGAATTTTAAGGGACAGAAAAAGTGTAAAGTTTGATGGGTCTAGGACGCATAGTTTAGCCGGAAAACGCGTTTAAAGATAAAAATGTCCAATTTTTTTAAAATTAGTTTTTCGTGTCATTCGTTACATGGATTAAAAGGTGGCAGTTCCAAGATCACGAATATATAATTTTTAAGTCGATGGGGCAAGTAGTTTAGCCGCAAATCGAATTTTAAGGGACAGAAAAAGTGTAAAGTTTGATGGGTCTAGGACGCATAGTTTAGCCGGAAAACGCGTTTAAAGATAAAAATGTCCAATTTTTTTAAAATTAGTTTTTCGTGTCATTCGTTACATGGATTAAAAGGTGGCAGTTCCAAGATCACGAATATATAATTTTTAAGTCGCTGGGGCAAGTAGTTTAGCCGCAAATCGAATTTTAAGGGACAGAAAAAGTGTAAAGTTTGATGGGTCTAGGACGCATAGTTTAGCCGGAAAACGCGTTTAAAGATAAAAATTTCCAATTTTTTTATAATTAGTTTTTCGTGTCATTCGTTACATGGATTAAAAGGTGGCAGTTCCAAGATCACGAATATATAATTTTTAAGTCGCTGGGGCAAGTAGTTTAGCCGCAAATCGAATTTTAAGGGACAGAAAAAGTGTAAAGTTTGATGGGTCTAGGACGCATAGTTTAGCCGGAAAACGCGTTTAAAGATAAAAATGTCCAATTTTTTTAAAATTAGTTTTTCGTGTCATTCGTTACATGGATTAAAAGGTGGCAGTTCCAAGATCACGAATATATAATTTTTAAGTCGCTGGGGCAAGTAGTTTAGCCGCAAATCGAATTTTAAGGGACAGAAAAAGTGTAAAGTTTGATGGGTCTAGGACGCATAGTTTAGCCGGAAAACGCGTTTAAAGATAAAAATGTCCAATTTTTTTAAAATTAGTTTTTCGTGTCATTCGTTACATGGATTAAAAGGTGGCAGTTCCAAGATCACGAATATATAATTTTTAAGTCGCTGGGGCAAGTAGTTTAGCCGCAAATCGAATTTTAAGGGACAGAAAAAGTGTAAAGTTTGATGGGTCTAGGACGCATAGTTTAGCCGGAAAACGCGTTTAAAGATAAAAATGTCCAATTTTTTTAAAATTAGTTTTTCGTGTCATTCGTTACATGGATTAAAAGGTGGCAGTTCCAAGATCACGAATATATAATTTTTAAGTCGCTGGGGCAAGTAGTTTAGCCGCAAATCGAATTTTAAGGGACAGAAAAAGTTTAAAGTTTGATGGGTCTAGGACGCATAGTTTAGCCGGAAAACGCGTTTAAAGATAAAAATGTCCATTTTTTTTTAAATTAGTTTTTCGTGTCATTCGTTACATGGATTAAAAGGTGGCAGTTCCAAGATCACGAATATATAATTTTTAAGTCGCTGGGGCAAGTAGTTTAGCCGCAAATCGAATTTTAAGTAGGGCTGGCAACGAGACCGAGACTAGTCTCGGTCTCGTCTCGGTCTCGGTCTCGTCAACGAGACGAGACTCCTTTAAAAGTACCGAAAACGAGACCGAGACGAGAGCGAGACGAGACCGTATTTTTGGTACCGAAATTCGACGAGAGTCTCGCTGGTCTCGGCGGTCTCGGTGGTTTGGTTTCGGTTTTCGCTATAAGAAAATTTTGTTTTTATTTCATTATTTTTTAGTATCTAATCATGTTCAATTTTTATAATATTCACAAGTTTTTTTTGCGAAATATTATATGCGCGTTAACATATCAAACCATATATGTATGTACATAGTTATACAGAGATAGGCGCATTGCGAAAATCCAGAGAAGAATGCGTACGATTTATGTATGCATGGCGTTGCTTCCTTTTGGGTGACATTTGGTAAAATATATTGTCAAAACGTCAAAATATAGTTCGTTGCCTAGCTGTCAAGCCATGAGCTGTAAAAATCCAATGAAGGATGGCTCCGATTTAAATGTATTAAAAAACCTCTACAAAAGTCAAATTTTACCTCAGAAAATTAGAAATTTTTCGATTTAATTTATTGCTCCGGAAAAAGTTGATTTTAGACTTTTGGGTGACATTTGGGAAAAAATTAGTATTCAAATGTCAAGGTATAGTAAGTTGCATACCTGTGAAGTCATGAACTGTCAAAATCCATCGAACGATCGCTCCGATTTAATCGTATTAAAAGAACCTCACCCTCTTTAAAATTCCAATTTTGGCTCAAAAAAATGTTTGCTCCGGAAGAAGTTGATTTTAAGCCTCTTGTATGGTAAAAAAAATATTATGAAAACGTCAAAATACAGTTCGTTTGCTACCTATCAAGCCATGAGCTCACAAAATCCATTGAAGGATGGCTCCGCTTTAAATTCGAAGTTTTTCCGATTTTATTTTTGGCTTCGGAAAAAGGTTATTTAAGGCCTTTTGTGTGAGGTTTGAAAAAAAATATTTTAAAAACGTCAAAATATACAGTTCTATTTTGTTAAACGTTCACGTGAATATTTGTATTCTGCTATCCGACGGAAAAAACGAATTGTTTCAAAAAGTATATAAATTTCGATCAAAAATAAATTTTAACAATTAGATTCTCTTAAGAATTAAATAAAAAAAATATTAGTTAAGCTTTGGACTCAAAAGATAGAAGACATTTGAAAATATCTAAATAGTGAAAAATTCACGTGAATCGAAAGATAGCAGAATAGGGCTGATAGTTTATTGCCTAACTGCCAAGCCATGAACTGTCAAATTCATTGAAGGATTGCTATGATTAAAATGGATTAAAGAAACTGTACAAAATTCAAATTTTATCTTGGAAATACGGCTCTTCAAAGGTGTCTGATAACGTTACTTCACAGCCCATTATCTACGTTATCACACACCTTTGAAAACTAAATTCGTCCAAAATGTAAGCCATTCAGAGCGCTTTCATACGCAACTAATAAAATTCAACTTAAAATCATAGTTTTCGATTTGCCCAAGTAAAACGTACTCGTTTCAAGTGAAGTCTATGGTCTTAGCTTCATGGACCTACGTACTTCAGAACAAAATTTCTAGCTTATGATTTGTTTAGCATAAGCAACGTATAAGGATATATCATTATTAGATTCATTGACAAGCACTATAAAGTTGGAAAAGACGTGCAGATGCCAAGTTTGACCGAACTCTTGAGATCCATATTGTACGTTGATTTTCACCAAGTTTCCCAAACTTGTTTTTTTTTTTCTATGGGTTTTGAGAGCTAAATGTGAACATTTGTACCAATTCGAACGATTTTTCACGCTACCAAACACTAAAATCGGAGCAACACTTCAATGGATTTTGACAGCTCATGGCCTGACAGGTAGGCAGCGAACTATATTTTGACGTTTTGATAATATTTTTCTCCAAATGGCATACAAGAGGCTTTAAATCAACTTTTGCCGGAGGAAAAAATTTCGAATTTTTTGAGGTAAAATTTGAATTTTGTAGAGGGTTTTTAATCCATCTAAATCGGAACGATGCTTCAATGGATGTTGACAGTTCATGACTTGACAGGTAGGCAACTTACTATATCTTGATATTTGAATAATATTTTTTTTCCAAATGTCACCCAAAAGGTTTAAAATCACATTTTTAGGGAGAAATAAATTAAATCGACAAATTTCGATTTTTTTTAGGTAAAATTTGAATTTTGTAGATGTTTTTTAATCCAAAGCGATGCTTCAAATGATTTTGACAGTTCATGACTTGAAAGGTAGGCAGCTTAATATATCTTGACATTTGAGCAATATTTTGTTTTCGAAATTTCACCTAAAATGTGTAAAATCAACTTTTTAGGGAACATTAAATTAAATCGAAAAATTTAATTTTTTTGAGGTAAAATTTGAATTTTGTAGAGGTTTTTTTAATTCATTTAAATCGGAGACATCCTTAAATGGTTTTTGACAGGTCGTGGCTTGACAAAACCGGTTATTTTGTTTTTTAAAAAATGGAGGGTTGTATGTATGTACTCTTTTTTTTAATATTTTATTTGTTTTTGCTATGAAATATATTTACTTACACAATTCATCCAAAATGTTATTAATATTTAACTCGAAAGACAAAACAGACTCACGAGTTTGTTTCATACATTTTCCCGCATTTCTCTTACCGACGCGACGATCTGCTGAGATACCACAACCATACTCTATATTTGCAATCCGAACAATGCGTCTTAACTTTATCTAACATCTTTTTACTACAAAAAAAAACACGAAAGAAACCAAGACTAAGGATGATATCAAGACCGAGACCGAGACCGAGACGAGACCGGACATTAAAATTTTCTCGAGAAAAAGGCGAGACCAAGGCCGAGACGAGACTTGCTTAGGCGAGACCTGGACCGAAACCGAGACGAGACTGAAATTTTTCGATTTTGACGAGACCGAGACGAGATTAACAAAAGTCTCGCCTGGTCTCGTCTCGTTGCCAGCCCTAATTTTAAGGGACAGAAAAAGTGTAAAGTTTGATGGGTCTAGGACGCATAGTTTAGCCGGAAAACGCGTTTAAAGATAAAAATGTCCAATTTTTTTAAAATTAGTTTTTCGTGTCATTCGTTACATGGATTAAAAGGTGGCAGTTCCAAGATCACGAATATATAATTTTTAAGTCGCTGGGGCAAGTAGTTTAGTCGCAAATCGAATTTTAAGGGACAGAAAAAGTGTAAAGTTTGATGGGTCTAGGACGCATAGTTTAGCCGGAAAACGCGTTTAAAGATAAAAATGTCCAATTTTTTTAAAATTAGTTTTTCGTGTCATTCGTTACATGGATTAAAAGGTGGCAGTTCCAAGATCACGAATATATAATTTTTAAGTCGCTGGGGCAAGTAGTTTAGCCGCAAATCGAATTTTAAGGGACAGAAAAAGTGTAAAGTTTGATGGGTCTAGGACGCATAGTTTAGCCGGAAAACGCGTTTAAAGATAAAAATGTCCAATTTTTTTAAAATTAGTTTTTCGTGTCATTCGTTACATGGATTAAAAGGTGGCAGTTCCAAGATCACGAATATATAATTTTTAAGTCGCTGGGGCAAGTAGTTTAGTCGCAAATCGAATTTTAAGGGACAGAAAAAGTGTAAAGTTTGATGGGTCTAGGACGCATAGTTTAGCCGGAAAACGCGTTTAAAGATAAAAATGTCCAATTTTTTTAAAATTAGTTTTTCGTGTCATTCGTTACATGGATTAAAAGGTGGCAGTTCCAAGATCACGAATATATAATTTTTAAGTCGCTGGGGCAAGTAGTTTAGCCGCAAATCGAATTTTAAGGGACAGAAAAAGTGTAAAGTTTGATGGGTCTAGGACGCATAGTTTAGCCGGAAAACGCGTTTAAAGATAAAAATGTCCAATTTTTTTAAAATTAGTTTTTCGTGTCATTCGTTACATGGATTAAAAGGTGGCAGTTCCAAGATCACGAATATATAATTTTCAAGTCGCTGGGGCAAGTAGTTTAGCCGCAAATCGAATTTTAAGGGACAGAAAAAGTGTAAAGTTTGATGGGTCTAGGACACATAGTTTAGCCGGAAAACGCGTTTAAAGATAAAAATGTCCATTTAAATTAGTTTTTCGTGTCATTCGTTACATGGATTAAAAGGTGGCAGTTCCAAGATCACGAATATATAATTTTTAAGTCGCTGGGGCAAGTAGTTTAGCCGCAAATCGAATTTTAAGGGACAGAAAAAGTGTAAAGTTTGATGGGTCTAGGACGCATAGTTTAGCCGGAAAACGCGTTTAAAGATAAAAATGTCCAATTTTTTTAAAATTAGTTTTTCGTGTCATTCGTTACATGGATTAAAAGGTGGCAGTTCCAAGATCATGAATATATAATTTTTAAGTCGCTGGGGCAAGTAGTTTAGCCGCAAATCGAATTTTAAGGGACAGAAAAAGTGTAAAGTTTGATGGGTCTAGGACGCATAGTTTAGCCGGAAAACGCGTTTAAAGATAAAAATGTCCAATTTTTTTAAAATTAGTTTTTCGTGTCATTCGTTACATGGATTAAAAGGTGGCAGTTCCAAGATCACGAATATATAATTTTTAAGTCGCTGGGGCAAGTAGTTTAGCCGCAAATCGAATTTTAAGGGACAGAAAAAGTGTAAAGTTTGATGGGTCTAGGACGCATAGTTTAGCCGGAAAACGCGTTTAAAGATAAAAATGTCCAATTTTTTTAAAATTAGTTTTTCGTGTCATTCGTTACATGGATTAAAAGGTGGCAGTTCCAAGATCACGAATATATAATTTTTAAGTCGCTGGGGCAAGTAGTTTAGCCGCAAATCGAATTTTAAGGGACAGAAAAAGTGTAAAGTTTGATGGGTCTAGGACGCATAGTTTAGCCGGAAAACGCGTTTAAAGATAAAAATGTCCAATTTTTTTAAAATTAGTATTTCGTGTCATTCGTTACATGGATTAAAAGGTGGCAGTTCCAAGATCACGAATATATAATTTTTAAGTCGCTGGGGCAAGTAGTTTAGCCGCAAATCGAATTTTAAGGGACAGAAAAAGTGTAAAGTTTGATGGGTCTAGGACGCATAGTTTAGCCGGAAAACGCGTTTAAAGATAAAAATGTCCAATTTTTCTAAAATTAGTTTTTCGTGTCATTCGTTACATGGATTAAAAGGTGGCAGTTCCAAGATCACGAATATATAATTTTTAAGTCGCTGGGGCAAGTAGTTTAGCCGCAAATCGAATTTTAAGGGACAGAAAAAGTGTAAAGTTTGATGGGTCTAGGACGCATAGCTTAGCCGGAAAACGCGTTTAAGGATAAAAATGTCCAATTTTTTTAAAATTAGTTTTTCGTGTCATTCGTTACATGGATTAAAAGGTGGCAGTTCCAAGATCACGAATATATAATTTTTAAGTCGCTGGGGCAAGTAGTTTAGCCGCAAATCGAATTTTAAGGGACAGAAAAAGTGTAAAGTTTGATGGGTCTAGGACGCATAGTTTAGCCGGAAAACGCGTTTAAAGATAAAAATGTCCATTTTTTTAAAATTAGTTTTTCGTGTCATTCGTTACATGGATTAAAAGGTGGCAGTTCCAAGATCACGAATATATAATTTTTAAGTCGCTGGGGCAAGTAGTTTAGCCGCAAATCGAATTTTAAGGGACAGAAAAAGTGTAAAGTTTGATGGGTCTAGGACGCATAGTTTAGCCGGAAAACGCGTTTAAAGATAAAAATGTCCAATTTTTTTAAAATTAGTTTTTCGTGTCATTCGTTACATGGATTAAAAGGTGGCAGTTCCAAGATCACGAATATATAATTTTTAAGTCGCTGGGGCAAGTAGTTTAGCCGCAAGTCGAATTTTAAGGGACAGAAAAAGTGTAAAGTTTGATGGGTCTAGGACGCACAGTTTAGCCGGAAAACGCGTTTAAAGATAAAAATGGCCAATTTTTTTAAAATTAGTTTTTCGTGTCATTCGTTACATGGATTAAAAGGTGGCAGTTCCAAGATCACGAATATATAATTTTTAAGTCGCTGGGGCAAGTAGTTTAGCCGCAAATCGAATTTTAAGGGACAGAAAAAGTGTAAAGTTTGATGGGTCTAGGACGCATAGTTTAGCCGGAAAACGCGTTTAAAGATAAAAATGTCCAATTTTTTTAAAATTAGTTTTTCGTGTCATTCGTTACATGGATTAAAAGGTGGCAGTTCCAAGATCACGAATATATAATTTTTAAGTCGCTGGGGCAAGTAGTTTAGCCGCAAATCGAATTTTAAGGGACAGAAAAAGTGTAAAGTTTGATGGGTCTAGGACGCATAGTTTAGCCGGAAAACGCGTTTAAAGATAAAAATGTCCAATTTTTTTAAAATTAGTTTTTCGTGTCATTCGTTACATGGATTAAAAGGTGGCAGTTCCAAGATCACGAATATATAATTTTTAAGTCGCTGGGGCAAGTAGTTTAGCCGCAAATCGAATTTTAAGGGACAGAAAAAGTGTAAAGTTTGATGGGTCTAGGACGCATAGTTTAGCCGGAAAACGCGTTTAAAGATAAAAATGTCGAATTTTTTTAAAATTAGTTTTTCGTGTCATTCGTTACATGGATTAAAAGGTGGCAGTTCCAAGATCACGAATATATAATTTTTAAGTCGCTGGGGCAAGTAGTTTAGCCGCAAATCGAATTTTAAGGGACAGAAAAAGTGTAAAGTTTGATGGGTCTAGGACGCATAGTTTAGCCGGAAAACGCGTTTAAAGATAAAAATGTCCAATTTTTTTAAAATTAGTTTTTCGTGTCATTCGTTACATGGATTAAAAGGTGGCAGTTCCAAGATCACGAATATATAATTTTTAAGTCGCTGGGGCAAGTAGTTTAGCCGCAAATCGAATTTTAAGGGACAGAAAAAGTGTAAAGTTTGATGGGTCTAGGACGCATAGTTTAGCCGGAAAACGCGTTTAAAGATAAAAATGTCCAATTTTTTTAAAATTAGTTTTTCGTGTCATTCGTTACATGGATTAAAAGGTGGCAGTTCCAAGATCACGAATATATAATTTTTAAGTCGCTGGGGCAAGTAGTTTAGCCGCAAATCGAATTTTAAGGGACAGAAAAAGTGTAAAGTTTGATGGGTCTAGGACGCATAGTTTAGCCGGAAAACGCGTTTAAAGATAAAAATGTCCAATTTTTTTAAAATTAGTTTTTCGTGTCATTCGTTACATGGATTAAAAGGTGGCAGTTCCAAGATCACGAATATATAATTTTTAAGTCGCTGGGGCAAGTAGTTTAGCCGCAAATCGAATTTTAAGGGACAGAAAAAGTGTAAAGTTTGATGGGTCTAGGACGCATAGTTTAGCCGGAAAACACGTTTAAAGATAAAAATGTCCAATTTTTTTAAAATTAGTTTTTCGTGTCATTCGTTACATGGATTAAAAGGTGGCAGTTCCAAGATCACGAATATATAATTTTTAAGTCGCTGGGGCAAGTAGTTTAGCCGCAAATCGAATTTTAAGGGACAGAAAAAGTGTAAAGTTTGATGGGTCTAGGACGCATAGTTTAGCCGGAAAACGCGTTTAAAGATAAAAATGTCCAATTTTTTTAAAATTAGTTTTTCGTGTCATTCGTTACATGGATTAAAAGGTGGCAGTTCCAAGATCACGAATATATAATTTTTAAGTCGCTGGGGCAAGTAGTTTAGCCGCAAATCGAATTTTAAGGGACAGAAAAAGTGTAAAGTTTGATGGGTCTAGGACGCATAGTTTAGCCGGAAAACGCGTTTAAAGATAAAAATGTCCAATTTTTTTAAAATTAGTTTTTCGTGTCATTCGTTACATGGATTAAAAGGTGGCAGTTCCAAGATCACGAATATATAATTTTTAAGTCGCTGGGGCAAGTAGTTTAGCCGCAAATCGAATTTTAAGGGAGAGAAAAAGTGTAAAGTTTGATGGGTCTAGGACGCATAGTTTAGCCGGAAAACGCGTTTAAAGATAAAAATGTCCATTTTTTTTAAAATTAGTTTTTCGTGTCATTCGTTACATGGATTAAAAGGTGGCAGTTCCAAGATCACGAATATATAATTTTTAAGTTGCTGGGGCAAGTAGTTTAGCCGCAAATCGAATTTTAAGGGACAGAAAAAGTGTAAAGTTTGATGGGTCTAGGACGCATAGTTTAGCCGGAAAACGCGTTTAAAGATAAAAATGTCCAATTTTTTTAAAATTAGTTTTTCGTGTCATTCGTTACATGGATTAAAAGGTGGTTCCAAGATCACGAATATATAATTTTTAAGTCGCTGGGGCAAGTAGTTTAGCCGCAAATCGAATTTTAAGGGACAGAAAAAGTGTAAAGTTGATGGGTCTAGGACGCATAGTTTAGCCGGAAAACGCGTTTAAAGATAAAAATGTCCAATTTTTTTAAAATTAGTTTTTCGTGTCATTCGTTACATGGATTAAAAGGTGGCAGTTCCAAGATCACGAATATATAATTTTTAAGTCGCTGGGGCAAGTAGTTTAGCCGCAAATCGAATTTTAAGGGACAGAAAAAGTGTAAAGTTTGATGGGTCTAGGACGCATATTTTAGCCGGAAAACGCGTTTAAAGATAAAAATGTCCAATTTTTTTAAAATTAGTTTTTCGTGTCATTCGTTACATGGATTAAAAGGTGGCAGTTCCAAGATCACGAATATATAATTTTTAAGTCGCTGGGGCAAGTAGTTTAGCCGCAAATCGAATTTTAAGGGACAGAAAAAGTGTAAAGTTTGATGGGTCTAGGACGCATAGTTTAGCCGGAAAACGCGTTTAAAGATAAAAATGTCCAATTTTTTTAAAATTAATTTTTCGTGTCATTCGTTACATGGATTAAAAGGTGGCAGTTCCAAGATCACGAATATATAATTTTTAAGTCGCTGGGGCAAGTAGTTTAGCCGCAAATCGAATTTTAAGGGACAGAAAAAGTGTAAAGTTTGATGGGTCTAGGACGCATAGTTTAGCCGGAAAACGCGTTTAAAGATTAAAATGTCCAATTTTTTTAAAATTAGTTTTTCGTGTCATTCGTTACATGGATTAAAAGGTGGCAGTTCCAAGATCACGAATATATAATTTTTAAGTCGCTGGGGCAAGTAGTTTAGCCGCAAATCGAATTTTAAGGGACAGAAAAAGTGTAAAGTTTGATGGGTCTAGGACGCATAGTTTAGCCGGAAAACGCATTTAAAGATAAAAATGTCCATTTTTTTTAAATTAGTTTTTCGTGTCATTCGTTACATGGATTAAAAGGTGGCAGTTCCAAGATCACGAATATATAATTTTTAAGTCGCTGGGGCAAGTAGTTTAGCCGCAAATCGAATTTTAAGGGACAGAAAAAGTGTAAAGTTTGATGGGTCTAGGACGCATAGTTTAGCCGGAAAACGCGTTTAAAGATAAAAATGTCCATTTTTTTTAAAATTAGTTTTTCGTGTCATTCGTTACATGGATTAAAAGGTGGCAGCTCCAAGATCACGAATATATAATTTTTAAGTCGCTGGGGCAAGTAGTTTAGCCGCAAATCGAATTTTAAGGGACAGAAAAAGTGTAAAGTTTGATGGGTCTAGGACGCATAGTTTAGCCAGAAAACGCGTTTAAAGATAAAAATGTCCATTTTTTTTAAAATTAGTTTTTCGTGTCATTCGTTACATGGATTAAAAGGTGGCAGTTCCAAGATCACGAATATATAATTTTTAAGTCGCTGGGGCAAGTAGTTTAGCCGCAAATCGAATTTTAAGGGACAGAAAAAGTGTAAAGTTTGATGGGTCTAGGACGCATAGTTTAGCCGGAAAACGCGTTTAAAGATAAAAATGTCCAATTTTTTTAAAATTAGTTTTTCGTGTCATTCGTTACATGGATTAAAAGGTGGCAGTTCCAAGATCACGAATATATAATTTTTAAGTCGCTGGGGCAAGTAGTTTAGCCGCAAATCGAATTTTAAGGGACAGAAAAAGTGTAAAGTTTGATGGGTCTAGGACGCATAGTTTAGCCGGAAAACGCGTTTAAAGATAAAAATGTCCAATTTTTTTAAAATTAGTTTTTCGTGTCATTCGTTACATGGATTAAAAGGTGGCAGTTCCAAGATCACGAATATATAATTTTTAAGTCGCTGGGGCAAGTAGTTTAGCCACAAATCGAATTTTAAGGGACAGAAAAAGTGTAAAGTTTGATGGGTCTAGGACGCATAGTTTAGCCGGAAAACGCGTTTAAAGATAAAAATATCCAATTTTTTTAAAATTAGTTTTTCGTGTCATTCGTTACATGGATTAAAAGGTGGCAGTTCCAAGATCACGAATATATAATTTTTAAGTCGCTGGGGCAAGTAGTTTAGCCGCAAATCGAATTTTAAGGGACAGAAAAAGTGTAAAGTTTGATGGGTCTAGGACGCATAGTTTAGCCGGAAAACGCGTTTAAAGATAAAAATGTCGAATTTTTTTAAAATTAGTTTTTCGTGTCATTCGTTACATGGATTAAAAGGTGGCAGTTCCAAGATCACGAATATATAATTTTTAAGTCGCTGGGGCAAGTAGTTTAGCCGCAAATCGAATTTTAAGGGACAGAAAAAGTGTAAAGTTTGATGGGTCTAGGACGCATAGTTTAGCCGGAAAACGCGTTTAAAGATAAAAATGTCCAATTTTTTTAAAATTAGTTTTTCGTGTCATTCGTTACATGGATTAAAAGGTGGCAGTTCCAAGATCACGAATATATAATTTTTAAGTCGCTGGGGCAAGTAGTTTAGCCGCAAATCGAATTTTAAGGGACAGAAAAAGTGTAAAGTTTGATGGGTCTAGGACGCATAGTTTAGCCGGAAAACGCGTTTAAAGATAAAAATGTCCAATTTTTTTAAAATTAGTTTTTCGTGTCATTCGTTACATGGATTAAAAGGTGGCAGTTCCAAGATCACGAATATATAATTTTTAAGTCGCTGGGGCAAGTAGTTTAGCCGCAAATCGAATTTTAAGGGACAGAAAAAGTGTAAAGTTTGATGGGTCTAGGACGCATAGTTTAGCCGGAAAACGCGTTTAAAGATAAAAATGTCCAATTTTTTTAAAATTAGTTTTTCGTGTCATTCGTTACATGGATTAAAAGGTGGCAGTTCCAAGATCACGAATATATAATTTTTAAGTCGCTGGGGCAAGTAGTTTAGCCGCAAATCGAATTTTAAGGGACAGAAAAAGTGTAAAGTTTGATGGGTCTAGGACGCATAGTTTAGCCGGAAAACGCGTTTAAAGATAAAAATGTCCATTTTTTTAAAAATTAGTTTTTCGTGTCATTCGTTACATGGATTAAAAGGTGGCAGTTCCAAGATCACGAATATATAATTTTTAAGTCGCTGGGGCAAGTAGTTTAGCCGCAAATCGAATTTTAAGGGACAGAAAAAGTGTAAAGTTTGATGGGTCTAGGACGCATAGTTTAGCCGGAAAACGCGTTTAAAGATAAAAATGTCCATTTTTTTTTAAATTAGTGTTTCGTGTCATTCGTTACATGGATTAAAAGGTGGCAGTTCCAAGATCACGAATATATAATTTTTAAGTCGCTGGGGCAAGTAGTTTAGCCGGAAATCGAATTTTAAGGGACAGAAAAAGTGTAAAGTTTGATGGGTCTAGGACGCATAGTTTAGCCGGAAAACGCGTTTAAAGATAAAAATGTCCAATTTTTTTAAAATTAGTTTTTCGTGTCATTCGTTACATGGATTAAAAGGTGGCAGTTCCAAGATCACGAATATATAATTTTTAAGTCGCTGGGGCAAGTAGTTTAGCCGCAAATCGAATTTTAAGGGACAGAAAAAGTGTAAAGTTTGATGGGTCTAGGACGCATAGTTTAGCCGGAAAACGCGTTTAAAGATAAAAATGTCCAATTTTTTTAAAATTAGTTTTTCGTGTCATTCGTTACATGGATTAAAAGGTGGCAGTTCCAAGATCACGAATATATAATTTTTAAGTCGCTGGGGCAAGTAGTTTAGCCGCAAATCGAATTTTAAGGGACAGAAAAAGTGTAAAGTTTGATGGGTCTAGGACGCATAGTTTAGCCGGAAAACGCGTTTAAAGATAAAAATGTCCAATTTTTTTAAAATTAGTTTTTCGTGTCATTCGTTACATGGATTAAAAGGTGGCAGTTCCAAGATCACGAATATATAATTTTTAAGTCGCTGGGGCAAGTAGTTTAGCCGCAAATCGAATTTTAAGGGACAGAAAAAGTGTAAAGTTTGATGGGTCTAGGACGCATAGTTTAGCCGGAAAACGCGTTTAAAGATAAAAATGTCCAATTTTTTTAAAATTAGTTTTTCGTGTCATTCGTTACATGGATTAAAAGGTGGCAGTTCCAAGATCACGAATATATAATTTTTAAGTCGCTGGGGCAAGTAGTTTAGCCGCAAATCGAATTTTAAGGGACAGAAAAAGTGTAAAGTTTGATGGGTCTAGGACGCATAGTTTAGCCGGAAAACGCGTTTAAAGATAAAAATGTCCAATTTTTTTAAAATTAGTTTTTCGTGTCATTCGTTACATGGATTAAAAGGTGGCAGTTCCAAGATCACGAATATATAATTTTTAAGTCGCTGGGGCAAGTAGTTTAGCCGCAAATCGAATTTTAAGGGACAGAAAAAGTGTAAAGTTTGATGGGTCTAGGATGCATAGTTTAGCCGGAAAACGCGTTTAAAGATTAAAATGTCCAATTTTTTTAAAATTAGTTTTTCGTGTCATTCGTTACATGGATTAAAAGGTGGCAGTTCCAAGATCACGAATATATAATTTTTAAGTCGCTGGGGCAAGTAGTTTAGCCGCAAATCGAATTTTAAGGGACAGAAAAAGTGTAAAGTTTGATGGGTCTAGGACGCATAGTTTAGCCGGAAAACGCGTTTAAAGATAAAAATGTCCATTTTTTTTAAAATTAGTTTTTCGTGTCATTCGTTACATGGATTAAAAGGTGGCAGTTCCAAGATCACGAATATATAATTTTTAAGTCGCTGGGGCAAGTAGTTTAGCCGCAAATCGAATTTTAAGGGACAGAAAAAGTGTAAAGTTTGATGGGTCTAGGACGCATAGTTTAGCCGGAAAACGCGTTTAAAGATAAAAATGTCCAATTTTTTTAAAATTAGTTTTTCGTGTCATTCGTTACATGGATTAAAAGGTGGCACTTCCAAGATCACGAATATATAATTTTTAAGTCGCTGGGGCAAGTAGTTTAGCCGCAAATCGAATTTTAAGGGACAGAAAAAGTGTAAAGTTTGATGGGTCTAGGACGCATAGTTTAGCCGGAAATCGCGTTTAAAGATAAAAATGTCCAAATTTTGTAAAATTAGTTTTTCATGTCATTCGTTACATAGATTAAAAGGTGGCACTTCCAAGATCACGAATATATAATTTTTAAGTCGCTAGGGCAAGTAGTTTAGACGCAAATCGAATTTTAAGGAACAGAAAAAGTGTTAAGTTTAATGGTTCTAGGGTGCTTAGTTTAGTCAGAAATCGCGTTTAAAGACAAAAATGTCCAATTTTTTAAAAATTAGTTTTTCATGTAATTCGTTACATGGATTAAAAGGTGGCACTTCCAAGATCACGAATATATAATTTTAAGTCGCTGGGGCAAGTAATTTAGCCGCAAATCGAATTTTAAGGGACAGAAAAAGTGTAAAGTTTGATGGGTATAGGACGCTTAGTTTAGTCAGAAATCGAGTTTAAAGATAAAGATGTCCAAATTTTTTAAAATTAGTTTGTCATGTCATTCGTTACATGGATTAAAAGGTGGCACTTCCAAGATCACGAATATATAATTTTTAAGTCGCTGGGGCAAGTAATTTAGCTGCAAATCGAATTTTAAGGAACAGAAAAAGTGTTAAGTTTAATGGTTCTAGGGTGCTTAGTTTAGTCAGAAATCGCGTTTAAAGACAAAAATGTCCAATTTTTTTAAAATTAGTTTTTCATGTAATTCGTTACATGGATTAAAAGGTGGCACTTCCAAGATCACGAATATATAATTTTTAAGTCGCTGGGGCAAGTAGTTTAGCCGCAAATCGAATTTTAAGGGACAGAAAAAGTGTAAAGTTTGATGGGTCTAGGACGCATAGTTTATCCGGAAAACGCGTTTAAAGATAAAAATGTCCAATTTTTTTAAAATTAGTTTTTCGTGTCATTCGTTACATGGATTAAAAGGTGGCAGTTCCAAGATCACGAATATATAATTTTTAAGTCGCTGGGGCAAGTAGTTTAGCCTCAAATCGAATTTTAAGGGACAGATAAAATGTAAAGTTTGATGGGTCTAGGACGCATAGTTTAGCCGGAAAACGCGTTTAAAGATAAAAATGTCCAATTTTTTTAAAATTAGTTTTTCGTGTCATTCGTTACATGGATTAAAAGGTGGCAGTTCCAAGATCACGAATATATAATTTTTAAGTCGCTGGGGCAAGTAGTTTAGCCGCAAATCGAATTTTAAGGGACAGAAAAAGTGTAAAGTTTGATGGGTCAAGGACGCATAGTTTAGCCGGAAAACGCGTTTAAAGATAAAAATGTCCAATTTTTTTAAAATTAGTTTTTCGTGTCATTCGTTACATGGATTAAAAGGTGGCAGTTCCAAGATAACGAATATATAATATTTAAGTCGCTGGGGCAAGTAGTTTAGCCGCAAATCGAATTTTAAGGGACAGAAAAAGTGTAAAGTTTGATGGGTCTAGGACGCATAGTTTAGCCGGAAAACGCGTTTAAAGATAAAAATGTCCAATTTTTTTAAAATTAGTTTTTCGTGTCATTCGTTACATGGATTAAAAGGTGGCAGTTCCAAGATCACGAATATATAATTTTTAAGTCGCTGGGGCAAGTAGTTTAGCCGCAAATCGAATTTTAAGGGACAGAAAAAGTGTAAAGTTTGATGGGTCTAGGACGCATAGTTTAGCCGGAAAACGCGTTTAAAGATAAAAACGTCCAATTTTTTTAAAATTAGTTTTTCGTGTCATTCGTTACATGGATTAAAAGGTGGCAGTTCCAAGATCACGAATATATAATTTTTAAGTCGCTGGGGCAAGTAGTTTAGCCGCAAATCGAATTTTAAGGGACAGAAAAAGTGTAAAGTTTGATGGGTCTAGGACGCATAGTTTAGCCGGAAAACGCGTTTAAAGATAAAATTGTCCAATTTTTTTAAAATTAGTTTTTCGTGTCATTCGTTACATGGATTAAAAGGTGGCAGTTCCAAGATCACGAATATATAATTTTTAAGTCGCTGGGGCAAGTAGTTTAGCCGCAAATCGAATTTTAAGGGACAGAAAAAGTGTAAAGTTTGATGGGTCTAGGACGCATAGTTTAGCCGGAAAACGCGTTTAAAGATAAAAATGCCCAATTTTTTTAAAATTAGTTTTTTGTGTTATTCGTTACATGGATTAAAGGGTGGCAGTTCAAAGATCACGAATATATAATTTTTAAGTCGCTGGGGCAAGTAGTTTAGCCGCAAATCGAATTTTAAGGGACAGAAAAAGTGTAAAGTTTGATGGGTCTAGGACGCATAGTTTAGCCGGAAAACGCGTTTAAAGATAAAAATGTCCAATTTTTTTAAAATTAGTTTTTCGTGTCATTCGTTACATGGATTAAAAGGTGGCAGTTCCAAGATCACGAATATATAATTTTTAAGTCGCTGGGGCAAGTAGTTTAGCCGCAAATCGAATTTTAAGGGACAGAAAAAGTGTAAAGTTTGATGGGTCTAGGACGCATAGTTTAGCCGGAAAACGCGTTTAAAGATAAAAATGTCCAATTTTTTTAAAATTAGTTTTTCGTGTCATTCGTTACATGGATTAAAAGGTGGCAGTTCCAAGATCACGAATATATAATTTTTAAGTCGCTGGGGCAAGTAGTTTATCCGCAAATCGAATTTTAAGGGACAGAAAAAGTGTAAAGTTTGATGGGTCTAGGACGCATAGTTTAGCCGGAAAACGCGTTTAAAGATAAAAATGTCCAATTTTTTTAAAATTAGTTTTTCGTGTCATTCGTTATATGGATTAAAAGGTGGCAGTTCCAAGATCACGAATATATAATTTTTAAGTCGCTGGGGCAAGTAGTTTAGCCGCAAATCGAATTTTAAGGGACAGAAAAAGTGTAAAGTTTGATGGGTCTAGGACGCATAGTTTAGCCGGAAAACGCGTTTAAAGATAAAAACGTCCAATTTTTTTAAAATTAGTTTTTCGTGTCATTCGTTACATGGATTAAAAGGTGGCACTTCCAAGATCACGAATATATAATTTTTAAGTCGCTGGGGCAAGTAATTTAGCTGCAAATCGAATTTTAAGGAACAGAAAAAGTGTTAAGTTTAATGGTTCTAGGGTGCTTAGTTTAGTCAGAAATCGCGTTTAAAGACAAAAATGTCCAATTTTTTTAAAATTAGTTTTTCATGTAATTCGTTACATGGATTAAAAGGTGGCACTTCCAAGATCACGAATATATAATTTTTAAGTCGCTGGGGCAAGTAGTTTAGCCGCAAATCGAATTTTAAGGGACAGAAAAAGTGTAAAGTTTGATGGGTCTAGGACGCATAGTTTATCCGGAAAACGCGTTTAAAGATAAAAATGTCCAATTTTTTTAAAATTAGTTTTTCGTGTCATTCGTTACATGGATTAAAAGGTGGCAGTTCCAAGATCACGAATATATAATTTTTAAGTCGCTGGGGCAAGTAGTTTAGCCTCAAATCGAATTTTAAGGGACAGATAAAATGTAAAGTTTGATGGGTCTAGGACGCATAGTTTAGCCGGAAAACGCGTTTAAAGATAAAAATGTCCAATTTTTTTAAAATTAGTTTTTCGTGTCATTCGTTACATGGATTAAAAGGTGGCAGTTCCAAGATCACGAATATATAATTTTTAAGTCGCTGGGGCAAGTAGTTTAGCCGCAAATCGAATTTTAAGGGACAGAAAAAGTGTAAAGTTTGATGGGTCAAGGACGCATAGTTTAGCCGGAAAACGCGTTTAAAGATAAAAATGTCCAATTTTTTTAAAATTAGTTTTTCGTGTCATTCGTTACATGGATTAAAAGGTGGCAGTTCCAAGATCACGAATATATAATATTTAAGTCGCTGGGGCAAGTAGTTTAGCCGCAAATCGAATTTTAAGGGACAGAAAAAGTGTAAAGTTTGATGGGTCTAGGACGCATAGTTTAGCCGGAAAACGCGTTTAAAGATAAAAATGTCCAATTTTTTTAAAATTAGTTTTTCGTGTCATTCGTTACATGGATTAAAAGGTGGCAGTTCCAAGATCACGAATATATAATTTTTAAGTCGCTGGGGCAAGTAGTTTAGCCGCAAATCGAATTTTAAGGGACAGAAAAAGTGTAAAGTTTGATGGGTCTAGGACGCATAGTTTAGCCGGAAAACGCGTTTAAAGATAAAAACGTCCAATTTTTTTAAAATTAGTTTTTCGTGTCATTCGTTACATGGATTAAAAGGTGGCAGTTCCAAGATCACGAATATATAATTTTTAAGTCGCTGGGGCAAGTAGTTTAGCCGCAAATCGAATTTTAAGGGACAGAAAAAGTGTAAAGTTTGATGGGTCTAGGATGCATAGTTTAGCCGGAAAACGCGTTTAAAGATAAAATTGTCCAATTTTTTTAAAATTAGTTTTTCGTGTCATTCGTTACATGGATTAAAAGGTGGCAGTTCCAAGATCACGAATATATAATTTTTAAGTCGCTGGGGCAAGTAGTTTAGCCGCAAATCGAATTTTAAGGGACAGAAAAAGTGTAAAGTTTGATGGGTCTAGGACGCATAGTTTAGCCGGAAAACGCGTTTAAAGATAAAAATGCCCAATTTTTTTAAAATTAGTTTTTTGTGTTATTCGTTACATGGATTAAAGGGTGGCAGTTCAAAGATCACGAATATATAATTTTTAAGTCGCTGGGGCAAGTAGTTTAGCCGCAAATCGAATTTTAAGGGACAGAAAAAGTGTAAAGTTTGATGGGTCTAGGACGCATAGTTTAGCCGGAAAACGCGTTTAAAGATAAAAATGTCCAATTTTTTTAAAATTAGTTTTTCGTGTCATTCGTTACATGGATTAAAAGGTGGCAGTTCCAAGATCACGAATATATAATTTTTAAGTCGCTGGGGCAAGTAGTTTAGCCGCAAATCGAATTTTAAGGGACAGAAAAAGTGTAAAGTTTGATGGGTCTAGGACGCATAGTTTAGCCGGAAAACGCGTTTAAAGATAAAAATGTCCAATTTTTTTAAAATTAGTTTTTCGTGTCATTCGTTACATGGATTAAAAGGTGGCAGTTCCAAGATCACGAATATATAATTTTTAAGTCGCTGGGGCAAGTAGTTTATCCGCAAATCGAATTTTAAGGGACAGAAAAAGTGTAAAGTTTGATGGGTCTAGGACGCATAGTTTAGCCGGAAAACGCGTTTAAAGATAAAAATGTCCAATTTTTTTAAAATTAGTTTTTCGTGTCATTCGTTATATGGATTAAAAGGTGGCAGTTCCAAGATCACGAATATATAATTTTTAAGTCGCTGGGGCAAGTAGTTTAGCCGCAAATCGAATTTTAAGGGACAGAAAAAGTGTAAAGTTTGATGGGTCTAGGACGCATAGTTTAGCCGGAAAACGCGTTTAAAGATAAAAACGTCCAATTTTTTTAAAATTAGTTTTTCGTGTCATTCGTTACATGGATTAAAAGGTGGCAGTTCCAAGATCACGAATATATAATTTTTAAGTCGCTGGGGCAAGTAGTTTAGCCGCAAATCGAATTTTAAGGGACAGAAAAAGTGTAAAGTTTGATGGGTCTAGGACGCATAGTTTAGCCGGAAAACGCGTTTAAAGATAAAAATGTCCAATTTTTTTAAAATTAGTTTTTCGTGTCATTCGTTAGATGGATTAAAAGGTGGCAGTTCCAAGATCACGAATACATAATTTTTAAGTCGCTGGGGCAAGTAGTTTAGCCGCAAATCGAATTTTAAGGGACAGAAAAAGTGTAAAGTTTGATGGGTCTAGGACGCATAGTTTAGCCGGAAAACGCGTTTAAAGATAAAAATGTCCAATTTTTTTTAAAATTAGTTTTTCGTGTCATTCGTTACATGGATTAAAAGGTGGCAGTTCCAAGATCACGAATATATAATTTTTAAGTCGCTGGGGCAAGTAGTTTAGCCGCAAATCGAATTTTAAGGGACAGATAAAATGTAAAGTTTGATGGGTCTAGGACGCATAGTTTAGCCGGAAAACGCGTTTAAAGATAAAAATGTCCAATTTTTTTAAAATTAGTTTTTCGTGTCATTCGTTACATGGATTACAAGGTGGCAGTTCCAAGATCACGAATATATAATTTTTAAGTCGCTGGGGCAAGTAGTTTAGCCGCAAATCGAATTTTAAGGGACAGAAAAAGTGTAAAGTTTGATGGGTCTAGGACGCATAGTTTAGCCGGAAAACGCGTTTAAAGATAAAAATGTCCAATTTTTTTAAAATTAGTTTTTCGTGTCATTCGTTACATGGATTAAAAGGTGGCAGTTCCAAGATCACGAGTATATAATTTTTAAGTCGCTGGGGCAAGTAGTTTAGCCGCAAATCGAATTTTAAGGGACAGAAAAAGTGTAAAGTTTGATGGGTCTAGGACGCATAGTTTACCCGGAAAACGCGTTTAAAGATAAAAATGTCCAATTTTTTTAAAATTAGTTTTTCGTGTCATTCGTTACATGGATTAAAAGGTGGCAGTTCCAAGATCACGAATATATAATTTTTAAGTCGCTGGGGCAAGTAGTTTAGCCGCAAATCGAATTTTAAGGGACAGAAAAAGTGTAAAGTTTGATGGGTCTAGGACGCATAGTTTAGCCGGAAAACGCGTTTAAAGATAAAAACGTCCAATTTTTTAAAATTAGTTTTTCGTGTCATTCGTTACATGGATTAAAAGGTGGCAGTTCCAAGATCACGAATATATAATTTTTAAGTCGCTGGGGCAAGTAGTTTAGCCGCAAATCGAATTTTAAGGGACAGAAAAAGTGTAAAGTTTGATGGGTCTAGGACGCATAGTTTAGCCGGAAAACGCGTTTAAAGATAAAAATGTCCAAATTTTTTAAAATTAGATTTTCGTGTAATTCGTTACATGGATTAAAAGGTGGCACTTCCAAGATCACGAATATATAATTTTTAAGTCGCTGGGGCAAGTAGTTTAGCCGCAAATCGAATTTTAAGGGACAGATAAAATGTAAAGTTTGATGGGTCTAGGACGCATAGTTTAGCCGGAAAACGCGTTTAAAGATAAAAATGTCCAATTTTTTTAAAATTAGTTTTTCGTGTCATTCGTTACATGGATTAAAAGGTGGCAGTTCCAAGATCACGAATATATAATTTTTAAGTCGCTGGGGCAAGTAGTTTAGCCGCAAATCGAATTTTAAGGGACAGAAAAAGTGTAAAGTTTGATGGGTCTAGGACGCATAGTTTAGCCGGAAAACGCGTTTAAAGATAAAAATGTCCAATTTTTTTAAAATTAGTTTTTCGTGTCATTCGTTACATGGATTAAAAGGTGGCAGTTCCAAGATCACGAATATATAATTTTTAAGTCGCTGGGGCAAGTAGTTTAGCCGCAAATCGAATTTTAAGGGACAGAAAAAGTGTAAAGTTTGATGGGTCTAGGACGCATAGTTTAGCCGGAAAACGCGTTTAAAGATAAAAATGTCCAATTTTTTTAAAATTAGTTTTTCGTGTCATTCGTTACATGGATTAAAAGGTGGCAGTTCCAAGATCACGAATATATAATTTTTAAGTCGCTGGGGCAAGTAGTTTAGCCGCAAATCGAATTTTAAGGGACAGAAAAAGTGTAAAGTTTGATGGGTCTAGGACGCATAGTTTAGCCGGAAAACGCGTTTAAAGATAAAAATGTCCAATTTTTTTAAAATTAGTTTTTCGTGTCATTCGTTACATGGATTAAAAGGTGGCAGTTCCAAGATCACGAATATATAATTTTTAAGTCGCTGGGGCAAGTAGTTTAGCCGCAAATCGAATTTTAAGGGACAGAAAAAGTGTAAAGTTTGATGGGTCTAGGACGCATAGTTTAGCCGGAAAACGCGTTTAAAGATAAAAACGTCCAATTTTTTTAAAATTAGTTTTTCGTGTCATTCGTTACATGGATTAAAAGGTGGCAGTTCCAAGATCACGAATATATAATTTTTAAGTCGCTGGGGCAAGTAGTTTAGCCGCAAATCGAATTTTAAGGGACAGAAAAAGTGTAAAGTTTGATGGGTCTAGGACGCATAGTTTAGCCGGAAAACGCGTTTAAAGATAAAAATGTCCAATTTTTTTAAAATTAGTTTTTCGTGTCATTCGTTACATGGATTAAAAGGTGGCAGTTCCAAGATCACGAATATATAATTTTTAAGTCGCTGGGGCAAGTAGTTTAGCCGCAAATCGAATTTTAAGGGACAGAAAAAGTGTAAAGTTTGATGGGTCTAGGACGCATAGTTTAGCCGGAAAACGCGTTTAAAGATAAAAATGTCCAATTTTTTTTAAAATTAGTTTTTCGTGTCATTCGTTACATGGATTAAAAGGTGGCAGTTCCAAGATCACGAATATATAATTTTTAAGTCGCTGGGGCAAGTAGTTTGGCCGCAAATCGAATTTTAAGGGACAGATAAAATGTAAAGTTTGATGGGTCTAGGACGCATAGTTTAGCCGGAAAACGCGTTTAAAGATAAAAATGTCCAATTTTTTTAAAATTAGTTTTTCGTGTCATTCGTTACATGGATTAAAAGGTGGCAGTTCCAAGATCACGAATATATAATTTTTAAGTCGCTGGGGCAAGTAGTTTAGCCGCAAATCGAATTTTAAGGGACAGAAAAAGTGTAAAGTTTGATCTAGGTCTGGTCTAGGACGCACAGTTTAGCCGGAAAACGCGTTTAAAGATAAAATTGTCCAATTTTTTTAAAATTAGTTTTTCGTGTCATTCGTTACATGGATTAAAAGGTGGCAGTTCCAAGATCACGAATATATAATTTTTAAGTCGCTGGGGCAAGTAGTTTAGCCGCAAATCGAATTTTAAGGGACAGAAAAAGTGTAAAGTTTGATGGGTCTAGGACGCATAGTTTAGCCGGAAAACGCGTTTAAAGATAAAAATGTCCAATTTTTTTAAAATTAGTTTTTCGTGTCATTCGTTACATGGATTAAAAGGTGGCAGTTCCAAGATCACGAATATATAATTTTTAAGTCGCTGGGGCAAGTAGTTTAGCCGCAAATCGAATTTTAAGGGACAGAAAAAGTGTAAAGTTTGATGGGTCTAGGACGCATAGTTTAGCCGGAAAACGCGTTTAAAGATAAAAATGTCCAATTTTTTTAAACTTAGTTTTTCGTGTCATTCGTTACATGGATTAAAAGGTGGCAGTTCCAAGATCACGAATATATAATTTTTAAGTCGCTGGGGCAAGTAGTTTAGCCGCAAATCGAATTTTAAGGGACAGAAAAAGTGTAAAGTTTGATGGGTCTAGGACGCATAGTTTAGCCGGAAAACGCGTTTAAAGATAAAAATGTCCAATTTTTTTAAAATTAGTTTTTCGTGTCATTCGTTACATGGATTAAAAGGTGGCAGTTCCAAGATCACGAATATATAATTTTTAAGTCGCTGGGGCAAGTAGTTTAGCCGCAAATCGAATTTTAAGGGACAGAAAAAGTGTAAAGTTTGATGGGTCTAGGACGCATAGTTTAGCCGGAAAACGCGTTTAAAGATAAAAACGTCCAATTTTTTTAAAATTAGTTTTTCGTGTCATTCGTTACATGGATTAAAAGGTGGCAGTTCCAAGATCACGAATATATAATTTTTAAGTCGCTGGGGCAAGTAGTTTAGCCGCAAATCGAATTTTAAGGGACAGAAAAAGTGTAAAGTTTGATGGGTCTAGGACGCATAGTTTAGCCGGAAAACGCGTTTAAAGATAAAAATGTCCAATTTTTTTAAAATTAGTTTTTCGTGTCATTCGTTACATGGATTAAAAGGTGGCAGTTCCAAGATCACGAATATATAATTTTTAAGTCGCTGGGGCAAGTAGTTTAGCCGCAAATCGAATTTTAAGGGACAGAAAAAGTGTAAAGTTTGATGGGTCTAGGACGCATAGTTTAGCCGGAAAACGCGTTTAAAGATAAAAATGTCCAATTTTTTTTAAAATTAGTTTTTCGTGTCATTCGTTACATGGATTAAAAGGTGGCAGTTCCAAGATCACGAATATATAATTTTTAAGTCGCTGGGGCAAGTAGTTTAGCCGCAAATCGAATTTTAAGGGACAGATAAAATGTAAAGTTTGATGGGTCTAGGACGCATAGTTTAGCCGGAAAACGCGTTTAAAGATAAAAATGTCCAATTTTTTTAAAATTAGTTTTTCGTGTCATTCGTTACATGGATTAAAAGGTGGCAGTTCCAAGATCACGAATATATAATTTTTAAGTCGCTGGGGCAAGTAGTTTAGCCGCAAATCGAATTTTAAGGGACAAAAAAAGTGTAAAGTTTGATGGGTCTAGGACGCATAGTTTAGCCGGAAAACGCGTTTAAAGATAAAAATGTCCAATTTTTTTAAAATTAGTTTTTCGTGTCATTCGTTACATGGATTAAAAGGTGGCAGTTCCAAGATCACGAATATATAATTTTTAAGTCGCTGGGGCAAGTAGTTTAGCCGCAAATCGAAATTTAAGGGACAGAAAAAGTGTAAAGTTTGATGGGTCTAGGACGCATAGTTTACCCGGAAAACGCGTTTAAAGATAAAAATGTCCAATTTTTTTAAAATTAGTTTTTCGTGTCATTCGTTACATGGATTAAAAGGTGGCAGTTCCAAGATCACGAATATATAATTTTTAAGTCGCTGGGGCAAGTAGTTTAGCCGCAAATCGAATTTTAAGGGACAGAAAAAGTGTAAAGTTTGATGGGTCTAGGACGCATAGTTTAGCCGGAAAACGCGTTTAAAGATAAAAATGTCCAAATTTTTTAAAATTAGATTTTCGTGTAATTCGTTACATGGATTAAAAGGTGGCAGTTCCAAGATCACGAATATATAATTTTTAAGTCGCTGGGGCAAGTAGTTTAGCCGCAAATCGAATTTTAAGGGACAGAAAAAGTGTAAAGTTTGATGGGTCTAGGACGCATAGTTTAGCCGGAAAACGCGTTTAAAGATAAAAATGTCCAATTTTTTTAAAATTAGTTTTTCGTGTCATTCGTTACATGGATTAAAAGGTGGCAGTTCCAAGATCACGAATATATAATTTTTAAGTCGCTGGGGCAAGTAGTTTAGCCGCAAATCGAATTTTAAGGGACAGAAAAAGTGTAAAGTTTGATGGGTCTAGGACGCATAGTTTAGCCGGAAAACGCGTTTAAAGATAAAAATGTCCAATTTTTTTAAAATTAGTTTTTCGTGTCATTCGTTACATGGATTAAAAGGTGGCAGTTCCAAGATCACGAATATATAATTTTTAAGTCGCTGGGGCAAGTAGTTTAGCCGCAAATCGAATTTTAAGGGACAGAAAAAGTGTAAAGTTTGATGGGTCTAGGACGCATAGTTTAGCCGGAAAACGAGTTTAAAGATAAAAATGTCCAATTTTTTAAAAATTAGTTTTTCGTTTCATTCGTTACATGGATTAAAAGGTGGCAGTTCCAAGATCACGAATATATAATTTTTAAGTCGCTGGGGCAAGTAGTTTAGCCGCAAATCGAATTTTAAGGGACAGAAGAAGTGTAAAGTTTGATGGGTCTAGGACGCATAGTTTAGCCGGAAAACGCGTTTAAAGATAAAAATGTCCAATTTTTTTAAAATTAGTTTTTCGTGTCATTCGTTACATGGATTAAAAGGTGGCAGTTCCAAGATCACGAATATATAATTTTTAAGTCGCTGGGGCAAGTAGTTTAGCCGCAAATCGAATTTTAAGGGACAGAAAAAGTGTATAGTTTGATGGGTCTAGGACGCATAGTTTAGCCGGAAAACGCGTTTAAAGATAAAAATGTCCAATTTTTTTAAAATTAGTTTTTCGTGTCATTCGTTACATGGATTAAAAGGTGGCAGTTCCAAGATCACGAATATATAATTTTTAAGTCGCTGCGGCAAGTAGTTTAGCCGCAAATCGAATTTTAAGGGACAGAAAAAGTGTAAAGTTTGATGGGTCTAGGACGCATAGTTTAGCCGGAAAACGCGTTTAAAGATAAAAACGTCCAATTTTTTTAAAATTAGTTTTTCGTGTCATTCGTTACATGGATTAAAAGGTGGCAGTTCCAAGATCACGAATATATAATTTTTAAGTCGCTGGGGCAAGTAGTTTAGCCGCAAATCGAATTTTAAGGGACAGAAAAAGTGTAAAGTTTGATGGGTCTAGGACGCATAGTTTAGCCGGAAAACGCGTTTAAAGATAAAAATGTCCAATTTTTTTAAAATTAGTTTTTCGTGTCATTCGTTACATGGATTAAAAGGTGGCAGTTCCAAGATCACGAATATATAATTTTTAAGTCGCTGGGGCAAGTAGTTTAGCCGCAAATCGAATTTTAAGGGACAGAAAAAGTGTAAAGTTTGATGGGTCTAGGACGCATAGTTTAGCCGGAAAACGCGTTTAAAGATAAAAATGTCCAATTTTTTTAGAATTAGTTTTTCGTGTCATTCGTTACATGGATTAAAAGGTGGCAGTTCCAAGATCACGAATATATAATTTTTAAGTCGCTGGGGCAAGTAGTTTAGCCGCAAATCGAATTTTAAGGGACAGAAAAAGTGTAAAGTTTGATGGGTCTAGGACGCATAGTTTAGCCGGAAAACGCGTTTAAAGATAAAAATGTCCAATTTTTTTAAAATTAGTTTTTCGTGTCATTCGTTATATGGATTAAAAGGTGGCAGTTCCAAGATCACGAATATATAATTTTTAAGTCGCTGGGGCAAGTAGTTTAGCCGCAAATCGAATTTTAAGGGACAGAAAAAGTGTAAAGTTTGATGGGTCTAGGACGCATAGTTTAGCCGGAAAACGCGTTTAAAGATAAAAATGTCCAATTTTTTTAAAATTAGTTTTTCGTGTCATTCGTTACATGGATTAAAAGGTGGCAGTTCCAAGATCACGAATATATAATTTTTAAGTCGCTGGGGCAAGTAGTTTAGCCGCAAATCGAATTTTAAGGGACAGAAAAAGTGTAAAGTTTGATGGGTCTAGGACGCATAGTTTAGCCGGAAAACGCGTTTAAAGATAAAAATGTCCAATTTTTTTAAAATTAGTTTTTCGTGTCATTCGTTACATGGATTAAAAGGTGGCAGTTCCAAGATCACGAATATATAATTTTTAAGTCGCTGGGGCAAGTAGTTTAGCCGCAAATCGAATTTTAAGGGACAGAAAAAGTGTAAAGTTTGATGGGTCTAGGACGCATAGTTTAGCCGGAAAACGCATTTAAAGATAAAAATGTCCAATTTTTTTAAAATTAGTTTTTCGTGTCATTCGTTACATGGATTAAAAGGTGGCAGTTCCAAGATCACGAATATATAATTTTTAAGTCGCTGGGGCAAGTAGTTTAGCCGCAAATCGAATTTTAAGGGACAGAAAAAGTGTAAAGTTTGATGGGTCTAGGACGCATAGTTTAGCCGGAAAACACGTTTAAAGATAAAAATGTCCAATTTTTTTAAAATTAGTTTTTCGTGTCATTCGTTACATGGATTAAAAGGTGGCAGTTCCAAGATCACGAATATATAATTTTTAAGTCGCTGGGGCAAGTAGTTTAGCCGCAAATCGAATTTTAAGGGACAGAAAAAGTGTAAAGTTTGATGGGTCTAGGACGCATAGTTTAGCCGGAAAACGCGTTTAAAGATAAAAATGTCCAATTTTTTTAAAATTAGTTTTTCGTGTCATTCGTTACATGGATTAAAAGGTGGCAGTTCCAAGATCACGAATATATAATTTTTAAGTCGCTGGGGCAAGTAGTTTAGCCGCAAATCGAATTTTAAGGGACAGAAAAAGTGTAAAGTTTGATGGGTCTAGGACGCATAGTTTAGCCGGAAAACGCGTTTAAAGATAAAAATGTCCAATTTTTTTAAAATTAGTTTTTCGTGTCATTCGTTACATGGATTAAAAGGTGGCAGTTCCAAGATCACGAATATATAATTTTTAAGTCGCTGGGGCAAGTAGTTTAGCCGCAAATCGAATTTTAAGGGAGAGAAAAAGTGTAAAGTTTGATGGGTCTAGGACGCATAGTTTAGCCGGAAAACGCGTTTAAAGATAAAAATGTCCATTTTTTTTAAAATTAGTTTTTCGTGTCATTCGTTACATGGATTAAAAGGTGGCAGTTCCAAGATCACGAATATATAATTTTTAAGTCGCTGGGGCAAGTAGTTTAGCCGCAAATCGAATTTTAAGGGACAGAAAAAGTGTAAAGTTTGATGGGTCTAGGACGCATAGTTTAGCCGGAAAACGCGTTTAAAGATAAAAATGTCCAATTTTTTTAAAATTAGTTTTTCGTGTCATTCGTTACATGGATTAAAAGGTGGTTCCAAGATCACGAATATATAATTTTTAAGTCGCTGGGGCAAGTAGTTTAGCCGCAAATCGAATTTTAAGGGACAGAAAAAGTGTAAAGTTGATGGGTCTAGGACGCATAGTTTAGCCGGAAAACGCGTTTAAAGATAAAAATGTCCAATTTTTTTAAAATTAGTTTTTCGTGTCATTCGTTACATGGATTAAAAGGTGGCAGTTCCAAGATCACGAATATATAATTTTTAAGTCGCTGGGGCAAGTAGTTTAGCCGCAAATCGAATTTTAAGGGACAGAAAAAGTGTAAAGTTTGATGGGTCTAGGACGCATATTTTAGCCGGAAAACGCGTTTAAAGATAAAAATGTCCAATTTTTTTAAAATTAGTTTTTCGTGTCATTCGTTACATGGATTAAAAGGTGGCAGTTCCAAGATCACGAATATATAATTTTTAAGTCGCTGGGGCAAGTAGTTTAGCCGCAAATCGAATTTTAAGGGACAGAAAAAGTGTAAAGTTTGCTGGGTCTAGGACGCATAGTTTAGCCGGAAAACGCGTTTAAAGATAAAAATGTCCAATTTTTTTAAAATTAATTTTTCGTGTCATTCGTTACATGGATTAAAAGGTGGCAGTTCCAAGATCACGAATATATAATTTTTAAGTCGCTGGGGCAAGTAGTTTAGCCGCAAATCGAATTTTAAGGGACAGAAAAAGTGTAAAGTTTGATGGGTCTAGGACGCATAGTTTAGCCGGAAAACGCGTTTAAAGATTAAAATGTCCAATTTTTTTAAAATTAGTTTTTCGTGTCATTCGTTACATGGATTAAAAGGTGGCAGTTCCAAGATCACGAATATATAATTTTTAAGTCGCTGGGGCAAGTAGTTTAGCCGCAAATCGAATTTTAAGGGACAGAAAAAGTGTAAAGTTTGATGGGTCTAGGACGCATAGTTTAGCCGGAAAACGCATTTAAAGATAAAAATGTCCATTTTTTTTAAATTAGTTTTTCGTGTCATTCGTTACATGGATTAAAAGGTGGCAGTTCCAAGATCACGAATATATAATTTTTAAGTCGCTGGGGCAAGTAGTTTAGCCGCAAATCGAATTTTAAGGGACAGAAAAAGTGTAAAGTTTGATGGGTCTAGGACGCATAGTTTAGCCGGAAAACGCGTTTAAAGATAAAAATGTCCATTTTTTTTAAAATTAGTTTTTCGTGTCATTCGTTACATGGATTAAAAGGTGGCAGCTCCAAGATCACGAATATATAATTTTTAAGTCGCTGGGGCAAGTAGTTTAGCCGCAAATCGAATTTTAAGGGACAGAAAAAGTGTAAAGTTTGATGGGTCTAGGACGCATAGTTTAGCCGGAAAACGCGTTTAAAGATAAAAATGTCCATTTTTTTTAAAATTAGTTTTTCGTGTCATTCGTTACATGGATTAAAAGGTGGCAGTTCCAAGATCACGAATATATAATTTTTAAGTCGCTGGGGCAAGTAGTTTAGCCGCAAATCGAATTTTAAGGGACAGAAAAAGTGTAAAGTTTGATGGGTCTAGGACGCATAGTTTAGCCGGAAAACGCGTTTAAAGATAAAAATGTCCAATTTTTTTAAAATTAGTTTTTCGTGTCATTCGTTACATGGATTAAAAGGTGGCAGTTCCAAGATCACGAATATATAATTTTTAAGTCGCTGGGGCAAGTAGTTTAGCCGCAAATCGAATTTTAAGGGACAGAAAAAGTGTAAAGTTTGATGGGTCTAGGACGCATAGTTTAGCCGGAAAACGCGTTTAAAGATAAAAATGTCCAATTTTTTTAAAATTAGTTTTTCGTGTCATTCGTTACATGGATTAAAAGGTGGCAGTTCCAAGATCACGAATATATAATTTTTAAGTCGCTGGGGCAAGTAGTTTAGCCACAAATCGAATTTTAAGGGACAGAAAAAGTGTAAAGTTTGATGGGTCTAGGACGCATAGTTTAGCCGGAAAACGCGTTTAAAGATAAAAATATCCAATTTTTTTAAAATTAGTTTTTCGTGTCATTCGTTACATGGATTAAAAGGTGGCAGTTCCAAGATCACGAATATATAATTTTTAAGTCGCTGGGGCAAGTAGTTTAGCCGCAAATCGAATTTTAAGGGACAGAAAAAGTGTAAAGTTTGATGGGTCTAGGACGCATAGTTTAGCCGGAAAACGCGTTTAAAGATAAAAATGTCGAATTTTTTTAAAATTAGTTTTTCGTGTCATTCGTTACATGGATTAAAAGGTGGCAGTTCCAAGATCACGAATATATAATTTTTAAGTCGCTGGGGCAAGTAGTTTAGCCGCAAATCGAATTTTAAGGGACAGAAAAAGTGTAAAGTTTGATGGGTCTAGGACGCATAGTTTAGCCGGAAAACGCGTTTAAAGATAAAAATGTCCAATTTTTTTAAAATTAGTTTTTCGTGTCATTCGTTACATGGATTAAAAGGTGGCAGTTCCAAGATCACGAATATATAATTTTTAAGTCGCTGGGGCAAGTAGTTTAGCCGCAAATCGAATTTTAAGGGACAGAAAAAGTGTAAAGTTTGATGGGTCTAGGACGCATAGTTTAGCCGGAAAACGCGTTTAAAGATAAAAATGTCCATTTTTTTTTAAATTAGTTTTTCGTGTCATTCGTTACATGGATTAAAAGGTGGCAGTTCCAAGATCACGAATATATAATTTTTAAGTCGCTGGGGCAAGTAGTTTAGCCGCAAATCGAATTTTAAGGGACAGAAAAAGTGTAAAGTTTGATGGGTCTAGGACGCATAGTTTAGCCGGAAAACGCGTTTAAAGATAAAAATGTCCAATTTTTTTAAAATTAGTTTTTCGTGTCATTCGTTACATGGATTAAAAGGTGGCAGTTCCAAGATCACGAATATATAATTTTTAAGTCGCTGGGGCAAGTAGTTTAGCCGCAAATCGAATTTTAAGGGACAGAAAAAGTGTAAAGTTTGATGGGTCTAGGACGCATAGTTTAGCCGGAAAACGCGTTTAAAGATAAAAATGTCCAATTTTTTTAAAATTAGTTTTTCGTGTCATTCGTTACATGGATTAAAAGGTGGCAGTTCCAAGATCACGAATATATAATTTTTAAGTCGCTGGGGCAAGTAGTTTAGCCGCAAATCGAATTTTAAGGGACAGAAAAAGTGTAAAGTTTGATGGGTCTAGGACGCATAGTTTAGCCGGAAAACGCGTTTAAAGATAAAAATGTCCAATTTTTTTAAAATTAGTTTTTCGTGTCATTCGTTACATGGATTAAAAGGTGGCAGTTCCAAGATCACGAATATATAATTTTTAAGTCGCTGGGGCAAGTAGTTTAGCCGCAAATCGAATTTTAAGGGACAGAAAAAGTGTAAAGTTTGATGGGTCTAGGACGCATAGTTTAGCCGGAAAACGCGTTTAAAGATAAAAATGTCCAATTTTTTTAAAATTAGTTTTTCGTGTCATTCGTTACATGGATTAAAAGGTGGCAGTTCCAAGATCACGAATATATAATTTTTAAGTCGCTGGGGCAAGTAGTTTAGCCGCAAATCGAATTTTAAGGGACAGAAAAAGTGTAAAGTTTGATGGGTCTAGGATGCATAGTTTAGCCGGAAAACGCGTTTAAAGATTAAAATGTCCAATTTTTTTAAAATTAGTTTTTCGTGTCATTCGTTACATGGATTAAAAGGTGGCAGTTCCAAGATCACGAATATATAATTTTTAAGTCGCTGGGGCAAGTAGTTTAGCCGCAAATCGAATTTTAAGGGACAGAAAAAGTGTAAAGTTTGATGGGTCTAGGACGCATAGTTTAGCCGGAAAACGCGTTTAAAGATAAAAATGTCCATTTTTTTTAAAATTAGTTTTTCGTGTCATTCGTTACATGGATTAAAAGGTGGCAGTTCCAAGATCACGAATATATAATTTTTAAGTCGCTGGGGCAAGTAGTTTAGCCGCAAATCGAATTTTAAGGGACAGAAAAAGTGTAAAGTTTGATGGGTCTAGGACGCATAGTTTAGCCGGAAAACGCGTTTAAAGATAAAAATGTCCAATTTTTTTAAAATTAGTTTTTCGTGTCATTCGTTACATGGATTAAAAGGTGGCACTTCCAAGATCACGAATATATAATTTTTAAGTCGCTGGGGCAAGTAGTTTAGCCGCAAATCGAATTTTAAGGGACAGAAAAAGTGTAAAGTTTGATGGGTCTAGGACGCATAGTTTAGCCGGAAATCGCGTTTAAAGATAAAAATGTCCAAATTTTGTAAAATTAGTTTTTCATGTCATTCGTTACATAGATTAAAAGGTGGCACTTCCAAGATCACGAATATATAATTTTTAAGTCGCTAGGGCAAGTAGTTTAGACGCAAATCGAATTTTAAGGAACAGAAAAAGTGTTAAGTTTAATGGTTCTAGGGTGCTTAGTTTAGTCAGAAATCGCGTTTAAAGACAAAAATGTCCAATTTTTTAAAAATTAGTTTTTCATGTAATTCGTTACATGGATTAAAAGGTGGCACTTCCAAGATCACGAATATATAATTTTAAGTCGCTGGGGCAAGTAATTTAGCCGCAAATCGAATTTTAAGGGACAGAAAAAGTGTAAAGTTTGATGGGTATAGGACGCTTAGTTTAGTCAGAAATCGAGTTTAAAGATAAAGATGTCCAAATTTTTTAAAATTAGTTTGTCATGTCATTCGTTACATGGATTAAAAGGTGGCACTTCCAAGATCACGAATATATAATTTTTAAGTCGCTGGGGCAAGTAATTTAGCTGCAAATCGAATTTTAAGGAACAGAAAAAGTGTTAAGTTTAATGGTTCTAGGGTGCTTAGTTTAGTCAGAAATCGCGTTTAAAGACAAAAATGTCCAATTTTTTTAAAATTAGTTTTTCATGTAATTCGTTACATGGATTAAAAGGTGGCACTTCCAAGATCACGAATATATAATTTTTAAGTCGCTGGGGCAAGTAGTTTAGCCGCAAATCGAATTTTAAGGGACAGAAAAAGTGTAAAGTTTGATGGGTCTAGGACGCATAGTTTATCCGGAAAACGCGTTTAAAGATAAAAATGTCCAATTTTTTTAAAATTAGTTTTTCGTGTCATTCGTTACATGGATTAAAAGGTGGCAGTTCCAAGATCACGAATATATAATTTTTAAGTCGCTGGGGCAAGTAGTTTAGCCTCAAATCGAATTTTAAGGGACAGATAAAATGTAAAGTTTGATGGGTCTAGGACGCATAGTTTAGCCGGAAAACGCGTTTAAAGATAAAAATGTCCAATTTTTTTAAAATTAGTTTTTCGTGTCATTCGTTACATGGATTAAAAGGTGGCAGTTCCAAGATCACGAATATATAATTTTTAAGTCGCTGGGGCAAGTAGTTTAGCCGCAAATCGAATTTTAAGGGACAGAAAAAGTGTAAAGTTTGATGGGTCAAGGACGCATAGTTTAGCCGGAAAACGCGTTTAAAGATAAAAATGTCCAATTTTTTTAAAATTAGTTTTTCGTGTCATTCGTTACATGGATTAAAAGGTGGCAGTTCCAAGATCACGAATATATAATATTTAAGTCGCTGGGGCAAGTAGTTTAGCCGCAAATCGAATTTTAAGGGACAGAAAAAGTGTAAAGTTTGATGGGTCTAGGACGCATAGTTTAGCCGGAAAACGCGTTTAAAGATAAAAATGTCCAATTTTTTTAAAATTAGTTTTTCGTGTCATTCGTTACATGGATTAAAAGGTGGCAGTTCCAAGATCACGAATATATAATTTTTAAGTCGCTGGGGCAAGTAGTTTAGCCGCAAATCGAATTTTAAGGGACAGAAAAAGTGTAAAGTTTGATGGGTCTAGGACGCATAGTTTAGCCGGAAAACGCGTTTAAAGATAAAAACGTCCAATTTTTTTAAAATTAGTTTTTCGTGTCATTCGTTACATGGATTAAAAGGTGGCAGTTCCAAGATCACGAATATATAATTTTTAAGTCGCTGGGGCAAGTAGTTTAGCCGCAAATCGAATTTTAAGGGACAGAAAAAGTGTAAAGTTTGATGGGTCTAGGACGCATAGTTTAGCCGGAAAACGCGTTTAAAGATAAAAATGTCCAATTTTTTTAAAATTAGTTTTTCGTGTCATTCGTTACATGGATTAAAAGGTGGCAGTTCCAAGATCACGAATATATAATTTTTAAGTCGCTGGGGCAAGTAGTTTAGCCGCAAATCGAATTTTAAGGGACAGAAAAAGTGTAAAGTTTGATGGGTCTAGGACGCATAGTTTAGCCGGAAAACGCGTTTAAAGATAAAAATGCCCAATTTTTTTAAAATTAGTTTTTTGTGTTATTCGTTACATGGATTAAAGGGTGGCAGTTCAAAGATCACGAATATATAATTTTTAAGTCGCTGGGGCAAGTAGTTTAGCCGCAAATCGAATTTTAAGGGACAGAAAAAGTGTAAAGTTTGATGGGTCTAGGACGCATAGTTTAGCCGGAAAACGCGTTTAAAGATAAAAATGTCCAATTTTTTTAAAATTAGTTTTTCGTGTCATTCGTTACATGGATTAAAAGGTGGCAGTTCCAAGATCACGAATATATAATTTTTAAGTCGCTGGGGCAAGTAGTTTAGCCGCAAATCGAATTTTAAGGGACAGAAAAAGTGTAAAGTTTGATGGGTCTAGGACGCATAGTTTAGCCGGAAAACGCGTTTAAAGATAAAAATGTCCAATTTTTTTAAAATTAGTTTTTCGTGTCATTCGTTACATGGATTAAAAGGTGGCAGTTCCAAGATCACGAATATATAATTTTTAAGTCGCTGGGGCAAGTAGTTTATCCGCAAATCGAATTTTAAGGGACAGAAAAAGTGTAAAGTTTGATGGGTCTAGGACGCATAGTTTAGCCGGAAAACGCGTTTAAAGATAAAAATGTCCAATTTTTTTAAAATTAGTTTTTCGTGTCATTCGTTATATGGATTAAAAGGTGGCAGTTCCAAGATCACGAATATATAATTTTTAAGTCGCTGGGGCAAGTAGTTTAGCCGCAAATCGAATTTTAAGGGACAGAAAAAGTGTAAAGTTTGATGGGTCTAGGACGCATAGTTTAGCCGGAAAACGCGTTTAAAGATAAAAACGTCCAATTTTTTTAAAATTAGTTTTTCGTGTCATTCGTTACATGGATTAAAAGGTGGCAGTTCCAAGATCACGAATATATAATTTTTAAGTCGCTGGGGCAAGTAGTTTAGCCGCAAATCGAATTTTAAGGGACAGAAAAAGTGTAAAGTTTGATGGGTCTAGGACGCATAGTTTAGCCGGAAAACGCGTTTAAAGATAAAAATGTCCAATTTTTTTAAAATTAGTTTTTCGTGTCATTCGTTAGATGGATTAAAAGGTGGCAGTTCCAAGATCACGAATATATAATTTTTAAGTCGCTGGGGCAAGTAGTTTAGCCGCAAATCGAATTTTAAGGGACAGAAAAAGTGTAAAGTTTGATGGGTCTAGGACGCATAGTTTAGCCGGAAAACGCGTTTAAAGATAAAAATGTCCAATTTTTTTTAAAATTAGTTTTTCGTGTCATTCGTTACATGGATTAAAAGGTGGCAGTTCCAAGATCACGAATATATAATTTTTAAGTCGCTGGGGCAAGTAGTTTAGCCGCAAATCGAATTTTAAGGGACAGATAAAATGTAAAGTTTGATGGGTCTAGGACGCATAGTTTAGCCGGAAAACGCGTTTAAAGATAAAAATGTCCAATTTTTTTAAAATTAGTTTTTCGTGTCATTCGTTACATGGATTACAAGGTGGCAGTTCCAAGATCACGAATATATAATTTTTAAGTCGCTGGGGCAAGTAGTTTAGCCGCAAATCGAATTTTAAGGGACAGAAAAAGTGTAAAGTTTGATGGGTCTAGGACGCATAGTTTAGCCGGAAAACGCGTTTAAAGATAAAAATGTCCAATTTTTTTAAAATTAGTTTTTCGTGTCATTTGTTACATGGATTAAAAGGTGGCAGTTCCAAGATCACGAGTATATAATTTTTAAGTCGCTGGGGCAAGTAGTTTAGCCGCAAATCGAATTTTAAGGGACAGAAAAAGTGTAAAGTTTGATGGGTCTAGGACGCATAGTTTACCCGGAAAACGCGTTTAAAGATAAAAATGTCCAATTTTTTTAAAATTAGTTTTTCGTGTCATTCGTTACATGGATTAAAAGGTGGCAGTTCCAAGATCACGAATATATAATTTTTAAGTCGCTGGGGCAAGTAGTTTAGCCGCAAATCGAATTTTAAGGGACAGAAAAAGTGTAAAGTTTGATGGGTCTAGGACGCATAGTTTAGCCGGAAAACGCGTTTAAAGATAAAAACGTCCAATTTTTTAAAATTAGTTTTTCGTGTCATTCGTTACATGGATTAAAAGGTGGCAGTTCCAAGATCACGAATATATAATTTTTAAGTCGCTGGGGCAAGTAGTTTAGCCGCAAATCGAATTTTAAGGGACAGAAAAAGTGTAAAGTTTGATGGGTCTAGGACGCATAGTTTAGCCGGAAAACGCGTTTAAAGATAAAAATGTCCAAATTTTTTAAAATTAGATTTTCGTGTAATTCGTTACATGGATTAAAAGGTGGCACTTCCAAGATCACGAATATATAATTTTTAAGTCGCTGGGGCAAGTAGTTTAGGCGCAAATCGAATTTTAAGGGACAGATAAAATGTAAAGTTTGATGGGTCTAGGACGCATAGTTTAGCCGGAAAACGCGTTTAAAGATAAAAATGTCCAATTTTTTTAAAATTAGTTTTTCGTGTCATTCGTTACATGGATTAAAAGGTGGCAGTTCCAAGATCACGAATATATAATTTTTAAGTCGCTGGGGCAAGTAGTTTAGCCGCAAATCGAATTTTAAGGGACAGAAAAAGTGTAAAGTTTGATGGGTCTAGGACGCATAGTTTAGCCGGAAAACGCGTTTAAAGATAAAAATGTCCAATTTTTTTAAAATTAGTTTTTCGTGTCATTCGTTACATGGATTAAAAGGTGGCAGTTCCAAGATCACGAATATATAATTTTTAAGTCGCTGGGGCAAGTAGTTTAGCCGCAAATCGAATTTTAAGGGACAGAAAAAGTGTAAAGTTTGATGGGTCTAGGACGCATAGTTTAGCCGGAAAACGCGTTTAAAGATAAAAATGTCCAATTTTTTTAAAATTAGTTTTTCGTGTCATTCGTTACATGGATTAAAAGGTGGCAGTTCCAAGATCACGAATATATAATTTTTAAGTCGCTGGGGCAAGTAGTTTAGCCGCAAATCGAATTTTAAGGGACAGAAAAAGTGTAAAGTTTGATGGGTCTAGGACGCATAGTTTAGCCGGAAAACGCGTTTAAAGATAAAAATGTCCAATTTTTTTAAAATTAGTTTTTCGTGTCATTCGTTACATGGATTAAAAGGTGGCAGTTCCAAGATCACGAATATATAATTTTTAAGTCGCTGGGGCAAGTAGTTTAGCCGCAAATCGAATTTTAAGGGACAGAAAAAGTGTAAAGTTTGATGGGTCTAGGACGCATAGTTTAGCCGGAAAACGCGTTTAAAGATAAAAACGTCCAATTTTTTTAAAATTAGTTTTTCGTGTCATTCGTTACATGGATTAAAAGGTGGCAGTTCCAAGATCACGAATATATAATTTTTAAGTCGCTGGGGCAAGTAGTTTAGCCGCAAATCGAATTTTAAGGGACAGAAAAAGTGTAAAGTTTGATGGGTCTAGGACGCATAGTTTAGCCGGAAAACGCGTTTAAAGATAAAAATGTCCAATTTTTTTAAAATTAGTTTTTCGTGTCATTCGTTACATGGATTAAAAGGTGGCAGTTCCAAGATCACGAATATATAATTTTTAAGTCGCTGGGGCAAGTAGTTTAGCCGCAAATCGAATTTTAAGGGACAGAAAAAGTGTAAAGTTTGATGGGTCTAGGACGCATAGTTTAGCCGGAAAACGCGTTTAAAGATAAAAATGTCCAATTTTTTTTAAAATTAGTTTTTCGTGTCATTCGTTACATGGATTAAAAGGTGGCAGTTCCAAGATCACGAATATATAATTTTTAAGTCGCTGGGGCAAGTAGTTTGGCCGCAAATCGAATTTTAAGGGACAGATAAAATGTAAAGTTTGATGGGTCTAGGACGCATAGTTTAGCCGGAAAACGCGTTTAAAGATAAAAATGTCCAATTTTTTTAAAATTAGTTTTTCGTGTCATTCGTTACATGGATTAAAAGGTGGCAGTTCCAAGATCACGAATATATAATTTTTAAGTCGCTGGGGCAAGTAGTTTAGCCGCAAATCGAATTTTAAGGGACAGAAAAAGTGTAAAGTTTGATCTAGGTCTGGTCTAGGACGCACAGTTTAGCCGGAAAACGCGTTTAAAGATAAAATTGTCCAATTTTTTTAAAATTAGTTTTTCGTGTCATTCGTTACATGGATTAAAAGGTGGCAGTTCCAAGATCACGAATATATAATTTTTAAGTCGCTGGGGCAAGTAGTTTAGCCGCAAATCGAATTTTAAGGGACAGAAAAAGTGTAAAGTTTGATGGGTCTAGGACGCATAGTTTAGCCGGAAAACGCGTTTAAAGATAAAAATGTCCAATTTTTTTAAAATTAGTTTTTCGTGTCATTCGTTACATGGATTAAAAGGTGGCAGTTCCAAGATCACGAATATATAATTTTTAAGTCGCTGGGGCAAGTAGTTTAGCCGCAAATCGAATTTTAAGGGACAGAAAAAGTGTAAAGTTTGATGGGTCTAGGACGCATAGTTTAGCCGGAAAACGCGTTTAAAGATAAAAATGTCCAATTTTTTTAAACTTAGTTTTTCGTGTCATTCGTTACATGGATTAAAAGGTGGCAGTTCCAAGATCACGAATATATAATTTTTAAGTCGCTGGGGCAAGTAGTTTAGCCGCAAATCGAATTTTAAGGGACAGAAAAAGTGTAAAGTTTGATGGGTCTAGGACGCATAGTTTAGCCGGAAAACGCGTTTAAAGATAAAAATGTCCAATTTTTTTAAAATTAGTTTTTCGTGTCATTCGTTACATGGATTAAAAGGTGGCAGTTCCAAGATCACGAATATATAATTTTTAAGTCGCTGGGGCAAGTAGTTTAGCCGCAAATCGAATTTTAAGGGACAGAAAAAGTGTAAAGTTTGATGGGTCTAGGACGCATAGTTTAGCCGGAAAACGCGTTTAAAGATAAAAACGTCCAATTTTTTTAAAATTAGTTTTTCGTGTCATTCGTTACATGGATTAAAAGGTGGCAGTTCCAAGATCACGAATATATAATTTTTAAGTCGCTGGGGCAAGTAGTTTAGCCGCAAATCGAATTTTAAGGGACAGAAAAAGTGTAAAGTTTGATGGGTCTAGGACGCATAGTTTAGCCGGAAAACGCGTTTAAAGATAAAAATGTCCAATTTTTTTAAAATTAGTTTTTCGTGTCATTCGTTACATGGATTAAAAGGTGGCAGTTCCAAGATCACGAATATATAATTTTTAAGTCGCTGGGGCAAGTAGTTTAGCCGCAAATCGAATTTTAAGGGACAGAAAAAGTGTAAAGTTTGATGGGTCTAGGACGCATAGTTTAGCCGGAAAACGCGTTTAAAGATAAAAATGTCCAATTTTTTTTAAAATTAGTTTTTCGTGTCATTCGTTACATGGATTAAAAGGTGGCAGTTCCAAGATCACGAATATATAATTTTTAAGTCGCTGGGGCAAGTAGTTTAGCCGCAAATCGAATTTTAAGGGACAGATAAAATGTAAAGTTTGATGGGTCTAGGACGCATAGTTTAGCCGGAAAACGCGTTTAAAGATAAAAATGTCCAATTTTTTTAAAATTAGTTTTTCGTGTCATTCGTTACATGGATTAAAAGGTGGCAGTTCCAAGATCACGAATATATAATTTTTAAGTCGCTGGGGCAAGTAGTTTAGCCGCAAATCGAATTTTAAGGGACAGAAAAAGTGTAAAGTTTGATGGGTCTAGGACGCATAGTTTAGCCGGAAAACGCGTTTAAAGATAAAAATGTCCAATTTTTTAAAATTAGTTTTTCGTGTCATTCGTTACATGGATTAAAAGGTGGCAGTTCCAAGATCACGAATATATAATTTTTAAGTCGCTGGGGCAAGTAGTTTAGCCGCAAATCGAAATTTAAGGGACAGAAAAAGTGTAAAGTTTGATGGGTCTAGGACGCATAGTTTACCCGGAAAACGCGTTTAAAGATAAAAATGTCCAATTTTTTTAAAATTAGTTTTTCGTGTCATTCGTTACATGGATTAAAAGGTGGCAGTTCCAAGATCACGAATATATAATTTTTAAGTCGCTGGGGCAAGTAGTTTAGCCGCAAATCGAATTTTAAGGGACAGAAAAAGTGTAAAGTTTGATGGGTCTAGGACGCATAGTTTAGCCGGAAAACGCGTTTAAAGATAAAAATGTCCAAATTTTTTAAAATTAGATTTTCGTGTAATTCGTTACATGGATTAAAAGGTGGCAGTTCCAAGATCACGAATATATAATTTTTAAGTCGCTGGGGCAAGTAGTTTAGCCGCAAATCGAATTTTAAGGGACAGAAAAAGTGTAAAGTTTGATGGGTCTAGGACGCATAGTTTAGCCGGAAAACGCGTTTAAAGATAAAAATGTCCAATTTTTTTAAAATTAGTTTTTCGTGTCATTCGTTACATGGATTAAAAGGTGGCAGTTCCAAGATCACGAATATATAATTTTTAAGTCGCTGGGGCAAGTAGTTTAGCCGCAAATCGAATTTTAAGGGACAGAAAAAGTGTAAAGTTTGATGGGTCTAGGACGCATAGTTTAGCCGGAAAACGCGTTTAAAGATAAAAATGTCCAATTTTTTTAAAATTAGTTTTTCGTGTCATTCGTTACATGGATTAAAAGGTGGCAGTTCCAAGATCACGAATATATAATTTTTAAGTCGCTGGGGCAAGTAGTTTAGCCGCAAATCGAATTTTAAGGGACAGAAAAAGTGTAAAGTTTGATGGGTCTAGGACGCATAGTTTAGCCGGAAAACGAGTTTAAAGATAAAAATGTCCAATTTTTTAAAAATTAGTTTTTCGTTTCATTCGTTACATGGATTAAAAGGTGGCAGTTCCAAGATCACGAATATATAATTTTTAAGTCGCTGGGGCAAGTAGTTTAGCCGCAAATCGAATTTTAAGGGACAGAAGAAGTGTAAAGTTTGATGGGTCTAGGACGCATAGTTTAGCCGGAAAACGCGTTTAAAGATAAAAATGTCCAATTTTTTTAAAATTAGTTTTTCGTGTCATTCGTTACATGGATTAAAAGGTGGCAGTTCCAAGATCACGAATATATAATTTTTAAGTCGCTGGGGCAAGTAGTTTAGCCGCAAATCGAATTTTAAGGGACAGAAAAAGTGTATAGTTTGATGGGTCTAGGACGCATAGTTTAGCCGGAAAACGCGTTTAAAGATAAAAATGTCCAATTTTTTTAAAATTAGTTTTTCGTGTCATTCGTTACATGGATTAAAAGGTGGCAGTTCCAAGATCACGAATATATAATTTTTAAGTCGCTGCGGCAAGTAGTTTAGCCGCAAATCGAATTTTAAGGGACAGAAAAAGTGTAAAGTTTGATGGGTCTAGGACGCATAGTTTAGCCGGAAAACGCGTTTAAAGATAAAAACGTCCAATTTTTTTAAAATTAGTTTTTCGTGTCATTCGTTACATGGATTAAAAGGTGGCAGTTCCAAGATCACGAATATATAATTTTTAAGTCGCTGGGGCAAGTAGTTTAGCCGCAAATCGAATTTTAAGGGACAGAAAAAGTGTAAAGTTTGATGGGTCTAGGACGCATAGTTTAGCCGGAAAACGCGTTTAAAGATAAAAATGTCCAATTTTTTTAAAATTAGTTTTTCGTGTCATTCGTTACATGGATTAAAAGGTGGCAGTTCCAAGATCACGAATATATAATTTTTAAGTCGCTGGGGCAAGTAGTTTAGCCGCAAATCGAATTTTAAGGGACAGAAAAAGTGTAAAGTTTGATGGGTCTAGGACGCATAGTTTAGCCGGAAAACGCGTTTAAAGATAAAAATGTCCAATTTTTTTAGAATTAGTTTTTCGTGTCATTCGTTACATGGATTAAAAGGTGGCAGTTCCAAGATCACGAATATATAATTTTTAAGTCGCTGGGGCAAGTAGTTTAGCCGCAAATCGAATTTTAAGGGACAGAAAAAGTGTAAAGTTTGATGGGTCTAGGACGCATAGTTTAGCCGGAAAACGCGTTTAAAGATAAAAATGTCCAATTTTTTTAAAATTAGTTTTTCGTGTCATTCGTTATATGGATTAAAAGGTGGCAGTTCCAAGATCACGAATATATAATTTTTAAGTCGCTGGGGCAAGTAGTTTAGCCGCAAATCGAATTTTAAGGGACAGAAAAAGTGTAAAGTTTGATGGGTCTAGGACGCATAGTTTAGCCGGAAAACGCGTTTAAAGATAAAAATGTCCAATTTTTTTAAAATTAGTTTTTCGTGTCATTCGTTACATGGATTAAAAGGTGGCAGTTCCAAGATCACGAATATATAATTTTTAAGTCGCTGGGGCAAGTAGTTTAGCCGCAAATCGAATTTTAAGGGACAGAAAAAGTGTAAAGTTTGATGGGTCTAGGACGCATAGTTTAGCCGGAAAACGCGTTTAAAGATAAAAACGTCCAATTTTTTTTAAATTAGTTTTTCGTGTCATTCGTTACATGGATTAAAAGGTGGCAGTTCCAAGATCACGAATATATAATTTTTAAGTCGCTGGGGCAAGTAGTTTAGCCGCAAATCGAATTTTAAGGGACAGAAAAAGTGTAAAGTTTGATGGGTCTAGGACGCATAGTTTAGCCGGAAAACCTGTTTAAAGATGAAAACGTCCAATTTTTTTAAAATTAGTTTTTCGTGTCATTCGTTACATGGATTAAAAGGTGGCAGTTCCAAGATCACGAATATATAATTTTTAAGTCGCTGGGGCAAGTAGTTTAGCCGCAAATCGAATTTTAAGGGACAGAAAAAGTGTAAAGTTTGATGGGTCTAGGACGCATAGTTTAGCCGGAAAACGCGTTTAAAGATAAAAATGTCCAATTTTTTTAAAATTAGTTTTTCGTGTCATTCGTTACATGGATTAAAAGGTGGCAGTTCCAAGATCACGAATATATAATTTTTAAGTCGCTGGGGCAAGTAGTTTAGCCGCAAATCGAATTTTAAGGGACAGAAAAAGTGTAAAGTTTGATGGGTCTAGGACGCATAGTTTAGCCGGAAAACGCGTTTAAAGATGAAAACGTCCAATTTTTTTAAAATTAGTTTTTCGTGTCATTCGTTACATGGATTAAAAGGTGGCAGTTCCAAGATCACGAATATATAATTTTTAAGTCGCTGGGGCAAGTAGTTTAGCCGCAAATCGAATTTTAAGGGACAGAAAAAGTGTAAAGTTTGATGGGTCTAGGACGCATAGTTTAGCCGGAAAACGCGTTTAAAGATAAAAACGTCCAATTTTTTTAAAATTAGTTTTTCGTGTCATGCGTTACATGGATTAAAAGGTGGCAGTTCCAAGATCACGAATATATAATTTTTAAGTCGCTGGGGCAAGTAGTTTAGCCGCAAATCGAATTTTAAGGGACAGAAAAAGTGTAAAGTTTGATGGGTCTAGGACGCATAGTTTAGCCGGAAAACGCGTTTAAAGATAAAAATGTCCAATTTTTTTAAAATTAGTTTTTCGTGTCATTCGTTACATGGATTAAAAGGTGGCAGTTCCAAGATCACGAATATATAATTTTTAAGTCGCTGGGGCAAGTAGTTTAGCCGCAAATCGAATTTTAAGGGACAGAAAAAGTGTAAAGTTTGATGGGTCTAGGACGCATAGTTTAGCCGGAAAACGCGTTTAAAGATAAAAACGTCCAATTTTTTTTAAATTAGTTTTTCGTGTCATTCGTTACATGGATTAAAAGGTGGCAGTTCCAAGATCACGAATATATAATTTTTAAGTCGCTGGGGCAAGTAGTTTAGCCGCAAATCGAATTTAAGGGACAGAAAAAGTGTAAAGTTTGATGGGTCTAGGACGCATAGTTTAGCCGGAAAACGCGTTTAAAGATAAAAATGTCCAATTTTTTTAGAATTAGTTTTTCGTGTCATTCGTTACATGGATTAAAAGGTGGCAGTTCCAAGATCACGAATATATAATTTTTAAGTCGCTGGGGCAAGTAGTTTAGCCGCAAATCGAATTTTAAGGGACAGAAAAAGTGTAAAGTTTGATGGGTCTAGGACGCATAGTTTAGCCGGAAAACGCGTTTAAAGATAAAAATGTCCAATTTTTTAAAATTAGTTTTTCGTGTCATTCGTTACATGGATTAAAAGGTGGCAGTTCCAAGATCACGAATATATAATTTTTAAGTCGCTGGGGCAAGTAGTTTAGCCGCAAATCGAATTTTAAGGGACAGAAGAAGTGTAAAGTTTGATGGGTCTAGGACGCATAGTTTAGCCGGAAAACGAGTTTAAAGATAAAAATGTCCAAGTTTTTTAAAATTAGTTTTTCGTGTCATTCGTTACATGGATTAAAAGGTAGCAGTTCCAAGATCACGAATATATAATTTTTAAGTCGCTGGGGCAAGTAGTTTAGCCGCAAATCGAATTTTAAGGGACAGAAAAAGTGTAAAGTTTGATGGGTCTAGGACGCATAGTTTAGCCGGAAAACGCGTTTAAAGATAAAAATGTCCAATTTTTTTAAAATTAGTTTTTCGTGTCATTCGTTACATGGATTAAAAGGTGGCAGTTCCAAGATCACGAATATATAATTTTTAAGTCGCTGGGGCAAGTAGTTTAGCCGCAAATCGAAATTAAGGGACAGAAAAAGTGTAAAGTTTGATGGGTCTAGGACGCATAGTTTAGCCGGAAAACGCGTTTAAAGATAAAAACGTCCAATTTTTTTTAAATTAGTTTTTCGTGTCATTCGTTACATGGATTAAAAGGTGGCAGTTCCAAGATCACGAATATATAATTTTTAAGTCGCTGGGGCAAGTAGTTTAGCCGCAAATCGAATTTAAGGGACAGAAAAAGTGTAAAGTTTGATGGGTCTAGGACGCATAGTTTAGCCGGAAAACGCGTTTAAAGATAAAAATGTCCAATTTTTTTAGAATTAGTTTTTCGTGTCATTCGTTACATGGATTAAAAGGTGGCAGTTCCAAGATCACGAATATATAATTTTTAAGTCGCTGGGGCAAGTAGTTTAGCCGCAAATCGAATTTTAAGGGACAGAAAAAGTGTAAAGTTTGATGGGTCTAGGACGCATAGTTTAGCCGGAAAACGCGTTTAAAGATGAAAACGTCCAATTTTTTTAAAATTAGTTTTTCGTGTCATTCGTTACATGGATTAAAAGGTGGCAGTTCCAAGATCACGAATATATAATTTTTAAGTCGCTGGGGCAAGTAGTTTAGCCGCAAATCGAATTTTAAGGGACAGAAAAAGTGTAAAGTTTGATGGGTCTAGGACGCATAGTTTAGCCGGAAAACGCGTTTAAAGATAAAAATGTCCAATTTTTTTAAAATTAGTTTTTCGTGTCATTCGTTACATGGATTAAAAGGTGGCAGTTCCAAGATCACGAATATATAATTTTTAAGTCGCTGGGGCAAGTAGTTTAGCCGCAAATCGAATTTTAAGGGACAGAAAAAGTGTAAAGTTTGATGGGTCTAGGACGCATAGTTTAGCCGGAAAACGCGTTTAAAGATAAAAATGTCCAATTTTTTTAAAATTAGTTTTTCGTGTCATTCGTTACATGGATTAAAAGGTGGCAGTTCCAAGATCACGAATATATAATTTTTAAGTCGCTGGGGCAAGTAGTTTAGCCGCAAATCGAATCTTAAGGGACAGAAAAAGTGTAAAGTTTGATGGGTCTAGGACGCATAGTTTAGCCGGAAAACGCGTTTAAAGATAAAAACGTCCAATTTTTTTTAAATTAGTTTTTCGTGTCATTCGTTACATGGATTAAAAGGTGGCAATTCCAAGATCACGAATATATAATTTTTAAGTCGCTGGGGCAAGTAGTTTAGCCGCAAATCGAATTTAAGGGACAGAAAAAGTGTAAAGTTTGATGGGTCTAGGACACATAGTTTAGCCGGAAAACGCGTTTAAAGATAAAAATGTCCAATTTTTTTAGAATTAGTTTTTCGTGTCATTCGTTACATGGATTAAAAGGTGGCAGTTCCAAGATCACGAATATATAATTTTTAAGTCGCTGGGGCAAGTAGTTTAGCCGCAAATCGAATTTTAAGGGACAGAAAAAGTGTAAAGTTTGATGGGTCTAGGACGCATAGTTTAGCCGGAAAACGCGTTTAAGGATAAAAATGTCCAATTTTTTAAAATTAGTTTTTCGTGTCATTCGTTACATGGATTAAAAGGTGGCAGTTCCAAGATCACGAATATATAATTTTTAAGTCGCTGGGGCAAGTAGTTTAGCCGCAAATCGAATTTTAAGGGACAGAAAAAGTGTAAAGTTTGATGGGTCTAGGACGCATAGTTTAGCCGAAAACGCGTTTAAAGATAAAAATGTCCAATTTTTTTAAAATTAGTTTATCGTGTCATTCGTTACATGGATTAAAAGGTGGCAGTTCCAAGATCACTAATATATAATTTTTAAGTCGCTGGGGCAAGTAGTTTAGCCGCAAATCGAATTTTAAGGGACAGAAAAAGTGTAAAGTTTGATGGGTCTAGGACGCATAGTTTAGCCGGAAAACGCGTTTAAAGATAAAAATGTCCAATTTTTTTAAAATTAGTTTTTCGTGTCATTCGTTACATGGATTAAAAGGTGGCAGTTCCAAGATCACGAATATATAATTTTTAAGTCGCTGGGGCAAGTAGTTTAGCCGCAAATCGAATTTTAAGGGACAGAAAAAGTGTAAAGTTTGATGGGTCTAGGACGCATAGTTTAGCCGGAAAACGCGTTTAAAGATAAAAATGTCCAACTTTTTTAAAATTAGTTTTTCGTGTCATTCGTTACATGGATTAAAAGGTGGCAGTTCCAAGATCACGAATATATAATTTTTAAGTCGCTGGGGCAAGTAGTTTAGCCGCAAATCGAATTTTAAGGGACAGATAAAATGTAAAGTTTGATGGGTCTAGGACGCATAGTTTAGCCGAAAACGCGTTTAAAGATAAAAATGTCCAATTTTTTTAAAATTAGTTTTTCGTGTCATTCGTTACATGGATTAAAAGGTGGCAGTTCCAAGATCACGAATATATAATTTTTAAGTCGCTGGGGCAAGTAGTTTAGCCGCAAATCGAATTTTAAGGGACAGAAAAGTGTAAAGTTTGATGGGTCTAGGACGCATAGTTTAGCCGGAAAACGCGTTTAAAGATAAAAATGTCCAAATTTTTTAAAATCAGTTTTTCGTGTCATTCGTTACATGGATTAAAAGGTGGCAGTTCCAAGATCACGAATATATAATTTTTAAGTCGCTGGGGCAAGTAGTTTAGCCGCAAATCGAATTTTAAGGGACAGAAAAAGTGTAAAGTTTGATGGGTCTAGGACGCATAGTTTAGCCGGAAAACGCGTTTAAAGATAAAAATGTCCAAATTTTTTAAAATGAGATTTTCGTGTAATTCGTTACATGGATTAAAAGGTGGCAGTTCCAAGATCACGAATATATAATTTTTAAGTCGCTGGGGCAAGTAGTTTAGCCGCAAATCGAATATTAAGGGACAGAAAAAGTGTAAAGTTTGATGGGTCTAGGACGCATAGCTTAGCCGGAAAACGCGTTTAAAGATAAAAATGTCCAATTTTTTTAAAATTAAAATTAATGGATTAAAAGGTGGCAGTTCCAAGATCACGAATATATAATTTTTAAGTCGCTGGGGCAAGTAGTTTAGCCGCAAATCGAATTTTAAGGGACAGAAAAAGTGTAAAGTTTGATGGGTCTAGGACGCATAGTTTAGCCGGAAAACGCGTTTAAAGATAAAAATGTCCAAATTTTTTAAAATGAGATTTTCGTGTAATTCGTTACATGGATTAAAAGGTGGCAGTTCCAAGATCACGAATATATAATTTTTAAGTCGCTGGGGCAAGTAGTTTAGCCGCAAATCGAATATTAAGGGACAGAAAAAGTGTAAAGTTTGATGGGTCTAGGACGCATAGCTTAGCCGGAAAACGCGTTTAAAGATAAAAATGTCCAATTTTTTTAAAATTAGTTTTTCGTGTCATTCGTTACATGGATTAAAAGGTGGCAGTTCCAAGATCACGAATATATAATTTTTAAGTCGCTGGGGCAAGTAGTTTAGCCGCAAATCGAATTTTAAGGGACAGAAAAAGTGTAAAGTTTGATGGGTCTAGGACGCATAGTTTAGCCGGAAAACGCGTTTAAAGATAAAAATGTCCAAATTTTTTAAAATTAGTTTTTCGTGTCATTCGTTACATGGATTAAAAGGTGGCAGTTCCAAGATCACGAATATATAATTTTTAAGTCGCTGGGGCAAGTAGTTTAGCCGCAAATCGAATTTTAAGGGACAGAAAGAGTGTAAAGTTTGATGGGTCTAGGACGCATAGTTTAGCCGGAAAACGCGTTTAAAGATAAAAATGCCCAATTTTTTTAAAATTAGTTTTTCGTGTCATTCGTTACATGGATTAAAAGGTGGCAGTTCCAAGATCACGAATATATAATTTTTAAGTCGCTGGGGCAAGTAGTTTAGCCGCAAATCGAATTTTAATTGACAGAAAAAGTGTAAAGTTTGATGGGTCTAGGACGCATAGTTTAGCCGGAAAACGCGTTTAAAGATAAAAACGTCCAATTTTTTTAAAATTAGTTTTTCGTGTCATTCGTTACATGGATTAAAAGGTGGCAGTTCCAAGATCACGAATATATAATTTTTAAGTCGCTGGGGCAAGTAGTTTAGCCGCAAATCGAATTTTAAGGGACAGAAAAAGTGTAAAGTTTGATGGGTCTCGAACGCATAGTTTAGCCGGAAAACGCGTTTAAAGATAAAAATGTCCAAATTTTTTAAAATTAGTTTTTCGTGTCATTCGTTACATGGATTAAAAGGTGGCAGTTCCAAGATCACGAATATATAATTTTTAAGTCGCTGGGGCAAGTAGTTTAGCCGCAAATCGAATTTTAAGGGACAGAAAGAGTGTAAAGTTTGATGGGTCTAGGACGCATAGTTTAGCCGGAAAACGCGTTTAAAGATAAAAATGTCCAATTTTTTTAAAATTAGTTTTTCGTGTCATTCGTTACATGGATTAAAAGGTGGCAGTTCCAAGATCACGAATATATAATTTTTAAGTCGCTGGGGCAAGTAGTTTAGCCGCAAATCGAATTTTAAGGGACAGAAAAAGTGTAAAGTTTGATGGGTCTAGGACGCATAGTTTAGCCGGAAAACGCGTTTAAAGATAAAAATGTCCAATTTTTTTAAAATTAGTTTTTCGTGTCATTCGTTACATGGATTAAAAGGTGGCAGTTCCAAGATCACGAATATATAATTTTTAAGTCGCTGGGGCAAGTAGTTTAGCCGCAAATCGAATTTTAAGGGACAGAAAAAGTGTAAAGTTTGATGGGTCTAGGACGCATAGTTTAGCCGGAAAACGCGTTTAAAGATAAAAATGTCCAATTTTTTTAAAATAAGTTTTTCGTGTCATTCGTTACATGGATTAAAAGGTGGCAGATCCAAGATCACGAATATATAATTTTTAAGTCGCTGGGGCAAGTAGTTTAGCCGCAAATCGAATTTTAAGGGACAGAAAAAGTGTAAAGTTTGATGGGTCTAGGACGCATAGTTTAGCCAGAAAACGCGTCTAAAGATAAAAATGTCCAATTTTTTTAAAATTAGTTTTTCGTGTCATTCGTTACATGGATTAAAAGTTGGCAGTTCCAAGATCACGAATATATAATTTTTAAGTCGCTGGGGCAAGTAGTTTAGCCGCAAATCGAATTTTAAGGGACAGAAAAGTGTAAAGATTGATGGGTCTAGGACGCATAGTTTAGCCGGAAAACGCGTTTAAAGATAAAAATGTCCAAATTTTTTAAAATCAGTTTTTCGTGTCATTCGTTACATGGATTAAAAGGTGGCAGTTCCAAGATCACGAATATATAATTTTTAAGTCGCTGGGGCAAGTAGTTTAGCCGCAAATCGAATTTTAAGGGACAGAAAAAGTGTAAAGTTTGATGGGTCTAGGACGCATAGTTTAGCCGGAAAACGCGTTTAAAGATAAAAATGTCCAAATTTTTTAAAATGAGATTTTCGTGTAATTCGTTACATGGATTAAAAGGTGGCAGTTCCAAGATCACGAATATATAATTTTTAAGTCGCTGGGGCAAGTAGTTTAGCCGCAAATCGAATATTAAGGGACAGAAAAAGTGTAAAGTTTGATGGGTCTAGGACGCATAGCTTAGCCGGAAAACGCGTTTAAAGATAAAAATGTCCAATTTTTTTAAAATTAGTTTTTCGTGTCATTCGTTACATGGATTAAAAGGTGGCAGTTCCAAGATCACGAATATATAATTTTTAAGTCGCTGGGGCAAGTAGTTTAGCCGCAAATCGAATTTTAAGGGACAGAAAAAGTGTAAAGTTTGATGGGTCTAGGACGCATAGTTTAGCCGGAAAACGCGTTTAAAGATAAAAATGTCCAAATTTTTTAAAATTAGTTTTTCGTGTCATTCGTTACATGGATTAAAAGGTGGCAGTTCCAAGATCACGAATATATAATTTTTAAGTCGCTGGGGCAAGTAGTTTAGCCGCAAATCGAATTTTAAGGGACAGAAAGAGTGTAAAGTTTGATGGGTCTAGGACGCATAGTTTAGCCGGAAAACGCGTTTAAAGATAAAAATGCCCAATTTTTTTAAAATTAGTTTTTCGTGTCATTCGTTACATGGATTAAAAGGTGGCAGTTCCAAGATCACGAATATATAATTTTTAAGTCGATGGGGCAAGTAGTTTAGCCGCAAATCGAATTTTAATTGACAGAAAAAGTGTAAAGTTTGATGGGTCTAGGACGCATAGTTTAGCCGGAAAACGCGTTTAAAGATAAAAACGTCCAATTTTTTTAAAATTAGTTTTTCGTTTCATTCGTTACATGGATTAAAAGGTGGCAGTTCCAAGATCACGAATATATAATTTTTAAGTCGCTGGGGCAAGTAGTTTAGCCGCAAATCGAATTTTAAGGGACAGAAAAAGTGTAAAGTTTGATGGGTCTAGAACGCATAGTTTAGCCGGAAAACGCGTTTAAAGATAAAAATGTCCAAATTTTTTAAAATTAGTTTTTCGTGTCATTCGTTACATGGATTAAAAGGTGGCAGTTCCAAGATCACGAATATATAATTTTTAAGTCGCTGGGGCAAGTAGTTTAGCCGCAAATCGAATTTTAAGGGACAGAAAGAGTGTAAAGTTTGATGGGTCTAGGACGCATAGTTTAGCCGGAAAACGCGTTTAAAGATAAAAATGTCCAATTTTTTTAAAATTAGTTTTTCGTGTCATTCGTTACATGGATTAAAAGGTGGCAGTTCCAAGATCACGAATATATAATTTTTAAGTCGCTGGGGCAAGTAGTTTAGCCGCAAATCGAATTTTAAGGGACAGAAAAAGTGTAAAGTTTGATGGGTCTAGGACGCATAGTTTAGCCGGAAAACGCGTTTGAAGATAAAAATGTCCAATTTTTTTAAAATTAGTTTTTCGTGTCATTCGTTACATGGATTAAAAGGTGGCAGTTCCAAGATCACGAATATATAATTTTTAAGTCGCTGGGGCAAGTAGTTTAGCCGCAAATCGAATTTTAAGGGACAGAAAAAGTGTAAAGTTTGATGGGTCTAGGACGCATAGTTTAGCCGGAAAACGCGTTTAAAGATAAAAATGTCCAATTTTTTTAAAATAAGTTTTTCGTGTCATTCGTTACATGGATTAAAAGGTGGCAGATCCAAGATCACGAATATATAATTTTTAAGTCGCTGGGGCAAGTAGTTTAGCCGCAAATCGAATTTTAAGGGACAGAAAAAGTGTAAAGTTTGATGGGTCTAGGACGCATAGCTTAGCCGGAAAACGCGTTTAAAGATAAAAATGTCCAATTTTTTTTAAAATTAGTTTTTCGTGTCATTCGTTACATGGATTAAAAGGTGGCAGTTCCAAGATCACGAATATATAATTTTTAAGTCGCTGAGGCAAGTAGTTTAGCCGCAAATCGAATTTTAAGGGACAGAAAAAGTGTAAAGTTTGATGGGTCTAGGACGCATAGTTTAGCCGGAAAACGCGTTTAAAGATAAAAACGTCCAATTTTTTTAAAATTAGTTTTTCGTGTCATTCGTTACATGGATTAAAAGGTGGCAGTTCCAAGATCACGAATATATAATTTTTAAGTCGCTGGGGCAAGTAGTTTAGCCGCAAATCGAATAGTAGTTTAGCCGCAAATCGAATTTTAAGGGACAGAAAAAGTGTAAAGTTTGATAGGTCTAGGACGCATAGTTTAGCCGGAAAACGCGTTTAAAGATAAAAATGTCCAATTTTTTTAAAATTAGTTTTTCGTGTCATTCGTTACATGGATTAAAAGGTGGCAGTTCCAAGATCACGAATATATAATTTTTAAGTCGCTGGGGCAAGTAGTTTAGCCGCAAATCGAATTTTAAGGGACAGAAAAAGTGTAAAGTTTGATGGGTCTAGGACGCATAGTTTAGCCGGAAAACGCGTTTAAAGATAAAAATGTCCAATTTTTTTAAAATTAGTTTTTCGTGTCATTCGTTACATGGATTAAAAGGTGGCAGTTCCAAGATCACGAATATATAATTTTTAAGTCGCTGGGGCAAGTAGTTTAGCCGCAAATCGAATTTTAAGGGACAGAAAAAGTGTAAAGTTTGATGGGTCTAGGACGCATAGTTTAGCCGGAAAACGCGTTTAAAGATAAAAATGTCCAATTTTTTTAAAATTAGTTTTTCGTGTCATTCGTTACATGGATTAAAAGGTGGCAGTTCCAAGATCACGAATATATAATTTTTAAGTCGCTGGGGCAAGTAGTTTAGCCGCAAATCGAATTTTAAGGGACAGAAAAAGTGTAAAGTTTGATGGGTCTAGGACGCATAGTTTAGCCGGAAAACGCGTTTAAAGATAAAAATGTCCAAATTTTTTAAAATTAGTTTTTCGTGTCATTCGTTACATGGATTAAAAGGTGGCAGTTCCAAGATCACGAATATATAATTTTTAAGTCGCTGGGGCAAGTAGTTTAGCCGCAAATCGAATTTTAAGGGACAGAAAAAGTGTAAAGTTTGATGGGTCTAGGACGCATAGTTTAGCCGGAAAACTCGTTTAAAGATAAAAATGTCCAATTTTTTTAAAATTAGTTTTTCGTGTCATTCGTTACATGGATTAAAAGGTGGCAGTTCCAAGATCACGAATATATAATTTTTAAGTCGCTGGGGCAAGTAGTTTAGCCGCAAATCGAATTTTAAGGGACAGAAAAAGTGTAAAGTTTGATGGGTCTAGGACGCATAGTTTAGCCGGAAAACGCGTTTAAAGATAAAAATGTCCAATTTTTTTAAAATTAGTTTTTCGTGTCATTCGTTACATGGATTAAAAGGTGGCAGTTCCAAGATCACGAATATATAATTTTTAAGTCGCTGGGGCAAGTAGTTTAGCCGCAAATCGAATTTTAAGGGACATATAAAATGTAAAGTTTGATGGGTCTAGGACGCATAGTTTAGCCGGAAAACGCGTTTAAAGATAAAAATGTCCAATTTTTTTAAAATTAGTTTTTCGTGTCATTCGTTACATGGATTAAAAGGTGGCAGTTCCAAGATCACGAATATATAATTTTTAAGTCGCTGGGGCAAGTAGTTTAGCCGCAAATCGAATTTTAAGGGACAGAAAAAGTGTAAAGTTTGATGGGTCTAGGACGCATAGTTTAGCCGGAAAACGCGTTTAAAGATAAAAACGTCCAATTTTTTTAAAATTAGTTTTTCGTGTCATTCGTTACATGGATTAAAAGGTGGCAGTTCCAAGATCACGAATATATAATTTTTAAGTCGCTGGGACAAGTAGTTTAGCCGCAAATCGAATTTTAAGGGACAGAAAAAGTGTACAGTTTGATGGGTCTAGGACGCATAGTTTAGCAGGAAAACGCGTTTAAAGATAAAAATGTCCAATTTTTTTTTAAATTAGTTTTTCGTGTCATTCGTTACATGGATTAAAAGGTGGCAGTTCCAAGATCACGAATATATAATTTTTAAGTCGCTGGGGCAAGTAGTTTAGCCGCAAATCGAATTTTAAGGGACAGAAAAAGTGTAAAGTTTGATGCGTCTAGGACGCATAGTTTAGCCGGAAAACGCGTTTAAAGATAAAAATGTCCATTTTTTTTTAAAATTAGTTTTTCGTGTCATTCGTTACATGGATTAAAAGGTGGCAGTTCCAAGATCACGAATATATAATTTTTAAGTCGCTGGGGCAAGTAGTTTAGCCGCAAATCGAATTTTAAGGGACAGAAAAAGTGTAAAGTTTGATGGGTCTAGGACGCATAGTTTAGCCGGAAAACGCGTGTAAAGATAAAAATGTCTAATTTTTTTAAAATTAGTTTTTCGTGTCATTCGTTACATGGATTAAAAGGTGGCAGTTCCAAGATTACGAATATATAATTTTTAAGTCGCTGGGGCAAGTAGTTTAGCCGCAAATCGAATTTTAAGGGACAGAAAAAGTGTAAAGTTTGATGCGTCTAGGACGCATAGTTTAGCCGGAAAACGCGTTTAAAGATAAAAATGTCCAATTTTTTTAAAATTAGTTTTTCGTGTCATTCGTTACATGGATTAAAAGGTGGCAGTTCCAAGATCACGAATATATAATTTTTAAGTCGCTGGGGCAAGTAGTTTAGCCGCAAATCGAATTTTAAGGGACAGAAAAAGTGTAAAGTTTGATGGGTCTAGGACGCATAGTTTAGCCGCAAAACGCGTTTAAAGATAAAAATGTCCAATTTTTTAAAATTAGTTTTTCGTGTCATTCGTTACATGGATTAAAAGGTGGCAGTTCCAAGATCACGAATATATAATTTTTAAGTCGCTGGGGCAAGTAGTTTAGCCGCAAATCGAATTTTAAGGGACAGAAAAAGTGTAAAGTTTGATGGGTCTAGGACGCATAGTTTAGCCGGAAAACGCGTTTAAAGATAAAAACGTCCAATTTTTTTAAAATTAGTTTTTCGTGTCATTCGTTACATGGATTAAAAGGTGGCAGTTCCAAGATCACGAATATATAATTTTTAAGTCGCTGGGGCAAGTAGTTTAGCCGCAAATCGAATTTTAAGGGACAGAAAAAGTGTAAAGTTTGATGGGTCTAGGACGCATAGTTTAGCCGGAAAACGCGTTTAAAGATAAAAATGTCCAATTTTTTTTTAAATTAGTTTTTCGTGTCATTCGTTACATGGATTAAAAGGTGGCAGTTCCAAGATCACGAATATATAATTTTTAAGTCGCTGGGGCAAGTAGTTTAGCCGCAAATCGAATTTTAAGGGACAGAAAAAGTGTAAAGTTTGATGGGTCTAGGACGCATAGTTTAGCCGGAAAACGCGTTTAAAGATAAAAATGTCTAATTTTTTTAAAATTAGTTTTTCGTGTCATTCGTTACATGGATTAAAAGGTGGCAGTTCCAAGATCACGAATATATAATTTTTAAGTCGCTGGGGCAAGTAGTTTAGCCGCAAATCGAATTTTAAGGGACAGAAAAAGTGTAAAGTTTGATGGGTCTAGGACGCATAGTTTAGCCGGAAAACGCGTTTAAAGATAAAAATGTCCAATTTTTTTAAAATTAGTTTTTCGTGTCATTCGTTACATGGATTAAAAGGTGGCAGTTCCAAGATCACGAATATATAATTTTTAAGTCGCTGGGGCAAGTAGTTTAGCCGCAAATCGAATTTTAAGTGACAGAAAAAGTGTAAAGTTTGATGGGTCTAGGACGCATAGTTTAGCCGGAAAACGCGTTTAAAGATAAAAATGTCCAAATTTTTTAAAATTAGATTTTCGTGTAATTCGTTACATGGATTAAAAGGTGGCACTTCCAAGATCACGAATATATAATTTTTAAGTCGCTGGGGAAAGTAGTTTAGCCGCAAATCGAATTTTAAGGGACAGAAAAAGTGTAAAGTTTGATGGGCCTAGGAGGCATAGTTTAGCCGGAAAACGCGTTTAAAGATAAAAATGTCCAATTTTTTTAAAATTAGTTTTTCGTGTCATTCGTTACATGGATTAAAAGGTGGCAGTTCCAAGATCACGAATATATAATTTTTAAGTCGCTGGGGCAAGTAGTTTAGCCGCAAATCGAATTTTAAGGGACAGAAAAAGTGTAAAGTTTGATGGGTCTAGGACGCATAGTTTAGCCGCAAAACACGTTTAAAGATAAAAATGTCCAATTTTTTTAAAATTAGATTTTCGTGTCATTCGTTACATGGATTAAAAGGTGGCAGTTCCAAGATCACGAATATATAATTTTTAAGTCGCTGGGGCAAGTAGTTTAGCCGCAAATCGAATTTTAAGGGACAGAAAAAGTGTAAAGTTTGATGGGTCTAGGACGCATAGTTTAGCCGGAAAACGCGTTTAAAGATAAAAACGTCCAATTTTTTTAAAATTAGTTTTTCGTGTCATTCGTTACATGGATTAAAAGGTGGCAGTTCCAAGATCACGAATATATAATTTTTAAGTCGCTGGGGCAAGTAGTTTAGCCGCAAATCGAATTTTAAGGGACAGAAAAAGTGTAAAGTTTGATGGGTCTAGGACGCATAGTTTAGCAGGAAAACGCGTTTAAAGATAAAAATGTCCAATTTTTTTTTAAATTAGTTTTTCGTGTCATTCGTTACATGGATTAAAAGGTGGCAGTTCCAAGATCACGAATATATAATTTTTAAGTCGCTGGGGCAAGTAGTTTAGCCGCAAATCGAATTTTAAGGGACAGAAAAAGTGTAAAGTTTGATGCGTCTAGGACGCATAGTTTAGCCGGAAAACGCGTTTAAAGATAAAAATGTCCAATTTTTTTAAAATTAGTTTTTCGTGTCATTCGTTACATGGATTAAAAGGTGGCAGTTCCAAGATCACGAATATATAATTTTTAAGTCGCTGGGGCAAGTAGTTTAGCCGCAAATCGAATTTTAAGGGACAGAAAAAGTGTAAAGTTTGATGGGTCTAGGACGCATAGTTTAGCCGGAAAACGCGTTTAAAGATAAAAATGTCTAATTTTTTTAAAATTAGTTTTTCGTGTCATTCGTTACATGGATTAAAAGGTGGCAGTTCCAAGATCACGAATATATAATTTTTAAGTCGCTGGGGCAAGTAGTTTAGCCGCAAATCGAATTTTAAGGGACAGAAAAAGTGTAAAGTTTGATGCGTCTAGGACGCATAGTTTAGCCGGAAAACGCGTTTAAAGATAAAAATGTCCAATTTTTTTAAAATTAGTTTTTCGTGTCATTCGTTACATGGATTAAAAGGTGGCAGTTCCAAGATCACGAATATATAATTTTTAAGTCGCTGGGGCAAGTAGTTTAGCCGCAAATCGAATTTTAAGGGACAGAAAAAGTGTAAAGTTTGATGGGTCTAGGACGCATAGTTTAGCCGGAAAACGCGTTTAAAGATAAAAATGTCTAATTTTTTTAAAATTAGTTTTTCGTTTCATTCGTTACATGGATTAAAACGTGGCAGTTCCAAGATCACGAATATATAATTTTTAAGTCGCTGGGGCAAGTAGTTTAGCCGCAAATCGAATTTTAAGGGACAGAAAAAGTGTAAAGTTTGATGGGTCTAGGACGCATAGTTTAGCCGCAAAACGCGTTTAAAGATAAAAATGTCCAATTTTTTTAAAATTAGTTTTTCGTGTCATTCGTTACATGGATTAAAAGGTGGCAGTTCCAAGATCACGAATATATAATTTTTAAGTCGCTGGGGCAAGTAGTTTAGCCGCAAATCGAATTTTAAGGGACAGAAAAAGTGTAAAGTTTGATGGGTCTAGGACGCATAGTTTAGCCGGAAAACGCGTTTAAAGATAAAAACGTCCAATTTTTTTTAAATTAGTTTTTCGTGTCATTCGTTACATGGATTAAAAGGTGGCAGTTCCAAGATCACGAATATATAATTTTTAAGTCGCTGGGGCAAGTAGTTTAGCCGCAAATCGAATTTTAAGGGACAGAAAAAGTGTAAAGTTTGATGGGTCTAGGACGCATAGTTTAGCCGGAAAACGCGTTTAAAGATAAAAATGTCCAATTTTTTTTTAAATTAGTTTTTCGTGTCATTCGTTACATGGATTAAAAGGTGGCAGTTCCAAGATCACGAATATATAATTTTTAAGTCGCTGGGGCAAGTAGTTTAGCCGCAAATCGAATTTTAAGGGACAGAAAAAGTGTAAAGTTTGATGGGTCTAGGACGCATAGTTTAGCCGGAAAACGCGTTTAAAGATAAAAATGTCTAATTTTTTTAAAATTAGTTTTTCGTGTCATTCGTTACATGGATTAAAAGGTGGCAGTTCCAAGATCACGAATATATAATTTTTAAGTCGCTGGGGCAAGTAGTTTAGCCGCAAATCGAATTTTAAGGGACAGAAAAAGTGTAAAGTTTGATGGGTCTAGGACGCATAGTTTAGCCGGAAAACGCGTTTAAAGATAAAAATGTCCAATTTTTTTAAAATTAGTTTTTCGTGTCATTCGTTACATGGATTAAAAAGTGGCAGTTCCAAGATCACGAATATATAATTTTTAAGTCGCTGGGGCAAGTAGTTTAGCCGCAAATCGAATTTTAAGGGACAGAAAAAGTGTAAAGTTTGATGGGTCTAGGACGCATAGTTTAGCCGGAAAACGCGTTTAAAGATAAAAATGTCCAAATTTTTTAAAATTAGATTTTCGTGTAATTCGTTACATGGATTAAAAGGTGGCAGTTCCAAGATCACGAATATATAATTTTTAAGTCGCTGGGGCAAGTAGTTTAGCCGCAAATCGAATTTTAAGGGACAGAAAAAGTGTAAAGTTTGATGGGTCTAGGACGCATAGTTTAGCCGGAAAACGCGTTTAAAGATAAAAATGTCCAATTTTTTTTTAAATTAGTTTTTCGTGTCATTCGTTACATGGATTAAAAGGTGGCAGTTCCAAGATCACGAATATATAATTTTTAAGTCGCTGGGGCAAGTAGTTTAGCCGCAAATCGAATTTTAAGGGACAGAAAAAGTGTAAAGTTTGATGGGTCTAGGACGCATAGTTTAGCCGGAAAACGCGTTTAAAGATAAAAATGTCTAATTTTTTTAAAATTAGTTTTTCGTGTCATTCGTTACATGGATTAAAAGGTGGCAGTTCCAAGATCACGAATATATAATTTTTAAGTCGCTGGGGCAAGTAGTTTAGCCGCAAATCGAATTTTAAGGGACAGAAAAAGTGTAAAGTTTGATGGGTCTAGGACGCATAGTTTAGCCGGAAAACGCGTTTAAAGATAAAAATGTCCAAATTTTTTAAAATTAGATTTTCGTGTAATTCGTTACATGGATTAAAAGGTGGCACTTCCAAGATCACGAATATATAATTTTTAAGTCGCTGGGGCAAGTAGTTTAGCCGCAAATCGAATTTTAAGGGACAGAAAAAGTGTAAAGTTTGATGGGCCTAGGAGGCATAGTTTAGCCGGAAAACGCGTTTAAAGATAAAAATGTCCAATTTTTTTAAAATTAGTTTTTCGTGTCATTCGTTACATGGATTAAAAGGTGGCAGTTCCAAGATCACGAATATATAATTTTTAAGTCGCTGGGGCAAGTAGTTTAGCCGCAAATCGAATTTTAAGGGACAGAAAAAGTGTAAAGTTTGATGGGTCTAGGACGCATAGTTTAGCCGCAAAACACGTTTAAAGATAAAAATGTCCAATTTTTTTAAAATTAGATTTTCGTGTCATTCGTTACATGGATTAGAAGGTGGCAGTTCCAAGATCACGAATATATAATTTTTAAGTCGCTGGGGCAAGTAGTTTAGCCGCAAATCGAATTTTAAGGGACAGAAAAAGTGTAAAGTTTGATGGGTCTAGGACGCATAGTTTAGCCGGAAAACGCGTTTAAAGATAAAAACGTCCAATTTTTTTAAAATTAGTTTTTCGTGTCATTCGTTACATGGATTAAAAGGTGGCAGTTCCAAGATCACGAATATATAATTTTTAAGTCGCTGGGGCAAGTAGTTTAGCCGCAAATCGAATTTTAAGGGACAGAAAAAGTGTAAAGTTTGATGGGTCTAGGACGCATAGTTTAGCAGGAAAACGCGTTTAAAGATAAAAATGTCCAATTTTTTTTTAAATTAGTTTTTCGTGTCATTCGTTACATGGATTAAAAGGTGGCAGTTCCAAGATCACGAATATATAATTTTTAAGTCGCTGGGGCAAGTAGTTTAGCCGCAAATCGAATTTTAAGGGACAGAAAAAGTGTAAAGTTTGATGGGTCTAGGACGCATAGTTTAGCCGGAAAACGCGTTTAAAGATAAAAATGTCTAATTTTTTTAAAATTAGTTTTTCGTGTCATTCGTTACATGGATTAAAAGGTGGCAGTTCCAAGATCACGAATATATAATTTTTAAGTCGCTGGGGCAAGTAGTTTAGCCGCAAATCGAATTTTAAGGGACAGAAAAAGTGTAAAGTTTGATGCGTCTAGGACGCATAGTTTAGCCGGAAAACGCGTTTAAAGATAAAAATGTCCAATTTTTTTAAAATTAGTTTTTCGTGTCATTCGTTACATGGATTAAAAGGTGGCAGTTCCAAGATCACGAATATATAATTTTTAAGTCGCTGGGGCAAGTAGTTTAGCCGCAAATCGAATTTTAAGGGACAGAAAAAGTGTAAAGTTTGATGGGTCTAGGACGCATAGTTTAGCCGGAAAACGCGTTTAAAGATAAAAATGTCTAATTTTTTTAAAATTAGTTTTTCGTTTCATTCGTTACATGGATTAAAACGTGGCAGTTCCAAGATCACGAATATATAATTTTTAAGTCGCTGGGGCAAGTAGTTTAGCCGCAAATCGAATTTTAAGGGACAGAAAAAGTGTAAAGTTTGATGGGTCTAGGACGCATAGTTTAGCCGGAAAACGCGTTTAAAGATAAAAACGTCCAATTTTTTTAAAATTAGTTTTTCGTGTCATTCGTTACATGGATTAAAAGGTGGCAGTTCCAAGATCACGAATATATAATTTTTAAGTCGCTGGGGCAAGTAGTTTAGCCGCAAATCGAATTTTAAGGGACAGAAAAAGTGTAAAGTTTGATGGGTCTAGGACGCATAGTTTAGCCGGAAAACGCGTTTAAAGATAAAAATGTCCAATTTTTTTTTAAATTAGTTTTTCGTGTCATTCGTTACATGGATTAAAAGGTGGCAGTTCCAAGATCACGAATATATAATTTTTAAGTCGCTGGGGCAAGTAGTTTAGCCGCAAATCGAATTTTAAGGGACAGAAAAAGTGTAAAGTTTGATGGGTCTAGGACGCATAGTTTAGCCGGAAAACGCGTTTAAAGATAAAAATGTCTAATTTTTTTAAAATTAGTTTTTCGTGTCATTCGTTACATGGATTAAAAGGTGGCAGTTCCAAGATCACGAATATATAATTTTTAAGTCGCTGGGGCAAGTAGTTTAGCCGCAAATCGAATTTTAAGGGACAGAAAAAGTGTAAAGTTTGATGGGTCTAGGACTCATAGTTTAGCAGGAAAACGCGTTTAAAGATAAAAATGTCCAATTTTTTTAAAATTAGTTTTTCGTGTCATTCGTTACATGGATTAAAAAGTGGCAGTTCCAAGATCACGAATATATAATTTTTAAGTCGCTGGGGCAAGTAGTTTAGCCGCAAATCGAATTTTAAGGGACAGAAAAAGTGTAAAGTTTGATGGGTCTAGGACGCATAGTTTAGCCGGAAAACGCGTTTAAAGATAAAAATGTCCAAATTTTTTAAAATTAGATTTTCTTGTAATTCGTTACATGGATTAAAAGGTGGCACTTCCAAGATCACGAATATATAATTTTTAAGTCGCTGGGGCAAGTAGTTTAGCCGCAAATCGAATTTTAAGGGACAGAAAAAGTGTAAAGTTTGATGGGTCTAGGACGCATAGTTTAGCCGGAAAACGCGTTTAAAGATAAAAATGTCCAATTTTTTCAAAATTAGTTTTTCGTGTCATTCGTTACATGGATTAAAAGGTGGCAGTTCCAAGATCACGGATATATAATTTTTAAGTCGCTGGGGCAAGTAGTTTAGCCGCAAATCGAATTTTAAGGGACAGAAAAAGTGTAAAGTTTGATGGGTCTAGGACGCATAGTTTAGCCGGAAAACGCGTTTAAAGATAAAAATGTCCAAGTTTTTTAAAATTAGTTTTTCGTGTCATTCGTTACATGGATTAAAAGGTGGCAGTTCCAAGATCACGAATATATAATTTTTAAGTCGCTGGGGCAAGTAGTTTAGCCGCAAATCGAATTTTAAGGGACAGAAAAAGTGTAAAGTTTGATGGGTCTAGGACGCATAGTTTAGCCGGAAAACGCGTTTGAAGATAAAAATGTCCAATTTTTTAAAATTAGTTTTTCGTGTCATTCGTTACATGGATTAAAAGGTGGCAGTTCCAAGATCACGAATATATAATTTTTAAGTCGCTGGGGCAAGTAGTTTAGCCGCAAATCGAATTTTAAGGGACAGAAAAAGTGTAAAGTTTGATGGGTCTAGGACGCATAGTTTAGCCGGAAAACGCGTTTAAAGATAAAAATGTCCAATTTTTTTTTAAATTAGTTTTTCGTGTCATTCGTTACATGGATTAAAAGGTGGCAGTTCCAAGATCACGAATATATAATTTTTAAGTCGCTGGGGCAAGTAGTTTAGCCGCAAATCGAATTTTAAGGGACAGAAAAAGTGTAAAGTTTGATGGGTCTAGGACGCATAGTTTAGCCGGAAAACGCGTTTAAAGATAAAAATGTCCAATTTTTTTAAAATTAATTTTTCGTGTCATTCGTTACATGGATTAAAATGTGGCAGTTCCAAGATCACGAATATATAATTTTTAAGTCGCTGGGGCAAGTAGTTTAGCCGCAAATCGAATTTTAAGGGACAGAAAAAGTGTAAAGTTTGATAGGTCTAGGACGCATAGTTTAGCCGGAAAACGCGTTTAAAGATAAAAATGTCCAATTTTTTTAAAATTAGTTTTTCGTGTCATTCGTTACATGGATTAAAAGGTGGCAGTTCCAAGATCACGAATATATAATTTTTAAGTCGCTGGGGCAAGTAGTTTAGCCGCAAATCGAATTTTAAGGGACAGAAAAAGTGTAAAGTTTGATGGGTCTAGGACGCATAGTTTAGCCGGAAAACGCGTTTAAAGATAAAAATGTCCAATTTTTTTAACATTAGTTTTTCGTGTCATTCGTTACATGGATTAAAAGGTGGCAGTTCCAAGATCACGAATATATAATTTTTAAGTCGCTGGGGCAAGTAGTTTAGCCGCAAATCGAATTTTAAGGGACAGAAAAAGTGTAAAGTTTGATGGGTCTAGGACGCATAGTTTAGCCGGAAAACGCGTTTAAAGATAAAAATGTCCAAATTTTTTAAAAATTAGATTTTCGTGTAATTCGTTACATGGATTAAAAGGTGGCACTTCCAAGATCACGAATATATAATTTTTAAGTCGCTGGGGCAAGTAGTTTAGCCGCAAATCGAATTTTAAGGGACAGAAAAAGTGTAAAGTTTGATGGGTCTAGGACGCATAGTTTAGCCGGAAAACGCGTTTAAAGATAAAAATGTCCAATTTTTTTAAAATTAGTTTTTCGTGTCATTCGTTACATGGATTAAAAGGTGGCAGTTCCAAGATCACGAATATATAATTTTTAAGTCGCTGGGGCAAGTAGTTTAGCCGCAAATCGAATTTTAAGGGACAGAAAAAGTGTAAAGTTTGATGGGTCTAGGACGCATAGTTTAGCCGGAAAACGCGTTTAAAGATAAAAATGTCCAATTTTTTTAAAATTAATTTTTCGTGTCATTCGTTACATGGATTAAAATGTGGCAGTTCCAAGATCACGAATATATAATTTTTAAGTCGCTGGGGCAAGTAGTTTAGTCGCAAATCGAATTTTAAGGGACAGAAAAAGTGTAAAGTTTGATGGGTCTAGGACGCATAGTTTAGCCGGAAAACGCTTTTAAAGATAAAAATGTCCAATTTTTTTAAAATTAGTTTTTCGTGTCATTCGTTACATGGATTAAAAGGTGGCAGTTCCAAGATCACGAATATATAATTTTTAAGTCGCTGGGGCAAGTAGTTTAGCCGCAAATCGAATTTTAAGGGACAGAAAAAGTGTAAAGTTTGATGGGTCTAGGACGCATAGTTTAGCCGCAAAACGCGTTTAAAGATAAAAATGTCCAATTTTTTTAAAATTAGTTTTTCGTGTCATTCGTTACATGGATTAAAAGGTGGCAGTTCCAAGATCACGAATATATAATTTTTAAGTCGCTGGGGCAAGTAGTTTAGCCGCAAATCGAATTTTAAGGGACAGAAAAAGTGTAAAGTTTGATGGGTCTAGGACGCATAGTTTAGCCGCAAAACGCGTTTAAAGATAAAAATGTCCAATTTTTTTAAAATTAGTTTTTCGTGTCATTCGTTACATGAATTAAAAGGTGGCAGTTCCAAGATCACGAATATATAATTTTTAAGTCGCTGGGGCAAGTAGTTTAGCCGCAAATCGAATTTTAAGGGACAGAAAAAGTGTAAAGTTTGATGGGTCTAGGACGCATAGTTTAGCCGGAAAACGCGTTTAAAGATAAAAATGTCCAATTTTTTTAAAATTAGTTTTTCGTGTCATTCGTTACATGGATTAAAAGGTGGCAGTTCCAAGATCACGAATATATAATTTTTAAGTCGCTGGGGCAAGTAGTTTAGCCGCAAATCGAATTTTAAGGGACAGAAAAAGTGTAAAGTTTGATGGGTCTAGGACGCATAGTTTAGCCGGAAAACGCGTTTAAAGATAAAAATGTCCAATTTTTTTTTTAAATTAGTTTTTCGTGTCATTCGTTACATGGATTAAAAGGTGGCAGTTCCAAGATCACGAATATATAATTTTTAAGTCGCTGGGGCAAGTAGTTTAGCCGCAAATCGAATTTTAAGGGACAGAAAAAGTGTAAAGTTTGATGGGTCTAGGACGCATAGTTTAGCCGGAAAACGCGTTTAAAGATAAAAATGTCCAATTTTTTTAAAATTAGTTTTTCGTGTCATTCGTTACATGGATTAAAAGGTGGCAGTTCCAAGATCACGAATATATAATTTTTAAGTCGCTGGGGCAAGTAGTTTAGCCGCAAATCGAATTTTAAGGGACAGAAAAAGTGTAAAGTTTGATGGGACTAGGACGCATAGTTTAGCCGGAAAACGCGTTTAAAGATAAAAATGTCTAATTTTTTTAAAATTAGTTTTTCGTGTCATTCGTTACATGGATTAAAAGGTGGCAGTTCCAAGATCACGAATATATAATTTTTAAGTCGCTGGGGCAAGTAGCTTAGCCGCAAATCGAATTTTAAGGGACAGAAAAAGTGTAAAGTTTGATGGGTCTAGGACGCTTGGTTTAGCCGGAAAACGCGTTTAAAGATAAAAATGTCCAATTTTTTTAAAATTAGTTTTTCGTGTCATTCGTTACATGGATTAAAAGGTGGCAGTTCCAAGATCACGAATATATAATTTTTAAGTCGCTGGGGCAAGTAGTTTAGCCGCAAATCGAATTTTAAGGGACAGAAAAAGTGTAAAGTTTGATGGGTCTAGGACGCATAGTTTAGCCGGAAAACGCGTTTAAAGATAAAAATGTCCAAATTTTTTAAAATTAGATTTTCGTGTAATTCGTTACATGGATTAAAAGGTGGCACTTCCAAGATCACGAATATATAATTTTTAAGTCGCTGGGGCAAGTAGTTTAGCCGCAAATCGAATTTTAAGGGACAGAAAAAGTGTAAAGTTTGATGGGTCTAGGACGCATAGTTTAGCCGGAAAACGCGTTTAAAGATAAAAATGTCCAATTTTTTTAAAATTAGTTTTTCGTGTCATTCGTTACATGGATGAAAAGGTGGCAGTTCCAAGATCACGAATATATAATTTTTAAGTCGCTGGGGCAAGTAGTTTAGCCGCAAATCGAATTTTAAGGGACAGAAAAAGTGTAAAGTTTGATGGGTCTAGGACGCATAGTTTAGCCGGAAAACGCGTTTAAAGATAAAAATGTCCAATTTTTTTAAAATTAGTTTTTCGTGTCATTCGTTACATGGATTAAAAGGTGGCAGTTCCAAGATCACGAATATATAATTTTTAAGTCGCTGGGGCAAGTAGTTTAGCCGCAAATCGAATTTTAAGGGACAGAAAAAGTGTAAAGTTTGATGGGTCTAGGACGCATAGTTTAGCCAGAAAACGCGTTCCAAGATCACGAATATATAATTTTTAAGTCGCTGGGGCAAGTAGTTTAGCCGCAAATCGAATTTTAAGGGACAGAAAAAGTGTAAAGTTTGATGGGTCTAGGACGCATAGTTTAGCCGGAAAACGCGTTTAAAGATAAAAATGTCCAATTTTTTTAAAATTAGTTTTTCGTGTCATTCGTTACATGGATTAAAAGGTGGCAGTTCCAAGATCACGAATATATAATTTTTAAGTCGCTGGGGCAAGTAGTTTAGCCGCAAATCGAATTTTAAGGGACAGAAAAAGTGTAAAGTTTGATGGGTCTAGGACGCATAGTTTAGCCGGAAAACGCGTTTAAAGATAAAAATGTCCAAATTTTTTAAAATTTGATTTTCGTGTAATTCGTTACATGGATTAAAAGGTGGCACTTCCAAGATCACGAATATATAATTTTTAAGTCGCTGGGGCAAGTAGTTTAGCCGCAAATCGAATTTTAAGGGACAGAAAAAGTGTAAAGTTTGATGGGTCTAGGACGCATAGTTTAGCCGGAAAACGCGTTTAAAGATAAAAATGTCCAATTTTTTTAAAATTAGTTTTTCGTGTCATTCGTTACATGGATTAAAAGGTGGCAGTTCCAAGATCACGAATATATAATTTTTAAGTCGCTGGGGCAAGTAGTTTAGCCGCAAATCGAATTTTAAGGGACAGAAAAAGTGTAAAGTTTGATGGGTCTAGGACGCATAGTTTAGCCGGAAAACGCGTTTAAAGATAAAAATGTCCAATTTTTTTAAAATTAGTTTTTCGTGTCATTCGTTACATGGATTAAAAGGTGGCAGTTCCAAGATCACGAATATATAATTTTTAAGTCGCTGGGGCAAGTAGTTTAGCCGCAAATCGAATTTTAAGGGACAGAAAAAGTGTAAAGTTTGATGGGTCTAGGACGCATAGTTTAGCCAGAAAACGCGTTCCAAGATCACGAATATATAATTTTTAAGTCGCTGGGGCAAGTAGTTTAGCCGCAAATCGAATTTTAAGGGACAGAAAAAGTGTAAAGTTTGATGGGTCTAGGACGCATAGTTTAGCCGGAAAACGCGTTTAAAGATAAAAATGTCCAATTTTTTTAAAATTAGTTTTTCGTGTCATTCGTTACATGGATTAAAAGGTGGCAGTTCCAAGATCACGAATATATAATTTTTAAGTCGCTGGGGCAAGTAGTTTAGCCGCAAATCGAATTTTAAGGGACAGATAAAATGTAAAGTTTGATGGGTCTAGGACGCATAGTTTAGCCGGAAAACGCGTTTAAAGATAAAAATGTCCAATTTTTTTAAAATTAGTTTTTCGTGTCATTCGTTACATGGATTAAAATGTGGCAGTTCCAAAATCACGAATATATAATTTTTAAGTCGCTGGGGCAAGTAGTTTAGCCGCAAATCGAATTTTAAGGGACAGAAAAAGTGTAAAGTTTGATGGGTCTAGGACGCATAGTTTAGTCGGAAAACGCGTTTAAAGATAAAAATGTCCAATTTTTTTAAAATTAGTTTTTCGTGTCATTCGTTACATGGATTAAAAGGTGGCAGTTCCAAGATCACGAATATATAATTTTTAAGTCGCTGGGGCAAGTAGTTTAGCCGCAAATCGAATTTTAAGGGACAGAAAAAGTGTAAAGTTTGATGGGTCTAGGACGCATAGTTTAGCCGGAAAACGCGTTTAAAGATAAAAACGTCCAATTTTTTTAAAATTAGTTTTTCGTGTCATTCGTTACATGGATTAAAAGGTGGCAGTTCCAAGATCACGAATATATAATTTTTAAGTCGCTGGGGCAAGTAGTTTAGCCGCAAATCGAATTTTAAGGGACAGAAAAAGTGTAAAGTTTGATGGGTCTAGGACGCATAGTTTAGCCGGAAAACGCGTTTAAAGATAAAAATGTCCAATTTTTTTAAAATTAGTTTTTCGTGTCATTCGTTACATGGATTAAAAGGTGGCAGTTCCTAGATCACGAATATATAATTTTTAAGTCGCTGGGGCAAGTAGTTTAGCCGCAAATCGAATTTTAAGGGACAGAAAAAGTGTAAAGTTTGATGGGTCTAGGACACATAGTTTAGCCGGAAAACGCGTTTAAAGATAAAAATGTCAAATTTTTTTAAAATTAGTTTTTCGTGTCATTCGTTACATGGATTAAAAGGTGGCAGTTCCAAGATCACGAATATATAATTTTTAAGTCGCTGGGGCAAGTAGTTTAGCCGCAAATCGAATTTTAAGGGACAGAAAAAGTGTAAAGTTTGATGGGTCTAGGACGCATAGTTTAGCCGGAAAACGCGTTTAAAGATAAAAATGTCCAATTTTTTTTAAATTAGTTTTTCGTGTCATTCGTTACATGGATTAAAAGGTGGCAGTTCCAAGATCACGAATATATAATTTTTAAGTCGCTGGGGCAAGTAGTTTAGCCGCAAATCGAATTTTAAGGGACAGAAAAAGTGTAAAGTTTGATGGGTCTAGGACGCATAGTTTAGCCGGAAAACGCGTTTAAAGATAAAAATGTCCAATTTTTTTAAAATTAGTTTTTCGTGTCCTTCGTTACATGGATTAAAAGGTGGCAGTTCCAAGATCACGAATATATAATTTTTAAGTCGCTGGGGCAAGTAGTTTAGCCGCAAATCGAATTTTAAGGGACAGAAAAAGTGTAAAGTTTGATGGGTCTAGGACGCATAGTTTAGCCGGAAAACGCGTTTAAAGATAAAAATGTCCAATTTTTTTAAAATTAGTTTTTCGTGTCATTCGTTACATGGATTAAAAGGTGGCAGTTCCAAGATCACGAATATATAATTTTTAAGTCGCTGGGGCAAGTAGTTTAGCCGCAAATCGAATTTTAAGGGACAGAAAAAGTGTAAAGTTTGATGGGTCTAGGACGCATAGTTTAGCCGGAAAACGCGTTTAAAGATAAAAATGTCCAATTTTTTTAAAATTAGTTTTTCGTGTCATTCGTTACATGGATTAAAAGGTGGCAGTTCCAAGATCACGAATATATAATTTTTAAGTCGCTGGGGCAAGTAGTTTAGCCGCAAATCGAATTTTAAGGGACAGATAAAATGTAAAGTTTGATGGGTCTAGGACGCATAGTTTAGCCGGAAAACGCGTTTAAAGATAAAAATGTCCAATTTTTTTAAAATTAGTTTTTCGTGTCATTCGTTACATGGATTAAAAGGTGGCAGTTCCAAGATCACGAATATATAATTTTTAAGTCGCTGGGGCAAGTAGTTTAGCCGCAAATCGAATTTTAAGGGACAGAAAAAGTGTAAAGTTTGATGGGTCTAGGACGCATAGTTTAGCCGGAAAACGCGTTTAAAGATAAAAACGTCCAATTTTTTTAAAATTAGTTTTTCGTGTCATTCGTTACATGGATTAAAAGGTGGCAGTTCCAAGATCACGAATATATAATTTTTAAGTCGCTGGGGCAAGTAGTTTAGCCGCAAATCGAATTTTAAGGGACAGAAAAAGTGTAAAGTTTGATGGGTCTAGGACGCATAGTTTAGCCGGAAAACGCGTTTAAAGATAAAAATGTCAATTTTTTTTAAAATTAGTTTTTCGTGTCATTCGTTACATGGATTAAAAGGTGGCAGTTCCAAGATCACGAATATATAATTTTTAAGTCGCTGGGGCAAGTAGTTTAGCCGCAAATCGAATTTTAAGGGACAGGAAAAGTGTAAAGTTTGATGGGTCTAGGACGCATAGTTTAGCCGGAAAACGCGTTTAAAGATAAAAATGTCCAATTTTTTTAAAATTAGTTTTTCGTGTCATTCGTTACATGGATTAAAAGGTGGCAGTTCCAAGATCACGAATATATAATTTTTAAGTCGCTGGGGCAAGTAGTTTAGCCGCAAATCGAATTTTAAGGGACAGAAAAAGTGTAAAGTTTGATGGGTCTAGGACGCATAGTTTAGCCGGAAAACACGTTTAAAGATAAAAATATCCAATTTTTTTAAAATTAGTTTTTCGTGTCATTCGTTACATGGATTAAAAGGTGGCAGTTCCAAGATCACGAATATATAATTTTTAAGTCTCTGGGGCAAGTAGTTTAGCCCCAAATTGAATTTTAAGGGACAGAAAAAGTGTAAAGTTTGATGGGTCTAGGACGCATAGTTTAGCCGGAAAACGCGTTTAAAGATAAAAATGTCCAATTTTTTTAAAATTAGTTTTTCGTGTCATTCGTTACATGGATTAAAAGGTGGCAGTTCCAAGATCACGAATATATAATTTTTAAGTCGCTGGGGCAAGTAGTTTAGCCGCAAATCGAATTTTAAGGGACAGCAAAAGTGTAAAGTTTGATGGGTCTAGGACGCATAGTTTAGCCGGAAAACGCGTTTAAAGATAAAAATGTCCAATTTTTTTAAAATTAGTTTTTCGTGTCATTCGTTACATGGATTAAAAGGTGGCAGTTCCAAGATCACGAATATATAATTTTTAAGTCGCTGGGGCAAGTAGTTTAGTCGCAAATCGAATTTTAAGGGACAGATAAAATGTAAAGTTTGATGGGTCTAGGACGCATAGTTTAGCCGGAAAACGCGTTTAAAGATAAAAATGTCCAATTTTTTTAAAATTAGTTTTTCGTTTCATTCGTTACATGGATTAAAATGTGGCAGTTCCAAAATCACGAATATATAATTTTTAAGTCGCTGGGGCAAGTAGTTTAGCCGCAAATCGAATTTTAAGGGACAGAAAAAGTGTAAAGTTTGATGGGTCTAGGACGCATAGTTTAGCCAGAAAACGCGTTCCAAGATCACGAATATATAATTTTTAAGTCGCTGGGGCAAGTAGTTTAGCCGCAAATCGAATTTTAAGGGACAGAAAAAGTGTAAAGTTTGATGGGTCTAGGACGCATAGTTTAGCCGGAAAACGCGTTTAAAGATAAAAATGTCCAATTTTTTTAAAATTAGTTTTTCGTGTCATTCGTTACATGGATTAAAAGGTGGCAGTTCCAAGACCACGAATATATAATTTTTAAGTCGCTGGGGCAAGTAGTTTAGCCGCAAATCAAATTTTAAGGGACAGAAAAAGTGTAAAGTTTGATGGGTCTAGGACGCATAGTTTAGCCGGAAAACGCGTTTAAAGATAAAAATGTCCAATTTTTTTAAAATTAGTTTTTCGTGTCATTCGTTACATGGATTAAAAGGTGGCAGTTCCAAGATCACGAATATATAATTTTTAAGTCGCTGGGGCAAGTAGTTTAGCCGCAAATCGAATTTTAAGGGACAGATAAAATGTAAAGTTTGATGGGTCTAGGACGCATAGTTTAGCCGGAAAACGCGTTTAAAGATAAAAATGTCCAATTTTTTTAAAATAAGTTTTTCGTTTCATTCGTTACATGGATTAAAATGTGGCAGTTCCAAAATCACGAATATATAATTTTTAAGTCGCTGGGGCAAGTAGTTTAGCCGCAAATCGAATTTTAAGGGACAGAAAAAGTGTAAAGTTTGATGGGTCTAGGACGCATAGTTTAGCCAGAAAACGCGTTCCAAGATCACGAATATATAATTTTTAAGTCGCTGGGGCAAGTAGTTTAGCCGCAAATCGAATTTTAAGGGACAGAAAAAGTGTAAAGTTTGATGGGTCTAGGACGCATAGTTTAGCCGGAAAACGCGTTTAAAGATAAAAATGTCCAATTTTTTTAAAATTAGTTTTTCGTGTCATTCGTTACATGGATTAAAAGGTGGCAGTTCCAAGACCACGAATATATAATTTTTAAGTCGCTGGGGCAAGTAGTTTAGCCGCAAATCAAATTTTAAGGGACAGAAAAAGTGTAAAGTTTGATGGGTCTAGGACGCATAGTTTAGCCGGAAAACGCGTTTAAAGATAAAAATGTCCAATTTTTTTAAAATTAGTTTTTCGTGTCATTCGTTACATGGATTAAAAGGTGGCAGTTCCAAGATCACGAATATATAATTTTTAAGTCGCTGGGGCAAGTAGTTTAGCCGCAAATCGAATTTTAAGGGACAGATAAAATGTAAAGTTTGATGGGTCTAGGACGCATAGTTTAGCCGGAAAACGCGTTTAAAGATAAAAATGTCCAATTTTTTTAAAATTAGTTTTTCGTGTCATTCGTTACATGGATTAAAAGGTGGCAGTTCCAAGATCACGAATATATAATTTTTAAGTCGCTGGGGCAAGTAGTTTAGCCGCAAATCGAATTTTAAGGGACAGAAAAAGTGTAAAGTTTGATGGGTCTAGGACGCATAGTTTAGCCGGAAAACGCGTTTAAAGATAAAAACATCCAATTTTTTAAAAATTAGTTTTTCGTGTCATTCGTTACATGGATTAAAAGGTGGCAGTTCCAAGATCACGAATATATAATTTTTAAGTCGCTGGGGCAAGTAGTTTAGCCGCAAATCGAATTTTAAGGGACAGAAAAAGTGTAAAGTTTGATGGGTCTAGGACGCATAGTTTAGCCGGAAAACGCGTTTAAAGATAAAAATGTCAAATTTTTTTAAAATTAGTTTTTCGTGTCATTCGTTACATGGATTAAAAGGTGGCAGTTCCAAGATCACGAATATATAATTTTTAAGTCGCTGGGGCAAGTAGTTTAGCCGCAAATCGAATTTTAAGGGACAGAAAAAGTGTAAAGTTTGTTGGGTCTAGGACGCATAGTTTAGCCGGAAAACGCGTTTAAAGATAAAAATGTCCAATTTTTTTAAAATTAGTTTTTCGTGTCATTCGTTACATGGATTAAAAGGTGGCAGTTCCAAGACCACGAATATATAATTTTTAAGTCGCTGGGGCAAGTAGTTTAGCCGCAAATCAAATTTTAAGGGACAGAAAAAGTGTAAAGTTTGATGGGTCTAGGACGCATAGTTTAGCCGGAAAACGCGTTTAAAGATAAAAATGTCCAATTTTTTTAAAATTAGTTTTTCGTGTCATTCGTTACATGGATTAAAAGGTGGCAGTTCCAAGATCACGAATATATAATTTTTAAGTCGCTGGGGCAAGTAGTTTAGCCGCAAATCGAATTTTAAGGGACAGATAAAATGTAAAGTTTGATGGGTCTAGGACGCATAGTTTAGCCGGAAAACGCGTTTAAAGATAAAAATGTCCAATTTTTTTAAAATTAGTTTTTCGTGTCATTCGTTACATGGATTAAAAGGTGGCAGTTCCAAGATCACGAATATATAATTTTTAAGTCGCTGGGGCAAGTAGTTTAGCCGCAAATCGAATTTTAAGGGACAGAAAAAGTGTAAAGTTTGATGGGTCTAGGACGCATAGTTTAGCCGGAAAACGCGTTTAAAGATAAAAACATCCAATTTTTTAAAAATTAGTTTTTCGTGTCATTCATTACATGGATTAAAAGGTGGCAGTTCCAAGATCACGAATATATAATTTTTAAGTCGCTGGGGCAAGTAGTTTAGCCGCAAATCGAATTTTAAGGGACAGAAAAAGTGTAAAGTTTGATGGGTCTAGGACGCATAGTTTAGCCGGAAAACGCGTTTAAAGATAAAAATGTCAAATTTTTTTAAAATTAGTTTTTCGTGTCATTCGTTACATGGATTAAAAGGTGGCAGTTCCAAGATCACGAATATATAATTTTTAAGTCGCTGGGGCAAGTAGTTTAGCCGCAAATCGAATTTTAAGGGACAGAAAAAGTGTAAAGTTTGATGGGTCTAGGACGCATAGTTTAGCCGGAAAACGCGTTTAAAGATAAAAATGTCCAATTTTTTTAAAATTAGTTTTTCGTGTCATTCGTTACATGGATTAAAAGGTGGCAGTTCCAAGATCACGAATATATAATTTTTAAGTCGCTGGGGCAAGTAGTTTAGCCTCAAATCGAATTTTAAGGGACAGAAAAAGTGTAAAGTTTGATGGGTCTAGGACGCATAGTTTAGCCGGAAAACGCGTTTAAAGATAAAAATGTCCAATTTTTTTAAAATTAGTTTTTCGTGTCATTCGTTACATGGATTAAAAGGTGGCAGTTCCAAGATCACGAATATATAATTTTGAAGTCGCTGGGGCAAGTAGTTTAGCCGCAAATCGAATTATAAGGGACAGAAAAAGTGTAAAGTTTGATGGGTCTAGGACGCATAGTTTAGCCGGAAAACGCGTTTAAAGATAAAAATGTCAAATTTTTTTAAAATTAGTTTTTCGTGTCATTCGTTACATGGATTAAAAGGTGGCAGTTCCAAGATCACGAATATATAATTTTTAAGTCGCTGGGGCAAGTAGCTTAGCCGCAAATCGAATTTTAAGGGACAGAAAAAGTGTAAAGTTTGATGGGTCTAGGACGCATAGTTTAGCCGGAAAACGCGTTTAAAGATAAAAATGTCCAATTTTTTTAAAATTAGTTTTTCGTGTCATTCGTTACATGGATTAAAAGGTGGCAGTTCCAAGATCACGAATATATAATTTTTAAGTCGCTGGGGCAAGTAGTTTAGCCGCAAATCGAATTTTAAGGGACAGAAAAAGTGTAAAGTTTGATGGGTCTATGACGCATAGTTTAGCCGGAAAACGCGTTTAAAGATAAAAACGTCCAATTTTTTTAAAATTAGTTTTTCGTGTCATTTGTTACATGGATTAAAAGGTGGCAGTTCCAAGATCACGAATATATAATTTTTAAGTCGCTGGGGCAAGTAGTTTAGCCGCAAATCGAATTTTAAGGGACAGAAAAAGTGTAAAGTTTGATGGGTCTAGGACGCATAGTTTAGCCGGAAAACGCGTTTAAAGATAAAAATGTCAAATTTTTTTAAAATTAGTTTTTCGTGTCATTCGTTACATGGATTAAATGGTGGCAGTTCCAAGATCACGAATATATAATTTTTAAGTCGCTGGGGCAAGTAGTTTAGCCGCAAATCGAATTTTAAGGGACAGAAAAAGTGTAAAGTTTGATGGGTCTAGGACGCATAGTTTAGCCGGAAAACGCGTTTAAAGATAAAAATGTCCAATTTTTTTAAAATTAGTTTTTCGTGTCATTCGTTACATGGATTAAAAGGTGGCAGTTCCAAGATCACGAATATATAATTTTTAAGTCGCTGGGGCAAGTAGTTTAGCCGCAAATCGAATTTTAAGGGACAGAAAAAGTGTAAAGTTTGATGGGTCTAGGACGCATAGTTTAGCCGGAAAACGCGTTTAAAGATAAAAATGTCCAATTTTTTTAAAATTAGTTTTTCGTGTCATTCGTTACATGGATTAAAAGGTGGCAGTTCCAAGATCACGAATATATAATTTTGAAGTCGCTGGGGCAAGTAGTTTAGCCGCAAATCGAATTTTAAGGGGCAGAAAAAGTGTAAAGTTTGATGGGTCTAGGACGCATAGTTTAGCCGGAAAACGCGTTTAAAGATAAAAATGTCCAATTTTTTTAAAATTAGTTTTTCGTGTCATTCGTTACATGGATTAAAAGGTGGCAGTTCCAAGATCACGAATATATAATTTTTAAGTCGCTGGGGCAAGTAGTTTAGCCGCAAATCGAATTTTAAGGGACAGAAAAAGTGTAAAGTTTGATGGGTCTAGGACGCATAGTTTAGCCGGAAAACGCGTTTAAAGATAAAAATGTCCAATTTTTTTAAAATTAGTTTTTCGTGTCATTCGTTACATGGATTAAAAGGTGGCAGTTCCAAGATCACAAATATATAATTTTTAAGTCGCTGGGGCAAGTAGTTTAGGCGCAAATCGAATTTTAAGGGACAGAAAAAGTGTAAAGTTTGATGGGTCTAGGACGCATAGTTTAGCCGGAAAACGCGTTTAAAGATAAAAATGTCCAATTTTTTTAAAATTAGTTTTTCGTGTCATTCGTTACATGGATTAAAAGGTGGCAGTTCCAAGATCACGAATATATAATTTTTAAGTCGCTGGGGCAAGTAGTTTAGCCGCAAATCGAATTTTAAGGGACAGAAAAAGTGTAAAGTTTGATGGGTCTAGGACGCATAGTTATCCGGAAAACGCGTTTAAAGATAAAAACGTCCAATTTTTTTAAAATTAGTTTTTCGTGTCATTCGTTACATGGATTAAAAGGTGGCAGTTCCAAGATCACGAATATATAATTTTTAAGTCGCTGGGGCAAGTAGTTTAGCCGCAAATCGAATTTTAAGGGACAGAAAAAGTGTAAAGTTTGATGGGTCTAGGACGCATAGTTTAGCCGGAAAACGCGTTTAAAGATCAAAACGTCCAATTTTTTTAAAATTAGTTTTTCGTGTCATTCGTTACATGGATTAAAAGGTGGCAGTTCCAAGATCACGAATATATAATTTTTAAGTCGCTGGGGCAAGTAGTTTAGCCGCAAATCGAATTTTAAGGGACAGAAAAAGTGTAAAGTTTGATGGGTCTAGGACGCATAGTTTAGCCGGAAAACGCGTTTAAAGATAAAAATGTCCAATTTTTTTAAAATTAGTTTTTCGTGTCATTCGTTACATGGATTAAAAGGTGGCAGTTCCAAGATAACGAATATATAATTTTTAAGTCGTTGGGGCAAGTAGTTTAGCCGCAAATCGAATTTTAAGGGACAGACAAAGTGTAAAGTTTGATGGGTCTAGGACGCATAGTTTAGCCGGAAAACGCGTTTAAAGATAAAAATGTCCAATTTTTTTAAAATTAGTTTTTCGTGTCATTCGTTACATGGATTAAAAGGTGGCAGTTCCAAGATCACGAATATATAATTTTTAAGTCGCTGGGGCAAGTAGTTTAGCCGCAAATCGAATTTTAAGGGACAGATAAAATGTAAAGTTTGATGGGTCTAGGACGCATAGTTAAGCCGGAAAACGCGTTTAAAGATAAAAATGTCCAATTTTTTTAAAATTAGTTTTTCGTGTCATTCGTTACATGGATTAAAAGGTGGCAGTTCCAAGATCACGAATATATATTTTTTAAGTCGCTGGGGCAAGTAGTTTAGCCGCAAATCGAATTTTAAGGGACAGAAAAAGTGTAAAGTTTGATGGGTCTAGGACGCATAGTTTAGCCGGAAAACGCGTTTAAAGATAAAAATGTCCAATTTTTTTAAAATTAGTTTTTCGTGTCATTCGTTACATGGATTAAAAGGTGGCAGTTCCAAGATCACGAATATATAATTTTTAAGTCGCTGGGGCAAGTAGTTTAGCCGCAAATCGAATTTTAAGGGACAGAAAAAGTGTAAAGTTTGATGGGTCTAGGACGCATAGTTTAGCCGGAAAACGCGTTTAAAGATAAAAATGTCCAATTTTTTTAAAATTAGTTTTTCGTGTCATTCGTTACATGGATTAAAAGGTGGCAGTTCCAAGATCACGAATATATAATTTTTAAGTCGCTGGGGCAAGTAGTTTAGCCGCAAATCGAATTTTAAGGGACAGAAAAAGTGTAAAGTTTGATGGGTCTAGGACGCATAGTTTAGCCGGAAAACGCGTTTAAAGATAAAAATGTCCAAATTTTTTAAAATTAGTTGTTCGTGTCATTCGTTACATGGATTAAAAGGTGGCAGTTCCAAGATCACGAATATATAATTTTTAAGTCGCTGGGGCAAGTAGTTTAGCCGCAAATCGAATTTTAAGGGACAGATAAAATGTAAAGTTTGATGGGTCTAGGACGCATAGTTAAGCCGGAAAACGCGTTTAAAGATAAAAATGTCCAATTTTTTTAAAATTAGTTTTTCGTGTCATTCGTTACATGGATTAAAAGGTGGCAGTTCCAAGATCACGAATATATATTTTTTAAGTCGCTGGGGCAAGTAGTTTAGCCGCAAATCGAATTTTAAGGGACAGAAAAAGTGTAAAGTTTGATGGGTCTAGGACGCATAGTTTAGCCGGAAAACGCGTTTAAAGATAAAAATGTCCAATTTTTTTAAAATTAGTTTTTCGTGTCATTCGTTACATGGATTAAAAGGTGGCAGTTCCAAGATCACGAATATATAATTTTTAAGTCGCTGGGGCAAGTAGTTTAGCCGCAAATCGAATTTTAAGGGACAGAAAAAGTGTAAAGTTTGATGGGTCTAGGACGCATAGTTTAGCCGGAAAACGCGTCTAAAGATAAAAATGTCCAATTTTTTTAAAATTAGTTTTTCGTGTCATTCGTTACATGGATTAAAAGGTGGCAGTTCCAAGATCACGAATATATAATTTTTAAGTCGCTGGGGCAAGTAGTTTAGCCGCAAATCGAATTTTAAGGGACAGAAAAAGTGTAAAGTTTGATGGGTCTAGGACGCATAGTTTAGCCGGAAAACGCGTTTAAAGATAAAAATGTCCAAATTTTTTAAAATTAGTTGTTCGTGTCATTCGTTACATGGATTAAAAGGTGGCAGTTCCAAGATCACGAATATATAATTTTTAAGTCGCTGGGGCAAGTAGTTTAGCCGCAAATTGAATTTTAAGGGACAGAAAAAGTGTAAAGTTTGATGGGTCTAGGACGCATAGTTTAGCCGGAAAACGCGTTTAAAGATAAAAATGTCCAATTTTTTTTTAAATTAGTTTTTCGTGTCATTCGTTACATGGATTAAAAGGTGGCAGTTCCAAGATCACGAATATATAATTTTTAAGTCGCTGGGGCAAGTAGTTTAGCCGCAAATCGAATTTTAAGGGACAGAAAAAGTGTAAAGTTTGATGGGTCTAGGACGCATAGTTTAGCCGGAAAACGCGTTTAAAGATAAAAATGTCCAATTTTTTTAAAATTAGTTTTTCGTGTCATTCGTTACATGGATTAAAAGGTGGCAGTTCCAAGATCACTAATATATAATTTTTAAGTCGCTGGGGCAAGTAGTTTAGCCGCAAATCGAATTTTAAGGGACAGAAAAAGTGTAAAGTTTGATGGGTCTAGGACGCATAGTTTAGCCGGAAAACGCGTTTAAAGATAAAAACGTCCAATTTTTTTAAAATTAGTTTTTCGTGTCATTCGTTACATGGATTAAAAGGTGGCAGTTCCAAGATCACGAATATATAATTTTTAAGTCGCTGGGGCAAGTAGTTTAGCCGCAAATCGAATTTTAAGGGACAGATAAAATGTAAAGTTTGATGGGTCTAGGACGCATAGTTTAGCCGGAAAACGCGTTTAAAGATAAAAATGTCCAATTTTTTTAAAATTAGTTTTTCGTGTCATTCGTTACATGGATTAAAAGGTGGCAGTTCCAAGATCACGAATATATAATTTTTAAGTCGCTGGGGCAAGTAGTTTAGCCGCAAATCGAATTTTAAGGGACAGATAAAATGTAAAGTTTGATGGGTCTAGGACGCATAGTTTAGCCGGAAAACGCGTTTAAAGATAAAAATGTCCAATTTTTTTAAAATTAGTTTTTCGTGTCATTCGTTACATGGATTAAAAGGTGGCAGTTCCAAGATCACGAATATATAATTTTTAAGTCGCTGGGGCAAGTAGTTTAGCCGCAAATCGAATTTTAAGGGACAGAAAAAGTGTAAAGTTTGATGGGTCTAGGACGCATAGTTTAGCCGGAAAACGCGTTTAAAGATAAAAATGTCCAATTTTTTTTAAATTAGTTTTTCGTGTCATTCGTTACATGGATTAAAAGGTGGCAGTTCCAAGATCACGAATATATAATTTTTAAGTCGCTGGGGCAAGTAGTTTAGCCGCAAATCGAATTTTAAGGGACAGAAAAAGTGTAAAGTTTGATGGGTCTAGGACGCATAGTTTAGCCGGAAAACGCGTTTAAAGATAAAAATGTCCAATTTTTTTAAAATTAGTTTTTCGTGTCATTCGTTACATGGATTAAAAGGTGGCAGTTCCAAGATCACTAATATATAATTTTTAAGTCGCTGGGGCAAGTAGTTTAGCCGCAAATCGAATTTTAAGGGACAGAAAAAGTGTAAAGTTTGATGGGTCTAGGACGCATAGTTTAGCCGGAAAACGCGTTTAAAGATAAAAACGTCCAATTTTTTTAAAATAAGTTTTTCGTGTCATTCGTTACATGGATTAAAAGGTGGCAGTTCCAAGATCACGAATATATAATTTTTAAGTCGCTGGGGCAAGTAGTTTAGCCGCAAATCGAATTTTAAAGGACAGATAAAATGTAAAGTTTGATGGGTCTAGGACGCATAGTTTAGCCGGAAAACGCGTTTAAAGATAAAAATGTCCAATTTTTTTAAAATTAGTTTTTCGTGTCATTCGTTACATGGATTAAAAGGTGGCAGTTCCAAGATCACGAATATATAATTTTTAAGTCGCTGGGGCAAGTAGTTTAGCCGCAAATCGAATTTTAAGGGACAGAAAAAGTGTAAAGTTTGATGGGTCTAGGACGCATAGTTTAGCCGGAAAACGCGTTTGAAGATAAAAATGTCCAATTTTTTTAAAATTAGTTTTTCGTGTCATTCGATACATGGATTAAAAGGTGGCAGTTCCAAGATCACGAATATATAATTTTTAAGTCGCTGGGGCAAGTAGTTTAGCCGCAAATCGAATTTTAAGGGACAGAAAAAGTGTAAAGTTTGATGGGTCTAGGACGCATAGTTTAGCCGGAAAACGCGTTTAAAGATAAAAATGTCCAATTTTTTTAAAATTAGTTTTTCGTGTCATTCGTTACATGGATTAAAAGGTGGCAGTTCCAAGATCACGAATATATAATTTTTAAGTCGCTGGGGCAAGTAGTTTAGCCGCAAATCGAATTTTAAGGGACAGAAAAAGTGTAAAGTTTGATGGGTCTAGGACGCATAGTTTAGCTGGAAAACGCGTTTAAAGATAAAAATGTCCAATTTTTTTAAAATTAGTTTTTCGTGTCATTCGTTACATGGATTAAAAGGTGGCAGTTCCAAGATCACGAATATATAATTTTTAAGTCGCTGGGGCAAGTAGTTTAGCCGCAAATCGAATTTTAAGGGACAGAAAAAGTGTAAAGTTTGATGGGTCTAGGACGCATAGTTTAGCCGGAAAACGCGTTTAAAGATAAAAATGTCCAAAGTTTTTAAAATTAGTTGTTCGTGTCATTCGTTACATGGATTAAAAGGTGGCAGTTCCAAGATCACGAATATATAATTTTTAAGTCGCTGGGGCAAGTAGTTTAGCCGCAAATTGAATTTTAAGGGACAGAAAAAGTGTAAAGTTTGATGGGTCTAGGACGCATAGTTTAGCCGGAAAACGCGTTTAAAGATAAAAATGTCCAATTTTTTTTAAATTAGTTTTTCGTGTCATTCGTTACATGGATTAAAAGGTGGCAGTTCCAAGATCACGAATATATAATTTTTAAGTCGCTGGGGCAAGTAGTTTAGCCGCAAATCGAATTTTAAGGGACAGATAAAATGTAAAGTTTGATGGGTCTAGGACGCATAGTTTAGCCGGAAAACGCGTTTAAAGATAAAAATGTCCAATTTTTTTAAAATTAGTTTTTCGTGTCATTCGTTACATGGATTAAAAGGTGGCAGTTCCAAGATCACGAATATATAATTTTTAAGTCGCTGGGGCAAGTAGTTTAGCCGCAAATCGAATTTTAAGGGACAGAAAAAGTGTAAAGTTTGATGGGTCTAGGACGCATAGTTTAGCCGGAAAACGCGTTTAAAGATAAAAATGTCCAATTTTTTTAAAATTAGTTTTTCGTGTCATTCGTTACATGGATTAAAAGGTGGCAGTTCCAAGATCACGAATATATAATTTTTAAGTCGCTGGGGCAAGTAGTTTAGCCGCAAATCGAATTTTAAGGGACAGAAAAAGTGTAAAGTTTGATGGGTCTAGGACGCATAGTTTAGCTGGAAAACGCGTTTAAAGATAAAAATGTCCAATTTTTTTAAAATTAGTTTTTCGTGTCATTCGTTACATGGATTAAAAGGTGGCAGTTCCAAGATCACGAATATATAATTTTTAAGTCGCTGGGGCAAGTAGTTTAGCCGCAAATCGAATTTTAAGGGACAGAAAAAGTGTAAAGTTTGATGGGTCTAGGACGCATAGTTTAGCCGGAAAACGCGTTTAAAGATAAAAATGTCCAAAGTTTTTAAAATTAGTTGTTCGTGTCATTCGTTACATGGATTAAAAGGTGGCAGTTCCAAGATCACGAATATATAATTTTTAAGTCGCTGGGGCAAGTAGTTTAGCCGCAAATTGAATTTTAAGGGACAGAAAAAGTGTAAAGTTTGATGGGTCTAGGACGCATAGTTTAGCCGGAAAACGCGTTTAAAGATAAAAATGTCCAATTTTTTTTAAATTAGTTTTTCGTGTCATTCGTTACATGGATTAAAAGGTGGCAGTTCCAAGATCACGAATATATAATTTTTAAGTCGCTGGGGCAAGTAGTTTAGCCGCAAATCGATAAATTTAAGGGACAGATAAAATGTAAAGTTTGATGGGTCTAGGACGCATAGTTTAGCCGGAAAACGCGTTTAAAAATAAAAATGTCCAATTTTTTTAAAATTAGTTTTTCGTGTCATTCGTTACATGGATTAAAAGGTGGCAGTTCCAAGATCACGAATATATAATTTTTAAGTCGCTGGGGCAAGTAGTTTAGCCGCAAATCGAATTTTAAGGGACAGAAAAAGTGTAAAGTTTGAAGGGTCTAGGACGCATAGTTTAGCCGGAAAACGCGTTTAAAGATAAAAATGTCCAATTTTTTTAAAATTAGTTTTTCGTGTCATTCGTTACATGGATTAAAAGGTGGCAGTTCCAAGATCACGAATATATAATTTTTAAGTCGCTGGGGCAAGTAGTTTAGCCGCAAATCGAATTTTAAGGGACAGATAAAATGTAAAGTTTGATGGGTCTAGGACGCATAGTTTAGCCGGAAAACGCGTTTAAAGATAAAAATGTCCAATTTTTTTAAAATTAGTTTTTCGTGTCATTCGTTACATGGATTAAAAGGTGGCAGTTCCAAGATCACGAATATATAATTTTTAAGTCGCTTGGGCAAGTAGTTTAGCCGCAAATCGAATTTTAAGGGACAGAAAAAGTGTAAAGTTTGATGGGTCTAGGAGGCATAGTTTAGCTGGAAACGCGTTTAAAGATAAAAATGTCCAATTTTTTTAAAATTAGTTTTTCGTGTCATTCGTTACATGGATTAAAAGGTGGCAGTTCCAAGATCACGAATATATAATTTTTAAGTCGCTGGGGCAAGTAGTTTAGCCGCAAATCGAATTTTAAGGGACAGAAAAAGTGTAAAGTTTGATGGGTCTAGGACGCATAGTTTAGCCGGAAAACGCGTTTAAAGATAAAAATGTCCAATTTTTTTTAAATTAGTTTTTCGTGTCATTCGTTACATGGATTAAAAGGTGGCAGTTCCAAGATCACGAATATATAATTTTTAAGTCGCTGGGGCAAGTAGTTTAGCCGCAAATCGAATTTTAAGGGACAGAAAAAGTGTAAAGTTTGATGGGTCTAGGACGCATAGTTTAGCCGGAAAACGTGTTTAAAGATAAAAATATCCAATTTTTTTAAAATTAGTTTTTCGTGTCATTCGTTACATGGATTAAAAGGTGGCAGTTCCAAGATCACGAATATATAATTTTTAAGTCGCTTGGGCAAGTAGTTTAGCCGCAAATCGAATTTTAAGGGACAGAAAAAGTGTAAAGTTTGATGGGTCTAGGAGGCATAGTTTAGCTGGAAAACGCGTTTAAAGATAAAAATGTCCAATTTTTTTAAAATTAGTTTTTCGTGTCATTCGTTACATGGATTAAAAGGTGGCAGTTCCAAGATCACGAATATATAATTTTTAAGTCGCTGGGGCAAGTAGTTTAGCCGCAAATCGAATTTTAAGGGACAGAAAAAGTGTAAAGTTTGATGGGTCTAGGACGCATAGTTTAGCCGGAAAACGCGTTTAAAGATAAAAATGTCCAATTTTTTTTAAATTAGTTTTTCGTGTCATTCGTTACATGGATTAAAAGGTGGCAGTTCCAAGATCACGAATATATAATTTTTAAGTCGCTGGGGCAAGTAGTTTAGCCGCAAATCGAATTTTAAGGGACAGAAAAAGTGTAAAGTTTGATGGGTCTAGGACGCATAGTTTAGCCGGAAAACGCGTTTAAAGATAAAAATATCCAATTTTTTTAAAATTAGTTTTTCGTGTCATTCGTTACATGGATTAAAAGGTGGCAGTTCCAAGATCACGAATATATAATTTTTAAGTCGCTGGGGCAAGTAGTTTAGCCGCAAATCGAATTTTAAGGGACAGAAAAAGTGTAAAGTTTGATGGGTCTAGGACGCATAGTTTAGCTGGAAAACGCGTTTAAAGATAAAAATGTCCAATTTTTTTAAAATTAGTTTTTCGTGTCATTCGTTACATGGATTAAAAGGTGGCAGTTCCAAGATCACGAATATATAATTTTTAAGTCGCTGGGGCAAGTAGTTTAGCCGCAAATCGAATTTTAAGGGACAGAAAAAGTGTAAAGTTTGATGGGTCTAGGACGCATAGTTTAGCTGGAAAACGCGTTTAAAGATAAAAATGTCCAATTTTTTTAAAATTAGTTTTTCGTGTCATTCGTTACATGGATTAAAAGGTGGCAGTTCCAAGATCACGAATATATAATTTTTAAGTCGCTGGGGCAAGTAGTTTAGCCGCAAATCGAATTTTAAGGGACAGAAAAAGTGTAAAGTTTGATGGGTCTAGGACGCATAGTTTAGCCGGAAAACGCGTTTAAAGATAAAAATGTCCAAATTTTTTAAAATTAGTTGTTCGTGTCATTCGTTACATGGATTAAAAGGTGGCAGTTCCAAGATCACGAATATATAATTTTTAAGTCGCTGGGGCAAGTAGTTTAGCCGCAAATCGAATTTTAAGGGACAGAAAGAGTGTAAAGTTTGATGGGTCTAGGACGCATAGTTTAGCTGGAAAACGCGTTTAAAGATAAAAATGTCCAATTTTTTTAAAATTAGTTTTTCGTGTCATTCGTTACATGGATTAAAAGGTGGCAGTTCCAAGATCACGAATATATAATTTTTAAGTCGCTGGGGCAAGTAGTTTAGCCGCAAATCGAATTTTAAGGGACAGGAAAAGTGTAAAGTTTGATGGGTCTAGGACGCATAGTTTAGCCGGAAAACGCGTTTAAAGATAAAAATGTCCACATTTTTTAAAATTAGTTGTTCGTGTCATTCGTTACATGGATTAAAAGGTGGCAGTTCCAAGATCACGAATATATAATTTTTAAGTCGCTGGGGCAAGTAGTTTAGCCGCAAATTGAATTTTAAGGGACAGAAAAAGTGTAAAGTTTGATGGGTCTAGGACGCATAGTTTAGCCGGAAAACGCGTTTAAAGATAAAAATGTCCAATTTTTTTAAAATTAGTTTTTCGTGTCATTCGTTACATGGATTAAAAGGTGGCAGTTCCAAGATCACGAATATATAATTTTTAAGTCGCTGGGGCAAGTAGTTTAGCCGCAAATCGAATTTTAAGGGACAGAAAAAGTGTAAAGTTTGATTGGTCTAGGACGCATAGTTTAGCCGGAAAACGCGTTTAAAGATAAAAATGTCCAATTTTTTTTAAATTAGTTTTTCGTGTCATTCGTTACATGGATTAAAAGGTGGCAGTTCCAAGATCACGAATATATAATTTTTAAGTCGCTGGGGCAAGTAGTTTAGCCGCAAATCGAATTTTAAGGGACAGAAAAAGTGTAAAGTTTGATGGGTCTAGGACGCATAGTTTAGCCGGAAAACGCGTTTAAAGATAAAAATATCCAATTTTTTTAAAATTAGTTTTTCGTGTCATTCGTTACATGGATTAAAAGGTGGCAGTTCCAAGATCACGAATATATAATTTTTAAGTCGCTTGGGCAAGTAGTTTAGCCGCAAATCGAATTTTAAGGGACAGAAAAAGTGTAAAGTTTGATGGGTCTAGGACGCATAGTTTAGCCGGAAAACGCGTTTAAAGATAAAAATGTCCAATTTTTTTTAAATTAGTTTTTCGTGTCATTCGTTACATGGATTAAAAGGTGGCAGTTCCAAGATCACGAATATATAATTTTTAAGTCGCTGGGGCAAGTAGTTTAGCCGCAAATCGAATTTTAAGGGACAGAAAAAGTGTAAAGTTTGATGGGTCTAGGACGCATAGTTTAGCCGGAAAACGCGTTTAAAGATAAAAATATCCAATTTTTTTAAAATTAGTTTTTCGTGTCATTCGTTACATGGATTAAAAGGTGGCAGTTCCAAGATCACGAATATATAATTTTTAAGTCGCTGGGGCAAGTAGTTTAGCCGCAAATCGAATTTTAAGGGACAGAAAAAGTGTAAAGTTTGATGGGTCTAGGACGCATAGTTTAGCTGGAAAACGCGTTTAAAGATAAAAATGTCCAATTTTTTTAAAATTAGTTTTTCGTGTCATTCGTTACATGGATTAAAAGGTGGCAGTTCCAAGATCACGAATATATAATTTTTAAGTCGCTGGGGCAAGTAGTTTAGCCGCAAATCGAATTTTAAGGGACAGAAAAAGTGTAAAGTTTGATGGGTCTAGGACGCATAGTTTAGCTGGAAAACGCGTTTAAAGATAAAAATGTCCAATTTTTTTAAAATTAGTTTTTCGTGTCATTCGTTACATGGATTAAAAGGTGGCAGTTCCAAGATCACGAATATATAATTTTTAAGTCGCTGGGGCAAGTAGTTTAGCCGCAAATCGAATTTTAAGGGACAGAAAAAGTGTAAAGTTTGATGGGTCTAGGACGCATAGTTTAGCCGGAAAACGCGTTTAAAGATAAAAATGTCCAAATTTTTTAAAATTAGTTGTTCGTGTCATTCGTTACATGGATTAAAAGGTGGCAGTTCCAAGATCACGAATATATAATTTTTAAGTCGCTGGGGCAAGTAGTTTAGCCGCAAATCGAATTTTAAGGGACAGAAAAAGTGTAAAGTTTGATGGGTCTAGGACGCATAGTTTAGCTGGAAAACGCGTTTAAAGATAAAAATGTCCAATTTTTTTAAAATTAGTTTTTCGTGTCATTCGTTACATGGATTAAAAGGTGGCAGTTCCAAGATCACGAATATATAATTTTTAAGTCGCTGGGGCAAGTAGTTTAGCCGCAAATCGAATTTTAAGGGACAGGAAAAGTGTAAAGTTTGATGGGTCTAGGACGCATAGTTTAGCCGGAAAACGCGTTTAAAGATAAAAATGTCCAAATTTTTTAAAATTAGTTGTTCGTGTCATTCGTTACATGGATTAAAAGGTGGCAGTTCCAAGATCACGAATATATAATTTTTAAGTCGCTGGGGCAAGTAGTTTAGCCGCAAATTGAATTTTAAGGGACAGAAAAAGTGTAAAGTTTGATGGGTCTAGGACGCATAGTTTAGCCGGAAAACGCGTTTAAAGATAAAAATGTCCATTTTTTTTTAAATTAGTTTTTCGTGTCATTCGTTACATGGATTAAAAGGTGGCAGTTCCAAGATCACGAATATATAATTTTTAAGTCGCTGGGGCAAGTAGTTTAGCCGCAAATCGAATTTTAAGGGACAGATAAAATGTAAAGTTTGATGGGTCTAGGACGCATAGTTTAGCCGGAAAACGCGTTTAAAGATAAAAATGTCCAATTTTTTTAAAATTAGTTTTTCGTGTCATTCGTTACATGGATTAAAAGGTGGCAGTTCCAAGATCACGAATATATAATTTTTAAGTCGCTTGGGCAAGTAGTTTAGCCGCAAATCGAATTTTAAGGGACAGAAAAAGTGTAAAGTTTGATGGGTCTAGGAGGCATAGTTTAGCTGGAAAACGCGTTTAAAGATAAAAATGTCCAATTTTTTTAAAATTAGTTTTTCGTGTCATTCGTTACATGGATTAAAAGGTGGCAGTTCCAAGATCACGAATATATAATTTTTAAGTCGCTGGGGCAAGTAGTTTAGCCGCAAATCGAATTTTAAGGGACAGAAAAAGTGTAAAGTTTGATGGGTCTAGGACGCATAGTTTAGCCGGAAAACGCGTTTAAAGATAAAAATGTCCAATTTTTTTTAAATTAGTTTTTCGTGTCATTCGTTACATGGATTAAAAGGTGGCAGTTCCAAGATCACGAATATATAATTTTTAAGTCGCTGGGGCAAGTAGTTTAGCCGCAAATCGAATTTTAAGGGACAGAAAAAGTGTAAAGTTTGATGGGTCTAGGACGCATAGTTTAGCCGGAAAACGCGTTTAAAGATAAAAATGTCCAATTTTTTTTAAATTAGTTTTTCGTGTCATTCGTTACATGGATTAAAAGGTGGCAGTTCCAAGATCACGAATATATAATTTTTAAGTCGCTGGGGCAAGTAGTTTAGCCGCAAATCGAATTATAAGGGACAGATAAAATGTAAAGTTTGATGGGTCTAGGACGCATAGTTTAGCCGGAAAACGCGTTTAAAGATAAAAATGTCCAATTTTTTTAAAATTAGTTTTTCGTGTCATTCGTTACATGGATTAAAAGGTGGCAGTTCCAAGATCACGAATATATAATTTTTAAGTCGCTGGGGCAAGTAGTTTAGCCGCAAATCGAATTTTAAGGGACAGAAAAAGTGTAAAGTTTGATGGGTCTAGGACGCATAGTTTAGCCGGAAAACGCGTTTAAAGATAAAAATGTCCAATTTTTTTAAAATTAGTTTTTCGTGTCATTCGTTACATGGATTAAAAGGTGGCAGTTCCAAGATCACGAATATATAATTTTTAAGTCGCTGGGGCAAGTAGTTTAGCCGCAAATCGAATTTTAAGGGACAGAAAAAGTGTAAAGTTTGATGGGTCTAGGACGCATAGTTTAGCCGGAAAACGCGTTTAAAGATAAAAACGTCCAATTTTTTTAAAATTAGTTTTTCGTGTCATTCGTTACATGGATTAAAAGGTGGCAGTTCCAAGATCACGAATATATAATTTTTAAGTCGCTGGGGCAAGTAGTTTAGCCGCAAATCGAATTTTAAGGGACAGAAAAAGTGTAAAGTTTGATGGGTCTAGGACGCATAGTTTAGCCGGAAAACGCGTTTAAAGATAAAAATGTCCAAATTTTTTAAAATTAGTTTTTCGTGTCATTCGTTACATGGATTAAAAGGTGGCAGTTTCAAGATCACGAATATATAATTTTTAAGTCGCTGGGGCAAGTAGTTTAGCCGCAAATCGAATTTTAAGGGACAGAAAAAGTGTAAAGTTTGATGGGTCTAGGACGCATAGTTTAGCCGGAAAACGCGTTTAAAGATAAAAACGTCCAATTTTTTTAAAATTAGTTTTTCGTGTCATTCGTTACATGGATTAAAAGGTGGCAGTTCCAAGATCACGAATATATAATTTTTAAGTCGCTGGGGCAAGTAGTTTAGCCGCAAATCGAATTTTAAGGGACAGAAAAAGTGTAAAGTTTGATGGGTCTAGGACGCATAGTTTAGCCGGAAAACGCGTTTAAAGATAAAAATGTCCAATTTTTTTAAAATTAGTTTTTCGTGTCATTCGTTACATGGATTAAAAGGTGGCAGTTCCAAGATCACGAATATATAATTTTTAAGTCGCTGGGGCAAGTAGTTTAGCCGCAAATCGAATTTTAAGGGACAGGAAAAGTGTAAAGTTTGATGGGTCTAGGACGCATAGTTTAGCCGGAAAACGCGTTTAAAGATAAAAATGTCCAAATTTTTTAAAATTAGTTGTTCGTGTCATTCGTTACATGGATTAAAAGGTGGCAGTTCCAAGATCACGAATATATAATTTTTAAGTCGCTGGGGCAAGTAGTTTAGCCGCAAATTGAATTTTAAGGGACAGAAAAAGTGTAAAGTTTGATGGGTCTAGGACGCATAGTTTAGCCGGAAAACGCGTTTAAAGATAAAAATGTCCAATTTTTTTTAAATTAGTTTTTCGTGTCATTCGTTACATGGATTAAAAGGTGGCAGTTCCAAGATCACGAATATATAATTTTTAAGTCGCTGGGGCAAGTTGTTTAGCCGCAAATCGAATTTTAAGGGACAGATAAAATGTAAAGTTTGATGGGTCTAGGACGCATAGTTTAGCCGGAAAACGCGTTTAAAGATAAAAATGTCCAATTTTTTTAAAATTAGTTTTTCGTGTCATTCGTTACATGGATTAAAAGGTGGCAGTTCCAAGATCACGAATATATAATTTTTAAGTCGCTGGGGCAAGTAGTTTAGCCGCAAATCGAATTTTAAGGGACAGAAAAAGTGTAAAGTTTGATGGGTCTAGGGCGCATAGTTTAGCCGGAAAACGCGTTTAAAGATAAAAATGTCCAATTTTTTTAAAATTAGTTTTTCGTGTCATTCGTTACATGGATTAAAAGGTGGCAGTTCCAAGATCACGAATATATAATTTTTAAGTCGCTGGGGCAAGTAGTTTAGCCGCAAATCGAATTTTAAGGGACAGATAAAATGTAAAGTTTGATGGGTCTAGGACGCATAGTTTAGCCGGAAAACGCGTTTAAAGATAAAAATGTCCAATTTTTTTAAAATTAGTTTTTCGTGTCATTCGTTACATGGATTAAAAGGTGGCAGTTCCAAGATCACGAATATATAATTTTTAAGTCGCTGGGGCAAGTAGTTTAGCCGCAAATCGAATTTTAAGGGACAGAAAAAGTGTAAAGTTTGATGGGTCTAGGACGCATAGTTTAGCTGGAAAACGCGTTTAAAGATAAAAATGTCCAATTTTTTTAAAATTAGTTTTTCGTGTCATTCGTTACATGGATTAAAAGGTGGCAGTTCCAAGATCACGAATATATAATTTTTAAGTCGCTGGGGCAAGTAGTTTAGCCGCAAATCGAATTTTAAGGGACAGAAAAAGTGTAAAGTTTGATGGGTCTAGGACGCATAGTTTAGCCGGAAAACGCGTTTAAAGATAAAAATGTCCAATTTTTTTTAAATTAGTTTTTCGTGTCATTCGTTACATGGATTAAAAGGTGGCAGTTCCAAGATCACGAATATATAATTTTTAAGTCGCTGGGGCAAGTAGTTTAGCCGCAAATCGAATTTTAAGGGACAGAAAAAGTGTAAAGTTTGATGGGTCTAGGACGCATAGTTTAGCCGGAAAACGCGTTTAAAGATAAAAATGTCCAATTTTTTTTAAATTAGTTTTTCGTGTCATTCGTTACATGGATTAAAAGGTGGCAGTTCCAAGATCACGAATATATAATTTTTAAGTCGCTGGGGCAAGTAGTTTAGCCGCAAATCGAATTATAAGGGACAGATAAAATGTAAAGTTTGATGGGTCTAGGACGCATAGTTTAGCCGGAAAACGCGTTTAAAGATAAAAATGTCCAAATTTTTTAAAATTAGTTTTTCGTGTCATTCGTTACATGGATTAAAAGGTGGCAGTTTCAAGATCACGAATATATAATTTTTAAGTCGCTGGGGCAAGTAGTTTAGCCGCAAATCGAATTTTAAGGGACAGAAAAAGTGTAAAGTTTGATGGGTCTAGGACGCATAGTTTAGCCGGAAAACGCGTTTAAGGATAAAAACGTCCAATTTTTTTAAAATTAGTTTTTCGTGTCATTCGTTACATGGATTAAAAGGTGGCAGTTCCAAGATCACGAATATATAATTTTTAAGTCGCTGGGGCAAGTAGTTTAGCCGCAAATCGAATTTTAAGGGACAGAAAAAGTGTAAAGTTTGATGGGTCTAGGACGCATAGTTTAGCCGGAAAACGCGTTTAAAGATAAAAATGTCCAATTTTTTTAAAATTAGTTTTTCGTGTCATTCGTTACATGGATTAAAAGGTGGCAGTTCCAAGATCACGAATATATAATTTTTAAGTCGCTGGGGCAAGTAGTTTAGCCGCAAATCGAATTTTAAGGGACAGGAAAAGTGTAAAGTTTGATGGGTCTAGGACGCATAGTTTAGCCGGAAAACGCGTTTAAAGATAAAAATGTCCAAATTTTTTAAAATTAGTTGTTCGTGTCATTCGTTACATGGATTAAAAGGTGGCAGTTCCAAGATCACGAATATATAATTTTTAAGTCGCTGGGGCAAGTAGTTTAGCCGCAAATTGAATTTTAAGGGACAGAAAAAGTGTAAAGTTTGATGGGTCTAGGACGCATAGTTTAGCCGGAAAACGCGTTTAAAGATAAAAATGTCCAATTTTTTTTAAATTAGTTTTTCGTGTCATTCGTTACATGGATTAAAAGGTGGCAGTTCCAAGATCACGAATATATAATTTTTAAGTCGCTGGGGCAAGTAGTTTAGCCGCAAATCGAATTTTAAGGGACAGAAAAAGTGTAAAGTTTGATGGGTCTAGGACGCATAGTTTAGCCGGAAAACGCGTTTAAAGATAAAAATGTCCAATTTTTTTTAAATTAGTTTTTCGTGTCATTCGTTACATGGATTAAAAGGTGGCAGTTCCAAGATCACGAATATATAATTTTTAAGTCGCTGGGGCAAGTAGTTTAGCCGCAAATCGAATTTTAAGGGACAGAAAAAGTGTAAAGTTTGATGGGTCTAGGACGCATAGTTTAGCCGGAAAACGCGTTTAAAGATAAAAATGTCCAATTTTTTTTAAATTAGTTTTTCGTGTCATTCGTTACATGGATTAAAAGGTGGCAGTTCCAAGATCACGAATATATAATTTTTAAGTCGCTGGGGCAAGTAGTTTAGCCGCAAATCGAATTATAAGGGACAGATAAAATGTAAAGTTTGATGGGTCTAGGACGCATGGTTTAGCCGGAAAACGCGTTTAAAGATAAAAATGTCCAATTTTTTTAAAATTAGTTTTTCGTGTCATTCGTTACATGGATTAAAAGGTGGCAGTTCCAAGATCACGAATATATAATTTTTAAGTCGCTGGGGCAAGTAGTTTAGCCGCAAATCGAATTTTAAGGGACAGAAAAAGTGTAAAGTTTGATGGGTCTAGGACGCATAGTTTAGCCGGAAAACGCGTTTAAAGATAAAAATGTCCAAATTTTTTAAAATTAGTTTTTCGTGTCATTCGTTACATGGATTAAAAGGTGGCAGTTTCAAGATCACGAATATATAATTTTTAAGTCGCTGGGGCAAGTAGTTTAGCCGCAAATCGAATTTTAAGGGACAGAAAAAGTGTAAAGTTTGATGGGTCTAGGACGCATAGTTTAGCCGGAAAACGCGTTTAAAGATAAAAACGTCCAATTTTTTTAAAATTAGTTTTTCGTGTCATTCGTTACATGGATTAAAAGGTGGCAGTTCCAAGATCACGAATATATAATTTTTAAGTCGCTGGGGCAAGTAGTTTAGCCGCAAATCGAATTTTAAGGGACAGAAAAAGTGTAAAGTTTGATGGGTCTAGGACGCATAGTTTAGCCGGAAAACGCGTTTAAAGATAAAAATGTCCAATTTTTTTAAAATTAGTTTTTCGTGTCATTCGTTACATGGATTAAAAGGTGGCAGTTCCAAGATCACGAATATATAATATTTAAGTCGCTGGGGCAAGTAGTTTAGCCGCAAATCGAATTTTAAGGGACAGAAAAGTGTAAAGTTTGATGGGTCTAGGACGCATAGTTTAGCCGGAAAACGCGTTTAAAGATAAAAACGTCCAATTTTTTTAAAATTAGTTTTTCGTGTCATTCGTTACATGGATTAAAAGGTGGCAGTTCCAAGATCACGAATATATAATTTTTAAGTCGCTGGGGCAAGTAGTTTAGCCGCAAATCGAATTTTAAGGGACAGAAAAAGTGTAAAGTTTGATGGGTCTAGGACGCATAGTTTAGCCGGAAAACGCGTTTAAAGATCAAAATGTCCAATTTTTTTAAAATTAGTTTTTCGTGTCATTCGTTACATGGATTAAAAGGTGGCAGTTCCAAGATCACGAATATATAATTTTTAAGTCGCTGGGGCAAGTAGTTTAGCCGCAAATCGAATTTTAAGGGACAGAAAAAGTGTAAAGTTTGATGGGTCTAGGACGCATAGTTTAGCCGGAAAACGCGTTTTAAGATAAAAATGTCCAAATTTTTTAAAATTAGTTGTTCGTGTCATTCGTTACATGGATTAAAAGGTGGCAGTTCCAAGATCACGAATATATAATTTTTAAGTCGCTGGGGCAAGTAGTTTAGCCGCAAATTGAATTTTAAGGGACAGAAAAAGTGTAAAGTTTGATGGGTCTAGGACGCATAGTTTAGCCGGAAAACGCGTTTAAAGATAAAAATGTCCAATTTTTTTTAAATTAGTTTTTCGTGTCATTCGTTACATGGATTAAAAGGTGGCAGTTCCAAGATCACGAATATATAATTTTTAAGTCGCTGGGGCAAGTAGTTTAGCCGCAAATCGAATTTTAAGGGACAGAAAAAGTGTAAAGTTTGATGGGTCTAGGACGCATAGTTTAGCCGGAAAACGCGTTTAAAGATAAAAATGTCCAATTTTTTTTAAATTAGTTTTTCGTGTCATTCGTTACATGGATTAAAAGGTGGCAGTTCCAAGATCACGAATATATAATTTTTAAGTCGCTGGGGCAAGTAGTTTAGCCGCAAATCGAATTTTAAGGGACAGATAAAATGTAAAGTTTGATGGGTCTAGGACGCATAGTTTAGCCGGAAAACGCGTTTAAAGATAAAAATGTCCAATTTTTTTAAAATTAGTTTTTCGTGTCATTCGTTACATGGATTAAAAGGTGGCAGTTCCAAGATCACGAATATATAATTTTTAAGTCGCTGGGGCAAGTAGTTTAGCCGCAAATCGAATTTTAAGGGACAGAAAAAGTGTAAAGTTTGATGGGTCTAGGACGCATAGTTTAGCCGGAAAACGCGTTTAAAGATAAAAATGTCCAATTTTTTTAAAATTAGTTTTTCGTGTCATTCGTTACATGGATTAAAAGGTGGCAGTTCCAAGATCACGAATATATAATTTTTAAGTCGCTGGGGCAAGTAGTTTAGCCGCAAATCGAATTTTAAGGGACAGAAAAAGTGTAAAGTTTGATGGGTCTAGGACGCATAGTTTAGCCGGAAAACGCGTTTAAAGATAAAAACGTCCAATTTTTTTAAAATTAGTTTTTCGTGTCATTCGTTACATGGATTAAAAGGTGGCAGTTCCAAGATCACGAATATATAATTTTTAAGTCGCTGGGGCAAGTAGTTTAGCCGCAAATCGAATTTTAAGGGACAGAAAAAGTGTAAAGTTTGATGGGTCTAGGACGCATAGTTTAGCCGGAAAACGCGTTTAAAGATAAAAATGTCCAAATTTTTTAAAATTAGTTTTTCGTGTCATTCGTTACATGGATTAAAAGGTGGCAGTTTCAAGATCACGAATATATAATTTTTAAGTCGCTGGGGCAAGTAGTTTAGCCGCAAATCGAATTTTAAGGGACAGAAAAAGTGTAAAGTTTGATGGGTCTAGGACGCATAGTTTAGCCGGAAAACGCGTTTAAAGATAAAAACGTCCAATTTTTTTAAAATTAGTTTTTCGTGTCATTCGTTACATGGATTAAAAGGTGGCAGTTCCAAGATCACGAATATATAATTTTTAAGTCGCTGGGACAAGTAGTTTAGCCGCAAATCGAATTTTAAGGGACAGAAAAAGTGTAAAGTTTGATGGGTCTAGGACGCATAGTTTAGCCGGAAAACGCGTTTAAAGATAAAAATGTCCAATTTTTTTAAAATTAGTTTTTCGTGTCATTCGTTACATGGATTAAAAGGTGGCAGTTCCAAGATCACGAATATATAATATTTAAGTCGCTGGGGCAAGTAGTTTAGCCGCAAATCGAATTTTAAGGGACAGAAAAGTGTAAAGTTTGATGGGTCTAGGACGTATAGTTTAGCCGGAAAACGCGTTTAAAGATAAAAACGTCCAATTTTTTTAAAATTAGTTTTTCGTGTCATTCGTTACATGGATTAAAAGGTGGCAGTTCCAAGATCACGAATATATAATTTTTAAGTCGCTGGGGCAAGTAGTTTAGCCGCAAATCGAATTTTAAGGGACAGAAAAAGTGTAAAGTTTGATGGGTCTAGGACGCATAGTTTAGCCGGAAAACGCGTTTAAAGATCAAAATGTCCAATTTTTTTAAAATTAGTTTTTCGTGCCATTCGTTACATGGATTAAAAGGTGGCAGTTCCAAGATCACGAATATATAATTTTTAAGTCGCTGGGGCAAGTAGTTTAGCCGCAAATCGAATTTTAAGGGACAGAAAAAGTGTAAAGTTTGATGGGTCTAGGACGCATAGTTTAGCCGGAAAACGCGTTTAAAGATAAAAATGTCCAATTTTTTTAAAATTAGTTTTTCGTGTCATTCGTTACATGGATTAAAAGGTGGCAGTTCCAAGATCACGAATATATAATTTTTAAGTCGCTGGGGCAAGTAGTTTAGCCGCAAATCGAATTTTAAGGGACAGAAAAAGTGTAAAGTTTGATGGGTCTAGGACGCATAGTTTAGCCGGAAAACGCGTTTAAAGATAAAAATGTCCAATTTTTTTAAAATTAGTTTTTCGTGTCATTCGATACATGGATTAAAAGGTGGCAGTTCCAAGATCACGAATATATAATTTTTAAGTCGCTGGGGCAAGTAGTTTAGCTGCAAATCGAATTTTAAGGGACAGAAAAAGTGTAAAGTTTGATGGGTCTAGGACGCATAGTTTAGCCGGAAAACGCGTTTAAAGATAAAAATGTCCAATTTTTTTAAAATTAGTTTTTCGTGTCATTCGTTACATGGATTAAAAGGTGGCAGTTCCAAGATCACGAATATATAATTTTTAAGTCGCTGGGGCAAGTAGTTTAGCCGCAAATCGAATTTTAAGGGACAGATAAAATGTAAAGTTTGATGGGTCTAGGACGCATAATTTAGCCGGAAAACGCGTTTAAAGATACAAATGTCCAATTTTTTTAAAATTAGTTTTTCGTGTCATTCGTTACATGGATTAAAAGGTGGCAGTTCGAAGATCACGAATATATAATTTTTAAGTCGCTGGGGCAAGAAGTTTAGCCGCAAATCGAATTTTAAGGGACAGAAAAAGTGTAAAGTTTGATGGGTCTAGGACGCATAGTTTAGCCGGAAAACGCGTTTAAAGATAAAAATGTCCAATTTTTTTAAAATTAGTTTTTCGTGTCATTCGTTACATGGATTAAAAGGTGGCAGTTCCAAGATCACGAAAAACTAATTTTTAAGTCGCTGGGGCAAGTAGTTTAGCCGCAAATCGAATTTTAAGGGACAGAAAAAGTGTAAAGTTTGATGTGTCTAGGACGCATAGTTTAGCCGGAAAACGCGTTTAAAGATAAAAATGTCCAATTTTTTTAAAATTAGTTTTTCGTGTCATTCGATACATGGATTAAAAGGTGGCAGTTCCAAGATCACGAATATATAATTTTTAAGTCGCTGGGGCAAGTAGTTTAGCCGCAAATCGAATTTTAAGGGACAGAAAAAGTGTAAAGTTTGATGGGTCTAGGACGCATAGTTTAGCCGGAAAACGCGTTTAAAGATAAAAATGTCCAATTTTTTTAAAATTAGTTTTTCGTGTCATTCGTTACATGGATTAAAAGGTGGCAGTTCCAAGATCACGAATATATAATTTTTAAGTCGCTGGGGCAAGTAGTTTAGCCGCAAATCGAATTTTAAGGGACAGAAAAAGTGTAAAGTTTGATGGGTCTAGGACGCATAGTTTAGCCGGAAAACGCGTTTAAAGATAAAAATGTCCAATTTTTTTAAAATTAGTTTTTCGTGTCATTCGTTACATGGATTAAAAGGTGGCAGTTCCAAGATCACGAATATATAATTTTTAAGTCGCTGGGACAAGTAGTTTAGCCGCAGATCGAATTTTAAGGGACAGGAAAAGTGTAAAGTTTGATGGGTCTAGGACGCATAGTTTAGCCGGAAAACGCGTTTAAAGATAAAAATGTCCAATTTTTTTAAAATTAGTTTTTCGTGTCATTCGTTACATGGATTAAAAGGTGGCAGTTCCAAGATCACGAATATATAATTTTTAAGTCGCTGGGGCAAGTAGTTTAGCCGCAAATCGAATTTTAAGGGACAGAAAAAGTGTAAAGTTTGATGGGTCTAGGACGCATATGTTAGCCGGAAAACGCGTTTAAAGATAAAAATGTCCAATTTTTTTTAAAATTAGTTTTTCGTGTCATTCGTTACATGGATTAAAAGGTGGCAGTTCCAAGATCACGAATATATAATTTTTAAGTCGCTGGGGCAAGTAGTTTAGCCGCAAATCGAATTTTAAGGGACAGAAAAAGTGTAAAGTTTGATGGGTCTAGGACGCATAGTTTAGCCGGAAAACGCGTTTAAAGATAAAAATGTCCAATTTTTTTAAAATTAGTTTTTCGTGTCATTCGATACATGGATTAAAAGGTGGCAGTTCCAAGATCACGAATATATAATTTTTAAGTCGCTGGGGCAAGTAGTTTAGCCGCAAATCGAATTTTAAGGGACAGAAAAAGTGTAAAGTTTGATGGGTCTAGGACGCATAGTTTAGCCGGAAAACGCGTTTAAAGATAAAAATGTCCAATTTTTTTTAAATTAGTTTTTCGTGTCATTCGTTACATGGATTAAAAGGTGGCAGTTCCAAGATCACGAATATATAATTTTTAAGTCGCTGGGGCAAGTAGTTTAGCCGCAAATCGAATTTTAAGGGACAGATAAAATGTAAAGTTTGATGGGTCTAGGACGCATAATTTAGCCGGAAAACGCGTTTAAAGATACAAATGTCCAATTTTTTTAAAATTAGTTTTTCGTGTCATTCGTTACATGGATTAAAAGGTGGCAGTTCCAAGATCACGAATATATAATTTTTAAGTCGCTGGGGCAAGTAGTTTAGCCGCAAATCGAATTTTAAGGGACAGAAAAAGTGTAAAGTTTGATGGGTCTAGGACGCATAGTTTAGCCGGAAAACGCGTTTAAAGATAAAAATGTCCAATTTTTTTAAAATTAGTTTTTCGTGTCATTCGTTACATGGATTAAAAGGTGGCAGTTCCAAGATCACGAAAAACTAATTTTTAAGTCGCTGGGGCAAGTAGTTTAGCCGCAAATCGAATTTTAAGGGACAGAAAAAGTGTAAAGTTTGATGTGTCTAGGACGCATAGTTTAGCCGGAAAACGCGTTTAAAGATAAAAATGTCCAATTTTTTTAAAATTAGTTTTTCGTGTCATTCGATACATGGATTAAAAGGTGGCAGTTCCAAGATCACGAATATATAATTTTTAAGTCGCTGGGGCAAGTAGTTTAGCCGCAAATCGAATTTTAAGGGACAGAAAAAGTGTAAAGTTTGATGGGTCTAGGACGCATAGTTTAGCCGGAAAACGCGTTTAAAGATAAAAATGTCCAATTTTTTTAAAATTAGTTTTTCGTGTCATTCGTTACATGGATTAAAAGGTGGCAGTTCCAAGATCACGAATATATAATTTTTAAGTCGCTGGGGCAAGTAGTTTAGCCGCAAATCGAATTTTAAGGGACAGAAAAAGTGTAAAGTTTGATGGGTCTAGGACGCATAGTTTAGCCGGAAAACGCGTTTAAAGATAAAAATGTCCAATTTTTTTAAAATTAGTTTTTCGTGTCATTCGTTACATGGATTAAAAGGTGGCAGTTCCAAGATCACGAATATATAATTTTTAAGTCGCTGGGACAAGTAGTTTAGCCGCAAATCGAATTTTAAGGGACAGAAAAAGTGTAAAGTTTGATGGGTCTAGGACGCATAGTTTAGCCGGAAAACGCGTTTAAAGATAAAAATGTCCAATTTTTTTAAAATTAGTTTTTCGTGTCATTCGTTACATGGATTAAAAGGTGGCAGTTCCAAGATCACGAATATATAATTTTTAAGTCGCTGGGACAAGTAGTTTAGCCGCAAATCGAATTTTAAGGGACAGGAAAAGTGTAAAGTTTGATGGGTCTAGGACGCATAGTTTAGCCGGAAAACGCGTTTAAAGATAAAAATGTCCAATTTTTTTAAAATTAGTTTTTCGTGTCATTCGTTACATGGATTAAAAGGTGGCAGTTCCAAGATCACGAATATATAATTTTTAAGTCGCTGGGGCAAGTAGTTTAGCCGCAAATCGAATTTTAAGGGACAGAAAAAGTGTAAAGTTTGATGGGTCTAGGACGCATATGTTAGCCGGAAAACGCGTTTAAAGATAAAAATGTCCAATTTTTTTTTAAAATTAGTTTTTCGTGTCATTCGTTACATGGATTAAAAGGTGGCAGTTCCAAGATCACGAATATATAATTTTTAAGTCGCTGGGGCAAGTAGTTTAGCCGCAAATCGAATTTTAAGGGACAGAAAAAGTGTAAAGTTTGATGGGTCTAGGACGCATAGTTTAGCCGGAAAACGCGTTTAAAGATAAAAATGTCCAATTTTTTTAAAATTAGTTTTTCGTGTCATTCGTTACATGGATTAAAAGGTGGCAGTTCCAAGATCACGAATATATAATTTTTAAGTCGCTGGGGCAAGTAGTTTAGCCGCAAATCGAATTTTAAGGGACAGATAAAATGTAAAGTTTGATGGGTCTAGGACGCATAATTTAGCCGGAAAACGCGTTTAAAGATACAAATGTCCAATTTTTTTAAAATTAGTTTTTCGTGTCATTCGTTACATGGATTAAAAGGTGGCAGTTCGAAGATCACGAATATATAATTTTTAAGTCGCTGGGGCAAGTAGTTTAGCCGCAAATCGAATTTTAAGGGACAGAAAAAGTGTAAAGTTTGATGGGTCTAGGACGCATAGTTTAGCCGGAAAACGCGTTTAAAGATAAAAATGTCCAATTTTTTTAAAATTAGTTTTTCGTGTCATTCGTTACATGGATTAAAAGGTGGCAGTTCCAAGATCACGAAAATATAATTTTTAAGTCGCTGGGGCAAGTAGTTTAGCCGCAAATCGAATTTTAAGGGACAGAAAAAGTGTAAAGTTTGATGTGTCTAGGACGCATAGTTTAGCCGGAAAACGCGTTTAAAGATAAAAATGTCCAATTTTTTTAAAATTAGTTTTTCGTGTCATTCGATACATGGATTAAAAGGTGGCAGTTCCAAGATCACGAATATATAATTTTTAAGTCGCTGGGGCAAGTAGTTTAGCCGCAAATCGAATTTTAAGGGACAGAAAAAGTGTAAAGTTTGATGGGTCTAGGACGCATAGTTTAGCCGGAAAACGCGTTTAAAGATAAAAATGTCCAATTTTTTTTAAATTAGTTTTTCGTGTCATTCGTTACATGGATTAAAAGGTGGCAGTTCCAAGATCACGAATATATAATTTTTAAGTCGCTGGGGCAAGTAGTTTAGCCGCAAATCGAATTTTAAGGGACAGAAAAAGTGTAAAGTTTGATGGGTCTAGGACGCATAGTTTAGCCGGAAAACGCGTTTAAAGATAAAAATGTCCAATTTTTTTTAAATTAGTTTTTCGTGTCATTCGTTACATGGATTAAAAGGTGGCAGTTCCAAGATCACGAATATATAATTTTTAAGTCGCTGGGGCAAGTTGTTTAGCCGCAAATCGAATTATAAGGGACAGATAAAATGTAAAGTTTGATGGGTCTAGGACGCATAGTTTAGCCGGAAAACGCGTTTAAAGATAAAAATGTCCAAATTTTTTAAAATTAGTTTTTCGTGTCATTCGTTACATGGATTAAAAGGTGGCAGTTCCAAGATCACGAATATATAATTTTTAAGTCGCTGGGGCAAGTAGTTTAGCCGCAAATCGAATTTTAAGGGACAGAAAAAGTGTAAAGTTTGATGGGTCTAGGACGCATAGTTTAGCCGGAAAACGCGTTTAAAGATAAAAATGTCCAATTTTTTTTAAATTAGTTTTTCGTGTCATTCGTTACATGGATTAAAAGGTGGCAGTTCCAAGATCACGAATATATAATTTTTAAGTCGCTGGGGCAAGTTGTTTAGCCGCAAATCGAATTTTAAGGGACAGATAAAATGTAAAGTTTGATGGGTCTAGGACGCATAGTTTAGCCGGAAAACGCGTTTAAAGATAAAAATGTCCAATTTTTTTAAAATTAGTTTTTCGTGTCATTCGTTACATGGATTAAAAGGTGGCAGTTCCAAGATCACGAAAATATAATTTTTAAGTCGCTGGGGCAAGTAGTTTAGCCGCAAATTGAATTTTAAGGGACAGAAAAAGTGTAAAGTTTGATGGGTCTAGGACGCATAGTTTAGCCGGAAAACGCGTTTAAAGATAAAAATGTCCAATTTTTTTTAAATTAGTTTTTCGTGTCATTCGTTACATGGATTAAAAGGTGGCAGTTCCAAGATCACGAATATATAATTTTTAAGTCGCTGGGGCAAGTAGTTTAGCCGCAAATCGAATTTTAAGGGACAGAAAAAGTGTAAAGTTTGATGGGTCTAGGACGCATATGTTAGCCGGAAAACGCGTTTAAAGATAAAAATGTCCAATTTTTTTTTAAAATTAGTTTTTCGTGTCATTCGTTACATGGATTAAAAGGTGGCAGTTCCAAGATCACGAATATATAATTTTTAAGTCGCTGGGGCAAGTAGTTTAGCCGCAAATCGAATTTTAAGGGACAGAAAAAGTGTAAAGTTTGATGGGTCTAGGACGCATAGTTTAGCCGGAAAACGCGTTTAAAGATAAAAATGTCCAATTTTTTTAAAATTAGTTTTTCGTGTCATTCGTTACATGGATTAAAAGGTGGCAGTTCCAAGATCACGAATATATAATTTTTAAGTCGCTGGGGCAAGTAGTTTAGCCGCAAATCGAATTATAAGGGACAGATAAAATGTAAAGTTTGATGGGTCTAGGATGCATAGTTTAGCCGGAAAACGCGTTTAAAGATAAAAATGTCCAAATTTTTTAAAATTAGTTTTTCGTGTCATTCGTTACATGGATTAAAAGGTGGCAGTTTCAAGATCACGAATATATAATTTTTAAGTCGCTGGGGCAAGTAGTTTAGCCGCAAATCGAATTTTAAGGGACAGAAAAAGTGTAAAGTTTGATGGGTCTAGGACGCATAGTTTAGCCGGAAAACGCGTTTAAGGATAAAAACGTCCAATTTTTTTAAAATTAGTTTTTCGTGTCATTCGTTACATGGATTAAAAGGTGGCAGTTCCAAGATCACGAATATATAATTTTTAAGTCGCTGGGGCAAGTAGTTTAGCCGCAAATCGAATTTTAAGGGACAGAAAAAGTGTAAAGTTTGATGGGTCTAGGACGCATAGTTTAGCCGGAAAACGCGTTTAAAGATAAAAATGTCCAATTTTTTTAAAATTAGTTTTTCGTGTCATTCGTTACATGGATTAAAAGGTGGCAGTTCCAAGATCACGAATATATAATTTTTAAGTCGCTGGGGCAAGTAGTTTAGCCGCAAATCGAATTTTAAGGGACAGATAAAATGTAAAGTTTGATGGGTCTAGGACGCATAATTTAGCCGGAAAACGCGTTTAAAGATACAAATGTCCAATTTTTTTAAAATTAGTTTTTCGTGTCATTCGTTACATGGATTAAAAGGTGGCAGTTCGAAGATCACGAATATATAATTTTTAAGTCGCTGGGGCAAGTAGTTTAGCCGCAAATCGAATTTTAAGGGACAGAAAAAGTGTAAAGTTTGATGGGTCTAGGACGCATAGTTTAGCCGGAAAACGCGTTTAAAGATAAAAATGTCCAATTTTTTTAAAATTAGTTTTTCGTGTCATTCGTTACATGGATTAAAAGGTGGCAGTTCCAAGATCACGAAAATATAATTTTTAAGTCGCTGGGGCAAGTAGTTTAGCCGCAAATCGAATTTTAAGGGACAGAAAAAGTGTAAAGTTTGATGGGTCTAGGACGCATATGTTAGCCGGAAAACGCGTTTAAAGATAAAAATGTCCAATTTTTTTTTAAAATTAGTTTTTCGTGTCATTCGTTACATGGATTAAAAGGTGGCAGTTCCAAGATCACGAATATATAATTTTTAAGTCGCTGGGGCAAGTAGTTTAGCCGCAAATCGAATTTTAAGGGACAGGAAAAGTGTAAAGTTTGATGGGTCTAGGACGCATAGTTTAGCCGGAAAACGCGTTTAAAGATAAAAATGTCCAAATTTTTTAAAATTAGTTGTTCGTGTCATTCGTTACATGGATTAAAAGGTGGCAGTTCCAAGATCACGAATATATAATTTTTAAGTCGCTGGGGCAAGTAGTTTAGCCGCAAATTGAATTTTAAGGGACAGAAAAAGTGTAAAGTTTGATGGGTCTAGGACGCATAGTTTAGCCGGAAAACGCGTTTAAAGATAAAAATGTCCAATTTTTTTTAAATTAGTTTTTCGTGTCATTCGTTACATGGATTAAAAGGTGGCAGTTCCAAGATCACGAATATATAATTTTTAAGTCGCTGGGGCAAGTTGTTTAGCCGCAAATCGAATTTTAAGGGACAGAAAAAGTGTAAAGTTTGATGGGTCTAGGACGCATAGTTTAGCCGGAAAACGCGTTTAAAGATAAAAATGTCCAATTTTTTTTAAATTAGTTTTTCGTGTCATTCGTTACATGGGTTAAAAGGTGGCAGTTCCAAGATCACGAATATATAATTTTTAAGTCGCTGGGGCAAGTAGTTTAGCCGCAAATCGAATTTTAAGGGACAGAAAAAGTGTAAAGTTTGATGGGTCTAGGACGCATATGTTAGCCGGAAAACGCGTTTAAAGATAAAAATGTCCAATTTTTTTTTAAAATTAGTTTTTCGTGTCATTCGTTACATGGATTAAAAGGTGGCAGTTCCAAGATCACGAATATATAATTTTTAAGTCGCTGGGGCAAGTAGTTTAGCCGCAAATCGAATTTTAAGGGACAGAAAAAGTGTAAAGTTTGATGGGTCTAGGACGCATAGTTTAGCCGGAAAACGCGTTTAAAGATAAAAATGTCCAATTTTTTTAAAATTAGTTTTTCGTGTCATTCGATACATGGATTAAAAGGTGGCAGTTCCAAGATCACGAATATATAATTTTTAAGTCGCTGGGGCAAGTAGTTTAGCCGCAAATCGAATTTTAAGGGACAGAAAAAGTGTAAAGTTTGATGGGTCTAGGACGCATAGTTTAGCCGGAAAACGCGTTTAAAGATAAAAATGTCCAATTTTTTTAAAATTAGTTTTTCGTGTCATTCGTTACATGGATTAAAAGGTGGCAGTTCCAAGATCACGAATATATAATTTTTAAGTCGCTGGGGCAAGTAGTTTAGCCGCAAATCGAATTATAAGGGACAGATAAAATGTAAAGTTTGATGGGTCTAGGACGCATAGTTTAGCCGGAAAACGCGTTTAAAGATAAAAATGTCCAAATTTTTTAAAATTAGTTTTTCGTGTCATTCGTTACATGGATTAAAAGGTGGCAGTTCCAAGATCACGAATATATAATTTTTAAGTCGCTGGGACAAGTAGTTTAGCCGCAAATCGAATTTTAAGGGACAGGAAAAGTGTAAAGTTTGATGGGTCTAGGACGCATAGTTTAGCCGGAAAACGCGTTTAAAGATAAAAATGTCCAATTTTTTTAAAATTAGTTTTTCGTGTCATTCGTTACATGGATTAAAAGGTGGCAGTTCCAAGATCACGAATATATAATTTTTAAGTCGCTGGGGCAAGTAGTTTAGCCGCAAATCGAATTTTAAGGGACAGAAAAAGTGTAAAGTTTGATGGGTCTAGGACGCATATGTTAGCCGGAAAACGCGTTTAAAGATAAAAATGTCCAATTTTTTTTTAAAATTAGTTTTTCGTGTCATTCGTTACATGGATTAAAAGGTGGCAGTTCCAAGATCACGAATATATAATTTTTAAGTCGCTGGGGCAAGTAGTTTAGCCGCAAATCGAATTTTAAGGGACAGGAAAAGTGTAAAGTTTGATGGGTCTAGGACGCATAGTTTAGCCGGAAAACGCGTTTAAAGATAAAAATGTCCAAATTTTTTAAAATTAGTTGTTCGTGTCATTCGTTACATGGATTAAAAGGTGGCAGTTCCAAGATCACGAATATATAATTTTTAAGTCGCTGGGGCAAGTAGTTTAGCCGCAAATTGAATTTTAAGGGACAGAAAAAGTGTAAAGTTTGATGGGTCTAGGACGCATAGTTTAGCCGGAAAACGCGTTTAAAGATAAAAATGTCCAATTTTTTTTAAATTAGTTTTTCGTGTCATTCGTTACATGGATTAAAAGGTGGCAGTTCCAAGATCACGAATATATAATTTTTAAGTCGCTGGGGCAAGTTGTTTAGCCGCAAATCGAATTTTAAGGGACAGATAAAATGTAAAGTTTGATGGGTCTAGGACGCATAGTTTAGCCGGAAAACGCGTTTAAAGATAAAAATGTCCAATTTTTTTAAAATTAGTTTTTCGTGTCATTCGTTACATGGATTAAAAGGTGGCAGTTCCAAGATCACGAATATATAATTTTTAAGTCGCTGGGGCAAGTAGTTTAGCCGCAAATCGAATTTTAAGGGACAGAAAAAGTGTAAAGTTTGATGGGTCTAGGGCGCATAGTTTAGCCGGAAAACGCGTTTAAAGATAAAAATGTCCAATTTTTTTAAAATTAGTTTTTCGTGTCATTCGTTACATGGATTAAAAGGTGGCAGTTCCAAGATCACGAATATATAATTTTTAAGTCGCTGGGGCAAGTAGTTTAGCCGCAAATTGAATTTTAAGGGACAGAAAAAGTGTAAAGTTTGATGGGTCTAGGACGCATAGTTTAGCCGGAAAACGCGTTTAAAGATAAAAATGTCCAATTTTTTTTAAATTAGTTTTTCGTGTCATTCGTTACATGGATTAAAAGGTGGCAGTTCCAAGATCACGAATATATAATTTTTAAGTCGCTGGGGCAAGTAGTTTAGCCGCAAATCGAATTTTAAGGGACAGAAAAAGTGTAAAGTTTGATGGGTCTAGGACGCATATGTTAGCCGGAAAACGCGTTTAAAGATAAAAATGTCCAATTTTTTTTTAAAATTAGTTTTTCGTGTCATTCGTTACATGGATTAAAAGGTGGCAGTTCCAAGATCACGAATATATAATTTTTAAGTCGCTGGGGCAAGTAGTTTAGCCGCAAATCGAATTTTAAGGGACAGAAAAAGTGTAAAGTTTGATGGGTCTAGGACGCATATGTTAGCCGGAAAACGCGTTTAAAGATAAAAATGTCCAATTTTTTTTTAAAATTAGTTTTTCGTGTCATTCGTTACATGGATTAAAAGGTGGCAGTTTCAAGATCACGAATATATAATTTTTAAGTCGCTGGGGCAAGTAGTTTAGCCGCAAATCGAATTTTAAGGGACAGAAAAAGTGTAAAGTTTGATGGGTCTAGGACGCATAGTTTAGCCGGAAAACGCGTTTAAGGATAAAAACGTCCAATTTTTTTAAAATTAGTTTTTCGTGTCATTCGTTACATGGATTAAAAGGTGGCAGTTCCAAGATCACGAATATATAATTTTTAAGTCGCTGGGGCAAGTAGTTTAGCCGCAAATCGAATTTTAAGGGACAGAAAAAGTGTAAAGTTTGATGGGTCTAGGACGCATAGTTTAGCCGGAAAACGCGTTTAAAGATAAAAATGTCCAATTTTTTTAAAATTAGTTTTTCGTGTCATTCGTTACATGGATTAAAAGGTGGCAGTTCCAAGATCACGAATATATAATTTTTAAGTCGCTGGGGCAAGTAGTTTAGCCGCAAATCGAATTTTAAGGGACAGATAAAATGTAAAGTTTGATGGGTCTAGGACGCATAATTTAGCCGGAAAACGCGTTTAAAGATACAAATGTCCAATTTTTTTAAAATTAGTTTTTCGTGTCATTCGTTACATGGATTAAAAGGTGGCAGTTCGAAGATCACGAATATATAATTTTTAAGTCGCTGGGGCAAGTAGTTTAGCCGCAAATCGAATTTTAAGGGACAGAAAAAGTGTAAAGTTTGATGGGTCTAGGACGCATAGTTTAGCCGGAAAACGCGTTTAAAGATAAAAATGTCCAATTTTTTTAAAATTAGTTTTTCGTGTCATTCGTTACATGGATTAAAAGGTGGCAGTTCCAAGATCACGAATATATAATTTTTAAGTCGCTGGGGCAAGTAGTTTAGCCGCAAATCGAATTTTAAGGGACAGAAAAAGTGTAAAGTTTGATGGGTCTAGGACGCATAGTTTAGCCGGAAAACGCGTTTAAAGATAAAAATGTCCAATTTTTTTTAAATTAGTTTTTCGTGTCATTCGTTACATGGATTAAAAGGTGGCAGTTCCAAGATCACGAAAATATAATTTTTAAGTCGCTGGGGCAAGTAGTTTAGCCGCAAATCGAATTTTAAGGGACAGAAAAAGTGTAAAGTTTGATGTGTCTAGGACGCATAGTTTAGCCGGAAAACGCGTTTAAAGATAAAAATGTCCAATTTTTTTAAAATTAGTTTTTCGTGTCATTCGATACATGGATTAAAAGGTGGCAGTTCCAAGATCACGAATATATAATTTTTAAGTCGCTGGGGCAAGTAGTTTAGCCGCAAATCGAATTTTAAGGGACAGAAAAAGTGTAAAGTTTGATGGGTCTAGGACGCATAGTTTAGCCGGAAAACGCGTTTAAAGATAAAAATGTCCAATTTTTTTAAAATTAGTTTTTCGTGTCATTCGTTACATGGATTAAAAGGTGGCAGTTCCAAGATCACGAATATATAATTTTTAAGTCGCTGGGGCAAGTAGTTTAGCCGCAAATCGAATTTTAAGGGACAGAAAAAGTGTAAAGTTTGATGGGTCTAGGACGCATAGTTTAGCCGGAAAACGCGTTTAAAGATAAAAATGTCCAATTTTTTTAAAATTAGTTTTTCGTGTCATTCGTTACATGGATTAAAAGGTGGCAGTTCCAAGATCACGAATATATAATTTTTAAGTCGCTGGGACAAGTAGTTTAGCCGCAAATCGAATTTTAAGGGACAGAAAAAGTGTAAAGTTTGATGGGTCTAGGACGCATAGTTTAGCCGGAAAACGCGTTTAAAGATAAAAATGTCCAATTTTTTTAAAATTAGTTTTTCGTGTCATTCGTTACATGGATTAAAAGGTGGCAGTTCCAAGATCACGAATATATAATTTTTAAGTCGCTGGGACAAGTAGTTTAGCCGCAAATCGAATTTTAAGGGACAGGAAAAGTGTAAAGTTTGATGGGTCTAGGACGCATAGTTTAGCCGGAAAACGCGTTTAAAGATAAAAATGTCCAATTTTTTTAAAATTAGTTTTTCGTGTCATTCGTTACATGGATTAAAAGGTGGCAGTTCCAAGATCACGAATATATAATTTTTAAGTCGCTGGGGCAAGTAGTTTAGCCGCAAATCGAATTTTAAGGGACAGAAAAAGTGTAAAGTTTGATGGGTCTAGGACGCATATGTTAGCCGGAAAACGCGTTTAAAGATAAAAATGTCCAATTTTTTTTTTAAATTAGTTTTTCGTGTCATTCGTTACATGGATTAAAAGGTGGCAGTTCCAAGATCACGAATATATAATTTTTAAGTCGCTGGGGCAAGTAGTTTAGCCGCAAATCGAATTTTAAGGGACAGAAAAAGTGTAAAGTTTGATGGGTCTAGGACGCATAGTTTAGCCGGAAAACGCGTTTAAAGATAAAAATGTCCAATTTTTTTAAAATTAGTTTTTCGTGTCATTCGATACATGGATTAAAAGGTGGCAGTTCCAAGATCACGAATATATAATTTTTAAGTCGCTGGGGCAAGTAGTTTAGCCGCAAATCGAATTTTAAGGGACAGAAAAAGTGTAAAGTTTGATGGGTCTAGGACGCATAGTTTAGCCGGAAAACGCGTTTAAAGATAAAAATGTCCAATTTTTTTAAAATTAGTTTTTCGTGTCATTCGTTACATGGATTAAAAGGTGGCAGTTCCAAGATCACGAATATATAATTTTTAAGTCGCTGGGGCAAGTAGTTTAGCCGCAAATCGAATTTTAAGGGACAGGAAAAGTGTAAAGTTTGATGGGTCTAGGACGCATAGTTTAGCCGGAAAACGCGTTTAAAGATAAAAATGTCCAAATTTTTTAAAATTAGTTTTTCGTGTCATTCGTTACATGGATTAAAAGGTGGCAGTTCCAAGATCACGAATATATAATTTTTAAGTCGCTGGGGCAAGTAGTTTAGCCGCAAATTGAATTTTAAGGGACAGAAAAAGTGTAAAGTTTGATGGGTCTAGGACGCATAGTTTAGCCGGAAAACGCGTTTAAAGATAAAAATGTCCAATTTTTTTTAAATTAGTTTTTCGTGTCATTCGTTACATGGATTAAAAGGTGGCAGTTCCAAGATCACGAATATATAATTTTTAAGTCGCTGGGGCAAGTTGTTTAGCCGCAAATCGAATTTTAAGGGACAGATAAAATGTAAAGTTTGATGGGTCTAGGACGCATAGTTTAGCCGGAAAACGCGTTTAAAGATAAAAATGTCCAATTTTTTTAAAATTAGTTTTTCGTGTCATTCGTTACATGGATTAAAAGGTGGCAGTTCCAAGATCACGAATATATAATTTTTAAGTCGCTGGGGCAAGTAGTTTAGCCGCAAATCGAATTTTAAGGGACAGAAAAAGTGTAAAGTTTGATGGGTCTAGGGCGCATAGTTTAGCCGGAAAACGCGTTTAAAGATAAAAATGTCCAATTTTTTTAAAATTAGTTTTTCGTGTCATTCGTTACATGGATTAAAAGGTGGCAGTTCCAAGATCACGAATATATAATTTTTAAGTCGCTGGGGCAAGTAGTTTAGCCGCAAATCGAATTTTAAGGGACAGATAAAATGTAAAGTTTGATGGGTCTAGGACGCATAGTTTAGCCGGAAAACGCGTTTAAAGATAAAAATGTCCAATTTTTTTAAAATTAGTTTTTCGTGTCATTCGTTACATGGATTAAAAGGTGGCAGTTCCAAGATCACGAATATATAATTTTTAAGTCGCTGGGGCAAGTAGTTTAGCCGCAAATCGAATTTTAAGGGACAGAAAAAGTGTAAAGTTTGATGGGTCTAGGACGCATAGTTTAGCTGGAAAACGCGTTTAAAGATAAAAATGTCCAATTTTTTTAAAATTAGTTTTTCGTGTCATTCGTTACATGGATTAAAAGGTGGCAGTTCCAAGATCACGAATATATAATTTTTAAGTCGCTGGGGCAAGTAGTTTAGCCGCAAATCGAATTTTAAGGGACAGAAAAAGTGTAAAGTTTGATGGGTCTAGGACGCATAGTTTAGCCGGAAAACGCGTTTAAAGATAAAAATGTCCAATTTTTTTTAAATTAGTTTTTCGTGTCATTCGTTACATGGATTAAAAGGTGGCAGTTCCAAGATCACGAATATATAATTTTTAAGTCGCTGGGGCAAGTAGTTTAGCCGCAAATCGAATTTTAAGGGACAGAAAAAGTGTAAAGTTTGATGGGTCTAGGACGCATAGTTTAGCCGGAAAACGCGTTTAAAGATAAAAATGTCCAATTTTTTTTAAATTAGTTTTTCGTGTCATTCGTTACATGGATTAAAAGGTGGCAGTTCCAAGATCACGAATATATAATTTTTAAGTCGCTGGGGCAAGTAGTTTAGCCGCAAATCGAATTATAAGGGACAGATAAAATGTAAAGTTTGATGGGTCTAGGACGCATAGTTTAGCCGGAAAACGCGTTTAAAGATAAAAATGTCCAAATTTTTTAAAATTAGTTTTTCGTGTCATTCGTTACATGGATTAAAAGGTGGCAGTTTCAAGATCACGAATATATAATTTTTAAGTCGCTGGGGCAAGTAGTTTAGCCGCAAATCGAATTTTAAGGGACAGAAAAAGTGTAAAGTTTGATGGGTCTAGGACGCATAGTTTAGCCGGAAAACGCGTTTAAGGATAAAAACGTCCAATTTTTTTAAAATTAGTTTTTCGTGTCATTCGTTACATGGATTAAAAGGTGGCAGTTCCAAGATCACGAATATATAATTTTTAAGTCGCTGGGGCAAGTAGTTTAGCCGCAAATCGAATTTTAAGGGACAGAAAAAGTGTAAAGTTTGATGGGTCTAGGACGCATAGTTTAGCCGGAAAACGCGTTTAAAGATAAAAATGTCCAATTTTTTTAAAATTAGTTTTTCGTGTCATTCGTTACATGGATTAAAAGGTGGCAGTTCCAAGATCACGAATATATAATTTTTAAGTCGCTGGGGCAAGTAGTTTAGCCGCAAATCGAATTTTAAGGGACAGATAAAATGTAAAGTTTGATGGGTCTAGGACGCATAATTTAGCCGGAAAACGCGTTTAAAGATACAAATGTCCAATTTTTTTAAAATTAGTTTTTCGTGTCATTCGTTACATGGATTAAAAGGTGGCAGTTCGAAGATCACGAATATATAATTTTTAAGTCGCTGGGGCAAGTAGTTTAGCCGCAAATCGAATTTTAAGGGACAGAAAAAGTGTAAAGTTTGATGGGTCTAGGACGCATAGTTTAGCCGGAAAACGCGTTTAAAGATAAAAATGTCCAATTTTTTTAAAATTAGTTTTTCGTGTCATTCGTTACATGGATTAAAAGGTGGCAGTTCCAAGATCACGAAAAACTAATTTTAAAGTCGCTGGGGCAAGTAGTTTAGCCGCAAATCGAATTTTAAGGGACAGAAAAAGTGTAAAGTTTGATGTGTCTAGGACGCATAGTTTAGCCGGAAAACGCGTTTAAAGATAAAAATGTCCAATTTTTTTAAAATTAGTTTTTCGTGTCATTCGATACATGGATTAAAAGGTGGCAGTTCCAAGATCACGAATATATAATTTTTAAGTCGCTGGGGCAAGTAGTTTAGCCGCAAATCGAATTTTAAGGGACAGAAAAAGTGTAAAGTTTGATGGGTCTAGGACGCATAGTTTAGCCGGAAAACGCGTTTAAAGATAAAAATGTCCAATTTTTTTAAAATTAGTTTTTCGTGTCATTCGTTACATGGATTAAAAGGTGGCAGTTCCAAGATCACGAATATATAATTTTTAAGTCGCTGGGGCAAGTAGTTTAGCCGCAAATCGAATTTTAAGGGACAGAAAAAGTGTAAAGTTTGATGGGTCTAGGACGCATAGTTTAGCCGGAAAACGCGTTTAAAGATAAAAATGTCCAATTTTTTTAAAATTAGTTTTTCGTGTCATTCGTTACATGGATTAAAAGGTGGCAGTTCCAAGATCACGAATATATAATTTTTAAGTCGCTGGGACAAGTAGTTTAGCCGCAAATCGAATTTTAAGGGACAGAAAAAGTGTAAAGTTTGATGGGTCTAGGACGCATAGTTTAGCCGGAAAACGCGTTTAAAGATAAAAATGTCCAATTTTTTTAAAATTAGTTTTTCGTGTCATTCGTTACATGGATTAAAAGGTGGCAGTTCCAAGATCACGAATATATAATTTTTAAGTCGCTGGGACAAGTAGTTTAGCCGCAAATCGAATTTTAAGGGACAGGAAAAGTGTAAAGTTTGATGGGTCTAGGACGCATAGTTTAGCCGGAAAACGCGTTTAAAGATAAAAATGTCCAATTTTTTTAAAATTAGTTTTTCGTGTCATTCGTTACATGGATTAAAAGGTGGCAGTTCCAAGATCACGAATATATAATTTTTAAGTCGCTGGGGCAAGTAGTTTAGCCGCAAATCGAATTTTAAGGGACAGAAAAAGTGTAAAGTTTGATGGGTCTAGGACGCATATGTTAGCCGGAAAACGCGTTTAAAGATAAAAATGTCCAATTTTTTTTTAAAATTAGTTTTTCGTGTCATTCGTTACATGGATTAAAAGGTGGCAGTTCCAAGATCACGAATATATAATTTTTAAGTCGCTGGGGCAAGTAGTTTAGCCGCAAATCGAATTTTAAGGGACAGAAAAAGTGTAAAGTTTGATGGGTCTAGGACGCATAGTTTAGCCGGAAAACGCGTTTAAAGATAAAAATGTCCAATTTTTTTAAAATTAGTTTTTCGTGTCATTCGATACATGGATTAAAAGGTGGCAGTTCCAAGATCACGAATATATAATTTTTAAGTCGCTGGGGCAAGTAGTTTAGCCGCAAATCGAATTTTAAGGGACAGAAAAAGTGTAAAGTTTGATGGGTCTAGGACGCATAGTTTAGCCGGAAAACGCGTTTAAAGATAAAAATGTCCAATTTTTTTAAAATTAGTTTTTCGTGTCATTCGTTACATGGATTAAAAGGTGGCAGTTCCAAGATCACGAATATATAATTTTTAAGTCGCTGGGGCAAGTAGTTTAGCCGCAAATCGAATTTTAAGGGACAGATAAAATGTAAAGTTTGATGGGTCTAGGGCGCATAGTTTAGCCGGAAAACGCGTTTAAAGATAAAAATGTCCAATTTTTTTAAAATTAGTTTTTCGTGTCATTCGTTACATGGATTAAAAGGTGGCAGTTCCAAGATCACGAATATATAATTTTTAAGTCGCTGGGGCAAGTAGTTTAGCCGCAAATCGAATTATAAGGGACAGATAAAATGTAAATGCATAGTTTAGCCGGAAAACGCGTTTAAAGATAAAAATGTCCAAATTTTTTAAAATTAGTTTTTCGTGTCATTCGTTACATGGATTAAAAGGTGGCAGTTCCAAGATCACGAATATATAATTTTTAAGTCGCTGGGGCAAGTAGTTTAGCCGCAAATCGAATTTTAAGGGACAGAAAAAGTGTAAAGTTTGATGGGTCTAGGACGCATATGTTAGCCGGAAAACGCGTTTAAAGATAAAAATGTCCAATTTTTTTTTAAAATTAGTTTTTCGTGTCATTCGTTACATGGATTAAAAGGTGGCAGTTCCAAGATCACGAATATATAATTTTTAAGTCGCTGGGGCAAGTAGTTTAGCCGCAAATCGAATTTTAAGGGACAGAAAAAGTGTAAAGTTTGATGGGTCTAGGACGCATATGTTAGCCGGAAAACGCGTTTAAAGATAAAAATGTCCAATTTTTTTTTAAAATTAGTTTTTCGTGTCATTCGTTACATGGATTAAAAGGTGGCAGTTCCAAGATCACGAATATATAATTTTTAAGTCGCTGGGGCAAGTATTTTAGCCGCAAATCGAATTTTAAGGGACAGAAAAAGTGTAAAGTTTGATGGGTCTAGGACGCATAGTTTAGCCGGAAAACGCGTTTAAAGATAAAAATGTCCAATTTTTTTAAAATTAGTTTTTCGTGTCATTCGATACATGGATTAAAAGGTGGCAGTTCCAAGATCACGAATATATAATTTTTAAGTCGCTGGGGCAAGTAGTTTAGCCGCAAATCGAATTTTAAGGGACAGAAAAAGTGTAAAGTTTGATGGGTCTAGGACGCATAGTTTAGCCGGAAAACGCGTTTAAAGATAAAAATGTCCAATTTTTTTAAAATTAGTTTTTCGTGTCATTCGTTACATGGATTAAAAGGTGGCAGTTCCAAGATCACGAATATATAATTTTTAAGTCGCTGGGGCAAGTAGTTTAGCCGCAAATCGAATTTTAAGGGACAGATAAAATGTAAAGTTTGATGGGTCTAGGGCGCATAGTTTAGCCGGAAAACGCGTTTAAAGATAAAAATGTCCAATTTTTTTAAAATTAGTTTTTCGTGTCATTCGTTACATGGATTAAAAGGTGGCAGTTCCAAGATCACGAATATATAATTTTTAAGTCGCTGGGGCAAGTAGTTTAGCCGCAAATCGAATTATAAGGGACAGATAAAATGTAAAGTTTGATGGGTCTAGGACGCATAGTTTAGCCGGAAAACGCGTTTAAAGATAAAAATGTCCAAATTTTTTAAAATTAGTTTTTCGTGTCATTCGTTACATGGATTAAAAGGTGGCAGTTTCAAGATCACGAATATATAATTTTTAAGTCGCTGGGGCAAGTAGTTTAGCCGCAAATCGAATTTTAAGGGACAGATAAAATGTAAAGTTTGATGGGTCTAGGACGCATAGTTTAGCCGGAAAACGCGTTTAAAGATAAAAATGTCCAATTTTTTTAAAATTAGTTTTTCGTGTCATTCGTTACATGGATTAAAAGGTGGCAGTTCCAAGATCACGAATATATAATTTTTAAGTCGCTGGGGCAAGTAGTTTAGCCGCAAATCGAATTTTAAGGGACAGAAAAAGTGTAAAGTTTGATGGGTCTAGGACGCATAGTTTAGCCGGAAAACGCGTTTAAAGATAAAAATGTCCAATTTTTTTAAAATTAGTTTTTCGTGTCATTCGTTACATGGATTAAAAGGTGGCAGTTCCAAGATCACGAATATATAATTTTTAAGTCGCTGGGGCAAGTAGTTTAGCCGCAAATCGAATTTTAAGGGACAGAAAAAGTGTAAAGTTTGATGGGTCTAGGACGCATAGTTTAGCCGGAAAACGCGTTTAAAGATAAAAATGTCCAATTTTTTTAAAATTAGTTTTTCGTGTCATTCGTTACATGGATTAAAAGGTGGCAGTTCCAAGATCACGAATATATAATTTTTAAGTCGCTGGGGCAAGTAGTTTAGCCGCAAATCGAATTTTAAGGGACAGAAAAAGTGTAAAGTTTGATGGGTCTAGGACGCATAGTTTAGCCGGAAAACGCGTTTAAAGATAAAAATGTCCAATTTTTTTAAAATTAGTTTTTCGTGTCATTCGTTACATGGATTAAAAGGTGGCAGTTCCAAGATCACGAATATATAATTTTTAAGTCGCTGGGGCAAGTAGTTTAGCCGCAAATCGAATTTTAAGGGACAGAAAACGTGTAAAGTTTGATGGGTCTAGGACGCATAGTTTAGCCGGAAAACGCGTTTAAAGATAAAAATGTCCAATTTTTTTAAAATTAGTTTTTCGTGTCATTCGTTACATGGATTAAAAGGTGGCAGTTCCAAGATCACGAATATATAATTTTTAAGTCGCTGGGGCAAGTAGTTTAGCCGCAAATCGAATTTTAAGGGACAGATAAAATGTAAAGTTTGATGGGTCTAGGACGCATAGTTTAGCCGGAAAACGCGTTTAAAGATAAAAATGTCCAATTTTTTTAAAATTAGTTTTTCGTGTCATTCGTTACATGGATTAAAAGGTGGCAGTTCCAAGATCACGAATATATAATTTTTAAGTCGCTGGGGCAAGTAGTTTAGCCGCAAATCGAATTTTAAGGGACAGATAAAATGTAAAGTTTGATGGGTCTAGGACGCATAGTTTAGCCGGAAAACGCGTTTAAAGATAAAAATGTCCAATTTTTTTAAAATTAGTTTTTCGTGTCATTCGTTACATGGATTAAAAGGTGGCAGTTCCAAGATCACGAATATATAATTTTTAAGTCGCTGGGGCAAGTAGTTTAGCCGCAAATCGAATTTTAAGGGACAGAAAAAGTGTAAAGTTTGATGGGTCTAGGACGCATAGTTTAGCCGGAAAACGCGTTTAAAGATAAAAATGTCCAATTTTTTTAAAATTAGTTTTTCGTGTCATTCGTTACATGGATTAAAAGGTGGCAGTTCCAAGATCGCGAATATATAATTTTTAAGTCGCTGGGGCAAGTAGTTTAGCCGCAAATCGAATTTTAAGGGACAGAAAAAGTGTAAAGTTTGATGGGTCTAGGACGCATAGTTTAGCCGGAAAACGCGTTTAAAGATAAAAATGTCCAATTTTTTTAAAATTAGTTTTTCGTGTCATTCGTTACATGGATTAAAAGGTGGCACTTCCAAGATCACGAATATATAATTTTTAAGTCGCTGGGGCAAGTAGTTTAGCCGCAAATCGAATTTTAAGGGACAGATAAAATGTAAAGTTTGATGGGTCTAGGACGCATAGTTTAGCCGGAAAACGCGTTTAAAGATAAAAATGTCCAATTTTTTTAAAATTAGTTTTTCCTGTCATTCGTTACATGGATTAAAAGGTGGCAGTTCCAAGATAACGAATATATAATTTTTAAGTCGCTGGGGCAAGTAGTTTAGCCGCAAATCGAATTTTAAGGGACAGAAAAAGTGTAAAGTTTGATGGGTCTAGGACGCATAGTTTAGCCGGAAAACGCGTTTAAAGATAAAAATGTCCAATTTTTTTAAAATTAGTTTTTCGTGTCATTCGTTACATGGATTAAAAGGTGGCACTTCCAAGATCACGAATATATAATTTTTAAGTCGCTGGGGCAAGTAGTTTAGCCGCAAATCGAATTTTAAGGGACAGATAAAATGTAAAGTTTGATGGGTCTAGGACGCATAGTTTAGCCGGAAAACGCGTTTAAAGATAAAAATGTCCAATTTTTTTAAAATTAGTTTTTCGTGTCATTCGTTACATGGATTAAAAGGTGGCAGTTCCAAGATCACGAATATATAATTTTTAAGTCGCTGGGGCAAGTAGTTTAGCCGCAAATCGAATTTTAAGGGACAGAAAAAGTGTAAAGTTTGATGGGTCTAGGACGCATAGTTTAGCCGGAAAACGCGTTTAAAGATAAAAATGTCCAATTTTTTTAAAATTAGTTTTTCGTGTCATTCGTTACATGGATTAAAAGGTGGCAGTTCCAAGATCACGAATATATAATTTTTAAGTCGCTGTGGCAAGTAGTTTAGCCGCAAATCGAATTTTAAGGGACAGAAAAAGTGTAAAGTTTGATGGGTCTAGGACGCATAGTTTAGCCGGAAAACGCGTTTAAAGATAAAAATGTCCAATTTTTTTAAAATTAGTTTTTCGTGTCATTCGTTACATGGATTAAAACGTGGCACTTCCAAGATCACGAATATATAATTTTTAAGTCGCTGGGGCAAGTAGTTTAGCCGCAAATCGAATTTTAAGGGACAGATAAAATGTAAAGTTTGATGGGTCTAGGACGCATAGTTTAGCCGGAAAACGCGTTTAAAGATAAAAATGTCCAATTTTTTTAAAATTAGTTTTTCGTGTCATTCGTTACATGGATTAAAAGGTGGCAGTTCCAAGATCACGAATATATAATTTTTAAGTCGCTGGGGCAAGTAGTTTAGCCGCAAATCGAATTTTAAGGGACAGAAAAAGTGTAAAGTTTGATGGGTCTAGGACGCATAGTTTAGCCGGAAAACGCGTTTAAAGATAAAAATGTCCAATTTTTTTAAAATTAGTTTTTCGTGTCATTCGTTACATGGATTAAAAGGTGGCAGTTCCAAGATCACGAATATATAATTTTTAAGTCGCTGGGGCAAGTAGTTTAGCCGCAAATCGAATTTTAAGGGACAGAAAAAGTGTAAAGTTTGATGGGTCTAGGACGCATAGTTTAGCCGGAAAACGCGTTTAAAGATAAAAATGTCCAATTTTTTTAAAATTAGTTTTTCGTGTCATTCGTTACATGGATTAAAAGGTGGCAGTTCCAAGATCACGAATATATAATTTTTAAGTCGCTGGGGCAAGTAGTTTAGCCGCAAATCGAATTTTAAGGGACAGAAAAAGTGTAAAGTTTGATGGGTCTAGGACGCATAGTTTAGCCGGAAAACGCGTTTAAAGATAAAAATGTCCAATTTTTTTAAAATTAGTTTTTCGTGTCATTCGTTACATGGATTAAAAGGTGGCAGTTCCAAGATCACGAATATATAATTTTTAAGTCGCTGGGGCAAGTAGTTTAGCCGCAAATCGAATTTTAAGGGACAGAAAAAGTGTAAAGTTTGATGGGTCTAGGACGCATAGTTTAGCCGGAAAACGCGTTTAAAGATAAAAATGTCCAATTTTTTTAAAATTAGTTTTTCGTGTCATTCGTTACATGGATTAAAAGGTGGCAGTTCCAAGATCACGAATATATAATTTTTAAGTCGCTGGGGCAAGTAGTTTAGCCGCAAATCGAATTTTAAGGGACAGATAAAATGTAAAGTTTGATGGGTCTAGGACGCATAGTTTAGCCGGAAAACGCGTTTAAAGATAAAAATGTCCAATTTTTTTAAAATTAGTTTTTCGTGTCATTCGTTACATGGATTAAAAGGTGGCAGTTCCAAGATCACGAATATATAATTTTTAAGTCGCTGGGGCAAGTAGTTTAGCCGCAAATCGAATTTTAAGGGACAGAAAAAGTGTAAAGTTTGATGGGTCTAGGACGCATAGTTTAGCCGGAAAACGCGTTTAAAGATAAAAATGTCCAATTTTTTTAAAATTAGTTTTTCGTGTCATTCGTTACATGGATTAAAAGGTGGCAGTTCCAAGATCACGAATATATAATTTTTAAGTCGCTGGGGCAAGTAGTTTAGCCGCAAATCGAATTTTAAGGGACAGAAAAAGTGTAAAGTTTGATGGGTCTAGGACGCATAGTTTAGCCGGAAAACGCGTTTAAAGATAAAAATGTCCAATTTTTTTAAAATTAGTTTTTCGTGTCATTCGTTACATGGATTAAAAGGTGGCAGTTCCAAGATCACGAATATATAATTTTTAAGTCGCTGGGGCAAGTAGTTTAGCCGCAAATCGAATTTTAAGGGACAGAAAAAGTGTAAAGTTTGATGGGTCTAGGACGCATAGTTTAGCCGGAAAACGCGTTTAAAGATAAAAATGTCCAATTTTTTTAAAATTAGTTTTTCGTGTCATTCGTTACATGGATTAAAAGGTGGCAGTTCCAAGATCACGAATATATAATTTTTAAGTCGCTGGGGCAAGTAGTTTAGCCGCAAATCGAATTTTAAGGGACAGAAAACGTGTAAAGTTTGATGGGTCTAGGACGCATAGTTTAGCCGGAAAACGCGTTTAAAGATAAAAATGTCCAATTTTTTTAAAATTAGTTTTTCGTGTCATTCGTTACATGGATTAAAAGGTGGCAGTTCCAAGATCACGAATATATAATTTTTAAGTCGCTGGGGCAAGTAGTTTAGCCGCAAATCGAATTTTAAGGGACAGATAAAATGTAAAGTTTGATGGGTCTAGGACGCATAGTTTAGCCGGAAAACGCGTTTAAAGATAAAAATGTCCAATTTTTTTAAAATTAGTTTTTCGTGTCATTCGTTACATGGATTAAAAGGTGGCAGTTCCAAGATCACGAATATATAATTTTTAAGTCGCTGGGGCAAGTAGTTTAGCCGCAAATCGAATTTTAAGGGACATAAAAAGTGTAAAGTTTGATGGGTCTAGGACGCATAGTTTAGCCGGAAAACGCGTTTAAAGATAAAAATGTCCAATTTTTTTAAAATTAGTTTTTCGTGTCATTCGTTACATGGATTAAAAGGTGGCAGTTCCAAGATCACGAATATATAATTTTTAAGTCGCTGGGGCAAGTAGTTTAGCCGCAAATCGAATTTTAAGGGACAGAAAAAGTGTAAAGTTTGATGGGTCTAGGACGCATAGTTTAGCCGGAAAACGCGTTTAAAGATAAAAATGTCCAATTTTTTTAAAATTAGTTTTTCGTGTCATTCGTTACATGGATTAAAAGGTGGCACTTCCAAGATCACGAATATATAATTTTTAAGTCGCTGGGGCAAGTAGTTTAGCCGCAAATCGAATTTTAAGGGACAGATAAAATGTAAAGTTTGATGGGTCTAGGACGCATAGTTTAGCCGGAAAACGAGTTTAAAGATAAAAATGTCCAATTTTTTTAAAATTAGTTTTTCGTGTCATTCGTTACATGGATTAAAAGGTGGCAGTTCCAAGATAACGAATATATAATTTTTAAGTCGCTGGGGCAAGTAGTTTAGCCGCAAATCGAATTTTAAGGGACAGAAAAAGTGTAAAGTTTGATGGGTCTAGGACGCATAGTTTAGCCGGAAAACGCGTTTAAAGATAAAAATGTCCAATTTTTTTAAAATTAGTTTTTCGTGTCATTCGTTACATGGATTAAAAGGTGGCACTTCCAAGATCACGAATATATAATTTTTAAGTCGCTGGGGCAAGTAGTTTAGCCGCAAATCGAATTTTAAGGGACAGATAAAATGTAAAGTTTGATGGGTCTAGGACGCATAGTTTAGCCGGAAAACGCGTTTAAAGATAAAAATGTCCAATTTTTTTAAAATTAGTTTTTCGTGTCATTCGTTACATGGATTAAAAGGTGGCAGTTCCAAGATCACGAATATATAATTTTTAAGTCGCTGGGGCAAGTAGTTTAGCCGCAAATCGAATTTTAAGGGACAGAAAAAGTGTAAAGTTTGATGGGTCTAGGACGCATAGTTTAGCCGGAAAACGCGTTTAAAGATAAAAATGTCCAATTTTTTTAAAATTAGTTTTTCGTGTCATTCGTTACATGGATTAAAAGGTGGCAGTTCCAAGATCACGAATATATAATTTTTAAGTCGCTGTGGCAAGTAGTTTAGCCGCAAATCGAATTTTAAGGGACAGAAAAAGTGTAAAGTTTGATGGGTCTAGGACGCATAGTTTAGCCGGAAAACGCGTTTAAAGATAAAAATGTCCAATTTTTTTAAAATTAGTTTTTCGTGTCATTCGTTACATGGATTAAAACGTGGCACTTCCAAGATCACGAATATATAATTTTTAAGTCGCTGGGGCAAGTAGTTTAGCCGCAAATCGAATTTTAAGGGACAGATAAAATGTAAAGTTTGATGGGTCTAGGACGCATAGTTTAGCCGGAAAACGCGTTTAAAGATAAAAATGTCCAATTTTTTTAAAATTAGTTTTTCGTGTCATTCGTTACATGGATTAAAAGGTGGCAGTTCCAAGATCACGAATATATAATTTTTAAGTCGCTGGGGCAAGTAGTTTAGCCGCAAATCGAATTTTAAGGGACAGAAAAAGTGTAAAGTTTGATGGGTCTAGGACGCATAGTTTAGCCGGAAAACGCGTTTAAAGATAAAAATGTCCAATTTTTTTAAAATTAGTTTTTCGTGTCATTCGTTACATGGATTAAAAGGTGGCAGTTCCAAGATCACGAATATATAATTTTTAAGTCGCTGGGGCAAGTAGTTTAGCCGCAAATCGAATTTTAAGGGACAGAAAAAGTGTAAAGTTTGATGGGTCTAGGACGCATAGTTTAGCCGGAAAACGCGTTTAAAGATAAAAATGTCCAATTTTTTTAAAATTAGTTTTTCGTGTCATTCGTTACATGGATTAAAAGGTGGCACTTCCAAGATCACGAATATATAATTTTTAAGTCGCTGGGGCAAGTAGTTTAGCCGCAAATCGAATTTTAAGGGACAGATAAAATGTAAAGTTTGATGGGTCTAGGACGCATAGTTTAGCCGGAAAACGCGTTTAAAGATAAAAATGTCCAATTTTTTTAAAATTAGTTTTTCGTGTCATTCGTTACATGGATTAAAAGGTGGCAGTTCCAAGATCACGAATATATAATTTTTAAGTCGCTGGGGCAAGTAGTTTAGCCGCAAATCGAATTTTAAGGGACAGAAAAAGTGTAAAGTTTGATGGGTCTAGGACGCATAGTTTAGCCGGAAAACGCGTTTAAAGATAAAAATGTCCAATTGTTTTAAAATTAGTTTTTCGTGTCATTCGTTACATGGATTAAAAGGTGGCAGTTCCAAGATCACGAATATATAATTTTTAAGTCGCTGGGGCAAGTAGTTTAGCCGCAAATCGAATTTTAAGGGACAGAAAAAGTGTAAAGTTTGATGGGTCTAGGACGCATAGTTTAGCCGGAAAACGCGTTTAAAGATAAAAATGTCCAATTTTTTTAAAATTAGTTTTTCGTGTCATTCGTTACATGGATTAAAAGGTGGCAGTTCCAAGATCACGAATATATAATTTTTAAGTCGCTGGGGCAAGTAGTTTAGCCGCAAATCGAATTTTAAGGGACAGATAAAATGTAAAGTTTGATGGGTCTAGGACGCATAGTTTAGCCGGAAAACGCGTTTAAAGATAAAAATGTCCAATTTTTTTAAAATTAGTTTTTCGTGTCATTCGTTACATGGATTAAAAGGTGGCAGTTCCAAGATCACGAATATATAATTTTTAAGTCGCTGGGGCAAGTAGTTTAGCCGCAAATCGAATTTTAAGGGACATAAAAAGTGTAAAGTTTGATGGGTCTAGGACGCATAGTTTAGCCGGAAAACGCGTTTAAAGATAAAAATGTCCAATTTTTTTAAAATTAGTTTTTCGTGTCATTCGTTACATGGATTAAAAGGTGGCAGTTCCAAGATCACGAATATATAATTTTTAAGTCGCTGGGGCAAGTAGTTTAGCCGCAAATCGAATTTTAAGGGACAGATAAAATGTAAAGTTTGATGGGTCTAGGACGCATAGTTTAGCCGGAAAACGCGTTTAAAGATAAAAATGTCCAATTTTTTTAAAATTAGTTTTTCGTGTCATTCGTTACATGGATTAAAAGGTGGCAGTTCCAAGATCACGAATATATAATTTTTAAGTCGCTGGGGCAAGTAGTTTAGCCGCAAATCGAATTTTAAGGGACAGAAAAAGTGTAAAGTTTGATGGGTCTAGGACGCATAGTTTAGCCGGAAAACGCGTTTAAAGATAAAAATGTCCAATTTTTTTAAAATTAGTTTTTCGTGTTATTCGTTACATGGATTAAAAGGTGGCAGTTCCAAGATCACGAATATATAATTTTTAAGTCGCTGGGGCAAGTAGTTTAGCCGCAAATCGAATTTTAAGGGACAGAAAAAGTGTAAAGTTTGATAGGTCTAGGACGCATAGTTTAGCCGGAAAACGCGTTTAAAGATAAAAATGTCCAATTTTTTTAAAATTAGTTTTTCGTGTCATTCGTTACATGGATTAAAAGGTGGCAGTTCCAAGATCACGAATATATAATTTTTAAGTCGCTGGGGCAAGTAGTTTAGCCGCAAATCGAATTTTAAGGGACATAAAAAGTGTAAAGTTTGATGGGTCTAGGACGCATAGTTTAGCCGGAAAACGCGTTTAAAGATAAAAATGTCCAATTTTTTTAAAATTAGTTTTTCGTGTCATTCGTTACATGGATTAAAAGGTGGCAGTTCCAAGATCACGAATATATAATTTTTAAGTCGCTGGGGCAAGTAGTTTAGCCGCAAATCGAATTTTAAGGGACATAAAAAGTGTAAAGTTTGATGGGTCTAGGACGCATAGTTTAGCCGGAAAACGCGTTTAAAGATAAAAATGTCCAATTTTTTTAAAATTAGTTTTTCGTGTTATTCGTTACATGGATTAAAAGGTGGCAGTTCCAAGATCACGAATATATAATTTTTAAGTCGCTGGGGCAAGTAGTTTAGCCGCAAATCGAATTTTAAGGGACAGAAAAAGTGTAAAGTTTGATGGGTCTAGGACGCATAGTTTAGCCGGAAAACGCGTTTAAAGATAAAAATGTCCAATTTTTTTAAAATTAGTTTTTCGTGTCATTCGTTACATGGATTAAAAGGTGGCAGTTCCAAGATCACGAATATATAATTTTTAAGTCGCTGGGGCAAGTAGTTTAGCCGCAAATCGAATTTTAAGGGACAGAAAAAGTGTAAAGTTTGATGGGTCTAGGACGCATAGTTTAGCCGGAAACGCGTTTAAAGATAAAAATGTCCAATTTTTTTAAAATTAGTTTTTCGTGTCATTCGTTACATGGATTAAAAGGTGGCAGTTCCAAGATCACGAATATATAATTTTTAAGTCGCTGGGGCAAGTAGTTTAGCCGCAAATCGAATTTTAAGGGACAGAAAAAGTGTAAAGTTTGATGGGTCTAGGACGCATAGTTTAGCCGGAAAACGCGTTTAAAGATAAAAATGTCCAATTTTTTTAAAATTAGTTTTTCGTGTCATTCGTTACATGGATTAAAAGGTGGCAGTTCCAAGATCACGAATATATAATTTTTAAGTCGCTGGGGCAAGTAGTTTAGCCGCAAATCGAATTTTAAGGGACAGAAAAAGTGTAAAGTTTGATGGGTCTAGGACGCATAGTTTAGCCGGAAAACGCGTTTAAAGATAAAAATGTCCAATTTTTTTAAAATTAGTTTTTCGTGTCATTCGTTACATGGATTAAAAGGTGGCAGTTCCAAGATCACGAATATATAATTTTTAAGTCGCTGGGGCAAGTAGTTTAGCCGCAAATCGAATTTTAAGGGACAGAAAAAGTGTAAAGTTTGATGGGTCTAGGACGCATAGTTTAGCCGGAAAACGCGTTTAAAGATAAAAATGTCCAATTTTTTTAAAATTAGTTTTTCGTGTCATTCGTTACATGGATTAAAAGGTGGCACTTCCAAGATCACGAATATATAATTTTTAAGTCGCTGGGGCAAGTAGTTTAGCCGCAAATCGAATTTTAAGGGACAGATAAAATGTAAAGTTTGATGGGTCTAGGACGCATAGTTTAGCCGGAAAACGCGTTTAAAGATAAAAATGTCCAATTTTTTTAAAATTAGTTTTTCGTGTCATTCGTTACATGGATTAAAAGGTGGCAGTTCCAAGATCACGAATATATAATTTTTAAGTCGCTGGGGCAAGTAGTTTAGCCGCAAATCGAATTTTAAGGGACAGAAAAAGTGTAAAGTTTGATGGGTCTAGGACGCATAGTTTAGCCGGAAAACGCGTTTAAAGATAAAAATGTCCAATTTTTTTAAAATTAGTTTTTCGTGTCATTCGTTACATGGATTAAAAGGTGGCAGTTCCAAGATCACGAATATATAATTTTTAAGTCGCTGGGGCAAGTAGTTTAGCCGCAAATCGAATTTTAAGGGACAGAAAAAGTGTAAAGTTTGATGGGTCTAGGACGCATAGTTTAGCCGGAAAACGCGTTTAAAGATAAAAATGTCCAATTTTTTTAAAATTAGTTTTTCGTGTCATTCGTTACATGGATTAAAAGGTGGCACTTCCAAGATCACGAATATATAATTTTTAAGTCGCTGGGGCAAGTAGTTTAGCCGCAAATCGAATTTTAAGGGACAGATAAAATGTAAAGTTTGATGGGTCTAGGACGCATAGTTTAGCCGGAAAACGCGTTTAAAGATAAAAATGTCCAATTTTTTTAAAATTAGTTTTTCGTGTCATTCGTTACATGGATTAAAAGGTGGCAGTTCCAAGATCACGAATATATAATTTTTAAGTCGCTGGGGCAAGTAGTTTAGCCGCAAATCGAATTTTAAGGGACAGAAAAAGTGTAAAGTTTGATGGGTCTAGGACGCATAGTTTAGCCGGAAAACGCGTTTAAAGATAAAAATGTCCAATTTTTTTAAAATTAGTTTTTCGTGTCATTCGTTACATGGATTAAAAGGTGGCAGTTCCAAGATCACGAATATATAATTTTTAAGTCGCTGGGGCAAGTAGTTTAGCCGCAAATCGAATTTTAAGGGACAGAAAAAGTGTAAAGTTTGATGGGTCTAGGACGCATAGTTTAGCCGGAAAACGAGTTTAAAGATAAAAATGTCCAATTTTTTTAAAATTAGTTTTTCGTGTCATTCGTTACATGGATTAAAAGGTGGCAGTTCCAAGATCACGAATATATAATTTTTAAGTCGCTGGGGCAAGTAGTTTAGCCGCAAATCGAATTTTAAGGGACAGATAAAATGTAAAGTTTGATGGGTCTAGGACGCATAGTTTAGCCGGAAAACGCGTTTAAAGATAAAAATGTCCAATTTTTTTAAAATTAGTTTTTCGTGTCATTCGTTACATGGATTAAAAGGTGGCAGTTCCAAGATCACGAATATATAATTTTTAAGTCGCTGGGGCAAGTAGTTTAGTCGCAAATCGAATTTTAAGGGACAGAAAAAGTGTAAAGTTTGATGGGTCTAGGACGCATAGTTTAGCCGGAAAACGCGTTTAAAGATAAAAATGTCCAATTTTTTTAAAATTAGTTTTTCGTGTCATTCGTTACATGGATTAAAAGGTGGCAGTTCCAAGATCACGAATATATAATTTTTAAGTCGCTGGGGCAAGTAGTTTAGCCGCAAATCGAATTTTAAGGGACAGAAAAAGTGTAAAGTTTGATGGGTCTAGGACGCATAGTTTAGCCGGAAAACGCGTTTAAAGATAAAAATGTCCAATTTTTTTAAAATTAGTTTTTCGTGTCATTCGTTACATGGATTAAAAGGTGGCACTTCCAAGATCACGAATATATAATTTTTAAGTCGCTGGGGCAAGTAGTTTAGCCGCAAATCGAATTTTAAGGGACAGATAAAATGTAAAGTTTGATGGGTCTAGGACGCATAGTTTAGCCGGAAAACGCGTTTAAAGATAAAAATGTCCAATTTTTTTAAAATTAGTTTTTCGTGTCATTCGTTACATGGATTAAAAGGTGGCAGTTCCAAGATCACGAATATATAATTTTTAAGTCGCTGGGGCAAGTAGTTTAGCCGCAAATCGAATTTTAAGGGACAGAAAAAGTGTAAAGTTTGATGGGTCTAGGACGCATAGTTTAGCCGGAAAACGCGTTTAAAGATAAAAATGTCCAATTGTTTTAAAATTAGTTTTTCGTGTCATTCGTTACATGGATTAAAAGGTGGCAGTTCCAAGATCACGAATATATAATTTTTAAGTCGCTGGGGCAAGTAGTTTAGCCGCAAATCGAATTTTAAGGGACAGAAAAAGTGTAAAGTTTGATGGGTCTAGGACGCATAGTTTAGCCGGAAAACGCGTTTAAAGATAAAAATGTCCAATTTTTTTAAAATTAGTTTTTCGTGTCATTCGTTACATGGATTAAAAGGTGGCACTTCCAAGATCACGAATATATAATTTTTAAGTCGCTGGGGCAAGTAGTTTAGCCGCAAATCGAATTTTAAGGGACAGATAAAATGTAAAGTTTGATGGGTCTAGGACGCATAGTTTAGCCGGAAAACGCGTTTAAAGATAAAAATGTCCAATTTTTTTAAAATTAGTTTTTCGTGTCATTCGTTACATGGATTAAAAGGTGGCAGTTCCAAGATCACGAATATATAATTTTTAAGTCGCTGGGGCAAGTAGTTTAGCCGCAAATCGAATTTTAAGGGACAGAAAAAGTGTAAAGTTTGATGGGTCTAGGACGCATAGTTTAGCCGGAAAACGCGTTTAAAGATAAAAATGTCCAATTGTTTTAAAATTAGTTTTTCGTGTCATTCGTTACATGGATTAAAAGGTGGCAGTTCCAAGATCACGAATATATAATTTTTAAGTCGCTGGGGCAAGTAGTTTAGCCGCAAATCGAATTTTAAGGGACAGAAAAAGTGTAAAGTTTGATGGGTCTAGGACGCATAGTTTAGCCGGAAAACGCGTTTAAAGATAAAAATGTCCAATTTTTTTAAAATTAGTTTTTCGTGTCATTCGTTACATGGATTAAAAGGTGGCAGTTCCAAGATCACGAATATATAATTTTTAAGTCGCTGGGGCAAGTAGTTTAGCCGCAAATCGAATTTTAAGGGACATAAAAAGTGTAAAGTTTGATGGGTCTAGGACGCATAGTTTAGCCGGAAAACGCGTTTAAAGATAAAAATGTCCAATTTTTTTAAAATTAGTTTTTCGTGTCATTCGTTACATGGATTAAAAGGTGGCAGTTCCAAGATCACGAATATATAATTTTTAAGTCGCTGGGGCAAGTAGTTTAGCCGCAAATCGAATTTTAAGGGACAGAAAAAGTGTAAAGTTTGATGGGTCTAGGACGCATAGTTTAGCCGGAAAACGCGTTTAAAGATAAAAATGTCCAATTTTTTTAAAATTAGTTTTTCGTGTCATTCGTTACATGGATTAAAAGGTGGCAGTTCCAAGATCACGAATATATAATTTTTAAGTCGCTGGGGCAAGTAGTTTAGCCGCAAATCGAATTTTAAGGGACAGAAAAAGTGTAAAGTTTGATGGGTCTAGGACGCATAGTTTAGCCGGAAAACGCGTTTAAAGATAAAAATGTCCAATTTTTTTAAAATTAGTTTTTCGTGTCATTCGTTACATGGATTAAAAGGTGGCAGTTCCAAGATCACGAATATATAATTTTTAAGTCGCTGGGGCAAGTAGTTTAGCCGCAAATCGAATTTTAAGGGACAGAAAAAGTGTAAAGTTTGATGGGTCTAGGACGCATAGTTTAGCCGGAAAACGCGTTTAAAGATAAAAATGTCCAATTTTTTTAAAATTAGTTTTTCGTGTCATTCGTTACATGGATTAAAAGGTGGCACTTCCAAGATCACGAATATATAATTTTTAAGTCGCTGGGGCAAGTAGTTTAGCCGCAAATCGAATTTTAAGGGACAGATAAAATGTAAAGTTTGATGGGTCTAGGACGCATAGTTTAGCCGGAAAACGCGTTTAAAGATAAAAATGTCCAATTTTTTTAAAATTAGTTTTTCGTGTCATTCGTTACATGGATTAAAAGGTGGCAGTTCCAAGATCACGAATATATAATTTTTAAGTCGCTGGGGCAAGTAGTTTAGCCGCAAATCGAATTTTAAGGGACAGAAAAAGTGTAAAGTTTGATGGGTCTAGGACGCATAGTTTAGCCGGAAAACGCGTTTAAAGATAAAAATGTCCAATTTTTTTAAAATTAGTTTTTCGTGTCATTCGTTACATGGATTAAAAGGTGGCAGTTCCAAGATCACGAATATATAATTTTTAAGTCGCTGGGGCAAGTAGTTTAGCCGCAAATCGAATTTTAAGGGACAGAAAAAGTGTAAAGTTTGATGGGTCTAGGACGCATAGTTTAGCCGGAAAACGCGTTTAAAGATAAAAATGTCCAATTTTTTTAAAATTAGTTTTTCGTGTCATTCGTTACATGGATTAAAAGGTGGCAGTTCCAAGATCACGAATATATAATTTTTAAGTCGCTGGGGCAAGTAGTTTAGCCGCAAATCGAATTTTAAGGGACAGAAAAAGTGTAAAGTTTGATGGGTCTAGGACGCATAGTTTAGCCGGAAAACGCGTTTAAAGATAAAAATGTCCAATTTTTTTAAAATTAGTTTTTCGTGTCATTCGTTACATGGATTAAAAGGTGGCAGTTCCAAGATCACGAATATATAATTTTTAAGTCGCTGGGGCAAGTAGTTTAGCCGCAAATCGAATTTTAAGGGACAGAAAAAGTGTAAAGTTTGATGGGTCTAGGACGCATAGTTTAGCCGGAAAACGCGTTTAAAGATAAAAATGTCCAATTTTTTTAAAATTAGTTTTTCGTGTCATTCGTTACATGGATTAAAAGGTGGCAGTTCCAAGATCACGAATATATAATTTTTAAGTCGCTGGGGCAAGTAGTTTAGCCGCAAATCGAATTTTAAGGGACAGAAAAAGTGTAAAGTTTGATGGGTCTAGGACGCATAGTTTAGCCGGAAAACGCGTTTAAAGATAAAAATGTCCAATTTTTTTAAAATTAGTTTTTCGTGTCATTCGTTACATGGATTAAAAGGTGGCAGTTCCAAGATCACGAATATATAATTTTTAAGTCGCTGGGGCAAGTAGTTTAGCCGCAAATCGAATTTTAAGGGACAGAAAAAGTGTAAAGTTTGATGGGTCTAGGACGCATAGTTTAGCCGGAAAACGCGTTTAAAGATAAAAATGTCCAATTGTTTTAAAATTAGTTTTTCGTGTCATTCGTTACATGGATTAAAAGGTGGCAGTTCCAAGATCACGAATATATAATTTTTAAGTCGCTGGGGCAAGTAGTTTAGCCGCAAATCGAATTTTAAGGGACAGAAAAAGTGTAAAGTTTGATGGGTCTAGGACGCATAGTTTAGCCGGAAAACGCGTTTAAAGATAAAAATGTCCAATTTTTTTAAAATTAGTTTTTCGTGTCATTCGTTACATGGATTAAAAGGTGGCAGTTCCAAGATCACGAATATATAATTTTTAAGTCGCTGGGGCAAGTAGTTTAGCCGCAAATCGAATTTTAAGGGACATAAAAAGTGTAAAGTTTGATGGGTCTAGGACGCATAGTTTAGCCGGAAAACGCGTTTAAAGATAAAAATGTCCAATTTTTTTAAAATTAGTTTTTCGTGTCATTCGTTACATGGATTAAAAGGTGGCAGTTCCAAGATCACGAATATATAATTTTTAAGTCGCTGGGGCAAGTAGTTTAGCCGCAAATCGAATTTTAAGGGACAGAAAAAGTGTAAAGTTTGATGGGTCTAGGACGCATAGTTTAGCCGGAAAACGCGTTTAAAGATAAAAATGTCCAATTTTTTTAAAATTAGTTTTTCGTGTCATTCGTTACATGGATTAAAAGGTGGCAGTTCCAAGATCACGAATATATAATTTTTAAGTCGCTGGGGCAAGTAGTTTAGCCGCAAATCGAATTTTAAGGGACAGAAAAAGTGTAAAGTTTGATGGGTCTAGGACGCATAGTTTAGCCGGAAAACGCGTTTAAAGATAAAAATGTCCAATTTTTTTAAAATTAGTTTTTCGTGTCATTCGTTACATGGATTAAAAGGTGGCAGTTCCAAGATCACGAATATATAATTTTTAAGTCGCTGGGGCAAGTAGTTTAGCCGCAAATCGAATTTTAAGGGACAGATAAAGTGTAAAGTTTGATGGGTCTAGGACGCATAGTTTAGCCGGAAAACGCGTTTAAAGATAAAAATGTCCAATTTTTTTAAAATTAGTTTTTCGTGTCATTCGTTACATGGATTAAAAGGTGGCACTTCCAAGATCACGAATATATAATTTTTAAGTCGCTGGGGCAAGTAGTTTAGCCGCAAATCGAATTTTAAGGGACAGATAAAATGTAAAGTTTGATGGGTCTAGGACGCATAGTTTAGCCGGAAAACGCGTTTAAAGATAAAAATGTCCAATTTTTTTAAAATTAGTTTTTCGTGTCATTCGTTACATGGATTAAAAGGTGGCAGTTCCAAGATCACGAATATATAATTTTTAAGTCGCTGGGGCAAGTAGTTTAGCCGCAAATCGAATTTTAAGGGACAGAAAAAGTGTAAAGTTTGATGGGTCTAGGACGCATAGTTTAGCCGGAAAACGCGTTTAAAGATAAAAATGTCCAATTTTTTTAAAATTAGTTTTTCGTGTCATTCGTTACATGGATTAAAAGGTGGCAGTTCCAAGATCACGAATATATAATTTTTAAGTCGCTGGGGCAAGTAGTTTAGCCGCAAATCGAATTTTAAGGGACAGAAAAAGTGTAAAGTTTGATGGGTCTAGGACGCATAGTTTAGCCGGAAAACGCGTTTAAAGATAAAAATGTCCAATTTTTTTAAAATTAGTTTTTCGTGTCATTCGTTACATGGATTAAAAGGTGGCAGTTCCAAGATCACGAATATATAATTTTTAAGTCGCTGGGGCAAGTAGTTTAGCCGCAAATCGAATTTTAAGGGACAGAAAAAGTGTAAAGTTTGATGGGTCTAGGACGCATAGTTTAGCCGGAAAACGCGTTTAAAGATAAAAATGTCCAATTTTTTTAAAATTAGTTTTTCGTGTCATTTCCAAGATCACGAATATATAATTTTTAAGTCGCTGGGGCAAGTAGTTTAGCCGCAAATCGAATTTTAAGGGACAGAAAAAGTGTAAAGTTTGATGGGTCTAGGACGCATAGTTTAGCCGGAAAACGCGTTTAAAGATAAAAATGTCCAATTTTTTTAAAATTAGTTTTTCGTGTCATTCGTTACATGGATTAAAAGGTGGCAGTTCCAAGATCACGAATATATAATTTTTAAGTCGCTGGGGCAAGTAGTTTAGCCGCAAATCGAATTTTAAGGGACAGAAAAAGTGTAAAGTTTGATGGGTCTAGGACGCATAGTTTAGCCGGAAAACGAGTTTAAAGATAAAAATGTCCAATTTTTTTAAAATTAGTTTTTCGTGTCATTCGTTACATGGATTAAAAGGTGGCAGTTCCAAGATCACGAATATATAATTTTTAAGTCGCTGGGGCAAGTAGTTTAGCCGCAAATCGAATTTTAAGGGACAGAAAAAGTGTAAAGTTTGATGGGTCTAGGACGCATAGTTTAGCCGGAAAACGCGTTTAAAGATAAAAATGTCCAATTTTTTTAAAATTAGTTTTTCGTGTCATTCGTTACATGGATTAAAAGGTGGCAGTTCCAAGATCACGAATATATAATTTTTAAGTCGCTGGGGCAAGTAGTTTAGCCGCAAATCGAATTTTAAGGGACAGAAAAAGTGTAAAGTTTGATGGGTCTAGGACGCATAGTTTAGCCGGAAAACGCGTTTAAAGATAAAAATGTCCAATTTTTTTAAAATTAGTTTTTCGTGTCATTCGTTACATGGATTAAAAGGTGGCAGTTCCAAGATCACGAATATATAATTTTTAAGTCGCTGGGGCAAGTAGTTTAGCCGCAAATCGAATTTTAAGGGACAGAAAAAGTGTAAAGTTTGATGGGTCTAGGACGCATAGTTTAGCCGGAAAACGCGTTTAAAGATAAAAATGTCCAATTTTTTTAAAATTAGTTTTTCGTGTCATTTCCAAGATCACGAATATATAATTTTTAAGTCGCTGGGGCAAGTAGTTTAGCCGCAAATCGAATTTTAAGGGACAGAAAAAGTGTAAAGTTTGATGGGTCTAGGACGCATAGTTTAGCCGGAAAACGCGTTTAAAGATAAAAACGTCCAATTTTTTTAAAATTAGTTTTTCGTGTCATTCGTTACATGGATTAAAAGGTGGCAGTTCCAAGATCACGAATATATAATTTTTAAGTCGCTGGGGCAAGTAGTTTAGCCGCAAATCGAATTTTAAGGGACAGAAAAAGTGTAAAGTTTGATGGGTCTAGGACGCATAGTTTAGCCGGAAAACGAGTTTAAAGATAAAAATGTCCAATTTTTTTAAAATTAGTTTTTCGTGTCATTCGTTACATGGATTAAAAGGTGGCAGTTCCAAGATCACGAATATATAATTTTTAAGTCGCTGGGGCAAGTAGTTTAGCCGCAAATCGAATTTTAAGGGACAGAAAAAGTGTAAAGTTTGATGGGTCTAGGACGCATAGTTTAGCCGGAAAACGCGTTTAAAGATAAAAATGTCCAATTGTTTTAAAATTAGTTTTTCGTGTCATTCGTTACATGGATTAAAAGGTGGCAGTTCCAAGATCACGAATATATAATTTTTAAGTCGCTGGGGCAAGTAGTTTAGCCGCAAATCGAATTTTAAGGGACAGAAAAAGTGTAAAGTTTGATGGGTCTAGGACGCATAGTTTAGCCGGAAAACGCGTTTAAAGATAAAAATGTCCAATTTTTTTAAAATTAGTTTTTCGTGTCATTCGTTACATGGATTAAAAGGTGGCAGTTCCAAGATCACGAATATATAATTTTTAAGTCGCTGGGGCAAGTAGTTTAGCCGCAAATCGAATTTTAAGGGACAGATAAAATGTAAAGTTTGATGGGTCTAGGACGCATAGTTTAGCCGGAAAACGCGTTTAAAGATAAAAATGTCCAATTTTTTTAAAACTAGTTTTTCGTGTCATTCGTTACATGGATTAAAAGGTGGCAGTTCCAAGATCACGAATATATAATTTTTAAGTCGCTGGGGCAAGTAGTTTAGCCGCAAATCGAATTTTAAGGGACAGAAAAAGTGAGTGTAAAGTTTGATGGGTCTAGGACGCATAGTTTAGCCGGAAAACGCGTTTAAAGATAAAAATGTCCAATTTTTTTAAAATTAGTTTTTCGTGTCATTCGTTACATGGATTAAAAGGTGGCAGTTCCAAGATCACGAATATATAATTTTTAAGTCGCTGGGGCAAGTAGTTTAGCCGCAAATCGAATTTTAAGGGACAGAAAAAGTGTAAAGTTTGATGGGTCTAGGACGCATAGTTTAGCCGGAAAACGCGTTTAAAGATAAAAATGTCCAATTTTTTTAAAATTAGTTTTTCGTGTCATTCGTTACATGGATTAAATGGTGGCAGTTCCAAGATCACGAATATATAATTTTTAAGTCGCTGGGGCAAGTAGTTTAGCCGCAAATCGAATTTTAAGGGACAGAAAAAGTGTAAAGTTTGATGGGTCTAGGACGCATAGTTTAGCCCGAAAACGCGTTTAAAGATAAAAATGTCCAATTGTTTTAAAATTAGTTGTTCGTGTCATTCGTTACATGGATTAAAAGGTGGCAGTTCCAAGATCACGAATATATAATTTTTAAGTCGCTGGGGCAAGTAGTTTAGCCGCAAATCGAATTTTAAGGGACAGAAAAAGTGTAAAGTTTGATGGGTCTAGGACGCATAGTTTAGCCGGAAAACGCGTTTAAAGATAAAAATGTCCAATTTTTTTAAAATTAGTTTTTCGTGTCATTCGTTACATGGATTAAAAGGTGGCAGTTCCAAGATCACGAATATATAATTTTTAAGTCGCTGGGGCAAGTAGTTTAGCCGCAAATCGAATTTTAAGGGACAGAAAAAGTGTAAAGTTTGATGGGTCTAGGACGCATAGTTTAGCCGGAAAACGCGTTTAAAGATAAAAATGTCCAATTTTTTTAAAATTAGTTTTTCGTGTCATTCGTTACATGGATTAAAAGGTGGCAGTTCCAAGATCACGAATATATAATTTTTAAGTCGCTGGGGCAAGTAGTTTAGCCGCAAATCGAATTTTAAGGGACATAAAAAGTGTAAAGTTTGATGGGTCTAGGACGCATAGTTTAGCCGGAAAACGCGTTTAAAGATAAAAATGTCCAATTTTTTTAAAATTAGTTTTTCGTGTCATTCGTTACATGGATTAAAAGGTGGCAGTTCCAAGATCACGAATATATAATTTTTAAGTCGCTGGGGCAAGTAGTTTAGCCGCAAATCGAATTTTAAGGGACAGAAAAAGTGTAAAGTTTGATGGGTCTAGGACGCATAGTTTAGCCGGAAAACGCGTTTAAAGATAAAAATGTCCAATTTTTTTAAAATTAGTTTTTCGTGTCATTCGTTACATGGATTAAAAGGTGGCACTTCCAAGATCACGAATATATAATTTTTAAGTCGCTGGGGCAAGTAGTTTAGCCGCAAATCGAATTTTAAGGGACAGATAAAATGTAAAGTTTGATGGGTCTAGGACGCATAGTTTAGCCGGAAAACGCGTTTAAAGATAAAAATGTCCAATTTTTTTAAAATTAGTTTTTCGTGTCATTCGTTACATGGATTAAAAGGTGGCAGTTCCAAGATCACGAATATATAATTTTTAAGTCGCTGGGGCAAGTAGTTTAGCCGCAAATCGAATTTTAAGGGACAGAAAAAGTGTAAAGTTTGATGGGTCTAGGACGCATAGTTTAGCCGGAAAACGCGTTTAAAGATAAAAATGTCCAATTTTTTTAAAATTAGTTTTTCGTGTCATTCGTTACATGGATTAAAAGGTGGCACTTCCAAGATCACGAATATATAATTTTTAAGTCGCTGGGGCAAGTAGTTTAGCCGCAAATCGAATTTTAAGGGACAGAAAAAGTGTAAAGTTTGATGGGTCTAGGACGCATAGTTTAGCCGGAAAACGCGTTTAAAGATAAAAATGTCCAATTTTTTTAAAATTAGTTTTTCGTGTCATTCGTTACATGGATTAAAAGGTGGCACTTCCAAGATCACGAATATATAATTTTTAAGTCGCTGGGGCAAGTAGTTTAGCCGCAAATCGAATTTTAAGGGACAGATAAAATGTAAAGTTTGATGGGTCTAGGACGCATAGTTTAGCCGGAAAACGCGTTTAAAGATAAAAATGTCCAATTTTTTTAAAATTAGTTTTTCGTGTCATTCGTTACATGGATTAAAAGGTGGCAGTTCCAAGATCACGAATATATAATTTTTAAGTCGCTGGGGCAAGTAGTTTAGCCGCAAATCGAATTTTAAGGGACAGAAAAAGTGTAAAGTTTGATGGGTCTAGGACGCATAGTTTAGCCGGAAAACGCGTTTAAAGATAAAAATGTCCAATTTTTTTAAAATTAGTTTTTCGTGTCATTCGTTACATGGATGAAAAGGTGGCAGTTCCAAGATCACGAACATATAATTTTTAAGTCGCTGGGGCAAGTAGTTTAGCCGCAAATCGAATTTTAAGGGACAGAAAAAGTGTAAAGTTTGATGGGTCTAGGACGCATAGTTTAGCCGGAAAACGAGTTTAAAGATAAAAATGTCCAATTTTTTTAAAATTAGTTTTTCGTGTCATTCGTTACATGGATTAAAAGGTGGCAGTTCCAAGATCACGAATATATAATTTTTAAGTCGCTGGGGCAAGTAGTTTAGCCGCAAATCGAATTTTAAGGGACAGAAAAAGTGTAAAGTTTGATGGGTCTAGGACGCATAGTTTAGCCGGAAAACGCGTTTAAAGATAAAAATGTCCAATTTTTTTAAAATTAGTTTTTCGTGTCATTCGTTACATGGATTAAAAGGCGGCAGTTCCAAGATCACGAATATATAATTTTTAAGTCGCTGGGGCAAGTAGTTTAGCCGCAAATCGAATTTTAAGGGACAGAAAAAGTGTAAAGTTTGATGGGTCTAGGACGCATAGTTTAGCCGGAAAACGCGTTTAAAGATAAAAATGTCCAATTTTTTTAAAATTAGTTTTTCGTGTCATTCGTTACATGGATTAAAAGGTGGCAGTTCCAAGATCACGAATATATAATTTTTAAGTCGCTGGGGCAAGTAGTTTAGCCGCAAATCGAATTTTAAGGGACAGAAAAAGTGTAACGTTTGATGGGTCTAGGACGCATAGTTTAGCCGGAAAACGCGTTTAAAGATAAAAATGTCCAATTTTTTTAAAATTAGTTTTTCGTGTCATTCGTTACATGGATTAAAAGGTGGCAGTTCCAAGATCACGAATATATAATTTTTAAGTCGCTGGGGCAAGTAGTTTAGCCGCAAATCGAATTTTAAGGGACAGAAAAAGTGTAAAGTTTGATGGGTCTAGGACGCATAGTTTAGCCGGAAAACGCGTTTAAAGATAAAAATGTCCAATTTTTTTTAAAATTAGTTTTTCGTGTCATTCGTTACATGGATTAAAAGGTGGCACTTCCAAGATCACGAATATATAATTTTTAAGTCGCTGGGGCAAGTAGTTTAGCCGCAAATCGAATTTTAAGGGACAGAAAAAGTGTAAAGTTTGATGGGTCTAGGACGCATAGTTTAGCCGGAAAACGCGTTTAAAGATAAAAATGTCCAATTGTTTTAAAATTAGTTTTTCGTGTCATTCGTTACATGGATTAAAAGGTGGCAGTTCCAAGATCACGAATATATAATTTTTAAGTCGCTGGGGCAAGTAGTTTAGCCGCAAATCGAATTTTAAGGGACAGAAAAAGTGTAAAGTTTGATGGGTCTAGGACGCATAGTTTAGCCGGAAAACGCGTTTAAAGATAAAAATGTCCAATTTTTTTAAAATTAGTTTTTCGTGTCATTCGTTACATGGATTAAAAGGTGGCAGTTCCAAGATCACGAATATATAATTTTTAAGTCGCTGGGGCAAGTAGTTTAGCCGCAAATCGAATTTTAAGGGACAGATAAAATGTAAAGTTTGATGGGTCTAGGACGCATAGTTTAGCCGGAAAACGCGTTTAAAGATAAAAATGTCCAATTTTTTTAAAATTAGTTTTTCGTGTCATTCGTTACATGGATTAAAAGGTGGCAGTTCCAAGATCACGAATATATAATTTTTAAGTCGCTGGGGCAAGTAGTTTAGCCGCAAATCGAATTTTAAGGGACAGAAAAAGTGTAAAGTTTGATGGGTCTAGGACGCATAGTTTAGCCGGAAAACGCGTTTAAAGATAAAAATGTCCAATTTTTTTAAAATTAGTTTTTCGTGTCATTCGTTACATGGATTAAAAGGTGGCAGTTCCAAGATCACGAATATATAATTTTTAAGTCGCTGGGGCAAGTAGTTTAGCCGCAAATCGAATTTTAAGGGACAGAAAAAGTGTAAAGTTTGATGGGTCTAGGACGCATAGTTTAGCCGGAAAACGCGTTTAAAGATAAAAATGTCCAATTTTTTTAAAATTAGTTTTTCGTGTCATTCGTTACATGGATTAAAAGGTGGCAGTTCCAAGATCACGAATATATAATTTTTAAGTCGCTGGGGCAAGTAGTTTAGCCGCAAATCGAATTTTAAGGGACAGAAAAAGTGTAAAGTTTGATGGGTCTAGGACGCATAGTTTAGCCGGAAAACGCGTTTAAAGATAAAAATGTCCAATTTTTTTAAAATTAGTTTTTCGTGTCATTCGTTACATGGATTAAAAGGTGGCAGTTCCAAGATCACGAATATATAATTTTTAAGTCGCTGGGGCAAGTAGTTTAGCCGCAAATCGAATTTTAAGGGACAGAAAAAGTGTAAAGTTTGATGGGTCTAGGACGCATAGTTTAGCCGGAAAACGCGTTTAAAGATAAAAATGTCCAATTTTTTTAAAATTAGTTTTTCGTGTCATTCGTTACATGGATTAAAAGGTGGCAGTTCCAAGATCACGAATATATAATTTTTAAGTCGCTGGGGCAAGTAGTTTAGCCGCAAATCGAATTTTAAGGGACAGAAAAAGTGTAAAGTTTGATGGGTCTAGGACGCATAGTTTAGCCGGAAAACGCGTTTAAAGATAAAAATGTCCAATTTTTTTAAAATTAGTTTTTCGTGTCATTCGTTACATGGATTAAAAGGTGGCAGTTCCAAGATCACGAATATATAATTTTTAAGTCGCTGGGGCAAGTAGTTTAGCCGCAAATCGAATTTTAAGGGACAGAAAAAGTGTAAAGTTTGATGGGTCTAGGACGCATAGTTTAGCCGGAAAACGCGTTTAAAGATAAAAATGTCCAATTTTTTTAAAATTAGTTTTTCGTGTCATTCGTTACATGGATGAAAAGGTGGCAGTTCCAAGATCACGAACATATAATTTTTAAGTCGCTGGGGCAAGTAGTTTAGCCGCAAATCGAATTTTAAGGGACAGAAAAAGTGTAAAGTTTGATGGGTCTAGGACGCATAGTTTAGCCGGAAAACGAGTTTAAAGATAAAAATGTCCAATTTTTTTAAAATTAGTTTTTCGTGTCATTCGTTACATGGATTAAAAGGTGGCAGTTCCAAGATCACGAATATATAATTTTTAAGTCGCTGGGGCAAGTAGTTTAGCCGCAAATCGAATTTTAAGGGACAGAAAAAGTGTAAAGTTTGATGGGTCTAGGACGCATAGTTTAGCCGGAAAACGCGTTTAAAGATAAAAATGTCCAATTTTTTTAAAATTAGTTTTTCGTGTCATTCGTTACATGGATTAAAAGGTGGCAGTTCCAAGATCACGAATATATAATTTTTAAGTCGCTGGGGCAAGTAGTTTAGCCGCAAATCGAATTTTAAGGGACAGAAAAAGTGTAAAGTTTGATGGGTCTAGGACGCATAGTTTAGCCGGAAAACGCGTTTAAAGATAAAAATGTCCAATTTTTTTAAAATTAGTTTTTCGTGTCATTCGTTACATGGATTAAAAGGTGGCAGTTCCAAGATCACGAATATATAATTTTTAAGTCGCTGGGGCAAGTAGTTTAGCCGCAAATCGAATTTTAAGGGACAGAAAAAGTGTAAAGTTTGATGGGTCTAGGACGCATAGTTTAGCCGGAAAACGCGTTTAAAGATAAAAATGTCCAATTTTTTTTAAAATTAGTTTTTCGTGTCATTCGTTACATGGATTAAAAGGTGGCACTTCCAAGATCACGAATATATAATTTTTAAGTCGCTGGGGCAAGTAGTTTAGCCGCAAATCGAATTTTAAGGGACAGAAAAAGTGTAAAGTTTGATGGGTCTAGGACGCATAGTTTAGCCGGAAAACGCGTTTAAAGATAAAAATGTCCAATTGTTTTAAAATTAGTTTTTCGTGTCATTCGTTACATGGATTAAAAGGTGGCAGTTCCAAGATCACGAATATATAATTTTTAAGTCGCTGGGGCAAGTAGTTTAGCCGCAAATCGAATTTTAAGGGACAGAAAAAGTGTAAAGTTTGATGGGTCTAGGACGCATAGTTTAGCCGGAAAACGCGTTTAAAGATAAAAATGTCCAATTTTTTTAAAATTAGTTTTTCGTGTCATTCGTTACATGGATTAAAAGGTGGCAGTTCCAAGATCACGAATATATAATTTTTAAGTCGCTGGGGCAAGTAGTTTAGCCGCAAATCGAATTTTAAGGGACAGATAAAATGTAAAGTTTGATGGGTCTAGGACGCATAGTTTAGCCGGAAAACGCGTTTAAAGATAAAAATGTCCAATTTTTTTAAAATTAGTTTTTCGTGTCATTCGTTACATGGATTAAAAGGTGGCAGTTCCAAGATCACGAATATATAATTTTTAAGTCGCTGGGGCAAGTAGTTTAGCCGCAAATCGAATTTTAAGGGACAGAAAAAGTGTAAAGTTTGATGGGTCTAGGACGCATAGTTTAGCCGGAAAACGCGTTTAAAGATAAAAATGTCCAATTTTTTTAAAATTAGTTTTTCGTGTCATTCGTTACATGGATTAAAAGGTGGCAGTTCCAAGATCACGAATATATAATTTTTAAGTCGCTGGGGCAAGTAGTTTAGCCGCAAATCGAATTTTAAGGGACAGAAAAAGTGTAAAGTTTGATGGGTCTAGGACGCATAGTTTAGCCGGAAAACGCGTTTAAAGATAAAAATGTCCAATTTTTTTAAAATTAGTTTTTCGTGTCATTCGTTACATGGATTAAAAGGTGGCAGTTCCAAGATCACGAATATATAATTTTTAAGTCGCTGGGGCAAGTAGTTTAGCCGCAAATCGAATTTTAAGGGACAGAAAAAGTGTAAAGTTTGATGGGTCTAGGACGCATAGTTTAGCCGGAAAACGCGTTTAAAGATAAAAATGTCCAATTTTTTTAAAATTAGTTTTTCGTGTCATTCGTTACATGGATTAAAAGGTGGCAGTTCCAAGATCACGAATATATAATTTTTAAGTCGCTGGGGCAAGTAGTTTAGCCGCAAATCGAATTTTAAGGGACAGAAAAAGTGTAAAGTTTGATGGGTCTAGGACGCATAGTTTAGCCGGAAAACGCGTTTAAAGATAAAAATGTCCAATTTTTTTAAAATTAGTTTTTCGTGTCATTCGTTACATGGATTAAAAGGTGGCAGTTCCAAGATCACGAATATATAATTTTTAAGCAAGTAGTTTAGCCGCAAATCGAATTTTAAGGGACAGAAAAAGTGTAAAGTTTGATGGGTCTAGGACGCATAGTTTAGCCGGAAAACGCGTTTAAAGATAAAAATGTCCAATTTTTTTAAAATTAGTTTTTCGTGTCATTCGTTACATGGATTAAAAGGTGGCACTTCCAAGATCACGAATATATAATTTTTAAGTCGCTGGGGCAAGTAGTTTAGCCGCAAATCGAATTTTAAGGGACAGAAAAAGTGTAAAGTTTGATGGGTCTAGGACGCATAGTTTAGCCGGAAAACGCGCTTAAAGATAAAAATGTCCAATTTTTTTAAAATTAGTTTTTCGTGTCATTCGTTACATGGATTAAAAGGTGGCACTTCCAAGATCACGAATATATAATTTTTAAGTCGCTGGGGCAAGTAGTTTAGCCGCAAATCGAATTTTAAGGGACAGAAAAAGTGTAAAGTTTGATGGGTCTAGGACGCATAGTTTAGCCGGAAAACGCGTTTAAAGATAAAAATGTCCAATTTTTTTAAAATTAGTTTTTCGTGTCATTCGTTACATGGATTAAAAGGTGGCAGTTCCAAGATCACGAATATATAATTTTTAAGTCGCTGGGGCAAGTAGTTTAGCCGCAAATCGAATTTTAAGGGACAGAAAAAGTGTAAAGTTTGATGGGTCTAGGACGCATAGTTTAGCCGGAAAACGCGTTTAAAGATAAAAATGTCCAATTTTTTTAAAATTAGTTTTTCGTGTCATTCGTTACATGGATTAAAAGGTGGCAGTTCCAAGATCACGAATATATAATTTTTAAGTCGCTGGGGCAAGTAGTTTAGCCGCAAATCGAATTTTAAGGGACAGAAAAAGTGTAAAGTTTGATGGGTCTAGGACGCATAGTTTAGCCGGAAAACGCGTTTAAAGATAAAAATGTCCAATTTTTTTAAAATTAGTATTTCGTGTCATTCGTTACATGGATTAAAAGGTGGCAGTTCCAAGATCACGAATATATAATTTTTAAGTCGCTGGGGCAAGTAGTTTAGCCGCAAATCGAATTTTAAGGGACAGAAAAAGTGTAAAGTTTGATGGGTCTAGGACGCATAGTTTAGCCGGAAAACGCGTTTAAAGATAAAAATGTCCAATTTTTTTAAAATTAGTTTTTCGTGTCATTCGTTACATGGATTAAAAGGTGGCAGTTCCAAGATCACGAATATATAATTTTTAAGTCGCTGGGGCAAGTAGTTTAGCCGCAAATCGAATTTTAAGGGACAGAAAAAGTGTAAAGTTTGATGGGTCTAGGACGCATAGTTTAGCCGGAAAACGCGTTTAAAGATAAAAATGTCCAATTTTTTTAAAATTAGTTTTTCGTGTCATTCGTTACATGGATTAAAAGGTGGCAGTTCCAAGATCACGAATATATAATTTTTAAGTCGCTGGGGCAAGTAGTTTAGCCGCAAATCGAATTTTAAGGGACAGAAAAAGTGTAAAGTTTGATGGGTCTAGGACGCATAGTTTAGCCGGAAAACGCGTTTAAAGATAAAAATGTCCAATTTTTTTAAAATTAGTTTTTCGTGTCATTCGTTACATGGATTAAAAGGTGGCACTTCCAAGATCACGAATATATAATTTTTAAGTCGCTGGGGCAAGTAGTTTAGCCGCAAATCGAATTTTAAGGGACAGAAAAAGTGTAAAGTTTGATGGGTCTAGGACGCATAGTTTAGCCGGAAAACGCGTTTAAAGATAAAAATGTCCAATTTTTTTAAAATTAGTTTTTCGTGTCATTCGTTACATGGATTAAAAGGTGGCAGTTCCAAGATCACGAATATATAATTTTTAAGTCGCTGGGGCAAGTAGTTTAGCCGCAAATCGAATTTTAAGGGACAGAAAAAGTGTAAAGTTTGATGGGTCTAGGACGCATAGTTTAGCCGGAAAACGCGTTTAAAGATAAAAATGTCCAATTTTTTTAAAATTAGTTTTTCGTGTCATTCGTTACATGGATTAAAAGGTGGCACTTCCAAGATCACGAATATATAATTTTTAAGTAGCTGGGGCAAGTAGTTTAGCCGCAAATCGAATTTTAAGGGACAGATAAAATGTAAAGTTTGATGGGTCTAGGACGCATAGTTTAGCCGGAAAACGCGTTTAAAGATAAAAATGTCCAATTTTTTTAAAATTAGTTTTTCGTGTCATTCGTTACATGGATTAAAAGGTGGCAGTTCCAAGATCACGAATATATAATTTTTAAGTCGCTGGGGCAAGTAGTTTAGCCGCAAATCGAATTTTAAGGGACAGAAAAAGTGTAAAGTTTGATGGGTCTAGGACGCATAGTTTAGCCGGAAAACGCGTTTAAAGATAAAAATGTCCAATTTTTTTAAAATTAGTTTTTCGTGTCATTCGTTACATGGATTAAAAGGTGGCAGTTCCAAGATCACGAATATATAATTTTTAAGTCGCTGGGGCAAGTAGTTTAGCCGCAAATCGAATTTTAAGGGACAGAAAAAGTGTAAAGTTTGATGGGTCTAGGACGCATAGTTTAGCCGGAAAACGCGTTTAAAGATAAAAATGTCCAATTTTTTTAAAATTAGTTTTTCGTGTCATTCGTTACATGGATTAAAAGGTGGCAGTTCCAAGATCACGAATATATAATTTTTAAGTCGCTGGGGCAAGTAGTTTAGCCGCAAATCGAATTTTAAGGGACAGAAAAAGTGTAAAGTTTGATGGGTCTAGGACGCATAGTTTAGCCGGAAAACGCGTTTAAAGATAAAAATGTCCAATTTTTTTAAAATTAGTTTTTCGTGTCATTCGTTACATGGATTAAAAGGTGGCAGTTCCAAGATCACGAATATATAATTTTTAAGTCGCTGGGGCAAGTAGTTTAGCCGCAAATCGAATTTTAAGGGACAGAAAAAGTGTAAAGTTTGATGGGTCTAGGACGCATAGTTTAGCCGGAAAACGCGTTTAAAGATAAAAATGTCCAATTTTTTTAAAATTAGTTTTTCGTGTCATTCGTTACATGGATTAAAAGGTGGCAGTTCCAAGATCACGAATATATAATTTTTAAGTCGCTGGGGCAAGTAGTTTAGCCGCAAATCGAATTTTAAGGGACAGAAAAAGTGTAAAGTTTGATGGGTCTAGGACGCAAAGTTTAGCCGGAAAACGCGTTTAAAGATAAAAATGTCCAATTTTTTTAAAATTAGTTTTTCGTGTCATTCGTTACATGGATTAAAAGGTGGCAGTTCCAAGATCACGAATATATAATTTTTAAGTCGCTGGGGCAAGTAGTTTAGCCGCAAATCGAATTTTAAGGGACAGATAAAATGTAAAGTTTGATGGGTCTAGGACGCATAGTTTAGCCGGAAAACGCGTTTAAAGATAAAAATGTCCAATTTTTTTAAAATTAGTTTTTCGTGTAATTCGTTACATGGATTAAAAGGTGGCAGTTCCAAGATCACGAATATATAATTTTTAAGTCGCTGGGGCAAGTAGTTTAGCCGCAAATCGAATTTTAAGGGACAGAAAAAGTGTAAAGTTTGATGGGTCTAGGACGCATAGTTTAGCCGGAAAACGCGTTTAAAGATAAAAATGTCCAATTTTTTTAAAATTAGTTTTTCGTGTCATTCGTTACATGGATTAAAAGGTGGCAGTTCCAAGATCACGAATATATAATTTTTAAGTCGCTGGGGCAAGTAGTTTAGCCGCAAATCGAATTTTAAGGGACAGATAAAATGTAAAGTTTGATGGGTCTAGGACGCATAGTTTAGCCGGAAAACGCGTTTAAAGATAAAAATGTCCAATTTTTTAAAATTAGTTTTTCGTGTCATTCGTTACATGGATTAAAAGGTGGCAGTTCCAAGATCGCGAATATATAATTTTTAAGTCGCTGGGGCAAGTAGTTTAGCCGCAAATCGAATTTTAAGGGACAGAAAAAGTGTAAAGTTTGATGGGTCTAGGACGCATAGTTTAGCCGGAAAACGCGTTTAAAGATAAAAATGTCCAATTTTTTTAAAATTAGTTTTTCGTGTCATTCGTTACATGGATTAAAAGGTGGCAGTTCCAAGATCACGAATATATAATTTTTAAGTCGCTGGGGCAAGTAGTTTAGCCGCAAATCGAATTTTAAGGGACAGAAAAAGTGTAAAGTTTGATGAGTCTAGGACGCATAGTTTAGCCGGAAAACGCGTTTAAAGATAAAAATGTCCAATTTTTTTAAAATTAGTTTTTCGTGTCATTCGTTACATGGATTAAAAGGTGGCAGTTCCAAGATCACGAATATATAATTTTTAAGTCGCTGGGGCAAGTAGTTTAGCCGCAAATCGAATTTTAAGGGACAGAAAAAGTGTAAAGTTTGATGGGTCTAGGACGCATAGTTTAGCCGGAAAACGCGTTTAAAGATAAAAATGTCCAATTTTTTTAAAATTAGTTTTTCGTGTCATTCGTTACATGGATTAAAAGGTGGCAGTTCCAAGATCACGAATATATAATTTTTAAGTCGCTGGGGCAAGTAGTTTAGCCGCAAATCGAATTTTAAGGGACAGAAAAAGTGTAAAGTTTGATGGGTCTAGGACGCATAGTTTAGCCGGAAAACGCGTTTAAAGATAAAAATGTCCAATTTTTTTAAAATTAGTTTTTCGTGTTATTCGTTACATGGATTAAAAGGTGGCAGTTCCAAGATCACGAATATATAATTTTTAAGTCGCTGGGGCAAGTAGTTTAGCCGCAAATCGAATTTTAAGGGACAGAAAAAGTGTAAAGTTTGATGGGTCTAGGACGCATAGTTTAGCCGGAAAACGCGTTTAAAGATAAAAATGTCCAATTTTTTTTAAATTAGTTTTTCGTGTCATTCGTTACATGGATTAAATGGTGGCAGTTCCAAGATCACGAATATATAATTTTTAAGTCGCTGGGGCAAGTAGTTTAGCCGCAAATCGAATTTTAAGGGACAGAAAAAGTGTAAAGTTTGATGGGTCTAGGACGCATAGTTTAGCCGGAAAACGCGTTTAAAGATAAAAATGTCCAATTGTTTTAAAATTAGTTTTTCGTGTCATTCGTTACATGGATTAAAAGGTGGCAGTTCCAAGATCACGAATATATAATTTTTAAGTCGCTGGGGCAAGTAGTTTAGCCGCAAATCGAATTTTAAGGGACAGAAAAAGTGTAAAGTTTGATGGGTCTAGGACGCATAGTTTAGCCGGAAAACGCGTTTAAAGATAAAAATGTCCAATTTTTTTAAAATTAGTTTTTCGTGTCATTCGTTACATGGATTAAAAGGTGGCACTTCCAAGATCACGAATATATAATTTTTAAGTCGCTGGGGCAAGTAGTTTAGCCGCAAATCGAATTTTAAGGGACAGATAAAATGTAAAGTTTGATGGGTCTAGGACGCATAGTTTAGCCGGAAAACGCGTTTAAAGATAAAAATGTCCAATTGTTTTAAAATTAGTTTTTCGTGTCATTCGTTACATGGATTAAAAGGTGGCAGTTCCAAGATCACGAATATATAATTTTTAAGTCGCTGGGGCAAGTAGTTTAGCCGCAAATCGAATTTTAAGGGACAGAAAAAGTGTAAAGTTTGATGGGTCTAGGACGCATAGTTTAGCCGGAAAACGCGTTTAAAGATAAAAATGTCCAAATTTTTTAAAATTAGTTTTTCGTGTCATTCGTTACATGGATGAAAAGGTGGCAGTTCCAAGATCACGAACATATAATTTTTAAGCCGCAGTCGCTGGGGCAAGTAGTTTAGCCGCAAATCGAATTTTAAGGGACAGAAAAAGTGTAAAGTTTGATGGGTCTAGGACGCATAGTTTAGCCGGAAAACGCGTTTAAAGATAAAAATGTCCAATTTTTTTAAAATTAGTTTTTCGTGTCATTCGTTACATTGATTAAAAGGTGGCAGTTCCAAGATCACGAATATATAATTTTTAAGTCGCTGGGGCAAGTAGTTTAGCCGCAAATCGAATTTTAAGGGACAGAAAAAGTGTAAAGTTTGATGGGTCTAGGACGCATAGTTTAGCCGGAAAACGCGTTTAAAGATAAAAATGTCCAATTTTTTTAAAATTAGTTTTTCGTGTCATTCGTTACACGGATTAAAAGGTGGCAGTTCCAAGATCACGAATATATAATTTTTAAGTCGCTGGGGCAAGTAGTTTAGCCGCAAATCGAATTTTAAGGGACAGAAAAAGTGTAAAGTTTGATGGGTCTAGGACGCATAGTTTAGCCGGAAAACGCGTTTAAAGATAAAAATGTCCAATTTTTTTAAAATTAGTTTTTCGTGTCATTCGTTACATGTATTAAAAGGTGGCAGTTCCAAGATCACGAATGTATAATTTTTAAGTCGCTGGGGCAAGTAGTTTAGCCGCAAATCGAATTTTAAGGGACAGATAAAATGTAAAGTTTGATGGGTCTAGGACGCATAGTTTAGCCGGAAAACGCGTTTAAAGATAAAAATGTCCAATTTTTTTAAAATTAGTTTTTCGTGTCATTCGTTACATGGATTAAAAGGTGGCAGTTCCAAGATCACGAATATATAATTTTTAAGTCGCTGGGGCAAGTAGTTTCGCCGCAAATCGAATTTTAAGGGACAGTAAAAGTGTAAAGTTTGATGGGTCTAGGACGCATAGTTTAGCCGGAAAACGCGTTTAAAGATAAAAATGTCCATTTTTTTTAAAATTAGTTTTTGGTGTCATTCGTTACATGGATTAAAAGGTGGCAGTTCCAAGATCACGAATATATAATTTTTAAGTCGCTGGGGCAAGTAGTTTAGCCGCAAATCGAATTTTAAGGGACAGAAAAAGTGTAAAGTTTGATGGGTCTAGGACGCATAGTTTAGCCGGAAAACGCGTTTAAAGATAAAAATGTCCAATTTTTTTTAAAAATAGTTTTTCGTGTCATTCGTTACATGGAATAAAAGGTGGCAGTTCCAAGATCACGAATATATAATTTTTAAGTCCCTGGGGCAAGTAGTTTAGCCGCAAATCGAATTTTAAGGGACAGAAAAAGTGTTAAGTTTGATGGGTCTAGGACGCATAGTTTAGCCGGAAAACGCGTTTAAAGATAAAAATGTCCAATTTTTTTAAAATTAGTTTTTCGTGTCATTCGTTACATGGATTAAAAGGTGGCAGTTCCAAGATCACGAATATATAATTTTTAAGTCGCTGGGGCAAGTAGTTTAGCCGCAAATCGAATTTTAAGGGACAGATAAAATGTAAAGTTTGATGGGTCTAGGACGCATAGTTTAGCCGGAAAACGCGTTTAAAGATAAAAATGTCCAATTTTTTTAAAATTAGTTTTTCGTGTCATTCGTTACATGGATTAAAAGGTGGCAGTTCCAAGATCACGAATATATAATTTTTAAGTCGCTGGGGCAAGTAGTTTAGCCGCAAATCGAATTTTAAGGGACAGAAAAAGTGTAAAGTTTGATGGGTCTAGGACGCATAGTTTAGCCGGAAAACGCGTTTAAAGATAAAAATGTCCAATTTTTTTAAAATTAGTTTTTCGTGTCATTCGTTACATGGATTAAAAGGTGGCAGTTCCAAGATCACGAATATATAATTTTTAAGTCGCTGGGGCAAGTAGTTTAGCCGCAAATCGAATTTTAAGGGACAGAAAAAGTGTAAAGTTTGATGGGTCTAGGACGCATAGTTTAGCCGGAAAACGCGTTTAAAGATAAAAATGTCCAATTTTTTTAAAAATAGTTTTTCGTGTCATTCGTTACATGGATTAAAAGGTGGCAGTTCCAAGATCACGAATATATAATTTTTAAGTCCCTGGGGCAAGTAGTTTAGCCGCAAATCGAATTTTAAGGGACAGAAAAAGTGTAAAGTTTGATGGGTCTAAGACGCATAGTTTAGCCGGAAAACGCGTTTAAAGATAAAAATGTCCAATTTTTTTAAAATTAGTTTTTCGTGTCATTCGTTACATGGATTAAAAGGTGACAGTTCCAAGATCACGAATATATAATTTTTAAGTCGCTGGGGCAAGTAGTTTAGCCGCAAATCGAATTTTAAGGGACAGATAAAATGTAAAGTTTGATGGGTCTAGGACGCATAGTTTAGCCGGAAAACGCGTTTAAAGATAAAAATGTCCAATTTTTTTAAAATTAGTTTTTCGTGTCATTCGTTACATGGATTAAAAGGTGGCAGTTCCAAGATCACGAATATATAATTTTTAAGTCGCTGGGGTAAGTAGTTTAGCCGCAAATCGAATTTTAAGGGACAGATAAAATGTAAAGTTTAATGGGTCTAGGACGCATAGTTTAGCCGGAAAACGCGTTTAAAGATAAAAATGTCCAATTTTTTTAAAATTAGTGTTTCGTGTCATTCGTTACATGGATTAAAAGGTGGCAGTTCCAAGATCACGAATATATAATTTTTAAGTCGCTGGGGCAAGTAGTTTAGCCGCAAATCGAATTTTAAGGGACAGATAAAATGTAAAGTTTGATGGGTCTAGGACGCATAGTTTAGCCGGAAAACGCGTTTAAAGATAAAAATGTCCAATTTTTTTAAAATTAGTTTTTCGTGTCATTCGTTACATGGATTAAAAGGTGGCAGTTCCAAGATCACGAATATATAATTTTTAAGTCGCTGGGGCAAGTAGTTTAGCCGCAAATCGAATTTTAAGGGACAGATAAAATGTAAAGTTTGATGGGTCTAGGACGCATAGTTTAGCCGGAAAACGCGTTTAAAGATAAAAATGTCCAATTTTTTTAAAATTAGTTTTTCGTGTCATTCGTTACATGGATTAAAAGGTGGCAGTTCCAAGATCACGAATATATAATTTTTAAGTCGCTGGGGTAAGTAGTTTAGCCGCAAATCGAATTTTAAGGGACAGATAAAATGTAAAGTTTGATGGGTCTAGGACGCATAGTTTAGCCGGAAAACGCGTTTAAAGATAAAAATGTCCAATTTTTTTAAAATTAGTTTTTCGTGTCATTCGTTACATGGATTAAAAGGTGGCAGTTCCAAGATCACGAATATATAATTTTTAAGTCGCTGGGGCAAGTAGTTTAGCCGCAAATCGAATTTTAAGGGACAGATAAAATGTAAAGTTTGATGGGTCTAGGACGCATAGTTTAGCCGGAAAACGCGTTTAAAGATAAAAATGTCCAATTTTTTTAAAATTAGTTTTTCGTGTCATTCATTACATGGATTAAAAGGTGGCAGTTCCAAGATCACGAATATATAATTTTTAAGTCGCTGGGGCAAGTAGTTTAGCCGCAAATCGAATTTTAAGGGACAGAAAAAGTGTAAAGTTTGATGGGTCTAGGACGCATAGTTTAGCCGGAAAACGCGTTTAAAGATAAAAATGTCCAATTTTTTTAAAATTAGTTTTTCGTGTCATTCGTTACATTGATTAAAAGGTGGCAGTTCCAAGATCACGAATATATAATTTTTAAGTCGCTGGGGCAAGTAGTTTAGCCGCAAATCGAATTTTAAGGGACAGAAAAAGTGTAAAGTTTGATGGGTCTAGGACGCATAGTTTAGCCGGAAAACGCGTTTAAAGATAAAAATGTCCAATTTTTTTAAAATTAGTTTTTCGTGTCATTCGTTACATGGATTAAAAGGTGGCAGTTCCAAGATCACGAATATATAATTTTTAAGTCGCTGGGGCAAGTAGTTTAGCCGCAAATCGAATTTTAAGGGACAGATAAAATGTAAAGTTTGATGGGTCTAGGACGCATAGTTTAGCCGGAAAACGCGTTTAAAGATAAAAATGTCCAATTTTTTTAAAATTAGTTTTTCGTGTCATTCGTTACATTGATTAAAAGGTGGCAGTTCCAAGATCACGAATATATAATTTTTAAGTCGCTGGGGCAAGTAGTTTAGCCGCAAATCGAATTTTAAGGGACAGAAAAAGTGTAAAGTTTGATGGGTCTAGGACGCATAGTTTAGCCGGAAAACGCGTTTAAAGATAAAAATGTCCAATTTTTTTAAAATTAGTTTTTCGTGTCATTCGTTACATGGATTAAAAGGTGGCAGTTCCAAGATCACGAATATATAATTTTTAAGTCGCTGGGGCAAGTAGTTTAGCCGCAAATCGAATTTTAAGGGACAGATAAAATGTAAAGTTTGATGGGTCTAGGACGCATAGTTTAGCCGGAAAACGCGTTTAAAGATAAAAATGTCCAATTTTTTTAAAATTAGTTTTTCGTGTCATTCGTTACATGGATTAAAAGGTGGCAGTTCCAAGATCACGAATATATAATTTTTAAGTCGCTGGGGCAAGTAGTTTAGCCGCAAATCGAATTTTAAGGGACAGAAAAAGTGTAAAGTTTGATGGGTCTAGGACGCATAGTTTAGCCGGAAAACGCGTTTAAAGATAAAAATGTCCAATTTTTTTAAAATTAGTTTTTCGTGTCATTCGTTACATTGATTAAAAGGTGGCAGTTCCAAGATCACGAATATATAATTTTTAAGTCGCTGGGGCAAGTAGTTTAGCCGCAAATCGAATTTTAAGGGACAGAAAAAGTGTAAAGTTTGATGGGTCTAGGACGCATAGTTTAGCCGGAAAACGCGTTTAAAGATAAAAATGTCCAATTTTTTTAAAATTAGTTTTTCGTGTCATTCGTTACATGGATTAAAAGGTGGCAGTTCCAAGATCACGAATATATAATTTTTAAGTCGCTGGGGCAAGTAGTTTAGCCGCAAATCGAATTTTAAGGGACAGATAAAATGTAAAGTTTGATGGGTCTAGGACGCATAGTTTAGCCGGAAAACGCGTTTAAAGATAAAAATGTCCAATTTTTTTAAAATTAGTTTTTCGTGTCATTCGTTACATGGATTAAAAGGTGGCAGTTCCAAGATCACGAATATATAATTTTTAAGTCGCTGGGGCAAGTAGTTTAGCCGCAAATCGAATTTTAAGGGACAGAAAAAGTGTAAAGTTTGATGGGTCTAGGACGCATAGTTTAGCCGGAAAACGCGTTTAAAGATAAAAATGTCCAATTTTTTAAAAATTAGTTTTTCGTGTCATTCGTTACATTGATTAAAAGGTGGCAGTTCCAAGATCACGAATATATAATTTTTAAGTCGCTGGGGCAAGTAGTTTAGCCGCAAATCGAATTTTAAGGGACAGAAAAAGTGTAAAGTTTGATGGGTCTAGGACGCATAGTTTAGCCGGAAAACGCGTTTAAAGATAAAAATGTCCAATTTTTTTAAAATTAGTTTTTCGTGTCATTCGTTACATTGATTAAAAGGTGGCAGTTCCAAGATCACGAATATATAATTTTTAAGTCGCTGGGGCAAGTAGTTTAGCCGCAAATCGAATTTTAAGGGACAGATAAAATGTAAAGTTTGATGGGTCTAGGACGCATAGTTTAGCCGGAAAACGCGTTTAAAGATAAAAGTGTCCAATTTTTTTAAAATTAGTTTTTCGTGTCATTCGTTACATGGATTAAAAGGTGGCAGTTCCAAGATCACGAATATATAATTTTTAAGTCGCTGGGGCAAGTAGTTTAGCCGCAAATCGAATTTTAAGGGACAGAAAAAGTGTAAAGTTTGATGGGTCTAGGACGCATAGTTTAGCCGGAAAACGCGTTTAAAGATAAAAATGTCCAATTTTTTTAAAATTAGTTTTTCGTGTCATTCGTTACATTGATTAAAAGGTGGCAGTTCCAAGATCACGAATATATAATTTTTAAGTCGCTGGGGCAAGTAGTTTAGCCACAAATCGAATTTTAAGGGACAGAAAAAGTGTAAAGTTTGATGGGTCTAGGACGCATAGTTTAGCCGGAAAACGCGTTTAAAGATAAAAATGTCCATTTTTTTTAAAATTAGTTTTTCGTGTCATTCGTTACATGGATTAAAAGGTGGCAGTTCCAAGATCACGAATATATAATTTTTAAGTCGCTGGGGCAAGTAGTTTAGCCGCAAATCGAATTTTAAGGGACAGATAAAATGTAAAGTTTGATGGGTCTAGGACGCATAGTTTAGCCGGAAAACGCGTTTAAAGATAAAAATGTCCAATTTTTTTAAAATTAGTTTTTCGTGTCATTCGTTACATGGACTAAAAGGTGGCAGTTCCAAGATCACGAATATATAATTTTTAAGTCGCTGGGGCAAGTAGTTTAGCCGCAAATCGAATTTTAAGGGACAGAAAAAGTGTAAAGTTTGATGGGTCTAGGACGCATAGTTTAGCCGGAAAACGCGCTTAAAGATAAAAATGTCCAATTTTTTTAAAATTAGTTTTTCGTTTCATTCGTTACATTGATTAAAAGGTGGCAGTTCCAAGATCACGAATATATAATTTTTAAGTCGCTGGGGCAAGTAGTTTAGCCGCAAATCGAATTTTAAGGGACAGAAAAAGTGTAAAGTTTGATGGGTCTAGGACGCATAGTTTAGCCGGAAAACGCGTTTAAAGATAAAAATGTCCATTTTTTTTTTTAAATTAGTTTTTCGTGTCATTCGTTACATGGATTAAAAGGTGGCAGTTCCAAGATCACGAATATATAATTTTTAAGTCGCTGGGGCAAGTAGTTTAGCCGCAAATCGAATTTTAAGGGACAGAAAAAGTGTAAAGTTTGATGGGTCTAGGACGCATAGTTTAGCCGGAAAACGCGTTTAAAGATAAAAATGTCCAATTTTTTTAAAAATAGTTTTTCGTGTCATTCGTTACATGGATTAAAAGGTGGCAGTTCCAAGATCACGAATATATAATTTTTAAGTCCCTGGGGCAAGTAGTTTAGCCGCAAATCGAATTTTAAGGGACAGAAAAAGTGTAAAGTTTGATGGGTCTAGGACGCATAGTTTAGCCGGAAAACGCGTTTAAAGATAAAAATGTCCAATTTTTTTAAAATTAGTTTTTCGTGTCATTCGTTACATGGATTAAAAGGTGGCAGTTCCAAGATCACGAATATATAATTTTTAAGTCGCTGGGGCAAGTAGTTTAGCCGCAAATCGAATTTTAAGGGACAGATAAAATGTAAAGTTTGATGGGTCTAGGACGCAAAGTTTAGCCGGAAAACGCGTTTAAAGATAAAAATGTCCAATTTTTTTAAAATTAGTTTTTCGTGTCATTCGTTACATGGATTAAAAGGTGGCAGTTCCAAGATCACGAATATATAATTTTTAAGTCGCTGGGGTAAGTAGTTTAGCCGCAAATCGAATTTTAAGGGACAGATAAAATGTAAAGTTTGATGGGTCTAGGACGCATAGTTTAGCCGGAAAACGCGTTTAAAGATAAAAATGTCCAATTTTTTTTTTAAATTAGTTTTTCGTGTCATTCGTTACATGGATTAAAAGGTGGCAGTTCCAAGATCACGAATATATAATTTTTAAGTCGCTGGGGCAAGTAGTTTAGCCGCAAATCGAATTTTAAGGGACAGATAAAATGTAAAGTTTGATGGGTCTAGGACGCATAGTTTAGCCGGAAAACGCGTTTAAAGATAAAAATGTCCAATTTTTTTTAAAATTAGTTTTTCGTGTCATTCGTTACATGGATTAAAAGGTGGCAGTTCCAAGATCACGAATATATAATTTTTAAGTCGCTGGGGCAAGTAGTTTAGCCGCAAATCGAATTTTAAGGGACAGAAAAAGTGTAAAGTTTGATGGGTCTAGGACGCATAGTTTAGCCGGAAAACGCGTTTAAAGATAAAAATGTCCAATTTTTTTAAAATTAGTTTTTCGTGTCATTCGTTACATTGATTAAAAGGTGGCAGTTCCAAGATCACGAATATATAATTTTTAAGTCGCTGGGGCAAGTAGTTTAGCCGCAAATCGAATTTTAAGGGACAGAAAAAGTGTAAAGTTTGATGGGTCTAGGACGCATAGTTTAGCCGGAAAACGCGTTTAAAGATAAAAATGTCCAATTTTTTTAAAATTAGTTTTTCGTGTCATTCGTTACATGGATTAAAAGGTGGCAGTTCCAAGATCACGAATATATAATTTTTAAGTCGCTGGGGCAAGTAGTTTAGCCGCAAATCGAATTTTAAGGGACAGATAAAATGTAAAGTTTGATGGGTCTAGGACGCATAGTTTAGCCGGAAAACGCGTTTAAAGATAAAAATGTCCAATTTTTTTAAAATTAGTTTTTCGTGTCATTCGTTACATGGATTAAAAGGTGGCAGTTCCAAGATCACGAATATATAATTTTTAAGTCGCTGGGGCAAGTAGTTTAGCCGCAAATCGAATTTTAAGGGACAGAAAAAGTGTAAAGTTTGATGGGTCTAGGACGCATAGTTTAGCCGGAAAACGCGTTTAAAGATAAAAATGTCCAATTTTTTTAAAATTAGTTTTTCGTGTCATTCGTTACATTGATTAAAAGGTGGCAGTTCCAAGATCACGAATATATAATTTTTAAGTCGCTGGGGCAAGTAGTTTAGCCGCAAATCGAATTTTAAGGGACAGAAAAAGTGTAAAGTTTGATGGGTCTAGGACGCATAGTTTAGCCGGAAAACGCGTTTAAAGATAAAAATGTCCAATTTTTTTAAAATTAGTTTTTCGTGTCATTCGTTACACGGATTAAAAGGTGGCAGTTCCAAGATCACGAATATATAATTTTTAAGTCGCTGGGGCAAGTAGTTTAGCCGCAAATCGAATTTTAAGGGACAGAAAAAGTGTAAAGTTTGATGGGTCTAGGACGCATAGTTTAGCCGGAAAACGCGTTTAAAGATAAAAATGTCCAATTTTTTTAAAATTAGTTTTTCGTGTCATTCGTTACATGTATTAAAAGGTGGCAGTTCCAAGATCACGAATATATAATTTTTAAGTCGCTGGGGCAAGTAGTTTAGCCGCAAATCGAATTTTAAGGGACAGATAAAATGTAAAGTTTGATGGGTCTAGGACGCATAGTTTAGCCGGAAAACGCGTTTAAAGATAAAAATGTCCAATTTTTTTAAAATTAGTTTTTCGTGTCATTCGTTACATGGATTAAAAGGTGGCAGTTCCAAGATCACGAATATATAATTTTTAAGTCGCTGGGGCAAGTAGTTTAGCCGCAAATCGAATTTTAAGGGACAGTAAAAGTGTAAAGTTTGATGGGTCTAGGACGCATAGTTTAGCCGGAAAACGCGTTTAAAGATAAAAATGTCCATTTTTTTTAAAATTAGTTTTTGGTGTCATTCGTTACATGGATTAAAAGGTGGCAGTTCCAAGATCACGAATATATAATTTTTAAGTCGCTGGGGCAAGTAGTTTAGCCGCAAATCGAATTTTAAGGGACAGAAAAAGTGTAAAGTTTGATGGGTCTAGGACGCATAGTTTAGCCGGAAAACGCGTTTAAAGATAAAAATGTCCAATTTTTTTTAAAAATAGTTTTTCGTGTCATTCGTTACATGGATTAAAAGGTGGCAGTTCCAAGATCACGAATATATAATTTTTAAGTCGCTGGGGCAAGTAGTTTAGCCGCAAATCGAATTTTAAGGGACAGATAAAATGTAAAGTTTGATGGGTCTAGGACGCATAGTTTAGCCGGAAAACGCGTTTAAAGATAAAAATGTCCAATTTTTTTTAAAATTAGTTTTTCGTGTCATTCGTTACATGGATTAAAAGGTGGCAGTTCCAAGATCACGAATATATAATTTTTAAGTCGCTGGGGCAAGTAGTTTAGCCGCAAATCGAATTTTAAGGGACAGAAAAAGTGTAAAGTTTGATGGGTCTAGGACGCATAGTTTAGCCGGAAAACGCGTTTAAAGATAAAAATGTCCAATTTTTTTAAAATTAGTTTTTCGTGTCATTCGTTACATTGATTAAAAGGTGGCAGTTCCAAGATCACGAATATATAATTTTTAAGTCGCTGGGGCAAGTAGTTTAGCCGCAAATCGAATTTTAAGGGACAGAAAAAGTGTAAAGTTTGATGGGTCTAGGACGCATAGTTTAGCCGGAAAACGCGTTTAAAGATAAAAATGTCCAATTTTTTTAAAATTAGTTTTTCGTGTCATTCGTTACATGGATTAAAAGGTGGCAGTTCCAAGATCACGAATATATAATTTTTAAGTCGCTGGGGCAAGTAGTTTAGCCGCAAATCGAATTTTAAGGGACAGATAAAATGTAAAGTTTGATGGGTCTAGGACGCATAGTTTAGCCGGAAAACGCGTTTAAAGATAAAAATGTCCAATTTTTTTAAAATTAGTTTTTCGTGTCATTCGTTACATGGATTAAAAGGTGGCAGTTCCAAGATCACGAATATATAATTTTTAAGTCGCTGGGGCAAGTAGTTTAGCCGCAAATCGAATTTTAAGGGACAGAAAAAGTGTAAAGTTTGATGGGTCTAGGACGCATAGTTTAGCCGGAAAACGCGTTTAAAGATAAAAATGTCCAATTTTTTTAAAATTAGTTTTTCGTGTCATTCGTTACATTGATTAAAAGGTGGCAGTTCCAAGATCACGAATATATAATTTTTAAGTCGCTGGGGCAAGTAGTTTAGCCGCAAATCGAATTTTAAGGGACAGAAAAAGTGTAAAGTTTGATGGGTCTAGGACGCATAGTTTAGCCGGAAAACGCGTTTAAAGATAAAAATGTCCAATTTTTTTAAAATTAGTTTTTCGTGTCATTCGTTACACGGATTAAAAGGTGGCAGTTCCAAGATCACGAATATATAATTTTTAAGTCGCTGGGGCAAGTAGTTTAGCCGCAAATCGAATTTTAAGGGACAGAAAAAGTGTAAAGTTTGATGGGTCTAGGACGCATAGTTTAGCCGGAAAACGCGTTTAAAGATAAAAATGTCCAATTTTTTTAAAATTAGTTTTTCGTGTCATTCGTTACATGTATTAAAAGGTGGCAGTTCCAAGATCACGAATATATAATTTTTAAGTCGCTGGGGCAAGTAGTTTAGCCGCAAATCGAATTTTAAGGGACAGATAAAATGTAAAGTTTGATGGGTCTAGGACGCATAGTTTAGCCGGAAAACGCGTTTAAAGATAAAAATGTCCAATTTTTTTAAAATTAGTTTTTCGTGTCATTCGTTACATGGATTAAAAGGTGGCAGTTCCAAGATCACGAATATATAATTTTTAAGTCGCTGGGGCAAGTAGTTTAGCCGCAAATCGAATTTTAAGGGACAGTAAAAGTGTAAAGTTTGATGGGTCTAGGACGCATAGTTTAGCCGGAAAACGCGTTTAAAGATAAAAATGTCCATTTTTTTTAAAATTAGTTTTTGGTGTCATTCGTTACATGGATTAAAAGGTGGCAGTTCCAAGATCACGAATATATAATTTTTAAGTCGCTGGGGCAAGTAGTTTAGCCGCAAATCGAATTTTAAGGGACAGAAAAAGTGTAAAGTTTGATGGGTCTAGGACGCATAGTTTAGCCGGAAAACGCGTTTAAAGATAAAAATGTCCAATTTTTTTTAAAAATAGTTTTTCGTGACATTCGTTACATGGAATAAAAGGTGGCAGTTCCAAGATCACGAATATATAATTTTTAAGTCCCTGGGGCAAGTAGTTTAGCCGCAAATCGAATTTTAAGGGACAGAAAAAGTGTTAAGTTTGATGGGTCTAGGACGCATAGTTTAGCCGGAAAACGCGTTTAAAGATAAAAATGTCCAATTTTTTTAAAATTAGTTTTTCGTGTCATTCGTTACATGGATTAAAAGGTGGCAGTTCCAAGATCACGAATATATAATTTTTAAGTCGCTGGGGCAAGTAGTTTAGCCGCAAATCGAATTTTAAGGGACAGATAAAATGTAAAGTTTGATGGGTCTAGGACGCATAGTTTAGCCGGAAAACGCGTTTAAAGATAAAAATGTCCAATTTTTTTAAAATTAGTTTTTCGTGTCATTCGTTACATGGATTAAAAGGTGGCAGTTCCAAGATCACGAATATATAATTTTTAAGTCGCTGGGGCAAGTAGTTTAGCCGCAAATCGAATTTTAAGGGACAGAAAAAGTGTAAAGTTTGATGGGTCTAGGACGCATAGTTTAGCCGGAAAACGCGTTTAAAGATAAAAATGTCCAATTTTTTTAAAATTAGTTTTTCGTGTCATTCGCTACATGGATTAAAAGGTGGCAGTTCCAAGATCACGAATATATAATTTTTAAGTCGCTGGGGCAAGTAGTTTAGCCGCAAATCGAATTTTAAGGGACAGAAAAAGTGTAAAGTTTGATGGGTCTAGGACGCATAGTTTAGCCGGAAAACGCGTTTAAAGATAAAAATGTCCAATTTTTTTAAAAATAGTTTTTCGTGTCATTCGTTACATGGATTAAAAGGTGGCAGTTCCAAGATCACGAATATATAATTTTTAAGTCCCTGGGGCAAGTAGTTTAGCCGCAAATCGAATTTTAAGGGACAGAAAAAGTGTAAAGTTTGATGGGTCTAAGACGCATAGTTTAGCCGGAAAACGCGTTTAAAGATAAAAATGTCCAATTTTTTTAAAATTAGTTTTTCGTGTCATTCGTTACATGGATTAAAAGGTGACAGTTCCAAGATCACGAATATATAATTTTTAAGTCGCTGGGGCAAGTAGTTTAGCCGCAAATCGAATTTTAAGGGACAGATAAAATGTAAAGTTTGATGGGTCTAGGACGCATAGTTTAGCCGGAAAACGCGTTTAAAGATAAAAATGTCCAATTTTTTTAAAATTAGTTTTTCGTGTCATTCGTTACATGGATTAAAAGGTGGCAGTTCCAAGATCACGAATATATAATTTTTAAGTCGCTGGGGTAAGTAGTTTAGCCGCAAATCGAATTTTAAGGGACAGATAAAATGTAAAGTTTAATGGGTCTAGGACGCATAGTTTAGCCGGAAAACGCGTTTAAAGATAAAAATGTCCAATTTTTTTAAAATTAGTGTTTCGTGTCATTCGTTACATGGATTAAAAGGTGGCAGTTCCAAGATCACGAATATATAATTTTTAAGTCGCTGGGGCAAGTAGTTTAGCCGCAAATCGAATTTTAAGGGACAGATAAAATGTAAAGTTTGATGGGTCTAGGACGCATAGTTTAGCCGGAAAACGCGTTTAAAGATAAAAATGTCCAATTTTTTTAAAATTAGTTTTTCGTGTCATTCGTTACATGGATTAAAAGGTGGCAGTTCCAAGATCACGAATATATAATTTTTAAGTCGCTGGGGCAAGTAGTTTAGCCGCAAATCGAATTTTAAGGGACAGAAAAAGTGTAAAGTTTGATGGGTCTAGGACGCATAGTTTAGCCGGAAAACGCGTTTAAAGATAAAAATGTCCAATTTTTTTAAAATTAGTTTTTCGTGTCATTCGTTACATTGATTAAAAGGTGGCAGTTCCAAGATCACGAATATATAATTTTTAAGTCGCTGGGGCAAGTAGTTTAGCCGCAAATCGAATTTTAAGGGACAGAAAAAGTGTAAAGTTTGATGGGTCTAGGACGCATAGTTAAGCCGGAAAACGCGTTTAAAGATAAAAATGTCCAATTTTTTTAAAATTAGTTTTTCGTGTCATTCGTTACATGGATTAAAAGGTGGCAGTTCCAAGATCACGAATATATAATTTTTAAGTCGCTGGGGCAAGTAGTTTAGCCGCAAATCGAATTTTAAGGGACAGATAAAATGTAAAGTTTGATGGGTCTAGGACGCATAGTTTAGCCGGAAAACGCGTTTAAAGATAAAAGTGTCCAATTTTTTTAAAATTAGTTTTTCGTGTCATTCGTTACATGGATTAAAAGGTGGCAGTTCCAAGATCACGAATATATAATTTTTAAGTCGCTGGGGTAAGTAGTTTAGCCGCAAATCGAATTTTAAGGGACAGATAAAATGTAAAGTTTGATGGGTCTAGGACGCATAGTTTAGCCGGAAAACGCGTTTAAAGATAAAAATGTCCAATTTTTTTAAAATTAGTTTTTCGTGTCATTCGTTACATGGATTAAAAGGTGGCAGTTCCAAGATCACGAATATATAATTTTTAAGTCGCTGGGGCAAGTAGTTTAGCCGCAAATCGAATTTTAAGGGACAGATAAAATGTAAAGTTTGATGGGTCTAGGACGCATAGTTTAGCCGGAAAACGCGTTTAAAGATAAAAATGTCCAATTTTTTTAAAATTAGTTTTTCGTGTCATTCGTTACATGGATTAAAAGGTGGCAGTTCCAAGATCACGAATATATAATTTTTAAGTCGCTGGGGCAAGTAGTTTAGCCGCAAATCGAATTTTAAGGGACAGAAAAAGTGTAAAGTTTGATGGGTCTAGGACGCATAGTTTAGCCGGAAAACGCGTTTAAAGATAAAAATGTCCAATTTTTTTAAAATTAGTTTTTCGTGTCATTCGTTACATGGATTAAAAGGTGGCAGTTCCAAGATCACGAATATATAATTTTTAAGTCCCTGGGGCAAGTAGTTTAGCCGCAAATCGAATTTTAAGGGACAGATAAAATGTAAAGTTTGATGGGTCTAGGACGCATAGTTTAGCCGGAAAACGCGTTTAAAGATAAAAACGTCCAATTTTTTTAAAATTAGTTTTTCGTGTCATTCGTTACATGGATTAAAAGGTGGCAGTTCCAAGATCACGAATATATAATTTTTAAGTCGCTGGGGTAAGTAGTTTAGCCGCAAATCGAATTTTAAGGGACAGATAAAATGTAAAGTTTGATGGGTCTAGGACGCATAGTTTAGCCGGAAAACGCGTTTAAAGATAAAAATGTCCAATTTTTTTAAAATTAGTTTTTCGTGTCATTCGTTACATTGATTAAAAGGTGGCAGTTCCAAGATCACGAATATATAATTTTTAAGTCGCTGGGGCAAGTAGTTTAGCCGCAAATCGAATTTTAAGGGACAGAAAAAGTGTAAAGTTTGATGGGTCTAGGACGCATAGTTTAGCCGGAAAACGCGTTTAAAGATAAAAATGTCCATTTTTATTAAAATTAGTTTTTCGTGTCATTCGTTACATGGATTAAAAGGTGGCAGTTCCAAGATCACGAATTTATAATTTTTAAGTCGCTGGGGCAAGTAGTTTAGCCGCAAATCGAATTTTAAGGGACAGAAAAAGTGTAAACTTTGATGGGTCTAGGACGCATAGTTTAGCCGGAAAACGCGTTTAAAGATAAAAACGTCCAATTTTTTTAAAATTAGTTTTTCGTGTCATTCGTTACATGGATTAAAAGGTGGCAGTTCCAAGATCACGAATATATAATTTTTAAGTCGCTGGGGCAAGTAGTTTAGCCGCAAATCGAATTTTAAGGGACAGAAAAAGTGTAAAGTTTGATGGGTCTAGGACGCATAGTTTAGCCGGAAAACGCGTTTAAAGATAAAAATGTCCAATTTTTTTAAAATTAGTTTTTCGTGTCATTCGTTACATGGATTAAAAGGTGGCAGTTCCAAGATCACGAATATATAATTTTTAAGTCGCTGGGGCAAGTAGTTTAGCCGCAAATCGAATTTTAAGGGACAGAAAAAGTGTAAAGTTTGATGGGTCTAGGACGCATAGTTTAGCCGGAAAACGCGTTTAAAGATAAAAATGTCCAATTTTTTTAAAATTAGTTTTTCGTGTCATTCGTTACATGGATTAAAAGGTGGCAGTTCCAAGATCACGAATATATAATTTTTAAGTCCCTGGGGCAAGTAGTTTAGCCGCAAATCGAATTTTAAGGGACAGATAAAATGTAAAGTTTGATGGGTCTAGGACGCATAGTTTAGCCGGAAAACGCGTTTAAAGATAAAAATATCCAATTTTTTTAAAATTAGTTTTTCGTGTCATTCGTTACATGGATTAAAAGGTGGCAGTTCCAAGATCACGAATATATAATTTTTAAGTCGCTGGGGCAAGTAGTTTAGCCGCAAATCGAATTTTAAGGGACAGAAAAAGTGTAAAGTTTGATGGGTCTAGGACGCATAGTTTAGCCGGAAAACGCGTTTAAAGATAAAAATGTCCAATTTTTTTAAAATTAGTTTTTCGTGTCATTCGTTACATGGATTAAAAGGTGGCAGTTCCAAGATCACGAATATATAATTTTTAAGTCCCTGGGGCAAGTAGTTTAGCCGCAAATCGAATTTTAAGGGACAGATAAAATGTAAAGTTTGATGGGTCTAGGACGCATAGTTTAGCCGGAAAACGCGTTTAAAGATAAAAATGTCCAATTTTTTTAAAATTAGTTTTTCGTGTCATTCGTTACATGGATTAAAAGGTGGCAGTTCCAAGATCACGAATATATAATTTTTAAGTCGCTGGGGCAAGTAGTTTAGCCGCAAATCGAATTTTAAGGGACAGAAAAAGTGTAAAGTTTGATGGGTCTAGGACGCATAGTTTAGCCGGAAAACGCGTTTAAAGATAAAAATGTCCAATTTTTTTAAAATTAGTTTTTCGTGTCATTCGTTACATTGATTAAAAGGTGGCAGTTCCAAGATCACGAATATATAATTTTTAAGTCGCTGGGGCAAGTAGTTTAGCCGCAAATCGAATTTTAAGGGACAGAAAAAGTGTAAAGTTTGATGGGTCTAGGACGCATAGTTTAGCCGGAAAACGCGTTTAAAGATAAAAATGTCCATTTTTTTTAAAATTAGTTTTTCGTGTCATTCGTTACATGGATTAAAAGGTGGCAGTTCCAAGATCACGAATATATAATTTTTAAGTCGCTGGGGCAAGTAGTTTAGCCGCAAATCGAATTTTAAGGGACAGAAAAAGTGTAAAGTTTGATGGGTCTAGGACGCATAGTTTAGCCGGAAAACGCGTTTAAAGATAAAAATGTCCAATTTTTTTAAAATTAGTTTTTCGTGTCATTCGTTACATTGATTAAAAGGTGGCAGTTCCAAGATCACGAATATATAATTTTTAAGTCGCTGGGGCAAGTAGTTTAGCCGCAAATCGAATTTTAAGGGACAGAAAAAGTGTAAAGTTTGATGGGTCTAGGACGCATAGTTTAGCCGGAAAACGCGTTTAAAGATAAAAATGTCCAATTTTTTTAAAATTAGTTTTTCGTGTCATTCGTTACATGGATTAAAAGGTGGCAGTTCCAAGATCACGAATATATAATTTTTAAGTCGCTGGGGCAAGTAGTTTAGCCGCAAATCAAATTTTAAGGGACAGATAAAATGTAAAGTTTGATGGGTCTAGGACGCATAGTTTAGCCGGAAAACGCGTTTAAAGATAAAAATGTCCAATTTTTTTAAAATTAGTTTTTCGTGTCATTCGTTACATGGATTAAAAGGTGGCAGTTCCAAAATCACGAATATATAATTTTTAAGTCGCTGGGGTAAGTAGTTTAGCCGCAAATCGAATTTTAAGGGACAGATAAAATGTAAAGTTTGATGGGTCTAGGACGCATAGTTTAGCCGGAAAACGCGTTTAAAGATAAAAATGTCCAATTTTTTTAAAATTAGTTTTTCGTGTCATTCGTTACATGGATTAAAAGGTGGCAGTTCCAAGATCACGAATATATAATTTTTAAGTCGCTGGGGCAAGTAGTTTAGCCGCAAATCGAATTTTAAGGGACAGAAAAAGTGTAAAGTTTGATGGGTCTAGGACGCATAGTTTAGCCGGAAAACGCGTTTAAAGATAAAAATGTCCAATTTTTTTAAAATTAGTTTTTCGTGTCATTCGTTACATGGATTAAAAGGTGGCAGTTCCAAGATCACGAATATATAATTTTTAAGTCGCTGGGGCAAGTAGTTTAGCCGCAAATCTAATTTTAAGGGACAGAAAAAGTGTAAAGTTTGATGGGTCTAGGACGCATAGTTTAGCCGGAAAACGCGTTTAAAGATAAAAATGTCCATTTTTCTTAAAATTAGTTTTTCGTGTCATTCGTTACATTGATTAAAAGGTGGCAGTTCCAAGATCACGAATATATAATTTTTAAGTCGCTGGGGCAAGTAGTTTAGCCGCAAATCGAATTTTAAGGGACAGAAAAAGTGTAAAGTTTAATGGGTCTAGGACGCATAGTTTAGCCGGAAAACGCGTTTAAAGATAAAAATGTCCAATTTTTTTAAAATTAGTTTTTCGTGTCATTCGTTACATTGATTAAAAGTGGCAGTTCCAAGATCACGAATATATAATTTTTAAGTCGCTGGGGCAAGTAGTTTAGCCGCAAATCGAATTTTAAGGGACAGAAAAAGTGTAAAGTTTGATGGGTCTAGGACGCATAGTTTAGCCGGAAAACGCGTTTAAAGATAAAAATGTCCAATTTTTTTAAAATTAGTTTTTCGTGTCATTCGTTACATTGATTAAAAGGTGGCAGTTCCAAGATCACGAATATATAATTTTTAAGTCGCTGGGGCAAGTAGTTTAGCCGCAAATCGAATTTTAAGGGACAGAAAAAGTGTAAAGTTTGATGGGTCTAGGACGCATAGTTTAGCCGGAAAACGCGTTTAAAGATAAAAATGTCCAATTTTTTTAAAATTAGTTTTTCGTGTCATTCGTTACATTGATTAAAAGGTGGCAGTTCCAAGATCACGAATATATAATTTTTAAGTCGCTGGGGCAAGTAGTTTAGCCGCAAATCGAATTTTAAGGGACAGAAAAAGTGTAAAGTTTGATGGGTCTAGGACGCATAGTTTAGCCGGAAAACGCGTTTAAAGATAAAAATGTCCAATTTTTTTAAAATTAGTTTTTCGTGTCATTCGTTACATGGATTAAAAGGTGGCAGTTCCAAGATCACGAATATATAATTTTTAAGTCGCTGGGGCAAGTAGTTTAGCCGCAAATCGAATTTTAAGGGACAGAAAAAGTGTAAAGTTTGATGGGTCTAGGACGAATAGTTTAGCCGGAAAACGCGTTTAAAGATAAAAATGTCCAATTTTTTTAAAATTAGTTTTTCGTGTCATTCGTTACATTGATTAAAAGGTGGCAGTTCCAAGATCACGAATATATAATTTTTAAGTCGCTGGGGCAAGTAGTTTAGCCGCAAATCGAATTTTAAGGGACAGAAAAAGTGTAAAGTTTGATGGGTCTAGGACGCATAGTTTAGCCGGAAAACGCGTTTAAAGATAAAAATGTCCAATTTTTTTAAAATTAGTTTTTCGTGTCATTCGTTACATGGATTAAAAGGTGGCAGTTCCAAGATCACGAATATATAATTTTTAAGTCCCTGGGGCAAGTAGTTTAGCCGCAAATCGAATTTTAAGGGACAGATAAAATGTAAAGTTTGATGGGTCTAGGACGCATAGTTTAGCCGGAAAACGCGTTTAAAGATAAAAATGTCCAATTTTTTTAAAATTAGTTTTTCGTGTCATTCGTTACATTGATTAAAAGGTGGCAGTTCCAAGATCACGAATATATAATTTTTAAGTCGCTGGGGCAAGTAGTTTAGCCGCAAATCGAATTTTAAGGGACAGAAAAAGTGTAAAGTTTGATGGGTCTAGGACGCATAGTTTAGCCGGAAAACGCGTTTAAAGATAAAAATGTCCATTTTTTTTAAAATTAGTTTTTCGTGTCATTCGTTACATGGATTAAAAGGTGGCAGTTCCAAGATCACGAATATATAATTTTTAAGTCGCTGGGGCAAGTAGTTTAGCCGCAAATCGAATTTTAAGGGACAGAAAAAGTGTAAAGTTTGATGGGTCTAGGACGCATAGTTTAGCCGGAAAACGCGTTTAAAGATAAAAATGTCCAATTTTTTTAAAATTAGTTTTTCGTGTCATTCGTTACATGGATTAAAAGGTGGCAGTTCCAAGATCACGAATATATAATTTTTAAGTCGCTGGGGCAAGTAGTTTAGCCGCAAATCGAATTTTAAGGGACAGAAAAAGTGTAAAGTTTGATGGGTCTAGGACGCATAGTTTAGCCGGAAAACGCGTTTAAAGATAAAAATGTCCAATTTTTTTAAAATTAGTTTTTCGTGTCATTCGTTACATTGATTAAAAGGTGGCAGTTCCAAGATCACGAATATATAATTTTTAAGTCGCTGGGGCAAGTAGTTTAGCCGCAAATCGAATTTTAAGGGACAGAAAAAGTGTAAAGTTTGATGGGTCTAGGACGCATAGTTTAGCCGGAAAACGCGTTTAAAGATAAAAATGTCCAATTTTTTTAAAATTAGTTTTTCGTGTCATTCGTTACATGGATTAAAAGGTGGCAGTTCCAAGATCACGAATATATAATTTTTAAGTCGCTGGGGCAAGTAGTTTAGCCGCAAATCGAATTTTAAGGGACAGATAAAATGTAAAGTTTGATGGGTCTAGGACGCATAGTTTAGCCGGAAAACGCGTTTAAAGATAAAAATGTGCAATTTTTTTAAAATTAGTTTTTCGTGTCATTCGTTACATGGATTAAAAGGTGGCAGTTCCAAGATCACGAATATATAATTTTTAAGTCGCTGGGGCAAGTAGTTTAGCCGCAAATCGAATTTTAAGGGACAGAAAAAGTGTAAAGTTTGATGGATCTAGGACGCATAGTTTAGCCGGAAAACGCGTTTAAAGATAAAAATGTCCAATTTTTTTAAAATTAGTTTTTCGTGTCATTCGTTACATGGATTAAAAGGTGGCAGTTCCAAGATCACGAATATATAATTTTTAAGTCGCTGGGGCAAGTAGTTTAGCCGCAAATCGAATTTTAAGGGACAGATAAAATGTAAAGTTTGATGGGTCTAGGACGCATAGTTTAGCCGGAAAACGCGTTTAAAGATAAAAATGTCCAATTTTTTTAAAATTAGTTTTTCGTGTCATTCGTTACATGGATTAAAAGGTGGCAGTTCCAAGATCACGAATATATAATTTTTAAGTCGCTGGGGCAAGTAGTTTAGCCGCAAATCGAATTTTAAGGGACAGAAAAAGTGTAAAGTTTGATGGGTCTAGGACGCATAGTTTAGCCGGAAAACGCGTTTAAAGATAAAAATGTCCAATTTTTTTAAAATTAGTTTTTCGTGTCATTCGTTACATTGATTAAAAGGTGGCAGTTCCAAGATCACGAATATATAATTTTTAAGTCGCTGGGGCAAGTAGTTTAGCCGCAAATCGAATTTTAAGGGACAGAAAAAGTGTAAAGTTTGATGGGTCTAGGACGCATAGTTTAGCCGGAAAACGCGTTTAAAGATAAAAATGTCCATTTTTTTTAAAATTAGTTTTTCGTGTCATTCGTTACATGGATTAAAAGGTGGCAGTTCCAAGATCACGAATATATAATTTTTAAGTCGCTGGGGCAAGTAGTTTAGCCGCAAATCGAATTTTAAGGGACAGAAAAAGTGTAAAGTTTGATGGGTCTAGGACGCATAGTTTAGCCGGAAAACGCGTTTAAGGATAAAAATGTCCAATTTTTTTAAAATTAGTTTTTCGTGTCATTCGTTACATGGATTAAAAGGTGGCAGTTCCAAGATCACGAATATATAATTTTTAAGTCGCTGGGGCAAGTAGTTTAGCCGCAAATCGAATTTTAAGGGACAGAAAAAGTGTAAAGTTTGATGGGTCTAGGACGCATAGTTTAGCCGGAAAACGCGTTTAAAGATAAAAATGTCCAATTTTTTAAAAATTAGTTTTTCGTGTCATTCGTTACATGGATTAAAAGGTGGCAGTTCCAAGATCACGAATATATAATTTTTAAGTCGCTGGGGCAAGTAGTTTAGCCGCAAATCGAATTTTAAGGGACAGATAAAATGTAAAGTTTGATGGGTCTAGGACGCATAGTTTAGCCGGAAAACGCGTTTAAAGATAAAAATGTCCAATTTTTTTAAAATTAGTTTTTCGTGTCATTCGTTACATGGATTAAAAGGTGGCAGTTCCAAGATCACGAATATATAATTTTTAAGTCGCTGGGGCAAGTAGTTTAGCCGCAAATCGAATTTTAAGGGACAGAAAAAGTGTAAAGTTTGATGGGTCTAGGACGCATAGTTTAGCCGGAAAACGCGTTTAAAGATAAAAATGTCCAATTTTTTTAAAATTAGTTTTTCGTGTCATTCGTTACATTGATTAAAAGGTGGCAGTTCCAAGATCACGAATATATAATTTTTAAGTCGCTGGGGCAAGTAGTTTAGCCGCAAATCGAATTTTAAGGGACAGAAAAAGTGTAAAGTTTGATGGGTCTAGGACGCATAGTTTAGCCGGAAAACGCGTTTAAAGATAAAAATGTCCAATTTTTTTAAAATTAGTTTTTCGTGTCATTCGTTACATGGATTAAAAGGTGGCAGTTCCAAGATCACGAATATATAATTTTTAAGTCGCTGGGGCAAGTAGTTTAGCCGCAAATCGAATTTTAAGGGACAGATAAAATGTAAAGTTTGATGGGTCTAGGACGCATAGTTTAGCCGGAAAACGCGTTTAAAGATAAAAATGTCCAATTTTTTTAAAATTAGTTTTTCGTGTCATTCGTTACATGGATTAAAAGGTGGCAGTTCCAAGATCACGAATATATAATTTTTAAGTCGCTGGGGCAAGTAGCTTAGCCGCAAATCGAATTTTAAGGGACAGAAAAAGTGTAAAGTTTGATGGGTCTAGGACGCATAGTTTAGCCGGAAAACGCGTTTAAAGATAAAAATGTCCAATTTTTTTAAAATTAGTTTTTCGTGTCATTCGTTACATTGATTAAAAGGTGGCAGTTCCAAGATCACGAATATATAATTTTTAAGTCGCTGGGGCAAGTAGTTTAGCCGCAAATCGAATTTTAAGGGACAGAAAAAGTGTAAAGTTTGATGGGTCTAGGATGCATAGTTTAGCCGGAAAACGCGTTTAAAGATAAAAATGTCCAATTTTTTTAAAATTAGTTTTTCGTGTCATTCGTTACATGGATTAAAAGGTGGCAGTTCCAAGATCACGAATATATAATTTTTAAGTCCCTGGGGCGAGTAGTTTAGCCGCAAATCGAATTTTAAGGGACAGATAAAATGTAAAGTTTGATGGGTCTAGGACGCATAGTTTAGCCGGAAAACGCGTTTAAAGATAAAAATGTCCAATTTTTTTAAAATTAGTTTTTCGTGTCATTCGTTACATGGATTAAAAGGTGGCAGTTCCAAGATCACGAATATATAATTTTTAAGTCGCTGGGGCAAGTAGTTTAGCCGCAAATCGAATTTTAAGGGACAGATAAAATGTAAAGTTTGATGGGTCTAGGACGCATAGTTTAGCCGGAAAACGCGTTTAAAGATAAAAATGTCCAATTTTTTTAAAATTAGTTTTTCGTGTCATTCGTTACATGGATTAAAAGGTGGCAGTTCCAAGATCACGAATATATAATTTTTAAGTCGCTGGGGCAAGTAGTTTAGCCGCAAATCGAATTTTAAGGGACAGAAAAAGTGTAAAGTTTGATGGGTCTAGGACGCATAGTTTAGCCGGAAAACGCGTTTAAAGATAAAAATGTCCAATTTTTTTAAAATTAGTTTTTCGTGTCATTCGTTACATTGATTAAAAGGTGGCAGTTCCAAGATCACGAATATATAATTTTTAAGTCGCTGGGGCAAGTAGTTTAGCCGCAAATCGAATTTTAAGGGACAGAAAAAGTGTAAAGTTTGATGGGTCTAGGACGCATAGTTTAGCCGGAAAACGCGTTTAAAGATAAAAATGTCCAATTTTTTTAAAATTAGTTTTTCGTGTCATTCGTTACATGGATTAAAAGGTGGCAGTTCCAAGATCACGAATATATAATTTTTAAGTCGCTGGGGCAAGTAGTTTAGCCGCAAATCGAATTTTAAGGGACAGATAAAATGTAAAGTTTGATGGGTCTAGGACGCATAGTTTAGCCGGAAAACGCGTTTAAAGATAAAAATGTCCAATTTTTTTAAAATTAGTTTTTCGTGTCATTCGTTACATGGATTAAAAGGTGGCAGTTCCAAGATCACGAATATATAATTTTTAAGTCGCTGGGGCAAGTAGTTTAGCCGCAAATCGAATTTTAAGGGACAGAAAAAGTGTAAAGTTTGATGGGTCTAGGACGCATAGTTTAGCCGGAAAACGCGTTTAAAGATAAAAATGTCCAATTTTTTTAAAATTAGTTTTTCGTGTCATTCGTTACATTGATTAAAAGGTGGCAGTTCCAAGATCACGAATATATAATTTTTAAGTCGCTGGGGCAAGTAGTTTAGCCGCAAATCGAATTTTAAGGGACAGAAAAAGTGTAAAGTTTGATGGGTCTAGGACGCATAGTTTAGCCGGAAAACGCGTTTAAAGATAAAAATGTCCAATTTTTTTAAAATTAGTTTTTCGTGTCATTCGTTACATGGATTAAAAGGTGGCAGTTCCAAGATCACGAATATATAATTTTTAAGTCCCTGGGGCAAGTAGTTTAGCCGCAAATCGAATTTTAAGGGACAGATAAAATGTAAAGTTTGATGGGTCTAGGACGCATAGTTTAGCCGGAAAACGCGTTTAAAGATAAAAATGTCCAATTTTTTTAAAATTAGTTTTTCGTGTCATTCGTTACATGGATTAAAAGGTGGCAGTTCCAAGATCACGAATATATAATTTTTAAGTCGCTGGGGCAAGTAGTTTAGCCGCAAATCGAATTTTAAGGGACAGAAAAAGTGTAAAGTTTGATGGGTCTAGGACGCATAGTTTAGCCGGAAAACGCGTTTAAAGATAAAAATGTCCAAGTTTTTTAAAATTAGTTTTTCGTGTCATTCGTTACATTGATTAAAAGGTGGCAGTTCCAAGATCACGAATATATAATTTTTAAGTCGCTGGGGCAAGTAGTTTAGCCGCAAATCGAATTTTAAGGGACAGAAAAAGTGTAAAGTTTGATGGGTCTAGGACGCATAGTTTAGCCGGAAAACGCGTTTAAAGATAAAAATGTCCATTTTTTTTAAAATTAGTTTTTCGTGTCATTCGTTACATGGATTAAAAGGTGGCAGTTCCAAGATCACGAATATATAATTTTTAAGTCGCTGGGGCAAGTAGTTTAGCCGCAAATCGAATTTTAAGGGACAGAAAAAGTGTAAAGTTTGATGGGTCTAGGACGCATAGTTTAGCCGGAAAACGCGTTTAAAGATAAAAATGTCCAATTTTTTTAAAAATAGTTTTTCGTGTCATTCGTTACATGGATTAAAAGGTGGCAGTTCCAAGATCACGAATATATAATTTTTAAGTCCCTGGGCCAAGTAGTTTAGCCGCAAATCGAATTTTAAGGGACAGAAAAAGTGTAAAGTTTGATGGGTCTAGGACGCATAGTTTAGCCGGAAAACGCGTTTAAAGATAAAAATGTCCAATTTTTTTAAAATTAGTTTTTCGTGTCATTCGTTACATGGATTAAAAGGTGGCAGTTCCAAGATCACGAATATATAATTTTTAAGTCGCTGGGGCAAGTAGTTTAGCCGCAAATCGAATTTTAAGGGACAGATAAAATGTAAAGTTTGATGGGTCTAGGACGCATAGTTTAGCCGGAAAACGCGTTTAAAGATAAAAATGTCCAATTTTTTTAAAATTAGTTTTTCGTGTCATTCGTTACATGGATTAAAAGGTGGCAGTTCCAAGATCACGAATATATAATTTTTAAGTCGCTGGGGCAAGTAGTTTAGCCGCAAATCGAATTTTAAGGGACAGAAAAAGTGTAAAGTTTGATGGGTCTAGGACGCATAGTTTAGCCGGAAAACGCGTTTAAAGATAAAAATGTCCATTTTTTTTAAAATTAGTTTTTCGTGTCATTCGTTACATGGATTAAAAGGTGGCAGTTCCAAGATCACGAATATATAATTTTTAAGTCGCTGGGGCAAGTAGTTTAGCCGCAAATCGAATTTTAAGGGACAGAAAAAGTGTAAAGTTTGATGGGTCTAGGACGCATAGTTTAGCCGGAAAACGCGTTTAAAGATAAAAATGTCCAATTTTTTTAAAATTAGTTTTTCGTGTCATTCGTTACATGGATTAAAAGGTGGCAGTTCCAAGATCACGAATATATAATTTTTAAGTCCCTGGGGCAAGTAGTTTAGCCGCAAATCGAATTTTAAGGGACAGAAAAAGTGTAAAGTTTGATGGGTCTAGGACGCATAGTTTAGCCGGAAAACGCGTTTAAAGATAAAAATGTCCAATTTTTTTAAAATTAGTTTTTCGTGTCATTCGTTACATGGATTAAAAGGTGGCAGTTCCAAGATCACGAATATATAATTTTTAAGTCGCTGGGGTAAGTAGTTTAGCCGCAAATCGAATTTTAAGGGACAGATAAAATGTAAAGTTTGATGGGTTTAGGACGCATAGTTTAGCCGGAAAACGCGTTTAAAGATAAAAATGTCCAATTTTTTTAAAATTAGTTTTTCGTGTCATTCGTTACATTGATTAAAAGGTGGCAGTTCCAAGATCACGAATATATAATTTTTAAGTCGCTGGGGCAAGTAGTTTAGCCGCAAATCGAATTTTAAGGGACAGAAAAAGTGTAAAGTTTGATGGGTCTAGGACGCATAGTTTAGCCGGAAAACGCGTTTAAAGATAAAAATGTCCAATTTTTTTAAAATTAGTTTTTCGTGTCATTCGTTACATGGATTAAAAGGTGGCAGTTCCAAGATCACGAATATATAATTTTTAAGTCGCTGGGGCAAGTAGTTTAGCCGCAAATCGAATTTTAAGGGACAGAAAAAGTGTAAAGTTTGATGGGTCTAGGACGCATAGTTTAGCCGGAAAACGCGTTTAAAGATAAAAATGTCCATTTTTTTTAAAATTAGTTTTTCGTGTCATTCGTTACATGGATTAAAAGGTGGCAGTTCCAAGATCACGAATATATAATTTTTAAGTCCCTGGGGCGAGTAGTTAAGCCGCAAATCGAATTTTAAGGGACAGATAAAATGTAAAGTTTGATGGGTCTAGGACGCATAGTTTAGCCGGAAAACGCGTTTAAAGATAAAAATGTCCAATTTTTTTAAAATTAGTTTTTCGTGTCATTCGTTACATGGATTAAAAGGTGGCAGTTCCAAGATCACGAATATATAATTTTTAAGTCGCTGGGGCAAGTAGTTTAGCCGCAAATCGAATTTTAAGGGACAGAAAAAGTGTAAAGTTTGATGGGTCTAGGACGCATAGTTTAGCCGGAAAACGCGTTTAAAGATAAAAATGTCCAATTTTTTTTAAATTAGTTTTTCGTGTCATTCGTTACATTGATTAAAAGGTGGCAGTTCCAAGATCACGAATATATAATTTTTAAGTCGCTGGGGCAAGTAGTTTAGCCGCAAATCGAATTTTAAGGGACAGAAAAAGTGTAAAGTTTGATGGGTCTAGGACGCATAGTTTAGCCGGAAAACGCGTTTAAAGATAAAAATGTCCAATTTTTTTAAAATTAGTTTTTCGTGTCATTCGTTACATGGATTAAAAGGTGGCAGTTCCAAGATCACGAATATATAATTTTTAAGTCGCTGGGGCAAGTAGTTTAGCCGCAAATCGAATTTTAAGGGACAGATGAAATGTAAAGTTTGATGGGCCTAGGACGCATAGTTTAGCCGGAAAACGCGTTTAAAGATAAAAATGTCCAATTTTTTTAAAATTAGTTTTTCGTGTCATTCGTTACATTGATTAAAAGGTGGCAGTTCCAAGATCACGAATATATAATTTTTAAGTCGCTGGGGCAAGTAGTTTAGCCGCAAATCGAATTTTAAGGGACAGAAAAAGTGTAAAGTTTGATGGGTCTAGGACGCATAGTTTAGCCGGAAAACGCGTTTAAAGATAAAAATGTCCAATTTTTTTAAAATTAGTTTTTCGTGTCATTCGTTACATGGATTAAAAGGTGGCAGTTCCAAGATCACGAATATATAATTTTTAAGTCGCTGGGGCAAGTAGTTTAGCCGCAAATCGAATTTTAAGGGACAGATAAAATGTAAAGTTTGATGGGTCTAGGACGCATAGTTTAGCCGGAAAACGCGTTTAAAGATAAAAATGTCCAATTTTTTTAAAATTAGTTTTTCGTGTCATTCGTTACATGGATTAAAAGGTGGCAGTTCCAAGATCACGAATATATAATTTTTAAGTCGCTGGGGCAAGTAGTTTAGCCGCAAATCGAATTTTAAGGGACAGAAAAAGTGTAAAGTTTGATGGGTCTAGGACGCATAGTTTAGCCGGAAAACGCGTTTAAAGATAAAAATGTCCAATTTTTTTAAAATTAGTTTTTCGTGTCATTCGTTACATTGATTAAAAGGTGGCAGTTCCAAGATCACGAATATATAATTTTTAAGTCGCTGGGGCAAGTAGTTTAGCCGCAAATCGAATTTTAAGGGACAGAAAAAGTGTAAAGTTTGATGGGTCTAGGACGCATAGTTTAGCCGGAAAACGCGTTTAAAGACAAAAATGTCCAATTTTTTTAAAATTAGTTTTTCGTGTCATTCGTTACATGGATTAAAAGGTGGCAGTTCCAAGATCACGAATATATAATTTTTAAGTCGCTGGGGCAAGTAGTTTAGCCGCAAATCGAATTTTAAGGGACAGATAAAATGTAAAGTTTGATGGGTCTAGGACGCATAGTTTAGCCGGAAAACGCGTTTAAAGATAAAAATGTCCAATTTTTTTAAAATTAGTTTTTCGTGTCATTCGTTACATGGATTAAAAGGTGGCAGTTCCAAGATCACGAATATATAATTTTTAAGTCGCTGGGGCAAGTAGTTTAGCCGCAAATCGAATTTTAAGGGACAGAAAAAGTGTAAAGTTTGATGGGTCTAGGACGCATAGTTTAGCCGGAAAACGCGTTTAAAGATAAAAATGTCCAATTTTTTTAAAATTAGTTTTTCGTGTCATTCGTTACATTGATTAAAAGGTGGCAGTTCCAAGATCACGAATATATAATTTTTAAGTCGCTGGGGCAAGTAGTTTAGCCGCAAATCGAATTTTAAGGGACAGAAAAAGTGTAAAGTTTGATGGGTCTAGGACGCATAGTTTAGCCGGAAAACGCGTTTAAAGATAAAAATGTCCAATTTTTTTAAAATTAGTTTTTCGTGTCATTCGTTACATGGATTAAAAGGTGGCAGTTCCAAGATCACGAATATATAATTTTTAAGTCGCTGGGGCAAGTAGTTTAGCCGCAAATCGAATTTTAAGGGACAGAAAAAGTGTAAAGTTTGATGGGTCTAGGACGCATAGTTTAGCCGGAAAACGCGTTTAAAGATAAAAATGTCCAATTTTTTTAAAATTAGTTTTTCGTGTCATTCGTTACATTGATTAAAAGGTGGCAGTTCCAAGATCACGAATATATAATTTTTAAGTCGCTGGGGCAAGTAGTTTAGCCGCAAATCGAATTTTAAGGGACAGAAAAAGTGTAAAGTTTGATGGGTCTAGGACGCATAGTTTAGCCGGAAAACGCGTTTAAAGATAAAAATGTCCATTTTTTTTAAAATTAGTTTTTCGTGTCATTCGTTACATGGATTAAAAGGTGGCAGTTCCAAGATCACGAATATATAATTTTTAAGTCGCTGGGGCAAGTAGTTTAGCCGCAAATCGAATTTTAAGGGACAGATAAAATGTAAAGTTTGATGGGTCTAGGACTCATAGTTTAGCCGGAAAACGCGTTTAAAGATAAAAATGTCGAATTTTTTTAAAATTAGTTTTTCGTGTCATTCGTTACATGGATTAAAAGGTGGCAGTTCCAAGATCACGAATATATAATTTTTAAGTCGCTGGGGCAAGTAGTTTAGCCGCAAATCGAATTTTAAGGGACAGATAAAATGTAAAGTTTGATGGGTCTAGGACGCATAGTTTAGCCGGAAAACGCGTTTAAAGATAAAAATGTCCAATTTTTTTAAAATTAGTTTTTCGTGTCATTCGTTACATGGATTAAAAGGTGGCAGTTCCAAGATCACGAATATATAATTTTTAAGTCGCTGGGGTAAGTAGTTTAGCCGCAAATCGAATTTTAAGGGACAGATAAAATGTAAAGTTTGATGGGTCTAGGACGCATAGTTTAGCCGGAAAACGCGTTTAAAGATAAAAATGTCCAATTTTTTTAAAATTAGTTTTTCGTGTCATTCGTTACATGGATTAAAAGGTGGCAGTTCCAAGATCACGAATATATAATTTTTAAGTCGCTGGGGCAAGTAGTTTAGCCGCAAATCGAATTTTAAGGGACAGATAAAATGTAAAGTTTGATGGGTCTAGGACGCATAGTTTAGCCGGAAAACGCGTTTAAAGATAAAAATGTCCAATTTTTTTAAAATTAGTTTTTCGTGTCATTCATTACATGGATTAAAAGGTGGCAGTTCCAAGATCACGAATATATAATTTTTAAGTCGCTGGGGCAAGTAGTTTAGCCGCAAATCGAATTTTAAGGGACAGAAAAAGTGTAAAGTTTGATGGGTCTAGGACGCATAGTTTAGCCGGAAAACGCGTTTAAAGATAAAAATGTCCAATTTTTTTTAAATTAGTTTTTCGTGTCATTCGTTACATTGATTAAAAGGTGGCAGTTCCAAGATCACGAATATATAATTTTTAAGTCGCTGGGGCAAGTAGTTTAGCCGCAAATCGAATTTTAAGGGACAGAAAAAGTGTAAAGTTTGATGGGTCTAGGACGCATAGTTTAGCCGGAAAACGCGTTTAAAGATAAAAATGTCCAATTTTTTTAAAATTAGTTTTTCGTGTCATTCGTTACATGGATTAAAAGGTGGCAGTTCCAAGATCACGAATATATAATTTTTAAGTCGCTGGGGCAAGTAGTTTAGCCGCAAATCGAATTTTAAGGGACAGATAAAATGTAAAGTTTGATGGGTCTAGGACGCATAGTTTAGCCGGAAAACGCGTTTAAAGATAAAAATGTCCAATTTTTTTAAAATTAGTTTTTCGTGTCATTCGTTACATTGATTAAAAGGTGGCAGTTCCAAGATCACGAATATATAATTTTTAAGTCGCTGGGGCAAGTAGTTTAGCCGCAAATCGAATTTTAAGGGACAGAAAAAGTGTAAAGTTTGATGGGTCTAGGACGCATAGTTTAGCCGGAAAACGCGTTTAAAGATAAAAATGTCCAATTTTTTTAAAATTAGTTTTTCGTGTCATTCGTTACATGGATTAAAAGGTGGCAGTTCCAAGATCACGAATATATAATTTTTAAGTCGCTGGGGCAAGTAGTTTAGCCGCAAATCGAATTTTAAGGGACAGATAAAATGTAAAGTTTGATGGGTCTAGGACGCATAGTTTAGCCGGAAAACGCGTTTAAAGATAAAAATGTCCAATTTTTTTAAAATTAGTTTTTCGTGTCATTCGTTACATGGATTAAAAGGTGGCAGTTCCAAGATCACGAATATATAATTTTTAAGTCGCTGGGGCAAGTAGTTTAGCCGCAAATCGAATTTTATGGGACAGAAAAAGTGTAAAGTTTGATGGGTCTAGGACGCATAGTTTAGCCGGAAAACGCGTTTAAAGATAAAAATGTCCAATTTTTTTAAAATTAGTTTTTCGTGTCATTCGTTACATTGATTAAAAGGTGGCAGTTCCAAGATCACGAATATATAATTTTTAAGTCGCTGGGGCAAGTAGTTTAGCCGCAAATCGAATTTTAAGGGACAGAAAAGTGTAAAGTTTGATGGGTCTAGGACGCATAGTTTAGCCGGAAAACGCGTTTAAAGATAAAAATGTCCAATTTTTTTAAAATTAGTTTTTCGTGTCATTCGTTACATGGATTAAAAGGTGGCAGTTCCAAGATCACGAATATATAATTTTTAAGTCGCTGGGGCAAGTAGTTTAGCCGCAAATCGAATTTTAAGGGACAGATAAAATGTAAAGTTTGATGGGTCTAGGACGCATAGTTTAGCCGGAAAACGCGTTTAAAGATAAAAATGTCCAATTTTTTTAAAATTAGTTTTTCGTGTCATTCGTTACATGGATTAAAAGGTGGCAGTTCCAAGATCACGAATATATAATTTTTAAGTCGCTGGGGCAAGTAGTTTAGCCGCAAATCGAATTTTAAGGGACAGAAAAAGTGTAAAGTTTGATGGGTCTAGGACGCATAGTTTAGCCGGAAAACGCGTTTAAAGATAAAAATGTCCAATTTTTTTAAAATTAGTTTTTCGTGTCATTCGTTACATTGATTAAAAGGTGGCAGTTCCAAGATCACGAATATATAATTTTTAAGTCGCTGGGGCAAGTAGTTTAGCCGCAAATCGAATTTTAAGGGACAGAAAAAGTGTAAAGTTTGATGGGTCTAGGACGCATAGTTTAGCCGGAAAACGCGTTTAAAGATAAAAATGTCCAATTTTTTTAAAATTAGTTTTTCGTGTCATTCGTTACATTGATTAAAAGGTGGCAGTTCCAAGATCACGAATATATAATTTTTAAGTCGCTGGGGCAAGTAGTTTAGCCGCAAATCGAATTTTAAGGGACAGAAAAAGTGTAAAGTTTGATGGGTCTAGGACGCATAGTTTAGCCGGAAAACGCGTTTAAAGATAAAAATGTCCAATTTTTTTAAAATTAGTTTTTCGTGTCATTCGTTACATTGATTAAAAGGTGGCAGTTCCAAGATCACGAATATATAATTTTTAAGTCGCTGGGGCAAGTAGTTTAGCCACAAATCGAATTTTAAGGGACAGAAAAAGTGTAAAGTTTGATGGGTCTAGGACGCATAGTTTAGCCGGAAAACGCGTTTAAAGATAAAAATGTCCATTTTTTTTAAAATTAGTTTTTCGTGTCATTCGTTACATGGATTAAAAGGTGGCAGTTCCAAGATCACGAATATATAATTTTTAAGTCGCTGGGGCAAGTAGTTTAGCCGCAAATCGAATTTTAAGGGACAGATAAAATGTAAAGTTTGATGGGTCTAGGACGCATAGTTTAGCCGGAAAACGCGTTTAAAGATAAAAATGTCCAATTTTTTTAAAATTAGTTTTTCGTGTCATTCGTTACATGGACTAAAAGGTGGCAGTTCCAAGATCACGAATATATAATTTTTAAGTCGCTGGGGCAAGTAGTTTAGCCGCAAATCGAATTTTAAGGGACAGAAAAAGTGTAAAGTTTGATGGGTCTAGGACGCATAGTTTAGCCGGAAAACGCGCTTAAAGATAAAAATGTCCAATTTTTTTAAAATTAGTTTTTCGTTTCATTCGTTACATTGATTAAAAGGTGGCAGTTCCAAGATCACGAATATATAATTTTTAAGTCGCTGGGGCAAGTAGTTTAGCCGCAAATCGAATTTTAAGGGACAGAAAAAGTGTAAAGTTTGATGGGTCTAGGACGCATAGTTTAGCCGGAAAACGCGTTTAAAGATAAAAATGTCCATTTTTTTTTTAAATTAGTTTTTCGTGTCATTCGTTACATGGATTAAAAGGTGGCAGTTCCAAGATCACGAATATATAATTTTTAAGTCGCTGGGGCAAGTAGTTTAGCCGCAAATCGAATTTTAAGGGACAGAAAAAGTGTAAAGTTTGATGGGTCTAGGACGCATAGTTTAGCCGGAAAACGCGCTTAAAGATAAAAATGTCCAATTTTTTTAAAAATAGTTTTTCGTGTCATTCGTTACATGGATTAAAAGGTGGCAGTTCCAAGATCACGAATATATAATTTTTAAGTCCCTGGGGCAAGTAGTTTAGCCGCAAATCGAATTTTAAGGGACAGAAAAAGTGTAAAGTTTGATGGGTCTAGGACGCATAGTTTAGCCGGAAAACGCGTTTAAAGATAAAAATGTCCAATTTTTTTAAAATTAGTTTTTCGTGTCATTCGTTACATGGATTAAAAGGTGGCAGTTCCAAGATCACGAATATATAATTTTTAAGTCGCTGGGGCAAGTAGTTTAGCCGCAAATCGAATTTTAAGGGACAGATAAAATGTAAAGTTTGATGGGTCTAGGACGCAAAGTTTAGCCGGAAAACGCGTTTAAAGATAAAAATGTCCAATTTTTTTAAAATTAGTTTTTCGTGTCATTCGTTACATGGATTAAAAGGTGGCAGTTCCAAGATCACGAATATATAATTTTTAAGTCGCTGGGGTAAGTAGTTTAGCCGCAAATCGAATTTTAAGGGACAGATAAAATGTAAAGTTTGATGGGTCTAGGACGCATAGTTTAGCCGGAAAACGCGTTTAAAGATAAAAATGTCCAATTTTTTTTTTAAATTAGTTTTTCGTGTCATTCGTTACATGGATTAAAAGGTGGCAGTTCCAAGATCACGAATATATAATTTTTAAGTCGCTGGGGCAAGTAGTTTAGCCGCAAATCGAATTTTAAGGGACAGATAAAATGTAAAGTTTGATGGGTCTAGGACGCATAGTTTAGCCGGAAAACGCGTTTAAAGATAAAAATGTCCAATTTTTTTTAAAATTAGTTTTTCGTGTCATTCGTTACATGGATTAAAAGGTGGCAGTTCCAAGATCACGAATATATAATTTTTAAGTCGCTGGGGCAAGTAGTTTAGCCGCAAATCGAATTTTAAGGGACAGAAAAAGTGTAAAGTTTGATGGGTCTAGGACGCATAGTTTAGCCGGAAAACGCGTTTAAAGATAAAAATGTCCAATTTTTTTAAAATTAGTTTTTCGTGTCATTCGTTACATTGATTAAAAGGTGGCAGTTCCAAGATCACGAATATATAATTTTTAAGTCGCTGGGGCAAGTAGTTTAGCCGCAAATCGAATTTTAAGGGACAGAAAAAGTGTAAAGTTTGATGGGTCTAGGACGCATAGTTTAGCCGGAAAACGCGTTTAAAGATAAAAATGTCCAATTTTTTTAAAATTAGTTTTTCGTGTCATTCGTTACATGGATTAAAAGGTGGCAGTTCCAAGATCACGAATATATAATTTTTAAGTCGCTGGGGCAAGTAGTTTAGCCGCAAATCGAATTTTAAGGGACAGATAAAATGTAAAGTTTGATGGGTCTAGGACGCATAGTTTAGCCGGAAAACGCGTTTAAAGATAAAAATGTCCAATTTTTTTAAAATTAGTTTTTCGTGTCATTCGTTACATGGATTAAAAGGTGGCAGTTCCAAGATCACGAATATATAATTTTTAAGTCGCTGGGGCAAGTAGTTTAGCCGCAAATCGAATTTTAAGGGACAGAAAAAGTGTAAAGTTTGATGGGTCTAGGACGCATAGTTTAGCCGGAAAACGCGTTTAAAGATAAAAATGTCCAATTTTTTTAAAATTAGTTTTTCGTGTCATTCGTTACATTGATTAAAAGGTGGCAGTTCCAAGATCACGAATATATAATTTTTAAGTCGCTGGGGCAAGTAGTTTAGCCGCAAATCGAATTTTAAGGGACAGAAAAAGTGTAAAGTTTGATGGGTCTAGGACGCATAGTTTAGCCGGAAAACGCGTTTAAAGATAAAAATGTCCAATTTTTTTAAAATTAGTTTTTCGTGTCATTCGTTACACGGATTAAAAGGTGGCAGTTCCAAGATCACGAATATATAATTTTTAAGTCGCTGGGGCAAGTAGTTTAGCCGCAAATCGAATTTTAAGGGACAGAAAAAGTGTAAAGTTTGATGGGTCTAGGACGCATAGTTTAGCCGGAAAACGCGTTTAAAGATAAAAATGTCCAATTTTTTTTAAAAATAGTTTTTCGTGTCATTCGTTACATGGAATAAAAGGTGGCAGTTCCAAGATCACGAATATATAATTTTTAAGTCCCTGGGGCAAGTAGTTTAGCCGCAAATCGAATTTTAAGGGACAGAAAAAGTGTTAAGTTTGATGGGTCTAGGACGCATAGTTTAGCCGGAAAACGCGTTTAAAGATAAAAATGTCCAATTTTTTTAAAATTAGTTTTTCGTGTCATTCGTTACATGGATTAAAAGGTGGCAGTTCCAAGATCACGAATATATAATTTTTAAGTCGCTGGGGCAAGTAGTTTAGCCGCAAATCGAATTTTAAGGGACAGATAAAATGTAAAGTTTGATGGGTCTAGGACGCATAGTTTAGCCGGAAAACGCGTTTAAAGATAAAAATGTCCAATTTTTTTAAAATTAGTTTTTCGTGTCATTCGTTACATGGATTAAAAGGTGGCAGTTCCAAGATCACGAATATATAATTTTTAAGTCGCTGGGGCAAGTAGTTTAGCCGCAAATCGAATTTTAAGGGACAGAAAAAGTGTAAAGTTTGATGGGTCTAGGACGCATAGTTTAGCCGGAAAACGCGTTTAAAGATAAAAATGTCCAATTTTTTTAAAATTAGTTTTTCGTGTCATTCGTTACATGGATTAAAAGGTGGCAGTTCCAAGATCACGAATATATAATTTTTAAGTCGCTGGGGCAAGTAGTTTAGCCGCAAATCGAATTTTAAGGGACAGAAAAAGTGTAAAGTTTGATGGGTCTAGGACGCATAGTTTAGCCGGAAAACGCGTTTAAAGATAAAAATGTCCAATTTTTTTAAAAATAGTTTTTCGTGTCATTCGTTACATGGATTAAAAGGTGGCAGTTCCAAGATCACGAATATATAATTTTTAAGTCCCTGGGGCAAGTAGTTTAGCCGCAAATCGAATTTTAAGGGACAGAAAAAGTGTAAAGTTTGATGGGTCTAAGACGCATAGTTTAGCCGGAAAACGCGTTTAAAGATAAAAATGTCCAATTTTTTTAAAATTAGTTTTTCGTGTCATTCGTTACATGGATTAAAAGGTGACAGTTCCAAGATCACGAATATATAATTTTTAAGTCGCTGGGGCAAGTAGTTTAGCCGCAAATCGAATTTTAAGGGACAGATAAAATGTAAAGTTTGATGGGTCTAGGACGCATAGTTTAGCCGGAAAACGCGTTTAAAGATAAAAATGTCCAATTTTTTTAAAATTAGTTTTTCGTGTCATTCGTTACATGGATTAAAAGGTGGCAGTTCCAAGATCACGAATATATAATTTTTAAGTCGCTGGGGTAAGTAGTTTAGCCGCAAATCGAATTTTAAGGGACAGATAAAATGTAAAGTTTAATGGGTCTAGGACGCATAGTTTAGCCGGAAAACGCGTTTAAAGATAAAAATGTCCAATTTTTTTAAAATTAGTGTTTCGTGCCATTCGTTACATGGATTAAAAGGTGGCAGTTCCAAGATCACGAATATATAATTTTTAAGTCGCTGGGGCAAGTAGTTTAGCCGCAAATCGAATTTTAAGGGACAGATAAAATGTAAAGTTTGATGGGTCTAGGACGCATAGTTTAGCCGGAAAACGCGTTTAAAGATAAAAATGTCCAATTTTTTTAAAATTAGTTTTTCGTGTCATTCGTTACATGGATTAAAAGGTGGCAGTTCCAAGATCACGAATATATAATTTTTAAGTCGCTGGGGCAAGTAGTTTAGCCGCAAATCGAATTTTAAGGGACAGATAAAATGTAAAGTTTGATGGGTCTAGGACGCATAGTTTAGCCGGAAAACGCGTTTAAAGATAAAAATGTCCAATTTTTTTAAAATTAGTTTTTCGTGTCATTCGTTACATGGATTAAAAGGTGGCAGTTCCAAGATCACGAATATATAATTTTTAAGTCGCTGGGGTAAGTAGTTTAGCCGCAAATCGAATTTTAAGGGACAGATAAAATGTAAAGTTTGATGGGTCTAGGACGCATAGTTTAGCCGGAAAACGCGTTTAAAGATAAAAATGTCCAATTTTTTTAAAATTAGTTTTTCGTGTCATTCGTTACATGGATTAAAAGGTGGCAGTTCCAAGATCACGAATATATAATTTTTAAGTCGCTGGGGCAAGTAGTTTAGCCGCAAATCGAATTTTAAGGGACAGATAAAATGTAAAGTTTGATGGGTCTAGGACGCATAGTTTAGCCGGAAAACGCGTTTAAAGATAAAAATGTCCAATTTTTTTAAAATTAGTTTTTCGTGTCATTCATTACATGGATTAAAAGGTGGCAGTTCCAAGATCACGAATATATAATTTTTAAGTCGCTGGGGCAAGTAGTTTAGCCGCAAATCGAATTTTAAGGGACAGAAAAAGTGTAAAGTTTGATGGGTCTAGGACGCATAGTTTAGCCGGAAAACGCGTTTAAAGATAAAAATGTCCAATTTTTTTAAAATTAGTTTTTCGTGTCATTCGTTACATTGATTAAAAGGTGGCAGTTCCAAGATCACGAATATATAATTTTTAAGTCGCTGGGGCAAGTAGTTTAGCCGCAAATCGAATTTTAAGGGACAGAAAAAGTGTAAAGTTTGATGGGTCTAGGACGCATAGTTTAGCCGGAAAACGCGTTTAAAGATAAAAATGTCCAATTTTTTTAAAATTAGTTTTTCGTGTCATTCGTTACATGGATTAAAAGGTGGCAGTTCCAAGATCACGAATATATAATTTTTAAGTCGCTGGGGCAAGTAGTTTAGCCGCAAATCGAATTTTAAGGGACAGATAAAATGTAAAGTTTGATGGGTCTAGGACGCATAGTTTAGCCGGAAAACGCGTTTAAAGATAAAAATGTCCAATTTTTTTAAAATTAGTTTTTCGTGTCATTCGTTACATGGATTAAAAGGTGGCAGTTCCAAGATCACGAATATATAATTTTTAAGTCGCTGGGGCAAGTAGTTTAGCCGCAAATCGAATTTTAAGGGACAGAAAAAGTGTAAAGTTTGATGGGTCTAGGACGCATAGTTTAGCCGGAAAACGCGTTTAAAGATAAAAATGTCCAATTTTTTTAAAATTAGTTTTTCGTGTCATTCGTTACATTGATTAAAAGGTGGCAGTTCCAAGATCACGAATATATAATTTTTAAGTCGCTGGGGCAAGTAGTTTAGCCGCAAATCGAATTTTAAGGGACAGAAAAAGTGTAAAGTTTGATGGGTCTAGGACGCATAGTTTAGCCGGAAAACGCGTTTAAAGATAAAAATGTCCAATTTTTTTAAAATTAGTTTTTCGTGTCATTCGTTACATGGATTAAAAGGTGGCAGTTCCAAGATCACGAATATATAATTTTTAAGTCGCTGGGGCAAGTAGTTTAGCCGCAAATCGAATTTTAAGGGACAGATAAAATGTAAAGTTTGATGGGTCTAGGACGCATAGTTTAGCCGGAAAACGCGTTTAAAGATAAAAATGTCCAATTTTTTTAAAATTAGTTTTTCGTGTCATTCGTTACATGGATTAAAAGGTGGCAGTTCCAAGATCACGAATATATAATTTTTAAGTCGCTGGGGCAAGTAGTTTAGCCGCAAATCGAATTTTAAGGGACAGAAAAAGTGTAAAGTTTGATGGGTCTAGGACGCATAGTTTAGCCGGAAAACGCGTTTAAAGATAAAAATGTCCAATTTTTTTAAAATTAGTTTTTCGTGTCATTCGTTACATTGATTAAAAGGTGGCAGTTCCAAGATCACGAATATATAATTTTTAAGTCGCTGGGGCAAGTAGTTTAGCCGCAAATCGAATTTTAAGGGACAGAAAAAGTGTAAAGTTTGATGGGTCTAGGACGCATAGTTTAGCCGGAAAACGCGTTTAAAGATAAAAATGTCCAATTTTTTTAAAATTAGTTTTTCGTGTCATTCGTTACATTGATTAAAAGGTGGCAGTTCCAAGATCACGAATATATAATTTTTAAGTCGCTGGGGCAAGTAGTTTAGCCGCAAATCGAATTTTAAGGGACAGATAAAATGTAAAGTTTGATGGGTCTAGGACGCATAGTTTAGCCGGAAAACGCGTTTAAAGATAAAAGTGTCCAATTTTTTTAAAATTAGTTTTTCGTGTCATTCGTTACATGGATTAAAAGGTGGCAGTTCCAAGATCACGAATATATAATTTTTAAGTCGCTGGGGCAAGTAGTTTAGCCGCAAATCGAATTTTAAGGGACAGAAAAAGTGTAAAGTTTGATGGGTCTAGGACGCATAGTTTAGCCGGAAAACGCGTTTAAAGATAAAAATGTCCAATTTTTTTAAAATTAGTTTTTCGTGTCATTCGTTACATTGATTAAAAGGTGGCAGTTCCAAGATCACGAATATATAATTTTTAAGTCGCTGGGGCAAGTAGTTTAGCCACAAATCGAATTTTAAGGGACAGAAAAAGTGTAAAGTTTGATGGGTCTAGGACGCATAGTTTAGCCGGAAAACGCGTTTAAAGATAAAAATGTCCATTTTTTTTAAAATTAGTTTTTCGTGTCATTCGTTACATGGATTAAAAGGTGGCAGTTCCAAGATCACGAATATATAATTTTTAAGTCGCTGGGGCAAGTAGTTTAGCCGCAAATCGAATTTTAAGGGACAGATAAAATGTAAAGTTTGATGGGTCTAGGACGCATAGTTTAGCCGGAAAACGCGTTTAAAGATAAAAATGTCCAATTTTTTTAAAATTAGTTTTTCGTGTCATTCGTTACATGGACTAAAAGGTGGCAGTTCCAAGATCACGAATATATAATTTTTAAGTCGCTGGGGCAAGTAGTTTAGCCGCAAATCGAATTTTAAGGGACAGAAAAAGTGTAAAGTTTGATGGGTCTAGGACGCATAGTTTAGCCGGAAAACGCGCTTAAAGATAAAAATGTCCAATTTTTTTAAAATTAGTTTTTCGTTTCATTCGTTACATTGATTAAAAGGTGGCAGTTCCAAGATCACGAATATATAATTTTTAAGTCGCTGGGGCAAGTAGTTTAGCCGCAAATCGAATTTTAAGGGACAGAAAAAGTGTAAAGTTTGATGGGTCTAGGACGCATAGTTTAGCCGGAAAACGCGTTTAAAGATAAAAATGTCCATTTTTTTTTTTAAATTAGTTTTTCGTGTCATTCGTTACATGGATTAAAAGGTGGCAGTTCCAAGATCACGAATATATAATTTTTAAGTCGCTGGGGCAAGTAGTTTAGCCGCAAATCGAATTTTAAGGGACAGAAAAAGTGTAAAGTTTGATGGGTCTAGGACGCATAGTTTAGCCGGAAAACGCGTTTAAAGATAAAAATGTCCAATTTTTTTAAAAATAGTTTTTCGTGTCATTCGTTACATGGATTAAAAGGTGGCAGTTCCAAGATCACGAATATATAATTTTTAAGTCCCTGGGGCAAGTAGTTTAGCCGCAAATCGAATTTTAAGGGACAGAAAAAGTGTAAAGTTTGATGGGTCTAGGACGCATAGTTTAGCCGGAAAACGCGTTTAAAGATAAAAATGTCCAATTTTTTTAAAATTAGTTTTTCGTGTCATTCGTTACATGGATTAAAATGTGGCAGTTCCAAGATCACGAATATATAATTTTTAAGTCGCTGGGGCAAGTAGTTTAGCCGCAAATCGAATTTTAAGGGACAGATAAAATGTAAAGTTTGATGGGTCTAGGACGCAAAGTTTAGCCGGAAAACGCGTTTAAAGATAAAAATGTCCAATTTTTTTAAAATTAGTTTTTCGTGTCATTCGTTACATGGATTAAAAGGTGGCAGTTCCAAGATCACGAATATATAATTTTTAAGTCGCTGGGGTAAGTAGTTTAGCCGCAAATCGAATTTTAAGGGACAGATAAAATGTAAAGTTTGATGGGTCTAGGACGCATAGTTTAGCCGGAAAACGCGTTTAAAGATAAAAATGTCCAATTTTTTTTTTAAATTAGTTTTTCGTGTCATTCGTTACATGGATTAAAAGGTGGCAGTTCCAAGATCACGAATATGTAATTTTTAAGTCGCTGGGGCAAGTAGTTTAGCCGCAAATCGAATTTTAAGGGACAGATAAAATGTAAAGTTTGATGGGTCTAGGACGCATAGTTTAGCCGGAAAACGCGTTTAAAGATAAAAATGTCCAATTTTTTTTAAAATTAGTTTTTCGTGTCATTCGTTACATGGATTAAAAGGTGGCAGTTCCAAGATCACGAATATATAATTTTTAAGTCGCTGGGGCAAGTAGTTTAGCCGCAAATCGAATTTTAAGGGACAGAAAAAGTGTAAAGTTTGATGGGTCTAGGACGCATAGTTTAGCCGGAAAACGCGTTTAAAGATAAAAATGTCCAATTTTTTTAAAATTAGTTTTTCGTGTCATTCGTTACATTGATTAAAAGGTGGCAGTTCCAAGATCACGAATATATAATTTTTAAGTCGCTGGGGCAAGTAGTTTAGCCGCAAATCGAATTTTAAGGGACAGAAAAAGTGTAAAGTTTGATGGGTCTAGGACGCATAGTTTAGCCGGAAAACGCGTTTAAAGATAAAAATGTCCAATTTTTTTAAAATTAGTTTTTCGTGTCATTCGTTACATGGATTAAAAGGTGGCAGTTCCAAGATCACGAATATATAATTTTTAAGTCGCTGGGGCAAGTAGTTTAGCCGCAAATCGAATTTTAAGGGACAGATAAAATGTAAAGTTTGATGGGTCTAGGACGCATAGTTTAGCCGGAAAACGCGTTTAAAGATAAAAATGTCCAATTTTTTTAAAATTAGTTTTTCGTGTCATTCGTTACATGGATTAAAAGGTGGCAGTTCCAAGATCACGAATATATAATTTTTAAGTCGCTGGGGCAAGTAGTTTAGCCGCAAATCGAATTTTAAGGGACAGAAAAAGTGTAAAGTTTGATGGGTCTAGGACGCATAGTTTAGCCGGAAAACGCGTTTAAAGATAAAAATGTCCAATTTTTTTAAAATTAGTTTTTCGTGTCATTCGTTACATTGATTAAAAGGTGGCAGTTCCAAGATCACGAATATATAATTTTTAAGTCGCTGGGGCAAGTAGTTTAGCCGCAAATCGAATTTTAAGGGACAGAAAAAGTGTAAAGTTTGATGGGTCTAGGACGCATAGTTTAGCCGGAAAACGCGTTTAAAGATAAAAATGTCCAATTTTTTTAAAATTAGTTTTTCGTGTCATTCGTTACACGGATTAAAAGGTGGCAGTTCCAAGATCACGAATATATAATTTTTAAGTCGCTGGGGCAAGTAGTTTAGCCGCAAATCGAATTTTAAGGGACAGAAAAAGTGTAAAGTTTGATGGGTCTAGGACGCATAGTTTAGCCGGAAAACGCGTTTAAAGATAAAAATGTCCAATTTTTTTAAAATTAGTTTTTCGTGTCATTCGTTACATGTTTTAAAAGGTGGCAGTTCCAAGATCACGAATATATAATTTTTAAGTCGCTGGGGCAAGTAGTTTAGCCGCAAATCGAATTTTAAGGGACAGATAAAATGTAAAGTTTGATGGGTCTAGGACGCATAGTTTAGCCGGAAAACGCGTTTAAAGATAAAAATGTCCAATTTTTTTAAAATTAGTTTTTCGTGTCATTCGTTACATGGATTAAAAGGTGGCAGTTCCAAGATCACGAATATATAATTTTTAAGTCGCTGGGGCAAGTAGTTTAGCCGCAAATCGAATTTTAAGGGACAGTAAAAGTGTAAAGTTTGATGGGTCTAGGACGCATAGTTTAGCCGGAAAACGCGTTTAAAGATAAAAATGTCCATTTTTTTTAAAATTAGTTTTTGGTGTCATTCGTTACATGGATTAAAAGGTGGCAGTTCCAAGATCACGAATATATAATTTTTAAGTCGCTGGGGCAAGTAGTTTAGCCGCAAATCGAATTTTAAGGGACAGAAAAAGTGTAAAGTTTGATGGGTCTAGGACGCATAGTTTAGCCGGAAAACGCGTTTAAAGATAAAAATGTCCAATTTTTTTTAAAAATAGTTTTTCGTGTCATTCGTTACATGGAATAAAAGGTGGCAGTTCCAAGATCACGAATATATAATTTTTAAGTCCCTGGGGCAAGTAGTTTAGCCGCAAATCGAATTTTAAGGGACAGAAAAAGTGTTAAGTTTGATGGGTCTAGGACGCATAGTTTAGCCGGAAAACGCGTTTAAAGATAAAAATGTCCAATTTTTTTAAAATTAGTTTTTCGTGTCATTCGTTACATGGATTAAAAGGTGGCAGTTCCAAGATCACGAATATATAATTTTTAAGTCGCTGGGGCAAGTAGTTTAGCCGCAAATCGAATTTTAAGGGACAGATAAAATGTAAAGTTTGATGGGTCTAGGACGCATAGTTTAGCCGGAAAACGCGTTTAAAGATAAAAATGTCCAATTTTTTTAAAATTAGTTTTTCGTGTCATTCGTTACATGGATTAAAAGGTGGCAGTTCCAAGATCACGAATATATAATTTTTAAGTCGCTGGGGCAAGTAGTTTAGCCGCAAATCGAATTTTAAGGGACAGAAAAAGTGTAAAGTTTGATGGGTCTAGGACGCATAGTTTAGCCGGAAAACGCGTTTAAAGATAAAAATGTCCAATTTTTTTAAAATTAGTTTTTCGTGTCATTCGTTACATGGATTAAAAGGTGGCAGTTCCAAGATCACGAATATATAATTTTTAAGTCGCTGGGGCAAGTAGTTTAGCCGCAAATCGAATTTTAAGGGACAGAAAAAGTGTAAAGTTTGATGGGTCTAGGACGCATAGTTTAGCCGGAAAACGCGTTTAAAGATAAAAATGTCCAATTTTTTTAAAAATAGTTTTTCGTGTCATTCGTTACATGGATTAAAAGGTGGCAGTTCCAAGATCACGAATATATAATTTTTAAGTCCCTGGGGCAAGTAGTTTAGCCGCAAATCGAATTTTAAGGGACAGAAAAAGTGTAAAGTTTGATGGGTCTAAGACGCATAGTTTAGCCGGAAAACGCGTTTAAAGATAAAAATGTCCAATTTTTTTAAAATTAGTTTTTCGTGTCATTCGTTACATGGATTAAAAGGTGACAGTTCCAAGATCACGAATATATAATTTTTAAGTCGCTGGGGCAAGTAGTTTAGCCGCAAATCGAATTTTAAGGGACAGATAAAATGTAAAGTTTGATGGGTCTAGGACGCATAGTTTAGCCGGAAAACGCGTTTAAAGATAAAAATGTCCAATTTTTTTAAAATTAGTTTTTCGTGTCATTCGTTACATGGATTAAAAGGTGGCAGTTCCAAGATCACGAATATATAATTTTTAAGTCGCTGGGGTAAGTAGTTTAGCCGCAAATCGAATTTTAAGGGACAGATAAAATGTAAAGTTTAATGGGTCTAGGACGCATAGTTTAGCCGGAAAACGCGTTTAAAGATAAAAATGTCCAATTTTTTTAAAATTAGTGTTTCGTGTCATTCGTTACATGGATTAAAAGGTGGCAGTTCCAAGATCACGAATATATAATTTTTAAGTCGCTGGGGCAAGTAGTTTAGCCGCAAATCGAATTTTAAGGGACAGATAAAATGTAAAGTTTGATGGGTCTAGGACGCATAGTTTAGCCGGAAAACGCGTTTAAAGATAAAAATGTCCAATTTTTTTAAAATTAGTTTTTCGTGTCATTCGTTACATGGATTAAAAGGTGGCAGTTCCAAGATCACGAATATATAATTTTTAAGTCGCTGGGGCAAGTAGTTTAGCCGCAAATCGAATTTTAAGGGACAGAAAAAGTGTAAAGTTTGATGGGTCTAGGACGCATAGTTTAGCCGGAAAACGCGTTTAAAGATAAAAATGTCCAATTTTTTTAAAATTAGTTTTTCGTGTCATTCGTTACATTGATTAAAAGGTGGCAGTTCCAAGATCACGAATATATAATTTTTAAGTCGCTGGGGCAAGTAGTTTAGCCGCAAATCGAATTTTAAGGGACAGAAAAAGTGTAAAGTTTGATGGGTCTAGGACGCATAGTTAAGCCGGAAAACGCGTTTAAAGATAAAAATGTCCAATTTTTTTAAAATTAGTTTTTCGTGTCATTCGTTACATGGATTAAAAGGTGGCAGTTCCAAGATCACGAATATATAATTTTTAAGTCGCTGGGGCAAGTAGTTTAGCCGCAAATCGAATTTTAAGGGACAGATAAAATGTAAAGTTTGATGGGTCTAGGACGCATAGTTTAGCCGGAAAACGCGTTTAAAGATAAAAATGTCCAATTTTTTTAAAATTAGTTTTTCGTGTCATTCGTTACATGGATTAAAAGGTGGCAGTTCCAAGATCACGAATATATAATTTTTAAGTCGCTGGGGTAAGTAGTTTAGCCGCAAATCGAATTTTAAGGGACAGATAAAATGTAAAGTTTGATGGGTCTAGGACGCATAGTTTAGCCGGAAAACGCGTTTAAAGATAAAAATGTCCAATTTTTTTAAAATTAGTTTTTCGTGTCATTCGTTACATGGATTAAAAGGTGGCAGTTCCAAGATCACGAATATATAATTTTTAAGTCGCTGGGGCAAGTAGTTTAGCCGCAAATCGAATTTTAAGGGACAGATAAAATGTAAAGTTTGATGGGTCTAGGACGCATAGTTTAGCCGGAAAACGCGTTTAAAGATAAAAATGTCCAATTTTTTTAAAATTAGTTTTTCGTGTCATTCGTTACATGGATTAAAAGGTGGCAGTTCCAAGATCACGAATATATAATTTTTAAGTCGCTGGGGCAAGTAGTTTAGCCGCAAATCGAATTTTAAGGGACAGGAAAAGTGTAAAGTTTGATGGGTCTAGGACGCATAGTTTAGCCGGAAAACGCGTTTAAAGATAAAAATGTCCAATTTTTTTAAAATTAGTTTTTCGTGTCATTCGTTACATGGATTAAAAGGTGGCAGTTCCAAGATCACGAATATATAATTTTTAAGTCCCTGGGGCAAGTAGTTTAGCCGCAAATCGAATTTTAAGGGACAGATAAAATGTAAAGTTTGATGGGTCTAGGACGCATAGTTTAGCCGGAAAACGCGTTTAAAGATAAAAACGTCCAATTTTTTTAAAATTAGTTTTTCGTGTCATTCGTTACATGGATTAAAAGGTGGCAGTTCCAAGATCACGAATATATAATTTTTAAGTCGCTGGGGTAAGTAGTTTAGCCGCAAATCGAATTTTAAGGGACAGATAAAATGTAAAGTTTGATGGGTCTAGGACGCATAGTTTAGCCGGAAAACGCGTTTAAAGATAAAAATGTCCAATTTTTTTAAAATTAGTTTTTCGTGTCATTCGTTACATTGATTAAAAGGTGGCAGTTCCAAGATCACGAATATATAATTTTTAAGTCGCTGGGGCAAGTAGTTTAGCCGCAAATCGAATTTTAAGGGACAGAAAAAGTGTAAAGTTTGATGGGTCTAGGACGCATAGTTTAGCCGGAAAACGCGTTTAAAGATAAAAATGTCCATTTTTATTAAAATTAGTTTTTCGTGTCATTCGTTACATGGATTAAAAGGTGGCAGTTCCAAGATCACGAATTTATAATTTTTAAGTCGCTGGGGCAAGTAGTTTAGCCGCAAATCGAATTTTAAGGGACAGAAAAAGTGTAAACTTTGATGGGTCTAGGACGCATAGTTTAGCCGGAAAACGCGTTTAAAGATAAAAACGTCCAATTTTTTTAAAATTAGTTTTTCGTGTCATTCGTTACATGGATTAAAAGGTGGCAGTTCCAAGATCACGAATATATAATTTTTAAGTCGCTGGGGCAAGTAGTTTAGCCGCAAATCGAATTTTAAGGGACAGAAAAAGTGTAAAGTTTGATGGGTCTAGGACGCATAGTTTAGCCGGAAAACGCGTTTAAAGATAAAAATGTCCAATTTTTTTAAAATTAGTTTTTCGTGTCATTCGTTACATGGATTAAAAGGTGGCAGTTCCAAGATCACGAATATATAATTTTTAAGTCGCTGGGGCAAGTAGTTTAGCCGCAAATCGAATTTTAAGGGACAGAAAAAGTGTAAAGTTTGATGGGTCTAGGACGCATAGTTTAGCCGGAAAACGCGTTTAAAGATAAAAATGTCCAATTTTTTTAAAATTAGTTTTTCGTGTCATTCGTTACATGGATTAAAAGGTGGCAGTTCCAAGATCACGAATATATAATTTTTAAGTCCCTGGGGCAAGTAGTTTAGCCGCAAATCGAATTTTAAGGGACAGATAAAATGTAAAGTTTGATGGGTCTAGGACGCATAGTTTAGCCGGAAAACGCGTTTAAAGATAAAAATATCCAATTTTTTTAAAATTAGTTTTTCGTGTCATTCGTTACATGGATTAAAAGGTGGCAGTTCCAAGATCACGAATATATAATTTTTAAGTCGCTGGGGCAAGTAGTTTAGCCGCAAATCGAATTTTAAGGGACAGAAAAAGTGTAAAGTTTGATGGGTCTAGGACGCATAGTTTAGCCGGAAAACGCGTTTAAAGATAAAAATGTCCAATTTTTTTAAAATTAGTTTTTCGTGTCATTCGTTACATGGATTAAAAGGTGGCAGTTCCAAGATCACGAATATATAATTTTTAAGTCCCTGGGGCAAGTAGTTTAGCCGCAAATCGAATTTTAAGGGACAGATAAAATGTAAAGTTTGATGGGTCTAGGACGCATAGTTTAGCCGGAAAACGCGTTTAAAGATAAAAATGTCCAATTTTTTTAAAATTAGTTTTTCGTGTCATTCGTTACATGGATTAAAAGGTGGCAGTTCCAAGATCACGAATATATAATTTTTAAGTCGCTGGGGCAAGTAGTTTAGCCGCAAATCGAATTTTAAGGGACAGAAAAAGTGTAAAGTTTGATGGGTCTAGGACGCATAGTTTAGCCGGAAAACGCGTTTAAAGATAAAAATGTCCAATTTTTTTAAAATTAGTTTTTCGTGTCATTCGTTACATTGATTAAAAGGTGGCAGTTCCAAGATCACGAATATATAATTTTTAAGTCGCTGGGGCAAGTAGTTTAGCCGCAAATCGAATTTTAAGGGACAGAAAAAGTGTAAAGTTTGATGGGTCTAGGACGCATAGTTTAGCCGGAAAACGCGTTTAAAGATAAAAATGTCCATTTTTTTTAAAATTAGTTTTTCGTGTCATTCGTTACATGGATTAAAAGGTGGCAGTTCCAAGATCACGAATATATAATTTTTAAGTCGCTGGGGCAAGTAGTTTAGCCGCAAATCGAATTTTAAGGGACAGAAAAAGTGTAAAGTTTGATGGGTCTAGGACGCATAGTTTAGCCGGAAAACGCGTTTAAAGATAAAAATGTCCAATTTTTTTAAAATTAGTTTTTCGTGTCATTCGTTACATTGATTAAAAGGTGGCAGTTCCAAGATCACGAATATATAATTTTTAAGTCGCTGGGGCAAGTAGTTTAGCCGCAAATCGAATTTTAAGGGACAGAAAAAGTGTAAAGTTTGATGGGTCTAGGACGCATAGTTTAGCCGGAAAACGCGTTTAAAGATAAAAATGTCCAATTTTTTTAAAATTAGTTTTTCGTGTCATTCGTTACATGGATTAAAAGGTGGCAGTTCCAAGATCACGAATATATAATTTTTAAGTCGCTGGGGCAAGTAGTTTAGCCGCAAATCAAATTTTAAGGGACAGATAAAATGTAAAGTTTGATGGGTCTAGGACGCATAGTTTAGCCGGAAAACGCGTTTAAAGATAAAAATGTCCAATTTTTTTAAAATTAGTTTTTCGTGTCATTCGTTACATGGATTAAAAGGTGGCAGTTCCAAAATCACGAATATATAATTTTTAAGTCGCTGGGGTAAGTAGTTTAGCCGCAAATCGAATTTTAAGGGACAGATAAAATGTAAAGTTTGATGGGTCTAGGACGCATAGTTTAGCCGGAAAACGCGTTTAAAGTTAAAATGTCCAATTTTTTTAAAATTAGTTTTTCGTGTCATTCGTTACATGGATTAAAAGGTGGCAGTTCCAAGATCACGAATATATAATTTTTAAGTCGCTGGGGCAAGTAGTTTAGCCGCAAATCGAATTTTAAGGGACAGAAAAAGTGTAAAGTTTGATGGGTCTAGGACGCATAGTTTAGCCGGAAAACGCGTTTAAAGATAAAAATGTCCAATTTTTTTAAAATTAGTTTTTCGTGTCATTCGTTACATTGATTAAAAGGTGGCAGTTCCAAGATCACGAATATATAATTTTTAAGTCGCTGGGGCAAGTAGTTTAGCCGCAAATCTAATTTTAAGGGACAGAAAAAGTGTAAAGTTTGATGGGTCTAGGACGCATAGTTTAGCCGGAAAACGCGTTTAAAGATAAAAATGTCCATTTTTCTTAAAATTAGTTTTTCGTGTCATTCGTTACATTGATTAAAAGGTGGCAGTTCCAAGATCACGAATATATAATTTTTAAGTCGCTGGGGCAAGTAGTTTAGCCGCAAATCGAATTTTAAGGGACAGAAAAAGTGTAAAGTTTGATGGGTCTAGGACGCATAGTTTAGCCGGAAAACGCGTTTAAAGATAAAAATGTCCAATTTTTTTAAAATTAGTTTTTCGTGTCATTCGTTACATTGATTAAAAGTGGCAGTTCCAAGATCACGAATATATAATTTTTAAGTCGCTGGGGCAAGTAGTTTAGCCGCAAATCGAATTTTAAGGGACAGAAAAAGTGTAAAGTTTGATGGGTCTAGGACGCATAGTTTAGCCGGAAAACGCGTTTAAAGATAAAAATGTCCAATTTTTTTAAAATTAGTTTTTCGTGTCATTCGTTACATTGATTAAAAGGTGGCAGTTCCAAGATCACGAATATATAATTTTTAAGTCGCTGGGGCAAGTAGTTTAGCCGCAAATCGAATTTTAAGGGACAGAAAAAGTGTAAAGTTTGATGGGTCTAGGACGCATAGTTTAGCCGGAAAACGCGTTTAAAGATAAAAATGTCCAATTTTTTTAAAATTAGTTTTTCGTGTCATTCGTTACATTGATTAAAAGGTGGCAGTTCCAAGATCACGAATATATAATTTTTAAGTCGCTGGGGCAAGTAGTTTAGCCGCAAATCGAATTTTAAGGGACAGAAAAAGTGTAAAGTTTGATGGGTCTAGGACGCATAGTTTAGCCGGAAAACGCGTTTAAAGATAAAAATGTCCAATTTTTTTAAAATTAGTTTTTCGTGTCATTCGTTACATGGATTAAAAGGTGGCAGTTCCAAGATCACGAATATATAATTTTTAAGTCGCTGGGGCAAGTAGTTTAGCCGCAAATCGAATTTTAAGGGACAGAAAAAGTGTAAAGTTTGATGGGTCTAGGACGCATAGTTTAGCCGGAAAACGCGTTTAAAGATAAAAATGTCCATTTTTTTTTAAATTAGTTTTTCGTGTCATTCGTTACATGGATTAAAAGGTGGCAGTTCCAAGATCACGAATATATAATTTTTAAGTCGCTGGGGCAAGTAGTTTAGCCGCAAATCGAATTTTAAGGGACAGAAAAAGTGTAAACTTTGATGGGTCTAGGACGCATAGTTTAGCCGGAAAACGCGTTTAAAGATAAAAACGTCCAATTTTTTTAAAATTAGTTTTTCGTGTCATTCGTTACATGGATTAAAAGGTGGCAGTTCCAAGATCACGAATATATAATTTTTAAGTCGCTGGGGCAAGTAGTTTAGCCGCAAATCGAATTTTAAGGGACAGAAAAAGTGTAAAGTTTGATGGGTCTAGGACGCATAGTTTAGCCGGAAAACGCGTTTAAAGATAAAAATGTCCAATTTTTTTAAAATTAGTTTTTCGTGTCATTCGTTACATGGATTAAAAGGTGGCAGTTCCAAGATCATGAATATATAATTTTTAAGTCGCTGGGGCAAGTAGTTTAGCCGCAAATCGAATTTTAAGGGACAGAAAAAGTGTAAAGTTTGATGGGTCTAGGACGCATAGTTTAGCCGGAAAACGCGTTTAAAGATAAAAATGTCCAATTTTTTTAAAATTAGTTTTTCGTGTCATTCGTTACATGGATTAAAAGGTGGCAGTTCCAAGATCACGAATATATAATTTTTAAGTCCCTGGGGCAAGTAGTTTAGCCGCAAATCGAATTTTAAGGGACAGATAAAATGTAAAGTTTGATGGGTCTAGGACGCATAGTTTAGCCGGAAAACGCGTTTAAAGATAAAAATATCCAATTTTTTTAAAATTAGTTTTTCGTGTCATTCGTTACATGGATTAAAAGGTGGCAGTTCCAAGATCACGAATATATAATTTTTAAGTCGCTGGGGCAAGTAGTTTAGCCGCAAATCGAATTTTAAGGGACAGAAAAAGTGTAAAGTTTGATGGGTCTAGGACGCATAGTTTAGCCGGAAAACGCGTTTAAAGATAAAAATGTCCAATTTTTTTAAAATTAGTTTTTCGTGTCATTCGTTACATTGATTAAAAGGTGGCAGTTCCAAGATCACGAATATATAATTTTTAAGTCGCTGGGGCAAGTAGTTTAGCCGCAAATCGAATTTTAAGGGACAGAAAAAGTGTAAAGTTTGATGGGTCTAGGACGCATAGTTTAGCCGGAAAACGCGTTTAAAGATAAAAATGTCCAATTTTTTTAAAATTAGTTTTTCGTGTCATTCGTTACATGGATTAAAAGGTGGCAGTTCCAAGATCACGAATATATAATTTTTAAGTCCCTGGGGCAAGTAGTTTAGCCGCAAATCAAATTTTAAGGGACAGATAAAATGTAAAGTTTGATGGGTCTAGGACGCATAGTTTAGCCGGAAAACGCGTTTAAAGATAAAAATGTCCAATTTTTTTAAAATTAGTTTTTCGTGTCATTCGTTACATGGATTAAAAGGTGGCAGTTCCAAGATCACGAATATATAATTTTTAAGTCGCTGGGGCAAGTAGTTTAGCCGCAAATCGAATTTTAAGGGACAGAAAAAGTGTAAAGTTTGATGGGTCTAGGACGCATAGTTTAGCCGGAAAACGCGTTTAAAGATAAAAATGTCCAATTTTTTTAAAATTAGTTTTTCGTGTCATTCGTTACATTGATTAAAAGGTGGCAGTTCCAAGATCACGAATATATAATTTTTAAGTCGCTGGGGCAAGTAGTTTAGCCGCAAATCGAATTTTAAGGGACAGAAAAAGTGTAAAGTTTGATGGGTCTAGGACGCATAGTTTAGCCGGAAAACGCGTTTAAAGATAAAAATGTCCAATTTTTTTAAAATTAGTTTTTCGTGTCATTCGTTACATGGATTAAAAGGTGGCAGTTCCAAGATCACGAATATATAATTTTTAAGTCGCTGGGGCAAGTAGTTTAGCCGCAAATCGAATTTTAAGGGACAGATAAAATGTAAAGTTTGATGGGTCTAGGACGCATAGTTTAGCCGGAAAACGCGTTTAAAGATAAAAATGTCCAATTTTTTTAAAATTAGTTTTTCGTGTCATTCGTTACATGGATTAAAAGGTGGCAGTTCCAAGATCACGAATATATAATTTTTAAGTCGCTGGGGCAAGTAGTTTAGCCGCAAATCGAATTTTAAGGGACAGAAAAAGTGTAAAGTTTGATGGGTCTAGGACGCATAGTTTAGCCGGAAAACGCGTTTAAAGATAAAAATGTCCAATTTTTTTAAAATTAGTTTTTCGTGTCATTCGTTACATTGATTAAAAGGTGGCAGTTCCAAGATCACGAATATATAATTTTTAAGTCGCTGGGGCAAGTAGTTTAGCCGCAAATCTAATTTTAAGGGACAGAAAAAGTGTAAAGTTTGATGGGTCTAGGACGCATAGTTTAGCCGGAAAACGCGTTTAAAGATAAAAATGTCCATTTTTTTTAAAATTAGTTTTTCGTGTCATTCGTTACATTGATTAAAAGGTGGCAGTTCCAAGATCACGAATATATAATTTTTAAGTCGCTGGGGCAAGTAGTTTAGCCGCAAATCGAATTTTAAGGGACAGAAAAAGTGTAAAGTTTGATGGGTCTAGGACGCATAGTTTAGCCGGAAAACGCGTTTAAAGATAAAAATGTCCAATTTTTTTAAAATTAGTTTTTCGTGTCATTCGTTACATTGATTAAAAGTGGCAGTTCCAAGATCACGAATATATAATTTTTAAGTCGCTGGGGCAAGTAGTTTAGCCGCAAATCGAATTTTAAGGGACAGAAAAAGTGTAAAGTTTGATGGGTCTAGGACGCATAGTTTAGCCGGAAAACGCGTTTAAAGATAAAAATGTCCAATTTTTTTAAAATTAGTTTTTCGTGTCATTCGTTACATTGATTAAAAGGTGGCAGTTCCAAGATCACGAATATATAATTTTTAAGTCGCTGGGGCAAGTAGTTTAGCCGCAAATCGAATTTTAAGGGACAGAAAAAGTGTAAAGTTTGATGGGTCTAGGACGCATAGTTTAGCCGGAAAACGCGTTTAAAGATAAAAATGTCCAATTTTTTTAAAATTAGTTTTTCGTGTCATTCGTTACATTGATTAAAAGGTGGCAGTTCCAAGATCACGAATATATAATTTTTAAGTCGCTGGGGCAAGTAGTTTAGCCGCAAATCGAATTTTAAGGGACAGAAAAAGTGTAAAGTTTGATGGGTCTAGGACGCATTGTTTAGCCGGAAAACGCGTTTAAGGATAAAAATGTCCAATTTTTTTAAAATTAGTTTTTCGTGTCATTCGTTACATGGATTAAAAGGTGGCAGTTCCAAGATCACGAATATATAATTTTTAAGTCGCTGGGGCAAGTAGTTTAGCCGCAAATCGAATTTTAAGGGACAGAAAAAGTGTAAAGTTTGATGGGTCTAGGACGCATAGTTTAGCCGGAAAACGCGTTTAAAGATAAAAATGTCCATTTTTTTTAAAATTAGTTTTTCGTGTCATTCGTTACATGGATTAAAAGGTGGCAGTTCTAAGATCACGAATATATAATTTTTAAGTCGCTGGGGCAAGTAGTTTAGCCGCAAATCGAATTTTAAGGGACAGAAAAAGTGTAAAGTTTGATGGGTCTAGGACGCATAGTTTAGCCGGAAAACGCGTTTAAAGATAAAAATGTCCAATTTTTTTAAAATTAGTTTTTCGTGTCATTCGTTACATGGATTAAAAGGTGGCAGTTCCAAGATCACGAATATATAATTTTTAAGTCGCTGGGGCAAGTAGTTTAGCCGCAAATCGAATTTTAAGGGACAGATAAAATGTAAAGTTTGATGGGTCTAGGACGCATAGTTTAGCCGGAAAACGCGTTTAAAGATAAAAATGTCCAATTTTTTTAAAATTAGTTTTTCGTGTCATTCGTTACATGGATTAAAAGGTGGCAGTTCCAAGATCACGAATATATAATTTTTAAGTCGCTGGGGCAAGTAGTTTAGCCGCAAATCGAATTTTAAGGGACAGATAAAATGTAAAGTTTGATGGGTCTAGGACGCATAGTTTAGCCGGAAAACGCGTTTAAAGATAAAAATGTCCAATTTTTTTAAAATTAGTTTTTCGTGTCATTCGTTACATGGATTAAAAGGTGGCAGTTCCAAGATCACGAATATATAATTTTTAAGTCGCTGGGGTAAGTAGTTTAGCCGCAAATCGAATTTTAAGGGACAATTAAAATGTAAAGTTTGATGGGTCTAGGACGCATAGTTTAGCCGGAAAACGCGTTTAAAGATAAAAATGTCCAATTTTTTTTAAAATTAGTTTTTCGTGTCATTCGTTACATGGATTAAAAGGTGGCAGTTCCAAGATCACGAATATATAATTTTTAAGTCGCTGGGGTAAGTAGTTTAGCCGCAAATCGAATTTTAAGGGACAGATAAAATGTAAAGTTTGATGGGTCTAGGACGCATAGTTTAGCCGGAAAACGCGTTTAAAGATAAAAATGTCCAATTTTTTTAAAATTAGTTTTTCGTGTCATTCGTTACATGGATTAAAAGGTGGCAGTTCCAAGATCACGAATATATAATTTTTAAGTCGCTGGGGCAAGTAGTTTAGCCGCAAATCGAATTTTAAGGGACAGATAAAATGTAAAGTTTGATGGGTCTAGGACGCATAGTTTAGCCGGAAAACGCGTTTAAAGATAAAAATGTCCAATTTTTTTAAAATTAGTTTTTCGTGTCATTCGTTACATGGATTAAAAGGTGGCAGTTCCAAGATCACGAATATATAATTTTTAAGTCGCTGGGGCAAGTAGTTTAGCCGCAAATCGAATTTTAAGGGACAGAAAAAGTGTAAAGTTTGATGGGTCTAGGACGCATAGTTTAGCCGGAAAACGCGTTTAAAGATAAAAATGTCCAATTTTTTTAAAATTAGTGTTTCGTGTCATTCGTTACATTGATTAAAAGGTGGCAGTTCCAAGATCACGAATATATAATTTTTAAGTCGCTGGGGCAAGTAGTTTAGCCGCAAATCGAATTTTAAGGGACAGAAAAAGTGTAAAGTTTGATGGGTCTAGGACGCATAGTTTAGCCGGAAAACGCGTTTAAAGATAAAAATGTCCATTTTTTTTAAAATTAGTTTTTCGTGTCATTCGTTACATTGATTAAAAGGTGGCAGTTCCAAGATCACGAATATATAATTTTTAAGTCGCTGGGGCAAGTAGTTTAGCCGCAAATCGAATTTTAAGGGACAGAAAAAGTGTAAAGTTTGATGGGTCTAGGACGCATAGTTTAGCCGGAAAACGCGTTTAAAGATAAAAATGTCCAATTTTTTTAAAATTAGTTTTTCGTGTCATTCGTTACATGGATTAAAAGGTGGCAGTTCCAAGATCACGAATATATAATTTTTAAGTCGCTGGGGCAAGTAGTTTAGCCGCAAATCGAATTTTAAGGGACAGATAAAATGTAAAGTTTGATGGGTCTAGGACGCATAGTTTAGCCGGAAAACGCGTTTAAAGATAAAAATGTCCAATTTTTTTAAAATTAGTTTTTCGTGTCATTCGTTAAATGGATTAAAAGGTGGCAGTTCCAAGATCACGAATATATAATTTTTAAGTCGCTGGGGTAAGTAGTTTAGCCGCAAATCGAATTTTAAGGGACAGATAAAATGTAAAGTTTGATGGTTCTAGGACGCATAGTTTAGCCGGAAAACGCGTTTAAAGATAAAAATGTCCAATTTTTTTAAAATTAGTTTTTCGTGTCATTCGTTACATGGATTAAAAGGTGGCAGTTCCAAGATCACGAATATATAATTTTTAAGTCGCTGGGGCAAGTAGTTTAGCCGCAAATCGAATTTTAAGGGACAGAAAAAGTGTAAAGTTTGATGGGTCTAGGACGCATAGTTTAGCCGGAAAACGCGTTTAAAGATAAAAATGTCCACTTTTTTTAAAATTATTTTTTCGTGTCATTCGTTACATGGATTAAAAATTGGCAGTTCCAAGATCACGAATATATAATTTTTAAGTCGCTGGGGCAAGTAGTTTAGCCGCAAATCGAATTTTAAGGGACAGATAAAATGTAAAGTTTGATGGGTCTAGGACGCATAGTTTAGCCGGAAAACGCGTTTAAAGATAAAAATGTCCAATTTTTTTAAAATTAGTTTTTCGTGTCATTCGTTACATGGATTAAAAGGTGGCAGTTCCAAGATCACGAATATATAATTTTTAAGTCGCTGGGGCAAGTAGTTTAGCCGCAAATCGAATTTTAAGGGACAGAAAAAGTGTAAAGTTTGATGGGTCTAGGACGCATAGTTTAGCCGGAAAACGCGTTTAAAGATAAAAATGTCCAATTTTTTTAAAATTAGTTTTTCGTGTCATTCGTTACATGGATTAAAAGGTGGCAGTTCCAAGATCACGAATATATAATTTTTAAGTCGCTGGGGTAAGTAGTTTAGCCGCAAATCGAATTTTAAGGGACAGATAAAATGTAAAGTTTGATGGGTCTAGGACGCATAGTTTAGCCGGAAAACGCGTTTAAAGATAAAAATGTCCAATTTTTTTAAAATTAGTTTTTCGTGTCATTCGTTACATGGATTAAAAGGTGGCAGTTCCAAGATCACGAATATAGTAGCTTAGCCGCAAATCGAATTTTAAGGGACAGATAAAATGTAAAGTTTGATGGGTCTAGGACGCATAGTTTAGCGGGAAAACGCGTTTAAAGATAAAAATGTCCAATTTTTTTAAAATTAGTTTTTCGTGTCATTCGTTACATTGATTAAAAGGTGGCAGTTCCAAGATCACGAATATATAATTTTTAAGTCGCTGGGGCAAGTAGTTTAGCCGCAAATCGAATTTTAAGGGACAGAAAAAGTGTAAAGTTTGATGGGTCTAGGACGCATAGTTTAGCCGGAAAACGCGTTTAAAGATAAAAATGTCCAATTTTTTTAAAATTAGTTTTTCGTGTCATTCGTTACATGGATTAAAAGGTGGCAGTTCCAAGATCACGAATATATAATTTTTAAGTCGCTGGGGCAAGTAGTTTAGCCGCAAATCGAATTTTAAGGGACAGATAAAATGTAAAGTTTGATGGGTCTAGGACGCATAGTTTAGCCGGAAAACGCGTTTAAAGATAAAAATGTCCAATTTTTTTAAAATTAGTTTTTCGTGTCATTCGTTACATGGATTAAAACGTGGCAGTTCCAAGATCACGAATATATAATTTTTAAGTCGCTGGGGTAAGTAGTTTAGCCGCAAATCGAATTTTAAGGGACAGATAAAATGTAAAGTTTGATGGGTCTAGGACGCATAGTTTAGCCCGAAAACGCGTTTAAAGATAAAAATGTCCAATTTTTTTAAAATTAGTTTTTCGTGTCATTCGTTACATGGATTAAAAGGTGGCAGTTCCAAGATCACGAATATATAATTTTTAAGTCGCTGGGGCAAGTAGTTTAGCCGCAAATCGAATTTTAAGGGACAGAAAAAGTGTAAAGTTTGATGGGTCTAGGACGCATAGTTTAGCCGGAAAACGCGTTTAAAGATAAAAATGTCCAATTTTTTTAAAATTAGTTTTTCGTGTCATTCGTTACATGGATTAAAAGGTGGCAGTTCCAAGATCACGAATATATAATTTTTAAGTCGCTGGGGCAAGTAGTTTAGCCGCAAATCGAATTTTAAGGGACAGATAAAATGTAAAGTTTGATGGGTCTAGGACGCATAGTTTAGCCGGAAAACGCGTTTAAAGATAAAAATGTCCAATTTTTTTAAAATTAGTTTTTCGTGTCATTCGTTACATGGATTAAAAGGTGGCAGTTCCAAGATCACGAATATATAATTTTTAAGTCGCTGGGGCAAGTAGTTTAGCCGCAAATCGAATTTTAAGGGACAGATAAAATGTAAAGTTTGATGGGTCTAGGACGCATAGTTTAGCCGGAAAACGCGTTTAAAGATAAAAATGTCCAATTTTTTTAAAATTAGTTTTTCGTGTCATTCGTTACATGTATTAAAAGGTGGCAGTTCCAAGATCACGAATATATAATTTTTAAGTCGCTGGGGCAAGTAGTTTAGCCGCAAACGAATTTTAAGGGACAGATAAAATGTAAAGTTTGATGGGTCTAGGACGCATAGTTTAGCCGGAAAACGCGTTTAAAGATAAAAATGTCCAATTTTTTTAAAATTAGTTTTTCGTGTCATTCGTTACATGGATTAAAAGGTGGCAGTTCCAAGATCACGAATATATAATTTTTAAGTCGCTGGGGCAAGTAGTTTAGCCGCAAATCGAATTTTAAGGGACAGAAAAAGTGTAAAGTTTGATGGGTCTAGGACGCATAGTTTAGCCGGAAAACGCGTTTAAAGATAAAAATGTCCAATTTTTTTAAAATTAGTTTTTCGTGTCATTCGTTACATGGATTAAAATGTGGCAGTTCCAAGATCACGAATATATAATTTTTAAGTCGCTGGGGCAAGTAGTTTAGCCGCAAATCGAATTTTAAGGGACAGATAAAATGTAAAGTTTGATGGGTCTAGGACGCATAGTTTAGCCGGAAAACGCGTTTAAAGATAAAAATGTCCAATTTTTTTAAAATTAGTTTTTCGTGTCATTCGTTACATGGATTAAAAGGTGGCAGTTCCAAGATCACGAATATATAATTTTTAAGTCGCTGGGGTAAGTAGTTTAGCCGCAAATCGAATTTTAAGGGACAGATAAAATGTAAAGTTTGATGGGTCTAGGACGCATAGTTTAGCCGGAAAACGCGTTTAAAGATAAAAATGTCCAATTTTTTTTAAAATTAGTTTTTCGTGTCATTCGTTACATGGATTAAAAGGTGGCAGTTCCAAGATCACGAATATATAATTTTTAAGTCGCTGGGGCAAGTAGTTTAGCCGCAAATCGAATTTTAAGGGACAGATAAAATGTAAAGTTTGATGGGTCTAGGACGCATAGTTTAGCCGGAAAACGCGTTTAAAGATAAAAATGTCCAATTTTTTTAAAATTAGTTTTTCGTGTCATTCGTTACATGGATTAAAAGGTGGCAGTTCCAAGATCACGAATATATAATTTTTAAGTCGCTGGGGCAAGTAGTTTAGCCGCAAATCGAATTTTAAGGGACAGAAAAAGTGTAAAGTTTGATGGGTCTAGGACGCATAGTTTAGCCGGAAAACGCGTTTAAAGATAAAAATGTCCAATTTTTTTAAAATTAGTTTTTCGTGTCATTCGTTACATGGATTAAAAGGTGGCAGTTCCAAGATCACGAATATATAATTTTTAAGTCGCTGGGGCAAGTAGTTTAGCCGCAAATCGAATTTTAAGGGACAGATAAAATGTAAAGTTTGATGGGTCTAGGACGCATAGTTTAGCCGGAAAACGCGTTTAAAGATAAAAATGTCCATTTTTTTTTAAATTAGTTTTTCGTGTCATTCGTTACATTGATTAAAAGGTGGCAGTTCCAAGATCACGAATATATAATTTTTAAGTCGCTGGGGCAAGTAGTTTAGCCGCAAATCGAATTTTAAGGGACAGAAAAAGTGTAAAGTTTGATGGGTCTAGGACGCATAGTTTAGCCGGAAAACGCGTTTAAAGATAAAAATGTCCATTTTTTTTAAAATTAGTTTTTCGAGTCATTCGTTACATGGATTAAAAGGTGGCAGTTCCAAGATCACGAATATATAATTTTTAAGTCGCTGGGGCAAGTAGTTTAGCCGCAAATCGAATTTTAAGGGACAGAAAAAGTGTAAAGTTTGATGGGTCTAGGACGCATAGTTTAGCCGGAAAACGCGTTTAATGATAAAAATGTCCAATTTTTTTAAAATTAGTTTTTCGTGTCATTCGTTACATTGATTAAAAGGTGGCAGTTCCAAGATCACGAATATATAATTTTTAAGTCGCTGGGGCAAGTAGTTTAGCCGCAAATCGAATTTTAAGGGACAGAAAAAGTGTAAAGTTTGATGGGTCTAGGACGCATAGTTTAGCCGGAAAACGCGTTTAAAGATAAAAATGTCCAATTTTTTTAAAATAAGTTTTTCGTGTCATTCGTTACATGGATTAAAAGGTGGCAGTTCCAAGATCACGAATATATAATTTTTAAGTCGCTGGGGCAAGTAGTTTAGCCGCAAATCGAATTTTAAGGGACAGAAAAAGTGTAAAGTTTGATGGGTCTAGGACGCATAGTTTAGCCGGAAAACGCGTTTAAAGATAAAAATGTCCAATTTTTTTAAAATTAGTTTTTCGTGTCATTCGTTACATTGATTAAAAGGTGGCAGTTCCAAGATCACGAATATATAATTTTCAAGTCGCTGGGGCAAGTAGTTTAGCCGCAAATCGAATTTTAAGGGACAGAAAAAGTGTAAAGTTTGATGGGTCTAGGACGCATAGTTTAGCCGGAAAACGCGTTTAAAGATAAAAATGTCCAATTTTTTTAAAATTAGTTTTTCGTGTCATTCGTTACATTGATTAAAAGGTGGCAGTTCCAAGATCACGAATATATAATTTTTAAGTCGCTGGGGCAAGTAGTTTAGCCGCAAATCGAATTTTAAGGGACAGAAAAAGTGTAAAGTTTGATGGGTCTAGGACGCATAGTTTAGCCGGAAAACGCGTTTAAAGATAAAAATGTCCAATTTTTTTAAAATTAGTTTTTCGTGTCATTCGTTACATGGATTAAAAGGTGGCAGTTCCAAGATCACGAATATATAATTTTTAAGTCGCTGGGGCAAGTAGTTTAGCCGCAAATCGAATTTTAAGGGACAGATAAAATGTAAAGTTTGATGGGTCTAGGACGCATAGTTTAGCCGGAAAACGCGTTTAAAGATAAAAATGTCCAATTTTTTTAAAATTAGTTTTTCGTGTCATTCGTTACATGGATTAAAAGGTGGCAGTTCCAAGATCACGAATATATAATTTTTAAGTCGCTGGGGCAAGTAGTTTAGCCGCAAATCGAATTTTAAGGGACAGAAAAAGTGTAAAGTTTGATGGGTCTAGGACGCATTGTTTAGCCGGAAAACGCGTTTAAAGATAAAAATGTCCAATTTTTTTAAAATTAGTTTTTCGTGTCATTCGTTACATTGATTAAAAGGTGGCAGTTCCAAGATCACGAATATATAATTTTTAAGTCGCTGGGGCAAGTAGTTTAGCCGCAAATCGAATTTTAAGGGACAGAAAAAGTGTAAAGTTTGATGGGTCTAGGACGCATAGTTTAGCCGGAAAACGCGTTTAAAGATAAAAATGTCCAATTTTTTTAAAATTAGTTTTTCGTGTCATTCGTTACATGGATTAAAAGGTGGCAGTTCCAAGATCACGAATATATAATTTTTAAGTCGCTGGGGCAAGTAGTTTAGCCGCAAATCGAATTTTAAGGGACAGATAAAATGTAAAGTTTGATGGGTCTAGGACGCATAGTTTAGCCGGAAAACGCGTTTAAAGATAAAAATGTCCAATTTTTTTAAAATTAGTTTTTCGTGTCATTCGTTACATGGATTAAAAGGTGGCAGTTCCAAGATCACGAATATATAATTTTTAAGTCGCTGGGGCAAGTAGTTTAGCCGCAAATCGAATTTTAAGGGACAGAAAAAGTGTAAAGTTTGATGGGTCTAGGATGCATAGTTTAGCCGGAAAACGCGTTTAAAGATAAAAATGTCCAATTTTTTTAAAATTAGTTTTTCGTGTCATTCGTTACATTGATTAAAAGGTGGCAGTTCCAAGATCACGAATATATAATTTTTAAGTCGCTGGGGCAAGTAGTTTAGCCGCAAATCGAATTTTAAGGGACAGAAAAAGTGTAAAGTTTGATGGGTCTAGGACGCATAGTTTAGCCGGAAAACGCGTTTAAAGATAAAAATGTCCATTTTTTTTTAAATTAGTTTTTCGTGTCATTCGTTACATGGATTAAAAGGTGGCAGTTCCAAGATCACGAATATATAATTTTTAAGTCGCTGGGGCAAGTAGTTTAGCCGCAAATCGAATTTTAAGGGACAGAAAAAGTGTAAAGTTTGATGGGTCTAGGACGCATAGTTTAGCCGGAAAACGCGTTTAAAGATAAAAATGTCCAATTTTTTTAAAATTAGTTTTTCGTGTCATTCGTTACATGGATTAAAAGGTGGCAGTTCCAAGATCACGAATATATAATTTTTAAGTCGCTGGGGCAAGTAGTTTAGCCGCAAATCGAATTTTAAGGGACAGATAAAATGTAAAGTTTGATGGGTCTAGGACGCATAGTTTAGCCGGAAAACGCGTTTAAAGATAAAAATGTCCAATTTTTTTAAAATTAGTTTTTCGTGTCATTCGTTACATGGATTAAAAGGTGGCAGTTCCAAGATCACGAATATATAATTTTTAAGTCGCTGGGGCAAGTAGTTTAGCCGCAAATCGAATTTTAAGGGACAGAAAAAGTGTAAAGTTTGATGGGTCTAGGACGCATAGTTTAGCCGGAAAACGCGTTTAAAGATAAAAATGTCCATTTTTTTTTTAAATTAGTTTTTCGTGTCATTCGTTACATGGATTAAAAGGTGGCAGTTCCAAGATCACGAATATATAATTTTTAAGTCGCTGGGGCAAGTAGTTTAGCCGCAAATCGAATTTTAAGGGACAGAAAAAGTGTAAAGTTTGATGGGTCTAGGACGCATAGTTTAGCCGGAAAACGCGTTTAAAGATAAAAATGTCCAATTTTTTTAAAAATAGTTTTTCGTGTCATTCGTTACATGGATTAAAAGGTGGCAGTTCCAAGATCACGAATATATAATTTTTAAGTCGCTGGGGTAAGTAGTTTAGCCGCAAATCGAATTTTAAGGGACAGAAAAAGTGTAAAGTTTGATGGGTCTAGGACGCATAGTTTAGCCGGAAAACGCGTTTAAAGATAAAAATGTCCAATTTTTTTAAAATTAGTTTTTCGTGTCATTCGTTACATTGATTAAAAGGTGGCAGTTCCAAGATCACGAATATATAATTTTTAAGTCGCTGGGGCAAGTAGTTTAGCCGCAAATCGAATTTTAAGGGACAGAAAAAGTGTAAAGTTTGATGGGTCTAGGACGCATAGTTTAGCCGGAAAACGCGTTTAAAGATAAAAATGTCCAATTTTTTTAAAATAAGTTTTTCGTGTCATTCGTTACATTGATTAAAAGGTGGCAGTTCCAAGATCACGAATATATAATTTTTAAGTCGCTGGGGCAAGTAGTTTAGCCGCAAATCGAATTTTAAGGGACAGAAAAAGTGTAAAGTTTGATGGGTCTAGGACGCATAGTTTAGCCGGAAAACGCGTTTAAAGATAAAAATGTCCAATTTTTTTAAAATTAGTTTTTCGTGTCATTCGTTACATGGATTAAAAGGTGGCAGTTCCAAGATCACGAATATATAATTTTTAAGTCGCTGGGGCAAGTAGTTTAGCCGCAAATCGAATTTTAAGGGACAGATAAAATGTAAAGTTTGATGGGTCTAGGACGCATAGTTTAGCCGGAAAACGCGTTTAAAGATAAAAATGTCCAATTTTTTTAAAATTAGTTTTTCGTGTCATTCGTTACATGGATTAAAAGGTGGCAGTTCAAAGATCACGAATATATAATTTTTAAGTCGCTGGGGCAAGTAGTTTAGCCGCAAATCGAATTTTAAGGGACAGAAAAAGTGTAAAGTTTGATGGGTCTAGGACGCATAGTTTAGCCGGAAAACGCGTTTAAAGATAAAAATGTCCATTTTTTTTAAAATTAGTTTTTCGTGTCATTCGTTACATGGATTAAAAGGTGGCAGTTCCAAGATCACGAATATATAATTTTTAAGTCGCTGGGGCAAGTAGTTTAGCCGCAAATCGAATTTTAAGGGACAGAAAAAGTGTAAAGTTTGATGGGTCTAGGACGCATAGTTTAGCCGGAAAACGCGTTTAAAGATAAAAATGTCCAATTTTTTTAAAAATAGTTTTTCGTGTCATTCGTTACATGGATTAAAAGGTGGCAGTTCCAAGATCACGAATATATAATTTTTAAGTCCCTGGGGCAAGTAGTTTAGCCGCAAATCGAATTTTAAGGGACAGAAAAAGTGTAAAGTTTGATGGGTCTAGGACGCATAGTTTAGCCGGAAAACGCGTTTAAAGATAAAAATGTCCAATTTTTTTAAAATTAGTTTTTCGTGTCATTCGTTACATGGATTAAAAGGTGGCAGTTCCAAGATCACGAATATATAATTTTTAAGTCGCTGGGGCAAGTAGTTTAGCCGCAAATCGAATTTTAAGGGACAGATAAAATGTAAAGTTTGATGGGTCTAGGACGCATAGTTTAGCCGGAAAACGCGTTTAAAGATAAAAATGTCCAATTTTTTTAAAATTAGTTTTTCGTGTCATTCGTTACATGGATTAAAAGGTGGCAGTTCCAAGATCACGAATATATAATTTTTAAGTCGCTGGGGTAAGTAGTTTAGCCGCAAATCGAATTTTAAGGGACAGATAAAATGTAAAGTTTGATGGGTCTAGGACGCATAGTTTAGCCGGAAAACGCGTTTAAAGATAAAAATGTCCAATTTTTTTAAAATTAGTTTTTCGTGTCATTCGTTACATGGATTAAAAGGTGGCAGTTCCAAGATCACGAATATATAATTTTTAAGTCGCTGGGGCAAGTAGTTTAGCCGCAAATCGAATTTTAAGGGACAGATAAAATGTAAAGTTTGATGGGTCTAGGACGCATAGTTTAGCCGGAAAACGCGTTTAAAGATAAAAATGTCCAATTTTTTTAAAATTAGTTTTTCGTGTCATTCGTTACATTGATTAAAAGGTGGCAGTTCCAAGATCACGAATATATAATTTTTAAGTCGCTGGGGCAAGTAGTTTAGCCGCAAATCGAATTTTAAGGGACAGAAAAAGTGTAAAGTTTGATGGGTCTAGGACGCATAGTTTAGCCGGAAAACGCGTTTAAAGATAAAAATGTCCAATTTTTTTAAAATTAGTTTTTCGTGTCATTCGTTACATGGATTAAAAGGTGGCAGTTCCAAGATCACGAATATATAATTTTTAAGTCCCTGGGGCAAGTAGTTTAGCCGCAAATCGAATTTTAAGGGACAGATAAAATGTAAAGTTTGATGGGTCTAGGACGCATAGTTTAGCCGGAAAACGCGTTTAAAGATAAAAATGTCCAATTTTTTTAAAATTAGTTTTTCGTGTCATTCGTTACATGGATTAAAAGGTGGCAGTTCCAAGATCACGAATATATAATTTTTAAGTCGCTGGGGCAAGTAGTTTAGCCGCAAATCGAATTTTAAGGGACAGAAAAAGTGTAAAGTTTGATGGGTCTAGGACGCATAGTTTAGCCGGAAAACGCTTTTAAAGATAAAAATGTCCAATTTTTTTAAAATTAGTTTTTCGTGTCATTCGTTACATTGATTAAAAGGTGGCAGTTCCAAGATCACGAATATATAATTTTTAAGTCGCTGGGGCAAGTAGTTTAGCCGCAAATCGAATTTTAAGGGACAGAAAAAGTGTAAAGTTTGATGGGTCTAGGACGCATAGTTTAGCCGGAAAACGCGTTTAAAGATAAAAATGTCCATTTTTTTTAAAATTAGTTTTTCGTGTCATTCGTTACATGGATTAAAAGGTGGCAGTTCCAAGATCACGAATATATAATTTTTAAGTCGCTGGGGCAAGTAGTTTAGCCGCAAATCGAATTTTAAGGGACAGAAAAAGTGTAAAGTTTGATGGGTCTAGGACGCATAGTTTAGCCGGAAAACGCGTTTAAAGATAAAAATGTCCAATTTTTTTAAAAATAGTTTTTCGTGTCATTCGTTACATGGATTAAAAGGTGGCAGTTCCAAGATCACGAATATATAATTTTTAAGTCCCTGGGGCAAGTAGTTTAGCCGCAAATCGAATTTTAAGGGACAGAAAAAGTGTAAAGTTTGATGGGTCTAGGACGCATAGTTTAGCCGGAAAACGCGTTTAAAGATAAAAATGTCCAATTTTTTTAAAAATAGTTTTTCGTGTCATTCGTTACATGGATTAAAAGGTGGCAGTTCCAAGATCACGAATATATAATTTTTAAGTCCCTGGGGCAAGTAGTTTAGCCGCAAATCGAATTTTAAGGGACAGAAAAAGTGTAAAGTTTGATGGGTCTAGGACGCATAGTTTAGCCGGAAAACGCGTTTAAAGATAAAAATGTCCATTTTTTTTAAAATTAGTTTTTCGTGTCATTCGTTGCATGGATTAAAAGGTGGCAGTTCCAAGATCACGAATATATAATTTTTAAGTCGCTGGGGCAAGTAGTTTAGCCGCAAATCGAATTTTAAGGGACAGAAAAAGTGTAAAGTTTGATGGGTCTAGGACGCATAGTTTAGCCGGAAAACGCGTTTAAAGATAAAAATGTCCAATTTTTTTAAAATTAGTTTTTCGTGTCATTCGTTACATGGATTAAAAGGTGGCAGTTCCAAGATCACGAATATATAATTTTTAAGTCGCTGGGGCAAGTAGTTTAGCCGCAAATCGAATTTTAAGGGACAGATAAAATGTAAAGTTTGATGGGTCTAGGACGCATAGTTTAGCCGGAAAACGCGTTTAAAGATAAAAATGTCCAATTTTTTTAAAATTAGTTTTTCGTGTCATTCGTTACATGGATTAAAAGGTGGCAGTTCCAAGATCACGAATATATAATTTTTAAGTCGCTGGGGCAAGTAGTTTAGCCGCAAATCGAAATTTAAGGGACAGATAAAATGTAAAGTTTGATGGGTCTAGGACGCATAGTTTAGCCGGAAAACGCGTTTAAAGATAAAAATGTCCAATTTTTTTAAAATTAGTTTTTCGTGTCATTCGTTACATGGATTAAAAGGTGGCAGTTCCAAGATCACGAGTATATAATTTGTAAGTCGCTGGGGCAAGTAGTTTAGCCGCAAATCGAATTTTAAGGGACAGAAAAAGTGTAAAGTTTGATGGGTCTAGGACGCATAGTTTAGCCGGAAAACGCGTTTAAAGATAAAAATGTCCAATTTTTTTAAAATTAGTTTTTCGTGTCATTCATTACATTGATTAAAAGGTGGCAGTTCCAAGATCACGAATATATAATTTTTAAGTCGCTGGGGCAAGTAGTTTAGCCGCAAATCGAATTTTAAGGGACAGAAAAAGTGTAAAGTTTGATGGGTCTAGGACGCATAGTTTAGCCGGAAAACGCGTTTAAGGATAAAAATGTCCAATTTTTTTAAAATTAGTTTTTCGTGTCATTCGTTACATGGATTAAAAGGTGGCAGTTCCAAGATCACGAATATATAATTTTTAAGTCGCTGGGGCAAGTAGTTTAGCCGCAAATCGAATTTTAAGGGACAGAAAAAGTGTAAAGTTTGATGGGTCTAGGACGCATAGTTTTGCCGGAAAACGCGTTTAAAGATAAAAATGTCCAATTTTTTTAAAATTAGTTTTTCGTGTCATTCGTTACATTGATTAAAAGGTGGCAGTTCCAAGATCACGAATATATAATTTTTAAGTCGCTGGGGCAAGTAGTTTAGCCGCAAATCGAATTTTAAGGGACAGAAAAAGTGTAAAGTTTGATGGGTCTAGGACGCATAGTTTAGCCGGAAAACGCGTTTAAAGATAAAAATGTCCAATTTTTTTAAAATTAGTTTTTCGTGTCATTCGTTACATGGATTAAAAGGTGGCAGTTCCAAGATCACGAATATATAATTTTTAAGTCGCTGGGGCAAGTAGTTTAGCCGCAAATCGAATTTTAAGGGACAGAAAAAGTGTAAAGTTTGATGGGTCTAGGACGCATAGTTTAGCCGGAAAACGCGTTTAAAGATAAAAATGTCCATTTTTTTTAAAATTAGTTTTTCGTGTCATTCGTTGCATGGATTAAAAGGTGGCAGTTCCAAGATCACGAATATATAATTTTTAAGTCGCTGGGGCAAGTAGTTTAGCCGCAAATCGAATTTTAAGGGACAGAAAAAGTGTAAAGTTTGATGGGTCTAGGACGCATAGTTTAGCCGGAAAACGCGTTTAAAGATAAAAATGTCCAATTTTTTTAAAATTAGTTTTTCGTGTCATTCGTTACATGGATTAAAAGGTGGCAGTTCCAAGATCACGAATATATAATTTTTAAGTCGCTGGGGCAAGTAGTTTAGCCGCAAATCGAATTTTAAGGGACAGATAAAATGTAAAGTTTGATGGGTCTAGGACGCATAGTTTAGCCGGAAAACGCGTTTAAAGATAAAAATGTCCAATTTTTTTAAAATTAGTTTTTCGTGTCATTCGTTACATGGATTAAAAGGTGGCAGTTCCAAGATCACGAATATATAATTTTTAAGTCGCTGGGGCAAGTAGTTTAGCCGCAAATCGAATTTTAAGGGACAGATAAAATGTAAAGTTTGATGGGTCTAGGACGCATAGTTTAGCCGGAAAACGCGTTTAAAGATAAAAATGTCCAATTTTTTTAAAATTAGTTTTTCGTGTCATTCGTTACATGGATTAAAAGGTGGCAGTTCCAAGATCACGAGTATATAATTTTTAAGTCGCTGGGGCAAGTAGTTTAGCCGCAAATCGAATTTTAAGGGACAGAAAAAGTGTAAAGTTTGATGGGTCTAGGACGCATAGTTTAGCCGGAAAACGCGTTTAAAGATAAAAATGTCCAATTTTTTTTAAAATTAGTTTTTCGTGTCATTCATTACATTGATTAAAAGGTGGCAGTTCCAAGATCACGAATATATAATTTTTAAGTCGCTGGGGCAAGTAGTTTAGCCGCAAATCGAATTTTAAGGGACAGAAAAAGTGTAAAGTTTGATGGGTCTAGGACGCATAGTTTAGCCGGAAAAACGCGTTTAAGGATAAAAATGTCCAATTTTTTTAAAATTAGTTTTTCGTGTCATTCGTTACATGGATTAAAAGGTGGCAGTTCCAAGATCACGAATATATAATTTTTAAGTCGCTGGGGCAAGTAGTTTAGCCGCAAATCGAATTTTAAGGGACAGAAAAAGTGTAAAGTTTGATGGGTCTAGGACGCATAGTTTAGCCGGAAAACGCGTTTAAAGATAAAAATGTCCAATTTTTTTAAAATTAGTTTTTCGTGTCATTCGTTACATTGATTAAAAGGTGGCAGTTCCAAGATCACGAATATATAATTTTTAAGTCGCTGGGGCAAGTAGTTTAGCCGCAAATCGAATTTTAAGGGACAGAAAAAGTGTAAAGTTTGATGGGTCTAGGACGCATAGTTTAGCCGGAAAACGCGTTTAAAGATAAAAATGTCCAATTTTTTTAAAATTAGTTTTTCGTGTCATTCGTTACATTGATTAAAAGGTGGCAGTTCCAAGATCACGAATATATAATTTTAAGTCGCTGGGGCAAGTAGTTTAGCCGCAAATCGAATTTTAAGGGACAGAAAAAGTGTAAAGTTTGATGGGTCTAGGACGCATAGTTTAGCCGGAAAACGCGTTTAAAGATAAAAATGTCCAATTTTTTTAAAATAGTTTTTCGTGTCATTCGTTACATGGATTAAAAGGTGGCAGTTCCAAGATCACGAATATATAATTTTTAAGTCGCTGGGGCAAGTAGTTTAGCCGCAAATCGATTTTAAGGGACAGATAAAATGTAAAGTTTGATGGGTCTAGGACGCATAGTTTAGCCGGAAAAAACGCGTTTAAAGATAAAAATGTCCAATTTTTTTAAAATTAGTTTTTCGTGTCATTCGTTACATTGATTAAAAGGTGGCAGTTCCAAGATCACGAATATATAATTTTTAAGTCGCTGGGGCAAGTAGTTTAGCCGCAAATCGAATTTTAAGGGACAGAAAAAGTGTAAAGTTTGATGGGTCTAGGACGCATAGTTTAGCCGGAAAACGCGTTTAAAGATAAAAATGTCCAATTTTTTAAAAATTAGTTTTTCGTGTCATTCGTTACATGGATTAAAATGTGGCAGTTCCAAGATCACGAATATATAATTTTTAAGTCCCTGGGGCAAGTAGTTTAGCCGCAAATCGAATTTTAAGGGACAGATAAAATGTAAAGTTTGATGGGTCTAGGACGCATAGTTTAGCCGGAAAACGCGTTTAAAGATAAAAATGTCCAATTTTTTTAAAATTAGTTTTTCGTGTCATTCGTTACATGGATTAAAAGGTGGCAGTTCCAAGATCACGAATATATAATTTTTAAGTCGCTGGGGCAAGTAGTTTAGCCGCAAATCGAATTTTAAGGGACAGAAAAAGTGTAAAGTTTGATGGGTCTAGGACGCATAGCTTAGCCGGAAAACGCGTTTAAAGATAAAAATGTCCAATTTTTTTAAAATTAGTTTTTCGTGTCATTCGTTACATTGATTAAAAGGTGGCAGTTCCAAGATCACGAATATATAATTTTTAAGTCGCTGGGGCAAGTAGTTTAGCCGCAAATCGAATTTTAAGGGACAGAAAAAGTGTAAAGTTTGATGGGTCTAGGACGCATAGTTTAGCCGGAAAACGCGTTTAAAGATAAAAATGTCCAATTTTTTTAAATTTAGTTTTTCGTGTCATTCGTTACATTGATTAAAAGGTGGCAGTTCCAAGATCACGAATATATAATTTTTAAGTCGCTGGGGCAAGTAGTTTAGCCGCAAATCGAATTTTAAGGGACAGAAAAAGTGTAAAGTTTGATGGGTCTAGGACGCATAGTTTAGCCGGAAAACGCGTTTAAAGATAAAAATGTCCAATTTTTTTAAAATTAGTTTTTCGTGTCATTCGTTACATGGATTAAAAGGTGGCAGTTCCAAGATCACGAATATATAATTTTTAAGTCGCTGGGGCAAGTAGTTTAGCCGCAAATCGAATTTTAAGGGACAGAAAAAGTGTAAAGTTTGATGGGTCTAGGACGCATAGTTTAGCCGGAAAACGCGTTTAAAGATAAAAATGTCCAATTTTTTTAAAATTAGTTTTTCGTGTCATTCGTTACATTGATTAAAAGGTGGCAGTTCCAAGATCACGAATATATAATTTTTAAGTCGCTGGGGCAAGTAGTTTAGCCGCAAATCGAATTTTAAGGGACAGAAAAAGTGTAAAGTTTGATGGGTCTAGGACGCATAGTTTAGCCGGAAAACGCGTTTAAAGATAAAAATGTCCAATTTTTTTAAAATTAGTTTTTCGTGTCATTCGTTACATGGATTAAAAGGTGGCAGTTCCAAGATCACGAATATATAATTTTTAAGTCGCTGGGGCAAGTAGTTTAGCCGCAAATCGAATTTTAAGGGACAGATAAAATGTAAAGTTTGATGGGTCTAGGACGCATAGTTTAGCCGGAAAACGCGTTTAAAGATAAAAATGTCCAATTTTTTTAAAATTAGTTTTTCGTGTCATTCGTTACATGGATTAAAAGGTGGCAGTTCCAAGATCACGAATATATAATTTTTAAGTCGCTGGGGCAAGTAGTTTAGCCGCAAATCGAATTTTAAGGGACAGAAAAAGTGTAAAGTTTGATGGGTCTAGGACGCATAGTTTAGCCGGAAAACGCGTTTAAAGATAAAAATGTCCAATTTTTTTAAAATTAGTTTTTCGTGTCATTCGTTACATTGATTTAAAGGTGGCAGTTCCAAGATCACGAATATATAATTTTTAAGTCGCTGGGGCAAGTAGTTTAGCCGCAAATCGAATTTTAAGGGACAGAAAAAGTGTAAATTTTGATGGGTCTAGGACGCATAGTTTAGCCGGAAAACGCGTTTAAAGATAAAAATGTCCAATTTTTTTAAAATTAGTTTTTCGTGTCATTCGTTACATTGATTTAAAGGTGGCAGTTCCAAGATCACGAATATATAATTTTTAAGTCGCTGGGGCAAGTAGTTTAGCCGCAAATCGAATTTTAAGGGACAGAAAAAGTGTAAATTTTGATGGGTCTAGGACGCATAGTTTAGCCGGAAAACGCGTTTAAAGATAAAAATGTCCAATTTTTTTAAAATTAGTTTTTCGTGTCATTCGTTACATGGATTAAAAGGTGGCAGTTCCAAGATCACGAATATATAATTTTTAAGTCGCTGGGGCAAGTAGTTTAGCCGCAAATCGAATTTTAAGGGACAGATAAAATGTAAAGTTTGATGGGTCTAGGACGCATAGTTTAGCCGGAAAACGCGTTTAAAGATAAAAATGTCCAATTTTTTTAAAATTAGTTTTTCGTGTCATTCGTTACATGGATTAAAAGGTGGCAGTTCCAAGATCACGAATATATAATTTTTAAGTCGCTGGGGCAAGTAGTTTAGCCGCAAATCGAATTTTAAGGGACAGATAAAATGTAAAGTTTGATGGGTCTAGGACGCATAGTTTAGCCGGAAAACGCGTTTAAAGATAAAAATGTCCAATTTTTTTAAAATTAGTTTTTCGTGTCATTCGTTACATGGATTAAAAGGTGGCAGTTCCAAGATCACGAATATATAATTTTTAAGTCGCTGGGGCAAGTAGTTTAGCCGCAAATCGAATTTTAAGGGACAGAAAAAGTGTAAAGTTTGATGGGTCTAGGACGCATAGTTTAGCCGGAAAACGCGTTTAAAGATAAAAATGTCCAATTTTTTTAAAATTAGTTTTTCGTGTCATTCGTTACATTGATTTAAAGGTGGCAGTTCCAAGATCACGAATATATAATTTTTAAGTCGCTGGGGCAAGTAGTTTAGCCGCAAATCGAATTTTAAGGGACAGAAAAAGTGTAAATTTTGATGGGTCTAGGACGCATAGTTTAGCCGGAAAACGCGTTTAAAGATAAAAATGTCCAATTTTTTTAAAATTAGTTTTTCGTGTCATTCGTTACATGGATTAAAAGGTGGCAGTTCCAAGATCACGAATATATAATTTTTAAGTCGCTGGGGCAAGTAGTTTAGCCGCAAATCGAATTTTAAGGGACAGATAAAATGTAAAGTTTGATGGGTCTAGGACGCATAGTTTAGCCGGAAAACGCGTTTAAAGATAAAAATGTCCAATTTTTTTAAAATTAGTTTTTCGTGTCATTCGTTACATGGATTAAGAGGTGGCAGTTCCAAGATCACGAATATATAATTTTTAAGTCGCTGGGGCAAGTAGTTTAGCCGCAAATCGAATTTTAAGGGACAGAAAAAGTGTAAAGTTTGATGGGTCTAGGACGCATAGTTTAGCCGGAAAACGCGTTTAAAGATAAAAATGTCCAATTTTTTTTAAATTAGTTTTTCGTGTCATTCGTTACATTGATTAAAAGGTGGCAGTTCCAAGATCACGAATATATAATTTTTAAGTCGCTGGGGCAAGTAGTTTAGCCGCAAATCGAATTTTAAGGGACAGAAAAAGTGTAAAGTTTGATGGGTCTAGGACGCATAGTTTAGCCGGAAAACGCGTTTAAAGATAAAAATGTCCAATTTTTTTAAAATTAGTTTTTCGTGTCATTCGTTACATGGATTAAAAGGTGGCAGTTCCAAGATCACGAATATATAATTTTTAAGTCGCTGGGGCAAGTAGTTTAGCCGCAAATCGAATTTTAAGGGACAGAAAAAGTGTAAAGTTTGATGGGTCTAGGACGCATAGTTTAGCCGGAAAACGCGTTTAAAGATAAAAATGTCCAATTTTTTTAAAATTAGTTTTTCGTGTCATTCGTTACATGGATTAAAAGGTGGCAGTTCCAAGATCACGAATATATAATTTTTAAGTCGCTGGGGCAAGTAGTTTAGCCGCAAATCGAATTTTAAGGGACAGATAAAATGTAAAGTTTGATGGGTCTAGGACGCATAGTTTAGCCGGAAAACGCGTTTAAAGATAAAAATGTCCAATTTTTTTAAAATTAGTTTTTCGTGTCATTCGTTACATGGATTAAAAGGTGGCAGTTCCAAGATCACGAATATATAATTTTTAAGTCGCTGGGGCAAGTAGTTTAGCCGCAAATCGAATTTTAAGGGACAGAAAAAGTGTAAAGTTTGATGGGTCTAGGACGCATAGTTTAGCCGGAAAACGCGTTTAAAGATAAAAATGTCCAATTTTTTTAAAATTAGTTTTTCGTGTCATTCGTTACATGGATTAAAAGGTGGCAGTTCCAAGATCACGAATATATAATTTTTAAGTCGCTGGGGCAAGTAGTTTAGCCGCAAATCGAATTTTAAGGGACAGATAAAATGTAAAGTTTGATGGGTCTAGGACGCATAGTTTAGCCGGAAAACGCGTTTAAAGATAAAAATGTCCAATTTTTTTAAAATTAGTTTTTCGTGTCATTCGTTACATGGATTAAAAGGTGGCAGTTCCAAGATCACGAATATATAATTTTTAAGTCGCTGGGGTAAGTAGTTTAGCCGCAAATCGAATTTTAAGGGACAGATAAAATGTAAAGTTTGATGGGTCTAGGACGCATAGTTTAGCCGGAAAACGCGTTTAAAGATAAAAATGTCCAATTTTTTTAAAATTAGTTTTTCGTGTCATTAGTTACATGGATTAAAAGGTGGCAGTTCCAAGATCACGAATATATAATTTTTAAGTCGCTGGGGCAAGTAGTTTAGCCGCAAATCGAATTTTAAGGGACAGATAAAATGTAAAGTTTGATGGGTCTAGGACGCATAGTTTAGCCGGAAAACGCGTTTAAAGATAAAAATGTCCAATTTTTTTAAAATTAGTTTTTCGTGTCATTCGTTACATTGATTAAAAGGTGGCAGTTCCAAGATCACGAATATATAATTTTTAAGTCGCTGGGGCAAGTAGTTTAGCCGCAAATCGAATTTTAAGGGACAGAAAAAGTGTAAAGTTTGATGGGTCTAGGACGCATAGTTTAGCCGGAAAACGCGTTTAAAGATAAAAATGTCCAATTTTTTTAAAATTAGTTTTTCGTGTCATTCGTTACATTGATTAAAAGGTGGCAGTTCCAAGATCACGAATATATAATTTTTAAGTCGCTGGGGCAAGTAGTTTAGCCGCAAATCGAATTTTAAGGGACAGAAAAAGTGTAAAGTTTGATGGGTCTAGGACGCATAGTTTAGCCGGAAAACGCGTTTAAAGATAAAAATGTCCAATTTTTTTAAAATTAGTTTTTCGTGTCATTCGTTACATGGATTAAAAGGTGGCAGTTCCAAGATCACGAATATATAATTTTTAAGTCGCTGGGGCAAGTAGTTTAGCCGCAAATCGAATTTTAAGGGACAGAAAAAGTGTAAAGTTTGATGGGTCTAGGACGCATAGTTTAGCCGGAAAACGCGTTTAAAGATAAAAATGTCCAATTTTTTTAAAATTAGTTTTTCGTGTCATTCGTTACATGGATTAAAAGGTGGCAGTTCCAAGATCACGAATATATAATTTTTAAGTCGCTGGGGCAAGTAGTTTAGCCGCAAATCAAATTTTAAGGGACAGAAAAAGTGTAAAGTTTGATGGGTCTAGGACGCATAGTTTAGCCGGAAAACGCGTTTAAAGATAAAAATGTCCAATTTTTTTAAAATTAGTTTTTCGTGTCATTCGTTACATGGATTAAAAGGTGGCAGTTCCAAGATCACGAATATATAATTTTTAAGTCGCTGGGGCAAGTAGTTTAGCCGCAAATCGAATTTTAAGGGACAGATAAAATGTAAAGTTTGATGGGTCTAGGACGCATAGTTTAGCCGGAAAACGCGTTTAAAGATAAAAATGTCCAATTTTTTTAAAATTAGTTTTTCGTGTCATTCGTTACATGGATTAAAAGGTGGCAGTTCCAAGATCACGAATATATAATTTTTAAGTCGCTGGGGCAAGTAGTTTAGCCGCAAATCGAATTTTAAGGGACAGATAAAATGTAAAGTTTGATGGGTCTAGGACGCATAGTTTAGCCGGAAAACGCGTTTAAAGATAAAAATGTCCAATTTTTTTAAAATTAGTTTTTCGTGTCATTCGTTACATGGATTAAAAGGTGGCAGTTCCAAGATCACGAATATATAATTTTTAAGTCGCTGGGGTAAGTAGTTTAGCCGCAAATCGAATTTTAAGGGACAGATAAAATGTAAAGTTTGATGTGTCTAGGACGCATAGTTTAGCCGGAAAACGCGTTTAAAGATAAAAATGTCCAATTTTTTTAAAATTAGTTTTTCGTGTCATTCGTTACATGGATTAAAAGGTGGCAGTTCCAAGATCACGAATATATAATTTTTAAGTCGCTGGGGCAAGTAGTTTAGCCGCAAATCGAATTTTAAGGGACAGAAAAAGTGTAAAGTTTGATGGGTCTAGGACGCATAGTTTAGCCGGAAAACGCGTTTAAAGATAAAAATGTCCAATTTTTTTAAAATTAGTTTTTCGTGTCATTCGTTACATTGATTAAAAGGTGGCAGTTCCAAGATCACGAATATATAATTTTTAAGTCGCTGGGGCAAGTAGTTTAGCCGCAAATCGAATTTTAAGGGACAGAAAAAGTGTAAAGTTTGATGGGTCTAGGACGCATAGTTTAGCCGGAAAACGCGTTTAAAGATAAAAATGTCCAATTTTTTTAAAATTAGTTTTTCGTGTCATTCGTTACATGGATTAAAAGGTGGCAGTTCCAAGATCACGAATATATAATTTTTAAGTCGCTGGGGCAAGTAGTTTAGCCGCAAATCGAATTTTAAGGGACAGATAAAATGTAAAGTTTGATGGGTCTAGGACGCATAGTTTAGCCGGAAAACGCGTTTAAAGATAAAAATGTCCAATTTTTTTTAAAATTAGTTTTTCGTGTCATTCGTTACATTGATTAAAAGGTGGCAGTTCCAAGATCACGAATATATAATTTTTAAGTCGCTGGGGCAAGTAGTTTAGCCGCAAATCGAATTTTAAGGGACAGAAAAAGTGTAAAGTTTGATGGGTCTAGGACGCATAGTTTAGCCGGAAAACGCGTTTAAAGATAAAAATGTCCAATTTTTTTAAAATTAGTTTTTCGTGTCATTCGTTACATGGATTAAAAGGTGGCAGTTCCAAGATCACGAATATATAATTTTTAAGTCGCTGGGGCAAGTAGTTTAGCCGCAAATCGAATTTTAAGGGACAGATAAAATGTAAAGTTTGATGGGTCTAGGACGCATAGTTTAGCCGGAAAACGCGTTTAAAGATAAAAATGTCCAATTTTTTTTAAAATTAGTTTTTCGTGTCATTCGTTACATTGATTAAAAGGTGGCAGTTCCAAGATCACGAATATATAATTTTTAAGTCGCTGGGGCAAGTAGTTTAGCCGCAAATCGAATTTTAAGGGACAGAAAAAGTGTAAAGTTTGATGGGTCTAGGACGCATAGTTTAGCCGGAAAACGCGTTTAAAGATAAAAATGTCCAACTTTTTTAAAATTAGTTTTTCGTGTCATTCGTTACATGGATTAAAAGGTGGCAGTTCCAAGATCACGAATATATAATTTTTAAGTCGCTGGGGCAAGTAGTTTAGCCGCAAATCGAATTTTAAGGGACAGAAAAAGTGTAAAGTTTGATGGGTCTAGGACGCATAGTTTAGCCGGAAAACGCGTTTAAAGATAAAAATGTCCAATTTTTTTAAAATTTTTTAAAATTTTTTTAAAATTAGTTTTTCGTGTCATTCGTTACATTGATTAAAAGGTGGCAGTTCCAAGATCACGAATATATAATTTTTAAGTCGCTGGGGCAAGTAGTTTAGCCGCAAATCGAATTTTAAGGGACAGAAAAAGTGTAAAGTTTGATGGGTCTAGGACGCATAGTTTAGCCGGAAAACGCGTTTAAAGATAAAAATGTCCAATTTTTTTAAAATTAGTTTTTCGTGTCATTCGTTACATGGATTAAAAGGTGGCAGTTCCAAGATCACGAATATATAATTTTTAAGTCGCTGGGGCAAGTAGTTTAGCCGCAAATCGAATTTTAAGGGACAGATAAAATGTAAAGTTTGATGGGTCTAGGACGCATAGTTTAGCCGGAAAACGCGTTTAAAGATAAAAATGTCCAATTTTTTTAAAATTAGTTTTTCGTGTCATTCGTTACATTGATTAAAAGGTGGCAGTTCCAAGATCACGAATATATAATTTTTAAGTCGCTGGGGCAAGTAGTTTAGCCGCAAATCGAATTTTAAGGGACAGAAAAAGTGTAAAGTTTGATGGGTCTAGGACGCATAGTTTAGCCGGAAAACGCGTTTAAAGATAAAAATGTCCAATTTTTTTAAAATTAGTTTTTCGTGTCATTCGTTACATGGATTAAAAGGTGGCAGTTCCAAGATCACGAATATATAATTTTTAAGTCGCTGGGGCAAGTAGTTTAGCCGCAAATCGAATTTTAAGGGACAGAAAAAGTGTAAAGTTTGATGGGTCTAGGACGCATAGTTTAGCCGGAAAACGCGTTTAAAGATAAAAATGTCCAATTTTTTTAAAATTAGTTTTTCGTGTCATTCGTTACATTGATTAAAAGGTGGCAGTTCCAAGATCACGAATATATAATTTTTAAGTCGCTGGGGCAAGTAGTTTAGCCGCAAATCGAATTTTAAGGGACAGAAAAAGTGTAAAGTTTGATGGGTCTAGGACGCATAGTTTAGCCGGAAAACGCGTTTAAAGATAAAAATGTCCAATTTTTTTAAAATTAGTTTTTCGTGTCATTCGTTACATGGATTAAAAGGTGGCAGTTCCAAGATCACGAATATATAATTTTTAAGTCGCTGGGGCAAGTAGTTTAGCCGCAAATCGAATTTTAAGGGACAGAAAAAGTGTAAAGTTTGATGGGTCTAGGACGCATAGTTTAGCCGGAAAACGCGTTTAAAGATAAAAATGTCCAATTTTTTTAAAATTAGTTTTTCGTGTCATTCGTTACATTGATTAAAAGGTGGCAGTTCCAAGATCACGAATATATAATTTTTAAGTCGCTGGGGCAAGTAGTTTAGCCGCAAATCGAATTTTAAGGGACAGAAAAAGTGTAAAGTTTGATGGGTCTAGGACGCATAGTTTAGCCGGAAAACGCGTTTAAAGATAAAAATGTCCAATTTTTTTAAAATTAGTTTTTCGTGTCATTCGTTACATTGATTTAAAGGTGGCAGTTCCAAGATCACGAATATATAATTTTTAAGTCGCTGGGGCAAGTAGTTTAGCCGCAAATCGAATTTTAAGGGACAGAAAAAGTGTAAATTTTGATGGGTCTAGGACGCATAGTTTAGCCGGAAAACGCGTTTAAAGATAAAAATGTCCAATTTTTTTAAAATTAGTTTTTCGTGTCATTCGTTACATGGATTAAAAGGTGGCAGTTCCAAGATCACGAATATATAATTTTTAAGTCGCTGGGGCAAGTAGTTTAGCCGCAAATCGAATTTTAAGGGACAGATAAAATGTAAAGTTTGATGGATCTAGGACGCATAGTTTAGCCGGAAAACGCGTTTAAAGATAAAAATGTCCAATTTTTTTTAAATTAGTTTTTCGTGTCATTCGTTACATGGATTAAAAGGTGGCAGTTCCAAGATCACGAATATATAATTTTTAAGTCGCTGGGGCAAGTAGTTTAGCCACAAATCGAATTTTAAGGGACAGAAAAAGTGTAAAGTTTGATGGGTCTAGGACGCATAGTTTAGCCGGAAAACGCGTTTAAAGATAAAAATGTCCAATTTTTTTAAAATTAGTTTTTCGTGTCATTCGTTACATGGATTAAAAGGTGGCAGTTCCAAGATCACGAATATATAATTTTTAAGTCGCTGAGGCAAGTAGTTTAGCCGCAAATCGAATTTTAAGGGACAGATAAAATGTAAAGTTTGATGGGTCTAGGACGCATAGTTTAGCCGGAAAACGCGTTTAAAGATAAAAATGTCCAATTTTTTTAAAATTAGTTTTTCGTGTCATTCGTTACATGGATTAAAAGGTGGCAGTTCCAAGATCACGAATATATAATTTTTAAGTCGCTGGGGCAAGTAGTTTAGCCGCAAATCGAATTTTAAGGGACAGAAAAAGTGTAAAGTTTGATGGGTCTAGGACGCATAGTTTAGCCGGAAAACGCGTTTAAAGATAAAAATGTCCAATTTTTTTAAAATTAGTTTTTCGTGTCATTCGTTACATGGATTAAAAGGTGGCAGTTCCAAGATCACGAATATATAATTTTTAAGTCGCTGGGGCAAGTAGTTTAGCCGCAAATCGAATTTTAAGGGACAGATAAAATGTAAAGTTTGATGGGTCTAGGACGCATAGTTTAGCCGGAAAACGCGTTTAAAGATAAAAATGTCCAATTTTTTTAAAATTAGTTTTTCGTGTCATTCGTTACATGGATTAAAAGGTGGCAGTTCCAAGATCACGAATATATAATTTTTAAGTCGCTGGGGCAAGTAGTTTAGCCGCAAATCGAATTTTAAGGGACAGATAAAATGTAAAGTTTGATGGGTCTAGGACGCATAGTTTAGCCGGAAAACGCGTTTAAAGATAAAAATGTCCAATTTTTTTAAAATTAGTTTTTCGTGTCATTCGTTACATGGATTAAAAGGTGGCAGTTCCAAGATCACGAATATATAATTTTTAAGTCGCTGGGGCAAGTAGTTTAGCCGCAAATCGAATTTTAAGGGACAGAAAAAGTGTAAAGTTTGATGGGTCTAGGACGCATAGTTTAGCCGGAAAACGCGTTTAAAGATAAAAATGTCCAATTTTTTTAAAATTAGTTTTTCGTGTCATTCGTTACATTGATTAAAAGGTGGCAGTTCCAAGATCACGAATATATAATTTTTAAGTCGCTGGGGCAAGTAGTTTAGCCGCAAATCGAATTTTAAGGGACAGAAAAAGTGTAAAGTTTGATGGGTCTAGGACGCATAGTTTAGCCGGAAAACGCGTTTAAAGATAAAAATGTCCAATTTTTTTAAATTAGTTTTTCGTGTCGTTCGTTACATGGATTAAAAGGTGGCAGTTCCAAGATCACGAATATATAATTTTTAAGTCGCTGGGGCAAGTAGTTTAGCCGCAAATCGAATTTTAAGGGACAGATAAAATGTAAAGTTTGATGGGTCTAGGACGCATAGTTTAGCCGGAAAACGCGTTTAAAGATAAAAATGTCCAATTTTTTTAAAATTAGTTTTTCGTGTCATTCGTTACATGGATTAAAAGGTGGCAGTTCCAAGATCACGAATATATAATTTTTAAGTCGCTGGGGCAAGTAGTTTAGCCGCAAATCGAATTTTAAGGGACAGATAAAATGTAAAGTTTGATGGGTCTAGGACGCATAGTTTAGCCGGAAAACGCGTTTAAAGATAAAAATGTCCAATTTTTTTAAAATTAGTTTTTCGTGTCATTCGTTACATGGATTAAAAGGTGGCAGTTCCAAAATCACGAATATATAATTTTTAAGTCGCTGGGGTAAGTAGTTTAGCCGCAAATCGAATTTTAAGGGACAGATAAAATGTAAAGTTTGATGGGTCTAGGACGCATAGTTTAGCCGGAAAACGCGTTTAAAGATAAAAATGTCCAATTTTTTTAAAATTAGTTTTTCGTGTCATTCGTTACATGGATTAAAAGGTGGCAGTTCCAAGATCACGAATATATAATTTTTAAGTCGCTGGGGCAAGTAGTTTAGCCGCAAATCGAATTTTAAGGGACAGATAAAATGTAAAGTTTGATGGGTCTAGGACGCATAGTTTAGCCGGAAAACGCGTTTAAAGATAAAAATGTCCAATTTTTTTAAAATTAGTTTTTCGCGTCATTCGTTACATGGATTAAAAGGTGGCAGTTCCAAGATCACGAATATATAATTTTTAAGTCGCTGGGGCAAGTAGTTTAGCCGCAAATCGAATTTTAAGGGACAGAAAAAGTGTAAAGTTTGATGGGTCTAGGACGCATAGTTTAGCCGGAAAACGCGTTTAAAGATAAAAATGTCCAATTTTTTTAAAATTAGTTTTTCGTGTCATTCGTTACATGGATTAAAAGGTGGCAGTTCCAAGATCACGAATATATAATTTTTAAGTCGCTGGGGCAAGTAGTTTAGCCGCAAATCGAATTTTAAGGGACAGATAAAATGTAAAGTTTGATGGGTCTAGGACGCATAGTTTAGCCGGAAAACGCGTTTAAAGATAATAATGTCCAATTTTTTTAAAATTAGTTTTTCGTGTCATTCGTTACATGGATTAAAAGGTGGCAGTTCCAAGATCACGAATATATAATTTTTAAGTCGCTGGGGCAAGTAGTTTAGCCGCAAATCGAATTTTAAGGGACAGAAAAAGTGTAAAGTTTGATGGGTCTAGGACGCATAGTTTAGCCGGAAAACGCGTTTAAAGATAAAAATGTCCAATTTTTTTAAAATTAGTTTTTCGTGTCATTCGTTACATTGATTAAAAGGTGGCAGTTCCAAGATCACGAATATATAATTTTTAAGTCGCTGGGGCAAGTAGTTTAGCCGCAAATCGAATTTTAAGGGACAGAAAAAGTGTAAAGTTTGATGGGTCTAGGATGCATAGTTTAGCCGGAAAACGCGTTTAAAGATAAAAATGTCCAATTTTTTTAAAATTAGTTTTTCGTGTCATTCGTTACATGGATTAAAAGGTGGCAGTTCCAAGATCACGAATATATAATTTTTAAGTCCCTGGGGCGAGTAGTTTAGCCGCAAATCGAATTTTAAGGGACAGATAAAATGTAAAGTTTGATGGGTCTAGGACGCATAGTTTAGCCGGAAAACGCGTTTAAAGATAAAAATGTCCAATTTTTTTAAAATTAGTTTTTCGTGTCATTCGTTACATGGATTAAAAGGTGGCAGTTCCAAGATCACGAATATATAATTTTTAAGTCGCTGGGGCAAGTAGTTTAGCCGCAAATCGAATTTTAAGGGACAGATAAAATGTAAAGTTTGATGGGTCTAGGACGCATAGTTTAGCCGGAAAACGCGTTTAAAGATAAAAATGTCCAATTTTTTTAAAATTAGTTTTTCGTGTCATTCGTTACATGGATTAAAAGGTGGCAGTTCCAAGATCACGAATATATAATTTTTAAGTCGCTGGGGCAAGTAGTTTAATCGAATTTTAAGGGACAGAAAAAGTGTAAAGTTTGATGGGTCTAGGACGCATAGTTTAGCCGGAAAACGCGTTTAAAGATAAAAATGTCCAATTTTTTTAAAATTAGTTTTTCGTGTCATTCGTTACATTGATTAAAAGGTGGCAGTTCCAAGATCACGAATATATAATTTTTAAGTCGCTGGGGCAAGTAGTTTAGCCGCAAATCGAATTTTAAGGGACAGAAAAAGTGTAAAGTTTGATGGGTCTAGGACGCATAGTTTAGCCGGAAAACGCGTTTAAAGATAAAAATGTCCATTTTTTTTAAAATTAGTTTTTCGTGTCATTCGTTACATGGATTAAAAGGTGGCAGTTCCAAGATCACGAATATATAATTTTTAAGTCGCTGGGGCAAGTAGTTTAGCCGCAAATCGAATTTTAAGGGACAGAAAAAGTGTAAAGTTTGATGGGTCTAGGACGCATAGTTTAGCCGGAAAACGCGTTTAAAGATAAAAATGTCCAATTTTTTTAAAAATAGTTTTTCGTGTCATTCGTTACATGGATTAAAAGGTGGCAGTTCCAAGATCACGAATATATAATTTTTAAGTCCCTGGGGCAAGTAGTTTAGCCGCAAATCGAATTTTAAGGGACAGAAAAAGTGTAAAGTTTGATGGGTCTAGGACGCATAGTTTAGCCGGAAAACGCGTTTAAAGATAAAAATGTCCAATTTTTTTAAAATTAGTTTTTCGTGTCATTCGTTACATGGATTAAAAGGTGGCAGTTCCAAGATCACGAATATATAATTTTTAAGTCGCTGGGGCAAGTAGTTTAGCCGCAAATCGAATTTTAAGGGACAGATAAAATGTAAAGTTTGATGGGTCTAGGACGCATAGTTTAGCCGGAAAACGCGTTTAAAGATAAAAATGTCCAATTTTTTTAAAATTAGTTTTTCGTGTCATTCGTTACATGGATTAAAAGGTGGCAGTTCCAAGATCACGAATATATAATTTTTAAGTCGCTGGGGCAAGTAGTTTAGCCGCAAATCGAATTTTAAGGGACAGAAAAAGTGTAAAGTTTGATGGGTCTAGGACGCATAGTTTAGCCGGAAAACGCGTTTAAAGATAAAAATGTCCATTTTTTTTTAAATTAGTTTTTCGTGTCATTCGTTACATGGATTAAAAGGTGGCAGTTCCAAGATCACGAATATATAATTTTTAAGTCGCTGGGGCAAGTAGTTTAGCCGCAAATCGAATTTTAAGGGACAGAAAAAGTGTAAAGTTTGATGGGTCTAGGATGCATAGTTTAGCCGGAAAACGCGTTTAAAGATAAAAATGTCCAATTTTTTTAAAATTAGTTTTTCGTGTCATTCGTTACATGGATTAAAAGGTGGCAGTTCCAAGATCACGAATATATAATTTTTAAGTCCCTGGGGCGAGTAGTTTAGCCGCAAATCGAATTTTAAGGGACAGATAAAATGTAAAGTTTGATGGGTCTAGGACGCATAGTTTAGCCGGAAAACGCGTTTAAAGATAAAAATGTCCAATTTTTTTTAAATTAGTTTTTCGTGTCATTCGTTACATGGATTAAAAGGTGGCAGTTCCAAGATCACGAATATATAATTTTTAAGTCGCTGGGGCAAGTAGTTTAGCCGCAAATCGAATTTTAAGGGACAGAAAAAGTGTAAGGTTTGATGGGTCTAGGACGCATAGTTTAGCCGGAAAACGCGTTTAAAGATAAAAATGTCCAATTTTTTTTAAATTAGGTTTTCGTGTCATTCGTTACATTGATTAAAAGGTGGCAGTTCCAAGATCACGAATATATAATTTTTAAGTCGCTGGGGCAAGTAGTTTAGCCGCAAATCGAATTTTAAGGGACAGAAAAAGTGTAAAGTTTGATGGGTCTAGGACGCATAGTTTAGCCGGAAAACGCGTTTAAAGATAAAAATGTCCATTTTTTTTAAAATTAGTTTTTCGTGTCATTCGTTACATGGATTAAAAGGTGGCAGTTCCAAGATCACGAATATATAATTTTTAAGTCGTGGGGCAAGTAGTTTAGCCGCAAATCGAATTTTAAGGGACAGAAAAAGTGTAAAGTTTGATGGGTCTAGGACGCATAGTTTAGCCGGAAAACGCGTTTAAAGATAAAAATGTCCAATTTTTTTAAAATTAGTTTTTCGTGTCATTCGTTACATTGATTAAAAGGTGGCAGTTCCAAGATCACGAATATATAATTTTTAAGTCGCTGGGGCAAGTAGTTTAGCCGCAAATCGAATTTTAAGGGACAGAAAAAGTGTAAAGTTTGATGGGTCTAGGACGCATAGTTTAGCCGGAAAACGCGTTTAAAGATAAAAATGTCCAATTTTTTTAAAATTAGTTTTTCGTGTCATTCGTTACATGGATTAAAAGGTGGCAGTTCCAAGATCACGAATATATAATTTTTAAGTCGCTGGGGCAAGTAGTTTAGCCGCAAATCGAATTTTAAGGGACAGATAAAATGTAAAGTTTGATGGGTCTAGGACGCATAGTTTAGCCGGAAAACGCGTTTAAAGATAAAAATGTCCAATTTTTTTAAAATTAGTTTTTCGTGTCATTCGTTACATGGATTAAAAGGTGGTAGTTCCAAGATCACGAATATATAATTTTTAAGTCGCTGGGGCAAGTAGTTTAGCCGCAAATCGAATTTTAAGGGACAGATAAAATGTAAAGTTTGATGGGTCTAGGACGCATAGTTTAGCCGGAAAACGCGTTTAAAGTTAAAAATGTCCAATTTTTTTAAAATTAGTTTTTCGTGTCATTCGTTACATGGATTAAAAGGTGGCAGTTCCAAGATCACGAATATATAATTTTTAAGTCGCTGGGGCAAGTAGTTTAGCCGCAAATCGAATTTTAAGGGACAGAAAAAGTGTAAAGTTTGATGGGTCTAGGACGCATAGTTTAGCCGGAAAACGCGTTTAAAGATAAAAATGTCCAATTTTTTTAAAATTAGTTTTTCGTGTCATTCGTTACATTGATTAAAAGGTGGCAGTTCCAAGATCACGAATATATAATTTTTAAGTCGCTGGGGCAAGTAGTTTAGCCGCAAATCGAATTTTAAGGGACAGAAAAAGTGTAAAGTTTGATGGGTCTAGGATGCATAGTTTAGCCGGAAAACGCGTTTAAAGATAAAAATGTCCAATTTTTTTAAAATTAGTTTTTCGTGTCATTCGTTACATGGATTAAAAGGTGGCAGTTCCAAGATCACGAATATATAATTTTTAAGTCCCTGGGGCGAGTAGTTTAGCCGCAAATCGAATTTTAAGGGACAGATAAAATGTAAAGTTTGATGGGTCTAGGACGCATAGTTTAGCCGGAAAACGCGTTTAAAGATAAAAATGTCCAATTTTTTTAAAATTAGTTTTTCGTGTCATTCGTTACATGGATTAAAAGGTGGCAGTTCCAAGATCACGAATATATAATTTTTAAGTCGCTGGGGCAAGTAGTTTAGCCGCAAATCGAATTTTAAGGGACAGAAAAAGTGTAAAGTTTGATGGGTCTAGGACGCATAGTTTAGCCGGAAAACGCGTTTAAAGATAAAAATGTCCAATTTTTTTTTAATTAGTTTTTCGTGTCATTCGTTACATTGATTAAAAGGTGGCAGTTCCAAGATCACGAATATATAATTTTTAAGTCGCTGGGGCAAGTAGTTTAGCCGCAAATCGAATTTTAAGGGACAGAAAAAGTGTAAAGTTTGATGGGTCTAGGACGCATAGTTTAGCCGGAAAACGCGTTTAAAGATAAAAATGTCCATTTTTTTTAAAATTAGTTTTTCGTGTCATTCGTTACATGGATTAAAAGGTGGCAGTTCCAAGATCACGAATATATAATTTTTAAGTCGCTGGGGCAAGTAGTTTAGCCGCAAATCGAATTTTAAGGGACAGAAAAAGTGTAAAGTTTGATGGGTCTAGGACGCATAGTTTAGCCGGAAAACGCGTTTAAAGATAAAAATGTCCAATTTTTTTAAAATTAGTTTTTCGTGTCATTCGTTACATTGATTAAAAGGTGGCAGTTCCAAGATCACGAATATATAATTTTTAAGTCGCTGGGGCAAGTAGTTTAGCCGCAAATCGAATTTTAAGGGACAGAAAAAGTGTAAAGTTTGATGGGTCTAGGACGCATAGTTTAGCCGGAAAACGCGTTTAAAGATAAAAATGTCCAATTTTTTTAAAATTAGTTTTTCGTGTCATTCGTTACATGGATTAAAAGGTGGCAGTTCCAAGATCACGAATATATAATTTTTAAGTCGCTGGGGCAAGTAGTTTAGCCGCAAATCGAATTTTAAGGGACAGATAAAATGTAAAGTTTGATGGGTCTAGGACGCATAGTTTAGCCGGAAAACGCGTTTAAAGATAAAAATGTCCATTTTTTTTAAAATTAGTTTTTCGTGTCATTCGTTACATGGATTAAAAGGTGGCAGTTCCAAGATCACGAATATATAATTTTTAAGTCGCTGGGGCAAGTAGTTTAGCCGCAAATCGAATTTTAAGGGACAGAAAAAGTGTAAAGTTTGATGGGTCTAGGACGCATAGTTTAGCCGGAAAACGCGTTTAAAGATAAAAATGTCCATTTTTTTTAAAATTAGTTTTTCGTGTCATTCGTTACATTGATTAAAAGGTGGCAGTTCCAAGATCACGAATATATAATTTTTAAGTCGCTGGGGCAAGTAGTTTAGCCGCAAATCGAATTTTAAGGGACAGAAAAAGTGTAAAGTTTGATGGGTCTAGGACGCATAGTTTAGCCGGAAAACGCGTTTAAAGATAAAAATGTCCAATTTTTTTAAAATTAGTTTTTCGTGTCATTCGTTACATGGATTAAAAGGTGGCAGTTCCAAGATCACGAATATATAATTTTTAAGTCGCTGGGGCAAGTAGTTTAGCCGCAAATCGAATTTTAAGGGACAGATAAAATGTAAAGTTTGATGGGTCTAGGACGCATAGTTTAGCCGGAAAACGCGTTTAAAGATAAAAATGTCCAATTTTTTTAAAATTAGTTTTTCGTGTCATTCGTTACATGGATTAAAAGGTGGTAGTTCCAAGATCACGAATATATAATTTTTAAGTCGCTGGGGCAAGTAGTTTAGCCGCAAATCGAATTTTAAGGGACAGAAAAAGTGTAAAGTTTGATGGGTCTAGGACGCATAGTTTAGCCGGAAAACGCGTTTAAAGATAAAAATGTCCAATTTTTTTAAAATTAGTTTTTCGTGTCATTCGTTACATTGATTAAAAGGTGGCAGTTCCAAGATCACGAATATATAATTTTTAAGTCGCTGGGGCAAGTAGTTTAGCCGCAAATCGAATTTTAAGGGACAGAAAAAGTGTAAAGTTTGATGGGTCTAGGACGCATAGTTTAGCCGGAAAACGCGTTTAAAGATAAAAATGTCCAATTTTTTTAAAATTAGTTTTTCGTGTCATTCGTTACATGGATTAAAAGGTGGCAGTTCCAAGATCACGAATATATAATTTTTAAGTCGCTGGGGCAAGTAGTTTAGCCGCAAATCGAATTTTAAGGGACAGATAAAATGTAAAGTTTGATGGGTCTAGGACGCATAGTTTAGCCGGAAAACGCGTTTAAAGATAAAAATGTCCAATTTTTTTAAAATTAGTTTTTCGTGTCATTCGTTACATGGATTAAAAGGTGGCAGTTCCAAGATCACGAATATATAATTTTTAAGTCGCTGGGGCAAGTAGTTTAGCCGCAAATCGAATTTTAAGGGACAGAAAAAGTGTAAAGTTTGATGGGTCTAGGACGCATAGTTTAGCTGGAAAACGCGTTTAAAGATAAAAATGTCCAATTTTTTTAAAATTAGTTTTTCGTGTCATTCGTTACATTGATTAAAAGGTGGCAGTTCCAAGATCACGAATATATAATTTTTAAGTCGCTGGGGCAAGTAGTTTAGCCGCAAATCGAATTTTAAGGGACAGAAAAAGTGTAAAGTTTGATGGGTCTAGGACGCATAGTTTAGCCGGAAAACGCGTTTAAAGATAAAAATGTCCATTTTTTTAAAAATTAGTTTTTCGTGTCATTCGTTACATGGATTAAAAGGTGGCAGTTCCAAGATCACGAATATATAATTTTTAAGTCGCTGGGGCAAGTAGTTTAGCCGCAAATCGAATTTTAAGGGACAGAAAAAGTGTAAAGTTTGATGGGTCTAGGACGCACAGTTTAGCCGGAAAACGCGTTTAAAGATAAAAATGTCCAATTTTTTTAAAATTAGTTTTTCGTGTCATTCGTTACATGGATTAAAAGGTGGCAGTTCCAAGATCACGAATATATAATTTTTAAGTCGCTGGGGCAAGTAGTTTAGCCGCAAATCGAATTTTAAGGGACAGATAAAATGTAAAGTTTGATGGGTCTAGGACGCATAGTTTAGCCGGAAAACGCGTTTAAAGATAAAAATGTCCAATTTTTTTAAAATTAGTTTTTCGTGTCATTCGTTACATGGATTAAAAGGTGGCAGTTCCAAGATCACGAATATATAATTTTTAAGTCGCTGGGGTAAGTAGTTTAGCCGCAAATCGAATTTTAAGGGACAGATAAAATGTAAAGTTTGATGGGTCTAGGACGCATAGTTTAGCCGGAAAACGCGTTTAAAGATAAAAATGTCCAATTTTTTTAAAATTAGTTTTTCGTGTCATTCGTTACATTGATTAAAAGGTGGCAGTTCCAAGATCACGAATATATAATTTTTAAGTCGCTGGGGCAAGTAGTTTAGCCGCAAATCGAATTTTAAGGGACAGAAAAAGTGTAAAGTTTGATGGGTCTAGGACGCATAGTTTAGCCGGAAAACGCGTTTAAAGATAAAAATGTCCATTTTTTTTAAAATTAGTTTTTCATGTCATTCGTTACATTGATTAAAAGGTGGCAGTTCCAAGATCACGAATATATAATTTTTAAGTCGCTGGGGCAAGTAGTTTAGCCGCAAATCGAATTTTAAGGGACAGAAAAAGTGTAAAGTTTGATGGGTCTAGGACGCATAGTTTAGCCGGAAAACGCGTTTAAAGATAAAAATGTCCAATTTTTTTAAAATTAGTTTTTCGTGTCATTCGTTACATTGATTAAAAGGTGGCAGTTCCAAGATCACGAATATATAATTTTTAAGTCGCTGGGGCAAGTAGTTTAGCCGCAAATCGAATTTTAAGGGACAGAAAAAGTGTAAAGTTTGATGGGTCTAGGACGCATAGTTTAGTCGGAAAACGCGTTTAAAGATAAAAATGTCCAATTTGTTTAAAATTAGTTTTTCGTGTCATTCGTTACATGGATTAAAAGGTGGCAGTTCCAAGATCACGAATATATAATTTTTAAGTCGCTGGGGCAAGTAGTTTAGCCGCAAATCGAATTTTAAGGGACAGATAAAATGTAAAGTTTGATGGGTCTAGGACGCATAGTTTAGCCGGAAAACGCGTTTAAAGATAAAAATGTCCAATTTTTTTAAAATTAGTTTTTCGTGTCATTCGTTACATGGATTAAAAGGTGGCAGTTCCAAGATCACGAATATATAATTTTTAAGTCGCTGGGGCAAGTAGTTTAGCCGCAAATCGAATTTTAAGGGACAGAAAAAGTGTAAAGTTTGATGGGTCTAGGACGCATAGTTTAGCCGGAAAACGCGTTTAAAGATAAAAATGTCCAATTTTTTTAAAATTAGTTTTTCGTGTCATTCGTTACATGGATTACATGGCAGTTCCAAGATCACGAATATATAATTTTTAAGTCGCTGGGGCAAGTAGTTTAGCCGCAAATCGAATTTTAAGGGACAGAAAAAGTGTAAAGTTTGATGGGTCTAGGACGCATAGTTTAGCCGGAAAACGCGTTTAAAGATAAAAATGTCCAATTTTTTTAAAATTAGTTTTTCGTGTCATTCGTTACATTGATTAAAAGGTGGCAGTTCCAAGATCACGAATATATAATTTTTAAGTCGCTGGGGCAAGTAGTTTAGCCGCAAATCGAATTTTAAGGGACAGAAAAAGTGTAAAGTTTGATGGGTCTAGGACGCATAGTTTAGCCGGAAAACGCGTTTAAAGATAAAAATGTCCAATTTTTTTAAAATTAGTTTTTCGTGTCATTCGTTACATGGATTAAAAGGTGGCAGTTCCAAGATCACGAATATATAATTTTTAAGTCGCTGGGGCAAGTAGTTTAGCCGCAAATCGAATTTTAAGGGACAGATAAAATGTAAAGTTTGATGGGTCTAGGACGCATAGTTTAGCCGGAAAACGCGTTTAAAGATAAAAATGTCCAATTTTTTTAAAATTAGTTTTTCGTGTCATTCGTTACATGGATTAAAAGGTGGCAGTTCCAAGATCACGAATATATAATTTTTAAGTCGCTGGGGCAAGTAGTTTAGCCGCAAATCGAATTTTAAGGGACAGAAAAAGTGTAAAGTTTGATGGGTCTAGGACGCATAGTTTAGCCGGAAAACGCGTTTAAAGATAAAAATGTCCAATTTTTTTAAAATTAGTTTTTCGTGTCATTCGTTACATTGATTAAAAGGTGGCAGTTCCAAGATCACGAATATATAATTTTTAAGTCGCTGGGGCAAGTAGTTTAGCCGCAAATCGAATTTTAAGGGACAGAAAAAGTGTAAAGTTTGATGGGTCTAGGACGCATAGTTTAGCCGGAAAACGCGTTTAAAGATAAAAATGTCCAATTTTTTTAAAATTAGTTTTTCGTGTCATTCGTTACATGGATTAAAAGGTGGCAGTTCCAAGATCACGAATATATAATTTTTAAGTCGCTGGGGCAAGTAGTTTAGCCGCAAATCGAATTTTAAGGGACAGAAAAAGTGTAAAGTTTGATGGGTCTAGGACGCATAGTTTAGCCGGAAAACGCGTTTAAAGATAAAAATGTCCAATTTTTTTAAAATTAGTTTTTCGTGTCATTCGTTACATTGATTAAAAGGTGGCAGTTCCAAGATCACGAATATATAATTTTTAAGTCGCTGGGGCAAGTAGTTTAGCCGCAAATCGAATTTTAAGGGATAGAAAAAGTGTAAAGTTTGATGGGTCTAGGACGCATAGTTTAGCCGGAAAACGCGTTTAAAGATAAAAATGTCCATTTTTTTTAAAATAAGTTTTTCGTGTCATTCGTTACATGGATTAAAAGGTGGCAGTTCCAAGATCACGAATATATAATTTTTAAGTCGCTGGGGCAAGTAGTTTAGCCGCAAATCGAATTTTAAGGGACAGAAAAAGTGTAAAGTTTGATGGGTCTAGGACGCATAGTTTAGCCGGAAAACGCGTTTAAAGATAAAAATGTCCAATTTTTTTAAAATTAGTTTTTCGTGTCATTCGTTACATGGATTAAAAGGTGGCAGTTCCAAGATCACGAATATATAATTTTTAAGTCGCTGGGGTAAGTAGTTTAGCCGCAAATCGAATTTTAAGGGACAGATAAAATGTAAAGTTTGATGGGTCTAGGACGCATAGTTTAGCCGGAAAACGCGTTTAAAGATAAAAATGTCCAATTTTTTTAAAATTAGTTTTTCGTGTCATTCGTTACATGGATTAAAAGGTGGCAGTTCCAAGATCACGAATATATAATTTTTAAGTCGCTGGGGCAAGTAGTTTAGCCGCAAATCGAATTTTAAGGGACAGAAAAAGTGTAAAGTTTGATGGGTCTAGGACGCATAGTTTAGCCGGAAAACGCGTTTAAAGATAAAAATGTCCAATTTTTTTAAAATTAGTTTTTCGTGTCATTCGTTACATTGATTAAAAGGTGGCAGTTCCAAGATCACGAATATATAATTTTTAAGTCGCTGGGGCAAGTAGTTTAGCCGCAAATCGAATTTTAAGGGACAGAAAAAGTGTAAAGCTTGATGGGTCTAGGACGCATAGTTTAGCCGGAAAACGCGTTTAAAGATAAAAATGTCCAATTTTTTTAAAATTAGTTTTTCGTGTCATTCGTTACATTGATTAAAAGGTGGCAGTTCCAAGATCACGAATATATAATTTTTAAGTCGCTGGGGCAAGTTGTTTAGCCGCAAATCGAATTTTAAGGGACAGAAAAAGTGTAAAGTTTGATGGGTCTAGGACGCATAGTTTAGCCGGAAAACGCGTTTAAAGATAAAAATGTCCAATTTTTTTAAAATTAGTTTTTCGTGTCATTCGTTACATGGATTAAAAGGTGGCAGTTCCAAGATCACGAATATATAATTTTTAAGTCGCTGGGGCAAGTAGTTTAGCCGCAAATCGAATTTTAAGGGACAGATAAAATGTAAAGTTTGATGGGTCTAGGACGCATAGTTTAGCCGGAAAACGCGTTTAAAGATAAAAATGTCCAATTTTCTTAAAATTAGTTTTTCGTGTCATTCGTTACATGGATTAAAAGGTGGCAGTTCCAAGATCACGAATATATAATTTTTAAGTCGCTGGGGCAAGTAGTTTAGCCGCAAATCGAATTTTAAGGGACAGAAAAAGTGTAAAGTTTGATGGGTCTAGGACGCATAGTTTAGCCGGAAAACGCGTTTAAAGATAAAAATGTCCAATTTTTTTAAAATTAGTTTTTCGTGTCATTCGTTACATTGATTAAAAGGTGGCAGTTCCAAGATCACGAATATATAATTTTTAAGTCGCTGGGGCAAGTAGTTTAGCCGCAAATCGAATTTTAAGGGACAGAAAAAGTGTAAAGTTTGATGGGTCTAGGACGCATAGTTTAGCCGGAAAACGCGTTTAAAGATAAAAATGTCCAATTTTTTTAAAATTAGTTTTTCGTGTCATTCGTTACATGGATTAAAAGGTGGCAGTTCCAAGATCACGAATATATAATTTTTAAGTCCCTGGGGCAAGTAGTTTAGCCGCAAATCGAATTTTAAGGGACAGATAAAATGTAAAGTTTGATGGGTCTAGGACGCATAGTTTAGCCGGAAAACGCGTTTAAAGATAAAAATGTCCAATTTTTTTAAAATTAGTTTTTCGTGTCATTCGTTACATGGATTAAAAGGTGGCAGTTCCAAGATCACGAATATATGATTTTTAAGTCGCTGGGGCAAGTAGTTTAGCCGCAAATCGAATTTTAAGGGACAGAAAAAGTGTAAAGTTTGATGGGTCTAGGACGCATAGTTTAGCCGGAAAACGCGTTTAAAGATAAAAATGTCCAATTTTTTTAAAATTAGTTTTTCGTGTCATTCGTTACATGGATTAAAAGGTGGCAGTTCCAAGATCACGAATATATAATTTTTAAGTCGCTGGGGCAAGTAGTTTAGCCGCAAATCGAATTTTAAGGGACAGATAAAATGTAAAGTTTGATGGGTCTAGGACGCATAGTTTAGCCGGAAAACGCGTTTAAAGATAAAAATGTCCAATTTTTTTAAAATTAGTTTTTCGTGTCATTCGTTACATGGATTAAAAGGTGGCAGTTCCAAGATCACGAATATATAATTTGTAAGTCGCTGGGGTAAGTAGTTTAGCCGCAAATCGAATTTTAAGGGACAGATAAAATGTAAAGTTTGATGGGTCTAGGACGCATAGTTTAGCCGGAAAACGCGTTTAAAGATAAAAATGTCCAATTTTTTTAAAATTATTTCGTTACATTGATTAAAAGGTGGCAGTTCCAAGATCACGAATATATAATTTTTAAGTCGCTGGGGCAAGTAGTTTAGCCGCAAATCGAATTTTAAGGGACAGAAAAAGTGTAAAGTTTGATGGGTCTAGGACGCATAGTTTAGCCGGAAAACGCGTTTAAAGATAAAAATGTCCAATTTTTTTAAAATTAGTTTTTCGTGTCATTCGTTACATGGATTAAAAGGTGGCAGTTCCAAGATCACGAATATATAATTTTTAAGTCCCTGGGGCAAGTAGTTTAGCCGCAAATCGAATTTTAAGGGACAGATAAAATGTAAAGTTTGATGGGTCTAGGACGCATAGTTTAGCCGGAAAACGCGTTTAAAGATAAAAATGTCCAATTTTTTTAAAATTAGTTTTTCGTGTCATTCGTTACATGGATTAAAAGGTGGCAGTTCCAAGATCACGAATATATGATTTTTAAGTCGCTGGGGCAAGTAGTTTAGCCGCAAATCGAATTTTAAGGGACAGAAAAAGTGTAAAGTTTGATGGGTCTAGGACGCATAGTTTAGCCGGAAAACGCGTTTAAAGATAAAAATGTCCAATTTTTTTAAAATTAGTTTTTCGTGTCATTCGTTACATGGATTAAAAGGTGGCAGTTCCAAGATCACGAATATATAATTTTTAAGTCGCTGGGGCAAGTAGTTTAGCCGCAAATCGAATTTTAAGGGACAGATAAAATGTAAAGTTTGATGGGTCTAGGACGCATAGTTTAGCCGGAAAACGCGTTTAAAGATAAAAATGTCCAATTTTTTTAAAATTAGTTTTTCGTGTCATTCGTTACATGGATTAAAAGGTGGCAGTTCCAAGATCACGAATATATAATTTTTAAGTCGCTGGGGTAAGTAGTTTAGCCGCAAATCGAATTTTAAGGGACAGATAAAATGTAAAGTTTGATGGGTCTAGGACGCATAGTTTAGCCGGAAAACGCGTTTAAAGATAAAAATGTCCAATTTTTTTAAAATTAGTTTTTCGTGTCATTCGTTACATGGATTAAAAGGTGGCAGTTCCAAGATCACCAATATATAATTTTTAAGTCGCTGGGGCAAGTAGTTTAGCCGCAAATCGAATTTTAAGGGACAGAAAAAGTGTAAAGTTTGATGGGTCTAGGACGCATAGTTTAGCCGGAAAACGCGTTTAAAGATAAAAATGTCCATTTTTTTTTAAATTAGTTTTTCGTGTCATTCGTTACATGGATTAAAAGGTGGCAGTTCCAAGATCACGAATATATAATTTTTAAGTCGCTGGGGCAAGTAGTTTAGCCGCAAATCGAATTTTAAGGGACAGAAAAAGTGTAAAGTTTGATGGGTCTAGGACGCATAGTTTAGCCGGAAAACGCGTTTAAAGATAAAAATGTCCAATTTTTTTAAAATTAGTTTTTCGTGTCATTCGTTACATTGATTAAAAGGTGGCAGTTCCAAGATCACGAATATATAATTTTTAAGTCGCTGGGGCAAGTAGTTTAGCCGCAAATCGAATTTTAAGGGACAGAAAAAGTGTAAAGTTTGATGGGTCTAGGACGCATAGTTTAGCCGGAAAACGCGTTTAAAGATAAAAACGTCCAATTTTTTTAAAATTAGTTTTTCGTGTCATTCGTTACATGGATTAAAAGGTGGCAGTTCCAAGATCACGAATATATAATTTTTAAGTCGCTGGGGCAAGTAGTTTAGCCGCAAATCGAATTTTAAGGGACAGATAAAATGTAAAGTTTGATGGGTCTAGGACGCATAGTTTAGCCGGAAAACGCGTTTAAAGATAAAAATGTCCAATTTTTTTAAAATTAGTTTTTCGTGTCATTCGTTACATGGATTAAAAGGTGGCAGTTCCAAGATCACGAATATATAATTTTTAAGTCGCTGGGGTAAGTAGTTTAGCCGCAAATCGAATTTTAAGGGACAGATAAAATGTAAAGTTTGATGGGTCTAGGACGCATAGTTTAGCCGGAAAACGCGTTTAAAGATAAAAATGTCCAATTTTTTTAAAATTAGTTTTTCGTGTCATTCGTTACATGGATTAAAAGGTGGCAGTTCCAAGATCACGAATATATAATTTTTAAGTCGCTGGGGCAAGTAGTTTAGCCGCAAATCGAATTTTAAGGGACAGATAAAATGTAAAGTTTGATGGGTCAAGGACGCATAGTTTAGCCGGAAAACGCGTTTAAAGATAAAAATGTCCAATTTTTTTAAAATTAGTTTTTCGTGTCATTCGTTACATGGATTAAAAGGTGGCAGTTCCAAGATCACGAATATATAATTTTTAAGTCGCTGGGGTAAGTAGTTTAGCCGCAAATCGAATTTTAAGGGACAGATAAAATGTAAAGTTTGATGGGTCTAGGACGCATAGTTTAGCCGGAAAACGCGTTTAAAGATAAAAATGTCCAATTTTTTTTAAATTAGTTTTTCGTGTCATTCGTTACATGGATTAAAAGGTGGCAGTTCCAAGATCACGAATATATAATTTTTAAGTCGCTGGGGCAAGTAGTTTAGCCGCAAATCGAATTTTAAGGGACAGATAAAATGTAAAGTTTGATGGGTCTAGGACGCATAGTTTAGCCGGAAAAAGCGTTTAAAGATAAAAATGTCCAATTTTTTTAAAATTAGTTTTTCGTGTCATTCGTTACATGGATTAAAAGGTGGCAGTTCCAAGATCACGAATATATAATTTTTAAGTCGCTGGGGCAAGTAGTTTAGCCGCAAATCGAATTTTAAGGGACAGAAAAAGTGTAAAGTTTGATGGGTCTAGGACGCATAGCTTAGCCGGAAAACGCGTTTAAAGATAAAAATGTCCAATTTTTTTAAAATTAGTTTTTCGTGCCATTCGTTACATGGATTAAAAGGTGGCAGTTCCAAGATCACGAATATATAATTTTTAAGTCGCTGGGGCAAGTAGTTTAGCCGCAAATCGAATTTTAAGGGACAGAAAAAGTGTAAAGTTTGATGGGTCTAGGACGCATAGTTTAGCCGGAAAACGCGTTTAAAGATAAAAATGTCCAATTTTTTTAAAATTAGTTTTTCGTGTCATTCGTTACATGGATTAAAAGGTGGCAGTTCCAAGATCACGAATATATAATTTTTAAGTCGCTGGGGCAAGTAGTTTAGCCGCAAATCGAATTTTAAGGGACAGAAAAAGTGTAAAGTTTGATGGGTCTAGGACGCATAGTTTAGCCGGAAAACGCGTTTAAAGATAAAAACGTCAAATTTTTTTAAAATTAGTTTTTCGTGTCATTCGTTACATGGATTAAAAGGTGGCAGTTCCAAGATCACGAATATATAATTTTTAAGTCGCTGGGGCAAGTAGTTTAGCCGCAAATCGAATTTTAAGGGACAGATAAAATGTAAAGTTTGATGGGTCTAGGACGCATAGTTTAGCCGGAAAACGCGTTTAAAGATAAAAATGTCCAATTTTTTTAAAATTAGTTTTTCGTGTCATTCGTTACATGGATTAAAAGGTGGCAGTTCCAAGATCACGAATATATAATTTTTAAGTCGCTGGGGTAAGTAGTTTAGCCGCAAATCGAATTTTAAGGGACAGATAAAATGTAAAGTTTGATGGGTCTAGGACGCTAGTTTAGCCGGAAAACGCGTTTAAAGATAAAAATGTCCAATTTTTTTAAAATTAGTTTTTCGTGTCATTCGTTACATGGATTAAAAGGTGGCAGTTCCAAGATCACCAATATATAATTTTTAAGTCGCTGGGGCAAGTAGTTTAGCCGCAAATCAAATTTTAAGGGACAGAAAAAGTGTAAAGTTTGATGGGTCTAGGACGCATAGTTTAGCCGGAAAACGCGTTTAAAGATAAAAATGTCCATTTTTTTTAAAATTAGTTTTTCGTGTCATTCGTTACATGGATTAAAAGGTGGCAGTTCCAAGATCACGAATATATAATTTTTAAGTCGCTGGGGCAAGTAGTTTAGCCGCAAATCGAATTTTAAGGGACAGAAAAAGTGTAAAGTTTGATGGGTCTAGGACGCATAGTTTAGCCGGAAAACGCGTTTAAAGATAAAAATGTCCAATTTTTTTAAAATTAGTTTTTCGTGTCATTCGTTACATTGATTAAAAGGTGGCAGTTCCAAGATCACGAATATATAATTTTTAAGTCGCTGGGGCAAGTAGTTTAGCCGCAAATCGAATTTTAAGGGACAGAAAAAGTGTAAAGTTTGATGGGTCTAGGACGCATAGTTTAGCCGGAAAACGCGTTTAAAGATAAAAACGTCCAATTTTTTTAAAATTAGTTTTTCGTGTCATTCGTTACATGGATTAAAAGGTGGCAGTTCAAAGATCACGAATATATAATTTTTAAGTCGCTGGGGCAAGTAGTTTAGCCGCAAATCGAATTTTAAGGGACAGATAAAATGTAAAGTTTGATGGGTCTAGGACGCATAGTTTAGCCGGAAAACGCGTTTAAAGATAAAAATGTCCAATTTTTTTAAAATTAGTTTTTCGTGTCATTCGTTACATGGATTAAAAGGTGGCAGTTCCAAGATCACGAATATATAATTTTTAAGTCGCTGGGGTAAGTAGTTTAGCCGCAAATCGAATTTTAAGGGACAGATAAAATGTAAAGTTTGATGGGTCTAGGACGCATAGTTTAGCCGGAAAACGCGTTTAAAGATAAAAATGTCCAATTTTTTTAAAATTAGTTTTTCGTGTCATTCGTTACATGGATTAAAAGGTGGCAGTTCCAAGATCACGAATATATAATTTTTAAGTCGCTGGGGCAAGTAGTTTAGCCGCAAATCGAATTTTAAGGGACAGATAAAATGTAAAGTTTGATGGGTCTAGGACGCATAGTTTAGCCGGAAAACGCGTTTAAAGATAAAAATGTCCAATTTTTTTAAAATTAGTTTTTCGTGTCATTCGTTACATGGATTAAAAGGTGGCAGTTCCAAGATCACGAATATATAATTTTTAAGTCGCTGGGGTAAGTAGTTTAGCCGCAAATCGAATTTTAAGGGACAGATAAAATGTAAAGTTTGATGGGTCTAGGACGCATAGTTTAGCCGGAAAACGCGTTTAAAGATAAAAATGTCCAATTTTTTTAAAATTAGTTTTTCGTGTCATTCGTTACATGGATTAAAAGGTGGCAGTTCCAAGATCACGAATATATAATTTTTAAGTCGCTGGGGCAAGTAGTTTAGCCGCAAATCGAATTTTAAGGGACAGATAAAATGTAAAGTTTGATGGGTCTAGGACGCATAGTTTAGCCGGAAAACGCGTTTAAAGATAAAAATGTCCAATTTTTTTAAAATTAGTTTTTCGTGTCATTCGTTACATGGATTAAAAGGTGGCAGTTCCAAGATCACGAATATATAATTTTTAAGTCGCTGGGGCAAGTAGTTTAGCCGCAAATCGAATTTTAAGGGACAGAAAAAGTGTAAAGTTTGATGGGTCTAGGACGCATAGTTTAGCCGGAAAACGCGTTTAAAGATAAAAACGTCAAATTTTTTTAAAATTAGTTTTTCGTGTCATTCGTTACATGGATTAAAAGGTGGCAGTTCCAAGATCACGAATATATAATTTTTAAGTCGCTGGGGCAAGTAGTTTAGCCGCAAATCGAATTTTAAGGGACAGATAAAATGTAAAGTTTGATGGGTCTAGGACGCATAGTTTAGCCGGAAAACGCGTTTAAAGATAAAAATGTCCAATTTTTTTAAAATTAGTTTTTCGTGTCATTCGTTACATGGATTAAAAGGTGGCAGTTCCAAGATCACGAATATATAATTTTTAAGTCGCTGGGGTAAGTAGTTTAGCCGCAAATCGAATTTTAAGGGACAGATAAAATGTAAAGTTTGATGGGTCTAGGACGCTAGTTTAGCCGGAAAACGCGTTTAAAGATAAAAATGTCCAATTTTTTTAAAATTAGTTTTTCGTGTCATTCGTTACATGGATTAAAAGGTGGCAGTTCCAAGATCACCAATATATAATTTTTAAGTCGCTGGGGCAAGTAGTTTAGCCGCAAATCAAATTTTAAGGGACAGAAAAAGTGTAAAGTTTGATGGGTCTAGGACGCATAGTTTAGCCGGAAAACGCGTTTAAAGATAAAAATGTCCATTTTTTTTAAAATTAGTTTTTCGTGTCATTCGTTACATGGATTAAAAGGTGGCAGTTCCAAGATCACGAATATATAATTTTTAAGTCGCTGGGGCAAGTAGTTTAGCCGCAAATCGAATTTTAAGGGACAGAAAAAGTGTAAAGTTTGATGGGTCTAGGACGCATAGTTTAGCCGGAAAACGCGTTTAAAGATAAAAATGTCCAATTTTTTTAAAATTAGTTTTTCGTGTCATTCGTTACATTGATTAAAAGGTGGCAGTTCCAAGATCACGAATATATAATTTTTAAGTCGCTGGGGCAAGTAGTTTAGCCGCAAATCGAATTTTAAGGGACAGAAAAAGTGTAAAGTTTGATGGGTCTAGGACGCATAGTTTAGCCGGAAAACGCGTTTAAAGATAAAAACGTCCAATTTTTTTAAAATTAGTTTTTCGTGTCATTCGTTACATGGATTAAAAGGTGGCAGTTCCAAGATCACGAATATATAATTTTTAAGTCGCTGGGGCAAGTAGTTTAGCCGCAAATCGAATTTTAAGGGACAGATAAAATGTAAAGTTTGATGGGTCTAGGACGCATAGTTTAGCCGGAAAACGCGTTTAAAGATAAAAATGTCCAATTTTTTTAAAATTAGTTTTTCGTGTCATTCGTTACATGGATTAAAAGGTGGCAGTTCCAAGATCACGAATATATAATTTTTAAGTCGCTGGGGTAAGTAGTTTAGCCGCAAATCGAATTTTAAGGGACAGATAAAATGTAAAGTTTGATGGGTCTAGGACGCATAGTTTAGCCGGAAAACGCGTTTAAAGATAAAAATGTCCAATTTTTTTAAAATTAGTTTTTCGTGTCATTCGTTACATGGATTAAAAGGTGGCAGTTCCAAGATCACGAATATATAATTTTTAAGTCGCTGGGGCAAGTAGTTTAGCCGCAAATCGAATTTTAAGGGACAGATAAAATGTAAAGTTTGATGGGTCTAGGACGCATAGTTTAGCCGGAAAACGCGTTTAAAGATAAAAATGTCCAATTTTTTTAAAATTAGTTTTTCGTGTCATTCGTTACATGGATTAAAAGGTGGCAGTTCCAAGATCACGAATATATAATTTTTAAGTCGCTGGGGTAAGTAGTTTAGCCGCAAATCGAATTTTAAGGGACAGATAAAATGTAAAGTTTGATGGGTCTAGGACGCATAGTTTAGCCGGAAAACGCGTTTAAAGATAAAAATGTCCAATTTTTTTAAAATTAGTTTTTCGTGTCATTCGTTACATGGATTAAAAGGTGGCAGTTCCAAGATCACGAATATATAATTTTTAAGTCGCTGGGGCAAGTAGTTTAGCCGCAAATCGAATTTTAAGGGACAGATAAAATGTAAAGTTTGATGGGTCTAGGACGCATAGTTTAGCCGGAAAACGCGTTTAAAGATAAAAATGTCCAATTTTTTTAAAATTAGTTTTTCGTGTCATTCGTTACATGGATTAAAAGGTGGCAGTTCCAAGATCACGAATATATAATTCTTAAGTCGCTGGGGCAAGTAGTTTAGCCGCAAATCGAATTTTAAGGGACAGAAAAAGTGTAAAGTTTGATGGGTCTAGGACGCATAGTTTAGCCGGAAAACGCATTTAAAGATAAAAATGTCCAATTTTTTTAAAATTAGTTTTTCGTGTCATTCGTTACATGGATTAAAAGGTGGCAGTTCCAAGATCACGAATATATAATTTTTAAGTCGCTGGGGCAAGTAGTTTAGCCGCAAATCGAATTTTAAGGGACAGAAAAAGTGTAAAGTTTGATGGGTCTAGGACGCATAGTTTAGCCGGAAAACGCGTTTAAAGATAAAAATGTCCAATTTTTTTAAAATTAGTTTTTCGTGTCATTCGTTACATTGATTAAAAGGTGGCAGTTCCAAGATCACGAATATATAATTTTTAAGTCGCTGGGGCAAGTAGTTTAGCCGCAATTCGAATTTTAAGGGACAGAAAAAGTGTAAAGTTTGATGGGTCTAGGACGCATAGTTTAGCCGGAAAACGCGTTTAAAGATAAAAATGTCCAATTTTTTTAAAATTAGTTTTACGTGTCATTCGTTACATGGATTAAAAGGTGGCAGTTCCAAGATCACGAATATATAATTTTTAAGTCCCTGGGGCAAGTAGTTTAGCCGCAAATCGAATTTTAAGGGACAGATAAAATGTAAAGTTTGATGGGTCTAGGACGCATAGTTTAGCCGGAAAACGCGTTTAAAGATAAAAATGTCCAATTTTTTTAAAATTAGTTTTTCGTGCCATTCGTTACATGGATTAAAAGGTGGCAGTTCCAAGATCACGAATATATAATTTTTAAGTCGCTGGGGCAAGTAGTTTAGCCGCAAATCGAATTTTAAGGGACAGAAAAAGTGTAAAGTTTGATGGTTCTAGGACGCATAGTTTAGCCGGAAAACGCGTTTAAAGATAAAAATGTCCAATTTTTTTAAAATTAGTTTTTCGTGTCATTCGTTACATTGATTAAAAGGTGGCAGTTCCAAGATCACGAATATATAATTTTTAAGTCGCTGGGGCAAGTAGTTTAGCCGCAAATCGAATTTTAAGGGACAGAAAAAGTGTAAAGTTTGATGGGTCTAGGACGCATAGTTTAGCCGGAAAACGCGTTTAAAGATAAAAATGTCCATTTTTTTTAAAATTAGTTTTTCGTGTCATTCGTTACATGGATTAAAAGGTGGCAGTTCCAAGATCACGAATATATAATTTTTAAGTCGCTGGGGCAAGTAGTTTAGCCGCAAATCGAATTTTAAGGGACAGAAAAAGTGTAAAGTTTGATGGGTCTAGGACGCATAGTTTAGCCGGAAAACGCGTTTAAAGATAAAAATGTCCAATTTTTTTAAAATTAGTTTTTCGTGTCATTCGTTACATTGATTAAAAGGTGGCAGTTCCAAGATCACGAATATATAATTTTTAAGTCGCTGGGGCAAGTAGTTTAGCCGCAAATCGAATTTTAAGGGACAGATAAAGTGTAAAGTTTGATGGGTCTAGGACGCATAGTTTAGCCGGAAAACGCGTTTAAAGATAAAAATGTCCAATTTTTTTAAAATTAGTTTTTCGTGTCATTCGTTACATGGATTAAAAGGTGGCAGTTCCAAGATCACGAATATATAATTTTTAAGTCGCTGGGGCAAGTAGTTTAGCCGCAAATCGAATTTTAAGGGACAGATAAAATGTAAAGTTTGATGGGTCTAGGACGCATAGTTTAGCCGGAAAACGCGTTTAAAGATAAAAATGTCCAATTTTTTTAAAATTAGTTTTTCGTGTCATTCGTTACATGGATTAAAAGGTGGCAGTTCCAAGATCACGAATATATAATTTTTAAGTCGCTGGGGCAAGTAGTTTAGCCGCAAATCGAATTTTAAGGGACAGAAAAAGTGTAAAGTTTGATGGGTCTAGGACGCATAGTTTAGCCGGAAAACGCATTTAAAGATAAGAATGTCCAATTTTTTTAAAATTAGTTTTTCGTGTCATTCGTTACATGGATTAAAAGGTGGCAGTTCCAAGATCACGAATATATAATTTTTAAGTCGCTGGGGCAAGTAGTTTAGCCGCAAATCGAATTTTAAGGGACAGAAAAAGTGTAAAGTTTGATGGGTCTAGGACGCATAGTTTAGCCGGAAAACGCGTTTAAAGATAAAAATGTCCAATTTTTTTAAAATTAGTTTTTCGTGTCATTCGTTACATTGATTAAAAGGTGGCAGTTCCAAGATCACGAATATATAATTTTTAAGTCGCTGGGGCAAGTAGTTTAGCCGCAATTCGAATTTTAAGGGACAGAAAAAGTGTAAAGTTTGATGGGTCTAGGACGCATAGTTTAGCCGGAAAACGCGTTTAAAGATAAAAATGTCCAATTTTTTTAAAATTAGTTTTTCGTGTCATTCGTTACATGGATTAAAAGGTGGCAGTTCCAAGATCACGAATATATAATTTTTAAGTCCCTGGGGCAAGTAGTTTAGCCGCAAATCGAATTTTAAGGGACAGATAAAATGTAAAGTTTGATGGGTCTAGGACGCATAGTTTAGCCGGAAAACGCGTTTAAAGATAAAAATGTCCAATTTTTTTAAAATTAGTTTTTCGTGCCATTCGTTACATGGATTAAAAGGTGGCAGTTCCAAGATCACGAATATATAATTTTTAAGTCGCTGGGGCAAGTAGTTTAGCCGCAAATCGAATTTTAAGGGACAGAAAAAGTGTAAAGTTTGATGGGTCTAGGACGCATAGTTTAGCCGGAAAACGCGTTTAAAGATAAAAATGTCCAATTTTTTTAAAATTAGTTTTTCGTGTCATTCGTTACATTGATTAAAAGGTGGCAGTTCCAAGATCACGAATATATAATTTTTAAGTCGCTGGGGCAAGTAGTTTAGCCGCAAATCGAATTTTAAGGGACAGAAAAAGTGTAAAGTTTGATGGGTCTAGGACGCATAGTTTAGCCGGAAAACGCGTTTAAAGATAAAAATGTCCATTTTTTTTAAAATTAGTTTTTCGTGTCATTCGTTACATGGATTAAAAGGTGGCAGTTCCAAGATCACGAATATATAATTTTTAAGTCGCTGGGGCAAGTAGTTTAGCCGCAAATCGAATTTTAAGGGACAGAAAAAGTGTAAAGTTTGATGGGTCTAGGACGCATAGTTTAGCCGGAAAACGCGTTTAAAGATAAAAATGTCCAATTTTTTTAAAATTAGTTTTTCGTGTCATTCGTTACATTGATTAAAAGGTGGCAGTTCCAAGATCACGAATATATAATTTTTAAGTCGCTGGGGCAAGTAGTTTAGCCGCAAATCGAATTTTAAGGGACAGATAAAGTGTAAAGTTTGATGGGTCTAGGACGCATAGTTTAGCCGGAAAACGCGTTTAAAGATAAAAATGTCCAATTTTTTTAAAATTAGTTTTTCGTGTCATTCGTTACATGGATTAAAAGGTGGCAGTTCCAAGATCACGAATATATAATTTTTAAGTCGCTGGGGCAAGTAGTTTAGCCGCAAATCGAATTTTAAGGGACAGAAAAAGTGTAAAGTTTGATGGGTCTAGGACGCATAGTTTAGCCGGAAAACGCGTTTAAAGATAAAAATGTCCATTTTTTTTTAAATTAGTTTTTCGTGTCATTCGTTACATTGATTAAAAAGTGGCAGTTCCAAGATCACGAATATATAATTTTTAAGTCGCTGGGGCAAGTAGTTTAGCCGCAAATCGAATTTTAAGGGACAGAAAAAGTGTAAAGTTTGATGGGTCTAGGACGCATAGTTTAGCCGGAAAACGCGTTTAAAGATAAAAATGTCCAATTTTTTTAAAATTAGTTTTTCGTGTCATTCGTTACATTGATTAAAAGGTGGCAGTTCCAAGATCACGAATATATAATTTTTAAGTCGCTGGGGCAAGTAGTTTAGCCGCAAATCGAATTTTAAGGGACAGAAAAAGTGTAAAGTTTGATGGGTCTAGGACGCATAGTTTAGCCGGAAAACGCGTTTAAAGATAAAAATGTCCAATTTTTTTAAAATTAGTTTTTCGTGTCATTCGTTACATGGATTAAAAGGTGGCAGTTCCAAGATCACGAATATATAATTTTTAAGTCGCTGGGGCAAGTATTTTAGCCGCAAATCGAATTTTAAGGGACAGATAAAATGTAAAGTTTGATGGGTCTAGGACGCATAGTTTAGCCGGAAAACGCGTTTAAAGATAAAAATGTCCAATTTTTTTTAAATTAGTTTTTCGTGTCATTCGTTACATGGATTAAAAGGTGGCAGTTCCAAGATCACGAATATATAATTTTTAAGTCGCTGGGGCAAGTAGTTTAGCCGCAAATCGAATTTTAAGGGACAGAAAAAGTGTAAAGTTTGATGGGTCTAGGACGCATAGTTTAGCCGGAAAACGCGTTTAAAGATAAAAATGTCCAATTTTTTTAAAATTAGTTTTTCGTGTCATTCGTTACATTGATTAAAAGGTGGCAGTTCCAAGATCACGAATATATAATTTTTAAGTCGCTGGGGCAAGTAGTTTAGCCGCAAATCGAATTTTAAGGGACAGAAAAAGTGTAAAGTTTGATGGGTCTAGGACGCATAGTTTAGCCGGAAAACGCGTTTAAAGATAAAAACGTCCAATTTTTTTTAAATTAGTTTTTCGTGTCATTCGTTACATGGATTAAAAGGTGGCAGTTCCAAGATCACGAATATATAATTTTTAAGTCGCTGGGGCAAGTAGTTTAGCCGCAAATCGAATTTTAAGGGACAGAAAAAGTGTAAAGTTTGATGGGTCTAGGACGCATAGTTTAGCCGGAAAACGCGTTTAAAGATAAAAATGTCCATTTTTTTTTTAAATTAGTTTTTCGTGTCATTCGTTACATTGATTAAAAAGTGGCAGTTCCAAGATCACGAATATATAATTTTTAAGTCGCTGGGGCAAGTAGTTTAGCCGCAAATCGAATTTTAAGGGACAGAAAAAGTGTAAAGTTTGATGGGTCTAGGACGCATAGTTTAGCCGGAAAACGCGTTTAAAGATAAAAATGTCCATTTTTTTTTAAATTAGTTTTTCGTGTCATTCGTTACATTGATTAAAAAGTGGCAGTTCCAAGATCACGAATATATAATTTTTAAGTCGCTGGGGCAAGTAGTTTAGCCGCAAATCGAATTTTAAGGGACAGAAAAAGTGTAAAGTTTGATGGGTCTAGGACGCATAGTTTAGCCGGAAAACGCGTTTAAAGATAAAAATGTCCAATTTTTTTAAAATTAGTTTTTCGTGTCATTCGTTACATTGATTAAAAGGTGGCAGTTCCAAGATCACGAATATATAATTTTTAAGTCGCTGGGGTAAGTAGTTTAGCCGCAAATCGAATTTTAAGGGACAGAAAAAGTGTAAAGTTTGATGGGTCTAGGACGCATAGTTTAGCCGGAAAACGCGTTTAAAGATAAAAATGTCCAATTTTTTTAAAATTAGTTTTTCGTGTCATTCGTTACATGGATTAAAAGGTGGCAGTTCCAAGATCACGAATATATAATTTTTAAGTCGCTGGGGCAAGTATTTTAGCCGCAAATCGAATTTTAAGGGACAGATAAAATGTAAAGTTTGATGGGTCTAGGACGCATAGTTTAGCCGGAAAACGCGTTTAAAGATAAAAATGTCCAATTTTTTTTAAATTAGTTTTTCGTGTCATTCGTTACATGGATTAAAAGGTGGCAGTTCCAAGATCACGAATATATAATTTTTAAGTCGCTGGGGCAAGTAGTTTAGCCGCAAATCGAATTTTAAGGGACAGAAAAAGTGTAAAGTTTGATGGGTCTAGGACGCATAGTTTAGCCGGAAAACGCGTTTAAAGATAAAAATGTCCAATTTTTTTAAAATTAGTTTTTCGTGTCATTCGTTACATTGATTAAAAGGTGGCAGTTCCAAGATCACGAATATATAATTTTTAAGTCGCTGGGGCAAGTAGTTTAGCCGCAAATCGAATTTTAAGGGACAGAAAAAGTGTAAAGTTTGATGGGTCTAGGACGCATAGTTTAGCCGGAAAACGCGTTTAAAGATAAAAACGTCCAATTTTTTTTAAATTAGTTTTTCGTGTCATTCGTTACATGGATTAAAAGGTGGCAGTTCCAAGATCACGAATATATAATTTTTAAGTCGCTGGGGCAAGTAGTTTAGCCGCAAATCGAATTTTAAGGGACAGATAAAATGTAAAGTTTGATGGGTCTAGGACGCATAGCTTAGCCGGAAAACGCGTTTAAAGATAAAAATGTCCAATTTTTTTAAAATTAGTTTTTCGTGTCATTCGTTACATGGATTAAAAGGTGGCAGTTCCAAGATCACGAATATATAATTTTTAAGTCGCTGGGGTAAGTAGTTTAGCCGCAAATCGAATTTTAAGGGACAGATAAAATGTAAAGTTTGATGGGTCTAGGACGCATAGTTTAGCCGGCAAACGCGTTTAAAGATAAAAATGTCCAATTTTTTTAAAATTAGTTTTTCGTGTCATTCGTTACATAGATTAAAAGGTGGCAGTTCCAAGATCACGAATATATAATTTTTAAGTCGCTGGGGCAAGTAGTTTAGCCGCAAATCGAATTTTAAGGGACAGAAAAAGTGTAAAGTTTGATGGGTCTAGGACGCATAGTTTAGCCGGAAAACGCGTTTAAAGATAAAAATGTCCAATTTTTTTAAAATTAGTTTTTCGTGTCATTCGTTACATTGATTAAAAGGTGGCAGTTCCAAGATCACGAATATATAATTTTTAAGTCGCTGGGGCAAGTAGTTTAGCCGCAAATCGAATTTTAAGGGACAGAAAAAGTGTAAAGTTTGATGGGTCTAGGACGCATAGTTTAGCCGGAAAACGCGTTTAAAGATAAAAACGTCCAATTTTTTTTAAATTAGTTTTTCGTGTCATTCGTTACATGGATTAAAAGGTGGCAGTTCCAAGATCACGAATATATAATTTTTAAGTCGCTGGGGCAAGTAGTTTAGCCGCAAATCGAATTTTAAGGGACAGAAAAAGTGTAAAGTTTGATGGGTCTAGGACGCATAGTTTAGCCGGAAAACGCGTTTAAAGATAAAAATGTCCATTTTTTTTTAAATTAGTTTTTCGTGTCATTCGTTACATTGATTAAAAAGTGGCAGTTCCAAGATCACGAATATATAATTTTTAAGTCGCTGGGGCAAGTAGTTTAGCCGCAAATCGAATTTTAAGGGACAGAAAAAGTGTAAAGTTTGATGGGTCTAGGACGCATAGTTTAGCCGGAAAACGCGTTTAAAGATAAAAATGTCCATTTTTTTTTAAATTAGTTTTTCGTGTCATTCGTTACATTGATTAAAAAGTGGCAGTTCCAAGATCACGAATATATAATTTTTAAGTCGCTGGGGCAAGTAGTTTAGCCGCAAATCGAATTTTAAGGGACAGAAAAAGTGTAAAGTTTGATGGGTCTAGGACGCATAGTTTAGCCGGAAAACGCGTTTAAAGATAAAAATGTCCAATTTTTTTAAAATTAGTTTTTCGTGTCATTCGTTACATTGATTAAAAGGTGGCAGTTCCAAGATCACGAATATATAATTTTTAAGTCGCTGGGGCAAGTAGTTTAGCCGCAAATCGAATTTTAAGGGACAGAAAAAGTGTAAAGTTTGATGGGTCTAGGACGCATAGTTTAGCCGGAAAACGCGTTTAAAGATAAAAATGTCCAATTTTTTTAAAATTAGTTTTTCGTGTCATTCGTTACATGGATTAAAAGGTGGCAGTTCCAAGATCACGAATATATAATTTTTAAGTCGCTGGGGCAAGTATTTTAGCCGCAAATCGAATTTTAAGGGACAGATAAAATGTAAAGTTTGATGGGTCTAGGACGCATAGTTTAGCCGGAAAACGCGTTTAAAGATAAAAATGTCCAATTTTTTTTAAATTAGTTTTTCGTGTCATTCGTTACATGGATTAAAAGGTGGCAGTTCCAAGATCACGAATATATAATTTTTAAGTCGCTGGGGCAAGTAGTTTAGCCGCAAATCGAATTTTAAGGGACAGAAAAAGTGTAAAGTTTGATGGGTCTAGGACGCATAGTTTAGCCGGAAAACGCGTTTAAAGATAAAAATGTCCAATTTTTTTAAAATTAGTTTTTCGTGTCATTCGTTACATTGATTAAAAGGTGGCAGTTCCAAGATCACGAATATATAATTTTTAAGTCGCTGGGGCAAGTAGTTTAGCCGCAAATCGAATTTTAAGGGACAGAAAAAGTGTAAAGTTTGATGGGTCTAGGACGCATAGTTTAGCCGGAAAACGCGTTTAAAGATAAAAACGTCCAATTTTTTTTAAATTAGTTTTTCGTGTCATTCGTTACATGGATTAAAAGGTGGCAGTTCCAAGATCACGAATATATAATTTTTAAGTCGCTGGGGCAAGTAGTTTAGCCGCAAATCGAATTTTAAGGGACAGATAAAATGTAAAGTTTGATGGGTCTAGGACGCATAGCTTAGCCGGAAAACGCGTTTAAAGATAAAAATGTCCAATTTTTTTAAAATTAGTTTTTCGTGTCATTCGTTACATGGATTAAAAGGTGGCAGTTCCAAGATCACGAATATATAATTTTTAAGTCGCTGGGGTAAGTAGTTTAGCCGCAAATCGAATTTTAAGGGACAGATAAAATGTAAAGTTTGATGGGTCTAGGACGCATAGTTTAGCCGGCAAACGCGTTTAAAGATAAAAATGTCCAATTTTTTTAAAATTAGTTTTTCGTGTCATTCGTTACATAGATTAAAAGGTGGCAGTTCCAAGATCACGAATATATAATTTTTAAGTCGCTGGGGCAAGTAGTTTAGCCGCAAATCGAATTTTAAGGGACAGAAAAAGTGTAAAGTTTGATGGGTCTAGGACGCATAGTTTAGCCGGAAAACGCGTTTAAAGATAAAAATGTCCAATTTTTTTAAAATTAGTTTTTCGTGTCATTCGTTACATTGATTAAAAGGTGGCAGTTCCAAGATCACGAATATATAATTTTTAAGTCGCTGGGGCAAGTAGTTTAGCCGCAAATCGAATTTTAAGGGACAGAAAAAGTGTAAAGTTTGATGGGTCTAGGACGCATAGTTTAGCCGGAAAACGCGTTTAAAGATAAAAATGTCCATTTTTTTTAAAATTAGTTTTTCGTGTCATTCGTTACATGGATTAAAAGGTGGCAGTTCCAAGATCACGAATATATAATTTTTAAGTCGCTGGGGCAAGTAGTTTAGCCGCAAATCGAATTTTAAGGGACAGAAAAAGTGTAAACTTTGATGGGTCTAGGACGCATAGTTTAGCCGGAAAACGCGTTTAAAGATAAAAACGTCCAATTTTTTTAAAATTAGTTTTTCGTGTCATTCGTTACATGGATTAAAAGGTGGCAGTTCCAAGATCACGAATATATAATTTTTAAGTCGCTGGGGCAAGTAGTTTAGCCGCAAATCGAATTTTAAGGGACAGATAAAATGTAAAGTTTGATGGGTCTAGGACGCATAGTTTAGCCGGAAAACGCGTTTAAAGATAAAAATGTCCAATTTTTTTAAAATTAGTTTTTCGTGTCATTCGTTACATGGATTAAAAGGTGGCAGTTCCAAGATCACGAATATATAATTTTTAAGTCGCTGGGGCAAGTAGTTTAGCCGCAAATCGAATTTTAAGGGACAGAAAAAGTGTAAAGTTTGATGGGTCTAGGACGCATAGTTTAGCCGGAAAACGCGTTTAAAGATAAAAATGTCCAATTTTTTTAAAATTAGTTTTTCGTGTCATTCGTTACATTGATTAAAAGGTGGCAGTTCCAAGATCACGAATATATAATTTTTAAGTCGCTGGGGCAAGTATTTTAGCCGCAAATCGAATTTTAAGGGACAGAAAAAGTGTAAAGTTTGATGGGTCTAGGACGCATAGTTTAGCCGGAAAACGCGTTTAAAGATAAAAACGTCCAATTTTTTTAAAATTAGTTTTTCGTGTCATTCGTTACATGGATTAAAAGGTGGCAGTTCCAAGATCACGAATATATAATTTTTAAGTCGCTGGGGCAAGTAGTTTAGCCGCAAATCGAATTTTAAGGGACAGATAAAATGTAAAGTTTGATGGGTCTAGGACGCATAGTTTAGCCGGAAAACGCGTTTAAAGATAAAAATGTCCATTTTTTTTAAAATTAGTTTTTCGTGTCATTCGTTACATGGATTAAAAGGTGGCAGTTCCAAGATCACGAATATATAATTTTTAAGTCGCTGGGGCAAGTAGTTTAGCCGCAAATCGAATTTTAAGGGACAGAAAAAGTGTAAACTTTGATGGGTCTAGGACGCATAGTTTAGCCGGAAAACGCGTTTAAAGATAAAAACGTCCAATTTTTTTAAAATTAGTTTTTCGTGTCATTCGTTACATGGATTAAAAGGTGGCAGTTCCAAGATCACGAATATATAATTTTTAAGTCGCTGGGGCAAGTAGTTTAGCCGCAAATCGAATTTTAAGGGACAGAAAAAGTGTAAAGTTTGATGGGTCTAGGACGCATAGTTTAGCCGGAAAACGCGTTTAAAGATAAAAATGTCCAATTTTTTTAAAATTAGTTTTTCGTGTCATTCGTTACATGGATTAAAAGGTGGCAGTTCCAAGATCACGAATATATAATTTTTAAGTCGCTGGGGCAAGTAGTTTAGCCGCAAATCGAATTTTAAGGGACAGATAAAATGTAAAGTTTGATGGGTCTAGGACGCATAGTTTAGCCGGAAAATGCGTTTAAAGATAAAAATGTCCATTTTTTTTAAAATTAGTTTTTCGTGTCATTCGTTACATGGATTAAAAGGTGGCAGTTCCAAGATCACGAATATATAATTTTTAAGTCGCTGGGGCAAGTAGTTTAGCCGCAAATCGAATTTTAAGGGACAGAAAAAGTGTAAACTTTGATGGGTCTAGGACGCATAGTTTAGCCGGAAAACGCGTTTAAAGATAAAAACGTCCAATTTTTTTAAAATTAGTTTTTCGTGTCATTCGTTACATGGATTAAAAGGTGGCAGTTCCAAGATCACGAATATATAATTTTTAAGTCGCTGGGGCAAGTAGTTTAGCCGCAAATCGAATTTTAAGGGACAGAAAAAGTGTAAAGTTTGATGGGTCTAGGACGCATAGTTTAGCCGGAAAACGCGTTTAAAGATAAAAATGTCCAATTTTTTTAAAATTAGTTTTTCGTGTCATTCGTTACATGGATTAAAAGGTGGCAGTTCCAAGATCACGAATATATAATTTTTAAGTCGCTGGGGCAAGTAGTTTAGCCGCAAATCGAATTTTAAGGGACAGAAAAAGTGTAAAGTTTGATGGGTCTAGGACGCATAGTTTAGCCGGAAAACGCGTTTAAAGATAAAAATGTCCAATTTTTTTAAAATTAGTTTTTCGTGTCATTCGTTACATTGATTAAAAGGTGGCAGTTCCAAGATCACGAATATATAATTTTTAAGTCGCTGGGGCAAGTAGTTTAGCCGCAAATCGAATTTTAAGGGACAGAAAAAGTGTAAAGTTTGATGGGTCTAGGACGCATAGTTTAGCCGGAAAACGCGTTTAAAGATAAAAATGTCCATTTTTTTTAAAATTAGTTTTTCGTGTCATTCGTTACATGGATTAAAAGGTGGCAGTTCCAAGATCACGAATATATAATTTTTAAGTCGCTGGGGCAAGTAGTTTAGCCGCAAATCGAATTTTAAGGGACAGAAAAAGTGTAAACTTTGATGGGTCTAGGACGCATAGTTTAGCCGGAAAACGCGTTTAAAGATAAAAACGTCCAATTTTTTTAAAATTAGTTTTTCGTGTCATTCGTTACATGGATTAAAAGGTGGCAGTTCCAAGATCACGAATATATAATTTTTAAGTCGCTGGGGCAAGTAGTTTAGCCGCAAATCGAATTTTAAGGGACAGAAAAAGTGTAAAGTTTGATGGGTCTAGGACGCATAGTTTAGCCGGAAAACGCGTTTAAAGATAAAAATGTCCAATTTTTTTAAAATTAGTTTTTCGTGTCATTCGTTACATGGATTAAAAGGTGGCAGTTCCAAGATCACGAATATATAATTTTTAAGTCGCTGGGGCAAGTAGTTTAGCCGCAAATCGAATTTTAAGGGACAGAAAAAGTGTAAAGTTTGATGGGTCTAGGACGCATAGTTTAGCCGGAAAACGCGTTTAAAGATAAAAATGTCCAATTTTTTTAAAATTAGTTTTTCGTGTCATTCGTTACATTGATTAAAAGGTGGCAGTTCCAAGATCACGAATATATAATTTTTAAGTCGCTGGGGCAAGTAGTTTAGCCGCAAATCGAATTTTAAGGGACAGAAAAAGTGTAAAGTTTGATGGGTCTAGGACGCATAGTTTAGCCGGAAAACGCGTTTAAAGATAAAAACGTCCAATTTTTTTAAAATTAGTTTTTCGTGTCATTCGTTACATGGATTAAAATGTGGCAGTTCCAAGATCACGAATATATAATTTTTAAGTCGCTGGGGCAAGTAGTTTAGCCGCAAATCGAATTTTAAGGGACAGATAAAATGTAAAGTTTGATGGGTCTAGGACGCATAGTTTAGCCGTAAAACGCGTTTAAAGATAAAAATGTCCAATTTTTTTAAAATTAGTTTTTCGTGTCATTCGTTACATGGATTAAAAGGTGGCAGTTCCAAGATCACGAATATATAATTTTTAAGTCGCTGGGGTAAGTAGTTTAGCCGCAAATCGAATTTTAAGGGACAGATAAAATGTAAAGTTTGATGGGTCTAGGACGCATAGTTTAGCCGGAAAACGCGTTTAAAGATAAAAATGTCCAATTTTTTTAAAATTAGTTTTTCGTGTCATTCGTTACATGGATTAAAAGGTGGCAGTTCCAAGATCACGAATATATAATTTTTAAGTCGCTGGGGCAAGTAGTTTAGCCGCAAATCGAATTTTAAGGGACAGAAAAAGTGTAAAGTTTGATGGGTCTAGGACGCATAGTTTAGCCGGAAAACGCGTTTAAAGATAAAAATGTCCAATTTTTTTAAAATTAGTTTTTCGTGTCATTCGTTACATTGATTAAAAGGTGGCAGTTCCAAGATCACGAATATATAATTTTTAAGTCGCTGGGGCAAGTAGTTTAGCCGCAAATCGAATTTTAAGGGACAGAAAAAGTGTAAAGTTTGATGGGTCTAGGACGCATAGTTTAGCCGGAAAACGCGTTTAAAGATAAAAATGTCCATTTTTTTTTAAATTAGTTTTTCGTGTCATTCGTTACATGGATTAAAAGGTGGCAGTTCCAAGATCACGAATATATAATTTTTAAGTCGCTGGGGCAAGTAGTTTAGCCGCAAATCGAATTTTAAGGGACAGAAAAAGTGTAAAGTTTGATGGGTCTAGGACGCATAGTTTAGCCGGAAAACGCGTTTAAAGATAAAAATGTCCAATTTTTTTAAAATTAGTTTTTCGTGTCATTCGTTACATTGATTAAAAGGTGGCAGTTCCAAGATCACGAATATATAATTTTTAAGTCGCTGGGGCAAGTAGTTTAGCCGCAAATCGAATTTTAAGGGCAGATAAAATGTAAAGTTTGATGGGTCTAGGACGCATAGTTTAGCCGGAAAACGCGTTTAAAGATAAAAACGTCCAATTTTTTTAAAATTAGTTTTTCGTGTCATTCGTTACATGGATTAAAATGTGGCAGTTCCAAGATCACGAATATATAATTTTTAAGTCGCTGGGGCAAGTAGTTTAGCCGCAAATCGAATTTTAAGGGACAGATAAAATGTAAAGTTTGATGGGTCTAGGACGCATAGTTTAGCCGTAAAACGCGTTTAAAGATAAAAATGTCCAATTTTTTTAAAATTAGTTTTTCGTGTCATTCGTTACATGGATTAAAAGGTGGCAGTTCCAAGATCACGAATATATAATTTTTAAGTCGCTGGGGTAAGTAGTTTAGCCGCAAATCGAATTTTAAGGGACAGATAAAATGTAAAGTTTGATGGGTCTAGGACGCATAGTTTAGCCGGAAAACGCGTTTAAAGATAAAAATGTCCAATTTTTTTAAAATTAGTTTTTCGTGTCATTCGTTACATGGATTAAAAGGTGGCAGTTGCAAGATCACGAATATATAATTTTTAAGTCGCTGGGGCAAGTAGTTTAGCCGCAAATCGAATTTTAAGGGACAGAAAAAGTGTAAAGTTTGATGGGTCTAGGACGCATAGTTTAGCCGGAAAACGCGTTTAAAGATAAAAATGTCCAATTTTTTTAAAATTAGTTTTTCGTGTCATTCGTTACATTGATTAAAAGGTGGCAGTTCCAAGATCGCGAATATATAATTTTTAAGTCGCTGGGGCAAGTAGTTTAGCCGCAAATCGAATTTTAAGGGACAGAAAAAGTGTAAAGTTTGATGGGTCTAGGACGCATAGTTTAGCCGGAAAACGCGTTTAAAGATAAAAATGTCCATTTTTTTTTAAATTAGTTTTTCGTGTCATTCGTTACATGGATTAAAAGGTGGCAGTTCCAAGATCACGAATATATAATTTTTAAGTCGCTGGGGCAAGTAGTTTAGCCGCAAATCGAATTTTAAGGGACAGAAAAAGTGTAAAGTTTGATGGGTCTAGGACGCATAGTTTAGCCGGAAAACGCGTTTAAAGATAAAAATGTCCAATTTTTTTAAAATTAGTTTTTCGTGTCATTCGTTACATTGATTAAAAGGTGGCAGTTCCAAGATCACGAATATATAATTTTTAAGTCGCTGGGGCAAGTAGTTTAGCCGCAAATCGAATTTTAAGGGCAGATAAAATGTAAAGTTTGATGGGTCTAGGACGCATAGTTTAGCCCGAAAACGCGTTTAAAGATAAAAATGTCCAATTTTTTTAAAATTAGTTTTTCGTGTCATTCGTTACATGGATTAAAAGGTGGCAGTTCCAAGATCATGAATATATAATTTTTAAGTCGCTGGGGTAAGTAGTTTAGCCGCAAATCGAATTTTAAGGGACAGATAAAATGTAAAGTTTGATGGGTCTAGGACGCATAGTTTAGCCGGAAAACGCGTTTAAAGATAAAAATGTCCAATTTTTTTAAAATTAGTTTTTCGTGTCATTCGTTACATGGATTAAAAGGTGGCAGTTCCAAGATCACGAATATATAATTTTTAAGTCGCTGGGGCAAGTAGTTTAGCCGCAAATCGAATTTTAAGGGACAGAAAAAGTGTAAAGTTTGATGGGTCTAGGACGCATAGTTTAGCCGGAAAACGCGTTTAAAGATAAAAATGTCCAATTTTTTTAAAATTAGTTTTTCGTGTCATTCGTTACATTGATTAAAAGGTGGCAGTTCCAAGATCACGAATATATAATTTTTAAGTCGCTGGGGCAAGTAGTTTAGCCGCAAATCGAATTTTAAGGGACAGAAAAAGTGTAAAGTTTGATGGGTCTAGGACGCATAGTTTAGCCGGAAAACGCGTTTAAAGATAAAAATGTCCATTTTTTTTTAAAATTAGTTTTTCGTGTCATTCGTTACATTGATTAAAAGGTGGCAGTTCCAAGATCACGAATATATAATTTTTAAGTCGCTGGGGCAAGTAGTTTAGCCGCAAATCGAATTTTAAGGGACAGAAAAAGTGTAAAGTTTGATGGGTCTAGGACGCATAGTTTAGCCGGAAAACGCGTTTAAAGATAAAAATGTCCATTTTTTTTAAAATTAGTTTTTCGTGTCATTCGTTACATGGATTAAAAGGTGGCAGTTCCAAGATCACGAATATATAATTTTTAAGTCGCTGGGGCAAGTAGTTTAGCCGCAAATCGAATTTTAAGGGACAGAAAAAGTGTAAAGTTTGATGGGTCTAGGACGCATAGTTTAGCCGGAAAACGCGTTTAAAGATAAAAATGTCCAATTTTTTTAAAATTAGTTTTTCGTGTCATTCGTTACATTGATTAAAAGGTGGCAGTTCCAAGATCACGAATATATAATTTTTAAGTCGCTGGGGCAAGTAGTTTAGCCGCAAATCGAATTTTAAGGGACAGAAAAAGTGTAAAGTTTGATGGGTCTAGGACGCATAGTTTAGCCGGAAAACGCGTTTAAAGATAAAAACGTCCAATTTTTTTAAAATTAGTTTTTCGTGTCATTCGTTACATGGATTAAAAGGTGGCAGTTCCAAGATCACGAATATATAATTTTTAAGTCGCTGGGGCAAGTAGTTAAGCCGCAAATCGAATTTTAAGGGACAGAAAAAGTGTAAAGTTTGATGGGTCTAGGACGCATAGTTTAGCCGGAAAACGCGTTTAAAGATAAAATGTCCAATTTTTTTAAAATAAGTTTTTCGTGTCATTCGTTACATTGATTAAAAGGTGGCAGTTCCAAGATCACGAATATATAATTTTTAAGTCGCTGGGGCAAGTAGTTTAGCCGCAAATCGAATTTTAAGGGACAGAAAAAGTGTAAAGTTTGATGGGTCTAGGACGCATAGTTTAGCCGGAAAACGCGTTTAAAGATAAAAATGTCCATTTTTTTTAAAATTAGTTTTTCGTGTCATTCGTTACATGGATTAAAAGGTGGCAGTTCCAAGATCACGAATATATAATTTTTAAGTCGCTGGGGCAAGTAGTTTAGCCGCAAATCGAATTTTAAGGGACAGAAAAAGTGTAAAGTTTGATGGGTCTAGGACGCATAGTTTAGCCGGAAAACGCGTTTAAAGATAAAAACGTCCAATTTTTTTAAAATTAGTTTTTCGTGTCATTCGTTACATGGATTAAAAGGTGGCAGTTCCAAGATCACGAATATATAATTTTTAAGTCGCTGGGGCAAGTAGTTAAGCCGCAAATCGAATTTTAAGGGACAGAAAAAGTGTAAAGTTTGATGGGTCTAGGACGCATAGTTTAGCCGGAAAACGCGTTTAAAGATAAAATGTCCAATTTTTTTAAAATAAGTTTTTCGTGTCATTCGTTACATTGATTAAAAGGTGGCAGTTCCAAGATCACGAATATATAATTTTTAAGTCGCTGGGGCAAGTAGTTTAGCCGCAAATCGAATTTTAAGGGACAGAAAAAGTGTAAAGTTTGATGGGTCTAGGACGCATAGTTTAGCCGGAAAACGCGTTTAAAGATAAAAATGTCCATTTTTTTTAAAATTAGTTTTTCGTGTCATTCGTTACATGGATTAAAAGGTGGCAGTTCCAAGATCACGAATATATAATTTTTAAGTCGCTGGGGCAAGTAGTTTAGCCGCAAATCGAATTTTAAGGGACAGAAAAAGTGTAAAGTTTGATGGGTCTAGGACGCATAGTTTAGCCGGAAAACGCGTTTAAAGATAAAAATGTCCAATTTTTTTAAAATTAGTTTTTCGTGTCATTCGTTACATTGATTAAAAGGTGGCAGTTCCAAGATCACGAATATATAATTTTTAAGTCGCTGGGGCAAGTAGTTTAGCCGCAAATCGAATTTTAAGGGACAGAAAAAGTGTAAAGTTTGATGGGTCTAGGACGCATAGTTTAGCCGGAAAACGCGTTTAAAGATAAAAACGTCCAATTTTTTTAAAATTAGTTTTTCGTGTCATTCGTTACATGGATTAAAATGTGGCAGTTCCAAGATCACGAATATATAATTTTTAAGTCGCTGGGGCAAGTAGTTTAGCCGCAAATCGAATTTTAAGGGACAGATAAAATGTAAAGTTTGATGGGTCTAGGACGCATAGTTTAGCCGGAAAACGCGTTTAAAGATAAAAATGTCCAATTTTTTTAAAATTAGTTTTTCGTGTCATTCGTTACATGGATTAAAAGGTGGCAGTTCCAAGATCACGAATATATAATTTTTAAGTCGCTGGGGTAAGTAGTTTAGCCGCAAATCGAATTTTAAGGGACAGATAAAATGTAAAGTTTGATGGGTCTAGGACGCATAGTTTAGCCGGAAAACGCGTTTAAAGATAAAAATGTCCAATTTTTTTTAAATTAGTTTTTCGTGTCATTCGTTACATGGATTAAAAGGTGGCAGTTCCAAGATCACGAATATATAATTTTTAAGTCGCTGGGGCGAATTTTAAGGGACAGATAAAATGTAAAGTTTGATGGGTCTAGGACGCATAGTTGCCGGAAAACGCGTTTAAAGATAAAAATGTCCAATTTTTTTAAAATTAGTTTTTCGTGTAATTCGTTACATGGATTAAAAGGTGGCAGTTCCAAGATCACGAATATATAATTTTTAAGTCGCTGGGGCAAGTAGTTTAGCCGCAAATCGAATTTTAAGGGACAGAAAAAGTGTAAAGTTTGATGGGTCTAGGACGCATAGTTTAGCCGGAAAACGCGTTTAAAGATAAAAATGTCCAATTTTTTTAAAATTAGTTTTTCGTGTCATTCGTTACATTGATTAAAAGGTGGCAGTTCCAAGATCACGAATATATAATTTTTAAGTCGCTGGGGCAAGTAGTTTAGCCGCAAATCGAATTTTAAGGGACAGAAAAAGTGTAAAGTTTGATGGGTCTAGGACGCATAGTTTAGCCGGAAAACGCGTTTAAAGATAAAAACGTCCAATTTTTTTAAAATTAGTTTTTCGTGTCATTCGTTACATGGATTAAAAGGTGGCAGTTCCAAGATCACGAATATATAATTTTTAAGTCGCTGGGGCAAGTAGTTTTGCCGCAAATCGAATTTTAAGGGACAGATAAAATGTAAAGTTTGATGGGTCTAGGACGCATAGTTTAGCCGGAAAACGCGTTTAAAGATAAAAATGTCCAATTTTTTTAAAATTAGTTTTTCGTGTCATTCGTTACATGGATTAAAAGGTGGCAGTTCCAAGATCACGAATATATAATTTTTAAGTCGCTGGGGTAAGTAGTTTAGCCGCAAATCGAATTTTAAGGGACAGATAAAATGTAAAGTTTGATGGGTCTAGGACGCATAGTTTAGCCGGAAAACGCGTTTAAAGATAAAAATGTCCAATTTTTTTAAAATTAGTTTTTCGTGTCATTCGTTACATGGATTAAAAGGTGGCAGTTCCAAGATCACGAATATATAATTTTTAAGTCGCTGGGGCAAGTAGTTTAGCCGCAAATCGAATTTTAAGGGACAGAAAAAGTGTAAAGTTTGATGGGTCTAGGACGCATAGTTTAGCCGGAAAACGCGTTTAAAGATAAAAATGTCCAATTTTTTTAAAATTAGTTTTTCGTGTCATTCGTTACATTGATTAAAAGGTGGCAGTTCCAAGATCACGAATATATAATTTTTAAGTCGCTGGGGCAAGTAGTTTAGCCGCAAATCGAATTTTAAGGGACAGAAAAAGTGTAAAGTTTGATGGGTCTAGGACGCATAGTTTAGCCGGAAAACGCGTTTAAAGATAAAAATGTCCATTTTTTTTAAAATTAGTTTTTCGTGTCATTCGTTACATGGATTAAAAGGTGGCAGTTCCAAGATCACGAATATATAATTTTTAAGTCGCTGGGGCAAGTAGTTTAGCCGCAAATCGAATTTTAAGGGACAGAAAAAGTGTAAACTTTGATGGGTCTAGGACGCATAGTTTAGCCGGAAAACTCGTTTAAAGATAAAAACGTCCAATTTTTTTAAAATTAGTTTTTCGTGTCATTCGTTACATGGATTAAAAGGTGGCAGTTCCAAGATCACGAATATATAATTTTTAAGTCGCTGGGGCAAGTAGTTTAGCCGCAAATCGAATTTTAAGGGACAGATAAAATGTAAAGTTTGATGGGTCTAGGACGCATAGTTTAGCCGGAAAACGCGTTTAAAGATAAAAATGTCCAATTTTTTTTAAAATTAGTTTTTCGTGTCATTCGTTACATGGATTAAAAGGTGGCAGTTCCAAGATCACGAATATATAATTTTTAAGTCGCTGGGGCAAGTAGTTTAGCCGCAAATCGAATTTTAAGGGACAGAAAAAGTGTAAAGTTTGATGGGTCTAGGACGCATAGTTTAGCCGGAAAACGCGTTTAAAGATAAAAACGTCCAATTTTTTTAAAATTAGTTTTTCGTGTCATTCGTTACATGGATTAAAAGGTGGCAGTTCCAAGATCACGAATATATAATTTTTAAGTCGCTGGGGCAAGTAGTTTAGCCGCAAATCGAATTTTAAGGGACAGATAAAATGTAAAGTTTGATGGGTCTAGGACGCATAGTTTAGCCGGAAAACGCGTTTAAAGATAAAAATGTCCAATTTTTTTAAAATTAGTTTTTCGTGTCATTCGTTACATGGATAAAAAGGTGGCAGTTCCAAGATCACGAATATATAATTTTTAAGTCGCTGGGGTAAGTAGTTTAGCCGCAAATCGAATTTTAAGGGACAGATAAAATGTAAAGTTTGATGGGTCTAGGACGCATAGTTTAGCCGGAAAACGCGTTTAAAGATAAAAATGTCCAATTTTTTTAAAATTAGTTTTTCGTGTCATTCGTTACATGGATTAAAAGGTGGCAGTTCCAAGATCACGAATATATAATTTTTAAGTCGCTGGGGCAAGTAGTTTAGCCGCAAATCGAATTTTAAGGGACAGAAAAAGTGTAAAGTTTGATGGGTCTAGGACGCATAGTTTAGCCGGAAAACGCGTTTAAAGATAAAAATGTCCAATTTTTTTAAAATTAGTTTTTCGTGTCATTCGTTACATTGATTAAAAGGTGGCAGTTCCAAGATCACGAATATATAATTTTTAAGTCGCTGGGGCAAGTAGTTTAGCCGCAAATCGAATTTTAAGGGACAGAAAAAGTGTAAAGTTTGATGGGTCTAGGACGCATAGTTTAGCCGGAAAACGCGTTTAAAGATAAAAATGTCCATTTTTTTAAAATTAGTTTTTCGTGCCATTCGTTACATGGATTAAAAGGTGGCAGTTCCAAGATCACGAATATATAATTTTTAAGTCGCTGGGGCAAGTAGTTTAGCCGCAAATCGAATTTTAAGGGACAGAAAAAGTGTAAACTTTGATGGGTCTAGGACGCATAGTTTAGCCGGAAAACGCGTTTAAAGATAAAAACGTCCAATTTTTTTAAAATTAGTTTTTCGTGTCATTCGTTACATGGATTAAAAGGTGGCAGTTCCAAGATCACGAATATATAATTTTTAAGTCGCTGGGGCAAGTAGTTTAGCCGCAAATCGAATTTTAAGGGACAGAAAAAGTGTAAAGTTTGATGGGTCTAGGACGCATAGTTTAGCCGGAAAACGCGTTTAAAGATAAAAATGTCCAATTTTTTTAAAATTAATTTTTCGTGTCATTCGTTACATGGATTAAAAGGTGGCAGTTCCAAGATCACGAATATATAATTTTTAAGTCGCTGGGGCAAGTAGTTTAGCCGCAAATCGAATTTTAAGGGACAGATAAAATGTAAAGTTTGATGGGTCTAGGACGCATAGTTTAGCCGGAAAACGCGTTTAAAGATAAAAATGTCCAATTTTTTTAAAATTAGTTTTTCGTGTCATTCGTTACATGGATTAAAAGGTGGCAGTTCCAAGATCACGAATATATAATTTTTAAGTCGCTGGGGCAAGTAGTTTAGCCGCAAATCGAATTTTAAGGGACAGAAAAAGTGTAAACTTTGATGGGTCTAGGACGCATAGTTTAGCCGGAAAACGCGTTTAAAGATAAAAACGTCCAATTTTTTTAAAATTAGTTTTTCGTGTCATTCGTTACATGGATTAAAAGGTGGCAGTTCCAAGATCACGAATATATAATTTTTAAGTCGCTGGGGCAAGTAGTTTAGCCGCAAATCGAATTTTAAGGGACAGAAAAAGTGTAAAGTTTGATGGGTCTAGGACGCATAGTTTAGCCGGAAAACGCGTTTAAAGATAAAAATGTCCAATTTTTTTAAAATTAGTTTTTCGTGTCATTCGTTACATGGATTAAAAGGTGGCAGTTCCAAGATCACGAATATATAATTTTTAAGTCGCTGGGGCAAGTAGTTTAGCCGCAAATCGAATTTTAAGGGACAGAAAAAGTGTAAAGTTTGATGGGTCTAGGACGCATAGTTTAGCCGGAAAACGCGTTTAAAGATAAAAATGTCCAATTTTTTTAAAATTAGTTTTTCGTGTCATTTGTTACATGGATTAAAAGGTGGCAGTTCCAAGATCACGAATATATAATTTTTAAGTCGCTGGGGTAAGTAGTTTAGCCGCAAATCGAATTTTAAGGGACAGATAAAATGTAAAGTTTGATGGGTCTAGGACGCATAGTTTAGCCGGAAAACGCGTTTAAAGATAAAAATGTCCAATTTTTTTAAAATTAGTTTTTCGTGTCATTCGTTACATGGATTAAAAGGTGGCAGTTCCAAGATCACGAATATATAATTTTTAAGTCGCTGGGGCAAGTAGTTTAGCCGCAAATCGAATTTTAAGGGACAGATAAAATGTAAAGTTTGATGGGTCTAGGACGCATAGTTTAGCCGGAAAACGCGTTTAAAGATAAAAATGTCCAATTTTTTTTAAAATTAGTTTTTCGTGTCATTCGTTACATGGATTAAAAGGTGGCAGTTCCAAGATCACGAATATATAATTTTTAAGTCGCTGGGGCAAGTAGTTTAGCCGCAAATCGAATTTTAAGGGACAGAAAAAGTGTAAAGTTTGATGGGTCTAGGACGCATAGTTTAGCCGGAAAACGCGTTTAAAGATAAAAATGTCCAATTTTTTTAAAATTAATTTTTCGTGTCATTCGCTACATGGATTAAAAGGTGGCAGTTCCAAGATCACGAATATATAATTTTTAAGTCCCTGGGGCAAGTAGTTTAGCCGCAAATCGAATTTTAAGGGACAGATAAAATGTAAAGTTTGATGGGTCTAGGACGCATAGTTTAGCCGGAAAACGCGTTTAAAGATAAAAATGTCCAATTTTTTTAAAATTCGTTTTTCGTGTCATTCGTTACATGGATTAAAAGGTGGCAGTTCCAAGATCACGAATATATAATTTTTAAGTCGCTGGGGCAAGTAGTTTAGCCGCAAATCGAATTTTAAGGGACAGAAAAAGTGTAAAGTTTGATGGGTCTAGGACGCATAGTTTAGCCGGAAAACGCGTTTAAAGATAAAAATGTCCAATTTTTTTAAAATTAGTTTTTCGTGTCATTCGTTACATTGATTAAAAGGTGGCAGTTCCAAGATCACGAATATCTAATTTTTAAGTCGCTGGGGCAAGTAGTTTAGCCGCAAATCGAATTTTAAGGGACAGAAAAAGCGTAAAGTTTGATGGGTCTAGGACGCATAGTTTAGCCGGAAAACGCGTTTAAAGATAAAAATGTCCATTTTTTTTAAAATTAGTTTTTTCGTGTCATTCGTTACATGGATTAAAAGGTGGCAGTTCCAAGATCACGAATATATAATTTTTAAGTCGCTGGGGCAAGTAGTTTAGCCGCAAATCGAATTTTAAGGGACAGAAAAAGTGTAAAGTTTGATGGGTCTAGGACGCATAGTTTAGCCGGAAAACGCGTTTAAAGATAAAAATGTCCAATTTTTTTAAAATTAGTTTTTCGTGTCATTCGTTACATGGATTAAAAGGTGGCAGTTCCAAGATCACGAATATATAATTTTTAAGTCGCTGGGGCAAGTAGTTTAGCCGCAAATCGAATTTTAAGGGACAGAAAAAGTGTAAAGTTTGATGGGTCTAGGACGCATAGTTTAGCCGGAAAACGCGTTTAAAGATAAAAATGTCCAATTTTTTAAAATTAGTTTTTCGTGTCATTCGTTACATGGATTAAAAGGTGGCAGTTCCAAGATCACGAATATATAATTTTTAAGTCCCTGGGGCAAGTAGTTTAGCCGCAAATCGAATTTTAAGGGACAGATAAAATGTAAAGTTTGATGGGTCTAGGACGCATAGTTTAGCCGGAAAACGCGTTTAAAGATAAAAATGTCCAATTTTTTTAAAATTAGTTTTTCGTGTCATTCGTTACATGGATTAAAAGGTGGCTGTTCCAAGATCACGAATATATAATTTTTAAGTCGCTGGGGCAAGTAGTTTAGCCGCAAATCGAATTTTAAGGGACAGAAAAAGTGTAAAGTTTGATGGGTCTAGGACGCATAGTTTAGCCGGAAAACGCGTTTAAAGATAAAAATGTCCAATTTTTTTAAAATTAGTTTTTCGTGTCATTCGTTACATTGATTAAAAGGTGGCAGTTCCAAGATCACGAATATATAATTTTTAAGTCGCTGGGGCAAGTAGTTTAGCCGCAAATCGAATTTTAAGGGACAGAAAAAGTGTAAAGTTTGATGGGTCTAGGACGCATAGTTTAGCCGGAAAACGCGTTTAAAGATAAAAATGTCCAATTTTTTTAAAATTAGTTTTTCGTGTCATTCGTTACATGGATTAAAAGGTGGCAGTTCCAAGATCACGAATATATAATTTTTAAGTGCCTGGGGCAAGTAGTTTAGCCGCAAATCGAATTTTAAGGGACAGATAAAATGTAAAGTTTGATGGGTCTAGGACGCATAGTTTAGCCGGAAAACGCGTTTAAAGATAAAAATGTCCAATTTTTTTAAAATTAGTTTTTCGTGTCATTCGTTACATTGATTAAAAGGTGGCAGTTCCAAGATCACGAATATATAATTTTTAAGTCGCTGGGGCAAGTAGTTTAGCCGCAAATCGAATTTTAAGGGACAGAAAAAGTGTAAAGTTTGATGGGTCTAGGACGCATAGTTTAGCCGGAAAACGCGTTTAAAGATAAAAATGTCCATTTTTTTTAAAATTAGTTTTTCGTGTCATTCGTTACATGGATTAAAAGGTGGCAGTTCCAAGATCACGAAAATATAATTTTTAAGTCGCTGGGGCAAGTAGTTTAGCCGCAAATCGAATTTTAAGGGACAGAAAAAGTGTAAAGTTTGATGGGTCTAGGACGCATAGTTTAGCCGGAAAACGCGTTTAAAGATAAAAATGTCCAATTTTTTTAAAATTAGTTTTTCGTGTCATTCGTTACATTGATTAAAAGGTGGCAGTTCCAAGATCACGAATATATAATTTTTAAGTCGCTGGGGCAAGTAGTTTAGCCGCAAATCGAATTTTAAGGGACAGAAAAAGTGTAAAGTTTGATGGGTCTAGGACGCATAGTTTAGCCGGAAAACGCGTTTAAAGATAAAAATGTCCAATTTTTTTAAAATTAGTTTTTCGTGTCATTCGTTACATGGATTAAAAGGTGGCAGTTCCAAGATCACGAATATATAATTTTTAAGTCGCTGGGGCAAGTAGTTTAGCCGCAAATCGAATTTTAAGGGACAGATAAAATGTAAAGTTTGATGGGTCTAGGACGCATAGTTTAGCCGGAAAACGCGTTTAAAGATAAAAATGTCCAATTTTTTTAAAATTAGTTTTTCGTGTCATTCGTTACATGGATTAAAAGGTGGCAGTTCCAAGATCACGAATATATAATTTTTAAGTCGCTGGGGCAAGTAGTTTAGCCGCAAATCGAATTTTAAGGGACAGGAAAAGTGTAAAGTTTGATGGGTCTAGGACGCATTGTTTAGCCGGAAAACGCGTTTAAAGATAAAAATGTCCAATTTTTTTAAAATTAGTTTTTCGTGTCATTCGTTACATTGATTAAAAGGTGGCAGTTCCAAGATCACGAATATATAATTTTTAAGTCGCTGGGGCAAGTAGTTTAGCCGCAAATCGAATTTTAAGGGACAGAAAAAGTGTAAAGTTTGATGGGTCTAGGACGCATAGTTTAGCCGGAAAACGCGTTTAAAGATAAAAATGTCCAATTTTTTTAAAATTAGTTTTTCGTGTCATTCGTTACATGGATTAAAAGGTGGCAGTTCCAAGATCACGAATATATAATTTTTAAGTCGCTGGGGCAAGTAGTTTAGCCGCAAATCGAATTTTAAGGGACAGATAAAATGTAAAGTTTGATGGGTCTAGGACGCATAGTTTAGCCGGAAAACGCGTTTAAAGATAAAAATGTCCAATTTTTTTTAAAATTAGTTTTTCGTGTCATTCGTTACATGGATTAAAAGGTGGCAGTTCCAAGATCACGAATATATAATTTTTAAGTCGCTGGGGCAAGTAGTTTAGCCGCAAATCGAATTTTAAGGGACAGAAAAAGTGTAAAGTTTGATGGGTCTAGGACGCATAGTTTAGCCGGAAAACGCGTTTAAAGATAAAAATGTCCAATTTTTTTAAAATTAGTTTTTCGTGTCATTCGTTACATTGATTAAAAGGTGGCAGTTCCAAGATCACGAATATATAATTTTTAAGTCGCTGGGGCAAGTAGTTTAGCCGCAAATCGAATTTTAAGGGACAGAAAAAGTGTAAAGTTTGATGGGTCTAGGACGCATAGTTTAGCCGGAAAACGCGTTTAAAGATAAAAACGTCCAATTTTTTTAAAATTAGTTTTTCGTGTCATTCGTTACATGGATTAAAAGGTGGCAGTTCCAAGATCACGAATATATAATTTTTAAGTCGCTGGGGCAAGTAGTTTAGCCGCAAATCGAATTTTAAGGGACAGATAAAATGTAAAGTTTGATGGGTCTAGGACGCATAGTTTAGCCGGAAAACGCGTTTAAAGATAAAAATGTCCAATTTTTTTAAAATTAGTTTTTCGTGTCATTCGTTACATGGATTAAAAGGTGGCAGTTCCAAGATCACGAATATATAATTTTTAAGTCGCTGGGGTAAGTAGTTTAGCCGCAAATCGAATTTTAAGGGACAGATAAAATGTAAAGTTTGATGGGTCTAGGACGCATAGTTTAGCCGGAAAACGCGTTTAAAGATAAAAATGTCCAATTTTTTTAAAATTAGTTTTTCGTGTCATTCGTTACATGGATTAAAAGGTGGCAGTTCCAAGATCACGAATATATAATTTTTAAGTCGCTGGGGCAAGTAGTTTAGCCGCAAATCGAATTTTAAGGGACAGAAAAAGTGTAAAGTTTGATGGGTCTAGGACGCATAGTTTAGCCGGAAAACGCGTTTAAAGATAAAAATGTCCAATTTTTTTAAAATTAGTTTTTCGTGTCATTCGTTACATTGATTAAAAGGTGGCAGTTCCAAGATCACGAATATATAATTTTTAAGTCGCTGGGGCAAGTAGTTTAGCCGCAAATCGAATTTTAAGGGACAGAAAAAGTGTAAAGTTTGATGGGTCTAGGACGCATAGTTTAGCCGGAAAACGCGTTTAAAGATAAAAATGTCCATTTTTTTTAAAATTAGTTTTTCGTGTCATTCGTTACATGGATTAAAAGGTGGCAGTTCCAAGATCACGAATATATAATTTTTAAGTCGCTGGGGCAAGTAGTTTAGCCGCAAATCGAATTTTAAGGGACAGAAAAAGTGTAAACTTTGATGGGTCTAGGACGCATAGTTTAGCCGGAAAACGCGTTTAAAGATAAAAACGTCCAATTTTTTTAAAATTAGTTTTTCGTGTCATTCGTTACATGGATTAAAAGGTGGCAGTTCCAAGATCACGAATATATAATTTTTAAGTCGCTGGGGCAAGTAGTTTAGCCGCAAATCGAATTTTAAGGGACAGAAAAAGTGTAAAGTTTGATGGGTCTAGGACGCATAGTTTAGCCGGAAAACGCGTTTAAAGATAAAAATGTCCATTTTTTTTAAAATTAGTTTTTCGTGTCATTCGTTACATGGATTAAAAGGTGGCAGTTCCAAGATCACGAATATATAATTTTTAAGTCGCTGGGGCAAGTAGTTTAGCCGCAAATCGAATTTTAAGGGACAGAAAAAGTGTAAAGTTTGATGGGTCTAGGACGCATAGTTTAGCCGGAAAACGCGTTTAAAGATAAAAATGTCCAATTTTTTTAAAATTAGTTTTTCGTGTCATTCGTTACATGGATTAAAAGGTGGCAGTTCCAAGATCACGAATATATAATTTTTAAGTCGCTGGGGCAAGTAGTTTAGCCGCAAATCGAATTTTAAGGGACAGAAAAAGTGTAAAGTTTGATGGGTCTAGGACGCATAGTTTAGCCGGAAAACGAGTTTAAAGATAAAAATGTCCATTTTTTTTAAAATTAGTTTTTCGTGTCATTCGTTACATGGATTAAAAGGTGGCAGTTCCAAGATCACGAATATATAATTTTTAAGTCGCTGGGGTAAGTAGTTTAGCCGCAAATCGAATTTTAAGGGACAGATAAAATGTAAAGTTTGATGGGTCTAGGACGCATAGTTTAGCCGGAAAACGCGTTTAAAGATAAAAATGTCCAATTTTTTTAAAATTAGTTTTTCGTGTCATTCGTTACATGGATTAAAAGGTGGCAGTTCCAAGATCACGAATATATAATTTTTAAGTCGCTGGGGCAAGTAGTTTAGCCGCAAATCGAATTTTAAGGGACAGAAAAAGTGTAAAGTTTGATGGGTCTAGGACGCATAGTTTAGCCGGAAAACGCGTTTAAAGATAAAAATGTCAATTTTTTTTAAAATTAGTTTTTCGTGTCATTCGTTACATGGATTAAAAGGTGGCAGTTCCAAGATCACGAATATATAATTTTTAAGTCGCTGGGGCAAGTAGTTTAGCCGCAAATCGAATTTTAAGGGACAGAAAAAGTGTAAACTTTGATGGGTCTAGGACGCATAGTTTAGCCGGAAAACGCGTTTAAAGATAAAAACGTCCAATTTTTTTAAAATTAGTTTTTCGTGTCATTCGTTACATGGATTAAAAGGTGGCAGTTCCAAGATCACGAATATATAATTTTTAAGTCGCTGGGGCAAGTAGTTTAGCCGCAAATCGAATTTTAAAGGACAGAAAAAGTGTAAAGTTTGATGGGTCTAGGACGCATAGTTTAGCCGGAAAACGCGGCTAAAGATAAAAATGTCCAATTTTTTTAAAATTAGTTTTTCGTGTCATTCGTTACATGGATTAAAAGGTGGCAGTTCCAAGATCACGAATATATAATTTTTAAGTCGCTGGGGCAAGTAGTTTAGCCGCAAATCGAATTTTAAGGGACAGATAAAATGTAAAGTTTGATGGGTCTAGGACGCATAGTTTAGCCGGAAAACGCGTTTAAAGATAAAAATGTCCAATTTTTTTAAAATTAGTTTTTCGTGTCATTCGTTACATGGATTAAAAGGTGGCAGTTCCAAGATCACGAATATATAATTTTTAAGTCGCTGGGGCAAGTAGTTTAGCCGCAAATCGAATTTTAAGGGACAGAAAAAGTGTAAAGTTTGATGGGTCTAGGACGCATAGTTTAGCCGGAAAACGCGTTTAAAGATAAAAATGTCCAATTTTTTTAAAATTAGTTTTTCGTGTCATTCGTTACATTGATTAAAAGGTGGCAGTTCCAAGATCACGAATATATAATTTTTAAGTCGCTGGGGCAAGTAGTTTAGCCGCAAATCGAATTTTAAGGGACAGAAAAAGTGTAAAGTTTGATGGGTCTAGGACGGCATAGTTTAGCCGGAAAACGCGTTTAAAGATAAAAACGTCCAATTTTTTTAAAATTAGTTTTTCGTGTCATTCGTTACATGGATTAAAAGGTGGCAGTTCGAAGATCACGAATATATAATTTTTAAGTCGCTGGGGCAAGTAGTTTAGCCGCAAATCGAATTTTAAGGGACAGATAAAATGTAAAGTTTGATGGGTCTAGGACGCATAGTTTAGCCGGAAAACGCGTTTAAAGATAAAAATGTCCAATTTTTTTAAAATTAGTTTTTCGTGTCATTCGTTACATGGATTAAAAGGTGGCAGTTCCAAGATCACGAATATATAATTTTTAAGTCGCTGGGGCAAGTAGTTTAGCCGCAAATCGAATTTTAAGGGACAGAAAAAGTGTAAAGTTTGATGGGTCTAGGACGCATAGTTTAGCCGGAAAACGCGTTTAAAGATAAAAATGTCCAATTTTTTTAAAATTAGTTTTTCGTGTCATTCGTTACATTGATTAAAAGGTGGCAGTTCCAAGATCACGAATATATAATTTTTAAGTCGCTGGGGCAAGTAGTTTAGCCGCAAATCGAATTTTAAGGGACAGAAAAAGTGTAAAGTTTGATGGGTCTAGGACGGCATAGTTTAGCCGGAAAACGCGTTTAAAGATAAAAACGTCCAATTTTTTTAAAATTAGTTTTTCGTGTCATTCGTTACATGGATTAAAAGGTGGCAGTTCCAAGATCACGAATATATAATTTTTAAGTCGCTGGGGCAAGTAGTTTAGCCGCAAATCGAATTTTAAGGGACAGATAAAATGTAAAGTTTGATGGGTCTAGGACGCATAGTTTAGCCGGAAAACGCGTTTAAGGATAAAAATGTCCAATTTTTTTAAAATTAGTTTTTCGTGTCATTCGTTACATGGATTAAAAGGTGGCAGTTCCAAGATCACGAATATATAATTTTTAAGTCGCTGGGGTAAGTAGTTTAGCCGCAAATCGAATTTTAAGGGACAGATAAAATGTAAAGTTTGATGGGTCTAGGACGCATAGTTTAGCCGGAAAACGCGTTTAAAGATAAAAATGTCCAATTTTTTTAAAATTAGTTTTTCGTGTCATTCGTTACATGGATTAAAAGGTGGCAGTTCCAAGATCACGAATATATAATTTTTAAGTCGCTGGGGCAAGTAGTTTAGCCGCAAATCGAATTTTAAGGGACAGAAAAAGTGTAAAGTTTGATGGGTCTAGGACGCATAGTTTAGCCGGAAAACGCGTTTAAAGATAAAAATGTCCAATTTTTTTAAAATTAGTTTTTCGTGTCATTCGTTACATTGATTAAAAGGTGGCAGTTCCAATATCACGAATATATAATTTTTAAGTCGCTGGGGCAAGTAGTTTAGCCGCAAATCGAATTTTAAGGGACAGAAAAAGTGTAAAGTTTGATGGGTCTAGGACGCATAGTTTAGCCGCAAAACGCGTTTAAAGATAAAAATGTCCATTTTTTTTAAAATTAGTTTTTCGTGTCATTCGTTACATGGATTAAAAGGTGGCAGTTCCAAGATCACGAATATATAATTTTTAAGTCGCTGGGGCAAGTAGTTTAGCCGCAAATCGAATTTTAAGGGACAGAAGGACAGAAAAAGTGTAAACTTTGATGGGTCTAGGACGCATAGTTTAGCCGGAAAACGCGTTTAAAGATAAAAACGTCCAATTTTTTTAAAATTAGTTTTTCGTGTCATTCGTTACATGGATTAAAAGGTGGCAGTTCCAAGATCACAAATATATAATTTTTAAGTCGCTGGGGCAAGTAGTTTAGCCGCAAATCGAATTTTAAGGGACAGAAAAAGTGTAAAGTTTGATGGGTCTAGGACGCATAGTTTAGCCGGAAAACGTGTTTAAAGATAAAAATGTCCAATTTTTTTAAAATTAGTTTTTCGTGTCATTCGTTACATGGATTAAAAGGTGGCAGTTCCAAGATCACGAATATATAATTTTTAAGTCGCTGGGGCAAGTAGTTTAGCCGCAAATCGAATTTTAAGGGACAGAAAAAGTGTAAAGTTTGATGGGTCTAGGACGCATAGTTTAGCCGGAAAACGCGTTTAAAGATAAAAACGTCCAATTTTTTTAAAATTAGTTTTTCGTGTCATTCGTTACATGGATTAAAAGGTGGCAGTTCCAAGATCACGAATATATAATTTTTAAGTCGCTGGGGCAAGTAGTTTAGCCGCAAATCGAATTTTAAGGGACAGATAAAATGTAAAGTTTGATGGGTCTAGGACGCATAGTTTAGCCGGAAAACGCGTTTAAAGATAAAAATGTCCAATTTTTTTAAAATTAGTTTTTCGTGTCATTCGTTACATGGATTAAAAGGTGGCAGTTCCAAGATCACGAATATATAATTTTTAAGTCGCTGGGGTAAGTAGTTTAGCCGCAAATCGAATTTTAAGGGACAGATAAAATGTAAAGTTTGATGGGTCTAGGACGCATAGTTTAGCCGGAAAACGCGTTTAAAGATAAAAATGTCCAATTTTTTTAAAATTAGTTTTTCGTGTCATTCGTTACATGGATTAAAAGGTGGCAGTTCCAAGATCACGAATATATAATTTTTAAGTCGCTGGGGCAAGTAGTTTAGCCGCAAATCGAATTTTAAGGGACAGAAAAAGTGTAAAGTTTGATGGGTCTAGGACGCATAGTTTAGCCGGAAAACGCGTTTAAAGATAAAAATGTCCAATTTTTTTAAAATTAGTTTTTCGTGTCATTCGTTACATTGATTAAAAGGTGGCAGTTCCAAGATCACGAATATATAATTTTTAAGTCGCTGGGGCAAGTAGTTTAGCCGCAAATCGAATTTTAAGGGACAGAAAAAGTGTAAAGTTTGATGGGTCTAGGACGCATAGTTTAGCCGGAAAACGCGTTTAAAGATAAAAATGTCCATTTTTTTTAAAATTAGTTTTTCGTGTCATTCGTTACATGGATTAAAAGGTGGCAGTTCCAAGATCACGAATATATAATTTTTAAGTCGCTGGGGCAAGTAGTTTAGCCGCAAATCGAATTTTAAGGGACAGAAAAAGTGTAAACTTTGATGGGTCTAGGACGCATAGTTTAGCCGGAAAACGCGTTTAAAGATAAAAACGTCCAATTTTTTTAAAATTAGTTTTTCGTGTCATTCGTTATATGGATTAAAAGGTGGCAGTTCCAAGATCACGAATATATAATTTTTAAGTCGCTGGGGCAAGTAGTTTAGCCGCAAATCGAATTTTAAGGGACAGAAAAAGTGTAAAGTTTGATGGGTCTAGGACGCATAGTTTAGCCGGAAAACGCGTTTAAAGATAAAAATGTCCAATTTTTTTAAAATTAGTTTTTCGTGTCATTCGTTACATGGATTAAAAGGTGGCAGTTCCAAGATCACGAATATATAATTTTTAAGTCGCTGGGGCAAGTAGTTTAGCCGCAAATCGAATTTTAAGGGACAGATAAAATGTAAAGTTTGATGGGTCTAGGACGCATAGTTTAGCCGAAAAACGCGTTTAAAGATAAAAATGTCCAATTTTTTTTAAAATTAGTTTTTCGTGTCATTCGTTACATGGATTAAAAGGTGGCAGTTCCAAGATCACGAATATATAATTTTTAAGTCGCTGGGGCAAGTAGTTTAGCCGCAAATCGAATTTTAAGGGACAGAAAAAGTGTAAAGTTTGATGGGTCTAGGACGCATAGTTTAGCCGGAAAACGCGTTTAAAGATAAAAATGTCCAATTTTTTTAAAATTAGTTTTTCGTGTCATTCGTTACATTGATTAAAAGGTGGCAGTTCCAAGATCACGAATATATAATTTTTAAGTCGCTGGGGCAAGTAGTTTAGCCGCAAATCGAATTTTAAGGGACAGAAAAAGTGTAAAGTTTGATGGGTCTAGGACGGCATAGTTTAGCCGGAAAACGCGTTTAAAGATAAAAACGTCCAATTTTTTTAAAATTAGTTTTTCGTGTCATTCGTTACATGGATTAAAAGGTGGCAGTTCCAAGATCACGAATATATAATTTTTAAGTCGCTGGGGCAAGTAGTTTAGCCGCAAATCGAATTTTAAGGGACAGATAAAATGTAAAGTTTGATGGGTCTAGGACGCATAGTTTAGCCGGAAAACGCGTTTAAAGATAAAAATGTCCAATTTTTTTAAAATTAGTTTTTCGTGTCATTCGTTACATGAATTAAAAGGTGGCAGTTCCAAGATCACGAATATATAATTTTTAAGTCGCTGGGGCAAGTAGTTTAGCCGCAAATCGAATTTTAAGGGACAGAAAAAGTGTAAACTTTGATGGGTCTAGGACGCATAGTTTAGCCGGAAAACGCGTTTAAAGATAAAAACGTCCAATTTTTTTAAAATTAGTTTTTCGTGTCATTCGTTACATGGATTAAAAGGTGGCAGTTCCAAGATCACGAATATATAATTTTTAAGTCGCTGGGGCAAGTAGTTTAGCCGCAAATCGAATTTTAAGGGACAGAAAAAGTGTAAAGTTTGATGGGTCTAGGACGCATAGTTTAGCCGGAAAACGCGTTTAAAGATAAAAATGTCCAATTTTTTTAAAATTAGTTTTTCGTGTCATTCGTTACATGGATTAAAAGGTGGCAGTTCCAAGATCACGAATATATAATTTTTAAGTCGCTGGGGCAAGTAGTTTAGCCGCAAATCGAATTTTAAGGGACAGAAAAAGTGTAAAGTTTGATGGGTCTAGGACGCATAGTTTAGCCGGAAAACGCGTTTAAAGATAAAAATGTCCAATTTTTTTAAAATTAGTTTTTCGTGTCATTCGTTACATTGATTAAAAGGTGGCAGTTCCAAAATCACGAATATATAATTTTTAAGTCGCTGGGGCAAGTAGTTTAGCCGCAAATCGAATTTTAAGGGACAGAAAAAGTGTAAAGTTTGATGGGTCTAGGACGCATAGTTTAGCCGGAAAACGCGTTTAAAGATAAAAACGTCCAATTTTTTTAAAATTAGTTTTTCGTGTCATTCGTTACATGGATTAAAAGGTGGCAGTTCCAAGATCACGAATATATAATTTTTAAGTCGCTGGGGCAAGTAGTTTAGCCGCAAATCGAATTTTAAGGGACAGATAAAATGTAAAGTTTGATGGGTCTAGGACGCATAGTTTAGCCGGAAAACGCGTTTAAAGATAAAAATGTCCAATTTTTTTAAAATTAGTTTTTCGTGTCATTCGTTACATGGATTAAAAGGTGGCAGTTCCAAGATCACGAATATATAATTTTTAAGTCGCTGGGGTAAGTAGTTTAGCCGCAAATCGAATTTTAAGGGACAGATAAAATGTAAAGTTTGATGGGTCTAGGACGCATAGTTTAGCCGGAAAACGCGTTTAAAGATAAAAATGTCCAATTTTTTTAAAATTAGTTTTTCGTGTCATTCGTTACATGGATTAAAAGGTGGCAGTTCCAAGATCACGAATATATAATTTTTAAGTCGCTGGGGCAAGTAGTTTAGCCGCAAATCGAATTTTAAGGGACAGAAAAAGTGTAAAGTTTGATGGGTCTAGGACGCATAGTTTAGCCGGAAAACGCGTTTAAAGATAAAAATGTCCAATTTTTTTAAAATTAGTTTTTCGTGTCATTCGTTACATTGATTAAAAGGTGGCAGTTCCAAGATCACGAATATATAATTTTTAAGTCGCTGGGGCAAGTAGTTTAGCCGCAAATCGAATTTTAAGGGACAGAAAAAGTGTAAAGTTTGATGGGTCTAGGACGCATAGTTTAGCCGGAAAACGCGTTTAAAGATAAAAATGTCCATTTTTTTTTAAATTAGTTTTTCGTGTCATTCGTTACATGGATTAAAAGGTGGCAGTTCCAAGATCACGAATATATAATTTTTAAGTCGCTGGGGCAAGTAGTTTAGCCGCAAATCGAATTTTAAGGGACAGAAAAAGTGTAAACTTTGATGGGTCTAGGACGCATAGTTTAGCCGGAAAACGCGTTTAAAGATAAAAACGTCCAATTTTTTTAAAATTAGTTTTTCGTGTCATTCGTTACATGGATTAAAAGGTGGCAGTTCCAAGATCACGAATATATAATTTTTAAGTCGCTGGGGCAAGTAGTTTAGCCGCAAATCGAATTTTAAGGGACAGAAAAAGTGTAAAGTTTGATGGGTCTAGGACGCATAGTTTAGCCGGAAAACGCGTTTAAAGATAAAAATGTCCAATTTTTTTAAAATTAGTTTTTCGTGTCATTCGTTACATGGATTAAAAGGTGGCAGTTCCAAGATCACGAATATATAATTTTTAAGTCGCTGGGGCAAGTAGTTTAGCCGCAAATCGAATTTTAAGGGACAGATAAAATGTAAAGTTTGATGGGTCTAGGACGCATAGTTTAGCCGGAAAACGCGTTTAAAGATAAAAATGTCCAATTTTTTTAAAATTAGTTTTTCGTGTCATTCGTTACATGGATTAAAAGGTGGCAGTTCCAAGATCACGAATATATAATTTTTAAGTCGCTGGGGCAAGTAGTTTAGCCGCAAATCGAATTTTAAGGGACAGAAAAAGTGTAAAGTTTGATGGGTCTAGGACGCATAGTTTAGCCGGAAAACGCGTTTAAAGATAAAAATGTCCAATTTTTTTAAAATTAGTTTTTCGTGTCATTCGTTACATTGATTAAAAGGTGGCAGTTCCAAGATCACGAATATATAATTTTTAAGTCGCTGGGGCAAGTAGTTTAGCCGCAAATCGAATTTTAAGGGACAGAAAAAGTGTAAAGTTTGATGGGTCTAGGACGCATAGTTTAGCCGGAAAACGCGTTTAAAGATAAAAATGTCCAATTTTTTAAAATTAGTTTTTCGTGTCATTCGTTACATGGATTAAAAGGTGGCAGTTCCAAGATCACGAATATATAATTTTTAAGTCGCTGGGGCAAGTAGTTTAGCCGCAAATCGAATTTTAAGGGACAGGAAAAGTGTAAAGTTTGATGGGTCTAGGACGCATAGTTTAGCCGGAAAACGCGTTTAAAGATAAAAATGTCCAATTTTTTTAAAATTAGTTTTTCGTGTCATTCGTTACATGGATTAAAAGGTGGCAGTTCCAAGATCACGAATATATAATTTTTAAGTCGCTGGGGCAAGTAGTTTAGCCGCAAATCGAATTTTAAGGGACAGATAAAATGTAAAGTTTGATGGGTCTAGGACGCATAGTTTAGCCGGAAAACGCGTTTAAAGATAAAAATGTCCAATTTTTTTAAAATTAGTTTTTCGTGTCATTCGTTACATGGATTAAAAGGTGGCAGTTCCAAGATCACGAATATATAATTTTTAAGTCGCTGGGGTAAGTAGTTTAGCCGCAAATCGAATTTTAAGGGACAGATAAAATGTAAAGTTTGATGGGTCTAGGACGCATAGTTTAGCCGGAAAACGCGTTTAAAGATAAAAATGTCCAATTTTTTTAAAATTAGTTTTTCGTGTCATTCGTTACATGGATTAAAAGGTGGCAGTTCCAAGATCACGAATATATAATTTTTAAGTCGCTGGGGCAAGTAGTTTAGCCGCAAATCGAATTTTAAGGGACAGATAAAATGTAAAGTTTGATGGGTCTAGGACGCATAGTTTAGCCGGAAAACGCGTTTAAAGATAAAAATGTCCAATTTTTTTAAAATTAGTTTTTCGTGTCATTCGTTACATGGATTAAAAGGTGGCAGTTCCAAGATCACGAATATATAATTTTTAAGTCGCTGGGGCAAGTAGTTTAGCCGCAAACCGAATTTTAAGGGACAGAAAAAATGTAAAGTTTGATGGGTTTAGGACGCATAGTTTAGCCGGAAAACGCGTTTAAAGATAAAAATGTCCAATTTTTTTAAAATTAGTTTTTCGTGTCATTCGTTACATTGATTGAAAGGTGGCAGTTCCAAGATCACGAATATATAATTTTTAAGTCGCTGGGGTAAGTAGTTTAGCCGCAAATCGAATTTTAAGGGACAGATAAAATGTAAAGTTTGATGGGTCTAGGACGCATAGTTTAGCCGGAAAACGCGTTTAAAGATAAAAATGTCCAATTTTTTTAAAATTAGTTTTTCGTGTCATTCGTTACATGGATTAAAAGGTGGCAGTTCCAAGATCACGAATATATAATTTTTAAGTCGCTGGGGCAAGTAGTTTAGCCGCAAATCGAATTTTAAGGGACAGAAAAAGTGTAAAGTTTGATGGGTCTAGGACGCATAGTTTAGCCGGAAAACGCGTTTAAAGATAAAAATGTCCAATTTTTTTAAAATTAGTTTTTCGTGTCATTCGTTACATTGATTAAAAGGTGGCAGTTCCAAGATCACGAATATATAATTTTTAAGTCGCTGGGGCAAGTAGTTTAGCCGCAAATCGAATTTTAAGGGACAGAAAAAGTGTAAAGTTTGATGGGTCTAGGACGCATAGTTTAGCCGGAAAACGCGTTTAAAGATAAAAATGTCCATTTTTTTTAAAATTAGTTTTTCGTGTCATTCGTTACATGGATTAAAAGGTGGCAGTTCCAAGATCACGAATATATAATTTTTAAGTCGCTGGGGCAAGTAGTTTAGCCGCAAATCGAATTTTAAGGGACAGAAATGTGTAAACTTTGATGGGTCTAGGACGCATAGTTTAGCCGGAAAACGCGTTTAAAGATAAAAACGTCCAATTTTTTAAAAATTAGTTTTTCGTGTCATTCGTTACATGGATTAAAAGGTGGCAGTTCCAAGATCACGAATATATAATTTTTAAGTCGCTGGGGCAAGTAGTTTAGCCGCAAATCGAATTTTAAGGGACAGAAAAAGTGTAAAGTTTGATGGGTCTAGGACGCATAGTTTAGCCGGAAAACGCGTTTAAAGATAAAAATGTCCAATTTTTTTAAAATTAGTTTTTCGTGTCATTCGTTACATGGATTAAAAGGTGGCAGTTCCAAGATCACGAATATATAATTTTTAAGTCGCTGGGGCAAGTAGTTTAGCCGCAAATCGAATTTTAAGGGACAGAAAAAGTGTAAAGTTTGATGGGTCTAGGACGCATAGTTTAGCCGGAAAACGCGTTTAAAGATAAAAATGTCCAATTTTTTTAAAATTAGTTTTTCGTGTCATTCGTTACATGGATTAAAAGGTGGCAGTTCCAAGATCACGAATATATAATTTTTAAGTCCCTGGGGCAAGTAGTTTAGCCGCAAATCGAATTTTAAGGGACAGATAAAATGTAAAGTTTGATGGGTCTAGGACGCATAGTTTAGCCGGAAAACGCGTTTAAAGATAAAAATGTCAAATTTTTTTAAAATTAGTTTTTCGTGTCATTCGTTACATGGATTAAAAGGTGGCAGTTCCAAGATCACGAATATATAATTTTTAAGTCGCTGGGGCAAGTAGTTTAGCCGCAAATCGAATTTTAAGGGACAGAAAAAGTGTAAAGTTTGATGGGTCTAGGACGCATAGTTTAGCCGGAAAACGCGTTTAAAGATAAAAATGTCCAATTTTTTTAAAATTAGTTTTTCGTGTCATTCGTTACATTGATTAAAAGGTGGCAGTTCCAAGATCACGAATATATAATTTTTAAGTCGCTGGGGCAAGTAGTTTAGCCGCAAATCGAATTTTAAGGGACAGAAAAAGTGTAAAGTTTGATGGGTCTAGGACGCATAGTTTAGCCGGAAAACGCGTTTAAAGATAAAAATGTCCAATTTTTTTAAAATTAGTTTTTCGTGTCATTCGTTACATGGATTAAAAGGTGGCAGTTCCAAGATCACGAATATATAATTTTTAAGTCGCTGGGGCAAGTAGTTTAGCCGCAAATCGAATTTTAAGGGACAGAAAAAGTGTAAAGTTTGATGGGTCTAGGACGCATAGTTTAGCCGGAAAACGCGTTTAAAGATAAAAATGTCCAATTTTTTTAAAATTAGTTTTTCGTGTCATTAGTTACATTGATTAAAAGGTGGCAGTTCCAAGATCACGAATATATAATTTTTAAGTCGCTGGGGCAAGTAGTTTAGCCGCAAATCGAATTTTAAGGGACAGAAAAAGTGTAAAGTTTGATGGGTCTAGGACGCATAGTTTAGCCGGAAAACGCGTTTAAAGATAAAAATGTCCATTTTTTTTTAAATTAGTTTTTCGTGTCATTCGTTACATGGATTAAAAGGTGGCAGTTCCAAGATCACGAATATATAATTTTTAAGTCGCTGGGGCAAGTAGTTTAGCCGCAAATCGAATTTTAAGGGACAGAAAAAGTGTAAAGTTTGATGGGTCTAGGACGCATAGTTTAGCCGGAAAACGCGTTTAAAGATAAAAATGTCCAATTTTTTTAAAATTAGTTTTTCGTGTCATTCGTTACATTGATTAAAAGGTGGCAGTTCCAAGATCACGAATATATAATTTTTAAGTCGCTGGGGCAAGTAGTTTAGCCGCAAATCGAATTTTAAGGGACAGAAAAAGTGTAAAGTTTGATGGGTCTAGGACGCATAGTTTAGCCGGAAAACGCGTTTAAAGATAAAAATGTCCAATTTTTTTTAAATTAGTTTTTCGTGTCATTCGTTACATTGATTAAAAGGTGGCAGTTCCAAGATCACGAATATATAATTTTTAAGTCGCTGGGGCAAGTAGTTTAGCCGCAAATCGAATTTTAAGGGACAGAAAAAGTGTAAAGTTTGATGGGTCTAGGACGCATAGTTTAGCCGGAAAACGCGTTTAAAGATAAAAATGTCCAATTTTTTTAAAATTAGTTTTTCGTGTCATTCGTTACATGGATTAAAAGGTGGCAGTTCCAAGATCACGAATATATAATTTTTAAGTCGCTGGGGCAAGTAGTTTAGCCGCAAATCGAATTTTAAGGGACAGATAAAATGTAAAGTTTGATGGGTCTAGGACGCATAGTTTAGCCGGAAAACGCGTTTAAAGATAAAAATGTCCAATTTTTTTAAAATTAGTTTTTCGTGTCATTCGTTACATGGATTAAAAGGTGGCAGTTCCAAGATCACGAATATATAATTTTTAAGTCGCTGGGGCAAGTAGTTTAGCCGCAAATCGAATTTTAAGGGACAGAAAAAGTGTAAAGTTTGATGGGTCTAGGACGCATAGTTTAGCCGGAAAACGCGTTTAAAGATAAAAATGTCCAATTTTTTTAAAATTAGTTTTTCGTGTCATTCGTTACATTGATTAAAAGGTGGCAGTTCCAAGATCACGAATATATAATTTTTAAGTCGCTGGGGCAAGTAGTTTAGCCGCAAATCGAATTTTAAGGGACAGAAAAAGTGTAAAGTTTGATGGGTCTAGGACGCATAGTTTAGCCGGAAAACGCGTTTAAAGATAAAAATGTCCAATTTTTTTAAAATTAGTTTTTCGTGTCATTCGTTACATGGATTAAAAGGTGGCAGTTCCAAGATCACGAATATATAATTTTTAAGTCGCTGGGGCAAGTAGTTTAGCCGCAAATCGAATTTTAAGGGACAGATAAAATGTAAAGTTTGATGGGTCTAGGACGCATAGTTTAGCCGGAAAACGCGTTTAAAGATAAAAATGTCCAATTTTTTTAAAATAAGTTTTTCGTGTCATTCGTTACATTGATTAAAAGGTGGCAGTTCCAAGATCACGAATATATAATTTTTAAGTCGCTGGGGCAAGTAGTTTAGCCGCAAATCGAATTTTAAGGGACAGATAAAATGTAAAGTTTGATGGGTCTAGGACGCATAGTTTAGCCGGAAAACGCTTTTAAAGATAAAAATGTCCAATTTTTTTAAAATTAGTTTTTCGTGTCATTCGTTACATGGATTAAAAGGTGGCAGTTCCAAGATCACGAATATATAATTTTTAAGTCGCTGGGGCAAGTAGTTTAGCCGCAAATCGAATTTTAAGGGACAGAAAAAGTGTAAAGTTTGATGGGTCTAGGACGCATAGTTTAGCCGGAAAACGCGTTTAAAGATAAAAACGTCCAATTTTTTTAAAATTAGTTTTTCGTGTCATTCGTTACATGGATTAAAAGGTGGCAGTTCCAAGATCACGAATATATAATTTTTAAGTCGCTGGGGCAAGTAGTTTAGCCGCAAATCGAATTTTAAGGGACAGATAAAATGTAAAGTTTGATGGGTCTAGGACGCATAGTTTAGCCGGAAAACGCGTTTAAAGATAAAAATGTCCAATTTTTTTAAAATTAGTTTTTCGTGTCATTCGTTACATGGATTAAAAGGTGGCAGTTCCAAGATCACGAATATATAATTTTTAAGTCGCTGGGGTAAGTAGTTTAGCCGCAAATCGAATTTTAAGGGACAGATAAAATGTAAAGTTTGATGGGTCTAGGACGCATAGTTTAGCCGGAAAACGCGTTTAAAGATAAAAATGTCCAATTTTTTTAAAATTAGTTTTTCGTGTCATTCGTTACATGGATTAAAAGGTGGCAGTTCCAAGATCACGAATATATAATTTTTAAGTCGCTGGGGCAAGTAGTTTAGCCGCAAATCGAATTTTAAGGGACAGAAAAAGTGTAAAGTTTGATGGGTCTAGGACGCATAGTTTAGCCGGAAAACGCGTTTAAAGATAAAAATGTCCAATTTTTTTAAAATTAGTTTTTCGTGTCATTCGTTACATTGATTAAAAGGTGGCAGTTCCAAGATCACGAATATATAATTTTTAAGTCGCTGGGGCAAGTAGTTTAGCCGCAAATCGAATTTTAAGGGACAGAAAAAGTGTAAAGTTTGATGGGTCTAGGACGCATAGTTTAGCCGGAAAACGCGTTTAAAGATAAAAATGTCCATTTTTTTTAAAATTAGTTTTTCGTGTCATTCGTTACATGGATTAAAAGGTGGCAGTTCCAAGATCACGAATATATAATTTTTAAGTCGCTGGGGCAAGTAGTTTAGCCGCAAATCGAATTTTAGGGACAGAAAAAGTGTAAAGTTTGATGGGTCTAGGACGCATAGTTTAGCCGGAAAACGCGTTTAAAGATAAAAATGTCCAATTTTTTTAAAATTAGTTTTTCGTGTCATTCGTTACATGGATTAAAAGGTGGCAGTTCCAAGATCACGAATATATAATTTTTAAGTCGCTGGGGCAAGTAGTTTAGCCGCAAATCGAATTTTAAGGGACAGAAAAAGTGTAAAGTTTGATGGGTCTAGGACGCATAGTTTAGCCGGAAAACGCGTTTAAAGATAAAAATGTCCAATTTTTTTAAAATTAGTTTTTCGTGTCATTCGTTACATGGATTAAAAGGTGGCAGTTCCAAGATCACGAATATATAATTTTTAAGTCCCTGGGGCAAGTAGTTTAGCCGCAAATCGAATTTTAAGGGACAGATAAAATGTAAAGTTTGATGGGTCTAGGACGCATAGTTTAGCCGGAAAACGCGTTTAAAGATAAAAATGTCCAATTTTTTTAAAATTAGTTTTTCGTGTCATTCGTTACATGGATTAAAAGGTGGCAGTTCCAAGATCAGGAATATATAATTTTTAAGTCGCTGGGGCAAGTAGTTTAGCCGCAAATCGAATTTTATGGGACAGAAAAAGTGTAAAGTTTGATGGGTCTAGGACGCATAGTTTAGCCGGAAAACGCGTTTAAAGATAAAAATGTCCAATTTTTTTAAAATTAGTTTTTCGTGTCATTCGTTACATTGATTAAAAGGTGGCAGTTCCAAGATCACGAATATATAATTTTTAAGTCGCTGGGGCAAGTAGTTTAGCCGCAAATCGAATTTTAAGGGACAGAAAAAGTGTAAAGTTTGATGGGTCTAGGACGCATAGTTTAGCCGGAAAACGCGTTTAAAGATAAAAATGTCCAATTTTTTTAAAATTAGTTTTTCGTGTCATTCGTTACATGGATTAAAAGGTGGCAGTTCCAAGATCACGAATATATAATTTTTAAGTCCCTGGGGCAAGTAGTTTAGCCGCAAATCGAATTTTAAGGGACAGATAAAATGTAAAGTTTGATGGGTCTAGGACGCATAGTTTAGCCGGAAAACGCGTTTAAAGATAAAAATGTCCAATTTTTTTAAAATTAGTTTTTCGTGTCATTCGTTACATGGATTAAAAGGTGGCAGTTCCAAGATCAGGAATATATAATTTTTAAGTCGCTGGGGCAAGTAGTTTAGCCGCAAATCGAATTTTAAGGGACAGAAGAAGTGTAAAGTTTGATGGGTCTAGGACGCATAGTTTAGCCGGAAAACGCGTTTAAAGATAAAAATGTCCAATTTTTTTAAAATTAGTTTTTCGTGTCATTCGTTACATGGATTAAAAGGTGGCAGTTCCAAGATCACGAATATATAATTTTTAAGTCGCTGGGGCAAGTAGTTTAGCCGCAAATCGAATTTTAAGGGACAGAAAAAGTGTAAAGTTTGATGGGTCTAGGACGCATAGTTTAGCCGGAAAACGCGTTTAAAGATAAAAATGTCCAATTTTTTTAAAATTAGTTTTTCGTGTCATTCGTTACATTGATTAAAAGGTGGCAGTTCCAAGATCACGAATATATAATTTTTAAGTCGCTGGGGCAAGTAGTTTAGCCGCAAATCGAATTTTAAGGGACAGAAAAAGTGTAAAGTTTGATGGGTCTAGGACGCATAGTTTAGCCGGAAAACGCGTTTAAAGATAAAAATGTCCATTTTTTTTAAAATTAGTTTTTCGTGTCATTCGTTACATGGATTAAAAGGTGGCAGTTCCAAGATCACGAATATATAATTTTTAAGTCGCTGGGGCAAGTAGTTTAGCCGCAAATCGAATTTTAAGGGACAGAAAAAGTGTAAAGTTTGATGGGTCTAGGACGCATAGTTTAGCCGGAAAACGCGTTTAAAGATAAAAATGTCCAATTTTTTTAAAATTAGTTTTTCGTGTCATTCGTTACATTGATTAAAAGGTGGCAGTTCCAAGATCACGAATATATAATTTTTAAGTCGCTGGGGCAAGTAGTTTAGCCGCAAATCGAATTTTAAGGGACAGAAAAAGTGTAAAGTTTGATGGGTCTAGGACGCATAGTTTAGCCGGAAAACGCGTTTAAAGATAAAAATGACCAATTTTTTTTAAAATTAGTTTTTCGTGTCATTCGTTACATGGATTAAAAGGTGGCAGTTCCAAGATCACGAATATATAATTTTTAAGTCGCTGGGGCAAGTAGTTTAGCCGCAAATCGAATTTTAAGGGACAGATAAAATGTAAAGTTTGATGGGTCTAGGACGCATAGTTTAGCCGGAAAACGCGTTTAAAGATAAAAATGTCCAATTTTTTTAAAATTAGTTTTTCGTGTCATTCGTTACATGGATTAAAAGGTGGCAGTTCCAAGATCACGAATATATAATTTTTAAGTCGCTGGGGCAAGTAGTTTAGCCGCAAATCGAATTTTAAGGGACAGATAAAATGTAAAGTTTGATGGGTCTAGGACGCATAGTTTAGCCGGAAAACGCGTTTAAAGATAAAAATGTCCAATTTTTTTAAAATTAGTTTTTCGTGTCATTCGTTACATGGATTAAAAGGTGGCAGTTCCAAGATCACGAATATATAATTTTTAAGTCCCTGGGGCAAGTAGTTTAGCCGCAAATCGAATTTTAAGGGACAGAAAAAGTGTAAAGTTTGATGGGTCTAGGACGCATAGTTTAGCCGGAAAACGCGTTTAAAGATAAAAATGTCCAATTTTTTTAAAATTAGTTTTTCGTGTCATTCGTTACATGGATTAAAAGGTGGCAGTTCCAAGATCACGAATATATAATTTTTAAGTCGCTGGGGCAAGTAGTTTAGCCGCAAATCGAATTTTAAGGGACAGAAAAAGTGTAAAGTTTGATGGGTCTAGGACGCATAGTTTAGCCGGAAAACGCGTTTAAAGATAAAAACGTACAATTTTTTTAAAATTAGTTTTTCGTGTCATTCGTTACATGGATTAAAAGGTGGCAGTTCCAAGATCACGAATATATAATTTTTAAGTCGCTGGGGCAAGTAGTTTAGCCGCAAATCGAATTTTAAGGGACAGATAAAATGTAAAGTTTGATGGGTCTAGGACGCATAGTTTAGCCGGAAAACGCGTTTAAAGATAAAAATGTCCAATTTTTTTAAAATTAGTTTTTCGTGTCATTCGTTACATGGATTAAAAGGTGGCAGTTCCAAGATCACGAATATATAATTTTTAAGTCGCTGGGGTAAGTAGTTTAGCCGCAAATCGAATTTTAAGGGACAGATAAAATGTAAAGTTTGATGGGTCTAGGACGCATAGTTTAGCCGGAAAACGCGTTTAAAGATAAAAATGTCCAATTTTTTTAAAATTAGTTTTTCGTGTCATTCGTTACATGGATTAAAAGGTGGCAGTTCCAAGATCACGAATATATAATTTTTAAGTCGCTGGGGCAAGTAGTTTAGCCGCAAATCGAATTTTAAGGGACAGAAAAAGTGTAAAGTTTGATGGGTCTAGGACGCATAGTTTAGCCGGAAAACGCGTTTAAAGATAAAAATGTCCAATTTTTTTAAAATTAGTTTTTCGTGTCATTCGTTACATTGATTAAAAGGTGGCAGTTCCAAGATCACGAATATATAATTTTTAAGTCGCTGGGGCAAGTAGTTTAGCCGCAAATCGAATTTTAAGGGACAGAAAAAGTGTAAAGTTTGATGGGTCTAGGACGCATAGTTTAGCCGGAAAACGCGTTTAAAGATAAAAATGTCCATTTTTTTTAAAATTAGTTTTTCGTGTCATTCGTTACATGGATTAAAAGGTGGCAGTTCCAAGATCACGAATATATAATTTTTAAGTCGCTGGGGCAAGTAGTTTAGCCGCAAATCGAATTTTAGGGACAGAAAAAGTGTAAAGTTTGATGGGTCTAGGACGCATAGTTTAGCCGGAAAACGCGTTTAAAGATAAAAATGTCCAATTTTTTTAAAATTAGTTTTTCGTGTCATTCGTTACATGGATTAAAAGGTGGCAGTTCCAAGATCACGAATATATAATTTTTAAGTCGCTGGGGCAAGTAGTTTAGCCGCAAATCGAATTTTATGGGACAGAAAAAGTGTAAAGTTTGATGGGTCTAGGACGCATAGTTTAGCCGGAAAACGCGTTTAAAGATAAAAATGTCCAATTTTTTTAAAATTAGTTTTTCGTGTCATTCGTTACATTGATTAAAAGGTGGCAGTTCCAAGATCACGAATATATAATTTTTAAGTCGCTGGGGCAAGTAGTTTAGCCGCAAATCGAATTTTAAGGGACAGAAAAAGTGTAAAGTTTGATGGGTCTAGGACGCATAGTTTAGCCGGAAAACGTGTTTAAAGATAAAAATGTCCAATTTTTTTAAAATTAGTTTTTCGTGTCATTCGTTACATGGATTAAAAGGTGGCAGTTCCAAGATCACGAATATATAATTTTTAAGTCCCTGGGGCAAGTAGTTTAGCCGCAAATCGAATTTTAAGGGACAGATAAAATGTAAAGTTTGATGGGTCTAGGACGCATAGTTTAGCCGGAAAACGCGTTTAAAGATAAAAATGTCCAATTTTTTTAAAATTAGTTTTTCGTGTCATTCGTTACATGGATTAAAAGGTGGCAGTTCCAAGATCAGGAATATATAATTTTTAAGTCGCTGGGGCAAGTAGTTTAGCCGCAAATCGAATTTTAAGGGGCAGAAGAAGTGTAAAGTTTGATGGGTCTAGGACGCATAGTTTAGCCGGAAAACGCGTTTAAAGATAAAAATGTCCAATTTTTTTAAAATTAGTTTTTCGTGTCATTCGTTACATGGATTAAAAGGTGGCAGTTCCAAGATCACGAATATATAATTTTTAAGTCGCTGGGGCAAGTAGTTTAGCCGCAAATCGAATTTTAAGGGACAGAAAAAGTGTAAAGTTTGATGGGTCTAGGACGCATAGTTTAGCCGGAAAACGCGTTTAAAGATAAAAATGTCCAATTTTTTTAAAATTAGTTTTTCGTGTCATTCGTTACATTGATTAAAAGGTGGCAGTTCCAAGATCACGAATATATAATTTTTAAGTCGCTGGGGCAAGTAGTTTAGCCGCAAATCGAATTTTAAGGGACAGAAAAAGTGTAAAGTTTGATGGGTCTAGGACGCATAGTTTAGCCGGAAAACGCGTTTAAAGATAAAAATGTCAATTTTTTTTAAAATTAGTTTTTCGTGTCATTCGTTACATGGATTAAAAGGTGGCAGTTCCAAGATCACGAATATATAATTTTTAAGTCGCTGGGGCAAGTAGTTTAGCCGCAAATCGAATTTTAAGGGACAGAAAAAGTGTAAAGTTTGATGGGTCTAGGACGCATAGTTTAGCCGGAAAACGCGTTTAAAGATAAAAATGTCCAATTTTTTTAAAATTAGTTTTTCGTGTCATTCGTTACATTGATTAAAAGGTGGCAGTTCCAAGATCACGAATATATAATTTTTAAGTCGCTGGGGCAAGTAGTTTAGCCGCAAATCGAATTTTAAGGGACAGAAAAAGTGTAAAGTTTGATGGGTCTAGGACGCATAGTTTAGCCGGAAAACGCGTTTAAAGATAAAAATGTCCAATTTTTTTAAAATTAGTTTTTCGTGTCATTCGTTACATGGATTAAAAGGTGGCAGTTCCAAGATCACGAATATATAATTTTTAAGTCGCTGGGGCAAGTAGTTTAGCCGCAAATCGAATTTTAAGGGACAGATAAAATGTAAAGTTTGATGGGTCTAGGACGCATAGTTTAGCCGGAAAACGCGTTTAAAGATAAAAACGTCCAATTTTTTTAAAATTAGTTTTTCGTGTCATTCGTTACATGGATTAAAAGGTGGCAGTTCCAAGATCACGAATATATAATTTTTAAGTCGCTGGGGCAAGTAGTTTAGCCGCAAATCGAATTTTATGGGACAGAAAAAGTGTAAAGTTTGATGGGCCAAGGACGCATAGTTTAGCCGGAAAACGCGTTTAAAGATAAAAATGTCCAATTTTTTTAAAATTAGTTTTTCGTGTCATTCGTTACATTGATTAAAAGGTGGCAGTTCCAAGATCACGAATATATAATTTTTAAGTCGCTGGGGCAAGTAGTTTAGCCGCAAATCGAATTTTAAGGGACAGAAAAAGTGTAAAGTTTGATGGGTCTAGGACGCATAGTTTAGCCGGAAAACGCGTTTAAAGATAAAAATGTCCAATTTTTTTAAAATTAGTTTTTCGTGTCATTCGTTACATGGATTAAAAGGTGGCAGTTCCAAGATCACGAATATATAATTTTTAAGTCCCTGGGGCAAGTAGTTTAGCCGCAAATCGAATTTTAAGGGACAGATAAAATGTAAAGTTTGATGGGTCTAGGACGCATAGTTTAGCCGGAAAACGCGTTTAAAGATAAAAATGTCCAATTTTTTTAAAATTAGTTTTTCGTGTCATTCGTTACATGGATTAAAAGGTGGCAGTTCCAAGATCAGGAATATATAATTTTTAAGTCGCTGGGGCAAGTAGTTTAGCCGCAAATCGAATTTTAAGGGACAGAAGAAGTGTAAAGTTTGATGGGTCTAGGACGCATAGTTTAGCCGGAAAACGCGTTTAAAGATAAAAATGTCCAATTTTTTTAAAATTAGTTTTTCGTGTCATTCGTTACATGGATTAAAAGGTGGCAGTTCCAAGATCACGAATATATAATTTTTAAGTCGCTGGGGCAAGTAGTTTAGCCGCAAATCGAATTTTAAGGGACAGAAAAAGTGTAAAGTTTGATGGGTCTAGGACGCATAGTTTAGCCGGAAAACGCGTTTAAAGATAAAAATGTCCAATTTTTTTAAAATTAGTTTTTCGTGTCATTCGTTACATTGATTAAAAGGTGGCAGTTCCAAGATCACGAATATATAATTTTTAAGTCGCTGGGGCAAGTAGTTTAGCCGCAAATCGAATTTTAAGGGACAGAAAAAGTGTAAAGTTTGATGGGTCTAGGACGCATAGTTTAGCCGGAAAACGCGTTTAAAGATAAAAATGTCCATTTTTTTTAAAATTAGTTTTTCGTGTCATTCGTTACATGGATTAAAAGGTGGCAGTTCCAAGATCACGAATATATAATTTTTAAGTCGCTGGGGCAAGTAGTTTAGCCGCAAATCGAATTTTAAGGGACAGAAAAAGTGTAAAGTTTGATGGGTCTAGGACGCATAGTTTAGCCGGAAAACGCGTTTAAAGATAAAAATGTCCAATTTTTTTAAAATTAGTTTTTCGTGTCATTCGTTACATTGATTAAAAGGTGGCAGTTCCAAGATCACGAATATATAATTTTTAAGTCGCTGGGGCAAGTAGTTTAGCCGCAAATCGAATTTTAAGGGACAGAAAAAGTGTAAAGTTTGATGGGTCTAGGACGCATAGTTTAGCCGGAAAACGCGTTTAAAGATAAAAATGTCCAATTTTTTTAAAATTAGTTTTTCGTGTCATTCGTTACATGGATTAAAAGGTGGCAGTTCCAAGATCACGAATATATAATTTTTAAGTCGCTGGGGCAAGTAGTTTAGCCGCAAATCGAATTTTAAGGGACAGATAAAATGTAAGGTTTGATGGGTCTAGGACGCATAGTTTAGCCGGAAAACGCGTTTAATGATAAAAATGTCCAATTTTTTTAAAATTAGTTTTTCGTGTCATTCGTTACATGGATTAAAAGGTGGCAGTTCCAAGATCACGAATATATAATTTTTAAGTCGCTGGGGCAAGTAGTTTAGCCGCAAATCGAATTTTAAGGGACAGATAAAATGTAAAGTTTGATGGGTCTAGGACGCATAGTTTAGCCGGAAAACGCGTTTAAAGATAAAAATGTCCAATTTTTTTAAAATTAGTTTTTCGTGTCATTCGTTACATGGATTAAAAGGTGGCAGTTCCAAGATCACGAATATATAATTTTTAAGTCCCTGGGGCAAGTAGTTTAGCCGCAAATCGAATTTTAAGGGACAGAAAAAGTGTAAAGTTTGATGGGTCTAGGACGCATAGTTTAGCCGGAAAACGCGTTTAAAGATAAAAATGTCCAATTTTTTTAAAATTAGTTTTTCGTGTCATTCGTTACATGGATTAAAAGGTGGCAGTTCCAAGATCACGAATATATAATTTTTAAGTCGCTGGGGCAAGTAGTTTAGCCGCAAATCGAATTTTAAGGGACAGATAAAATGTAAAGTTTGATGGGTCTAGGACGCATAGTTTAGCCGGAAAACGCGTTTAAAGATAAAAATGTCCAATTTTTTTAAAATTAGTTTTTCGTGTCATTCGTTACATGGATTAAAAGGTTGCAGTTCCAAGATCACGAATATATAATTTTTAAGTCGCTGGGGTAAGTAGTTTAGCCGCAAATCGAATTTTAAGGGACAGATAAAATGTAAAGTTTGATGGGTCTAGGACGCATAGTTTAGCCGGAAAACGCGTTTAAAGATAAAAATGTCCAATTTTTTTAAAATTAGTTTTTCGTGTCATTCGTTACATGGATTAAAAGGTGGCAGTTCCAAGATCACGAATATATAATTTTTAAGTCGCGGCAAGTAGTTTAGCCGCAAATCGAATTTTAAGGGACAGATAAAATGTAAAGTTTGATGGGTCTAGGACGCATAGTTTAGCCGGAAAACGCGTTTAAAGATAAAAATGTCCAATTTTTTTAAAATTAGTTTTTCGTGTCATTCGTTACATGGATTAAAAGGTGGCAGTTCCAAGATCACGAATATATAATTTTTAAGTCGCTGGGGCAAGTAGTTTAGCCGCAAATCGAATTTTAAGGGACAGAAAAAGTGTAAAGTTTGATGGGTCTAGGACGCATAGTTTAGCCGGAAAACGCGTTTAAAGATAAAAATGTCCAATTTTTTTTAAATTAGTTTTTCGTGTCATTCGTTACATTGATTAAAAGGTGGCAGTTCCAAGATCACGAATATATAATTTTTAAGTCGCTGGGGCAAGTAGTTTAGCCGCAAATCGAATTTTAAGGGACAGAAAAAGTGTAAAGTTTGATGGGTCTAGGACGCATAGTTTAGCCGGAAAACGCGTTTAAAGATAAAAATGTCCAATTTTTTTAAAATTAGTTTTTCGTGTCATTCGTTACATGGATTAAAAGGTGGCAGTTCCAAGATCACGAATATATAATTTTTAAGTCGCTGGGGCAAGTAGTTTAGCCGCAAATCGAATTTTAAGGGACAGAAAAAGTGTAAAGTTTGATGGGTCTAGGACGCATAGTTTAGCCGGAAAACGCGTTTAAAGATAAAAATGTCCAATTTTTTTAAAATTAGTTTTTCGTGTCATTCGTTACATGGATTAAAAGGTGGCAGTTCCAAGATCACGAATATATAATTTTTAAGTCGCTGGAGCAAGTAGTTTAGCTGCAAATCGAATTTTAAGGGACAGATAAAATGTAAAGTTTGATGGGTCTAGGACGCATAGTTTAGCCGGAAAACGCGTTTAAAGATAAAAATGTCCAATTTTTTTAAAATTAGTTTTTCGTGTCATTCGTTACATGGATTAAAAGGTGGCAGTTCCAAGATCACGAATATATAATTTTTAAGTCGCTGGGGCAAGTAGTTTAGCCGCAAATCGAATTTTAAGGGACAGAAAAAGTGTAAAGTTTGATGGGTCTAGGACGCATAGTTTAGCCGGAAAACGCGTTTAAAGATAAAAATGTCCAATTTTTTTAAAATTAGTTTTTCGTGTCATTCGTTACATTGATTAAAAGGTGGCAGTTCCAAGATCACGAATATATAATTTTTAAGTCGCTGGGGCAAGTAGTTTAGCCGCAAATCGAATTTTAAGGGACAGAAAAAGTGTAAAGTTTGATGGGTCTAGGACGCATAGTTTAGCCGGAAAACGCGTTTAAAGATAAAAATGTCCAATTTTTTTAAAATTAGTTTTTCGTGTCATTCGTTACATGGATTAAAAGGTGGCAGTTCCAAGATCACGAATATATAATTTTTAAGTCGCTGGGGCAAGTAGTTTAGCCGCAAATCGAATTTTAAGGGACAGAAAAAGTGTAAAGTTTGATGGGTCTAGGACGCATAGTTCAGCCGGAAAACGCGTTTAAAGATAAAAATGTCCAATTTTTTTAAAATTAGTTTTTCGTGTCATTCGTTACATTGATTAAAAGGTGGCAGTTCCAAGATCACGAATATATAATTTTTAAGTCGCTGGGGCAAGTAGTTTAGCCGCAAATCGAATTTTAAGGGACAGAAAAAGTGTAAAGTTTGATGGGTCTAGGACGCATAGTTTAGCCGGAAAACGCGTTTAAAGATAAAAATGTCCATTTTTTTTAAAATTAGTTTTTTCGTGTCATTCGTTACATGGATTAAAAGGTGGCAGTTCCAAGATCACGAATATATAATTTTTAAGTCGCTGGGGCAAGTAGTTTAGCCGCAAATCGAATTTTAAGGGACAGATAAAATGTAAAGTTTGATGGGTCTAGGACGCATAGTTTAGCCGGAAAACGCGTTTAAAGATAAAAATGTCCAATTTTTTTAAAATTAGTTTTTCGTGTCATTCGTTACATGGATTAAAAGGTGGCAGTTCCAAGATCACGAATATATAATTTTTAAGTCCCTGGGGCAAGTAGTTTAGCCGCAAATCGAATTTTAAGGGACAGAAAAAGTGTAAAGTTTGATGGGTCTAGGACGCATAGTTTAGCCGGAAAACGCGTTTAAAGATAAAAATGTCCAATTTTTTTTAAAATTAGTTTTTCGTGTCATTCGTTACATGGATTAAAAGGTGGCAGTTCCAAGATCACGAATATATAATTTTTAAGTCGCTGGGGCAAGTAGTTTAGCCGCAAATCGAATTTTAAGGGACAGATAAAATGTAAAGTTTGATGGGTCTAGGACGCATAGTTTAGCCGGAAAACGCGTTTAAAGATAAAAATGTCCAATTTTTTTAAAATTAGTTTTTCGTGTCATTCGTTACATGGATTAAAAGGTGGCAGTTCCAAGATCACGAATATATAATTTTTAAGTCGCTGGGGTAAGTAGTTTAGCCGCAAATCGAATTTTAAGGGACAGATAAAATGTAAAGTTTGATGGGTCTAGGACGCATAGTTTAGCCGGAAAACGCGTTTAAAGATAAAAATGTCCAATTTTTTTAAAATTAGTTTTTCGTGTCATTCGTTACATGGATTAAAAGGTGGCAGTTCCAAGATCACGAATATATAATTTTTAAGTCGCTGGGGCAAGTAGTTTAGCCGCAAATCGAATTTTAAGGGACAGATAAAATGTAAAGTTTGATGGGTCTAGGACGCATAGTTTAGCCGGAAAACGCGTTTAAAGATAAAAATGTCCAATTTTTTTAAAATTAGTTTTTCGTGTCATTCGTTACATGGATTAAAAGGTGGCAGTTCCAAGATCACGAATATATAATTTTTAAGTCGCTGGGGCAAGTAGTTTAGCCGCAAATCGAATTTTAAGGGACAGAAAAAGTGTAAAGTTTGATGGGTCTAGGACGCATAGTTTAGCCGGAAAACGCGTTTAAAGATAAAAATGTCCAATTTTTTTTAAATTAGTTTTTCGTGTCATTCGTTACATTGATTAAAAGGTGGCAGTTCCAAGATCACGAATATATAATTTTTAAGTCGCTGGGGCAAGTAGTTTAGCCGCAAATCGAATTTTAAGGGACAGAAAAAGTGTAAAGTTTGATGGGTCTAGGACGCATAGTTTAGCCGGAAAACGCGTTTAAAGATAAAAATGTCCATTTTTTTTAAAATTAGTTTTTCGTGTCATTCGTTACATGGATTAAAAGGTGGCAGTTCCAAGATCACGAATATATAATTTTTAAGTCGCTGGGGCAAGTAGTTTAGCCGCAAATCGAATTTTAAGGGACAGAAAAAGTGTAAAGTTTGATGGGTCTAGGACGCATAGTTTAGCCGGAAAACGCGTTTAAAGATAAAAATGTCCAATTTTTTTAAAATTAGTTTTTCGTGTCATTCGTTACATTGATTAAAAGGTGGCAGTTCCAAGATCACGAATATATAATTTTTAAGTCGCTGGGGCAAGTAGTTTAGCCGCAAATCGAATTTTAAGGGACTGAAAAAGTGTAAAGTTTGATGGGTCTGGACGCATAGTTTAGCCGGAAAACGCGTTTAAAGATAAAAATGTCCAATTTTTTTAAAATTAGTTTTTCGTGTCATTCGTTACATGGATTAAAAGGTGGCAGTTCCAAGATCACGAATATATAATTTTTAAGTCGCTGGGGCAAGTAGTTTAGCCGCAAATCGAATTTTAAGGGACAGATAAAATGTAAAGTTTGATGGGTCTAGGACGCATAGTTTAGCCGGAAAACGCGTTTAAAGATAAAAATGTCCAATTTATTTAAAATTAGTTTTTCGTGTCATTCGTTACATGGATTAAAAGGTGGCAGTTCCAAGATCACGAATATATAATTTTTAAGTCGCTGGGGCAAGTAGTTTAGCCGCAAATCGAATTTTAAGGGACAGAAAAAGTGTAAAGTTTGATGGGTCTAGGACGCATAGTTCAGCCGGAAAACGCGTTTAAAGATAAAAATGTCCAATTTTTTTAAAATTAGTTTTTCGTGTCATTCGTTACATTGATTAAAAGGTGGCAGTTCCAAGATCACGAATATATAATTTTTAAGTCGCTGGGGCAAGTAGTTTAGCCGCAAATCGAATTTTTAAGGGACAGAAAAAGTGTAAAGTTTGATGGGTCTAGGACGCATAGTTTAGCCGGAAAACGCGTTTAAAGATAAAAATGTCCATTTTTTTTAAAATTAGTTTTTCGTGTCATTCGTTACATGGATTAAAAGGTGGCAGTTCCAAGATCACGAATATATAATTTTTAAGTCGCTGGGGCAAGTAGTTTAGCCGCAAATCGAATTTTAAGGGACAGAAAAAGTGTAAAGTTTGATGGGTCTAGGACGCATAGTTTAGCCGGAAAATGCGTTTAAAGATAAAAATGTCCAATTTTTTTAAAATTAGTTTTTCGTGTCATTCGTTACATGGATTAAAAGGTGGCAGTTCCAACATCACGAATATATAATTTTTAAGTCGCTGGGGCAAGTAGTTTAGCCGCAAATCGAATTTTAAGGGACAGAAAAAGTGTAAAGTTTGATGGGTCTAGGACGCATAGTTTAGCCGGAAAACGCGTTTAAAGATAAAAATGTCCAATTTTTTTAAAATTAGTTTTTCGTGTCATTCGTTACATGGATTAAAAGGTGGCAGTTCCAAGATCACGAATATATAATTTTTAAGTCGCTGGGGCAAGTAGTTTAGCCGCAAATCGAATTTTAAGGGACAGATAAAATGTAAAGTTTGATGGGTCTAGGACGCATAGTTTAGCCGGAAAACGCGTTTAAAGATAAAAATGTCCAATTTTTTTAAAATTAGTTTTTCGTGTCATTCGTTACATGGATTAAAAGGTGGCAGTTCCAAGATCACGAATATATAATTTTTAAGTCGCTGGGGCAAGTAGTTTAGCCGCAAATCGAATTTTAAGGGACAGAAAAAGTGTAAAGTTTGATGGGTCTAGGACGCATAGTTCAGCCGGAAAACGCGTTTAAAGATAAAAATGTCCAATTTTTTTAAAATTAGTTTTTCGTGTCATTCGTTACATTGATTAAAAGGTGGCAGTTCCAAGATCACGAATATATAATTTTTAAGTCGCTGGGGCAAGTAGTTTAGCCGCAAATCGAATTTTAAGGGACAGAAAAAGTGTAAAGTTTGATGGGTCTAGGACGCATAGTTTAGCCGGAAAACGCGTTTAAAGATAAAAATGTCCAATTTTTTTAAAATTAGTTTTTCGTGTCATTCGTTACATGGATTAAAAGGTGGCAGTTCCAACATCACGAATATATAATTTTTAAGTCGCTGGGGCAAGTAGTTTAGCCGCAAATCGAATTTTAAGGGACAGATAAAATGTAAAGTTTGATGGGTCTAGGACGCATAGTTTAGCCGGAAAACGCGTTTAAAGATAAAAATGTCCAATTTTTTTTAAAATTAGTTTTTCGTGTCATTCGTTACATTGATTAAAAGGTGGCAGTTCCAAGATCACGAATATATAATTTTTAAGTCGCTGGGGCAAGTAGTTTAGCCGCAAATCGAATTTTAAGGGACAGAAAAAGTGTAAAGTTTGATGGGTCTAGGACGCATAGTTTAGCCGGAAAACGCGTTTAAAGATAAAAATGTCCAATTTTTTTAAAATTAGTTTTTCGTGTCATTCGTTACATGGATTAAAAGGTGGCAGTTCCAAGATCACGAATATATAATTTTTAAGTCGCTGGGGCAAGTAGTTTAGCCGCAAATCGAATTTTAAGGGACAGATAAAATGTAAAGTTTGATGGGTCTAGGACGCATAGTTTAGCCGGAAAACGCGTTTAAAGATAAAAATGTCCAATTTTTTTAAAATTAGTTTTTCGTGTCATTCGTTACATGGATTAAAAGGTGGCAGTTCCAAGATCACGAATATATAATTTTTAAGTCGCTGGGGCAAGTAGTTTAGCCGCAAATCGAATTTTAAGGGACAGAAAAAGTGTAAAGTTTGATGGGTCTAGGACGCATAGTTTAGCCGGAAAACGCGTTTAAAGATAAAAATGTCCAATTTTTTTAAAATTAGTTTTTCGTGTCATTCGTTACATTGATTAAAAGGTGGCAGTTCCAAAATCACGAATATATAATTTTTAAGTCGCTGGGGCAAGTAGTTTAGCCGCAAATCGAATTTTAAGGGACAGAAAAAGTGTAAAGTTTGATGGGTCTAGGACGCATAGTTTAGCCGGAAAACGCGTTTAAAGATAAAAACGTCCAATTTTTTTAAAATTAGTTTTTCGTGTCATTCGTTACATGGATTAAAAGGTGGCAGTTCCAAGATCACGAATATATAATTTTTAAGTCGCTGGGGCAAGTAGTTTAGCCGCAAATCGAATTTTAAGGGACAGATAAAATGTAAAGTTTGATGGGTCTAGGACGCATAGTTTAGCCGGAAAACGCGTTTAAAGATAAAAATGTCCAATTTTTTTAAAATTAGTTTTTCGTGTCATTCGTTACATGGATTAAAAGGTGGCAGTTCCAAGATCACGAATATATAATTTTTAAGTCGCTGGGGCAAGTAGTTTAGCCGCAAATCGAATTTTAAGGGAACAGAAGAAAAAAAAAGTGTAAAGTTTGATGGGTCTAGGACGCATAGTTTTAGCCGGAAAACGCGTTTAAAGATAAAAATGTCCAATTTTTTTAAAATTAGTTTTTCGTGTCATTCGTTACATTGATTAAAAGGTGGCAGTTCCAAGATCACGAATATATAATTTTTAAGTCGCTGGGGCAAGTAGTTTAGCCGCAAATCGAATTTTAAGGGACAGAAAAAGTGTAAAGTTTGATGGGTCTAGGACGCATGAAAACGCGTTTAAAGATAAAAATGTCCAATTTTTTTAAAATTAGTTTTTCGTGTCATTCGTTACATGGATTAAAAGGTGGCAGTTCCAAGATCACGAATATATAATTTTTAAGTCGCTGGGGCAAGTAGTTTAGCCGCAAATCGAATTTTAAGGGACAGAAAAAGTGTAAAGTTTGATGGGTCTAGGACGCATAGTTTAGCCGGAAAACGCGTTTAAAGATAAAAATGTCCAATTTTTTTAAAATTAGTTTTTCGTGTCATTCGTTACATGGATTAAAAGGTGGCAGTTCCAAGATCACGAATATATAATTTTTAAGTCGCTGGGGCAAGTAGTTTAGCCGCAAATCGAATTTTAAGGGACAGATAAAATGTAAAGTTTGATGGGTCTAGGACGCATAGTTTAGCCGGAAAACGCGTTTAAAGATAAAAATGTCCAATTTTTTTAAAATTAGTTTTTCGTGTCATTCGTTACATGGATTAAAAGGTGGCAGTTCCAAGATCACGAATATATAATTTTTAAGTCGCTGGGGCAAGTAGTTTAGCCGCAAATCGAATTTTAAGGGACAGAAAAAGTGTAAAGTTTGATGGGTCTAGGACGCATAGTTTAGCCGGAAAACGCGTTTAAAGATAAAAATGTCCAATTTTTTTAAAATTAGTTTTTCGTGTCATTCGTTACATTGATTAAAAGGTGGCAGTTCCAAGATCACGAATATATAATTTTTAAGTCGCTGGGGCAAGTAGTTTAGCCGCAAATCGAATTTTAAGGGACAGAAAAAGTGTAAAGTTTGATGGGTCTAGGACGCATAGTTTAGCCGGAAAACGCGTTTAAAGATAAAAATGTCCAATTTTTTTAAAATTAGTTTTTCGTGTCATTCGTTACATGGATTAAAAGGTGGCAGTTCCAAGATCACGAATATATAATTTTTAAGTCGCTGGGGCAAGTAGTTTAGCCGCAAATCGAATTTTAAGGGACAGAAAAAGTGTAAAGTTTGATGGGTCTAGGACGCATAGTTTAGCCGGAAAACGCGTTTAAAGATAAAAATGTCCAATTTTTTTAAAATTAGTTTTTCGTGTCATTCGTTACATGGATTAAAAGGTGGCAGTTCCAAGATCACGAATATATAATTTTTAAGTCGCTGGGGCAAGTAGTTTAGCCGCAAATCGAATTTTAAGGGACAGAAAAAGTGTAAAGTTTGATGGGTCTAGGACGCATAGTTTAGCCGGAAAACGCGTTTAAAGATAAAAATGTCCAATTTTTTTAAAATTAGTTTTTCGTGTCATTCGTTACATTGATTAAAAGGTGGCAGTTCCAAAATCACGAATATATAATTTTTAAGTCGCTGGGGCAAGTAGTTTAGCCGCAAATCGAATTTTAAGGGACAGAAAAAGTGTAAAGTTTGATGGGTCTAGGACGCATAGTTTAGCCGGAAAACGCGTTTAAAGATAAAAACGTCCAATTTTTTTAAAATTAGTTTTTCGTGTCATTCGTTACATGGATTAAAAGGTGGCAGTTCCAAGATCACGAATATATAATTTTTAAGTCGCTGGGGCAAGTAGTTTAGCCGCAAATCGAATTTTAAGGGACAGATAAAATGTAAAGTTTGATGGGTCTAGGACGCATAGTTTAGCCGGAAAACGCGTTTAAAGATAAAAATGTCCAATTTTTTTAAAATTAGTTTTTCGTGTCATTCGTTACATGGATTAAAAGGTGGCAGTTCCAAGATCACGAATATATAATTTTTAAGTCGCTGGGGCAAGTAGTTTAGCCGCAAATCGAATTTTAAGGGACAGAAAAAGTGTAAAGTTTGATGGGTCTAGGACGCATAGTTTAGCCGGAAAACGCGTTTAAAGATAAAAATGTCCAATTTTTTTAAAATTAGTTTTTCGTGTCATTCGTTACATGGATTAAAAGGTGGCAGTTCCAAGATCACGAATATATAATTTTTAAGTCGCTGGGGCAAGTAGTTTAGCCGCAAATCGAATTTTAAGGGACAGAAAAAGTGTAAAGTTTGATGGGTCTAGGACGCATAGTTTAGCCGGAAAACGCGTTTAAAGATAAAAATGTCCAATTTTTTTAAAATTAGTTTTTCGTGTCATTCGTTACATTGATTAAAAGGTGGCAGTTCCAAGATCACGAATATATAATTTTTAAGTCGCTGGGGCAAGTAGTTTAGCCGCAAATCGAATTTTAAGGGACAGAAAAAGTGTAAAGTTTGATGGGTCTAGGACGCATAGTTTAGCCGGAAAACGCGTTTAAAGATAAAAATGTCCAATTTTTTTAAAATTAGTTTTTCGTGTCATTCGTTACATGGATTAAAAGGTGGCAGTTCCAAGATCACGAATATATAATTTTTAAGTCGCTGGGGCAAGTAGTTTAGCCGCAAATCGAATTTTAAGGGACAGAAAAAGTGTAAAGTTTGATGGGTCTAGGACGCATAGTTTAGCCGGAAAACGCGTTTAAAGATAAAAATGTCCAATTTTTTTAAAATTAGTTTTTCGTGTCATTCGTTACATGGATTAAAAGGTGGCAGTTCCAAGATCACGAATATATAATTTTTAAGTCGCTGGGGCAAGTAGTTTAGCCGCAAATCGAATTTTAAGGGACAGATAAAATGTAAAGTTTGATGGGTCTAGGACGCATAGTTTAGCCGGAAAACGCGTTTAAAGATAAAAATGTCCAATTTTTTTAAAATTAGTTTTTCGTGTCATTCGTTACATGGATTAAAAGGTGGCAGTTCCAAGATCACGAATATATAATTTTTAAGTCGCTGGGGCAAGTAGTTTAGCCGCAAATCGAATTTTAAGGGACAGAAAAAGTGTAAAGTTTGATGGGTCTAGGACGCATAGTTTAGCCGGAAAACGCGTTTAAAGATAAAAATGTCCAATTTTTTTAAAATTAGTTTTTCGTGTCATTCGTTACATTGATTAAAAGGTGGCAGTTCCAAGATCACGAATATATAATTTTTAAGTCGCTGGGGCAAGTAGTTTAGCCGCAAATCGAATTTTAAGGGACAGAAAAAGTGTAAAGTTTGATGGGTCTAGGACGCATAGTTTAGCCGGAAAACGCGTTTAAAGATAAAAATGTCCAATTTTTTTAAAATTAGTTTTTCGTGTCATTCGTTACATGGATTAAAAGGTGGCAGTTCCAAGATCACGAATATATAATTTTTAAGTCGCTGGGGCAAGTAGTTTAGCCGCAAATCGAATTTTAAGGGACAGAAAAAGTGTAAAGTTTGATGGGTCTAGGACGCATAGTTTAGCCGGAAAACGCGTTTAAAGATAAAAATGTCCAATTTTTTTAAAATTAGTTTTTCGTGTCATTCGTTACATTGATTAAAAGGTGGCAGTTCCAAGATCACGAATATATAATTTTTAAGTCGCTGGGGCAAGTAGTTTAGCCGCAAATCGAATTTTAAGGGACAGAAAAAGTGTAAAGTTTGATGGGTCTAGGACGCATAGTTTAGCCGGAAAACGCGTTTAAAGATAAAAATGTCCAATTTTTTTAAAATTAGTTTTTCGTGTCATTCGTTACATGGATTAAAAGCTGGCAGTTCCAAGATCACGAATATATAATTTTTAAGTCGCTGGGGCAAGTAGTTTAGCCGCAAATCGAATTTTAAGGGACAGATAAAATGTAAAGTTTGATGGGTCTAGGACGCATAGTTTAGCCGGAAAACGCGTTTAAAGATAAAAATGTCCAATTTTTTTTAAATTAGTTTTTCGTGTCATTCGTTACATGGATTAAAAGGTGGCAGTTCCAAGATCACGAATATATAATTTTTAAGTCGCTGGGGCAAGTAGTTTAGCCGCAAATCGAATTTTAAGGGACAGAAAAAGTGTAAAGTTTGATGGGTCTAGGACGCATAGTTTAGCCGGAAAACGCGTTTAAAGATAAAAATGTCCAATTTTTTTAAAATTAGTTTTTCGTGTCATTCGTTACATTGATTAAAAGGTGGCAGTTCCAAGATCACGAATATATAATTTTTAAGTCGCTGGGGCAAGTAGTTTAGCCGCAAATCGAATTTTAAGGGACAGAAAAAGTGTAAAGTTTGATGGGTCTAGGACGCATAGTTTAGCCGGAAAACGCGTTTAAAGATAAAAATGTCCAATTTTTTTAAAATTAGTTTTTCGTGTCATTCGTTACATGGATTAAAAGGTGGCAGTTCCAAGATCACGAATATATAATTTTTAAGTCGCTGGGGCAAGTAGTTTAGCCGCAAATCGAATTTTAAGGGACAGAAAAAGTGTAAAGTTTGATGGGTCTAGGACGCATAGTTTAGCCGGAAAACGCGTTTAAAGATAAAAATGTCCAATTTTTTTAAAATTAGTTTTTCGTGTCATTCGTTACATGGATTAAAAGGTGGCAGTTCCAAGATCACGAATATATAATTTTTAAGTCGCTGGGGCAAGTAGTTTAGCCGCAAATCGAATTTTAAGGGACAGATAAAATGTAAAGTTTGATGGGTCTAGGACGCATAGTTTAGCCGGAAACGCGTTTAAAGATAAAAATGTCCAATTTTTTTAAAATTAGTTTTTCGTGTCATTCGTTACATGGATTAAAAGGTGGCAGTTCCAAGATCACGAATATATAATTTTTAAGTCGCTGGGGCAAGTAGTTTAGCCGCAAATCGAATTTTAAGGGACAGAAAAAGTGTAAAGTTTGATGGGTCTAGGACGCATAGTTTAGCCGGAAAACGCGTTTAAAGATAAAAATGTCCAATTTTTTTAAAATTAGTTTTTCGTGTCATTCGTTACATGGATTAAAAGGTGGCAGTTCCAAGATCACGAATATATAATTTTTAAGTCGCTGGGGCAAGTAGTTTAGCCGCAAATCGAATTTTAAGGGACAGAAAAAGTGTAAAGTTTGATGGGTCTAGGACGCATAGTTTAGCCGGAAAACGCGTTTAAAGATAAAAATGTCCATTTTTTTTAAAATTAGTTTTTCGTGTCATTCGTTACATGGATTAAAAGGTGGCAGTTCCAAGATCACGAATATATAATTTTTAAGTCGCTGGGGCAAGTAGTTTAGCCGCAAATCGAATTTTAAGGGACAGAAAAAGTGTAAAGTTTGATGGGTCTAGGACGCATAGTTTAGCCGGAAAACGCGTTTAAAGATAAAAATGTCCAATTTTTTTAAAATTAGTTTTTCGTGTCATTCGTTACATTGATTAAAAGGTGGCAGTTCCAAGATCACGAATATATAATTTTTAAGTCGCTGGGGCAAGTAGTTTAGCCGCAAATCGAATTTTAAGGGACAGAAAAAGTGTAAAGTTTGATGGGTCTAGGACGCATAGTTTAGCCGGAAAACGCGTTTAAAGATAAAAATGTCCAATTTTTTTAAAATTAGTTTTTCGTGTCATTCGTTACATTGATTAAAAGGTGGCAGTTCCAAGATCACGAATATATAATTTTTAAGTCGCTGGGGCAAGTAGTTTAGCCGCAAATCGAATTTTAAGGGACAGAAAAAGTGTAAAGTTTGATGGGTCTAGGACGCATAGTTTAGCCGGAAAACGCGTTTAAAGATAAAAATGTCCAATTTTTTTAAAATTAGTTTTTCGTGTCATTCGTTACATGGATTTAAAGGTGGCAGTTCCAAGATCACGAATATATAATTTTTAAGTCGCTGGGGCAAGTAGTTTAGCCGCAAATCGAATTTTAAGGGACAGAAAAAGTGTAAAGTTTGATGGGTCTAGGACGCATAGTTTAGCCGGGAAAACGCGTTTAAAGATAAAAATGTCCATTTTTTTTAAAATTAGTTTTTCGTGTCATTCGTTACATGGATTAAAAGGTGGCAGTTCCAAGATCACGAATATATAATTTTTAAGTCGCTGGGGCAAGTAGTTTAGCCGCAAATCGAATTTTAAGGGACAGAAAAAGTGTAAAGTTTGATGGGTCTAGGACGCATAGTTTAGCCGGAAAACGCGTTTAAAGATAAAAATGTCCAATTTTTTTAAAATTAGTGTTTCGTGTCATTCGTTACATGGATTAAAAGGTGGCAGTTCCAAGATCACGAATATATAATTTTTAAGTCGCTGGGGTAAGTAGTTTAGCCGCAAATCGAATTTTAAGGGACAGATAAAATGTAAAGTTTGATGGGTCTGGGACGCATAGTTTAGCCGGAAAACGCGTTTAAAGATAAAAATGTCCAATTTTTTTAAAATTAGTTTTTCGTGTCATTCGTTACATGGATTAAAAGGTGGCAGTTCCTAGATCACGAATATATAATTTTTAAGTCGCTGGGGCAAGTAGTTTAGCCGCAAATCGAATTTTAAGGGACAGATAAAATGTAAAGTTTGATGGGTCTAGGACGTATAGTTTAGCCGGAAAACGCGTTTAAAGATAAAAATGTCCAATTTTTTTAAAATTAGTTTTTCGTGTCATTCGTTACATGGATTAAAAGGTGGCAGTTCCAAGATCACGAATATATAATTTTTAAGTCGCTGGGGCAAGTAGTTTAGCCGCAAATCGAATTTTAAGGGACAGAAAAAGTGTAAAGTTTGATGGGTCTAGGACGCATAGTTTAGCCGGAAAACGCGTTTAAAGATAAAAATGTCCAATTTTTTTAAAATTAGTTTTTCGTGTCATTCGTTACATTGATTAAAAGGTGGCAGTTCCAAGATCACGAATATATAATTTTTAAGTCGCTGGGGCAAGTAGTTTAGCCGCAAATCGAATTTTAAGGGACAGAAAAAGTGTAAAGTTTGATGGGTCTAGGACGCATAGTTTAGCCGGAAAACGCGTTTAAAGATAAAAATGTCCAATTTTTTTAAAATTAGTTTTTCGTGTCATTCGTTACATGGATTAAAAGGTGGCAGTTCCAAGATCACGAATATATAATTTTTAAGTCGCTGGGGCAAGTAGTTTAGCCGCAAATCGAATTTTAAGGGACAGATAAAATGTAAAGTTTGATGGGTCTAGGACGCATAGTTTAGCCGGAAAACGCGTTTAAAGATAAAAATGTCCAATTTTTTTAAAATTAGTTTTTCGTGTCATTCGTTACATGGATTAAAAGGTGGCAGTTCCAAGATCACGAATATATAATTTTTAAGTCGCTGGGGCAAGTAGTTTAGCCGCAAATCGAATTTTAAGGGACAGAAAAAGTGTAAAGTTTGATGGGTCTAGGACGCATAGTTTAGCCGGAAAACGCGTTTAAAGATAAAAATGTCCAATTTTTTTAAAATTAGTTTTTCGTGTCATTCGTTACATTGATTAAAAGGTGGCAGTTCCAAGATCACGAATATATAATTTTTAAGTCGCTGGGGCAAGTAGTTTAGCCGCAAATCGAATTTTAAGGGATAGAAAAAGTGTAAAGTTTGATGGGTCTAGGACGCATAGTTTAGCCGGAAAACGCGTTTAAAGATAAAAATGTCCAATTTTTTTAAAATTAGTTTTTCGTGTCATTCGTTACATGGATTAAAAGGTGGCAGTTCCAAGATCACGAATATATAATTTTTAAGTCGCTGGGGCAAGTAGTTTAGCCGCAAATCGAATTTTAAGGGACAGATAAAATGTAAAGTTCGATGGGTCTAGGACGCATAGTTTAGCCGGAAAACGCGTTTAAAGATAAAAATGTCCAATTTTTTTAAAATTAGTTTTTCGTGTCATTCGTTACATTGATTAAAAGGTGGCAGTTCCAAGATCACGAATATATAATTTTTAAGTCGCTGGGGCAAGTAGTTTAGCCGCAAATCGAATTTTAAGGGACAGAAAAAGTGTAAAGTTTGATGGGTCTAGGACGCATAGTTTAGCCGGAAAACGCGTTTAAAGATAAAAATGTCCATTTTTTTTAAAATTAGTTTTTCGTGTCATTCGTTACATGGATTAAAAGGTGGCAGTTCCAAGATCACGAATATATAATTTTTAAGTCGCTGGGGCAAGTAGTTTAGCCGCAAATCGAATTTTAAGGGACAGAAAAAGTGTAAAGTTTGATGGGTCTAGGACGCATAGTTTAGCCGGAAAACGCGTTTAAAGATAAAAATGTCCAATTTTTTTAAAATTAGTTTTTCGTGTCATTCGTTACATTGATTAAAAGGTGGCAGTTCCAAGATCACGAATATATAATTTTTACGTCGCTGGGGCAAGTAGTTTAGCCGCAAATCGAATTTTAAGGGACAGAAAAAGTGTAAAGTTTGATGGGTCTAGGACGCATAGTTTAGCCGGAAAACGCGTTTAAAGATAAAAATGTCCAATTTTTTTAAAATTAGTTTTTCGTGTCATTCGTTACATGGATTAAAAGGTGGCAGTTCCAAGATCACGAATATATAATTTTTAAGTCGCTGGGGCAAGTAGTTTAGCCGCAAATCGAATTTTAAGGGACAGAAAAAGTGTAAAGTTTGATGGGTCTAGGACGCATAGTTTAGCCGGAAAACGCGTTTAAAGATAAAAATGTCCAATTTTTTTAAAATTAGTTTTTCGTGTCATTCGTTACATTGATTAAAAGGTGGCAGTTCCAAGATCACGAATATATAATTTTTAAGTCGCTGGGGCAAGTAGTTTAGCCGCAAATCGAATTTTAAGGGACAGAAAAAGTGTAAAGTTTGATGGGTCTAGGACGCATAGTTTAGCCGGAAAACGCGTTTAAAGATAAAAATGTCCAATTTTTTTAAAATTAGTTTTTCGTGTCATTCGTTACATGGATTAAAAGGTGGCAGTTCCAAGATCACGAATATATAATTTTTAAGTCGCTGGGGCAAGTAGTTTAGCCGCAAATCGAATTTTAAGGGACAGATAAAATGTAAAGTTTGATGGGTCTAGGACGCATAGTTTAGCCGGAAAACGCGTTTAAAGATAAAAATGTCCAATTTTTTTAAAATTAGTTTTTCGTGTCATTCGTTACATGGATTAAAAGGTGGCAGTTCCAAGATCACGAATATATAATTTTTAAGTCGCTGGGGCAAGTAGTTTAGCCGCAAATCGAATTTTAAGGGACAGAAAAAGTGTAAAGTTTGATGGGTCTAGGACGCATAGTTTAGCCGGAAAACGCGTTTAAAGATAAAAATGTCCAATTTTTTTAAAATTAGTTTTTCGTGTCATTCGTTACATTGATTAAAAGGTGGCAGTTCCAAGATCACGAATATATAATTTTTAAGTCGCTGGGGCAAGTAGTTTAGCCGCAAATCGAATTTTAAGGGACAGAAAAAGTGTAAAGTTTGATGGGTCTAGGACGCATAGTTTAGCCGGAAAACGCGTTTAAAGATAAAAATGTCCATTTTTTTTAAAATTAGTTTTTCGTGTCATTCGTTACATGGATTAAAAGGTGGCAGTTCCAAGATCACGAATATATAATTTTTAAGTCGCTGGGGCAAGTAGTTTAGCCGCAAATCGAATTTTAAGGGACAGAAAAAGTGTAAAGTTTGATGGGTCTAGGACGCATAGTTTAGCCGGAAAACGCGTTTAAAGATAAAAATGTCCAATTTTTTTAAAATTAGTTTTTCGTGTCATTCGTTACATTGATTAAAAGGTGGCAGTTCCAATATCACGAATATATAATTTTTACGTCGCTGGGGCAAGTAGTTTAGCCGCAAATCGAATTTTAAGGGACAGAAAAAGTGTAAAGTTTGATGGGTCTAGGACGCATAGTTTAGCCGGAAAACGCGTTTAAAGATAAAAATGTCCAATTTTTTTAAAATTAGTTTTTCGTGTCATTCGTTACATTGATTAAAAGGTGGCAGTTCCAAGATCACGAATATATAATTTTTAAGTCGCTGGGGCAAGTAGTTTAGCCGCAAATCGAATTTTAAGGGACAGAAAAAGTGTAAAGTTTGATGGGTCTAGGACGCATAGTTTAGCCGGAAAACGCGTTTAAAGATAAAAATGTCCAATTTTTTTAAAATTAGTTTTTCGTGTCATTCGTTAAATGGATTAAAAGGTGGCAGTTCCAAGATCACGAATATATAATTTTTAAATCGCTGGGGCAAGTAGTTTAGCCGCAAATCGAATTTTAAGGGACAGAAAAAGTGTAAAGTTTGATGGGTCTAGGACGCATAGTTTAGCCGGAAAACGCGTTTAAAGATAAAAATGTCCAATTTTTTTAAAATTAGTTTTTCGTGTCATTCGTTACATTGATTAAAATGTGGCAGTTCCAAGATCACGAATATATAATTTTTAAGTCGCTGGGGCAAGTAGTTTAGCCGCAAATCGAATTTTAAGGGACAGAAAAAGTGTAAAGTTTGATGGGTCTAGGACGCATAGTTTAGCCGGAAAACGCGTTTAAAGATAAAAATGTCCATTTTTTTTAAAATTAGTTTTTCGTGTCATTCGTTACATGGATTAAAAGGTGGCAGTTCCAAGATCACGAATATATAATTTTTAAATCGCTGGGGCAAGTAGTTTAGCCGCAAATCGAATTTTAAGGGACAGAAAAAGTGTAAAGTTTGATGGGTCTAGGACGCATAGTTTAGCCGGAAAACGCGTTTAAAGATAAAAATGTCCAATTTTTTTAAAATTAGTTTTTCGTGTCATTCGTTACATTGATTAAAAGGTGGCAGTTCCAAGATCACGAATATATAATTTTTAAGTCGCTGGGGCAAGTAGTTTAGCCGCAAATCGAATTTTAAGGGACAGAAAAAGTGTAAAGTTTGATGGGTCTAGGACGCATAGTTTAGCCGGAAAACGCGTTTAAAGATAAAAATGTCCAATTTTTTTAAAATTAATTTTTCGTGTCATTCGTTACATGGATTAAAAGGTGGCAGTTCCAAGATCACGAATATATAATTTTTAAGTCGCTGGGGCAAGTAGTTTAGCCGCAAATCGAATTTTAAGGGACAGAAAAAGTGTAAAGTTTGATGGGTCTAGGACGCATAGTTTAGCCGGAAAACGCGTTTAAAGATAAAAATGTCCAATTTTTTTAAAATTAGTTTTTCGTGTCATTCGTTACATTGATTAAAAGGTGGCAGTTCCAAGATCACGAATATATAATTTTTAAGTCGCTGGGGCAAGTAGTTTAGCCGCAAATCGAATTTTAAGGGACAGAAAAAGTGTAAAGTTTGATGGGTCTAGGACGCATAGTTTAGCCGGAAAACGCGTTTAAAGATAAAAATGTCCAATTTTTTTAAAATTAGTTTTTCGTGTCATTCGTTACATGGATTAAAAGGTGGCAGTTCCAAGATCACGAATATATAATTTTTAAGTCGCTGGGGCAAGTAGTTTAGCCGCAAATCGAATTTTAAGGGACAGATAAAATGTAAAGTTTGATGGGTCTAGGACGCATAGTTTAGCCGGAAAACGCGTTTAAAGATAAAAATGTCCAATTTTTTTAAAATTAGTTTTTCGTGTCATTCGTTACATGGATTAAAAGGTGGCAGTTCCAAGATCACGAATATATAATTTTTAAGTCGCTGGGGCAAGTAGTTTAGCCGCAAATCGAATTTTAAGGGACAGAAAAAGTGTAAAGTTTGATGGGTCTAGGACGCATAGTTTAGCCGGAAAACGCGTTTAAAGATAAAAATGTCCAATTTTTTTAAAATTAGTTTTTCGTGTCATTCGTTACATTGATTAAAAGGTGGCAGTTCCAAGATCACGAATATATAATTTTTAAGTCGCTGGGGCAAGTAGTTTAGCCGCAAATCGAATTTTAAGGGACAGAAAAAGTGTAAAGTTTGATGGGTCTAGGACGCATAGTTTAGCCGGAAAACGCGTTTAAAGATAAAAATGTCCAATTTTTTTTAAATTAGTTTTTCGTGTCATTCGTTACATTGATTAAAAGGTGGCAGTTCCAAGATCACGAATATATAATTTTTAAGTCGCTGGGGCAAGTAGTTTAGCCGCAAATCGAATTTTAAGGGACAGAAAAAGTGTAAAGTTTGATGGGTCTAGGACGCATAGTTTAGCCGGAAAACGCGTTTAAAGATAAAAATGTCCAATTTTTTTAAAATTAGTTTTTCGTGTCATTCGTTACATGGATTAAAAGGTGGCAGTTCCAAGATCACGAATATATAATTTTTAAGTCGCTGGGGCAAGTAGTTTAGCCGCAAATCGAATTTTAAGGGACAGATAAAATGTAAAGTTTGATGGGTCTAGGACGCATAGTTTAGCCGGAAAACGCGTTTAAAGATAAAAATGTCCAATTTTTTTAAAATTAGTTTTTCGTGTCATTCGTTACATGGATTAAAAGGTGGCAGTTCCAAGATCACGAATATATAATTTTTAAGTCGCTGGGGCAAGTAGTTTAGCCGCAAATCGAATTTTAAGGGACAGAAAAAGTGTAAAGTTTGATGGGTCTAGGACGCATAGTTTAGCCGGAAAACGCGTTTAAAGATAAAAATGTCCAATTTTTTTAAAATTAGTTTTTCGTGTCATTCGTTACATTGATTAAAAGGTGGCAGTTCCAAGATCACGAATATATAATTTTTAAGTCGCTGGGGCAAGTAGTTTAGCCGCAAATCGAATTTTAAGGGACAGAAAAAGTGTAAAGTTTGATGGGTCTAGGACGCATAGTTTAGCCGGAAAACGCGTTTAAAGATAAAAATGTCCATTTTTTTTAAAATTAGTTTTTCGTGTCATTCGTTACATGGATTAAAAGGTGGCAGTTCCAAGATCACGAATATATAATTTTTAAGTCGCTGGGGCAAGTAGTTTAGCCGCAAATCGAATTTTAAGGGACAGAAAAAGTGTAAAGTTTGATGGGTCTAGGACGCATAGTTTAGCCGGAAAACGCGTTTAAAGATAAAAATGTCCAATTTTTTTAAAAATAGTTTTTCGTGTCATTCGTTACATGGATTAAAAGGTGGCAGTTCCAAGATCACGAATATATAATTTTTAAGTCCCTGGGGCAAGTAGTTTAGCCGCAAATCGAATTTTAAGGGACAGAAAAAGTGTAAAGTTTGATGGGTCTAGGACGCATAGTTTAGCCGGAAAACGCGTTTAAAGATAAAAATGTCCAATTTTTTTAAAATTAGTTTTTCGTGTCATTCGTTACATGGATTAAAAGGTGGCAGTTCCAAGATCACGAATATATAATTTTTAAGTCGCTGGGGCAAGTAGTTTAGCCGCAAATCGAATTTTAAGGGACAGAAAAAGTGTAAAGTTTGATGGGTCTAGGACGCATAGTTTAGCCGGAAAACGCGTTTAAAGATAAAAATGTCCAATTTTTTTAAAATTAGTTTTTCGTGTCATTCGTTAAATGGATTAAAAGGTGGCAGTTCCAAGATCACGAATATATAATTTTTAAATCGCTGGGGCAAGTAGTTTAGCCGCAAATCGAATTTTAAGGGACAGAAAAAGTGTAAAGTTTGATGGGTCTAGGACGCATAGTTTAGCCGGAAAACGCGTTTAAAGATAAAAATGTCCAATTTTTTTAAAATTAGTTTTTCGTGTCATTCGTTACATTGATTAAAAGGTGGCAGTTCCAAGATCACGAATATATAATTTTTAAGTCGCTGGGGCAAGTAGTTTAGCCGCAAATCGAATTTTAAGGGACAGAAAAAGTGTAAAGTTTGATGGGTCTAGGACGCATAGTTTAGCCGGAAAACGCGTTTAAAGATAAAAATGTCCATTTTTTTTAAAATTAGTTTTTCGTGTCATTCGTTACATGGATTAAAAGGTGGCAGTTCCAAGATCACGAATATATAATTTTTAAATCGCTGGGGCAAGTAGTTTAGCCGCAAATCGAATTTTAAGGGACAGAAAAAGTGTAAAGTTTGATGGGTCTAGGACGCATAGTTTAGCCGGAAAACGCGTTTAAAGATAAAAATGTCCAATTTTTTTAAAATTAGTTTTTCGTGTCATTCGTTACATTGATTAAAAGGTGGCAGTTCCAAGATCACGAATATATAATTTTTAAGTCGCTGGGGCAAGTAGTTTAGCCGCAAATCGAATTTTAAGGGACAGAAAAAGTGTAAAGTTTGATGGGTCTAGGACGCATAGTTTAGCCGGAAAACGCGTTTAAAAATAAAAATGTCCAATTTTTTTAAAATTAATTTTTCGTGTCATTCGTTACATGGATTAAAAGGTGGCAGTTCCAAGATCACGAATATATAATTTTTAAGTCGCTGGGGCAAGTAGTTTAGCCGCAAATCGAATTTTAAGGGACAGATAAAATGTAAAGTTTGATGGGTCTAGGACGCATAGTTTAGCCGGAAAACGCGTTTAAAGATAAAAATGTCCAATTTTTTTAAAATTAGTTTTTCGTGTCATTCGTTACATGGATTAAAAGGTGGCAGTTCCAAGATCACGAATATATAATTTTTAAGTCGCTGGGGCAAGTAGTTTAGCCGCAAATCGAATTTTAAGGGACAGAAAAAGTGTAAAGTTTGATGGGTCTAGGACGCATAGTTTAGCCGGAAAACGCGTTTAAAGATAAAAATGTCCAATTTTTTTAAAATTAGTTTTTCGTGTCATTCGTTACATTGATTAAAAGGTGGCAGTTCCAAGATCACGAATATATAATTTTTAAGTCGCTGGGGCAAGTAGTTTAGCCGCAAATCGAATTTTAAGGGACAGAAAAAGTGTAAAGTTTGATGGGTCTAGGACGCATAGTTTAGCCGGAAAACGCGTTTAAAGATAAAAATGTCCAATTTTTTTAAAATTAGTTTTTCGTGTCATTCGTTACATGGATTAAAAGGTGGCAGTTCCAAGATCACGAATATATAATTTTTAAGTCGCTGGGGCAAGTAGTTTAGCCGCAAATCGAATTTTAAGGGACAGATAAAATGTAAAGTTTGATGGGTCTAGGACGCATAGTTTAGCCGGAAAACGCGTTTAAAGATAAAAATGTCCAATTTTTTTAAAATTAGTTTTTCGTGTCATTCGTTACATGGATTAAAAGGTGGCAGTTCCAAGATCACGAATATATAATTTTTAAGTCGCTGGGGCAAGTAGTTTAGCCGCAAATCGAATTTTAAGGGACAGAAAAAGTGTAAAGTTTGATGGGTCTAGGACGCATAGTTTAGCCGGAAAACGCGTTTAAAGATAAAAATGTCCAATTTTTTTAAAATTAGTTTTTCGTGTCATTCGTTACATTGATTAAAAGGTGGCAGTTCCAAGATCACGAATATA